>OV702282.1:326646850-327896850 GCA_916181665.1 Avena sativa
CCAGCTGGCAAGTTACTCGGATTTCTTGTATCCATCCGAGGAATTGAGGCTAACCCGACAAAGATCAGGGCCATCGAAAGAATGGAATTGCCAAAAACCCTCAAGGATGTCCAGAAGTTCACATGATGCCTGGCCTCGTTGAGCAGATTTATTAGTCGGCTAGGTGAAAAAGCCCTACCACTATATCAACTGATGAAAAAATCAAACAAATTCACATGGACACAGCAAGCTGATAGCGCTTTCCATGAACTCAAAAAGATGTTGGAAACAGCACCAATATTAGCATCACCACTATCGAAAGAGCCAATGTTGCTCTATGTTGCCGCAACCAACAGAGTTGTAAGTGCAATAATAGTGGTTGAACGTGAAGAGGAGGGCAAATCAGTCCAAAGGCCAGTTTATTACTTGAGCAAAGTGCTCTCTGTTTCAAAGCAAAATTCCCCCCATTATCAAAAAATGACATATGAGGTATATATGGCAGCAAAGAAGCTGAAGCATTATTTTCAAGAACACCCAATCCGGGTAAATTGTGAGGCACCTATCTCGGATATATTGGGCAGTAAAGATGCCAGTGGCCGAGTCGCAAAATGGGCCATAGAGCTAGCACCATATACTCCGCAATATGATAGGCGAGATGCAATTAAATCTCAAGACGTGGCAGATTTCTACGTTGATTGGATGGAAATGCAATATGAAACACCACTGCCAGATCCGAACTACTAGAATATGCATTTTGACGGATCCAAGATGAAAATGGGTCTAGGAGCTGGGATAGTGCTCACATCACCAAAAAAGGATCAGCTCAAGTATGTGTTACAGATCCACTTCGCCACATCCAATAATGTAGCCGAGTATGAAGCACTGGTCCATGACATCAAAGTGGTCAAAGAAATTGACATCAAAAGGATCATGTGTTTTGGTGACTCGGACTTGGTGATCCAGCAAGTATCTGGGCATTGGGACGCGTTGGATGAAAATATGGCACTGTATCGTTTCCATGTGCAGCAAGTTTCAGGATACTTTGATGGATGTGAATTCCATCACATACCCAGAGCAGAGAATGAGGCAGCGGATGTACTATCCAAGTTGGGCTCATCTCGCCAAGCGATTCCACCAGGGATAGCATTGGAGCATCTCAGGAAACCATCGATCAACCCATCACCAGAATCCGAGTCAATATTCATCCCGGCAAGCTAGGAGTTAGACGTTGTGCCAATCGACATTGACTCAGGGGCATGTTCGAGTCACTCAGGGACTGATCCGCTCACCTCAGGGATTGCCGAATCACACTCGGGGACTCCTTAGGTCATGTCGGCAGAATGCATGTCCTTTGAGCCAATGGAAATTGATGGAAAGATGGATCCGGCACCACTGATACCAACATGGGAAGATGGAACTTTGCCATACGATGAAATATTGGTAAGGCAAACAGAAAGAAGAGCAAAAGCCTACACCATAATCAACAAAGAGCTATACAAAGTGTGACAAGTGTACTGCAGCGCTGCATAAGTTCAGAGAAGGGCCAAGAAATTTTGTTGGATATTCACCAAGGAGAATGTGGGCACCATGCTTCATCAAGGGCATTGGTGGCCAAGGCATTCTGACATGGATTTTATTGGCCAAGTGCACTAGCAGAAGCATAGGAGCTAGTAGGAAAATGCAACGGTTGCCAGCGCTAAGATCACACTTACCAGCTTCTGAATTGAAAACTATACCAATCACTTGGCCATTCGCGGTATGGTGCCTGGATATGGTAGGACTATTCAAGCCAGCAAGGGGAGGCATGACTCACATATTGGTAATGATTGACAAATTCACCAAATGGATAGAAGTGAAGCCTATCAAAAAATTGGACGGAAAGACGGCTGTCACATTCCTAAGGGACATAATCTTGAGATATGGTTACCCACATAGTGTAATCACAGATAATGGCACGAACTTTGCCGAAGGAGCCTTTGCTAAATACTGCGGAAAAAACCAAATAAGACTTGACGTAGCGTCAGTCGCTCATCCAGAATCAAATGGACATGTTGTACGAGCGAATGACTTAGTTCTATCCGGGATAAAACCCCACTTAATGGAACCACTCCAGAGATCACCTGGTTGTTGGATAGAGGAATTACCCTCAGTTCTGTGGAGTTTAAGGACAACTCCAAATCGATCAACAGGCTATACGCCGTCCTTCCTTGTCTATGGGGTAGAAGCATTTTTGACTGCCGACATAGAGTATGACTCGCCAAGAGTAAGGCAGTACTCGGAAGCCGAGGTAAAAGAGGCCCGAGAAGATGGATTTGACCTACTCGAAGAAGCAAGGGAATTGGCATTGTCTAGATCCTCCATATATCAGCAAAATCTCCGACGCTATCATAGCCGGAAAGTTCAACCTCATGTTTTTCGAGAAGGGGATATGGTGCTTAGACTAGTACAGCGCACAGCTGGAATGCATAAGTTATCACCCCATGGGAAGGTCCATTCATTGTAAGCAAAGCATTGCACAATGATTCATATTATCTAATAGATGCTCGTGAAGCACAAAAGAACAAGGCGGACAGATCAGGTGATGAGACCAAAAGGCCATGGAATGTGGCACTACTCCGTCCCTTCTACACTTAGGAGGAGAAGTATATGTATCACTCGAACTCTCATATGTCAGATACTTATACCGGCTATGTGTTGATAATAAAATGGTATGACTCGAAAAACTGACTCGGGGACTGCCCCTTATGTTTATTCTTTATATTATTCTATGTCGGCTGGCGTAACACCCCAAGCTTATGTCGGAACAAGTAATGCTTTATCGGAAAAAATCAACTCTTCGACTATGTTGTTGTCCGAAAACACGGCTTCATGGCAAGCAAGAGGAAAAGATGAAAGATGAGTAAACATGAATGCGGGATAAGTAAAAGGAGAAACGCGAGTCGACCCTATGATTTTACCTAGCCCATTGCAGGTTATATCATGTTGTATGTTGAATGATCCTGGGTCAAGTGATCTAAGTTTCATACCCAATAACTCAATCCTTAGTACTTTGAGATTCTAATGTCGAACGCCAAAAAAAGGTAGATAAGAGCCAAAGCCAAGGAGAAGTGACACGGCAAAATGAAACTCGGGGACTTGTCCCTGGATGATTCACGTTCAAAGCTAAATATAAGTTAAGCTGTGTCAAAGGGCACACACCCAAAAATATATATACTGTATGTTACATTTGTACCCGGCATACCGGGAATCTCATCGAAGTTAAAGTGTTTTTCTAAGCAGCCTAAGAAGCGGATGGGCTCGGAAGAGTGGTCTTGGAGCTAGGGGCATCATCCGGAGCGGTGGCCGAGTCAGGGGCATCGATCGCCGAGTCTTCAGGGTCGTCTGACTTGGTGGCCTCGCTGTCAGCAACCTCCCCCTCAACAATTTCAGCAAGAGGTTCGCCGAGGTCAAGGAAGCTGGGGCCATCACACCAAGCATGCACCAGAGCATACTCGACCATGGCATAGGCTCGCTCCTGGCATCTCTCGATTAGCTCGGGATCATGGAGCCACTTGCCTTCCGCCCTTATGCGTGCAAGAACATCAAGGTTGATGTCCTCGTACCATGAAATCATGAAGGAGAGGGCCTTGTCCGCTGCGGCTTGGCCGGCCGACTCGTGCCATTGATCCTGCCTGTCTTTAGTAAGAAGCAGCCTCGCAGCCAGAGGCTCGACGAGTGTGGGCGCGTCTTCATCCGGCCAGAGCATTCAGAACGGATGGATTGCTGATTTGAGGAAGTCCACGCTGCATGACTTGAGGGTCTTGACGCACTCTGACAATGCTTCGAGATGCTCATCAATAGTCACCTCGCCATCAGCTGGATCGCCCGACTCGGCGCGCACTCTTTTCATGGTCCGTATATCAAACATGTCAGCCTCGGGAAAGTTCTCTGCAAACGAAAGAGGGCATTAGCGAAATAATAAAGAAGAGGCAGAAGTCAAAGAACAAAAAGCACTGTGCAAAAAGGGTAAGAACTCACTACCGAGGAAAGAATTGATGGGGCCGAGCTTGCTGAGCCAAGTCTTGGCCTTGCCTCGGAGGGCGTCAAGATCCATGTTAGCCGACTCAACTGCCGACTCGGCCTCCTTGAGCAGCTCCCTAGTTTTCTCGGCGCTGGTGGCATGCTGGCCGTCTTTCTCGGCAAGCTCTTCCCGCAGCCCCTTCACCTCGGACAAGTGCTTCTGTTCCATGACGGACATCTTCATTTTTAGCCGGGTCACCTCGTATCGCTCATTCTGGATTTTGGCTTGGTGCTTGTCTGCTTGTTTGGAAAATATTACTTTTTAGCAACAACAAAAGCTATCCTGGCCCATTAGACTAAGAATGGCAAAGGGATGAGTAAGAAAATCGCTAAGGACTTACACTCCGTCTCGCTAATCTGCAAGTGCAGCTTGTCGATGGTGGACTGGGCGGAAGCTATGGAAAAACAGAAAGAAAAGATCAAGGAAGTGAAACAAAATAAGAGTATGCCGAATAAGGATATGGCAAGTAAGAAAATTACATTGGCTCTGGGTCTCGGCCTGCAGCTTCTGATGAGCAAGTTCGAGCTTGCGATATTCCCAGAGCAGAGTCTGGTGCACCTTGGTGCGCTCATTGTGCGTAAGCTATATGAGAAAAGGGATAATCAACAGAGGCAAGATCAAGCCTATGGCCGAATAAGAACTGATTTCTAGTTTAGAGCTTACAGCCGAATAAGTTCCTTACTCGACAGTAACCTCGGGGACTAGAGGATGTGTATAAAAAAATACTCAATACACAAAAGTGTAAGAAGATTATCTACCTCGTTCACTTCATCCTGCGAGCCATTAAGGCAATGGCATGCTGGGTCATGTCAGAAACGGCCCTGGGGCCTAGCTTCACCTTCTTGCCAGAGCGGGAGCTGACCTCTTGCTTGCCTGCTGCGTTCCATGCCACAACATAAGTCTCAGCGGCACCAAGAGCATTCCCACTGCGCGCCCCAGTGAGAACCTGCCCTTTCTTAAGGGTGGTTCCCACATTGGCGCGGGTCGCAGCAGCGCTGACATGCAAGGTAACAGCCTTGGATCTGCCGTCCGACCTGGCGATTGCGGATCCGCCAGGCTTACCCGCTGGGACAAGCATTTTTGTTGGCGTTGAAGGCCGGATCTGAGGAGCGGTGCCTGGAGCACAGACCAAGGTTGTCTGCTTGGTGGATGTGTTCTTGCCGGATGAGATCCGTCCCGGACCCAAAGCATAAGGCCGGGTCTGGTTCCTTGACAGAGGAGGAGAGTGATCAGGTCTATTAGGAGATGAAATGGGAGCCGACTGAGTGGGCTCAGCAATGTTGCTGGCACCAAGATCAGGAAGCTGTTCATGAGCACCAGCTTGTGGGATGGTGCCAGAGGAACTGGTGGCGAAGGTCTTCTCGGCGCCAGTGTTGGCACCAAGATCAGGAAGTTGTTCCTGGGATGCGCTAGAGGTGCTGGGCCGAGTCTCCTCCACCGGGTGTGCCACCGGGTCTGACTAACACTGAGAAGCATGAGCCTCAGCAGTGGGAGCTTTGACTCGGACGGGGCTTAGCACTGTGGAATCAGCTGGAGCAGGCGCAAGCCTTAGCAGTGAGGCAATGCTAGGAGCAGCCTGGTTGACTGACATAGGCGCATCACTGAAAACAACAAAATTCCCATGAGATAGCAGCAACAAAACAAGAGAATGAGAAATGCAAGGTAAGCAGATCATGAAAGCTTACCCGGTGACGGTCGGGCCGCGCGGTGGGCGACGTGTGACTCGGCGTCCAGCTGCCTTGCGAATCTCCGCCAGCGTGGCAGCAGAAACGGCAAGAGCAACCTTGCGCTTCTTGGCCGGCTAAGCACTGGAGGAGCCCCCCGTCGCTTATTCGGCTTAGTGACGGGGATCTTGCTGACTCCGCCCATGGCGAGAGGAGGAGTGTCATGTACCTGGCCAGTTGCATAAGTAAATGACAGATTTACTCGAATAAGTCAGGAGGCTAAGATCTAAAAAGCAAGTACCTCGAGGACTTCGCAATCATCATCATCATCATCATTGTCTGACCAGTCATGTAAAGGGTTTCGAGTGTGACTCTTACCCGCAGTGGAGGCAGCAACAGCTGCATGCGGAATGGGCATGAAGCACTCCAAGTCGAACTCGACTTCGTCGGAGTCGGAGCGATCCTCGTTGTAAGCACTAGGAGGGACAGTACTGTCATCAACCTGGTGAACAAGATTCTGCGAAAGACAAACATAATAAATATCGAAAACTAGACAGAAAATAGCAAACGAGCTGAAGTTGACTCGACAGCAAAAGTAGACTCAGAAACTTACCCAGGGTACAGGTCTGACCCGGCTAAATGGAGGGCAGCTCCACTACCAGTCCTCCGACAGAGTGAGTTTGAAGATCGAGCTGACCCGGCGGGCCACGGAGTCATGAGTGAGCTCATTCGTTGAGTGCCAAGTGAGGTCGTCCGAGACGCTCATGAATCACATTTTGTGGTTCCTAGATTGGATGGGGCTGACCCGGTGTGCAATAAAAGTGCACATGAGATCCGTGTCGACAAGATGGAAATTCTCATCCAGCGACTGAAGGGAATATGCCCCGAGAGGCAATAATAATGTGTTTATTATGTGTATTCCAAGTATATGATAGATGTTTATTTTGCATGCTATAATTGTATTAATACGGAAACGTTAATACATGTGTGTTTAATAAACAAACAGAAAGTTCCTAGTTATGCCTCTCTCATAAACTAGTTCGTTGATTAACAAGATGATCACAGTTTCCTGATCATAGACATTGGATGTTGTTAATAACGAGATCACAACATTAGTGTAATGGTGTGATGAACATTCATCCGAAGTATAGCATTACTATCAAAGTCATTGAGTTTATATTGCTATAAACAACTTACGAAGTAGTCCTAATCCTTAGACCATGAGATCATGTCAATCACTAACACCGGAAGAGTTTCTTGTTGACATCAAACGTCACACAGTAACTGGGTGATTATAAAGATGGCTTCAAAGCTACTAAAGTGTATGTTTAGAATCATGGATCAAGATTGGAATTTGTTCATCCCAATGACAGATAGATATACTCTGGGCCCTCTCGGTGATATCACATTGGTTAGCTTGCAAGCAAGTGTTTGATCACTAGAATGTTATATCACGGGAACGAGAAAAGAGTGCATGTCAGTAACGAGATCAAACTAGGTATGTAGATACCGATGATCCAATCTCGGACATGTAATATATCGTGAAACAAAGGGATTAAGATACAAGCGTAAAAGGTTCCGACGATCACAGGAAAGTCATCGTTGAATGTGTGGGAGTCAGTATGGATCTCTAGGTCCCGCTACTGATTATTGATCGGAGAAGGGTCTCGATCATGTCCGCATTATTCGCGAACCGTAGGGTGACACACTTAAGGGACACTGACATCCAGTTGGAGCAAATGTTTCATGCCGAAAGAATAAACAAGCGTAGGAATTTATTTCACTAGATACTGAAACAAGTTTTCGGGTGAAATTGCATAAAGAGGTTATGCATGTGAAATGGAATTCTAGCAAGGGGTTATTTGTGAATGTTTGTCATTAAATTAATTGACAAAATTCTGAATAAAATAAAAGAGTTTTATTTAATGAGAGTTTGCATTAAATTTGGTGGAAATTTAATGGCAAGTTTGAGTGGGATTTTGAGTGGAGGGATTTGAATGGATTTTTGTGAGTGGAGTGTCCACCCACATGAAGAGGGGAGGGAAAGGGGGCAGCCCCCATGCGCCGGCCACCCCCTTGGGGTTCCCTCTCTCCTATAAAAGGCACCCCTCTCCTCACTTCTCACTCACACCTCCTCGTGAAGGATCTCTCTCCCCCTCTAGAATTTATTCCCCATGGTCTCGGACTAGCGAGATACATGTTCCCGGTGGCTATTCGGCAAGAAAGAGTTGTGCTTCCGCTGCATCGCTGGAGAGAGGAGGCGGAGGTTGCTCGGTGTCTTGTACGTGTGTGCGAGCACGGATGCACTGCTGATTTGCGGTGCTAGGACTTCCTCTCGATCTTGAGATCGGCAAGAGATCGTCTACATCAACCACAAGTTGAACTCGTTAAGCTTTGTCGGTCTTCAAGGGTATGTTCTCTACGGATATACATCCGCCCGTTGTTTGTATCTAGTAGATAGATCTTGGTACATAGTTCCCATCGTAGGAATTTTTTTGTTTTCTATGTTGTGAACCCTACAGTGGTATCAGAGCCGGTTCTATGCGTAGATGCTTTACACGGGTAGTACACATATGAGTATGTGGGCGATGATGATCATGTTGTTGCTCCTTAGTTGTAATTTTGGATATTGGTGGCATAGTGGGATGAAGCGGCCCGGACAAACTTTACATGTCCTCGCACATGAGACCAGTTCCACGCTTGACATGCAACTAGTTTGCATAAGTGGCTAACGGGTGTCTGTCTCTCCTACTATAGTCAATATCTATTTTGCAACGAGTTGTCAACAATTTGGTTATCCTCGTTGTGGTTCATGTTCGTAGGTATGAACGGTTCTATCTCGAAAGCCCTAAGCCACGTAAAATTTGCAATGGATAAATTAGAGGCGTCTAGTTTAGATTGTTGCTGGGCTAGTGTCATGATATGGTGATGTTGTAAGTAGAAGTATGAGATGATACTCTTACAACACACATAGCGTGTAAACTCCATAGACCTTGGATTTACACATAAAGGTATGATAGTGATCATACTACGATGCACATGATAGAGATCATATGCGGGAACCATATCATTTCACTAATAAACATGTGATGTTTGATAGCATCTTATATTGATTGTTTAGCGCTTTGTTAGCATAATAAGATGATCCCTCATTTAAATATCAAGATAAGAATGTGTTCTTCCTTTAGTATGCACCGATTATTTTTTTCATCGCTCCAAGACATCACGTGATGATCAGGTGTTCTTGGATCCACGACCATATATCGGGTGTAAAACAGTTACACACGCGAATACTAAGGTTCTAACTTGGCGAGCCTAGCATGTAAAGACAAGGCCTCGGAACACGGACCGAAAGGTTAAGCATGAGTCATATAGTAGATATGATGCCCATTTGATGCTCGCCTTTGAAGCTACACCGACTCACGTGATGATCGGACTTGGTGTAGTGGATTTGGTTCATGTAATCACCAAAAAGGCACGAGGGATGTCGTTTTTGAGTGGGAGTTCATTCGTAATGTGGATTAGTTGAACTCAATCCATCATAAACTTAGTCTAAACTTTACAAATTCTATTGTAGATGGCACCACCTTCTTTTAATTTCAATGTGTTCATGGAGAAAGAGAAACTTGCAACGAACGGTAGAAACTTTACCGAACGGGCCATGAATTTGAGTATTCTCATCTCTGCTGCACAAAAGCAATATGTGCTAGAAGCGCCCCTAGGCCCCCCAACTTTTGAGGATGCCCCTGACGAGGAGAAGAATGTCTATCAGACTCGTCAGGAGGACCACAACTTAGTTCATTGCGGCATATTGTATGGGCTAGCGCCGAAACTTCGAAAGCGTTTTGAAAACGGCAATGAATTTGATACAATGGGTGAGTTGAAAATGATTTTCGACACACATGCTACTGTAGAGAGCTACAACGCTTCAGAAAAGTTCTTTAGCTGCATGATGGAAGAGCACATCTCCGTTAGTGAGCATGTACTCAAGATGTCGGGTTACGCCGATAAGCTTGTGTCCTTGGGAATATCGATTCCCATTGACTTAGGCATCCATAGTGTTCTGCAGTCTATGCCACCTAGATATAAGAGCTTCGTGATGAACTATAATATGCAAGGCATGAAGAAGTCTCTCCCCGAGCTTCTGTCAATGCTTAAAACTGCAGAAGTGGAGATCAAAAAGGAACATCAAGTGTTGACCATCAATAGGAACACTGGTTTCAAGAAAGACAAGAAGGGAAAACGGAAGGGAAGTAAGGGCGGCAAGCCGGTTGCCGTGCCTGAAAAGAAACCCCGAGTTGGACCTAAGTCTGATGTCGAGTGCTACTATTGTAAGGGGACTGGCCACTGGAAGCGCATCTGCCCCAAGTATTTGGCAGACAAGAAGGTCGGCAAGGCAAACAAAGGTATATATGATATACATGTTATTGATGTGTACTTGAATAGTGCTCGCAGTAGCACCTGGGTATTTGATACCGGTTCAGTTGCTAATATTTGTAACTCGAATTAGGGGCTGCGGAACAAGCGACCGCTAGCAAGGGGTGAGGTCAAGATGCGTGTCGGCAATGGATCAAGCGTTGATGTGATCGCCGTCGGAACGCTACCTCTCCACTTGCCATCGGATTAGTAATAAACTTGAAGAATTTTTATCTGGTGCTAGCACTTTGCATGAACATTATATCTAGATCGTGTTTAATGCGAAGTGGTTATTCATTTAAATCTGAGAACAATGGTTGTCCTATTTATATGAATGAAATCTTTTATGGTCATGCACCGATGATGAATGGTTTATTTCTTTTGGATCTTGATAATAATGTTACACATATTCATAATGTTGATGCTAAAAGGATTAAACTTAATGATGATATATCCGCATATATGTGGCACTGCCGTCTAGGTCATATTGGCATTAAACGCATGAAGAAGCTCCATTTGGATGGACTTTTGGAATCAAATGATTTTGAATCATTTGATACATGTGAGCCATGCCTTATGGGCAAGATGACTAGAACGCCGTTTTCCGGTTCAATGGAATGGGCGATAGATTTATCGGAAATCATACATTCTGATGTATGTGGTCCAATGAGTGTGTCGGCGCGAGGTGGATATCGTTATTTTGTTACTTTCATGGATGATTTGAGTAGATGCGGTTATATCTACTTGATGAAACACAAGTCTGAAACATTTGAAAAGTTCAAGGAATTTCAGAATGAAGTGGAAAATCATCATAATAGAAAGATCAAATTTCTACGGTCCGACCGTGGAGGTGAGTATCTAAGTTACGAGTTTAGCACTCACATGAAAGAGTGTGGAATTGTTTCACAACTCACACCTGCCAGAACACCATAGCGAAATGGTGTGTCAAAATGTCGTAATCGTACTTTATTAGATATGGTTCGATCTAAGATGTCTCTAACGGACTTGCCGTTTTTATTTTGGGGTTATGCACTAGAAACTGCTGCATTCACTTTAAATCCGGCACCATATAAATCCTTTGAAAAGACAACGTATGAATTATGGTTTGGAAACAAACCTAAGCTATCATTTCTTAAAGTTTGGGGATGCGATGTTTATGTGAAGAAACTTCAACCGGATAAACTCGAACCCAAAGCGGAAAAATGCGTCTTCATAGGATACCCTAAGGAAACTATTGGGTATTCCTTCTATCATAGATCCGAGGGCAAGGTTTTTGTTGCCAAGAATGGATCCTTTCTAGAGAAAGAGTTTCTCGCGAAAGGTGTGAGTAGTCGGAAGGTAGAACTCGAAGAGGTTATTGAACCTTCTCTTCAAAGTATGGCGAGTAGCGTAGCGCTGGAAGCTGTTTCGGAGTTGGCTTCACCTGTTGAAGAGGGAACTAATGATAATGATCATGAAACTCTGAAAGAGAGTACTACCAAACCTCGCAGGTCTAGCAGGACGTGTGCAGCTCCCGAGTTGTACGGAAATCCTGTCATGAATTTCATGGTTGATGAAAATGATGACCCTGTGACGTATGAAGAAGCGATGATGAGCCCGGATTCCAACAAATGGTTAGAAGCCATGAAATCCGAGATGGAATTCATGTATGAAAATCAAGTTTGGAACTTGGTGGACTTACCTCACGACCGAAAGGCCGCGGAGAACAAATGGATTTTCAAAAGGAAAACTGATGCTGATGGTAATGTAACCGTCTATAAATCTCGACTTTTCGCAAAGGGGTTTTGACAAATTCAAGGAGTTGACTACGATGAGACATTCTCTCTTGTAGCGATGCTAAAGTCAGTTAGGATTATGTTAGCAATTGCTGCATATTTCAATTATGAGATATGGCAGATGGATGTCAAAACTGCGTTTCTCAATGGTAATATTGAAGAAGAGTTGTATATGATACAACCAAAGGGTTTTGTCGATCCTAAGGATGCTAACAAGGTGTGCAAGCTTCAGCGATCCATCTATGGATTGAAGCAAGCATCACGAAGTTGGAATCTCCACTTTGATGAGGTGATCAAAGAGTTTGGATTTGTCCAAACTTATGGAGAAGCTTGTATTTACAAGAAAGTGAGTGGGAGCAATGTGGCATTTCTGATATTATATGTGGATGACATATTATTGATCGGAAATGATAGAGATCTTTTAAACAGTGTTAAAAGTTATCCGAACAGCAAATTTTCAATGAAGGACCTAGGTGAAGCGTCATACATATTAGGCATAAAGATCTATAGAGATAGATCTAGGCGCCTAATAGGGCTATCGCAAAGTACATACCTTGATAAGATTTTAAAGAAGTTTAAAATGGAAGATAGTAAGAAGGGGTTCTTACCTATGACACAAGGCACGACATTGAGTAAGATTCAAAGTCCGGCTACGGCGGAAGAAAGAGAGAAAATGGAGAAAGTCCCCTATGCTTCAGCCATAGGCTCTATAATGTACGCCATGCTATGTACAAGACCGGATGTGGCACATGCTATTAGTTTGACTAGTAGGTACCAATCGGATCCAGGTTCAGAACACTGGAAAGCGGTCAAGAATATCCTTAAGTACTTGCGAAGAACTAAGGATATGTTTCTTGTATACGGAGGTGAAGAAGATATCGTCGCTAAGTGTTATGTCGATGTTAGCTTTGACACCGATCTGGACGACTCTAAGTCTCAAACCGGATACGTATTTCTCATGAATGGCGGAGCGGTTAGTTGGAGGAGCTCCAAACAACCTGTGGTGGCGGGATCAACGACGGAGGCCGAATATGTTTCTGCTTCGGAAGCGGCTCAGGAAGCAGTTTGGATGAAGGAGTTCATATCCGAACTAGGTGTGGTCGTAAACGCATTGGACCCAATGGTGATATATTGTGACAACAATGGTGCCATTGCCAATGCCAAAGAGCCAAGGTCTCACAAGCATTCCAAGCATATTAAGCGCTGGTTTCACTCCATCCGCGAGCATGTCAAGGATGGAGATATAAAGATTTGTAAAGTACATATGGATCTCAATGTAGCAGATCCGTTGGCTAAAACTCTCCCTAGAGCAAAACATGATCTACACCAGAACTCCATGGGTGTTAGATACATCACTATGTAACAAGATTATTGTCTCTAGTGCAAGTGGGAGACTGAAGGGAATATGCCCTAAGAGGCAATAATAAAGTGTTTATTATGTGTATTCCAAGTATATGATAGATGTTTATTTTGCATGCTATAATTGTATTAATACGGAAACGTTAATACATGTGTGTTTAATAAACAAATAGAAAGTTCCTAGTTATGCCTCTCTCATAAACTAGTTCGTTGATTAACAAGATGATCACAGTTTCCTGATCATAGACATTGGATGTTGTTAATAACGAGATCACAACATTAGTGTAATGGTGTGATGAACATTCATCCGAAGTATAGCATTACGATCAAAGTCACTGAGTTTATATTGCTATAAATAACTTACGAAGTAGTCCTAATCCTTAGACCATGAGATCATGCCAATCACTAACACTGGAAGAGTTTCTTGTTGACATCAAACGTCACACCGTAACTGGGTGATTATAAAGATGGCTTCAAAGCTACTAAAGTGTTATGTTGAGAATCATGAATCAAGAGTGGAATTTGTTCATCCCGATGACAGATAGATATACTCTGGGCCCTCTCGGTGATATCACATTGGTTAGCTTGCAAGCAAGTGATTTGATCACTAGAATGTTATATCACGGGAACGAGAAAAGAGTGCATGTTAGTAACGAGATAAAACTAGGTATGGAGATACCGATGATCCAATCTCGGACATGTAATATATCGTGAAACAAAGGGATTAAGATACAAGCATAAAAGGTTCCGACGATCACACGAAAGTCATCGTTGAATGTGTGGGAGTCAGTATGGATCTCCAGGTCCCGCTACTGATTATTGATCGGAGAAGGGTCTCGATCATGTCCGCATTGTTCGCGAACCGTAGGGTGAAACACTTAAGGGACACTGACATCCAGTTGGAGCAAATGTTTCATGCCGAAAGAATAAACAAGCGCAGGAATTTATTTCACTAGATACCGAAACAGGTTTTCGGGTGAAATTGCATAAAGAGGTTATGCATGTGAAATGGAATTCTAGCAAGGGTTTATTTGTGAATGTTTGTCATTAAAGTAATTGACAAAATTCTGAATAAAATAAAAGAGTTTTATTTAATGAGATTTTGCATTAAATTTGGTGGAAATTTAATAGCAAGTTTGAGTGGGATTTTGAGTGGAGGGATTTGAATGGATTTTTGTGAGTGGAGTGTCCACCCACATGAAGAGGGGAGGGCAAGGGGGCAGCCCCATGCGCCGGCCACCCCCTTGGGGTTCCCCCTCTCCTATAAAAGGCACCCCTCTCCTCACTTCTCACTCACACCTCCTCGTGAAGGATCTCTCGCCCCTCTAGAATTTATTCCCCATGGTCTCGGACTAGCGAGATACATGTTCCCGGTGGCTATTCGGCAAGAAAGGGTTGTGCTTCCGCTGCATCGCTGGAGCAAGGAGGCGGAGGTTGCTCGGTGTCTTGTACGTGTCTGCGAGCACGGATGCGCTGCTGCTTTGCGACGCTAGGACTTCCTCTCGATCTGAGATCGGCAAGAGATCGTCTACATCAACCACGAGTTGAACTCGCTAAGCTTTGTCGGTCTTCAAGGGTATGTTCTCTACAGATATACATCCGCCCGTTGTTTGTATATAGTAGATAGATCTTGGTACATAGTTCCCATCGTAGGAATTTTTTTTGTTTTCTATGCTGCGAACCCTACCGCGACAGCAACCGCTCCAAAATTACGTTGGCCTCATTCACCGCAGCGTTTTGGTCGCGTGCGTCAAGCTGCTAGAACTCTTTGCTGGGGACATCATCCGAGAACGGGGGAAGCCGGATATAGTCATTGGCCCCACTGTTTTTGACATAGAAGAAAGTCCTATGCCATTTCTTGCAAGAGTCAAGGCCAGTAACCCGAGGAAAGATGGAATCTCTCCTGAGAGTGATACTAGCTGCACCGCACCGAGTCGGCCTCTTCTCGGCTCGAGGAGCACCGGGCTGAGGAACTACTTGGATCCTAAAACTAAAATATTTGGCCCACAGAAGAACTGTAGGCCAAATGCCAAGGTAGGGATCGCAAGCATAAATGAAACAAGAGAGGGAGCCAATCGCATTGGCAGGCAAGTGATGGGTCTGAAGATGGAAGGTGGAAAGAAAGGAGGCAAAGAAATTGCTCACCGGCAAGGCGAAACCTCACTCGAAGTGGGAAAGGAAAACCACCCTCTCATTGGCATCGGGTTTGGGGGAAATCTCACCGACGGGAAGACGGCAGTCCACCTCGAGCGAGATGCGCCTGGTGGAGCGCAGCCACTCAAGCTCCTCGATGGAGCCCTCCTAGCCACCGCGCTCGCCGGCGGCGACCTCGTTTTCTTCGGCTCCTTCGGCACCATCGCGAGCGTCCATGACCTCCCTGGAGTTAGTCTCTTCCGTCGTCGGAAGTGGCTTGGAAGAGCAAGGACCTGTAGCGGAATAGAATGGGGAAAGGGGGAATCACAAAGAAGAAGCCGCGAGGAAGAAGAACCGCAAAGGAACAGTTGGGATTTTGAAGCGCGAGGAAGAAGAAGAAGCTGTGGGGAAACTGAACGGGCGAGGGAAGTTATGATACCCTCACCCCTACTTAAGGGCAGTAAAAACCCCCATCGTGGGATTCCCCTGCGCTGTGCGGCCAGCGTGTGGCCGTGTATGAGGCCGAGTGAGCCAGCCAGCGGGTGCCATATGGCAACAATACACGGAAAATCCGCTGCCACGTCACGCGGTGCAGGACGAGGGGTGCAGAGCGATGGGACTACCACAGTGACAGGGAATAACTGCGCAGCCGTCACTGTACAGTCAGAGCTTGGAACAAAATTTGAGGTAAGTCTCCATGATTACCAACTGTTAGTGACTGAGGCTCTCAGAATCTACCAAAATGACTCGGCACGAGGCAAAAACGAACCAAGAAGTCAAAGAATGGACCCGAAAACTATCAGACAGACTCGGAATGGTGTAAGGTTGCACCAAACAGTATGCTCTAAGCAGTAAATAAAGACAAAAGAAGAAGTTCCAATCACATTAAAGGAACCTAGAGACGCCCAACAGCTAGAACTGCTAGACCTCACCAGCTTCAGGGACTAATGTCAGGGGGATAACCCCTGGTAGGGTCACAAGGGGCAAAAGATGATCCAGTTTGGCTCATGCCGAGTAAAGGAAGGACTAGGCCGAGTAAGGTCAGCCTGGTCAAATGATCATATGCGGCCGACATAGACCCTATGTCGGCCCGTATAACACAAGTTTGTTGATCTTGTAGGAACCCGCGAGCCGAGTCTCACGAGGAAGAGCCGAGTAGGATAGAGCGAGTTGCACCTTTTCGAGTGAGGTTCAGGAGGGACTAGGCTAAAGCGCAGTCAAAAGAGAAGGGCGACGCCGGGTGACACGAAATGAGCCGGGTGATGCCTAAAGCAAGGGCTGACGTACAAAGTTACTGTATGACGCTAAAAGAACTGGAGGCGGCGTACGTGAAGACTGTTAGTTGTCTAGCTTTATGGACTGGGCCACTGGGCTTAGTACAAGCCCATGACCCGGCCCGTACTGTGAGGACCAAGATCCAAACAGTAACCCTAGAACCCAAACGGGTGTAATCTAGCTGGCCATCGCCTATATAAGGAGGGGGATAGCTAGGGAAAGAGGAGGTTGGAACCTAGTAGGGAACAAGGGCTCAGAACCCAAGCTCGGACAGCTCTAGGAGCACTTGTAACCTCAAGCATCAATAAAATTCCTAATTGTGGAGAGTTCAACTTGTTCTTCGTGCATGGCAAGACCGTGCACTCCCTCCCCGGTGACCACAAGCACCCATTCGGCCCCCAACTCAAGCCTACCCATGGCATCTACTGTGACACCACCACGACACAGAATCAGGACAATAAAAAAGGAGGACCATCAACAGCAAATTGTCATTAACATTTCTCTTAATTTCAGAAGAACTAGTTATGCGATTACACCGAACCATCATTCACGGTTACATCGCAATACAAAAGAAAGTTTCCATTAGCTAACAACTTGCTTCCATCACACCACTGCTACTACATAAGCTAATCTACTTTGGGTTCAACTCCTCTTCCATGAGCTTCTCCACCGAATCTTGGTTCGCCCTTGCTTCAATGAGATCTGCTGCAAGAGTCCTGCAAAGATCCGAGCAGTAGTTGTTGTCGAATTCCGCCATGACCTTAACGTTGAAATTCTCCATGAAGAGGATGCCAAAGAATCCACAGTCAAATCTGGAAAATGCAGAAAAGAAGCAAACAAGAAGCTAAATGTGAGCAATAAAGTAATGATGGAAGAATTTGAAAAAGGAGAAGCTAGATGCAAAGGATGCAGACTTACAATGTTACTTGCTACGGATGGTCAGGAGTCTTGAGAAGGTATAGCTCCATATATTTAGCAAGTTTAGGTGCTAACTTTGATGCTTCAACAAGAGTGGTGAAGTTCAAAAACTGCACCATTTAAATAAGAAAAGGTTGGTTATTAAATTAAGCAAAAAAGAAAAGACGAAAGCTACTCAAAATAGCATGAACATGTCTTGCTTCATCATACCAAGTTTCGTGCAAGCTCATCCAAGATACTAGCACCCTTGTCCATCTTCATCGAATCAAAGATGTGGTATTACTTCATCATAATGTTGACAATAGGTACAACCAAGTGCTCATTCCTCACAGTAGGGAAATAAAGCTATATGGAAGCATGTAAACAAAGACCATATTAAACGGTATGTAGCATGTAGTAGTACATGTAGCAAGAAAAAACAACTCACAATATCACACTTTAGGATCTTGTACTTTGCACACTGATCATTGAACTCATCCAAACAAGTTGCTGCGTTGATTTTCTTTGGATCAGCAACCAATTTTTGCTGTTATCGAGGGTAACAACAAGATCTTGCTCACCACAATACGAAGCAAATAAATACAAAGCTGAAAAAAACTATGCAGCAAGATCTTTCTCACCACAATGTTATGCGTGAATGCATATCTTCTTTAGTGACATGCACTGTTCTTGCAGATAATCATATCCTCGTGGTTGAACTTCTCAATCCACACTTCCATCACCTCGGTGATAAGAAATGCACGTGGCTTTAGAGATTCTTTAAAACCCTTGTATGTGCAAAAGTAGCGTCCAATTTGCACGAAACACCTCCTGCAACCAAACAACAAAACACATCATTTAAATCTGAACATATAATCTACCCCCTACTACAGATGCTGCAAAGCTCATGTAAGATCAAACACATGTTTCTACAAGTAGCAATTAACATGTAATAAACAAGCTACTGATTAACAAAAATGTAGCAAAAAAATGTAATGAAGCATATCGAACAAATGGAAAAAATGAATCAAACCAAATTGATGAAGCAACTAGTTTAGAGTAAGTAAGCTACTAGATAACACAACTGTAGCACAAATAAGACACTAATGAAGCATCTACAGGAAAAAGGTGGAAAGGACAAAAAGACATCTAAATCAGTGTAGCAAAGAAAATACAGTTAATGAGCTAAAAGTTAAAACAAATGTAGCAGATTTTAATAGCTTCTGAAGCAAAACAAAATGTGACAGAAAACTCATTGCCCATGTCCCTCCTCCTTCCTCTTCTTTGTGAGCCTCTTAAATGTCCTTCCATTTGAGACAAATTTGGTATAAATTTCATCCTGATCTTTAGACACCTTGATCTTCTTACTCTTTGGAGGTGTAAGTTCCTCCTTTGCTGCCCGCTTGAACCTCGTCTTCTTCTCATGTGTCACCATCCCAGAGCTTCCATCACCCTTGGCACTAGAATCAATAGGCATGACACCTTGCAAAAGACAAAAAAGTCGTTTTTAGCACAAACGACGCTTGTATGGGAGGCCAACAGGAACAAAAATGTAGCAAAACAAAGTAAGCAAAAGCGGTGCATAATGGTGAAAAATGCTACGAAGGGATAAACGTACATACATGGTTCAGCTCGATCTGCACTAGGTGTCTCAGCAGCAACTGAGGCAGCGGAATCTGGTACCTCCACAGCTGGTATACCTGCAGCCGCTTTACCTGCGTCTCCTTCAAAATCATCAGAATCTTGCGAAAACAGCTCAAAACCTGGAGCTTCAGGAGCAGGATTCCATGCTTCAAGGTCTATATGTGCAGGACAAGGTGACGGGTCACGGCTGCGGGGTGACCTGACCGGGCTATCAACAGGTTTATGCTCTGGCACATCAATTCCTCCCATGGGTGATGAATCCAAAACTACAGCAGACTATGGCATATCCAGTATGTGAACATGTGTTTGCAACTCAGAATCTTGCTGCTTCTCACCTCTAGCTGCTGCCTCATTCTCTTTTGCTTCATCCTCTATTGCTTACGTATCGTTCTCTTTTGCTTCATCCCTTCTTGCTTCAGTAACATCCTCTTTTGCTGCATACACACTTGCTTCAACATCATCATACTTGTTCAAACCGTCGAATGGTTCTTGCTCCTCGAAAACTTTTCACATTCTTCTTCATTGTCCAGTCCTGCATCAGATGGAAACACGATGCTAGTAGCAGCCCCATCTTTCAATTGTGCATCAATGTCGACCAATAGCACAGCCATGCGTTGGGAATGCATCCGTTTCAACCCAACAGCAAGATTCTTCATTGTAGTTTCAACATCAGACGCCCAAAATTCCTATGCTTCTCGGCCAAGTGCTTGAAGCGAGCAGATACCTGATAGTAAGAAAAAGTAAACAAAAGAAACAAAAACATCAAAAACTAAACATAAGCATGGCAGCAAAATATGTACACCAAGGTAGCAACTACATAAAAGTAATGAAGCAAACTATAAAAACTAATGTAGCAAGAATGTTATAGTTTTGCAAGGAAAACATAATCTTGTATGCAATCTAGAAGCAAAATATGTACACCAAGGTAGCAACTACAGAAAACTAATGAAGCAAACTATAAAACCTAATGTAGCAAGAATGTTATAGTTTTGCAAGAATGTTATAGAATCTTGAAGCAATCTGATGCATACATGGCAGCAAAATATTTTACATAAGTAAGCAACCTATCTAAGGCAATGTAGCAATACCGAAACATTAATGCAACAAATTCTATACCTCCAGTTCTTGGCTACTGGGAAACACTAGCCATTCATTCAACGAGGCATAAAGATTGACTTCAGATTCATCTAAAGTAGGAGCTAGAGGAGTTTCGTTTAGTTGCTCATTACCAAGATCAGTATTGTACGGAGTTTCCGATAGGGGGAGAAACTGCACACAATGAGGATATAGTTAGATGACAAACCAAAACACAAAAAACACAAACAAGGTACCCATTCAATGCTGCCAGAAATGTTGTACCGGGCGCCAACCGAATACTGTAGTATTGTTCAATATCTTAAGCTCAAGGTCGTGTTCCACAACAAATTCAAAGTCGTTGTTTGTCACGAAGCATACTCTTGGCAGAGATGTGAGACCCTGGCGCATGGCTCAATAGGATTGATAGGAAAACCCATACCAACAAGTTGCAACTTATTTTTCGGAAGCTCATTCGAAAAGAACTCTAAGGTTAAGCGTGCTTGGCCTAGAGCAATTCTAGGATGGGTGACCGACCGGGAAGTGGGTAACCGGGTGTGCATGAGTGAGGACAAAGTGCGCAGAAAATACTAGTGTTGGTATGTGGGGCTAGTCTAGAGATCCTATTGAGCTGCCAAAAGTGACAACCGTCGGTCCGAAGTTACCAGGGGTGTTACAAGTGGTATCAGAGCCGACCCTCGCAGCTACATGGGCGTGTGCGGGTCAGTGGCGGACATGTGTAGCATGGCACGTGTGGCCCAGAGTTGACACGACATGGCAATGTGCCGGCACTGGACGCACAAACATGTGCCAAGAGGGGACGTTCCTGGCTTGTGGTTGATCGACGAGGACATTAATCTTGTAAGGGTGGGTGTATGTGAGATCCTAGCGCATGGATCAATAGGATTGATAGGAAAACCCATACCAACAAGTTGCAACTTCTTTTTCAGAAGCTCATTCGAAAAGAACTCTAAGGTTAAGCGTGCTTGGCCTAGAGCAATTCTAGGATGGGTGACCAACCGGGAAGTGGGTAACCGGGTGTGCATGAGTGAGGACAAAGTGCGCAGAAAAGACTAGTGTTGGTCTGTGGGGCTAGTCTAGAGATCCTATTGAGCTGCCAGAAGTGACAGCCGTGGGTCCGGAGTTACCGGGGGTGTTACATCATCCAAGGCCCGAAGCAACCCGACAATGACATTGATGTCTATCTATGACCATTAGTTGAAGAACTACTACAGTTGTGGCGCGATGAAGGTGTTCGTATGTGGGATGAGCACAAACAGGAGCCATTTGACCTACGGGCGTTGTTGTTCATAACCATCAATGATTGGCCTGCTCTTAGTAACCTTTCAGGACAGTCAAACAAGGGATACAATGCATGCACGCATTGTTTAGATGATACTAAAAGTATATATTTGGATAATGGTAAGAAGAATGTGTACCTGGGGAATCGTCGATTTCTTTTGGCCAGGCATCCCGCAAGAAAGAAAGGCAATCATTTCAATGGTGAGGCAGATCACCGGAAGAAGCCTATCCGATGTACTGGTGATGATATATTTGGTATGGTCAAGGATCTAGAAGTAATCTTTGGAAAGGGCCCTGGCGGTCAATCTGTTCCAAATGACGCTGACGGACATGTGCCCATGTGGAAGAAGAAATCTATATTTTGGGAGCTACCCTATTGGAAAGTTCTAGAGGTCCGCTCTGCAATCGACGTGATGCACGTGAATAAGAATATTTGCGTGAACCTGCTAGTCTTTATGGGCGTGTATGGAAAGACAAAAGATATGCCAGAAGAACGGCAGGACCAGAAAGGTATGAAAGACCGAGACGGCGTGCATCCAATAAAGACAGATAAAGGACGTCTAAGTGCTGCCAGCTATGCTCTTACCAAAGAAGAGAAGGAATTTTTTTTGAAGTCCTAAGAAGTATGAAGGTCCCCTCTGGCTTCTCGTCGAATATAAAGGGAATAATAAATATGGCAGAGAAAAAACATCCAGAACCTAAAGTCTCATGACTGCCACGTGCTTATGACACAATTGCTTCTGGTTGCATTAATGGGGATTCTACCGAAAAATGTTCGACTGCCCATTGTGAGCTATGTGCATTCCTCAATGCTATTTCTCAGAAGGTAGTCGATCCAGAAATTCTACCGAGGTTACAAAATGATGTGGTCCAGTGTCTCGTTAGTTTTGAGTTGGTGTTCCCACCATCCTTCTTCAATATTTTGACGCATCTGCTGGTACACCTAGTTGACGAGATTACCATTTTGGGTCATGTATTTCTACACAATATGTTCCCCTTTGAGAGGTTCATGGGAGTCTTGAAGAAATATATCCATAACCGTGCTAGGCCAGAAGGAAGCATCTCGAAGGGCTATGGAATAGAGGAGGTCATTGAGTTTTGTGTTGACTTCATTCCTGACATTAAGTCGATTGGTGTTCCTAAATCATGGCATGAGGGGATACTGAGTGGAAAAGTGTAACATCCCAAAACTTTAATCCAAGTTAATCAAGATCTAAATCATCAAAATTAGGGTTAACAAAAACTTTTCCATCTCAAAATATGAAAGAATCCATGTGTATGTGTATTAAATTAGGAATTTATTTGAATTGCCATGGTTCTGTGATTCATTGCTTGTAAAATGATTCTTAGGTCAAATAAGCATCAGCTAAATCATTCCCAAACTTTTCCCAAAGAAAAACAACTAAAAATAAATAAATGAAGTGAATGGTCATTTTTGCCAAATTAACTATCATCCCTACTTTGGCTATTCCTAGCACTCAAATATTAATAGAAATAATTGTGGATCTTTGCAGCCCTTGCTAGTACACATAATAAGGTACCAAGGCCCACTTTGTGATCTGCCAAAAACATTCAAATCCTAAGTTTAAAGGACAGTTTAAAATTGAATCTATTTCATATGGAAAGATCCCACTATTTAAAAAACCACTCAATCAAAGTCAATTTTAAAACCCAAGCAACCACAGAGTCTAAAATTATGCCTAGCACACCCACCAAAAATCTTTTCAAAATTCAAAAGGAAGTTTCTTGCGGCCATTTCATCAAATACTTGGCAGGCAGAATTTAAATCAAATCAATTTCACTATTTTGAATAGTATTCTGGCCAAACTTGTCTCCCATTTAAACCCCATTTTATCACTTTGTCCCCTATGGATCAAACCAGGACCTAACCAACCCATCCCCTACACCCTAGAAGCATGGCAATGCCAAGCTGAGCCCAACTCGTCGGCCAACTTGGTCGCCGCCGTAGCAGACCGCCTCCCCCTCTCTCGCCATGTCTGGGAGATAGCCAGCACCTCACCGCCGCCCACTGTGCCCTCCCCGAGCCAAGCCTAGCCGTGGACCACAGAGAAAAACCCGCGCCCAGTGCCACAACACCATGCCGAGAACGCGCCATAGCGCCGCACCCGGCACGCGTGCACACGCCGCCACTCGACCACAGCCCGTGCCCACCGCGTCGCCATGACCCAGGGAGCATGCCAGACACCCCCATTCGCTGTCCAACGCCTCACAGCCATCGCTCGCCGTCGAAGACGCCACCTCTGCCGCTCAGAGCGCCAGATCCGCCCGACCGATTACCACCGCCCCTAAGCCCACATTAACCTCCTAGAGCACAGCCAGGAGACCACGCGTCGATCGCCACCCTCAGCCATGCCGCTACCAGCCCGTAGTCATGTCGCCACCGTCGCCTGCCCATCCCTCTCGGTCTCATCGTCGAGCCTATAAAAGGAGGACACCCCCAGCCGTTTGCAGCACACCACTTCACTCCCCTCACCTCACTGATCGTCCCACACCTCTAGCTGGAGCACGAGGATCCGCAGCTCGCCGAAATTGTACCGGAGCAGGCCGCCTCTGGAGGAGAAGGGCGTCGCTGATTGCGACCACCCCGAGAGCTACCTCGACCGTCCCTGAGCTCACCGTCGACCACCAGTTCGTTTGCCCGCCTCTCCGTCATTGCTAGAGCCCTGGTACGCCCCCTATGCACCCCCACCGAGCCGCTAGGGTTAGAGCTCGCAGGCGACAGGTCCGTCGTCGACGACGATCCACAACCGTTGACTCCCACTCTAATCCAACGTCCCACATCGCCCCGTACCGCTTCGCGCGTTATGAGCCACTAACTGGTGGATTCCCCTGTTAGCTGAGCCCCGCACTGCGGAATGACACTGGGCCGACCCATTAGCGTCTCCCGCGCGACCCAACAGTTTAAATTTATATTTTTTCCATTTAATTTCAAACACAGTTCTGTACATAGATTCAAAAATCAAACCAGCTCGACTCACTGAACCAAAATGCATGAAACTAATTTTGTTAGAAAGGTACTGAAATGCTTAATCCAAGCCCGTTGGATTCAAACCCTTTGGAGTTATAGATTAACCTTGGTAAAAATAACAATGCAGAAGCTTTTCTGCATTCAAACATTTTTCAATATTCAACCATAAGAGCTTTTGAGTTGATTCCAACTCTCAAAAATCACATTTGACCATACCTTTAAGAATATATAAAAAAATATGGGTTTACTGACAGAAATAATGTTCAAGTAATAAAAGAATGCCACATAGGCATTTCTAGTCACTTTATTTATTTAAAATAAAAAGGATAAACCTTATTAAATTGTGACACCACTTTAAATCACATTCCCATGTACTGAAATATGTGGTGATGACATGTGTCAGCATGATCCCATGTTTGAGTTGGAGAATATTAAATCTTAAGTAGTGTTTCAATGAGTAGAAATTACTTTTCTCAAATTAAAACAAATAAGACAAATGCTTTCATTCTTGTAATGTTAGTGATGAGGCTAGATCATCATTAGTGCACCTTTGTGTGATGATTGAAAATATTTAAGTATTGTTTGGTGATTGTGCACCTCATATTTATTTATAGACGCTAGTACCGACCAAGGATACGAGGAGGAAGGAGGATACTACGAGGAAGAAGCCGAGGAGAACTTCAACCACTACTCTGCACAAGGCAAGCTATTAACTAAGAAACCTAACACTTGCAAGATACCCTACTTAAGCAAGCTTATACTTGCAATTATGCAAGCTACTACCTGCTTGTTCCCATGCCAACTATATGCCTTAAGCATATGTGATCATACCCACTTGACAACCCAATCCTAGTTTTACTTGCAAGATTTATACTTTATTTCTTTATCAAAGCCTTCTCTTAAAGTTTACATAGTGAATTGTAGATTCTAGAAAGATAAATAAAGGTATCATAAAGAGCATAAAACTTGGCCTAAGTTAGATAATCTTGATGTCATCCTAAGGCATGAGAATTGAACTTAGCAAATCCCCACTTATTTACCACCCCTCATTAGTAGTTACCACCCCTTGTAGATGCTAGTGCTAAGCATAAAACTTGATCAACTTTAGATGGGAATACTTGGTGAAAATGGTTATGAAAACCTTAGAATGATGAGTCATTCTACTGAAATGTTTTGACATGTGTTTCCGAACACCAGATGATTGTGATGATGAAAATGTTGAGGCACGAGCCTTAACCCTTTATAAAACTGATGGTTGTCTGGACGCGATACCATTCCAATTTTACCGTACAACCACAATACCCGAAATTTGGGTAGGGCTTGACTGGAAATTTATATACCTTAGTATGGGTTCCCTCGCGGCCAAGGTCTGAGCTGAGGCTACCTTGTGAAGATTGTCCACCCGTGCAGTACCCAAGATGACAGTTGGTCATGGTTGGGAGGCCAAACTCACAGGAGAGGTGCCTATACTAGGGCGTGTAATTGAAAGGTTAATATTGATTATCCGCATACTGAGTATGGTGAATTCAGGATTTGTTCTTGACAGATGTATCGAATGTTGTGGTGAAAGTGTACAATCTCTGCAGAGTGTCAAACTATTCGAATAGCCGCGTCCGCGGTTATGGACAGTTGGAGTGGCCATACTGTTGCCCCGTCAGATGTTTTCAAAATGACTTATGAAATGAATTGAGACTTTGACTTGACCACAACAGAGTTGTGATATGAAATTCAAATTCCCACTTAGGTGTTATAAAACTTTCAACTAGATTTTCTTTACTTCTGAACTTAGTAGAGGTAAATCTGGCTTCTTGCAAAACAACCCTAGAGCTTAGTATCCTACTACAAAAACCCCCTTAACTTATTAGTATTAGTTTGTGAGTACTTAAAGAGTACTCATGGCTTTGTCCCTGGCTATTCCCATGGCCAGACTATGAAGAGGAGTACCAAGATGAAGGACTAGAGGAAGGTTACGACAACTAGGGTCATCTCCCATCGTCAACATTGCCTGTGACCCTGAAGATGGAGCTTCGCCTACGCTATCGTTACTATTATGTTATTCCGCTGCTTGAATTGTATTAAGAACTGGATCATGAGATCCTTATTTGGGTAATACCTTATGTATGGTTTGTAACGGATGATGTACTGTGATATCCAAATATGTTATGTCTCGCAAAAATGGTAATCATGGGATTGCGATGTATGGCATAACAGGCATATGGGATTAAAAATCCGGGTGTTGACAAGTTGGTATCAGAGCCATCCTGACCATAGGAGACCCTAGTTAGAATGGACGTTTGAATAAAAAACTTAGTTTCAAAACCAAAGGAAGTGAGTATTTACAAAAACTTATTCTCATTCTTATCACTTGGGTTCTTTCATGAAAATTAATGTCCTAAAAAATTCTTGCAAAATACATAAAATTTGACACACTTGATCACTCTACTAACTCACTCATCCTATATTCTTATAGATGGATGTGAAGTACAGCAAGTTTTATCAGTTGGGGAATGGAGGAGAACTCATCTTTGAGCGTGACTTGGACCATCTCTCGGAACTTCTAGAGCATCCGCACCCCGAGTTCTTTGGAGCTCAGCTCAATGATCAGGAAGGAGAAGACCTGCAGTGGCTAGTTGTTGCAATTCTCCAAAGGAAGATTGAACCTCCCACTGCCGAGGGAATTCAGTTCACCTTAAGAGAGAACAATTGGCTCGATGGACTGTCCAGAGAAATGCAGGAAGCTCTTGCCCATCTATGTGGGCAGTGTATCAATCAGATCAAGGGTACCCGCTTTGAGTTCTACCCAAGGCGTGATGTTATGGGACAACCACTAGAGGCCCCACATCATCCCGAATTGAAGAGTCAAGTGGACCATCTCAGCTTCATGATGTACGATCGTCAGCAGGAGTTGGACAACGCCCGTGCCTACGCCAACCACAAATACGCTATCGCCAAGAAGAATCAGACCCTTGCCATGCTAGTGAAGGATCGCAAGTCTCATCACCGTCAGCTCGACAAGAAGGAGCGCATCATTGCCCGTCTTCGCCATCGGATCACGGATTTGGAGGAGACCATTCACGAGAGAGACATGCAGTTGGAGGAAAGGGAGAATGCCGGAGAATACCTTCGTGGAGATCCCTACTCCTATCTCAGCGATGATGATGACTTTCTGGAGGATCAGGCCATGGACTTCTTCACCGATGAGGAGGATTTCGCCTTCATCGACGACGATGATGATGAGGATGATGAGTACACCGACTCCGAGGAGTAGTTGCACTTGAGCACTAGTGTTAGTGAGTTGTATTCGGTCCCACTGTATCGTAGTTCCAGAATGGTTCTTAAAACCATATGTTTTCCTTTGTTGTGGTGTGTGTTTGTATCGTGTGCTATGAATGAATGAAAGAAAAGCAAGTTGCTAGAAAATCTGAGTCAAACCTTAAAAAAATTTCAAAGTTCCTGAACCTTAGAAATTTCCCTCTTTTCTCATGATCTATCTCAATCTTCAGATGCCTCGTGGAGGAAGCGGATCATCCCCAGACCCAATGTTGCAGATCCTGCAAATGTTGGTTTCTAACCGCGAAGCTGAAAGAGCCGAACGTCAAGCCAACCTAGCCACCCTTCAACACATAGTTCAGATGGCCAACAACAATCAAGGCCAAGGAAATCAGGACAACCATGGATCTAAGATCAAGAATTTCCAGAACACCAACACACCTATTTTCACTAAGTCAGAAGAACCCCTAGATGCAGATGATTGGCTGCAAACAATGGAGAACAACCTGGAAGTCGCCGGAGTGGAAGCTAACGAGAAAGTTCTGTTTGCCACCCACTATCTACCGGAGATGCCAGAGCATGATGGAACAGCGTTCGTGCAATGACCGGAGGTCAGATGATGACCTGGGATGAATTCAAGGTCAAGTTTAGCAGAACCCATGTGCCACCGGGTTTGATCAAGAGGATGAGAGATGAATTAAGAGAACTGAAGCAAGGAAGGATGACCGTAGTGGAATATCGTGACAAATTCTTGTCATTAGCTAGGTATGCCCCGGATGAGATCGGCACTGAAGCCAAGAAGAAAGAGAGATTCTTGAATGGTCTTCACGATGAGATGCAGACGGTGTTAGTCAATATCCCCTTTGCTGATATTGAAGCCCTAGTCGACTCTGCCATTCATATGGAAGGAAAGATCAACCAAGACAATGAGAACCTCAAGCGCCGCATGATGCATCAACCAGGAACCCACCAAACCCCAAAGTATCGCCCCAACCCATCTCCAGGATTTGCCTCGAGAACCAACAGACCCCCTATGAACCGTCCGACCTATCCCAACCGTGGAAACCCAAGGCCTGGAGGAAACCACAACAACCCCGGCAACTCTAGCAATTTCAACCGTGCACCACCCAAGTTCAACAATAACAATGCCGCCACCAACACCCACACTGCCCCAAGGACTGGAAGCAATGCTGTGCCTGCTGCAGCGAAGGACAAGTCGCAAGTGACTTGTTATGAATGCAGAACCAAGGGTCACTACTCCAATGAGTGCCCCAAGAAGAATGTCGCAGCCCCCAATGCAAATGCCCCAGCTCAGTAGCAGCGTCGTGTTCAGCCCGGAAGCAGATTTTCCCCAGGGAACTCACTCAACCGCAACGACCGTCTTTTTCTCATGCATGCTGAAGAAGCCCAGGAAGCGCCAGACGTCGTGCTAGGTATGTTTTCCGTTAACTCAGTACTTGCAAGAGTGTTGTTTGATTCAAGAGCATCGCACTCATTTGTCACTGAAGAATTTTCATGCACTAGTAAGATTCAACCAACCAAACCGAAGCATGTTATGATTGTTCAAATCCCCGGTTCAACCACCAAAGCTAGGAAAATTTGCAAAGCCGTCCCTATCTGAATCCATGGCATAGATGCTAATCTAATAGTACTCGGAACTAAAGGTTTGGAAGTAGTACTAGGAATGGATTGGATGTCCAAACATAAAGGATTAGTTGACTGGTGCCAAAGTGTTTTCTAAGATTGATCTTAGAATTGGCTATCATCAACTCAAGATTCGCGCAGAGGATATTCCAAAGACTGTCTTTACCACCAGATATGGATTATACGAGTATACTGTCATGTCTTTTGGATTAACCAATGCCCCCGCTTATTTCATGAATCTCATGAATAAGATTTTTATGGACTTCCTGGATAATTTTGTCATTGTTTTCATTGATGACATTCTAATTTATTCCAAATCAGAAGAAGAACATGAGCTACACCTAAGGACCATTCTTGGAACCCTTAGAGAGAATCAGTTGTATGCCAAGTTTAGCAAATGTGAATTTTGGTTACATGAGGTAGGATTCCTCGGCCACATTGTATTAGCCGGAGGAATTGCCGTTGGCCCTGCAAAGGTGAAAGATGTCGAAGATTGGCAAGCCCCAACCACTCAAACCCAAGTTCGTGCATTTCTCGGATTAGCGGGATACTACCGCAAGTTCGTAGAAGGATTCTCGAGTATCGCCAGACCCATGACCCAATTGCTGAAGAAGGACAAGAAGTTTGAATGGACGGAAAAATGTGAAGCGAGTTTTCAAGAACTCAAGAGGAGATTGATTTCAACCCCAATCTTGATCATGCCGAATATCAAGAAGCCCTTCAATGTGTATTGTGACGCATCCAATATTGGTCTCAGATGTGTGCTAATGTAAGAAGGCAAAGTTATATCTTATATATCTCGACAACTGAAACAACATGAACAGAACTATCCAACCCATGACCTCGAGCTCGCAGCCGTAGTTCTAGCCCTGAAGACATGGAGGCATTACCTGATGGGAAACCGTTGTGAGATTTATTCGGATCACAAGAGCCTGAAGTATATATTCACTCAGAAGGAGCTGAATATGAGACAGAGAAGATGGATTGAGATAATCAAGGATTATGACCTGGACATCCACTATCTCCCCGGTAAAGCCAATGTGGTAGCATATGCCCTTAGCAGATTGTCGTGCCGCTTGAACTCCATTATTTTGAAGGAGCAACCAAGTTTGCACAAAGAGATGGAAGATTTCCGAATGGAATTAGTGAGTGAAGGATTTTTGGCTAGCATAGAACTTCAACCCACTTTGATCAGCCAGATCAAAGAGGCGCAACAAGGAAATGCTAGTATCGACAGAATCAAGCGTCGTATCGGTACATGCAAAGTACCCGGATTCACCGAAGACGAAGAAGGAGTTCTGTGGTACAAAGGACGCCTTTGTGTACCCATAGATTCGGAATAGAAAGAAGTGATTTTGAAGGAGGCCCATGATACTCTTTATTCTATCCACCCCGGAGGAACGAAGATGTATCAGGATTTGAAAGAACAATTCTGGTGGCATAAGATGAAGAGAGAAATCGGAAGCTATATCGCCAAGTTTGATATATCTCAGAGAGTCAAGGCAGGACATCAAAGACCCACATGATTGTTGCAACCTTTACAGATTCCGGAATGGAAATGGGATTCAGTTGGAATGGACTTTATCACCGGATTGCCTACTTCTAGTAGGGGAAATGACTCTATCTGGGTCATAGTTGACAGATTGTCCAAAGTAGCCCATTTCTTACCAGTCAAGACCACATACCAGAGTTCGAAGCTAGCGGAGTTATACATCGCTAGAATCGTCAGTTTGCACGGAGTCCCCAAGAACATTGTATCAGATCGAGGAACTCAGTTTACCTCGAGATTCTAGAAGAAAGTCCAAGAAGGTTTAGGAACCCGGCTAGATTTCATCACGGCGTATCACCCTCAGACCGATGGCCAAACTGAGCGAGTAAATCAAATACTCAAAGATATGTTGAGAGCATGTGTGCTAGAGTATGGATCTAAATGGGAAGACTGTCTGCCTTTCGCAGAATTTTCTTACAACAACAGTTATCAAGCAAGTTTGCAAATGTCCCCATTTGAATTCATGTATGGAAGGAAGTGTCGCACCCCTTTGAATTGGTCGGAAGTAGGAGAGAGTCAGATTTTCGAACCCGACATCCTACGAGAAGCAGAAGAGAAAGTTCACAAGATTCGTGAACACCTCAAGACTGCCCAGTCAAGACAGAAGAGTTACGCTGACAAGAGACGTCGAGACCTCGCTTTTAATATCGGAGATTTTGTGTATCTTAAAGTGTCGCCATTGAAGGGAATGCAGCGTTTCCAGCTTAAAGGAAAGTTAGCCCCCAGATATATCAGACCCTTCAAGATTTTGAATCGTCGAGGAGAAGTATCATATCAATTAGAACTGCCAGAAGAAAGGTCAGCTGTGCACAATGTGTTCCATATCTCGTTACTTCGCAAATGCCTTGAAGTTCCGGAGAAGACTGAAGTTTTCAAGAATATTGATCACCAGACCATAGAAATCAATGATGACCTGACCTATACCGAAGTACCATCCTTATTTTGTAAGAAGCTTTCAGGACCACCCAAACCCGAAGCATCAAGTTTCTCAAGATTCAGTGGAGCAACCACACTGAATAAGGAGCTACCTGGGAGCGAGAAGATCACATCAGGACGGAGTTCCCTGACCTCTTTAAATCATAGGTAATCTTTTTTGTCCTTTTTCAAATCTCGGGACGAGATTTTGTTTAAGGGGGGAAGGTTTGTAACATCCTAAAACTTTAATCCAAGTTAATCAAGATCCAAATCATCAAAATTAGGGTTAACAAAAACTTTTCCATCTCAAAATATGAAAGCATCCATGTTTATGTGTATTAAATTAGGAATTCATTTGAATTGCATGGTTCTATGATACATTGCTTGTAAAATGATTCTTAGGTGAAATAAGCATCAGCTAAATCATTCCCAAACTTTTCCCAAAGAAAAACAACTCAAAATAAATAAATAAATAAATGACGTGAATTGTCATTTTTGCCAAATTAACTATCATGCCTACTTTGGCTATTCCTAGCACTCAAATTGTCGTGGGAATGACCATGGCAGATGCTGCAATCGGCAGCGAGTAGTAGAACGAAGGGCAAGGGCGGCCAGCCATCTGCGGTGTGAAATGAGGGCGGAGACACAGGGTTTTACCCAGGTTCGGCCCCCGGAGGGTAAAGACCTACTCCTGCTAGATTGTATTATGATGGAGGTACAATGGGGCGAGCTCGACGGCTAGGCGGCGAGTCGCTTGGGTGGATGATGGAACGTATGTTTACACGCCCTGTAGGGAGGTTTATATAGACTCACCCTCCCTAGGGTTTATAAATCTTAACCGAATCTGTTAAGGTTTCGGTACTCGTTTAACCTAATCCGACTGGGCCTATCTACTCTCTGTTGGAATTATGCCCTAGAGGCAATAATAAAGATGTTATTATTATAATTCTTGTTCATGATAATGTTTATATTCCATGCTAGAATTGTATTAAGCGGAAACTTTAATACTTGTGTGGTTTGTGAACAACACCGTGTCCCTAGTACGCCTCTATGGACTAGCTCATTGATTAATGATGGTTAAGGTTTCCTAACCATGGACATGAGTTGTCGATTAATAATGAGATCATATCATTGGGAGAATGATATGATGGACAGACCCAAACTAAGCGAAGCAATTAGATCGTGTCATCGTGTTCGTCTTTGCGAAGCTTTTCTTATGTCAAATATTGTATTCCTTAGACCATGAGATAATACAACTCCCTGGTATCGGAAGAAAGCTTTGAGGTCATCAAACGTCATCCTATGAGAGGGTGATCATAAAGGTGTCTCTCAGGTGATCGGAAAGTATCTGTTGGGTTGTATGTATCGAGATGGGATTTGTCCCTCCCAAGTCGGAGAGATATACTTCGGGCCCACTCGGTAATCGATATCAACACCGCTTGCAAGCATGTGGTTAAGGAGTTAATCACAAAGTGATATCGGATTACGGAACGAGTAAAGTACTTGCTGTGAACGAGATTGAACTAGGTATGACGGTACCGACGATCAAATCTCGGGCAAGTAAAATATCGCGAGACGAAGGGAATATATATATGGGATTGATTGAATCCTGGCATCGTGGTTCATCCGATATGATCATCGATGAATGTGTGGGAGTCAATATGGGTTTCCAGACCCCGTTGTTGATTATTGATAAAAGATCATGTCTGCATATTCTCGAACCCGCAGGGTCACACACTTAACGTGTCTCGACGCTAGGATAGATTGGATAATTGGTTTATGAGTTTTTGTTCGGAGTCTCGGATGGGATCCGGGACATCACGAGAGGTTCCGGAGTGGTCCGGAGAATAAGATTCATATAAGGCAGTGCAGTTTTTGGAGTTCGGAATTGTTCCAGGTTAATCAGTATTGTACCGGGAGCTTCTAGAACCTTCCGGAAGGGGACCAACGTGGCCACACCTTCCGGGAGGGGGCATGGGCCTATGAGGGAGTGCCCTGGCCGCATTGGGCCAGGGGCACACGGCCCCATAGGGCCTAGCCGGCCAAGAGAGGTTTAAACTCGAGATAGACCTTCTAGAAGGGGGGTTTCCTTGCCCCCCACTCCTTATCCTTTGGGGCCGCCGGTTTGGGCTTGGGGGAGGGGCTAGGGATGCGCCCCCCTCTATATAAAGAGGGGTGGGGGCGCACCAACCCCCCACACTATCCCCTCCAACCCTAGCCGCCCTGCTGCCCTCCTCTCTCCCTCCCGACTGCTTGTAGGCGAAGCCCTGCTGCAGAAATTCACCACCAATTGCACCGCGCCGTCGCGTTGTAGATCCAACCCATCTCTCCACCATACTTGCTGGACCAAGGAAGGAGGAGACGTCGAGGTGCTGCACGTGTGCATCTCACGGAGGCACCGCCACTTGTGGTGCTAGATCGGATCGGATCGCGAGGAGGAGAAGCGAGTACGACTACATCACCCACGTTCCGACGAACGTTCCGCTGTGTGAATCTTCAAGGGTATGAAGATCTAATCCAATCTCTCTCGTTGTTTGCATCTCCTAGATTAGATCTTGGCTTCCCTATGTTCGCATCCGTAGAAATTTTTGATTTACTATGCCGCGAAACCCTTCACTCTCCTGGGCCTTCAGCTTCCAGTCGCTTGGATCCACGCTAGGTCTCGATCCAGTCGCCGTCTTGCAGGCCCACTCGCCAGTTCTTGGGCCAGTCGGAAACGTCCTGCTGGGTATACCCCGGTAGGCGTATCCCCATCAGTAGTCCCCGAGGCCATCGTCGATTGGGCGCAGGTGGTTGCTGGCAGTCGAAGCATACGGGTCCAATGCAGACATCCAGTCGAATCGGTGGCGGGCTCCTGAATAAAGGAAAAAAACTAGTCATTCTGGTCGCAGCCTGGCGAACGGGTCGGCGAAATATTCAATCACTGTTGTAGTGGTCGGGTCGGCGAGCCGAGTGGTTAAAGTTGGACCGTCAAACGCAGTCAAAACTAGCCGTTGGGGTAATCCAACGGTAACTTTTGGCGTAATCACCGCGTAGTAACGACTCCCTGATTTCGCGGGTAACAACCGCTATTTAAAGGGAATGGTAGGCGATCGGAGAACCATCTCCTCGTCATTTCCTCCGATTGCGCACACCTCCGTTCTCCTCCGCATCGCGATCCATCTGATCCAAAATCCTCCGACCCCCACGAACCTTTCCGCCAATGGCCCCCTCCACCGAACCATGGGGCAGGTCCAAGTGTATAAGAGCGCTACTGGCGTCTTTCGAGGAGGCCGGGATCCTGCGCGCCGACAGGTGGCGCATCCCCGCGGCCGGAGAGGTGACTCCAGACCCGCACGAGGGAGAATTCGTCTGCTTCACCAGCCACCTGGAACGGGGGCTGGGATTCCCCATATCCCTCTTCTTCCGGCGCTTCTGCGCCTTCTACGGGATCCAGCCATCGGACCTGGGCCCACACAACATCGAGCAGCTCGCCATTTTTGTGGCGTTCTGCGGGTGCTACCTGGGCTGCAGGCCCTACTTCCCCCTGTGGCAAGATCTGTTCCACGGGAGGATCAGTCGCGATGAAGCAGGCGGCCCAATGCTCGCTGCGGGCGGCCTGACGTTTCAGTTGAAGTTGAAGGCCTCCTTTTTTGACCTGATGCTACCTGCCAAGGCGGCGAGTGAGTGGAAGAAGTCTTGGTTTTACGTCACCGAGGCGACTCCAGACGGCGAGGTAGCGATTCCGAGATACTCCGACGACCGGCCCGAGCCGCGCAGACTCCAAGTCGGCAAGCTTCCAACGGACCAGCGGATGGTCGTGGATGAGATGCTTCAAACCATCCACGGCCTGAAGAAGAAGGGTCTTCAGACCATCAACTTGTACAGCTGCTGGCTCGGGCGGCGACTCGTTCCCCTGGCCCGCCGTGACCATTATATGTACGAGTACATGGGTCGGGAGGACTCGACGAAATCCTGCCTCGCCGAGTGGCAACTCGAGGACTACCTCCCGGCGTTGAAGAAGATCACCCAGGCGGTGTACCTGGACGCGAAGGATGGGGTCGCCCCCTACACCGCGAAGCATCCAGCCCCGATGGTAAGTCATTTTTCTATCATTCGCAATCGTAGTTGATGTTGTCGCGGTTATACTGATACTGTCTCATGCCTATTGCAGTTATTTCAAGTGGTGGAAGGGTGGCTTCCGCCCGCGGACGACGAGAATTCGAGCTCGTCCGTCCAGGACGGGGGCGAATCGCCTCCTGCGAGGGGCGCCGTCGAGAGTGACAGGAGCGGCGACGACGGCGAGTCCGAGGAAGAGGTCACCCCGCTGGTTCGCAAAACTCGCGGACAGCGTCAGCGTGAGCTCGAAGCGAGCAGAAGCCTTGAACGTCATGACGATGACGACGACGAGCTCCCCGAGCACACCTCGCTTCGCGAGGCTACTCCGTCGAAAAAGAAGAAGAAGAAAGAAGTGAAGGCCCCTCCGAAGAGGAAGACGAAGCTGGCGAAACAAGCATCTCCGCCTCGTTCCACGAGTATCTCCGACGGCATCACCCCGGCCAGGGACAAAGCGCTACAGACGACGGCAGCACCGGACGCCACCGCCGTCCTGAGTGAGGTGACTTTGGCCTCGATTCCTCCCCCATTCGCCCCAGTCTCTGGGTCAGGGGTCGCTCCAGCCGTGGCAGCTTCGCCTCCCAGGAGAGTTCCTGCCGAAGACGTTGTGGAGGCTCCTGTCGCGGCCTCATCGACAAAGAGGCCGTCTGTCTTGGGCGCACGATGTCCTGGAGATGGGCCTCAATCGACAACTGGGCCCCGAACTGGAGAAGCCGGCTGGCATCCGCACGGGGCTGCGGTTCATTCCAGTCGCCAAGTGAGTTTTATTCACCTGCTTTATTTCTCATTGTAGTCGAACCACTTTGCTCATATACTCAATTTACAGGACTGGGGTTAAAAAGATAGGCCATCCGTCCGTGGCCAAGGTGCCGCCAGTCATCGCCGAGGAGGCCCCCTCTCGGAAGAGGAAGGCTGATGAGGTCGCTGCCCCCGCAGACAGTGCCAAGAAGGCCAAGAACAACGAAGTCGTCACGGTGTCTGACGACACGACGATTGCTCCGAGTGATCCTGCGGCGGGGGCGGCCTCGGCGACCAAGGAGGGTGCTTCCTCGCCTGGGATGGCCGAGCCGGCCTCTTTTGGTGCCGGCGCATCCATCGCGACCTTCCCCCACTTCATGGCCAGAGCGGCCATGGCGAGTGGTACCACGCCATCGAGCCGCGCACCTGGGGTTGCCGAGACGGAGGTCGAGCAGCGTCGCGGGCACACTCCGGCTCTTATCACATCCGTGGACGCACTACAACTTCATGGCATGCTGGGCGCAACCATCCAGGTATGTCCAGTCCCCGAGGATCGGGCCACTGAATTGCAGTGGTCAGATTATTTTGGTGCTTTGCTTTTATTTCTTGCGCCCAGTCCCCGAGTGCGCATTCGCTGAATTTCAGCGGGTTGGCGCTCAGGATTTTTGATCGCCAGTCCCCGAGTGTCTAGTCGCTGAATTTCAGCGGGTAGGCACTTAGGATTTTTGATCTCCAGTCCCCGAGTGTACAGTCGCTGAATTTCAGCGAGTGGGCACTTTAGGATTTTGTTTTTGCTAACTGTTTGACTTTTGCACAGGGTTTGCAGCGTGAATCAGCCGACCGGCTTGCTGCGAAGTGTCGCGCGGAGAAGTAACTTGTCGCCGTTCAAGAGGCGAACAAGGGACTCCAAGCGATTGCTGCGAAGGCAGAAGAGGTTCGCCAGGGCCTTGTCCCGGCGAGTGAGCTGACGGCGGCGCAATCGGCGTTGAGTTTGGCGGAGAAGCGGATCGCCGACCTTGAGCGCGAGCTTGCGGATGCGAAGGAGGAGGCGAGCTCGGCGGATGGGCGAGCCAAGGCTGCTGTTACGGCCGGCGCTGAGGAGCGTAAGGTCTCCGACGCCCTTGTTGCTGGGCTTCAAGACGACTACTCCTCTCTTCAAAACTTCATCACGGAGCTCTCCCGCCCTTTGATTGGTATGTGTGCCGCCTCTGCCTATAATGTTTCCATTGTGTGATATTTTATGTACTCACTACCACTCCTATCCATAGGTCGGATTATTGATAGCGCGGAAGAGGCGCAGTCATTCGACGCGCGGCAGTGTGTGGCCACTCTGGTCGACTCGGCCACGCTGTCCGCGACTTGTATTCAGGCGTATCTTCAAGAGATGTCGCCCACGGAAGTGATTCCCAGCGACCTCGTCGAAGTGTGGCGGTACTTGGAGAAGGCGCCATCAGTCGTCGAGTTCATGACGCGGTCGGCGTTCCGGCGCGGGGCGACGACAGCGCTGAGCCTTGGGCTCGCCCACTTCCCGGAAGATTTCGATCTGGACAACGTGATGAGTGGCTACCCGTCGTCGACGGTCTCGGTGGAGATCGCTGAGGTGCTGAAGCTGACGGACCGCACCGCGGTATACTCCGATCGCGTCTGGGCGATGGGCGATCTCCTTCCTTATCAGGAGACGATTGTCGCACCCAACGAACCCGAGCCGCAGCACCAGGAATTCAAGATCGAGCAGCCCTTCCGTGCGGCGATGGCGGGTGAGCTGACGACGTACCCGTCAAACCCGTACACTCCCTTCATTCGCAACCGCAAGGGTGGCGGCGAGTCGTCGTCGAAGCCTGCAGAGTAAAACATTGTGCCCTGGGGCGTTAGTAGCAGTTCTGCCGTTGGGCATACTTTGTATTTTGTGACATTTGTGATATGCTATAATGAGATATCGTCTTATTTTCTGGATTGTCTTGTGTTGGTGATTGAGGGTTGAACGAGTACCCGAGCGCGTCCGCCCTTTTTATGGGGTTTACCTCGTTTGTTATGTGTTTGCGGTTTTGAAAATTTTGTTATTGAGGTCGACTCGCCCGAACTCGGAAAGCCAGTCGCAAGGCGACTCCCATGAGTGCTCTGTACTTCACCATTTTCCCTTGCGCGAACGAGGTCGGGTAGCCGAGTCCTCGAGTGTGGTACTTGGTTGTTCTAGGCGCGACTCTAGGGTGGGTGAGGACTTGGCGCGCTAGAGTGAGCGCATCACTCCTGCCTGGCCCGTCGGGTCAGTCGCATGGCGAGTCCTGGGCATGCTCTCATACTTGGCGTTTTCCCTAGCCGCTCGCGCTGAACTGGTCGTCAGTCTCCGAGCGTGGTACTTGGCCGTTCGAGTCGCTGTGTCGAGGATGCGGAGGATCATGGTCGCTGTGGGGAGCAAAGGTAGTTGTCTTGGCTCGTTAAGCTAGTCGAGCTAGGCGACTCCAATGGGGCTCCGGGTAGGCGTTTTTCGTGGACGTTACAAGACCTGGGGTAACCCAGTGCCCTTGTAGCGCACTACTTGGCCGTGCCGATCGCTGTACCAGAGGTTGACTCCTGCAGTTAGCTTGGTGCTGTTACTACGAGTGCGAGTGGCACAAGACACGGAGAGTAGACGCAATTTGCGGTAACCAATATTTTTATTTCATAGCGACTGGGGGATACATATGTGGAGTTCTAGGAGTAGAACTTCCGTAGGAGGTTTACACTCCATGGTTGCTTGACGTCGAGTTTGCCGTCCCCGCGGACGTCGATGAGGTAGTAGGCGTCATTGCCGAGTACTCGCCCGATGGCGAATGGTCCCTCCCATGGGGGGAGAGCTTGTGCATGCCCTTCTTGTCCTGGACGAGGCGCAGCACCATGTCGCATTCTTGGAAGGTGCGAGTTTTCACCCGCCGGCTGTGGTAGCGGCGGAGTCCTTGCTGGTAGATGGCAGTGCGTGAGCGAGCCAGGTCGCGTGCCTCGTCGAGTTGATCGACTCCATCCTGACGTGCGAGTTCGTTCACAGCCTCCGTGTAGTGGACGACCCTTGGCGAGTCGTGCTCGAGGTCGGTGGGCATGACTGCCTCGGCGCCGTACACCATGAAGAAGGGGGTGAACCCTGTCGACCTGTTGACCGAGGTGCGGATACCCCAGACGACGGAGGGTAGCTCCTCGACCCAGCACCCGGCGGTGCGCTCGAGTGGTACTTGGAGCCACGGCTTCAGGCCGTGGAGGATGCTCTGGTTGGCCCGTTCCGCCTGGCCGTTGGACTCTGGGTGGGCGACTGACGCGAGGTCAAGCCGGATGTGGTGTTCCTCGCAGAACTCGGCCATGGCTCCTTTGGCGAAGTTGGTGCCGTTGTCCGTGATGATGCTGTTTGGGAACCCATAGCGATATATGAGCTCGCGTAGGAATTTTGTGGCGGTCTTCCCGTCGCATTTCCGGACTGGCTTGGCCTCCACCCACTTGGTGAACTTGTCGACCGCGACCAGGAGGTGGGTGAAGCGGGGGGGCCTTTTTGAAGGGGCCTACCATGTCCATGCCCCATACGGCGAATGGCCAGGTGATGGGGATTGTCTTGAGTGCTGAGCTCGGCACGTGTGTCTGGTTGGCGTACTTCTGGCACCCGGCGCACCGTTGGACAATGTCGACCGCGTCGGCGTGTGCGGTGGGCCAGTAAAAGCCGTGTCGCATAGCCTTTGCAACCAGAGAGCGGGCTCCGGCGTGGTGGCCGCAGTCGCCGGAGTGGATGTCGTGGAGGATCTTGCGTCCTTCGGCGGGTTGGACGCAGCGTTGGAACACGCCGGTCACACTGCGTTTGTGGAGCTCGCCGTCGATGATGATGAAGGATTTGCAGCGTCGCATTATCATTCGGGCGTCTGTTTCGTCTACCGGCAAGGTGCCTCCCTCCAGGTAGGCCATGTATGGCCTGGTCCAGTCTTCTGGATTGGCGATGAGTGCGACCAGGGCTGCCTCTGGTAGCAGCGGGACTCCGATGTCGATCTCCCTTGGGGTAGAGATGGACGGCTTAGTGATCGTGTCGAGGAAGACGCCGGCGGGTGCTGCGAGTCGAGCCGACCCGATGCGAGAGAGTGCGTCTGCCTCCTCGTTCTTCCGCCTGTCGATCCACTCGACGGAGTAGCCTGCGAAGTGTCCGCCCAGCTTGTCTACTGCCTGGCGGTACGCCGCCATGGTGGGAGAGACGGCGTCGCAGGTGCCAGCGACTTGCCCAGCGACGAGGTCGGAGTCTCCGTAGCAGCGTAGGCGGTTGACGTTCATCTCCTTGGCAGCTCGCATGCTGTGGAGTAGTGCCTCGTACTCGGCCATGTTGTTTGTGCAGGGGGTGAAGTCGAGGCAGAGGACGTAGCGGAGCTTGTCGCCCTTCGGGGAAGTCAGCACGATCCCTGCTCCTGCGCCGTCCGTGTTCTTGGAGCCGTCGAAGTGCAGGATCCAGTAGTGGAGGTATGGCAGCTTTTCCGGCTACTGGGCTTCTTCCCAGTCGGCGATGAAGTCCGCGAGAGCCTGCGACTTAATCACTTTTCGTGGCTCGTACTTGATGTTGTGGACGCCGATTTCGACGGCCCACTTGGCGACTCGCCCGTTCGCCTCACGGTTGCGGATGATGTCCTGCAACGGTGCTGAGGAGACGACCGTGATCGGGTGCTCCTGGAAGTAGTGCGACAGTCGCCGCTGTGCTCTGAAGACTGTGTATACCAGTTTCTGGTATTGCAGGTACCGCTGGCGCGACTCGGTGAGGACCTCGCTGATATAGTACACCGGTCGTTGTACCGGGCGCTCCTTTCCTTCCTCCGGCCGCTCGACGACCATGACAGCGCTGACGACACGCTCGGAAGCCGCGACGTAGACCAGCATGGGTTCTTTGTCGACGGGGGCGGCGAGTAGCGGTGCTGCGAGTAGAAACTTCTTGAGGTCGCGGAGGGCGTCGTCCGCCTCCTTGTCCCACTGGAAGGTGGGGTTCTTCCGCATCAGGCGGTATAGGGGCATCGCCTTTTCGCCCAATCGGGGGATGAAGCGGCTGAGAGCCGCGACTCTCCCGGCCAGCTTTTGGACGTCGCGCAGGCACTCGGGTTTGCCGAGTCGAGCGATTGTGTCGATCTTGGTGGGGTTCGCCTCGATCCCACGCTTGGAGACAACGTACCCCAGGAGTTGCTCTGCTGGTACACCGAAGGTGCATTTGCCTGGGTTTAGCTTTATCTTGTATTTCCGCAGGTTGGCGAATGTTTCCGCCAGGTCGGCGAGTAGATCGCCCTGGCGAGCGGATTTCACTACCACGTCGTCGATGTAGACGTGGATATTGCGGCCAATTTGGCTCGCAAGGCATTCCTGCATGCACCGCTGGTAGGTCGCCCCGGCGTTCTTGAGACCGAAGGTCATGACGGTGTAGCAGAAGGCTCCGAATAGCATGATGAACGCCGTCTTTTCCTCGTCCTTGACAGCCATTTTGATCTGGTTGTACCCAGAGTAGGCGTCGAGGAAACACAGCGACTCCGAGCCCGCGGTGGAATCGATTTTTTGGTCGATCCGCGGGAGGACGAATTGCTCCTTCGGGCAGGCGCTGTTTAAGTTTGTGTAGTCGATACACATCCTCCAGGTCCCATTTAACTTCTCGACCAGGACTGGGTTTGCCAGCCACTTGGAGTATTTTATTGGCCGGATGAAGCCTGCAGCGAGTAGACGCTGCACCTCCTCGGCGATGGCTCGGCAGCGCTCTTCATTGAAGGGCCGTAGCGACTGCTTGACAGGTCGCACTTTGGGGTCGGCGTTGAGTTTGTGCTCAGCAAGTTCCCTAGGGACACCAGGCATGTCAGAGGGCTTCCATGCGAAAATGTCCCTGTTCTCACGGAGGAACTCGATGAGCGCGCCTTCCTATGCTAGGCTCATGCCCGTCCCGATCGTCACCGTCTGGCTGGAGTCGCCTGGGACCAGCTCGACGGTGCGGGTGTGTGTCGTCGCCTCGAAGGCTGAGGTGTTGACGCCCTCTGAATTGGGTTTCTTGAGTATGGTGGGGTCGTCATTGTTGACCCCGCTCGCGTATTTGGCGAGCTCGTCGGCGTGGTTGGTCTCTGCCGCGATGACGGCGTCGGCGAGTTCGGCTCCTTTGGCCTCGTACTCGATGGCCATGTCGGGGTCGCCGTTGATGGTGATGACGCCGCGCGGCCCGGGTAGCTTCATCGCGTTGTACGCGTAGTGGGGCGCTGCCATGAACTTGGTGAACGCCTGGCGCCCCAGGACGCAGTGGTAGGGGCTATCGAAGGGTACCAGCTCAAAGATAATCCGCTCGGTGCGGAAGTTCGCTGGTGTGCCGATCGGGTACGCCTTCCGACCGGGGACGATGCCGTGGAACGTGGTGTAGGTCGTTTCGACCATCGACTGCAGGAGCTGCAGTCGCCTGAAGGTGTCCAGGTACAGGATGTTGATGGAGCTGCCGCCGTCCATCAATGTCTTGGGGAGCTAGTAGTCTCCCACCTTGGGCTTGACCACCAGGGCGACTCGGCCCGGGTACTCGATGCGTGGCGAGTGGTCCTGGCGGCTCCAGGTGATGGGCTACTCTGACCAGTTGAGGAACTGGGGAACGTCCACCTGGGCCACCGTGTTGACGGCGATGGCGCGGGCGATGACCTTCTTTTCGCGCTTCGTGTTGAATCCTGTGAAGGTGTGGAGCGAGCCGGCCACACTGCCGAATTTTCCGCCGTTTGGCGGGTTGTTGTCGGGGTCCTCCCGCGCTCGCCGTGCCTTCTCAATCTCCTTGAGAGAGTGGCAGTCGGCGGTCGTGTGCGTGGTGAGCTTCCCTTCCCTGCTGTGAAACGCACAAGGTTGGTTAAGGAGGGCCGCGGGGTCAAACCTTGGTTTCGCCTTGTAATTGCCGCCGTCGCGGCGTTGCCCTCCGTCGCGGCGGAAGCTCTTGGGCTCGCGCTGCGTGTGCCCAGCGTTGGTGACGAAGTCGACTCGTCCGTCACTGCGGCGCTTGCCGGTGAGGCGAGTGTTGCTGTAGCGTAGGTCGGACCGTCGTCCGTTGTCGGTGCCGTTTGTGCGGCGTTGACCGCCCGACTCGTCGTCGGTTTCCTTGTTTGGGTCTTCCTCCGCGTATCTCTTGGTGATCTCGAGGAGATCCGGTATGTTGTCGAGTGTGCGGGAGTGTCGTTTGAGCTTGGCGACCAGGGGCTCGTAGCGGCACGAGGTCTTGAAGAAGTGGATCGCGGTGTCCGGGTGGATGCCGACCATGTTGTACCATAGTTCTTGCCACCGCTGGACCCAGCTACGGCTCGACTCACGGGGTCCCTAGACGCATCGTTCCAGGTCCTCGATGGTGGTGGCGCGGGTGTAGGAGCACTCGAAGTGCCTGACGAAGGCGTCACGCATCTCTTCCCAGGAGTCGATGCTATTCGGGGGAAGAGTGTTAATCCACTGCCTGCACGTTCCCTCCATCATCAGGGGAAGGTAACGGGCGGCTAGCAGGTCGGTGTGGCCAGCGATCCCCATCGCCATGAGGTAGGTGTCCATCCACACGGAGGGGTCGTACGAGGGGCCGTACTTCTCTATTTCCTTCGGCGCTTTGAAGTTCGTCGGATATTTTTCGCCTCGGATCATCGGTCCGAAGCACCGGGGCCTGAGTCGGCTTAGTGACCCCATTGGCTCGCCGTCGCGGCGATTGGTTAGGGTGTGTCGCAGGTCGTCGGGCTGGCGTGCGCGCCAGCTTTGGTTGTTGATGATGTGGGTGCGGGCGTCGACGGGCTGACCGTTGGCGGCGACGAAGTTGGTCGCTGGCCTGGGGTCGTTGGTGGAGAGTGCCGCGTTCGCGGGTTGGTGTTGGAGCTGCGGTGGTTCGGGTGGCGGGCAATTGAGGGTGTTTGCCGCCAATGGGCGGCCGCTTGAGGCCGCTCTGCTGCCCGAAGAACGCGAGTACACCCGACCCTGCGAGTCGGCGCCTGTGTTTTGCTGCTCGACCGCCTTTGCGAGCAGGGCCCTGACGTACTGGATCTATAGGGCGCCGTCGCCGGTGGCCGTGATGTTGTCGGACGCTGCTCGACCTGCCACGAGGTTATCCATCTGGGTGGAGAACAGTGGTAGGCCGTTCGCGTCTCGCTCCCGTGAGGAGACCACTATCCGCGGCTGATCCCTGGGGGTGTGCGGTTGGGTGGAGGTGGGGCGCCCATCGCCGTCAACCCTGGTGGGGGCCGGACGCTTCCTCCTGGTGGCGCGTTCTCGCAGATCGCGCGCTCGGCCACACGGGCCGGGTCGTTCTCGTCGTCGAAGTTCAGGGCACGCCCCTAGACGGTGGGGTTCAAGCGCGACCTGATTCGCTGCTGGTGGTAGCGCGACAGCTCCTGCGCCGTCACCTGCTCAAGGCAAAAATTTTCGCGCTCGGCTTGCTCCTTGCGGACTGCCTCCGCCAGCTTCAGGCGGAGTTCCTCGACCTCTGTTATCGTGGCGTTAGGAGGGATCGGGGTGGAGAAGGGATCCTCCAGCGGATCGGTGCCAGTCGCCATGTAGGTCGCGGCGTGGCGACCGGTCCCGTCACGGAGATCGGCAGAATTTTCCGACCCGGAGTCGAAGTCGAAGATCCCAAGGATGGAGGGATCCTCGAAGTCTCCCACGTTGGAGACCTGGGTGATGGAGCCTGCGGGCGACGCCGCGGTAATGGATCCGGCAAGTGACGCCTGGGTCGCCGAGTCGGCGTCGTCGTTGAGGTCCGCGTCTTCCGTGGCCGCGGAGTTTTCGGCCATGTTGGTGTGGGCCGAGTTGTACTCGGAGGCGAGGCAATGGATCATGCGGACCTGGCTCTCGGAGAGCCGATCGCAAGGCGACGACTCGCGGATGCGAGCCGAGTCCTACGAGACGATGACGTCGGTGAGGCCGACGAAGAGGCTGATCGTGCCGACCGGCAAGATCATGCTGTGCATGACGGGTCATGCCGCCGGGACGTAGCTGCTCGGCAAGATCTGGAGCATATCGCCGATCGCTATCATGCGGCCGGTGGCGACCGACTCGTTGATGGGCAGATTGGATCTCGCCGCAGAACACCGGCCAGACCGGCCTTGCCCCACGGTGGGCGCCACTGTCGTGGGAATGACCACGGCAGATGATGCAATCGGCAGCGAGTAGTAGAACGAAGGGCAAGGGCGGCCAGCCATCTGCGGTGCGAGATGAGGGCGGAGACACAGGGTTTTACCTAGGTTCGGCCCCCCGGAGGGTAAATACCTACTCCTGCTAGATTGTATTATGATGGAGGTACAATGGGGCGAGCTCGACGGCTAGGCGGCGAGTCGCTTGGGTGGATGATGGAACGTATGTTTACACGCCCTGTAGGGAGGTTTATATAGACTCACCCTCCCTAGGGTTTACAAATCTTAACTGAATCTGTTAAGGTTTCGGTACTCGTTTAACCTAATCCGAATGGGCCTATCTACTCTCCTGGGCCTTCAGCTTCCAGTCGCTTGGATCCACGCCAGGTCTCGATCCAGTCTCCGTCTTGCAGGCCGACTCGCCAGTTCCTGGGCCAGTCGGAAACGTACTGCTGGGTATACCCCGGTAGGCGTATCCCCATTACAAATCTTAACAGAAACAATTGTGGATCGTTGCACCCCTTGCTAGTACACATAATAAGGTACCAAGGCCCACTTTGTGATCTACCAAAAACATTCAAATGCTAAGTTTAAAGGATAGTTTAAAATTGAATCTATTTCATATGGGAAGATCCCACTATTTCAAAAACCACTCAAACAAAGTCAATTTTTGAAAATCCAAGAAACCACAGAGTCTAAAGCTTATGCCTAGCACACCCACCAAAAATCTTTTCAAAATTCAAAAGGAAGTTTCTTGCGGCCATTTCATCAAACACTTGGCATGCAGAATTTAAACCAAATCAATTTCACTATTTTGAATAGTACTCTGGCCAAACTTGTCTCCCATTTAAACCCCATTTTATCACTTTGTCCCATCTAGATCAAACCAGGACCTAACCAACCCATCCCCTACCCCCTAGCAGTATGGCAATGCCAAGCCGAGCCCACCTCGCCGGCCAACTTGGTCGCCGCCGCAGCAGACCGCCTCCCCCTCTCTCGCCATGTCTGGGAGCTAGCTAGCACCTCACCGCCGCCCATTGTCCCCTCCCCGAGCCAGGCCTAGCCGTGGACCACAGAGAAAAACCCGTGCCCAGTGCCACATCACCATGCCAAGCACGCGCCAGAGCGCCGCACCCGGCACGCGTGCACACGCCGCCACTCAACTGCATCCCGTGCCCATCGCGTCGCCATGACCTAGGGAGCAAGCCAGACACCCCCATTCGCCGTCCAACGCCTCATAGCCATCGCACGCCGTCAAAGACGCCGCCTCTGCTACTCAGAGCGCCAGCTCCGCCCGACCGACTATCACCGCCCCTAAGCCCGCATTAACCTCCTAGAGCACCGCCAGGAGACTGCGCGTCGATCGCCACCCTCAGCCATGCCGCTAGCAGCCCGTAGCCATGTCGCCACCATCGCCTGCCCATCCCTCTCGGTCTCACCGTCAGGCCTATAAAAGGAAGACACCCCCAGCCGTTTGCAGCACACCACTTCACTCCCCTCACCTCACTCATCGTCCCACACCTCTAGCCGGAGCACGAGGAGCCGCAGCTCGCCGGAATTGTACCGGAGCAGGCCGCCTCTGGAGGAGAAGGTCGCCGCTGATTGCGACCACCCCCGGAGCTGCCTCGGCCGTCCCTGAGCTCGCCGTCGACCACCAGTTCATTTGCCCGCCTCGCCATCGTTGTTGGAGCCCTGGTACGCCCCCTATGAACCTCCACCGAGCCTCTAGGGTTAGAGCTCGTCGGCGACAGGTCTTTCATCGACAACGATCCACAACCGTTGATTCTCACTCTAATCCAATGTCCCACATCGCCCCGTACCGCTTCGCGCGTTATGGGCCACTAACTGGTGGATCCCCCTATCAGCTGAGCCCCGCGCTGCGGAGTGACACTGGGCTGGCCCATTAGCGTCTCCCGCGCGACCCAACAGTTTAAATTTATATTTTTTCCATTTAATTTCAAACACAGTTCTGTACATAGATTCAAAAATCAAACCATCTCGACTCACTAAACCAAAATTCATGAAACTAATTTTGTTAGAAAGGTACTAAAATGCTTAATCCACGCCCGTTGGATTCAAACCCTTTGGAGTTATAGATTAACCTTGGTAAAAATAACAAGGCAGAAGCTTTTCTGCATTCAAACATTTTTCAAAATTCAACAATAAGAGCTTTTGAGTTGATTCCAACTCTCAAAAATCACATTTGAGCATACCTTTCAGAATATATAAAAAATATGGGTTTACTTACAGAAATAATGTTCAAGTAATAAAAGAATGCCACATAGGCATTTCTAGTCACTTTATTTATTTAACATAAAAAGGTTAAACCTTATTAAATTGTGAAACCACTTTAAATCACATTCCCATGTACTAAAATATGTGGTGATGACATATGTCAACATGATCCCATGTTTGCGTTGGAGAATATTAAATATTAAGTAGAATGAGTAGAAATTACTTTTCTCAAATTAAAATAAATAAGACAAATGCTTTAATTCTTGTAATGTTAGTGATGAGGCTAGATCATCTATAGTGCACCTTTGTGTGATGATTGAAAATAGTTAAGTATTGTTTGGTGATTGCGTGCCTCGTATTTATTTATAGACGCTAGTACCGACCAAGGATACGAGGAGGAAGGAGGATACTACGAGGAAGAAGCCGAGGAGAACTTCAACCACTACTCTGCACAAGGCAAGCTATTAACTAAGAAAGCTAACACTTGCAAGATACCCTACTTAAGCAAGCTTATACTTGCAATTATGCAAGCTACTACCTGCTTGTTCCCATGCCAACTATATGCCTTAAGCATATGTGATCATACCCACTTGACAACCCAATCCTAGTTTTACTTGCAAGATTTATACTTTATTTCTTTATCAAAGCCTTATTTTAAAGTTTACATAGTGAATTGTATATTCTAAAAAGATAAATAAAGGTAGCATAAAGAGCATAAAACTTGGCCTAAGTTAGATAATCTTGATGTCATCCTAAGGCATGAGAATTGAACTTAGCAAATCCCCACTTATTTACCACCCCTCATTAGTAGTTACCACCCCTTGTAGATGCTAGTGCTAAGCATAAAACTTGATCAACTTTAGATGGGAATACTTGGTGAAAATGGTTATGAAAACCTTAGAATGATGAGTCATTCTACTAAAATGTTTTGACATGTGTTTCCGAACACCAGATGATTATGATGATGAAAATGTTGAGGCATGAGCCTTAACCCTTTATAAAACTGATGGTTGTCTGGATGCGATACCATTCCAATTTTACCGTACAACCACAATACCCGAAATTTGGGTAGGGCTTGACTAGAAATTTATATACCTTAGTATGGGTTCCCTCGCGGTCAAGGTCTAAGCTGAGGCTACGTTGTGAAGATTGTCCACCTGTGCAGTACCCAAGATGACAGTTGGTCATGGTTGGGAGGCCAAACTCACAGGAGAGGTGCCTATACTAGGGCGTGTAATTGAAAGGTTAGGATTGATTATCCGCATACTGAGTATGGTGAATTCAGGATTTGTTCCCGATAGATGTATCGAATGTTGTGGTGAAAGTGTACAATCTCTACAAAGTGTCAAACTATTTGAATAGCCGCGTCTGCGGTTATGGACAGTTGGAGTGGCCATACTGTTCCCCCGTCAGATGTTTTCAAGTATTAGTTTGCGAGTACTTAAAGAGTACTCATGGCTTTGTCCTGGCTATTCCCGTGGCCAGACTATGAAGAGGAGTACCAAGATGAAGGACCACAGGAAGGTTACGACAACTAGTATCATCTCCCATCGTCAGCATTGCCTGTGACCCTGAAGATGGAGCTTCGCCTACGCTATCGTTACTATTACGTTATTCCGCTGCTTGAATTGTATTAAGAACTGGATCATGAGATCCTTATTTGTGTGACCTTATGTATGGTTTGTAATGGATGATGTACTATGATATCCAAATCTGTTATGTCTCGCAAAAATGGTAATCCTGGGATTGCGATGTATGGCATAACAGGCATCTGGGATTAAAAATCCGGGTGTTGACAAAAAGGCATACTAGGAAGGAAATCAATAATATGTAGGGACAGACATTATTTCACTCAAGCACACTACACGGTTCTGCATAATTCCACCATGGCAGCTCCGTATATAAAAGAACACAAGAATATTGTACGCTCAAACAACCTGGGAAAGCATGACTCCTTGATTAGACATGAACACATAAAGACTTTTGGCGGTTGGTTTCAAACACATCTCATGAATAACAACACTATTTGTGATGAGCTGTACTTGTTGGCCAGCTCACCATATTCGACTATATAGATTTACCAAGGGTACGAGATAAATGCAAATACATTTTTCACGATCGCCCAAGATAAAAAGAGCACCAACCAAGACAGTGATGTCCGGTTTGATGCAACAAACGACAATGGGTCAAAGGACACATATTATGGTTACATAGAGGATATATGGGAACTTGACTATGGACCTGCTTTGAAGGTCCCTTTGTTTCAGTGCAATTGGGTCAAGGTAACAGGAGGCAGGGTTGAGGTAGACAAAAATACGGAATGACAACAGTGGATCTCAACAATCTTGCGTACATGAACAAACCATTCGCCCTAGCCAACGATGTGTCTCAGGTTTTCTATGTGAAGGACATGTCTACCAAACCAAGAAAAATAAAATATAAGAAAACAAATACATCATCAAACGATGAGCCAAAGCGCCACATAGTTCTTTCAGGGAAAAGAAACATCATAGGAGTGGAGGACAAGATATAGATGTTCGAACATTATGACAAGTTTCATGAAATTCCGCTATTTGTAGTGAAGGATGACCCAAGCATCATGTTACTTGATGAAGATGCTCCATGGTTAAGGCCACACGGTCATAAGAAAGTCATATGATGTATTCTGAATTTTGCATACGGCCATTTTTTAGATGCAATCAATATGTACATATGTATATCATTTTGTGAAGCTTTTACCAAGTTTGTTATTTTTTCTGTTTTATAAGAATAATTATACTAACTTTCCCTCTGACCGAAGCTTTTAGTCCCGGTTGTAGCCACTAACCGGGACTAAAGATATTTCCTGCCATTTCCCACCGCTTCCCGCCATGTTTTCCCGCCCTTTTCCTCTGACTGAAGCTTTTAGTCCCGGTTGTAGACACTAACCAGGACTAAAGACATTTCCCGCCATTTCCCACCGCTTCCTGCAATGTTTTCCCGCCCTTTTCCTCTATATCTAGGCCGACCGCGCCATCACTATCCAAACATCCACACCTTCCTCTCTCACAATAATGGACAACACCTACCGGGCCATTCTGACCCTCGAGGAGACCGAGGCGCTGTGCGCCTCCAGCTTCCCTTTCCCTCCGGGATACCGGCCGCCCGCCGGCTGGATGCTGAGCGCTGGAGGGGTTCCTGTCCCTCAAGGTTCCGCGCGCTAGGCGGCCATCACGAACCACTTCTACAATGAGCTCATGTCGGAGCAGCGGATGGATCCCCAGTGGGATCCCGACAACTATGACACCTGGAATGCCTTTTGTGCTAACATGCGAGAAAGAGAGCCCTCCAGGTACGAGGGTGACAGCCCTCCCCTGGTGAACCACAACAAAGTCGACCGCCGCCTGTGGTGGGCGAACCGGACTATCATCAGTGTGATGCGATACATCGCCGGGGGAGACCATCCTCGCCTGTGGTGCCCACAAGGCCACCCGCCACAGAGCCACAAGAAGGCCCCTCCCCTACCCGGCGGTATCGGCATCGTCTTCTAGGAGACCCCTCCCCCGCCCGCCATGAATCCGAGGCCGGAGTGGCAGGTGCCCCCGGTATATGCCATGGCTGGTCTAAGGATCCCCAGAGTGGCAGGTGACGATGACGATGATGATGACGATGACGAAGAAGACCATGAAGCTGCGTACTATAGGACTAGGCATGATTATGACTAAAGGGGGCGGCTTTAGTCCTGAGTGTTAGCTAGTCCTGGTTTGTCCCGGTTTTTAATATTGAGTGTTAGTCCTGGTTTGTGGCTGGATCGGGACTAAAGGGGGGCCTTTAGTTTCGATTCGTACTACGACTTTCCCAAACTATGAAGATGTTGTCCCGATTCGTACTTACCATGAAGATCTGATCTCCAAACATGTGTGGTCACATATTAGGGAGTGCCTCTATGACCAGTTTCTTGGAGATGCCGGAGTACTGGGCTCCGACGGCATCTCCCTGAAACTGGCCGTAGTGGTGTCCCTGCTCTCGAATACCATCTTGCAGCTTGTAACTTCTCTAACTAGATCAATACGCCTGGGAGCTAACCTAATTTCACATATTAGGGAGTGCCTCTATGACCAGTTTTTTGGAGATGCCGGAGGACTGGGCTCCAGCAGCATCTCCCTGAAACTGGCTGTAGTGGTGTCCCTGATCTTGAAGACCATCTTGGATATGCCTCAAACTGGCTGGAGGACTGGACTCACAAGGATGCCTATTTATAGTACAAAGTAGCTCAGCATAGTGTCGACACTCATGACATAATATCGACACTCACCCCTATTATTAGTGCTGACTCATGTTTTGTCGTGGTTGGTGTCTCCAACCGGGACTAAAGGCTAGGTTCAGCTTTAGTCTCGGTTGGCGACACCATCCGGTATAAGGTAAAATCCGCATGACATAATGTCGACACTCACCCATATCATTAGTGCTGCCTGCCCTAGCCTGCCTGCCCTAGTCTTGCCTTCCCTAACCTGCCGCAAGCTTTAGTACCGGTCCATATTTAGTATGCTAATAGATTTATATTATAGATATTTTTTCCTGCAAATTTTGATATATGATACAAATTTTTCATCATTACAGAATAAAAGATATTGAAATAATAATATTAATAAATTCTAACTCTAGTATACAAAAGATATTTTTTAATTCAACAAAATATTAGTTTTATAACAGAATATGCTAATAGATTTACATTATAGATCTTTTTTCTACAAAATTTGATATATAATACATATTTTTCATCATCACAAAACAAAAGATATAGAAATAATAAAATTAAAGAAAAATTAACCTCTAGTCCTGGCCCCAGCCTCCAACCAGGACTAGAGGTTTTTGCGCGCAAGAACGAAACGACGCACCGAAAAAATCTCTAGTCCCGGTTCATGGCTGGGACCGGGACTAAAGGCCCCCCCTCTAGTCCCGGCTGGAGGGCCGCCCTCCTCCCGGCCCGAGCCACGATCCGGGACGTTCTTTCTTCTCCAAAACTACAGACGATGCCGCCACCCGGGCCCCGCCGTGCTGCTCGCCGCCCCGCCGCGTGACGTCCCTGTGCCGCCCCGCCCCGCGCCGTCCCCTCGCTCGTCCCCGCGCGCCCCGTCCCGCCCGTGGAGTCGCCGCCACGCCCCTCACCGGCCCCGGCCCTGCGCTGCCCCTCGCGCGCCCGTCCCTGCGCTGCCGCTGGCGCCTCCCTTCGCGCCGTCCCTCACCGGCCCATCCCCGCGCCGCCCTCCGGTGAGTTTTTTTTTCTGTTTTTTCAATATATAGTGTGTATGTTTTTCAATATATAGTGTATATTATTGTTTAGTATTTAGGATATTAGTTAGTATTTAGTGTATAATGTATTTTTCCTAAATAGTGTATTTTTTTCAATATATAGTGTATATTGTTTAGTATTTAGGATATTAGTTAGTATTTAGTGTATAGTGTATTTTTTTCTAAATAGTGTATTTTTTCCTAAGTAGTGTATATTGTTTAGTATTTAGGATATTAGTTAGTATTTAATGTATAGTGTATTTTTTTCCTAAATAGTTTATTTTTAATATATAGTGTATATTGTTTAGTATTTAGGATATTAGTTAGTATTTAGTGTATAGTGTATTTTTTTCCTAAATAGTGTATTTTTTAGTATTTAGGATATTAGTTAGTAATTAGTGTATCGTGTATTTTTTCTTAAATAGTGTATTTTTTCCTAAATAATATTAGTTAGTATTTAGGATATTTAGAGATTTGTATATAAATATTTGTTAGTATTTAGGATATTATTGCTAATATTTAGGAAATTATTACTATTATTAGAATATAATTATTTACTTAGCATTATTTCGGTCAAATCCATACCTACTTTAGGATATGTCCGGGCATCCTCGTAGTGGAATCGGCCAGAGCGAGAGAGTACTACGCTCTAGCGGTGTTGTACGAGACTGGGTTCCGCCAGGCTGGCACTAGGAGGTGCTACCATCAGGGACGCGTAGCTTGGTGAGGAATCCGGGTGTCATCGACCCGGATCTTCTTTGGTGGAGGTCACGTGGTCCAGGCAGTGTGCAGAGGGAGCCAGGCCCCGAGGAGGTGGTACGACGTCGTGTCAGGGAGGAGGACGAGCACGTACGTCGCTATATGATGATGTTGGACGCCAGGGTGGCCCCCCATACCTGGCAGGTTATTCAGGGATCTCACCCTAGTTATACTCCGGTGATGGTTCTGACTATTTGGTTGGTCACATTCCGCGGCTCAGGAGCCGGGAGTCGACGTTGAGTTTGAGCGATGTTAGCCGACAAGATGTTGTTCTTTAAATGCTATTACTACTTTGTCGTTATTCGAGATGTATTATGACTTCTTTGTTGTTTTCTGAGATGTTATTCGAGATGTTATATGATATTAATACTTTTTTTGTCATTCGAGATGTTATATAATTTTATTACTCATATATGCACATTATGTCATAGCCGTTATTCTATGGATCACTTCAACAGTAGAGAAGGTGAAGAGCCTTTATTCGATATGATACTAGGTGGTGGAGGGCCGCTCCCCTATCAGGATGGAGCGCTCGTCGATCAGGGTGGAGAAGAAGACTGTGGAGAAGAAGATGGCTCATAGTTTCTGAATGAGTCCGATGAGGGAATAGAGATAGAACCTCAAGTCGAAGCGCATACTAGTTTTAATTTCAATGATGGCTTGGAAAATGATGGACCAGCCTTGACAAAGTCTGGCGAGGTATATTATTAAGCCTCTTGATCACTAGATAGATGCATTAATTGATTTGTGTGTGCATATATATATATATTAACGAATGTTGTTTCTTATTTTAGACCTCCACATCGACCAAGTCAGTTAAAAATAGTAAACGAGGACCGGCCAAAGGGATGCCCGATGATGCACATCTCACAATTGTTGAGGTCTCTCAAGTGGGCGTCTCGTTGCTTCCCATAAAGAACGCAAACATATTTATTCATCAATGTGGATTTGTTGTTTGGGACAACATCCCGATCAGCATTATCAACTAGAATAAGCCAGCAAAGGGAGATGAAAATTCTATGAGTTATGTCGAGGACAGATACAAAGACATACTATGGGATAAGCTCATTCGCCATTTCACCCTACCGGTCTTAGAGACTAAGGAGGCCACAGATGATATGAGGTCCAAAGTTAAGCGTTTCGCTCTTAAGAAGATGGCCCAATAGTTCAATAACTATAAGAAAAGATTGTACAATGAATATCTCGAGGAAGGAAAAGTTCCAGAATTCGCGGACTCACTAGAGAAGCAGCGGCCTCAATGGGAAAGATTTCTAGACTACTAGAAATCAGCAATAGCAAAAAAAAGGTCCGCAAAGAATAAATAAAATGCTACAAAAAAGAAATATCACCATACGATGGGGACATGTGGCTACAGGACTTCCGTTCCTAAGTGGGAGGAAGCCGAGAAAGCCTTGCGTGCCCAAGGGCTCACTCCAGCTACAAAGGACTGGCCCATCAGAGTAAGGAATTGGTTACTTTCCCATGGGGCAAAGTATGATATGGAAACAAGGGAGTTAGTATTCGATAAAAAGTCCAATGTTGCTACACCCCATGGAGAAATTGTTAAAACAATTGAGGAGGTTAAAAAGGGTGACTTCAAACCCGACAGAGAGAACGGCGAGCTGACAAAGGCCCTCGGGAATCCTAAAAAACCAGGACGAACACGAGGCTTTGGACCTTCTGTGCCATGGAAGACTGGGTTTCCTGAGGACACTGAATCCTATAGAAGCCGAGCGAGGGCAAAGAAACGGGAGATAGAGGAGGCAGACCGGTTGCATAGCATGGAAAGAAAGAACGAGGAAATATATGCCATGCTAAAGGAGCAACAGAAGCAACTAGACAAAATGCGCCAGCAAGGGCCAACTCATCAGCGGCTAGAAGAAAGTGCCGGTGTCCCATCTCAGCGGAGAAGCAGTGTCGCTTCCACGGCGGCCGATCCGATAGATCGCTATCCCATGGACAATATCACTGAGAAGACAAGTTGTGAGCTACATGTGGGAGTGATGAACTTATCCTTCAAGGCGGCTCTCGGCTATGCTTTATCTTGTGAACCTGAAGCACGATGGCATTGCAAAGAGATTCCAGATGTCTATGCTCGTGTCGGGGTGGATGAGGTTCTTCCTCAATATGAATCACTACAACTTGACATCCCTGGACCTGAAGATGAGAGCACGCTAGGAGAATTCAGGGGCTATATCATTCTATGGCGCAAGAAATACATCGTGTTTCCAGGCTCTGCACCCAAGCCACTACCGTCTCCTCCACGTCAGCCGAGTCTGCCGCCTCCAGCAAGTCCACATGAGGAGTGGGACAACCTAGCGTGAGTCCACCGCCGCATCAGCCCACTCCCCCGCCGCGTCATCCCACTCCGCCGCCGCCGTGTCAGACGAAGAAGGCGGTCTCTCAGTCAACTAGTATAAATACTAGTCAGAAGAAAGCCAAAGGTAAAAAGGTGGAGAAAATCCCGCCGCCTCCTCCCAAGTTACCTTATGAGATGACTGATGAGGAAACCAAAGCAATCAGCTATGCCCAAGTTAAAGCCTTCTTTGCACCCAAAGCTCCCGAGCCAAAACAAATATTTGATCCGAAATCCAAAAAGTGGGCTACGGGGTTTCTTGAGCAACTATCACAATCAGGGAGAAATATTCTAGCCCCCTAAGGAGGCTTTTAGAGGCCACCAGCATCGTGAACCGTTCGATTAGGCTTCCAAAACGATCCTGACCGTCTGCTTCGTCCACTCCTTTGCACTTGCACAGCTACACCTGCTAGCTACCATCCCTGAAGGGTGGGGGCCTGCATTTCGCGAGGCCCGCTCGTCAGGCAGCGTGTGAGCGTGGCGGCTGGTTGGCCGTGCGTTCGTCTGGACCGAACGGTGCGAGGGGACAGCCTTCGCGGTGGCTCGTTCGTGATTTTCTTCGGCAGGGGAGGGGCGGTTAGGTCTTTTCTGAGGCATGTACAGTTTTCCCCCTGTGGAGGGTATGCCCGTGGCAGCTTCGCCCTGGGCGGCGGGTACGGCGACTCGCGCCGCCCCATGCCGCCGAGAGCCCCATGCCGCCGAGAGGAGGGCGTGGGTGGTGGCCCTGCGTCCCCTGCGTCCGGGGCTATAAGCGCCATCTTGATGGGATCGTGCACCGCCCGCCGTCGACGTGCCGTGGGTTGGTTCGTCGGAGGGTACTCTTCTACATCAAACGAGGAAAGTTGCTTGCCCCTGGTTTCCCCTTTTAATCCCCGCCTGCTCTCTTCCTTCTTCCTCCCTCCCAGTCTTCCTTCTCCCTGACCGAATCCTTCTGCTTCCTATTCTGCGCCAGATCTATCTTCTTTTTCTCTTCCCGGTGCCATGGCGTTCGTCGGTGCTGAAGCTGGTTGAGGTGACCTAGGCCTGGGCCTGTGTTCTTTCTCTATTTTTCTTTTTTTACTTGCTTCGTTCACCCGTGTTGACGTGATCTAATGGTGGTGATTTTTTCGTTCTCCTCTGTGTCGTGTGCAGGGATTTTTATAGCTCGTCTGATGAACTGAGGAGCCGATCTCGTCCTCTGTTTATCTGTCCGGTACGTGCTCTGTGCTCGGGTAGATCTGTTGTGCTTGCTTGGGTAGGTCTAGGTTTATTTGGATAGATCTGTCGTGCTTGCTTGGGTAGGTCTAGCTTTTATCTTAATCCCCAAAAACTCACGCATAGAAATGATATACTCGGTTTTGTCCTCCGTTTATTTTTCTGGTGCGTATCACATATCAGATTATCTTTTACAGGTGTTTGCAAGTACATAGCTCATTGCCATATATATTAGGATAGAAAAAATACGCGTAGTGCTTCGCCTCCTTCTCATTGTGGTACGTGGCGCCTGATATTCATCATGTAACATGGAGGTACTGAAATTTTAGGCCAGGGTAGAGTAGTGCAGTTTGATATTCCTAGACCGGTGCTACGATAGGCTTCACTATAGACATTTTTGGTGTTTAAACCACACGGTGTGTAGGTGCCCGTGCTACGATAGGCTTCGGTACAGGCATTTTCAGTGTTTAAATCACACGGTGTGTAGGTGGCACGTGAACGCTTGATTTTAGTACAGCTGCGTTCATAAATCGATGCATAGGCCAGGGATATCCCCTTTCTAAAAAAACTTAGGCTTTAGTTCAACACAGGTCTGTTGTGGTTTGCTACTTTATTATGTCCCTTGTTTTACTTCTTTTTGTAGGTTACTTCTGTTTTTAGGTTCGTGGTGTTTTTTTCCTTGGTTTGATCTAGGTTAAGATTACAGGTACCTTCTTGGTTTATTGTATCCCTTGTTTTAGTTTATTTTGTAGGTTCGTGCTGGTTTCTTTGTTGGTTTGATCTAGGCTAAGGTTACAGGTGGCCTCTTATTCAATCGCATGCTTGATATGGTGTTTATTGCGGTTTGCGGGGTCCCATTTTAACCACCTGCTTGCTTATGTCTTCTGCTTTGCTCTGTTAGGATTATGAAGATTTTGTTTGTGGTTTTACGTGCGGCTGCCAGCAGGTTTTGCTTTTAGTTTTAGATGCGGGTTTTTGGTTGCTCTGTTAGGATGCTGCGGGCCTTAAGGGGGTGTTGTGCCCTCCTCATGGGATCTTCCAATCTAGCTAATAGAGTGGCTGCTTGCATGCAGTTGTCAGCAGGTTTTTGTTTTGGTCTTAGATATAGATTATGTCCTGGTAGGTTCTGGCTGTTCCTGATCTATTTCTTCTTCTTTGTCTTGCAGGGGTTCGGTCTGTTTGATACGAGGATTGTTGTCTTCAGGCTGTGGTATGTTGGTTAGTTGACAGGTATGGCATGTTCTTGTGCCTATGGTAATTTTCAGGTTATGCTTGGTTTGGATTTTCATGCAGCTTAGGTTTCTGTCCTGCTGCGTTTTTTTGTTTTGGCCCTCGGTTTCGTCTTCCATCTAGGTTCTTAGAAGCTTATTTAGATCATCTATTTACTTGTGGCCTCGGTGGTGCTCTCTTGAGGCTTTACCGAGCCTGCTTGCGGCTTTAGATGAGGTGCCGTTTGCATGGCCTGGATCTTTGTTCGGGTGGTTCATAGCTCTAGGAGGTGGTTGTTAGACCTGCAAAATCATGTTTGTGACTGTGGCATCTTCCAGGGATAGCTTAGGTCTCTTATAAGGTTATCTGGTCCTTTCTGTCCTGGGAGTACGTGACTGTTCCTGATCTATTTCTTTCTTGTCTTGCGGAGGCTTGGCTTCTTTAGCACGAGGATTGATGTTGTTAAGGTGTGATTCCTGTGATTGATTGTCAGGTGTGATTTATTGTTAGGTTTGTCTTATTTTTGCTTGCATAATTTGGCTATAATACGATCGCGTTCTCCTGGTGTTGCCAGAGGTTTTACTTTCTCCTCATAGGTGTATTGTTTGTGTTGCAGGTGCTGATCCGTTGTCTGGGCGAGAGATTTGTATTAGTTGTGGTTTCTTCGCGCAGCCTGGCAGGTGTGATTTCTTCCTCTTCTTGTTTTTATCTTTTGCTTTCTTACTTAGCCCATGTTGTTAATGCTAATTTACAAAGGTATGTGGGTGGGTGGGTTCCTTCCGTTTTGCTTATGTTGTGTACAGTTACAGGCATGTTTCTTCTGAGAATGTCTTATGTCCCTTTGTTGGACATTGTTGCTTTCCAATGCCGGTTGCCGTTTCATTCCTTCTTGCGAGAGGTAGCCGATGATGGTTCTGTTGTTGGAGGTGTTGAGATTGGGGTTGTGGTTAGTAACAGGCCAGCAGAGTTTCGTACACATTTTTTTTGGGGTTCTGGCTCTGTGGAATTGCCTCTCCTGTATGAACAGGCTGCTTTTAAAGCAATTAGGTTTTTGCAGGGTCTGTATGGATTTGTTGTTGCTGATTACAACTATGAGGGTATGCTTGGTTATAGGTCCCTTGCTCGGTCCGCTGCCCTCCTTGTTGCGGCGGTTGGTCGGTCAGGTCATGATTCTGGTTCTGTTAGTGAGTTGGCTGTTGGTATGCCTGTGTGTCCTGGTGCACATTTGCAGGTGTTTTGTTCTCAACTTGTTTCGTCTGTCCATAAGATTTAGGCCCGTCGGTGAGTGTCATTGGCTTGTTGTTGCAGAGTTTGTTGTAATGGATAATGTCCCTATGTCTGAATAAATGTAATGGTTTGCTCTCAATGTTTTCCTATGAATTTGCGTTTCTGTTGTGTTTGAATAAATGTTAATGGTTTGCTCCCAATGTTTTCCTATGAATTTGCGTTTCTGTTCTCCTTACTGCTACTATAAAGGCTTCTGCCTATTGTTCTTGACTTTTCTTTTCCCTGCTTATTTTTACCGTGTGAGTCTGTCTTTGTCTATGTTTCGAGTTCAGGATGCCTCGTGGCTCCAGTCGACCGCTGCCTGGGCCACCGATCATGCGCGTGCCTGACGCTCGGTTTGCTCTTGTTAATGTCCCTTCGAGGCCAAGGCGAGGCAGGCGTCCCCGTGTGCCTACTGTTATTGATCCTAATTCTCCCATAGATTGGGGCCGCTGGAAGAGGAAAAGTGCGTTTTGCTTTGTGCCATGTTTTTTCTTTCCTCCTTTCTGGATTGTTTTTTTACTCTGGTCTTCCTTCTTTGTTTGATAGGGGATGGATTCTTCCCTAATGTTGATCCATCCATAGCAACTCAGAATCGTAAGCGCCGTAGGCTAACCAAGAAGCTCCGGCACACTGATTTTAGAGGTTCTATGCATTCTTTACTCTGTGTGTTTGTATGTTTTGCTTGTTTGTCTGCTATTGATATCTTTAGTTCCCTTCTATGAATAAAGCGCATAGAGTTAGAGGCCCGTTCCCGCCTGATTGGACAGGATTTCTTGCCCAGTTTGCTGAGTCTCTCAAAGGTATTGGGGAACCTTTTTTAGAATTTTCCATAGCCTTTCGGCTGTAGCTCTTCCTGTTTGCTGTGTACGGGGGGCTTACTTTTTGTGCTGGTCAGCTAACTATGCAGATCGGTGCTATTATGGCCCTCCTAAATATGTTTGTCCGCACTGCAAGGCGTTGTTCTGGTATCAAGAGAGCATTGAGGATTCAAATAGCTGGAGGAAGCATAGGATTGTTTATAACCTTTGCTGCAAAGGTGGCAGGGTTTTCATAGATCCGTTCAAAAGTCCCCCGCCTTTATTGAGTCGTTTATTAAATTTTTATGGTGATCGTGCTTCTAAACAATTCATCAAGAAAATCCGGATGTACAATTGTTTGTTTGCTTTTACGTCCATGGGTGCAAAGGTTGACAGGTCAGTAAAATCCCAGAGGGGTCCTGACTATTTCAAGATATCTGGTCAGACTCACCATCGTATGGGTTCGCTTTTACCTGATGTAGATGATTCAGACCCAACTAAGTATAAGCCTCCTAAATATGCCCAGTTATATATCTATGATACTACTAATGAAGTGGACAATAGAATCCGGGCACTGCATCCGGATGATAGTACTGACAGTGGTTTAGACAGAGATGTTGTGGCTGCTTTAATAGACATGTTCAACGAACATAATCCAATGGTTAGGCAGTTTCGTCAGGCGAGGGAGCTTCTTGAGGGTCGAACTGTAGAGAAGATATCTATCAGGCTTATTGCCCCGAAAGCAGGTGATGATCCGCAGTTTAGTTTGCCTTCGTCTCATGAACTTGCTACTCTTGTTGTTGGTGATTTTACTGCCGAAGCACCTTGCCGAGATATTGTTATACATGAAACTGCGGCTAGGCTGCAGCATATATCTTTCTTGCATCCGGCTTTCATGTCTCTGCAGTACCCGCTTTTGTTTCCATATGCTGAGAGGGGTTTCCAACTTGATATTCCTTATAGAAATGCTTCTCGTCAGTCTCGGGTTAACATGACTATGCAGGACTACTACTGTTTCTTGTGCCACTATAGACCAGGTCAGCCGAATCCGTACTTATGCTATGGGCTTCTCTCTTCCCAAGTAGTTGTTGATGCTCGGGCCTGTATAGATGAGAATCGGCTTTACTACATACTTAAGCATCAGGATGACTTTAGATCTGAAAATGTCCAGGGTATTACGGATGCGGTTGACGAGGGTAGTACTGATGCTGCGTCTGTAGGTAGAAAAAGTATCTTGCCTTCTAGCCATACCGGGGGTAGACGGTATTTTGTGGAGAACTTTCAGGATGGCCTGGCGATCTGTCGTGTTTATGGCGCGCCTACTTTCTTCACAACATTTACTTGCAATCCAAAGTGGCCTGAGATTAGAGAGGCATTGCTGCTGGAACCTGGGCAAAAGCCTCATGATAGGGCTGATCTTATTGTAAGAGTGTATAATATGAAGTTAGATGAACACCTAGGTGACATTAAGTCTGGCAAGGTATACGGGCCTATGGATGCAGGTACTAAATTTCTTTTGGCTTTGTTTTTCCTTGTTGTTTGTTATGCTCCTTTTTTAGTTGCTGCTCTAGGTTGCCGTTTTCATTGACTGTTTTTTCTTTTCAGTTCTGCACACTGTCGAATTTCAAAATAGAGGACTGCCACATGCACACATTCTTATCTGGGTGCAGGGGGATAAACGTGAGATTACTGATGAAACAATAGAAAAAATTGATAGCGTCATATGTGCTGAAATACCGGATCGTGTTCGTGATCCTCTAGGTTATGTACTTGTGTCTGAATTCATGATGCATGGCCCCTGTGGCGAGCTAAATGATAAGTGTGTGTGCATGAAAGAAAATTCCTGTTCCAAACACTTTCCAAAAAAATTCCAGGATAGGACTACTTTTGATGACCAGGGGTTCGCTTTATATAGACGCCGTGATGATGGACGTACGGTTTATAAGAATGGTCATTATCTTGATAATAGGTGGGTGGTCCCGTACAATATGGCGATGCTTAAAAAATATCAAGCCCACATTAATGTTGAGTGGTGTAATAAGAGACAGGTTATGAAATATTTGTTCAAATATGTGACTAAGGGTCCTGATCGTTCGAAAATTTACTTGGCAAAGTCAAAACTAAGTAATTCTTGTGTTGATGGTACCCGTGGTGTTGTGTCGGATGAGGTCACGGAGTATATGGAGGCGCGTTACATTTGTGAGCAGGATGCTTTTTGGCGTATATTTGGGTACACTATACATGGTAAAATCCCATCCGTTGAGCGTTTGGTTGTGCATCTTCCTAATATGAACTGGATTAGTTTTAGCGCGTCTGCTAATCTTGCTAACATTGCTGATTGTGACTTCTTAAGAAAAACAACTCTAACTGAATGGTTTGTGGCAAATGACACCTATGAGGAAGGTAGAGACCTGACCTATTGTGATTTCCCAACTGAGTTCACGTGGGATAGTCCGAGTAGAAGTTGGCACCCAAGGCGTGGTGGCAGGAAGATTGGCCGTGTGTACTATGTTAATCCCAACGCTGGTGAACTGTACTACATGCGGATGTTACTCATGGTTGTTAAAGGCGCTACAAGCTATACTGATATTAGAACTTTCGAAAATACTGTGTACGATAGTTTCAAAGCTGCCTGTAATGCTCGGGGGCTGCTAGGTGATGATCTTGAGTGGTACCGAGCGTTTGATGAGGCCGTGGTCTGGGGTTTTGGCCCTAGGCTCCGGCGTTTGTTTGTCACGATGCTTATACATTGCGGTGTGAAGAACGAGAAGGACTTTTTTAATAGATACTGGGTACATCTGGCTGATGATATCCAGTATAATGCGAGGGTTCGGTTAGGCAATATGGACTATATGATTCCTGATGCAGATCTTAGAGACATGTTGCTTGACAGTTTGACTGAGCTGTTTATTAAGGCTGGGTCTTCAATTGCTAATTTTTGCCTACCGCTTAAAACATCATGCCAGACAGTTTACTATGATAATAGGCTAATCCGTGAGGAATTGTCTTACGATGCTGACAAGCTTTCTACTGAAGCAATTGTTTTCCTTCGTAGCCTAAATGTTGGTCAAACTGTTGCGTACAATACTATTGTTGATGCTGTTTTAAAGGAAAAACCTGGATTTTACTTTGTATCTGGGTTTGGGGGGGCTGGCAAAACTTTCCTGTGGAATACTATCATTGCTTTTCTTAGAGGGCAGAAAAAAATTGTGCTGACTGTTGCCTCGTGTGGTGTTGCGGCGCTATTACTTGTTGGTGGACGAACTACACATTCGCGGTTTAAGATACCTCTTCAGATTGAGGATAATAGTTTCTGTGATATAAAGAGAGGTACCAATCTGGCAAAGCTGCTGAAAGAAACCGTGCTTATAATATGGGATGAAGCGCTTATGACAAGCAGAAAATGCTTTGAGGCATTGGATAGATCGTTGCGTGATGTTCTTTCTGTAGATGATCCTTTGCTTGCCGATGTCCCGTTTGGTGGTAAGGTTGTTGTCCTAGGTGGTGACCTAAGGCAGATACTTCCTGTTATTGAAGGTGGATCTAGGCCACAGATTGTTGATGCTGCTATAACTCAGTCTCCCTTATGGAAAGCTGTCGTACCCTTAACCTTGTCCCAAAACATGCGTCTGTCCATGCCCAATGCAGATTCTTCTATCCAGGAAGGTATAGCTATCTTTAGTAAGTGGGTTTTAGACCTTGGAGATGGAAAGTTGCCAATGACTGCAAGAGAAGGCGAGACTGAACGAACTTGGATAAAAATACCTGAGGACTTGCTAATTCATACGGACGGTGATAAGATTGCTGCTATAGTTTCCTCTACATACGTGGACTTTGATATTAACTACCGAAATATGTCGTATCTATGCGAGCGAGCCATTTTAGCACCGACAAATGATTTTGCCTTTGAAATCAATGATCATATGTTATCTCTGGTGCCTGAAACTGGTAGGGAGTATTTGAGTTTCGATTCCATAGCCAATGATTCTGATGTTGTGCATGAGGCTGATTTGTTTTATCCCGCTGAGGTTCTGAATGGTATTGATCTGATCAACTATCCACAGCATAGGCTTGTATTGAAAATTGGTGTTCCTATAATGCTGTTAAGAAACTTGAGTCAAGCAGATGGTTTGTGTAATGGTACACGTCTAATTGTTAAGGAACTTGCTGATCGAGTTATACAAGCTGTTATCATGACGGGTTCCCATGTAGGACATGTTGTATATATTCCAAGGATTGAATTAATCTCTAATAAAACAAGATATCCTTTTCTGTTGAAAAGGCGTCAGTTTCCTGTTCGTGTGTGCTATGCAATGACAATTAATAAGAGTCAGGGTCAAACTCTTTCTTTTGTTGGTATATATCTTAAACAACCTGTTTTTAGCCATGGTCAGTTATATGTTGCTGTATCCCGAGTCACGTCTAGAGCTTCTTTGAAGATACTTATTGTAAATTCCGATGGGTCTTGTGGATCAGAAACTCGGAATATTGTGTTCCCTGAGATATATGCTTCTGCTGGCATGTCCTGAGATGCCTATTTGTTCTATATTTTGTCTATTAATTGTGTTTAGCTAAGATGATCCTTTTTTTTAGAAAACCAAGGTTTATACGTTGTCAGCTTTGTCTCCATGTACATTAATAGTGTTGTGCTATGCTTACCTTTGATTTGCGGTTTTGCTTAGTCCTACAATAGTTTGCCTGGGTTATGGTTTAGTTAAGGGCTTCTCAGGTGTTTTCTAGGGATGGTCGATTAAGCTCTGCTTGCTTCTCCGTATTCGCTTTTCGTTTTTATGTTTGGTTGAGGTTTCGGTCTTGTAGAAATCTTTTGCATCTTTTTGGGGTGAAACCGTTGATCATGCTTCGCTGGCACTTTTTGATTCTTGTGTCTGCTGGCCACTGTGCTCGTGTGACCGCTCTAATAATGTGCTGGTTCTCGGAGATACGCCTTGCGTCTCTTCTTTATTTCTGATTTGTGTGAGTGGTTTAGTCATTCCCCTTTTATATGTAGCTGCTATCATGATGTTGCTTTATTTGCATATTGTTTGTTTACTGTCTTTGATATGTTCTGATGTTTTTTGGTTTCTTATGCAGATGGCAAACCAGCAGAACTTTGACTCGTTGTCTGTGGTTCGTCCGGGCAACACTCGTTTTTCTATCCGTGTGTACGTGTCACGGTTATGGCATCACCGTGGTGCTACTGACAGTGGACCTATCAAGCACACGGACATGGTTCTCCTTGATGCTGAGGTACCGGTCCTCTAATATCGTTCTTTGCTTTTCATATCTGTTTGTTACACTGCAGGTTCTCTTATCCTTTCTTGACATGTCGATTGTTTGTTTTATTCTAGGGGAACCATATGTATGCAGAGATTTCTGAAAAGTTGGTTAATGACTTTATTAACCTGGTTGAAGAGGGGAAGATCTATGACATTCGGAAGTTCTTTGTTTTCCCCAAGAAATATGACTTCCGTCCAGTAGATGCAGACGCAATGATCAGGTTTACAAAATACACTACCGTGGTTGAGAGGCTAGGCTTGGAATCATTGTTTCCTTTCTGTACCTATGAGCTGACTCCTTTTGCTCAGCTTCCTAGGCCCTCGGACATGCCCGAGCAATTCACAGGTATTTCTTCTACGGGGTTTTCCAGCATCCCTTCTGCCTTGACATTAACTTCTATGCTGACCATTTTCTTCTTTTCAATTGTCAATAGATGTGCTTGGGGTTGTGTCTGGTGTCTCTGATGCTGTGCAGTACCATAGTGCAAGCAGGGCTGAACCTTCCGTTAAAAGGATAGTTTACATCAAGGATCAAACGTTAGTGCTTTTCTAAGTTATTCTGCACGTGCCTGTTATTTCTCCTTTCTCTTTTCCATATTCTCTCATTTGACATGTTTTACCTGTGTAGTGGGAGCCAGATCACTGTCAATTTGTGGGGAAGCAGGGCTACTGATTTTGATGGTGCCGAGGTTATGGAACTTGGAAAGACTGAACCGGTCATAATCATCTTTGTTGGGACGCTGGTTAAGACGTTTGAAGGTATCCACATCAGGACTATCGCTCCGTTTGTGTGGTTGCTGATTTCTTTGACTGGGTTCTAAAATATTTAGCTTTGTGGGAAACTGATTGTGTTATTTCTATTACAGGCCGTAGAGGTGTAAGTGGTAGTGCCGCATGCCGTTGGTACATTAATGAAGATCTTCCTGATATCAACAACTTCCGTCGAGGGTATGTTCATTTACTATTAACCATCTTAATAGGACAACAGCGTTGTCTCTCACATCGGGATGTTGATGGTGGGTTGTCTGTTTTGTTTTCCAGATTGCATGGTCAGGTCCCTGTTATTGAGTATATTCGGTTGGCTGGTCAAACTGATGCTGAGGTCGCGGCACAGGTCAATCTGGAGACAAAAACTGTGAAAGAGTTGACTGATCTTGACATATTTGATTATAGGGTAATTATCACTGTTGGGATAGCCTTTGTTTAGTACATGTTTGTAACTTTCTTATGGGTTCTAAGTGCATTTTTTTAGGAGGCACGTTTCTATTGCACGGCTACCCTTGCCAGGTTAAGCCCTGGACAACGCTGGTGGTTTTCTTCCTGTACTCTCTGTCATAAAACTTCTGTTCCGGAAGGCGCTGCCTATAGATGCTCTGATCCTACCTGTCTTGGTACAGATGCCCTTCCAAGGTACATATGCTTCTATCGGATCTTGCCTTTCCCTGATTTATTATGCTATGATCTTCGTTAACTTGTTGTTTGGTTACTTCAGGTACAAAATTTGTTTCGTGGCTGCGGATGATGGTGCTGAAACCGAGTTTGTCTTCTTTGATAGGGTTGGGAGAGAGCTCCTTGGGTTACCCTTGTTGAGTCTCTTACGTCATGGACATCCGCCTGGTGTGGAACTTGCTCGGATTCTTGAGTCTGTACGTAGGGATAGTTCTGTTCCCAAGGAACTAACCGCGGTTATCTCACGGAAGTTTCGATTCGTTGTCTCCATTTCTAACAAGATTTATCAGAATACCGGCGAGGAAGGTGGCATGTCTTTCCAGGTGCATAGAATTGATGCTGTTACTGCCAGGCAAGCGCAGTCCTCTGTTTGTTACCGTGGCTCTGGTTCTACAAGTGGTTCTGCACTGGCCAGCTCTTATGGTGAAGGTGAAGTTCCCATGGGGAGTTCTCCTGAACTCACATGTGGTGAGACGCTCTCTCCGGAGGTGCGTTTTCCTCTTGCTTCTTAATTTATGATAGAGATTTCTTGTTTCTCTATGCTCGGTTAGAACTAGGTATTCTGTCTTTTACATGGGTAATATATTAAAATGCCTCTTCTGTCTTATTTAACAGTCACTAGGTTCATATGTTCGCTATCCTTTGCTATAGACCCTGATGTTGGTTGTATCTACTGATCAGGACCGTCACCCCGTGCCCTTGCAGAACACTCCTACTTCTGTTATGAAGACGCCTCTGCCTACTGTTCCAAGAGTCGGGGCTTCAAACACTGTCCGACGCAGCCTGTTCGGCACTGATAAGGTGATCTCCTAAGCTGATTTGGCCTATTTCTATGAATATGTTTTTTTACTTGTGCTTTCCTGCTACTATACAGGCTGCTGGTGGTAATCCAACTGTTGAGAACAAGCTGGTAAATACAGAGGAGCATCAGAATGTAGTTGACGTTGACGAGTCCGCTGAGAGGTGATTCATGCTTCAGATATCGGCTTGCTGCATTTATATACTGCAGACTTTTGTCCGTGCGATATAAATATGGTATTTTCTATTTTTGTGTGCTGTTTGCCTAGTGCGGAACCACCTATGTCAAAGGTTGATCTGGCAAGGCTGGCAAAGAAGAATAAGTAAGGCATCTCTGTTTAGCATTTCCATGTTTCCGCTTTTCCATGTCTTGAATCATGATCGGTGATTAGTGTTTCACTTGTTGCAAATTATTTGCAGGAACCCGCAGGTTGCTGCGGATGACCTTCCACTTTCCCAAATCAAGAAGCAGAGGAAGTAGGACCGTTGAAGGTACTGAAACTTACAGATAAATGCTTTGTTCTTCTGGCCATGATATTATACCGTTGTTAAGCGATCTGTTTTATTCGCTAAGCAGGGTCCTATAGGTTGGTGTACATATCTTTTGGAGAGGTCTATTACCTATTAATGTTTGGACCATTGCTACGTCGAACAGCCAGGTGCTTGTAGCTTTGGCTCGCGTTTCTACTACTGCAGTCTTAATTGATTGCCACAATGTTAAGTGGTTGCTTCGTAGCGATCTTCGCATGGTGTTTTGCCGGTTTCCGCTTACACGCACTTGTGCTCATGCTTGCGTGTGCTTCGGATAATCGTTTGCTAGGTTGGTATGCAGTTTCTATTGTTGTGGACGGTTCAGTTTTGTTGGTCTATACAGGTTAACTTATTTTTTTTCAACTTGCTGTAGGCGCATGGCTGATTGACCCTGTTGTCTCGCTCTGGTTTAAAGCGGGTTGCAACCTCGGCTGTCTGACTGGCCTTTAGTTTTAAATTATGCCCCTTGCACTATTAAACTTAGATCGAATTACCGTGAGTTAGTTATGTATGATGATGTTTCCCTATGGTATCACTGGACTTACTAAGACGATTGCTATCTATATATACGCCGTGTGCTTGCTCTATGTTTCTGTCGTGCATGTGCTCGTGTTTAGACCGCTGTTCTGTGATGTTTGTTTTGGAACACGTGAACTTTTGTATGTCTCTGTTCTGTTTACAAAGGGTTCCTTCCTATCATGTGCAAAGTTGTGGTCTTCTCCTCTATGAACCAGTGTCTGAGAAAAAGATTATCATATGGAATCAATCGTTATCATCAAATTACTAGCGTATAGCATGTTATATGAGCCAGGGTCGTTTGGGTTTTCAGCTGTCACGGGCTGATCAAACACGAATTTTGTAAAAGTTTATTGCGTATAGCATGTTAGATGAAATTACCTGCTCGAAGTGACAGGGCAGTTGCAGCACCACAAAATTGATGGTTGAAAGACATCAACTCTTCATCATGTCGTATATTCTAAACATGAATTGTGAGACCATATCCACGGCAGGTGTCATTTTTTCCCTGGGATTATCAGGATCGGTTTGCTATGCCCGCACACTCCTGCTAGATTCATGTGATATCTTTGTGATTACGGAGCAGCCCTGCATCCTGATCGAACCACCACAATGTTAAGCCATTAAAAGTGCATACAGAAAACAGAATTTATATCAAACAATCTATTCATATTGTGTTGTTTTTTAACGTACTTAGAATCAGGCCCTCAATGTATTTTCACGCATAGAAAAATGAGACTTGAAAATGAGTTGATCGTGGTGTGTGTGCTGCTTTTTCTTTTGATCGTGGTGTGAAAAATGAGACTTGAAAATGACTTGAAAAACCAGACCATTAGTAGAACTATTACTGCATATTTATGGGTTAGGTAAATCAGTCTTCAAACATATTTTTGATGTTTTCCTACCGTTTATGCCTTGCAACATAGCTTGGAGAGGACAAAAGAAAAAACACCGCCTCGCCGTGTCCTTCGGAAGGAACTGTTCCCATAAAATTAGCGCTAGATCTTCGACCTGTGAGGTAACCGTATGCTGCTCATCTCTTAGCATGATAATGTTATGTTCATGCTAAGCAAAGCGTGTGCCGTGTCTCTTTTTTTGTAACCAGGTCGTGCTCTGTCACTACAACCGAAACACGTTCTCGCCACCCTATAGTATTGTCTCCTTGACGGTATCCTGTGGCTGCTCTGTGCTGGTCTTGAAAACCAGCTCCCTAGGACTGCCAAGCTTAGAAAGGACTCTATTAATGTAACTTAGGACATATATGCTATCACTACCCTGTTCTTACTTCTGGTTAAGATATCCGACTTTTGTTCTGCCTATGATCTTAGAAGTTGTTTCTCTAGATCATGTATGGACAGTTCAATTTGTCTGCTCCGTAATCACATCACCTTTCTTTTGTTCTTGCTAAACCACGAGACTTTATAATCTACCTTGCTTCTTAGATGTATGTTATCTAAAGCTTGCACGAACAGCTACATTTATTATATAATCGTCGTTGGTTTGCAGCTATAAATCCTCCAAGAATTGTACTCTCGCTACGGATTTTATATGCCGCTCCTTTACGCTATGTTCGGTTAATCCCCTATCCAAGAGGATTAAAGTGGATTGGAGTCAAATAAGGGGGATTTTGACTTACTAGGAATTTAATCTCTCTCAAACCCTTCCAATCCACTTCAATTCTGGCTGAAACAAACATGCCATTAAGTATCTTACTGTTTAATGCTTCCTGCATTTTTAACCATTCCTTCTGTGGTTGATTCTTAGACTGCGATTGTAAAGCGTGGCTCTTTTAGATTTTCCTCTTTGATTGTAAGGTCGACTCAGAAGCATTATTATCTTATACTTATCATACAGAATAGCTCTCTGTCTGATAAAATTACCTTTGTATACTGTCTTTGCTACGTTTTCTTTCAGAATAATTATTTCTGCCGCCGAGCGGCAAGCCGCGTTTCCTACCTAGTATGAGATAAATAAGGCTGATGACTACAAACCCTGTCTGCTGAGAATTGGTAGGAAGAATCCAGGAAATACTACTGCAAACAGCGGTAATACTCCAGGAAATACTACTGCAAGCAGCGGGAAAAGAGAGCTTGTGCAACTCGGAATGCAGGCAAACAAATCAATCGCCCCGCTCAAGGTGTTATCCAATACTGATCATCAGAATATTATAGCAATGGAATTTGCCAAAGGTGCTAGTATTACAGTTGATCAAGCGCTAGGCGGGCATATCCCATACAAGAGGAATTTGCATGGAGATATGAATACGGTAAGAGACTGGTCAGACCTGATGAGGTCAAATTTCTACCAACTCAAATGCGAAGACTGCATGAGTGGTACAAGAAAGTATCTACATGCGATGAAGAAGATCGATTATCAGCGCTGCTTGTGAGAATTACAAGTGAGCATTTTAATGGTGAAGACCAGTTGCAAATTTATTTTAAGGAATTCTATATGTTATTCAAACAAGATGCCCTTGAGTCTCCTCGCTACCTATTGCATGTAAGTGGTTCATTTATTTCTATGATAAAGTCTCTAACTCAGCTCTTTTATTGCATGTAATTATCTTCACTATATGCTATTATGTAGAATGAAGAGCGATGAATGTGACCGGAAGAAAATCTTTGACACTGGGTTCATCGACCCACACCGGTTTAGTCAAGCATTGCTAAAGGAATACCCCAAGGACATAGAGCGTAACTTGCTAAGGGTCTTATTGAGGCAACATTAAAAACGAAGAATATTGTTTCACTACAACTACAGGTAAGAGTGTTACTGCCTTATACAGATCACTTGATTCTGCTAAGTGTAATTGATGAGTTACTGACGTATATAAACGTGCAGCTATCACTGGATTCTGCTAACCATTGAAGTTGACGCTGGAAGAGTTGAAATCAAGGACTCACTAATGAGAGACGAATCAGAGTACGCATTCATTAAAGATGTGCTCCAGAGGTAATTTCAGTCATTACCGCACTATATCGGTCTCTTTAGTTCATATATATATACTAAGATATCAAGTAACTAATAACTCATCTATTCTTTATTTTTTGTCGGGCAGGGTTTGGAAAGCTTTCACCAATGCTACGATTTTTGAATTTAAAGACGAGCTTAGTTTTCATCGGATCAATGTAAGTAGTATGAGCTAGATCCGCGTATCTCTTCAATTATAGTTTCAATACCATTATGTCATGCTTGATTATTATTTGATTGAATTCTATTCTCGTAAAGTGCAAGAGGCAGCCACCAGGTACTAATCTATGTGGATACTTCGTGTGCGAGTACATTCGCTCCGAGATTAGTGAGCGGGACGGAGGGACATTTATGGAAGTATGTGAACAATATATTCACAATTTTTGTTGAGTGTCATTCATAATATTTGTTATGACTATTGATACTCATATTGACCTCCTTCTTTTATATATAGTTGGAAAGATTGCGGGAGTATCTTGAACCAAGGAAGCGTCTGGTAGCAATTCAACAGGAATTGACGGGATTTCTTGTTGATCATGTCATAAACCTAAAAGGAAAATACCATACCTCCGGCTACTAGTGATTTAATGAACTTGTAACCGAATAGACGGGTTGTGATCTCCATTTATGTATATATATATGTAATGTAGAATTATATCTATATAATTATGACGATGTTGTGTGTAATGGGTTTCTTTGTTGCATGTCACTTTACGCCAAATGCAACCCTCCTCTACCTATCCTCCTGCCACGGTAGAACCCCGCATTCGGCTACCGCCGTCGAAATCGGCTCCAAAATTCTACCGCGGTAAAAACCCGCATCGGTTGCCGTGGCAGAAAACGGCCTCAAAACTCCGCCCCGGCAGAAACCCCCATCGGCTGCCGCGGCAGAAAACGCCCCCAAAACTCTGCCGCAGCAGAAACCCCCATCGGTTGCCACGGCAGCCGAATTGGTAAAATGCTGCTGCGGCAGAAAGGAACTAGTCCCGGCCCGTAATACGGACCGGGACTAAAGACCACCCCCTCGCACTGCTACACTGCCACGTGCAGAGCCTTTAGTCCCGGCCCGTAACAGGCCCGGGACTAAAGGCTGGGACCTCTAGTCCCGTTTCCGTAGTCCCGGCTGCCAATCCGGGACTAGAGGCCCTATAGGACCGGGACTATTGCCCTGTTCTCCACTAGTGCGAGCTCAATCAGAATAGGAGGAGACCTCGATGTTCTCCTTCTTGACACGGAGAGTGCGCTCTGCCAGTTCCAGCTCCATGGCCTCCCTCTGCCCGAGGACATAGACCTGGTGCTTCTAGTCCGCTGGATGAGCTTGCGCGGAAAGGCGCTCCATCTTCTCGAACGCCTAGCGCTTCGCCTCGTCAGAGTCGATGAAGTCCTTGAGCGTCACGCGTTTTTCCTTTGACTCGCCATTGGACAATACGTACACATCCGACGAGGATGGCGCAGCGTCAGAGTCTGATTCAATCTCGAAGGAGAGGATGTGCGAGCGTGGCCTCCGAGTGTTGCGCGAGCTCCTCACCTTCGCGTCGTTGCAGGTTCTCTAGATGACACGAGAGGGGGATGATGAGGCGTGAGGCCTGCAAGCGGCGTGGTGCACCATGCTCCTGGATCCGCGTCCTCGGCCTCACGCCGGAGTGTCGTTGTAGATGTAGAAAAGGGAGGCGTGCGTCTGCGCACTATGGGCGGCGATACGGCGCTTCTGCTCTTTCTCGGAGACGGCACCGCCACGAGAGGTCCCAAGGCAGCCGATTCGGCCTCACCCAACTCTGATTTAGCGGCGCCTGGACGACATCTAATGCTCGCGGTGGTGGATCTCCTGCGTAGCGGCGGATTGTGTGACGGCAGCGGCGAATTGCGCGGAGGCGATGCGGCAGCAGAGTGGTGGAGGGGGAGGGAGGTGGACTTGGGCCGTGAACTTGGAAATGTCCTTCGAACACTAGCGGTGTGGGAGTGGAATTTTAGGTCAACCAAAATACTTTAGGAGTCGGGCGGCATTTACAGGGCTCTACTCTACTCGGGTAAAAAATGGACCCAAAACCTAAATCCCGCTGAAATTTTTCATCGCAGGCCATTTACCAGTGTCTTCTAGAGATTCCATTAGCGTGGTAATCAGAGGGGACATTACCAGCAATATATTTTATCATCTAATAATCCCTGTTTTCATTGGTCGGCGTGAAATGCCAAGCCATCCCTAAGACTAGTAATAGTGAAAAGTATTTTGAACTAGTGTCATGAAAAATGACATTAGTCTATCCTTCATAGTGCATAATAACTAATAGGTATTACTTCTTCCATCCAGTTAAAATGGCACATACTGGACAAAAAATAATGCAATCCCCAAAACCCCTCACCTCTTATGCGCATAAGCATTTAATTTGTTAAATTAAGATGTGATTTTAGTCCCATGCATGTCTTTGGTGTGAATGTTTTTTGCACGATCGTGTGAAAACGGGTATTTTGCATGATGTTGGACAGCTAATTAGAGAAAGCATGTGGCCAAGAGCTAATTAGAGAAAGCATGTGGCCAAGAGTTAAAGGGCACTTGTTCCTTTGGGCAAATGTTAATTAATCTGGGTACATTAAGGCTTTGTCCAGGCTCTATGAACGGGCAAGCTCCGCCACTGATCATATGTGCCCTTTAAACCGGGACAAATGAATAGTGTCATGCATAACTATATTAATTAGTTTATATATGTACACATTTGTCTAGAAAAGTTTGTAGCATAGCTATTTATCGCAACCATCTCTCTTTATTTAATAGCATATTATGCCATCAGAATGCTTAATAAACTAGCTTGATAGTAATTGCGGATGATCAACATATGTCTATAGATGAAGAAAAGGAGAGGCGGCGGCTAGGGTGAAAACCCTAGCAGCCGCCGCAATCTACTTCATCCTCACCATCTACGTCTGGGAATCGACGGGTCCCCGCCTCCTCTGCTTGTCGCTCCGGCGACGGGAGGGGTTGGGGACCTCGGACCTACGCTCGGCGTTGTAGAAGGTCCCTAAAGTTAGAGTTTGGTCAACCAGCATCGACGCTATGGTGGCTATGGCGGTGTTGAGCGGGACAAGAATAAGGTATACCCGTCTCCTCTTTCACCTCGTCTGCGACGATCTTGCCGCTGGCGTTGAGGAGGAAGGGGATTCGTCTGCTTACCGCTTTCATGGGATGGTGGATCTCGTCCAGTCTACGTGTGTTCTAGGTTTGGTTTTACAAGTTTCAGATCAATTCAATGGTTCAATGGCGACTGCTTCAGCTCTGGAGCGTTGGTCCTTAGGGGCACGTGCACGAAGACTTCCCGACTGTCATCAATAACGTTAGGCCGGCTCCGGTAAGGGAGCGGCAACAACAGCGCGTCGGCGTCTCGCTCTGGTGGCAGTAGTGGTTGTTAGGTGGCCCAAAGATCTCGATGTAATTTTTATTATGTTTAGGGTGTTTTGTACTTCTTATGAACTCATGAAATAGATCCGAATCTTTTTCGAAAAAAAAAAACATATGGCTATAGATAGGAGTACTACTAATAGACCGGGCTAGATAGTAATTGCCTTGATAAATGAAGAAGCTCGTAATAGCCTTCTTAGAAAGAGGAGGGCCATACTACATGCCAACTAACGGCAGCGTATGCGGTGCACGCATGGACACGGCAGGGTTTGTTGAGGAGGACGGATGATCAGCTCCAGCGCCATTGATGAGAAGAGAGATCGCGAGCAGCACACGCGCGCTGACAACGATTCATCATCGACCGATCTCGATCCCCCTGTTTACATCCCATAACTCGATCGACCTTCATCAACTCCACCTACTAGCTCACTGTCGCCGCTTAATATTAAGATGATGACCGGTAATTAATACTGTAAACCTCTTTGCTGACCGGCAATTAGTTAACCGGCGACGTGCCGTGCCCTCCTCCATACGGCGGTTCTCAAACCGGCCGGCGGTGATGTCGATTCTTCGAGTGAAGTGTGTGGTCTCCGTACCTAGGGGAACGGTGCTCTAATGGCAACAGCTTTGGTACCTGTCATGGCGGTAGGCTGCTTGCATTGTCACTCCGAAGAAGAAACGTCGTCGGTGTTAGGGAGTAGTAACATCTTTGTAATGAATTATCCCCGTCAAAACAAAAGAAGTACTCCGAAGAAGAAACGTCGGTGTTAGGGAGTACTTAATGAAGTGGTTCTCCACCGTGCTATTACATACTCACATGTGTTACACGAAAGGAACAGCTCGATCGCTCAAATTAAATGTAGTGACATGCTCCAGAAACGTGCGTCGATACTCTCCCTCAAATTAAATACTACTCTCTCCGTTTCACAAGTACTGCCTTCCTTCTGATATACAGTTGGTAATACAAATGTTGATATTTTTTTATATAAGTTTAGCTAAACTTTACAAAATTTGACTATAACTAAGTACTAATTTTGTTAGAGGCTTCCAGTGTGCCACACTAACAAAAATATGCATGGTGCAGTTTTTGTAACTATCTGTCTGTCCCTAGATATAAGATGTTTTTTGGAGAACTCTTAAATTAAAACATCTTATATTTAGGAATGGAGGGAATATATATATCATCCCAAGTTGCTTAACGAGAAGCCAACGCTTGCTCTGTTTGCTTGAAAAGAAACAGTTAGCCCCTCCATCACAAAAAGATGTCATAAATTTGTCTAAATTTTAGTTTATCTACACACTATTTTTTTTATAGATATATCTAATCTAACAAGAGAGTCCTCTCGCATCGGGGGCTAACCCTAGACGCCATGGACCCCCCCCCCCACACACACACACATGTAGATCCTTGTCGTCGCTGCTGTCAGCCTTGTCTATGGTGGCGATGGGCCTTCGCACCGGAGGTGTTGGGGTGTGTGTGTGTGCGGGGGGGGGGGGGGGGGGGGGGAGGGCACCGATGGTGGTCTCATAAGGTCGGGGCTAAGCGTGGCTCACCATAGTGGGCGGTGGCCGGGGCAGAGTTCCCGGTCAAGGCGGTGGCGTGGCCTTACTAAGTCGATGGCGCATGGCGGCGTTCATGGAGGAGAGGTGCAATGGATTCAGGTCCCACTAGAACCCATCGCGGGAACCGGCTAGGGCAGCGGTCCTGGTCCTGTCAGGCAGCGTGTGGCGGATATGGCCGTTCCTCCGGCGTTCGAGGTGGGCGGGGTGTGAGTTCCTCTGGTCATTACTTGTGTGAAGCATCCATGGCATGGGCGGGTTGACTAGGAGTTTCTATGCCCTCATTTGGAATAAAAGTGTTTTCCCTGCTGCTTGGGCATCGCATGGAGGTAGTGGTCCTAGGGTTCTTCTCATGTCAAGATGAAGATCTACTTGATGCATGTTCTCCTTGATCAAGACGGAGTATCGAGTTTCAGAAGGCTTCGCTGGCGAACTCCCATAGACACCTCATGCCTGATCGGATGGGATTCGGTCGGACGTGCCCGTGTTTTTTCTGACCTTTTGGTTTTAGAGGGAGCGTTGCGAAGTTGTGTTGTGCATTAATGTTTCCTTCTTGGAGAACTCGCTATTGAAGCAACAACTGGACTTTTGATTTTGTGTTGGTGGTGTTAGTTCTTCTATTGCAAAGAATGGGTCACTGTAGCGTTTTTTTTTTCTTTTGTGTGTATCCATAATGCCATTAGGGCAGTACGTTTTTGCAGAGAATGCGTGTAATTTAATATTATCGTGATATTAGTATATACTTTTATAAAAAAAACTATTAAATTAAAACAACTCTGTGCGTCCTTACTTGCTTTGAGAGTTGAGCGATACATGGAGGTACATTACTCCGTGCAGATTTAGGATCTAAAGTAGGGTGGCAAGCGGCACCCGCATAACGACCCGTAAAAGGAAATATAGACAAAAAAATCTCAAAAATTAGCAGAATTACTGAAAGATTAGTTAAAAAAACTATGCCGCAACCCGCCACCGCTTGACATCCTAATCTAAAGACATGTGCTTGAAGAGAAACGGATGTGCGTCCATTTCAGCGCCATAATAAATTAATGTAGTAGTCGGCCAGCAGTGTGCGTCCCGTCCATTTCGGTTCCAGCCCGACCCACGCACGCGACGAAGCACCTCACACTCTTTGCGCAGCACAGCTCAACCCCATCGATCTCTCTCACTCAGTTCCGCTTCCATCCAGCATACCTTCTCCAGCTATAAAATCAAGCCAACTCCCGACCGCTGTCCAGCCACCATTGCCGATTGGCTTGCTTCCTCTGCGACCAGTCGAGCAAGCTAGCTGCGGGAAGGGGGGCGAGAGGGGGCGCGCAGGGAGACAGCATGGAGAGCCATGGCGGCGAGGGGGATGCGTCGGAGTGGAAGAAGGTGGCTGAGCTTAGGGCCGTGGTCGAGGCCCAGGACCCTGCAGCCAAGGTATCTTTGCTTTGCTCCTCACACATCTCGATCGATCGATTCCACTGCAGCATCTGCATGCTTTCCCCGTCAACTTCTTTCCCGACTTGGACCAATTCACGCCTAGCTTGCTGCTGGTTCGCATCTCGGTGAACAGCACGATCAACTGTGCTAGTTGAAGGTGTACTAAAGCAGTGACACTTATTATGAATCGAAGAGGATAGTACAGATAGAATTCCAATTTGGTAGAACAACCAACTCAAATCATTAGTACTCCCTTCGTTTGAAAATATAAAATATTTTAGATTTATGAACAATATGTACCTAAACACTTTTAGTGTCTAAATTTATTTGAACCTCCACACTAAAAGATATAAACCTAAAACATCTTATATTTCTAAACAAAGGGAGTGACGGCTGGTCCATCGGTACTCAGTCAACACGAGTAGTTAGAGGCTGGCCCCGCCGCAGAAAGAGAGCGCCCACCAGCTGCCATGTGTGTGCAGCTATAGCTAGTTAGTTCTTCACTCCAACCACACACATGCCAACCTGCCGCCTAAACGTCGCACCTACACTGTGTCTTAGGGTATTTTCATCGGGTCGATCCATCCTGTCTGCCGCCTAGACGCACCTACACGACCAATTTGGTAGAACGACCAACTCAAATCATTAGTATGAATGTATGATGAACTGGGCGTACTGGGTCCAGTTTGGCGTGCTATACTTATCCTGCTGGCTGGGAGCTGGGAATGAGTTGCCGGCCCTCTGTTGGTGTGGGTATGGACACGCTATTCTCATTTTGGGGAGAGGAAGAGGACGTACGGCTCGTCCATCAGTACTCAGTCAGTCAACACGAGTAGTTAGAGGTTGCCCCCCCCCCCCCCCCCCCCCCCGCCCCCCCCAGAAAGAGAGCGTCCACCAGCTAGCTGCCATGTGTGCGCAGCTACATAGCTAGTTAGTTCTTCGCTCCAACAACACACGTGCCGACCTGCCATCGACACGGACCTACACTCTATTTTACGGTATTTTCACCGGATCGATCCATCTTGTCTGCCGTCTAGACGCACCTACACTCTGCCTTTGTCTCGAACCGAACAGAGCAGAGCAGAGCAGAATGGGTAGAAGATCGGATTCAATGACCAAGCTTCGATCAGGGGGGACATGCATGCATAGCTCGTGGTGTAACATTTTCAACGCCACACCACGATACACATGCCTTGTCAGTCCACAACACCCTGTACGACCTTCAGATCATACAAGAAACATTGTCTTTACCGAGCCTAACATCCCATCGCTTTCTTTCCAACTAACTACTATCAAATAGTACTTGTATCGTTTGTACTTATTATGAATCTAAATATATACTTACATATGTGTAGGAAGAGGACGACTTCGCGCTGCGGCGGTTCCTGCGAGCCCGGGACCACAACATATGCAAGGCGTCCGCGATGCTCCTCAAGTACCTCGCATGGAAGCACGTCGCCAAGCCGAGGGGCACCATCACCGACGAAGAGGTGCGCGACGAGATCGCCAAGGGGAGGGTCCACATGCAGGGCTTCGATCGCCTCGGCCGCCCTATGGCGTATCTCTACGGTGCACGCCACTTCCCTGCCCCACGCGAGCTCGACGATTTCAAGCGCTATGTCGCCTACCTCCTTGACAAAATCTGCACCAGGTATCCATATGTCAATTTCATGTGTTCACGATAGATGTGCTAACGAGCTATGGTTGATTGATCAAGTAATCTTAATTATTTGACCGGTTTGTGTGGATCATTGTACGTAGGTTGCCGGTGGGACAGGAGAAGTTTGCGGCGCTGATAGATATGAAGGGATGGGGGTATGCAAACTGTGATATCCGAGGGTATGTGGCGGCGTTGGAGATCATGCAGAACTATTACCCTGAGCGGTTGGGGCGGGTGTTCATGATCCATGTGCCATACATGTTCATGGCGGCGTGGAAGATTGTGTACCCATTCATCGACGAAAAGACCAAGAAGAAGTTTGTGTTTGTTGCAAACAAGGACCTCGACGCCACGCTCCGGGATGCCATCGACGAGTCCCAGCTCCTCGAGGAGTACGGCGGCAAGCTCAAACTGTAGAGCTACAACATCTTACCATCTCCCAAGTTCAACAGATAAAAGTAAAATATGCAACTAATGTATGTTAATCGTAACACGGCCATAAGAGGAGCCTTCCCAAGTGAAGGGACAATCCTTGCAAGGTTATGAGACTGGTTTTCGCTGCTCGGACATAAGTAGCATGTAGGGCTATGTGTCCACCCCGTCCGACTAGCTTGTTGTAACTTTTCTTTCAAAAAGAAAAAGAACATGGTGACTAATATATATTGCCCCCTTAACAGTATTCGAATGCGATAATCATAAAAATAGATGGATATCATATGAAATGTCAGGGGACTTCCAACATGTGTAGTAGTAGAGAGATTAGGGGACTTCCAACATGTGCAGTTGTAGAGAGATCGTGGATTTGGTGGATCCAAGCTGTTAACATCATGCAGACTTAATGATTCACTTAACATCTATTCCTTCGGTTTCATATATAGAAAAAAATTGACATATGCAACATCTAGGTATAATACACCAAGCAGATACAAGCAAGACACAAGCTTCCTCTCCTGCACAAGTTATATTTGGTATGTACTCCCTTCGTTCAGAAATATAAAATATTTTAGGTTTGTGAATGGAATGTATCTATGCATATTTTAGTGTGCATGTTGTAGAGGTTCGGAGTGACCCTATACACTAAATGACGTCTAGATACATTTATTTTATAAATTAAAATATCTTATATTTTTGAACGGAGGGAGTAGGACTCATAGAGTCATAGTGGATGATGTTGTTTCTCACAAGATGTCAACGATGTTGCAATGAAGATGAGTGTGCAACCTTTATTATGTTTTCATTTTTTATTCATTTAGGAGAACTATCCATGATCAACCAGTTGGATGCTCGTTGCTTAACAGTGCTAATGATGTAAAAGGAGGTTATTCTTGTCGTTGTCGATTCTAAACCGAACCAAGACTGGTAGATATAGCACCATCCATGATCCTTTTGGGGCATGGTAGTACATCTGTATACTGACAGTACTGCTAGGTTTCGTGGGGGACACGGGCCAGCATCGTTGGCAGATCTAGGACGCGAGCAGCACGCGCTAACGAAATATCGCACGAGGCAAAATAGTGCGTGCGGACGATCCATCACAATCTCACCGTTGTTTATTGGCTCATAATTCGCCATCAACTAACTACACCTAGCTCACCGTCGCCGTTTGTATGATGATGATTACCTGTCAGCGCAGCAGTCTATAAGTGACAAGGAGATATCCAACTAGAGTCGCCACATGTCTTTAACTTTGAATTTGGAGTACATCTTTAATGATAAAGTAGTACTCCACTGTGCTAATACCACAACCTTAACGTATGGCCAGAGCAAGTATAATAGAAAGCTAAAATATTATATTTGTTACCCTAAAAAAATATTATATTTGTGATGGGTTAGAGGAGAGAGAAGATGAAAGAGAAGGTAAGCCGGTTATAAGTTAAGATCAGCTCTACCACGTGCCCCTGCTTTGTGAAAATGAGAGTTAGATCATGTATCAATATAATATTACATCTTTGTAGCAAACTATTGAACAAGTTAGCTACTGACTATAGATATAATGTGGCAATGACTTATAACCAACTGTAGTTAAACTATTAAAGTTCCTCTTAGGCGATTACTCCCTCTGTCCGCAAATAAGTGTACTTCTAGCTTTTACCTAAATCAAACTTTATCAACTTTGACCAATTTTATAAATAAAGTATAGCAATATATATTACATCTAATTTACATATTATAAAACTAAATTTGAAAACTTAGTGTCATAAATATTACTATACTTTTTTATAAAATTAGTCAAACTTGACAAAACTAGCTAAAAGTATACTTATTGGCGGACAGAGGGGGTAGCTAAGAGTGGAGTTATGGTTTTGTAGCATGAAAGGAAAAGGTCGTTGAGTTGGGATGAGTATAGGAGATTCTAAATACTCAAGATTCCATCGGGTTCGTTTTTGACTGAAGATCGGGCATGTACAATACTAGAGAACACATGCCTTCTCTTAGCTCTCCACATTATTTAGAGAAGACACAATACATAACTTCTTCAATACGTTAACTCTTATTGCTATCTCTAGCAATTAATGAGAATTAACTATTTTTAGTAAGAAATTGGTTGTCTAAGGAAAGACATATGGTACAATGGAGAAAATAGTCTTGTCTTATTTTCTAAGAGATCATCCCTTAGCTAAGGAAAAACAACTTTCTTTTTCTTATTTCTCTCTCTTCTAACTAAGCAAAAAATCCAACATGGCAAGTACTTCCTCCGTTTCAAAATATAAGATGTTTTAGGTTTGTGAAGAAAATGTATCTAAACTTTTTTTAGTATGTAGATTCACTATAAACTTGAGTGAACCTGGATACTAAAAATAGTATAGATACATTTGCTTCACAAAGTTAAAACATCTTATATTTTGAAACGGAGGGAGTATAAGGGAAGGTTGATGTCCATAATTAGATCTTTAGTTCTTTTTTTTTGGTTTCATTGAAAACTCACCAAGCGTAGGTGTCAGATCCCAATGGAGATCGACATGACAATAGCAAGAATTACAGAAGAATCTCAAGGGGAAAATCACTCAGATGAATTCACGGGACTAATTTCGTATCCAGATTCTTCATAGCCATCTCAGGAGATCCCGAATTAGGGTTACAGTATAAAGTATATTTTGTTTGATGCTTTGAGCAATGATAGATGATGAAAACGACAGACCCAGGCGCAGCTGGTATATAACTCTCCAACAGTAAAACTAAACAGTAACTTCCCTGTAATGGTAAAAAGTTAAAACCCAAAAAGGGAAAACGGTATCTTCTCATCCTGGTTGTTGATCTCTTTTCTTGTCTACCGTTGGATAGCCGAACTTGTGACAATGCCCCCTTCTTGAGATGTTCCTTGTCCTTGTAACATCCCAGCATTAGAGCTTAGAAATAAGCTGAACACAGGTGTGTGCATTGCATTCATGCATAGAAAATTCGAATAATTTTTACGCTTTTAAATAAAAAACTTGTCAAAGTGATTGAAGCTTCTCTTAACTTGATCGAATTGAAGTAGATCATCAAGTTGACTGCGATAAGTTTCAATATGACCTTTGCTAAAACCTTATTTTGGCTAAGGGAGATTTGATCTAAGGGTAGATCAAATGTAATAAAAGTTAACCCTAATACATTACTTAATGATCTATATTTAATACTGAAGTAATCATAGCAGAGTGACTCTAGTGTTGATGAGTTTTACACGCAGAGTTCTTCTTTCTGGCGTCAGCTCGACTCTCTCTGCTCTGATGTCTGTGGTACTTGCCCATGATGTCAGATCACGCGGTCTGACTTGGTGTTTTAGCGCATCCATGAATTCTTATCTCATCTTCGCCAAGATTTTGAGCCTCGTCGGGCTAATCTGTTTGCTCGGGGTCGTGTTCCCCTTTTAGAGGTACTTGTTGAGCTTCATGATGAGTAGACTCGCATCTGTGGTGCTAGTTTGCTTGGAGTTCCCACAGTGCTCGTTGCTCGAGTTCCTGCTCCGTCGGATGCTATGCCGACTACTACGACACCACTGCTACCCACTCCTAGTGGTGGTAGTCGCCCTCCTTCTGTTGGTGGTGGTAGTCGCCCTCCTTCTGTTGGTGGTGGTGGTCGCCCTTTTTCTGTTGGTGAGGGTCGCCCTCCTTCTGGTGGCTTGGGTCATGTCCATGTTGAAGCATCTGGGTGAAGTTTTGCAGGGCGTCCGAGGAGCGGCCGTGGTTGGCGAAGGCTTGCATCATCGATGTCCATGTGATGGCGTCCTTCTCCAGTAACATCTCGAAAGCTTGCCAGGCAGAGCGCGGGTCGCCGCTCCTTGAGTACATGGTGCGCAGAGCGTTTCCTAAGGAGGTTTCTAAACGGAGAGTGTAGGGCATGTATTTTAGGACTATCGTCATTCTCCGCGACGGCGGGCGTGTAGGGCATGGCGCTGGGACTGACCGCGGTAGACGTAAGTGGGTACCTAGCTAAGGGTGGAAACAGTGCTAACATCCATAAAAGTGTAACTCGTCCAAAGCTAGGCTAAGGGCACCGGCTAGGGTGGCATACGCATGCTACTGCTCTAGTGCTTCCATGTAGGATTGAAAAATGAGACGACCCTTCCATTTCACTGCTGCCCAATGCACCTGTAGCCTTCTGACGCGAGCATGCAGCCTAGGCTAGACCCCTCTTCTTCCTGCTTTTCCTTTTCCCCACATGCTTTTCTTATTTCTTTCTTCCTTCTTTATCTAAGGATCATGCCTCTTCTGCAAGCAGCACCTCTGCTCTATAGACCATACTTTTTATACGTGGACAGTGAGTCTAGGGCATACGGTTGGCCATGCCCTAATTGTAGGGGTTCGTAGCATGGAAAACAAAAATTTTCTATCGCATACAAACAAACAAGCCAAGATCTATCTACTAGATTGTAGCAACGAGTCGATGGAATAACTCACCCTCGAAGATTCCAAAGTGTTTAACGAGAGCAGATTCTCGTGGGTGATGTAGTCGTACTCTTTCCGATCTCAAGATCGCGTAGACGATCCTTCCGGCGCCACGTTCCGGCAGCGCTCCCGTAGTCGGTCACACGTTCGGTACTCGACGAAGACCTTCCTCTCCCTTGTTCCAGCAGGCAGCGGAGGTTGTAGTACTCTCCTCGCGATTCCGGCAGCACAACGGCGTGGTACCGGAGGTAGAGGGGAGATCCCGCAGGGCTTCGCCTTAAGCCGGTGCGAGTATGGTGGAGCTTATGAGAGAGGCTATTAGTGGTCTAGTAATTAGACACACCAATTAGAGGGCTCTAAACCAATTAGAAGGCTCTAAACCAAAATAGCTCTAAACCGGGGTTTAGATCTAGGGTTTAGTTTAGAGGGGTAGGAACTAGTGTTGTGTAGAGAGGGGAGCCCTGCCCCTCCCTTTATAGGTGGGAGGGCCGGCGGCCAAGGGGAGGAGTTCCTCCCCAACTCGGCCTTGGGAGGTGCGCCGGCCAAGGGGAGGAACCCTCCTCCAACTCGGCCTCCACCTCTCCTCCTCTTTCTCCACTTTCCAAAAACTGGCAGTTTGACCGAAAACTGGCAGTTTGACTTTTTCAATTTAGGATTTGAATTAACCCTTTATTTCGGACAGCGAGAACACTTAGTACATGATGCAATCATTCCAACATGCAATGACACATTCATGTACCCCCTTCCCCCCTCCGGAGTGCCGGACATTCCGGGACCTTCTAGAATGTTCCCGATGAAAACACCGGAACCATTCCCCAACTCCGAAACGGGACTTTCCTTATATGAATCTTACTCTCCGGACCATTCCGGATCACCTCGTGATATCCCGGATCCCATCCGAGACTCCGAACAACATTCGGTCTCTTTCTCATAATACCATAACTACTCAAACAACGTCGAATCCTTAAGTGTGTCTCCCTACGGTTCGTGAATTATGCGGACATGATCGAGACACTTCTCCGAACAATAACCAATAGAGGAATCTGGAAATTCATATGGCTCCCACATATTTCTACGATTACTTTGCGATCGAATGAACCACTTACATACGATACCAATTTCCCTTTGTCTCACGATATGTTACTTATCCGAGGTTATGATCGTCGGTATCTCTGCATACCTAGTTCAACCTCGTTACTGATAAGTACTCTTTTCTCGTTCCCGTGATATGTGATCCCTTGTGACCAAGTCACATGCTTGCAAGCTAATTGGATGACATTTCACCGAGAGGGCCCAGAGAATATCTATCCGTCATGTGGATGGACAAATCCCACTCTTGATCCATGTGTTTCAACCAATACTTTCCGAACACTCAATGCCACCTTTATAGCCACCCTGTTACGGTGTGGTGTTTGATGATATCAAAGCATCCATCTGGTAAAGGTGATATGCATGATCTCATGGTCGAAGGAATTAGGTTACTATGTATCAGAAAGCATATAGCAATTGAACTATTGAAATGACTTGATCTTTATGCTACGCTTGTCTATAGGAGTATGTCCACCATATCATTCTCCTAACGATATGATCTTGTTGTTGATAACATCTCAATGTTCATGACAAAGAAACCACATCATCAATCAACCAACAAGCTAGTGAAGTATAGAGGCTATACTAGGGACTTCAAATTAAGTTTACAAATCACACAAGTATTAATGGTTTCCTTGTTAATACTATTATAGCATGAATGCAAACATTTATCATAAACACAAAGATATATAATAATAACTATATTTATTATTGCCTCTAGGGCATATCTCCAACAGTCTCCCACTTGCACTAGAGTCATCTAATCTAGATTACATGGTAATATACCGAACACCCATGGCAGTTTGGTGTTGGTCATGTTTTGCCCTCGGGAGAGGTTTAGTCAACGGATCCGCCACATTCAGATCTGTGTGTACTTTGCAAATCTTTATATCCCCATCCTGGATATGTTCTCGAATAGCGTGAAAACGCAGCTTGATATGCTTCAGCTTCTTGTGTGACCTTGGTTCTTGCGCATTGGCTATGGCGCCCATGTTATCACAGTAGATAGACATTGGGTCCAGCGCACTAGGAACCACACCCAGCTCTGTAATGAACTCTTTCATCCATATCGCTTCTTGTGAAGCCTCCGAAGCAGCCATGTATTCCGATTCAGTTGAAGATCTCGCCACAACGCTTTGCTTTGCACTCCTCCAGCTAACTGCTGCACCATTCAAAATAAATACGTATCCAGATTGTGATTTAGAATCATCCGGATCGGTGTTCCAACTAGCATCGGTGTAACCATTAACAACGAGCTGTTCATCACCTCCATAAGAAAGAACCATATCCTTAGTTCTTCTCAAGTACTTAAGGATGTTTTTGACCGCTGTCCAATGATCCACTCCTGGATCACTTTGATATCTGCTAGTTAGACTAACAGCATATGCGATGTCGGGTCTAGTACATAGCATGGCATACATTAGAGATCCTATGGCTGAGACATAGGGAGTCTTACTCATCCTTTCTCTATCTTCTGCCGATGTCGGACTTTGAGTTTTACTCAAGGTCGTATTGGGCAACATGGGCAAGAACCCTTTCTTGCTTTCTTCCATTCCAAACTTCTTTAGAACTTTGTCCAAATATGTACTTTGTGACAATGATATTTGGCGTTTCGATCTATCTCTATAAATCTTTATGCCTAATATGTAAGCTGCTTCGCCAAGATCCTTCATTGAAAAACTATTATTCAAATATTCTTTGACACTATTAAGAAGGTCTACATCATTCCCAATCAATAATATGTCATCCACATATAGTATTAAGAACGCTACAGAGCTCCCACTCACTTTCTTGTAAATACAAGCTTCTCCATAAGTTTGTATAAAACCAAAACTTTTGATTACCTTATCAAAACGTTGATTCCAACTTCGGGATGCTTGCTTCAATCCATAGATGGACCGTTGAAGTTTGCATACCTTGTTAGCATCTTTAGGATCGACAAAACCTTTGGGTTGCATCATATACAATTCTTCATCAATGTCTCCATTGAGGAATGCTGTTTTGACATCCATCTGCCATATCTCATAATCATAATATGCAGCGATTGCTAACATAATCCTCACAGACTTTAGCTTCGCTACTGGTGAGAAAGTCTCATCGTAGTCAACTCCTTGAATTTGTCGAAACCCTTTTGCGACAAGTCGAGCTTTATAGACAGTAACATTACCATCAGCATCTGTTTTCTTCTTGAAAATCCATTTGTTCTCGACAGCCTTCCGGCCATCTGGTAAGTCCACCAAAGTCCATACTTGGTTTTCGTACATGGATCCAATCTCGGATTTCATGGCTTCTTGCCATTTATTGGAATCTGGGCTCATCATCGCTTCCTCATATGTCTCGGGGTCATCGGTGTTGTCCACCAACATGACATTCATAACGGAATCATACCAATCTGGAGTGGTACGAGTTCTCGTTGACCTCCGAGGCTCTGTAGCAACTTCAACCGAAGTTTCATGATCACTATCATTAGCTTCCTCCCTCATTGGTGCAGGCACCACAGGAACTTCTTCCGGTGCTGCGCTACTCGCAATTTCGAGAGAAGGTTCGACAACCTCGTCGAGTTCTACTTTCCTTCCAGTCACTTCTTTCGAGAGAAATTCCTTCTCTAGAAAGGATCCATTCTTGGCAACAAAGATTTTGCCTTCGGATCTATGATAGAAGGTATACCCAATAGTTTCCTTCGGGTATCCTATGAAGACGCATTTTTCCGCTTTGGGTTCAAGCTTGTCCGGCTGTAACTTCTTTACATAGGCTTCGCACCCCCAAACTTTAAGGAACGACAATTTAGGTTTCTTCCCAAACCATAATTCATACGGTGTCGTTTCAACGGATTTAGATGGTGCCCTATTTAAAGTGAATGCGGCTGTTTCTAATGCATAACCCCAAAATGATAGCGGTAAATCTGTAAGTGACATCATAGAACGAACCATATCTAAGAGAGTTCGATTACGACGTTCAGACACACCATTACGCTGTGGTGTTCCCGGCGGTGTCAACTGCGAAAGTATTCCACATTTCTTCAAATGCTCGCCAAACTCGTAACTTAGATATTCACCTCCACGATCAGAACGTAGAAATTTAATCTTCTTGTTACGTTGATTCTCTACCTCACTTTGAAACTCCTTAAACTTCTCGAAAGTTTCGGACTTATGTTTCATGAAATAGATATACCCATATCTACTCAAGTCATCCGTGAAGGTAAGAACATAACGATAACCACCGCGCGATGCTACACTCATTGGACCACACACATCGGTATGTATGATTTCCAATAAGTCCGTAGCTCGCTCCATCATACCAGAAAATGGAGTCTTAGTCATTTTACCCATTAGACATGCTTCGCATCTTTCAAGTGATTCAAAATCAAGTGATTCAAGAAGTCCATCGGAATGGAGTTTCTTCATACGCTTCACTCCAATGTGACCAAGACGACAGTGCCACATATAGGTCAAGTTATCGCTTGATTTCAAACGTTTAGCTTCAATGTTATTAATATGTGTATTTCCACTATCGAGATTCAATATGAATAGACCATCTATCAAAGGTGCATGTGCATAAAACATATTACTCATATAAATCGAACAACCATTATTCTCGGATTTAAACAAGTAACCGTCTCGCAATAAACAAGATCCAGATATAATGTTCATGCTCAACGCAGGCACCAAATAACAATTATTTAAGTATAAAACTAATCCCGATGGTAGATGAAGAGGTAGCGTGCCGACCGCGATCACATCAACCTTTGATCCGTTTCCCACGCGCATCGTCACCTCGTTCTTCGCTAGCTTTCGTTTATTCTGCAGCTCCTGTTTCGAGTTACAAATATGAGCAACCGAACCAGTATCAAATACCCAGGCACTACTACGAATACTAGTGAAATACACATCAATAATATGTATATCAAATATACCTTTCTTCTTGATGTTGCCGTTCTTCAAATCCGCCAAGTACTTTGGGCAATTCCGTTTCCAGTGACCTTCCCCTTTGCAGTAAAAGCACTCAGTATCAGGCTTAGGTCCAGCCTTGGTCCTCTTCGTCGGCATGGTAACTTGCTTACCACCCTTCTTGAAGTGTCCCTTCTGCTTAGACTTGCCTTTCTTGAATTTGGTGGTCTTATTGACCATCAACACTTGGTGCTCTTTCTTGATCTCCACTTCTGCAGACTTTAACATAGCAAATAGTTCTGGCAACTCTTTGTTCATGTTCTGCATGTTGTAGTTCATCACAAAGTTCTTGTAACTTGGTGGTAGTGATTGGAGGATGCGGTAAACTCCCAAAGTATTAGGAATCACTATACCCAAGCTTTGAAGTTTGTTTGCGTGCCCAGACATTTTAAGCACATGCTCACTGACGGAGCTACCCTCTTCCATCTTGCAGTTAAAGAACTTTTCAGAAGCTTCATAACTTTCAATTGCCGCATGAGTCTCAAAAATTAATTTGAGATCCTCGACAATATCATATGGGTCTGACTCTTCAAACCTTTTCTGAAGCTCCGATTCTAAACCATACAAGATAGCACACTGAACTATGGAGTATTGATTCTTCCGAGCAAGGTAAACATTCTTTACTTCATCGGTAGCATCAGCTGCAGGCGGGTCACCTAGCGGTGCATCCAGCACATAGGTCAAATTACCAGCTGTGAGGACAATCCTCAAATTGCGGAACCAATCCGCGAAGTTGCTTCCATTGTTTTTCAACTTTTCTTTCTCTAGGAACGCATTAAAATTGATGGTAGGGGCTGCCATTGATCTACAACATATTTGCAATAGTTTAGACTAAGTTTATGACAAATTGAGTTCAAATTAATTAATGAAATTAAACTAGGTGAACTCCCACTCAAAACAACATCCCTCACATTGTTTTAGTGATCACACGAACCAAATCCACTACATCAACACCGATCATCACGAGAGCTGATATAGTTTTAATGGCGAACAATCATCATGTTCATCATATCTACTATATGATTCATGCTTTGCCTTTCGGCGATCCGTGTTCCTGAGGCCATGTCTGTACATGCTAGGCTCGTCAAGATCAAACCTTAGCTACCGCATAAGCAAATCTGGCTTGCTTACGTTGTATTCACCCGTGGAATCAAAGACACCCGATCATCACGTGGTGCTTCGAAGCAACAAGCTTTAGCAACGGTGCTAACTAAGGGCGAACACTTTAGACTTGAAATTTATGTGCATGAGGGATCATCTTATAATGCTACCGTCGTCTACTAAGCAATACAAGATGCATAAAGGATTAACATCACATGCAATTCATAATATGTGATATGATATGGCCTTTCTTCTTTGTGCTTCCGATCTCCATCTTCAAGCACGAACATGATCTCCATCATCACCGGCATAGCATCAAGATCAATGACGCTTCTTCATGGTTGTCGTCCACCAGCTTCAACTATTACAACTATTTTGAATAGACACGCAGGTCTTAACAGAAATTAAAGACAACCATATGGCTCCTGCCGGTTGCCAACTTACAATAAGGAACATTGCATACATCAAATATAATCACAATCATGGCCATATCACATCACTGCACACCCCTGCAAAACAAAGTTAGACGCTTCTACTTTCTTTGCATATTTTACGTGGTTTGGGGCTTTCCATAAGTGTCGTTCTAACTTACGAACAATAACCACAACATTGATACTAGCATTGTTGATCACCCGTTGTAAATTGGATCTTTACTATGCTAGGAGAAACAGGCACCCGCAAAGCCACTTATGCAATACGAGTTGCATGTCAAGCGTGGAGCAAGTCTCATGAACGATGTCATGTAAGGTTAGCCCGGGCCGCTTCATCCCAACATACCGCAAGATGCAAAGTACACAAAAAGCAATCTACAATAAAAGCATCAACGCCCACAATGACCATTGTGTTCTACTCGTGCAACAGATCTACATATAGACACGGCTCTGATACCACTGTAGGGGTTCGTAGCATGGAAAACAAAAATTTTCTATCGCATACAAACAAACAAGCCAAGATCTATCTACTAGATTGTAGCAACGAGTCGATGGAATAACTCACCCTCGAAGATTCCAAAGTGTTTAACGAGAGCAGATTCTCGTGGGTGATGTAGTCGTACTCTTTCCGATCTCAAGATCGCGTAGACGATCCTTCCGGCGCCACGTTCCGGCAGCGCTCCCGTAGTCGGTCACACGTTCGGTACTCGACGAAGACCTTCCTCTCCCTTGTTCCAGCAGGCAGCGGAGGTTGTAGTACTCTCCTCGCGATTCCGGCAGCACAACGGCGTGGTACCGGAGGTAGAGGGGAGATCCCGCAGGGCTTCGCCTTAAGCCGGTGCGAGTATGGTGGAGCTTATGAGAGAGGCTATTAGTGGTCTAGTAATTAGACACACCAATTAGAGGGCTCTAAACCAATTAGAAGGCTCTAAACCAAAATAGCTCTAAACCGGGGTTTAGATCTAGGGTTTAGTTTAGAGGGGTAGGAACTAGTGTTGTGTAGAGAGGGGAGCCCTGCCCCTCCCTTTATAGGTGGGAGGGCCGGCGGCCAAGGGGAGGAGTTCCTCCCCAACTCGGCCTTGGGAGGTGCGCCGGCCAAGGGGAGGAACCCTCCTCCAACTCGGCCTCCACCTCTCCTCCTCTTTCTCCACTTTCCAAAAACTGGCAGTTTGACCGAAAACTGGCAGTTTGACTTTTTCAATTTAGGATTTGAATTAACCCTTTATTTCGGACAGCGAGAACACTTAGTACATGATGCAATCATTCCAACATGCAATGACACATTCATGTACCCCCTTCCCCCCTCCGGAGTGCCGGACATTCCGGGACCTTCTAGAATGTTCCCGATGAAAACACCGGAACCATTCCCCAACTCCGAAACGGGACTTTCCTTATATGAATCTTACTCTCCGGACCATTCCGGATCACCTCGTGATATCCCGGATCCCATCCGAGACTCCGAACAACATTCGGTCTCTTTCTCATAATACCATAACTACTCAAACAACGTCGAATCCTTAAGTGTGTCTCCCTACGGTTCGTGAATTATGCGGACATGATCGAGACACTTCTCCGAACAATAACCAATAGAGGAATCTGGAAATTCATATGGCTCCCACATATTTCTACGATTACTTTGCGATCGAATGAACCACTTACATACGATACCAATTTCCCTTTGTCTCACGATATGTTACTTATCCGAGGTTATGATCGTCGGTATCTCTGCATACCTAGTTCAACCTCGTTACTGATAAGTACTCTTTTCTCGTTCCCGTGATATGTGATCCCTTGTGACCAAGTCACATGCTTGCAAGCTAATTGGATGACATTTCACCGAGAGGGCCCAGAGAATATCTATCCGTCATGTGGATGGACAAATCCCACTCTTGATCCATGTGTTTCAACCAATACTTTCCGAACACTCAATGCCACCTTTATAGCCACCCTGTTACGGTGTGGTGTTTGATGATATCAAAGCATCCATCTGGTAAAGGTGATATGCATGATCTCATGGTCGAAGGAATTAGGTTACTATGTATCAGAAAGCATATAGCAATTGAACTATTGAAATGACTTGATCTTTATGCTACGCTTGTCTATAGGAGTATGTCCACCATATCATTCTCCTAACGATATGATCTTGTTGTTGATAACATCTCAATGTTCATGACAAAGAAACCACATCATCAATCAACCAACAAGCTAGTGAAGTATAGAGGCTATACTAGGGACTTCAAATTAAGTTTACAAATCACACAAGTATTAATGGTTTCCTTGTTAATACTATTATAGCATGAATGCAAACATTTATCATAAACACAAAGATATATAATAATAACTATATTTATTATTGCCTCTAGGGCATATCTCCAACACTAATTGAGGATCTGCTCATCTTAATGACAAGTCGCTGGCATCTTTTAGGGCTGAACCAACCACGGTGGACGTGGGAAGTGGTGCACGTAAACTGGCCATCGGTTGTGGAGCAGCCTCGGGACCGGCTAGCCGGCAAGGGTTGCAAAACAAAAAATAGTGTCTAGTTGATAGGCTGGCGCTAATATTCACATGAGCGCACATGCTATCTATGTGTACCTCATATGGTTCTACTATCTAAAAGGCAATAGGCTGCTCCCCTTATATGTTGGTCTCAATCTCTTTGGCCAAGCGAGGTGGGACTAAAAGTTGGAAGCACCTCATGTGATACTTTCGCATATGTCTGAGTACTTCTTTGGGCCATGCTACATCCTCTAAATGGGCCTTTCTGCTTTCAGATGCATGCATGCTACATTATTAGACCACTACATGCACTCAATGCAAGAAGCTTTAATTAGGCCACTGCATTTAGAAACAGAGTAGTATATACTACTCTCTCTGTCCTGAAATACCCTGCATTTTGGGTTTAGTCAAAGTCAAACTTTATAAAGTTTGGTAAAATATATAGAAAAAACTATAAACATCTATAGCACCGGATGTATATATTATGAAAATATATTTTATGACGATTCTAATGGTACTTATGTTGTATTATAGGTGTACATAATTTTTTCAATACGTTTGGTCAAACTTTACAAAAGTTTGACCTTGACTAAACCCAGAATGCAGGGTATTTCAGGACAGAGGGAGTAGTGGATACTTGCATATCCATGTAGAAGATGTGATGTGACTATGTGCATGCATGCAGAGACATTTATCATATGCAACTTCTTAGCCAATAAATACTGAGTTACTCGAACTTTTTATCATACACAAATACTATTTATCATATATCAACAATCTTTAATTTGTGATGGAATAATTGTATTATGAACTAGCTAATTATTATACTCCCTCAACTCCTACTATTTCCAATGATCCAACTATCCAGATACGAAAGAGAATCCATCTGATCTTGGTCATCTCACTCACACTCACACGACCGCCACCATCATTCTTGTCTTGCCGTCATTCTTGTTGTAGATAGATCCTCGAGGGAGATCCATTTAGACTCCATCGTGACGAACGTGAACCCCATTTATATGCTTCAAGCTACTCAGAATCCAAGTGAAGATAAGGAAATTACCTCTCTGTCATGGTGCGCTCACCGATACGTCCTACACCTTGAGAATGGAGATGAACTCCTGGCTGAAGTATAATTTAATGTCATCTTCGTAGTCATGGCGGGTCGTGGACTTCATGCGAGGTGTTGTTGGTGGCCTGGCTCTATGACCAGATGACCAAAACGTTGGTTGGAGGCAGAGCCACTCCGACGTTGGCTTCAGCGACATATACACCAGGAAGAAGAAAATGTGTCCACCCATTCAACCTGATGGCCAAAAAGAATAGCTAATCTTAGCTTCTTTGAAATGCCCGTTCATGGTTTATACAGGTGTCTAGATTCTTCGAATGGCCGAGTGACATGGTGTGGCTTTGCAGTGCATGTTTACTGTATTGGGAAACCACAATACGCACTTGGATGTCTTCACCACATACTCAATTTAACCTAAGTCAAACTTTTTGATAATTGAGGAACTTTATGCAAGAAGTGGTGAGTGTGGTATCTTGTTCATGATCTCTCCAGTAAAGCCAACCGCTTAAAATTAGGCCCTTTCTCTATATACACACCAACAATATAACAATCCGTTGGCTAAGAACTTGCCTGTATGATCAAAATAGTTTAAGCGAACGTCTTGGTGCTCATCACCATAATTCTACATGTATATTGTGTCTGACAACTACACTAAAACGTAATGGTGTCCACCGGTTAGAAAGAGTACCAGCAGAAATTTTCAGAATGCAAAAATCCTTCAGAAAAAGAAAATGAGCTAGGAAACGCCAAAACAAAGCAAGTGTGTTGTTGCATTCAAAAATAGGCAGGAAAACATTAAACAAAAAAAGTGTGCTATATCCCCTAAAAAGGGCAGAAAACATCAGAACATTGATTTCTTGCGTGAAAACAAAATGGCATATGGAATGAATACGTAATACTACCTCCATTTCATAATGCAAGTCTTCAAGAAAAAGCTTACATTATGGAATAGAGTTAGTATATGTACTAGCACAAATAAAGACCCCAAACAATTATGGAAAAATTGAGCAAATTCCGATCAAACTGGAGATAATAGTTATAATTTCATACATTAAACTGTAACACATGACAAAAAGGGCACATGAAATCATATTAATCGGTGTCACCGAGCATGAAATAAGGACTTGCGACAAGAAAACAACACATGAAATGACAAGAAATTGACATCTCCTAGCATGAAATCATATTTATGCTCGATAGTGGGTTCATGCCTCTAGTTTCCAAGGGAAGTGACAAAAATCTCTTCGGTTGTAGATGTGCTGTTGCTAATAGGGAGAAAACAACGATCTCTTGTTCATGGAACATGTGGACTGTTTACCTTACACACTTTGCTTAAAACAGTTGTCTGTTGCTTGCAACTTAATACTGGAGGGGGTTCGGATAATAACCTGAAGGTGGAACTCTAGTCATAGATGTTGTTGGATGATGGTCCTCATAGGATCTTTCTGGCTAGTAATTGCATTGTTATGCCTTGCTCAGTTCCTGTCAATTGCCCTGCTGTAATTTGTTTACTCTTCATGCCATGTTGTTTATCTAAGGAGAGCACCTCTAGTGAACTATGGATCCCGGTCCAATCTTTACCATTGATACATCTTTCACTGTTACATGTTTACTTGCTGCAAACCATTACCTTCCACACCATACGTTTAATCCTTTGTTACAGCAAACCGGTGAGCTTGACAACCTCACTGATTCGTTGGGACAAAGTCTTGAGTTTGTGTTGTGCAGGTCTTCGTGTTGCTTGCAACACCTATGTGACATTTCCTTCCTCCTACTAGTTTGATAACCTCGGTCTCAACTAAGGGAAGACTTGCTGTTGTACTCTTCACACCTTGCTCTTGGGGTTCCCAACAAGACTCCACATCAAGCACCAAGTTCTCTGGCGCCAACAAGGAGTCATCAACGTGCTGCACATTCTTCAGTTGTATGGTCTTATCCGAAGTAAACTTCAGATTTACCGTACAAACACCATGAATAGAACCACGTGAGCCATTTCCCATCAGCACGAAAGAAGTCCTTAAGACCTGATAAGAGGAAAACATGGAAATATCAGAACATACATGTGTATTAGCACCCGTTTCTATCCACCAATCAGGAGAACAACATACTGAAAGGATAGTAGGTAAAATACCATACCCAGCATCCTTCATCTCAGTATCGCTAATAACAACATTAGCGGTCTTGCCGCTGTTTCCATGTTGACGCTTGTCAAAGCGATTAGGACAGCTAGGAGCCCAACAATCAGGATCACCACAGACCTGGAAAGAGCCTTTCCTCTTATCATTTTTGTTCTTGAAGTTGGTTGAGTGCATGGCCTTGTTCTTGCCATCAAACTTCCCTTTGCCTTTAGATTTGTTCTTATTCTTGAACTTGTGGGATTGGAAGTTTTTCTTCTGCACCAAATTGGCAGTAGAATCTCCCTCAAATCCTCGAGAAGTTTTGTCCTTTGCTCTCGCCTTATCTTCCACATGAAGAGACCCAATGAGATCCGTAATGGAAAACTCTTGTCTCTTATGTTTTCGAGAAGTAGCAAAGTTCCTCCACGAGGGAGGAAGCTTGACAATAATGTCACCGACCACAAATTTTTCAGGTAAGGAACACTTGAACTGCTCAAGTTCTTTGGCAAGTGATTGTATCTCATGAGCTTGCTCAACGACGGAGCGCTCATCAACCATGTTGTAGTCATAGAATTGCTCCATGACATATAACTTAGTGCCAGCGTCCGAGACCCCAAACTTGGCCTTGAGCGCTTCCCACGCGTCCTTGCCATTATCAAATGACATATAAGGGTCAACAATGTTGTCCCCAAGAACACTGAACAAAGCCGCCATAAACATGGTATCGGCTTTCTTAAAGGTCGCTTCCTGCTCAGCAGAAAGATCTCCTTCAGGCTTGGCAAGAGTGGCGCTATAGCAGTTTAGGTTTTCAAACCAAAGAACTGCTCTCTTGCGCCAGTGCATGCCATCAAAAGGAGGCGGCCTAGTAGCCGCGGCTACACCAGTGGAATTCAGTCGCCTATAATCAGGTTTTTGGATTGTTGAAGATATAAGCAAAAATCCATATGATTTAATCCGAATAATAAACTGATAAAGCATGATCATACATACAGTACTAAAACCAATCATGCAGATCAACAAAGTAGATGAATAGATTACATCTATACAAGATAAACCTATCGCATCTACGCCAAACGCTAGACCTAAAAACTCTAGCAAAATCCGAAAAAGAGAGATTGAGATCACATACGATGCAGTTGCAGCAGTAGTCGCGGCGGTAGCAGCAGTAGAGTTGTTGCCCATGTTGAGGTTGCGGAAGAGGTCGCTGACGTCCGGAAAGAAATCGTCGTTCAGAAACTCGTCGTCGGACGACGTCGTGTTTGCCAGTAGTCAAGCTTGAGCGCTCCCTAAAAACCTGATCGCCCCTCACCTGTACAGGTTCACGAGAGGCGGGGTTCCGGAGGCCTACTGTCCCGATCTGCGGTGCACGCCGCAAGCCGAGATAGGGAAGACGATGGCGACGACACAAGGTTCTGGAGGTAGGCGCGTGTGTGTGGATTGATTACCGATTAGGTTTAGTGCAGGTGCTTATATAGTACAGGTCAGGGAGATCATGGGACACAGCCCACGTCCGAGTCGGTAACAGCTAACGTCCATAAAAACTGGAAACGGCTATAATTAACGCGTCCGTTAATGACTCATAAATAATTTTCCCAACCAGCAAAATAAAGCTCGGCTCGGCGAGATTCCCGCAACCCGCGGTACACGCGTGTGTCATGACGAGGCGAGGCGGGCGGCGTCGGAGGAGTGCGCGAGGGCTTTTCTCCTTGTCACACCTTAGTGAGTGGTGCAACACTCTACTATAAGGTGGTCCAACTCTCCTTTCATTAGCAATGTGGGACTAAACTTTAGCACCACTAGCACAGCCATATGCTGCCATACACAAGTGGGCCAAAGAGAATTTCAGAATTTTTCTAATGGGCCAGCAGCCCAAAACTCACCAAATTCCAACAGCCACTAGGGTTCGATGCGGAGATCGCTGACGCTCCCCTCGTCTCGCTCTCTTCTTTCAGATATGTTCAGACCAAAACAGAGAAGAGAAAGACAGGAGAGGAAAGATAGGGTGTCGATGCGCTGCTGCTACGGCAGACAAACTGACTAATTTTTTACTTGTCGGTGGCAGGTGGTGTAATACCCCCGAACCGCCAGGGGCAAAATCGTCCAAAAATCGGCGAACGGATTTTCATGGTAGATGAAGGTACGTGCATTATTTTAATAGTATACTCCCTCCATTTCAAAATATAAATTGTTTTAGTTTTGTGAAACAAATATATCTAGACTTCTTTTAATACGTAGGTTTACTCCGATCTAAAAAAAAGTCTAGATATATTGTTTTCATAAATCTAAAACATTTTATATTTTGAAACAAAGGGAGTAGATAACAACTCAGAAAGAAATAGAAAAATAACACGTGACTGGCCGGCAAAACCAGCAAGCATCGCCAAAACAAAAGCAAAAATAAGCTGATTAACCAAGATAAAACAGGGCCGACACAATCAAAAGCCCACCAACCAATTCCATGGGCCAAACACGGGGCCAACACAACAAATTAAGCAACTACAAAACCGACCTCCACCAATCTTGACATATAATAACAAAACAAATCAACGTTCCAGAACCTGACTATACAACGTAAGGGCTTGTTTGATTCATAAGAATTGGATAGGAATTGTGTAGGATTTAAATTTTATGGGAATTTTTCCTATATTATTGTTTGATTCATAGGAACACATCCTATAGAAATTAATTCTATAGGAATCTTGTAGTGCAATTCCTATAGGAAAGAAACATTAGATCATACCTTATGAAAAAATTTCTTTGCTACATCAAACAAAATTTCTATTCCCATAGGATTCAAGTTGGCATGACATCTCAATCCTATGTTTTTTCTATTCCTATACTTTTCCTATCATATGAATCAAACAAGCCCTAAGACTCATCTCAGCAAACTATGACTTAGCAATTCCGGTTATTCATCATACTGTTTGTAGATGCGTCGTGGTACCGTCGCCAGCGGTGGCAACGCTGAAGCTATTTCCAATGCCCCACTTGCCCGCCTCTCCGCCCGTTTGACATGGCCGGCGATGACAAACTTACCAGCTCAAGTTCGTCTCCCTGCTCCGTTCCTTCGGCCTGCCGTCTAGGGGAGACGAGACACGCGCGCAGCCCAAGCCACACGCGGTTCAGCTGCGCCCAGGCCCGTCGATGCACATGTTAGGTGTATTCGACCGAACAGGGCCGCCGTTTTTGCAGGGCCTCCAATTTTATACAGTCCTCTAATACTCCTTCGGACCGTCGCGGTCTAGACCCAGTAGTCCAGCTGAAATTGTCCGCGTCGCGTCGTCTGGCGTTCCTCGCGTGACTCGCGTCGCACGTTCCCGACTTCCAACCTCCCTTCCCGTTCTCGAGATTGCCTGCCGCCGGCCTGTTCCGCTGTTCGCTCGTCGTTCGCCACCGTCTCAGCGACAGTGAATCCTGACCTGCGACCTCCCTTCTGCCTTCACGATTGCGCCTCCGCCTCAGCGAGATAGCTCAGCTGTGAGCTATCGCACGGTAACGATTAAGGAACTAAGGATCTGTGTCTGTTGCAATCTGTTGGAGCGAGACTTGGACTTTTGGAGTAAAACGGAACTACTCTAGTAATATACTCACGCTTCCGTAGCTACCAAACTATTAAAAAATAGTTGATATCAAGTTTGTCTAGATTTATATATATCTAGTTAATTATCTAGTCTAGATGTATCCGTATCTAGACAAAGTTAAGTTATCTTGTTAATTATCTAGTCTAGATGTATCCGTATCTAGACAAAGTTGAATCAACTAATACGAGTTGGAGGGAGTATTAATTTTTTAAATTTCTGACTGGCAAATCATGAGAAGGACAAAGTATCCATCAGGTTACGAGAAGAAGAAGAAAAGACAGAGATTAGAAGCGGCGGCTCAGTCTCAAAAGGGTGCTTTAGATAAATTTGTTGTAAAAGAGTCCCAAATAAATTCTGAAAATCAAACTCCAGATGTTGACGTTGATGTTGATCAAGGCCGTGGTGATAATGTGATAGAAGTTGAGGCTTGTACTTCAGAATTTGATGAAGGCGATGATGGTAATATTGGTGATGAACGTGATGATGCTAATACTGATAATGAAGGTAATGATGCTAGTACTGGCGATAAAGGTAATGATGCTACTGTTCATGATGACACCGATAGCTCTTCTCATCCTAATATGTTTGATCCAAGATGTTGGGATGGTCTTGATCCTAAAATTATTGATATATTGCTGCAAAAGGGTCCTAAAAGAGTCTTGTCTATTAAGCATGGTCCTAGAGACAAAAATACTAGAAGGTTTTCTGCATCGGCATACAATAGAGAGCTCCCAAATGGAGAAATATGTGACAGAGAATGGCTTGTGTACAGCAAAGAGCTTGACAAGATATTTTGTTTTTGTTGCAAGTTATTAAGAAAGGGGCATGTGAGAGGATTGTTAGCAAATGAGGGTTTCGGTGACTGGATACATCAGCACTTCGCTTGCTGTGTTTACCTTCACAAGTCTCACATGGACCTCACCTCCGACCAGATCAAGGCCATGGCTAGGGTCACTCGGGGCAGATGAGCAGAAAAACAATGGCGGGCAAGAGCATGGCTCAGGTGGTTGGGGGACAGGGGAGTAGAGGGGTCGGAACTCGGGAGCCTGATTCGGTCGTAAGACAGAGAAAAACGAACCCTGCACCATCAACCTGGAGCAGCGCATCCTTGCTCACGCAGCCCCATGCTTGGCTGCCCGGTGGTTGAGACGCCGTCCCGCCATCGGGGTGGGGAGAAAAAAGTCCATTTCATCACAAGAAATCCATTCACATGCTAACACATGCCAATAACACCTGAAGTTCTCATACTTACTGAAAAAATAACAACAATACGGAAAAACGAGCACCTTTTCAGTTTTCACCAAAGTAGCTACTAAATAGTGACTAAATTCATTAAAAAACCACTATTGCTTACAAGTAGGACAATTTTCTCGTTGATGAAATTTGACCATTAGTCGGACTCGGTATAAAAGGACTCGGATTATCACCTGTATGCTTCAAACTCTCTCGAAACAGGCTTTCGTCCTGCTTTATAAATAAAGCACACAGGTGAGACCGCTGCTGGGCCAGACAACACATCACCCAAAGGAACAAACACCACAGGATAAAAGGCGCCGGGGAAACCCCAAGCCCTACACGAAACGCAAGAAGAAAGAAAAAAATAAAGCTGAGAACGGCGGTGTGCCGCAAACGGAAACAACTCGCAACAGGTGCAACCCCAGAGAAGTACCACCACACATCCCGCAGTCCAAAACGCCTGCGTACCAAGACAACACCTCCAATAAGGGGAGTGACGACGACGACACTGCTGTCCGGCCGGGGCCTAGGGTTTCCCCCGGTACGCAGCGGGGGGGGGGTGGGGAAGCGAGGACCCCGACACCCTTCAAGAAGGAAGGTGATACCCTCGGGCGTCACCGTGCCAGTGTCAACAGACAAGGATTTCTCCCGACCCCTCCGGAGCCACCCACCCGAGCACTTTGTAAAGCTTCACCAAACCCGTCACCCATGAACACGCGCCACCCTGGTCTTGAAGTCGCCATCGCCGTCACACTGGGAACCACAGAACGAAGCCGGTAAGCCGAGGGAGCGGAGACTTCGGCTATGACCGGCATTTCAGCAGTACGCAGGAGGGAACTACCTCCACCACCAGCAGGTGGTAGTCGGCCGGATGCAGCAGCAAGACAAACCAGGCCCTTAGGCCCGGCCGAGCCCGCGGAGGCTTGTGAAGTCCCGCCGCCGCACTGCAGCAAGGGTGCCACCGAGCACGCCAACCACCACCCCAGACCCAACTCCTCCTCCCACCAGAAGATCTGCCGAACCGGAAAATCCCGGCTGCCAAGTAGCATCACCATCGCCACCGAGCTCCCCCGGGCCTACCGGACCACCGCCGGTCTGGGGATCTCACGTCTCCTCACGGAGCCGCCTCCGCCAGAGGGATGTCGTGGCCGTCCACCTTCCGGGGCCGCCGCCCCGGCGTCCACGAGCTCGATCCCCTACCACCGCCAGCATCACACTCAAAAGGCCGCCGGAATGGGTATGGTGATCAGGCGCTTCCGCCAGTGGCTGTTAGTCCGCGTCGCCCCCAAGCGTGGGGTACTACCCACCACCACCTGAAGTGACCGCTATCCGGACACAGCGGCAAGGTGAAATGGATCGTATGGGCACCTAGAGGGGGGTGAATAGGTGCTACTCATTTTTTTAGTTCTTTTTTAATTTTAGGCTAGACACAAAGTAAATTCTCTAGATATGCAACTACGAGAATTTCCCTATATGCAAATGAAGGGAATATGCCCTGAGAGGCAATAATAAAATGTTTATTATGTGTACTCCAAGTATATGATAGATGTTTATTTTGCATGCTATAATTGTATTAATACGGAAAACGTTAATACATGTGTGTTTAATAAACAAACAGAAATTTCCTAGTTATGCCTCTCTCATAAACTAGTTCGTTGATTAACAAGATGATCAAGGTTTCCTGATCATAGACATTGGATGTTGTTAATAACGAGATCACAACATTAGTGTAATGGTGTGATGAACATTCATCCGAAGTATAGCATTACGATCAAAGTCATTGAGTTTATATTGCTATAAACAAACTACGAAGTAGTCCTAATCCTTAGACCATGAGATCATGCCAATCACTAACACCGGAAGAGTTTCTTGTTGACATCAAACGTCACTTCGTAACTGGGTGATTATAAAGATGGCTTCAGAACTACTAAAGTGTTATGTTGATAATCATGGATCAAGAGTGGAATTTGTTCATCCCGATGACGGATAGATATGCTCTGGGCCCTCTCGGTGATATCACATTGGTTAGCTTGCAAGCAAGTGATTTGATCACTAGAATGTTATATCACGGGAACGAGAAAAGAGTGCATGTCAGTAACGAGATCAAACTAGGTATGGAGATACCGATGATCGAATCTCGAACATGTAATATATCGTGAAACAAAGGGATTAAGATACGAGCGTAAAAGGTTCCGACGATCACAGGAAAAGTCATCGTTGAATGTGTGGGAGTCAGTATGGATCTCCAGGTCCCGCTACTGATTATTGATCGGAGAAGGGTCTCGATCATGTCCGCATTATTCGCGAACCGTAGGGTGACACACTTAAGGGACACTGGCATCCAGTTGGAGCAAATGTTTCATGCCGAAAGAATAAACAAGCGCAGGAATTTATTTCACTAGATACCGAAACGGGTTTTCGGGTGAAATTGCATAAAGTGGTTATGCATGTGAAATGGAATTCTAGCAAGGGGTTATTTGTGAATGTTTGTCATTAAAGTAATTGACAAAATTCTGAATAAAATAAAAGAGTTTTATTTAATGAGAGTTTGCATTAAATTTGGTGGAAATTTAATGGCAATTTGAGTGGACTTTTGAGTGGAGAAAATTGAAGGGCCATTTTGTGAGTGGAGTGTCCACCCACATGAATGAAGGAGGGGAGGGGGCAGCCCCCATGGCCGGCGGCCACCCCCTTGGGTGCCTCCCTCCTCCTATAAAAGGAGCCCCCCTCCTTACTTGTCTCTCACACCTCCTCGTGAAGGATCTCTCTCTCCCTCTAGAATTTATCCCCCATGGTCTCGGACTAGCGAGATACATGTTCCTGGTGGCTATTCGGCAAGAAAGGGTTCTGCTTCCGCTGCATCGCTAGAGCGAGGAGGCGGAGGTTGCCCGGTGTCTTGTACGTGTGTGCGAGCACGGATGCGCTGCTGCTTTGCGGCGCTAGGACTTCCTCTCGATCTTGAGATCGGCAAGGGATCGTCTACATCAACCACGAGTTGAAATCGTTAAGCTTTGTCGGTCTTCAAAGGTATGTTCTCTACGGATATACATCCGCCCGTTGTTTGTATCTAGTAGATAGATCTTGGTACATAGTTCCCATCGTAGGAAATTTTTTGTTTTCTATGCTGTGAACCCTACAGTGGTATCAAAGCCGGATCTATGCGTAGATACTTTACACGGGTAGTACACATATGAGTATGTGGGCGATGATAATCATGTTGTTGCTCCATTGTTGTAATTTTGGATATTGGTGGCATAGTGGGATGAAGCGGCCCGGACAAACTTTACATGTCCTCGCACATGAGACCTGTTCCACGCTTGACATGCAACTAGTTTGCATAAGTGGCTAGCGGGTGTCTATCTCTCCTACTATAGTCAATATCTATTTTGCAAGCGAGTTGTCAACAATTTGGTTATCCTCGTTGTGGTTCATGTTCGTAGGTAAGAACGGTTCTATCTCGAAAGCCCTAAGCCACGTAAAACTTGCAATGGATAAATTAGAGGCGTCTAGTTTAGATTGTTGCTGGGCTAGTGTTATGATATGGTGATGTTGTAAGTAGAAGTATGAGATGATACTCTTACAACATACATAACGTGTAATCTCCATAGACCTTGGACTTACACATATAGGTATGATAGTGATCATACCACGGTGCACATGATAGAGATCATATGCGGGAACCATATCATTTCACTAATAAACATATGATGTTTGATAGCATCTTATATTGCTTGTTTAGCGCTTTGTTAGCATAATAAGATGATCCCTCATTTAAATATCAAGATAAGAATGTGTTCTTCCTTTAGTATGCACCGATTATGTTTTCGTCGCTCCAAGACATCACGTGATGATCGGGTGTTCTTGGATCCACGACCATATTTTGGGTGTAAAACAGTTACACACGCGAATACTAAGGTTCTAACTTGGCGAGCCTAGCATGTACAGACATGGCCTCGGAACACGGACCGAAAGGTTAAGCATGAGTCATATAGTTGATATGATGCCCATTTGATGCTCGCCTTTGAAGCTACACCGACTCACGTGATGATCGGACTTGGTGTAGTGGATTTGGTTCATGTAATCACCAAAAAGGCACGAGGGATGTCGTTTTTGAGTGGGAGTTCATTCATAATATGGATTAGTTGAACTCAATCTATCATACACTTAGTTTAAACTTTACAAATTCTGTTGTAGATGACACCACTTGCTTTTAATTTCAATGTGTTCATGGAGAAAGAGAAACTAGCAACGAACGGTAGCAACTTTACCGAATGGGCCATGAATTTGAGGATTCTCCTCTCTGCTGCACAAAAGAAATATGTGCTAGAAGCGCCGTTAGGCCCCCCACCTTTAGATGATGCCCCTGACGAGGAGAAGAATGTCTATCAGACTCGTCAGGAGGACCACAACTTAGTCCATTGCGGCATATTGTATGGGCTAGAGCCGGAACTTCGAAAGCGTTTCGAAAATGGCAATGCATTTGATACAATGGGTGAGTTGAAAATGATTTTCGACACACATGCTGCTGTAGAGAGCTACAACGCTTTAGAAAAGTTCTTTAGCTGCATGATGGAAGAGCACAGCTCCGTTAGTGAGCATGTACTCAAGATGTCGGGTTACGCCGATAAGCTTGTGTCCTTGGGAATATCGATTCCCATTGACTTAGGCATACATCGTGTTCTGCAGTCTCTGCCACCTAGCTATAAGAGCTTCATGATGAACTGTAATATGCAAGGCATGAAGAAGTCTCTCCCCGAGCTTCTGTCAATGCTTAAAACTGTAGAAGTGGAGATAAAAAAGGAACATCAAGTGTTGATGATCAGTAGGAACACTGGTTTCAAGAAAGACAAGAAGGGAAAACGGAAGGGAAGTAAGGGCGGCAAACCTGTTGCCGTGCCTGAAAAGAAACCCCGAGTTGGACCTAAGTCTGATACCGAGTGCTACTATTGTAAGGGGACTGGCCACTGGAAGCGCAACTGCCCCAACTATCTGGCAGACAAGAAGGCCAGCAAGGCAAACAAAGGTATATATGATATACATGTTATTGATGTGTACTTGACTAGTGCTCACAGTAGCACTTGGGTATTTGATACCGGTTCAGTTGCTAATATTTGTAACTCGAATCAGGGGCTGCGGAACAAGCGACCGCTAGCAAGGGGTGAGGTCAAGATGCGTGTCGGCAATGGATCAAGCGTTGATGTGATCGCCGTCGGAACGCTGCCTCTCCACTTGCCGTCGGGATTAGTTATAAACTTGAATAATTGTTATCTGGTGCCTGCACTGAGCATGAACATCGTATCTGGATCGTGTTTGATGCGAAGTGGTTATTCATTTAAATCCGAGAACAATGGTTGTTCCATTTATATGAATGAAATCTTTTATGGTCATGCACCGATGATGAATGGTTTATTTCTTTTGGATCTCGATAATAATGTTACACATATTCATAATGTTGATGCTAAAAGGATTAAACTAAATGATGATATATCCGCATATATGTGGCACTGCCGTCTAGGTCATATTGGCGTTCAACGCATGAAGAAGCTCCATTCGGATGGACTTTTGGAATCACTTGATTATGAATCATTTGATACATGTGAGGCATGCCTTATGGGCAAGATTACTAGAACGCCGTTTTCCGGTTCAATGGAACGGGCGACAGATCTATTGGAAATCATACATTCTGATGTATGTGGTCCAATGAGTGTGTCGGCGCGAGGTGGATATCGTTATATTGTTACTTTCACGGATGATTTGAGTAGATACGGTTATATCTACTTGATGAAACACAAGTCTGAAACCTTTGAAAAGTTCAAGGAATTTCAGAATGAAGTGGAAAATCATCGTAATAGAAAGATCAAATTTCTACGGTCCGACCGTGGAGGTGAGTATCTAAGTTACGAGTTTAGCACTCACATGAAAGAGTGTGGAATTGTTTCACAACTCACACCTGCCGAAACACCAGAGAGAAATGGTGTGTCGGAACGTCGTAATCGTACTTTATTAGATATGGTTCGATCTATGGTGTCTCTGACAGACTTGCCGTTGTCATTTTGGGGTTATGCACTAGAAACTGCTGCATTCACTTTAAATCGGGCACCATCTAAATCCGTTGAAAAGACACCGTATGAATTGTGGTTTGGAAACAAACCTAAGCTGTCATTTCTTAAAGTTTGGGGATGCGAAGTTTATGTGAAGAAACTTCAACCGGATAAACTCGAACCCAAAGCGGAAAAATGCGTCTTCATAGGATACCCTAAGGAAACTATTGGGTATTCCTTCTATCACAGATCCGAGGGCAAGGTTTTTGTTGCCAAGAATGGATCCTTTCTAGAGAAGGAGTTTCTCGCGAAAGGTGTGAGTAGTCGGAAGGTAGAACTCGAAGAGGTTATTGAACCTTTTCTTCAAAGTATGGCGAGTAGCGCAGCGCCGGAAGTTGTTCCGGAGTTGGCTCCACCTGTTGAAGAGGGAACTAATGATAATGATCATGAAACTCCGAAAGAGAGTACTACTGAACCTCGCAGGTCAAGCAGGACGCGTGCAGCTCCCGAGCTGTACGGAAATCCTGTCATGAATTTCATGGTTGATGAAAATGATGACCCTGCGACGTATGAAGAAGCGATGTTGAGCCCGGATTCCAACAAATGGTTAGAAGCCATGAAATCCGAGATGGAATCAATGTATGAAAATCAAGTTTGGAACTTGGTGGACTTACCTCACGACCGAAAGGCCGTGGAGAACAAATGGATTTTCAAAAGGAAAACTGATGCTGATGGTAATGTGACCGTCTATAAAGCTCGACTTGTCGCAAAGGGGTTTCGACAAATTCAAGGAGTTGACTACGATGAGACATTCTCTCCCGTAGCGATGCTAAAGTCAGTTAGGATTATGTTAGCAATTGCTGCATATTTCGATTATGAGATATGGCAGATGGATGTAAAAACCGCGTTTCTCAATGGTAATATTGAGGAAGAGTTGTATATGATACAACACATGGGTTTTGTCGATCCTAAGGATGCTAACAAGGTGTGCAAGCTTCAGCGATCCATCTATGGATTAAAGCAAGCATCACGAAGTTGGAATCTCCGCTTTGATGAGGTGATCAAAGAGTTTGGATTTGTCCAAACTTATGGAGAAGCTTGTATTTACAAGAAAGTGAGTGGGAGCAATGTGGATTTTCTGATATTATATGTGGATGACATATTATTGATCGGAAATGATATAGATCTTTTAAACAGTGTTAAAAGTTATCTAAACAGCAAATTTTCAATGAAGGACCTAGGTGAAGCGTCATACATATTAGGCATAAAGATCTATAGAGATAGATCTAGGCGCCTAATAGGGCTATCGCAAAGTACATACCTTGATAAGATTTTAAAGAAGTTTAAAATGGAAGATAGTAAGAAAGGGTTCTTACCTATGACACAAGGCACGACATTGAGTAAGACTCAAAGTCCGGCTTCGGTGGAAGAAAGAGAGATGATGGACAATGTCCCCTATGCTTCAGCCATAGGCTCTATAATGTACGCCATGCTATGTACAAGACTGGATGTGGCACATGCTATTAGTTTGACTAGTAGGTACCAATCGGATCCAGGTTCAGAACACTGGAAAGCGGTCAAGAATATCCTTACGTACTTGCGAAGAACTAAGGATATGTTTCTTATATACGGAGGTGAAGAAGAGCTCGTCGCTAAGTGTTATGTCGACGCTAGCTTTGACACCGATCCGGATGACTCTAAGTCTCAATCTGGATATGTATTTCTCATGAATGGCGGAGCGGTTAGTTGGAGGAGCTCCAAACAACCTGTGCTGGCAGGATCAACAACGGAGGCCGAATATGTTGCTGCTTCAGAAGCGGCTCAGGAAGCAGTTTGGATGAAGGAGTTCATATCCGAACTAGGTGTGGTTGCAAACGCATTGGACCCAATGGTGATCTATTGTGACAACAATGGTGCCATTGCCAATGCCAAAGAGCCAAGGTCTCACAAGCATTCCAAGCATATTAAGCGCCGGTTTCACTCCATCCGCGAGCATGTCAAGGATGGAGATATAAAGATTTGTAAAGTACATACAGATCTCAATGTAGCAGATCCGTTGACTAAAACTCTCCCTAGAGCAAAACATGATCTACACCAGAACTCCATGGGTGTTAGATACATCACAATGTAACTAGATTATTGTCTCTAGTGCAAGTGGGAGACTGAAGGGAATATGCCCTGAGAGGCAATAATAAAATGTTTATTATGTGTACTCCAAGTATATGATAGATGTTTATTTTGCATGCTATAATTGTATTAATACGGAAAACGTTAATACATGTGTGTTTAATAAACAAACAGAAAGTTCCTAGTTATGCCTCTCTCATAAACTAGTTCGTTGATTAACAAGATGATCAAGGTTTCCTGATCATAGACATTGGATGTTGTTAATAACGAGATCACAACATTAGTGTAATGGTGTGATGAACATTCATCCGAAGTATAGCATTACGATCAAAGTCATTGAGTTTATATTGCTATAAACAAACTACGAAGTAGTCCTAATCCTTAGACCATGAGATCATGCCAATCACTAACACCGGAAGAGTTTCTTGTTGACATCAAACGTCACTTCGTAACTGGGTGATTGTAAAGATGGCTTCAGAACTACTAAAGTGTTATGTTGAGAATCATGGATCAAGAGTGGAATTTGTTCATCCCGATGACGGATAGATATGCTCTGGGCCCTCTCGGTGATATCACATTGGTTAGCTTGCAAGCAAGTGATTTGATCACTAGAATGTTATATCACGGGAACGAGAAAAGAGTGCATGTCAGTAACGAGATCAAACTAGGTATGGAGATACCGATGATCGAATCTCGGACATGTAATATATCGTGAAACAAAGGGATTAAGATACGAGCGTAAAAGGTTCCGACGATCACAGGAAAAGTCATCGTTGAATGTGTGGGAGTCAGTATGGATCTCCAGGTCCCGCTACTGATTATTGATCGGAGAAGGGTCTCGATCATGTCCGCATTATTCGCGAACCGTAGGGTGACACACTTAAGGGACACTGGCATCCAGTTGGAGCAAATGTTTCATGCCGAAAGAATAAACAAGCGCAGGAATTTATTTCACTAGATACCGAAACGGGTTTTCGGGTGAAATTGCATAAAGTGGTTATGCATGTGAAATGGAATTCTAGCAAGGGGTTATTTGTGAATGTTTGTCATTAAAGTAATTGACAAAATTCTGAATAAAATAAAAGAGTTTTATTTAATGAGAGTTTGCATTAAATTTGGTGGAAATTTAATGGCAATTTGAGTGGACTTTTGAGTGGAGAAAATTGAAGGGCCATTTTGTGAGTGGAGTGTCCACCCACATGAATGAAGGAGGGGAGGGGCAGCCCCCATGGCCGGCGGACACCCCCTTGGGTGCCCCCCCTCCTCCTATAAAAGGAGCCCCCCTCCTCACTTGTCTCTCACACCTCCTCGTGAAGGATCTCTCTCCCCCTCTAGAATTTATCCCCCATGGTCTCGGACTAGCGAGATACATGTTCCCGGTGGCTATTCGGCAAGAAAGGGTTGTGCTTCCGCTGCATCGCTGGAGCGAGGAGGCGGAGGTTGCCCTGTTTCTTGTACGTGTGTGCGAGCACGGATGCGCTGCTGCTTTGCGGCGCTAGGACTTCCTCATGATCTTGAGATCTGCAAGGGATCGTCTACATCAACCACGAGTTTAACTCGTTAAGCTTTGTCGATCTTCAAAGGTATGTTCTCTACGGATATACATCCGCCCGTTGTTTGTATCTAGTAGATAGATCTTGGTACATAGTTCCCATCGTAGGAAATTTTTTGTTTTCTATGCTGCGATCCCTACAACAAACCTAGCTACTAAGCACGTAAAGAGAGGAGCGAAGAAACCGTAGTGGAGCACACGGAGACACAGGGATTTGTTTTACCGCAGTTCCTTTGTTGTTAAGGGAAGTACATATGCGTTGGAGGGGTGGGCGGTTCTAAGACCACCACACCACAAAAGGCTTCACCCTATTCTCCGATGGATCTCGCCACAAAAGGCCTGATCCACCTTCTCCACTATTGGTACCCTTTGAGGCGGGAACCGGTGCCTTTACAACTCTACCGGGGCACACACCCACAACTGAATTGTGGGCTCCCGAGATGACAACAAGCTGTCACAAGAACAAGGTTTATCAATATAAACAAAACAAGGATCTAGGTATTTGCAAGAAATACTAGATCGGTGATTCTCCAAATGAATGGAGAAGAGATGAAGCGCGTGATTGCAGTTGTTCAACATCGAGTTCTCCTCCTTCGATTTCCCAAGGGATGGGACCTTTGGGTGGATCTAGATGGAGCACACTTGGATGAAAGTTGCAGATCAAAAACTTGTCTTTTTTCGAATGAACCAAGAGTTCTGGACAGAGGGGGAAGACAGCCTTAAATACCCTCTGCCCAGAACAAGCCGTTGGAGAAATTTGGGGGCGGACCGCCCCCCAGGACGGAAACTCCGGGGAAAACTCTGCCCCCTATACAGAGAGTGACACAACCTTGTCTTGAAGAAATTTCCCGAGGGGGCGGATTTTCCGCCCCCCTTAGGGGAGGACTATCCGCCCTAGGGAGAAAATCCACCCCAAGGCCGGAAAGTCCGTGGGAAACTCCGTCCCCATACAGAGAGCGACGCAGGCCTTGGCTTGAAGAAAATCTTCGAGTGGCGGATAATCCGCCCCCCAAAAAGCAGTTTCCTTTCCTTTTCAGTGTACATATCTGCAGCACTTCAACACGCATTAAATAATCCTTGATATTGTTATCTAACACACAAAACACTAGGTATTATGAAATGTTCTTTCAATTTCCCCCTTTTTGGTGTTAGATGACAATACTAGGATTTGCAAACGACTACCAACGACACCCTTAAATTAAATGAAAGAGGCTCCCCCTAGATATGTGCATATTTAAAATTTGCCTTTGAAATACAAATGCACACACAAGAGAAAACGCAACTTTCATAGCAAAGACAATTAAAACAAGGTGAGTTAGTAAACAAGGTCATACCACCGGGATGTGAATATCGCCAAATTAACTAATGAGATTGTCAGGCTCCAAGCAACTCCCACAAAATTGATGCATACATAAGATAATCCCATGATTCCATATGCCATCAAATAGAATGCCAAACTCCATAGATAAATCCAGAATTCCATGAGAGTAGATCCATAATATAAATCCAGAATTCCATATGACCATACATAATAAAGCACGACAGAGTCTTACATTAACCAAACACAAATAAAACGAATAAGTTCACGCTAAAGGGGCACAAGCATGCAAATAAAACGAATGAATGGAAAAGCAAGTGCTTGCGTGAACGAATGGAAAAGCAAGTGCTTGCGTGAACGAATGGAAAAGCAAGTGCTTGCGCCCGACCCATGCAAATTCGTTGACCTAATAGAACTACTTCTCCCCCTTTGGCATCGAAACGCCAAAAAAGGAAGAAGAGCGATGCTAACGCCCCAGAAGATCACGCCTCCTTATTGTCGTCATAGTCATCCCCGTCCCCTTCCTCTTCATCATCGAACAAATCGAACAAAAGCCAAAGTTGGGTGTGTTTTCCATAAGAACAAGAGATAGACAAGAAAAAACAAAGAGAGCCATTAGAAACCAACTCTTCTCAAGGAAGAGGGCGGTGGCCGAAGCCACCATGTTGGAGCGCATGGCATGACACCGCGAAGATGTATCTTGAGTTCAAAACCAATGCTCATCAATAACCCACATATCACAAAATGATATTAAGGGAAATGATTCTTTCTTGCTTTCGGCATTATGGGGGGAGGGTTAGCCCAATAAATTAGGACCACACTCCCCCTATATCCATGCCCGCATCTAAACCAAATACATGAAAGAGAGTAAGTGAGTGTGCAAGGGTAGTCAAGCCAAGCTCCTTGAATCTATGATATTTAGCTCATTCCTCAAATAACAAAATCTCGCTTCATCAAGAGGCTTAGTGAACATATCAGCAAGTTGGTTCTTCGTGCTCACAAAGTATAGTGCAATATCGCCACAAGCAACATGATCCCGAATGAAATGGTTGCGAATCTCAATATGTTTTGTTCTTGTATGCTGCACGGGATTGTAAGCAATTTTGATAGCACTTTCATTGTCACATAAAAGAGGCACTTTTTCACAATTGACACCATATTCCTTCAAAGTTTTCCTCATCCATAGTAACAGTGTACAAGCACTTGCAGCAGCAACATATTCAGCTTCGGCGGTTGAGAGTGATATGCAATTCTGCTTCTTTGAAGACCAACACACTAGAGACCTGCCCAAGAATTGACATGCACTAGAAGTTGATTTTCGATCATCTTTGGCACCAGCCCAATTTGAGTCAGTGTAACCACATAGAGAGAAACTTGAACCTTTGGGCTACCATAACCCAAAATTTGGGGAATGAACCAAATATCTGAAGATTCGTTTGACCGCCACTAAGTGGCTTTCTTTAGGAGGGGTTGGTACCTTGCACACACTCCTACACTTAACACGATATCGGGCCTAGATGCGCAAAGGTAAAGAAGAGAGCCGATCATGGATCGGTATACCTTTTGGTCCACGTCTTTACCCTTGGGATTAATCTCAAGATGACATTATGTTTGCATTGGAGTAGCAACGCCATTGAGATCCGTCATCTTGAACCTCTTGAGCATGTCTTGGATGTACTTAGCTTGATTAATAAATGTTCCTTCTCGAAGTTGTTTGATCTCAAAGCCAAGAAAGAATCTCAATTCCCCCATCATAGACATCTCAAACCTGTCAGTCATAAGCTTTGAGAATTCATCGTTAAAAGCTTGGTTAGTAGAGCCAAAAATAATGTCGTCTACATATAGTTGGCATACAAAAAGCTCCCCATTAACCTTCTTAGTAAAAAGAGTGGGATCGATTTGCCCAACTTCGAATCCACGGTCTAACAAGAGCTCTTTGAGGTTCTCATACCATGCACGTGGGGCTTGTTTAAGGCCATAGAGCGCCTTATCGAGTTTGTAGACATGGTTCGGAAATTTGGGATCCTCAAACCCCGGGGGTGGCTTGACGTATACCAACTCATGTAGTGGACTATTAAGAAACACACTCTTAACATCCATTTGTTGTAATTTAAAATTATGATGGGCAACATAGGCAAGAAGGATACGGATGGACTCAAGATGAGTCACAGGAGCATAAGTCTCGCCAAAATCAATTCCTTACACTTGAGAGAATCCTTGAGCCACGAGTCTTGCTTTATTCCTCACAACAATGCCATTTTCATCTTGTTTGTTCTTGAAAATCCACTTAGTGCCGATAACATTGCGGCATTCCTTGGGTTTCTCTACGAGCTTCCAAACTTTGTTGCGCTCGAAGTTATTTAATTATTCATGCATTGCAACAACCCAATCAGGATCTTCAAGAGCATCAATGACCTTCTTCGGTTCAACCATAGAAATGTGAGCTTGATGATCATAGAAACTTGCAAGTTCTCTTCTAGTAGACACCCTTCTTCGAATATCCCCGACAACCTTGTCAAGAGTGTGTCCTCTTAGCTCAAGGTTCCGATCAGCACGAGCCTTGCGACGAGCCTCAATATCCTTATTGTTTCTAGGAGGAGTTGATTCAACATTTGTATCCTTGTCTTGTCCACTACCTTGCCCTTGATCTTGATCTGAGTTGACAATAGGAGCTTGCTGCAGAACATTTTCTTCAGGGCTGGATAATGCGCCCCTTGGTGGGGCCGGACTATCCAGCCTAGGTGAAGCGGCTGCAACTTCTTCTTCTTGATCGTGCCTGATAGAGCTGGGAGATCCAGGGCCGGATAATCCGCCCTTAGGGGCCGGAGAATCCGGCCTGGAGTCTTCATGACTGATCTCTTCTTCTTCTGACCCCTAGGACGAGTTGGAGTGCCAGGGGCGGACTGTCCGCCCCTTGGAGGGGGCGGATAATCTGGCCTGGGACTGCCATTTTGTCCAGGAGACTGATGAGATTCAGAAAGTTGAGGTGGTGGTGCAGAGTTTTCTCCAGTAGTAGGAGCTTGTTGATCTTGTGTAGATGAGGGATCCACTTGAGTGGAGCATTGTCCTTCCTGATCCGCTACAAGGGGTTCCTCAATGGGGCGGAAAAATCCCATGCCCATTCTTCTTATGGCATCTTGGGGTATTTTAACATCATGCATCACAAACATCAACTTTCCCTACATAGGAGCCGTTATTTTCATCGAACTCCACACTACAAGATTCTACAACAATCCCGGTGAGTTTGTTGTAGACTCTATAAGTGTGGGATTCGGCACCATAACCAACAAAAATACCTTCTAAAGCCTTGGACTCAAATTTAGACAAGCGGACACCTTTGATAAGAAAGAAACACTTACACCCGAATACTCTGAAGTATCAAATGTTGGGCTTGTTACCGGTAAGTATTTCATGCGGAGTCTTGTCCAAGATTTTCCGGAGGTAGAGCCGGTTAGATGAGTGACAAGCGGTGGATATGGCTTCAGCCCAAAAATTGTACGGAGACTTGAATTCAGCTAACATTGATCTTGCCATATCCATCAATGTGCGATTCTTCCTCTCGGCTACACCATTTTGTTGAGGGGTGTACGCAGCGGAATATTGATGTCTTATCCCCTCTTCACTTAGAAACTCATTCAAAGTGTAGTTCTTGAATTCGGAGCCATTGTCACTTCTTATTGCCAAGATAGGAACATTGTGTTGACGTTGGACTTCATTGGCAAAGTCAATGACTGTTTGTTGAGTATCACTCTTTAACTTGAAGGAATAGACCCATGTATATCTTGAGTAGTCATCAACAATGACCAAGCAATACTTCTTCCCACCGAGAATGGCATGAGATGGAGGACCAAATAAGTCCACATGAAGTAATTCCAAAATTCTCTTTCAAGATACAATGGTCTTCCTCTTGTGGGGAGAGTCATGCATTTTGCCTTCAACACAAGCCCTGCAAACACGATCTTTGGCAAAGGAGACATTGTCTTTTAGTCCAAGGATGTGGCCACCCTTGTGGAGACTTTGCAAAGTTCTCATGTTGACATGGGCTAAACGGCGATGCCATAGCCAGCCCACGTCGGCCTTCCCGAATAGGCACATCGAACCCGAAGTGGTTTTCCCCAAAAAGTCCACCACATACAGGTCATTTTCAACGTACCCAACGAAAGCAACCTTTAGAGATTTGCTCCACAAGAGTACCACCAAATCATCATCAATGAAAACAGCAAAACCCATCTTGCCAAGAGCACGAACAGAAAGAAGGTTGTAGCCGAGGGTCTCAACAAGCATGACGTCCACGAGAGAGATATCGTGGGCAACCATAACCTTGCCAAGACCCAATACCTGAGATTTAGACTTATCACCATAGGAGACTGTAATGTTATCAGGATTGGGACACATCTCCGTGATGATATCCTTGCTTCCGGTCATATGACTAGTGCATCCACTATCCAGCACCCATTTCGACCCACCGGAAGCATAGCCCTGCAAGAGAATTACTTCTTGGTTTTAGGTACCCATTTTTCAATGGGTCCTCTCATGTTAGTAACAAGGGTCTTTGGAACCCAAATAGACCAAGCAACATATTCATCAAAAGGACCAACGTAATAAGCACAAACATTGCCATAATAGTCACAAAAGAGTTCATAATTTGGATTGTGAGACCCTGCAAAACCAATATTGTTAGTTTTGTCTTTTGTGATATTCTTCTCAGCGGTGCTTGTCTTTGATTGTACATTCTTGGTCTTCTTCTTGTTTTTGGATTTGGTGACATACCCAAGTCCTTATTTACCAAGATTTGACCTTTGCTTTCCAAGAACCTCATCAAGAACACCCTTATCTTTGGGAGAGATGTCGTTGACAAACTCTTCTTCCACACTAGCACTTTCCTTATGAATATATGTTGACTTAGATGTGCTAGGAACATCATACTTGGTCAATCGAGTTTGGAGTTGATCATGTGACTCATTGAGAATGGAGAATTCACTTTTCAACGCCTTGTGAGCGATGTCAAGTTTCTCCAATTCCTTAGAGAGTCTATCATGAGCAGCACCAAAGTCAATCTTTTCCTTCTTTAACTTATTTGCTTTGGCGACTGTGTTGTCATGTTCCTTAACAATCTTAGCCACTATTTCTTCATGTGACTCCTCAATGGACTCAAGCCTCTTCTTCTTCTTCTAGAGCATTTTTTAAGGATGCATTTTTCATTGCATCCTCCCTTTCAATTTTGCCCTTTTCTTCAAGAAGAGCTTCATTTTGGGCCAGCTGGTCCATTAGAGCCTCAAAATGTACTTTGTGCTCACCTTGCAAGTTAGTGAAGAAATAGTCCAAAGCAATAATCTCTTCTTTAACCTTAAGACTAGTAGGATCATCCATGTCAACCATAGCCTTAGGAAAAGAAGAGTTAGAAGTAGTTACCTCGGAACTTCTTGCCATGAGACAAGTAGCATTCTTGTTGATGACGTTTTCGTTCGAAGAGAGATGTTGATGTAGATGTGGTAACTATGGCAGACACCTCTTGAGAGCTATCATCCTCGTCCTCATCTTCACTTCCTGAGAGTATTCTTCTTGAGCCACTAGAACAATCTTTGGTTGTTTCTTGAAAGGAACATTCTTCTTTACAAACTGTTTCTTGCGTGGAGCCTTTGACTTGTGTTTGAAAATAAGTCTTCCTCCATTATCTTCCCTACTTTGATATGGACACTCAACTACAAAGTGCAGTCGGTCTCCACAATTGAAACATGTTCTTAGCTTGGGACCATTTTCCTTTCTTCCATAAGCTTCACTCTTGCGTCCTAGTTCAGCTTTAGCCTTGGCCGGGTCTTTCCAAAAGTTTCTAGCATAAAGAGCCAGATATTGTCTGTGGATCCTTTTTATATCCTCAGGACAGTCCATACCTTCTATGACATATTCATCGTGATCAATTACACTAGTCTTCAAGGCCATGTTGACCCCCTTTTGCATCCCCATAGCTCGTGCACGAGCATCTTCGGCATTCTTGGCAGCCACTTTGAAAGCGACCATTTCTTGCATTACCTCATTGGATGTCATAAGGTGGTAGTTATGCCTACCTTGGAGACTTTTCAAATCTGTGGGCTTAAATGGCATAAGAGCACTGACATACTTGCGCTTGATCCATGCATAATCAACATGAGAGGCACCATGATTCCTGAAAGTGGTGGCTATTGCCTTGAGCCTCCTATACATATCCTCATGGTTTTCTCCATCCAACATATAAAAACCTTCAGCTTCATTGCTCAAAGAATCATATCTATTCCTTCTCATACTTTCATTTCTGATGAAGAGCTCGGTGAGAGCATCCCAAGCTTCCTTAGCTGTACTAAGATGCTGAATGTGTGGCATGTCTTTGTCACCCACACCAAGTTGTATCATGTGTAGAGCTGTAGCATTGAGTTGACTATCAACAACCTCTCTTCTTGTTAGATTGTTGGGATCTCCAACATGAAGACCATTCTCGATAATTTTCCACAACTCAATGGAGGAACTGCACACATGAGACTTCATCAAAAATTGCCATTGAAAGAAAGTGATGCTGAAAGTTTGGGTGGATCACCCCTATTATGTATATGTGGGTGTGGAATAGGTGGATCAGGAGAATACACATGGGAAACCTCATTGTATCCTTCCTTACCACCATCCTTTTTCGAGGAGGAGCTCTTGCTAGTGCCATCACCAACCACTTCATTATCTTTAGAATCGGCTTTACCCGTTTCCTTGGATTGCGGAGTGGTAGCCTCAGAGTTAGATGGAGGTGATGCTGCGGGTGTGGAGAGACGCATTATCAACTGACGCATCTCTTCCATCTTAGCCTCCATGGAACTAACCAAGGTTGTTTCCAACGTCTTGAGATCGTTCATGGTGACTGCCTCCGGAGCATCACTCCCATCTCCCTTGGAACACATACTTCTCTTAGGCGGTTAAGCCCGAATTAAGAGCCGGGGCTCTGATACCAATTGAAATGGATCGTATGGGCACCTAGAGGGGGGGTGAATAGGTGCTATTCAATTTTTAGTTCTTTTTCAATTTTAGGCTTGACACAAAGTAAATTTTCTAGATATGCAACTACGAGAATTTCCGTATATGCAAACCTAGCTACTAAGCACGTAAAGAGAGGAGCGAAGAAACCGTAGTGGAGCACGCGGAGACACAGGGATTTGTTTTACCGTAGTTCCTTCCTTGTTAAGCGAAGTACATCTGCGTTGGAGGGGTGGGCGGTTCTAAGACCACCACGCCACAAAAGGCCTCACCCTATTCTCCGATGGATCTCTCCACAAAAGTCCTGATCCACCTTCTCCACTATTGGTACCCTTTGAGGCGGGAACCGGTGCCTTTACAACTCTACCGGGGCACACACCCACAACTGAATTGGGGGCTCCCGAGATGACAAGCTGTCACAAGAACAAGGTTTATCAATATAAACAAAACAAGGATTTAGGTATTTGCAAGAAATACTAGATCGGTGATTCTCCAAATGAATGGAGAGGAGATAAAGCGCTTGATTGCAGTTGTTCAAGATCGAGTTCTCCTCCTTCGATTTCCCAAGGGATGGGACCTTCGGGTGGATCTAGATGGAGCACTCTTGGATGAAAGTTGCAGATCAAAACTTGTCTTTTTTGAATGAACCAAGAGTTCTAGACAGAGGGGGAAGACAGGCTTAAATACCCCCTGCCCAGAACAAGCCGTTGGAGAAATTTGGGGGCGGATTATCCGCCCTAGGGAGAAAATCCACCCCATAGGACGGAAACTCTGGGGAAAACTCCGCCCCCTATACAGAGAGTGACACAGCCTTGTCTTGAAGAAATTTCCTGAGGGGGCGGATAGTCAATTTCCCGAGGGGGCGGAAAGTACTTGGGAAACTCCGCCCCCCATACAGAGAGCGACGCAGGCCTTGGCTTGAAGAAAATCCTCGAGGGGCGGATTATCCGCCCCCCAAAAAGCAGTTTCCTTTTCAGTGTACAGATCTGCAGCACTTCAACACACATTAAATAATCCTTAATATTGTTATCTAACACACAAAACACTAGGGATTATGAAATGTTCTTTCACAAGGCCGATCAACCGGACTTAGGCCCAGATCAGCCCGCAGGCCCAGATCAGGCCCATGTCTGGCCAAGATCAGCCCCGCTGCCGCGCTGCTGCGCCTTGGGCTTGCCGCCAACCTAGCCCCAGAGAGCGCCTTCCCAGCACCACCATCATCGAGCCATCCTTCATCATGTTCCGCTGCCGCCGGAAGGGACACCGCCACAGCAGGCCGTCCCCGAGCCGGCCGGGCACCACCCGAGGCAGATCTGCACCGCGTCGTCTAGGAGCTGGCGAGGGTGAGACCGCCGCCACCACCGGCCGATCCCCCCCCCCCCCCCCGCGACCCGCAGCGCCGCCACCAGGGCTGCTGGCGTGCCGCCGCCAGATCTAGGGTGAGAGGTGAGAACAGGGCGCCGCCGCCTCCAGACGCCGACCGCCCCACGCAGCCCTCCCCGCCGCCCACGAGGCCCCGGCCACGTCGCCAGGACCCTCCACCGCGCCCACGCCGGAGCTTCGCCCGAGATCGGCCGCCCGCGCCGCTCCCTTGGTGTGGAGAGAGAGCCCCACCGCCGCCTCCGCTGACCGGGCTTTGCCCGTTAGCAGGCCCTGGCAGCGGCGAGTGGAGGGAGGAGCGGAGGGGAGGGGCTGGCGGCGGCGGGACTAGGGTTTCCCCCCGGTCGCTCGCGGGAGCGACGCGGAAGGAGCTCTCCCTTTTTTTTTCCTTCTCGCCGTATGCTTCGAACTAGGGGAGTCCTTTCAAGCTTCATCGGATCCATGGGGTACCTCTGAAAGTGTAAAGAAATCAGTGGATACTTGTACAACATATTCAACCATACTTGTCAAAAACCTCTGCATCGCTAGGGAATATTACCAAGATGACATGATATCATATTGCCAAAATGACATGATGGCATATAAATTGCCAATTAAAGTAGACATGAGCATAATTATGTGTAACAGTGGAATATACATAGACCTTAAAGTTTTCTTGAGCACATATATTATCAGAAACTAAAACATCAATATAACTTTCAATCTGATTATACATATAATGTTCCGCAAAAGGCAGATATTGATATACCTTGTCAATTGTAGAAACTCATGTACGGGATTAACACATCGATTTCCTCTGTGTTGCATATCTCCTTCCATCCTAGTGACTTGAAATTCATCTCGTAGATGCCATGGTCCATGGCAAAGAAAATGATATCAGTGCCCTCCATAGACCCAATCACTCTACATGTTTGTATGGGATTTTGAATTGGCATAAGTTTCTCGAGATCGATCACTAAATGCTTAGTCCATACAGTGACTCCATGGAAACCCATCTGCTTTCTTGACACTGGTGGAAAAGAGGCCTATAGCCCCGGTTCGTATGGGCTATTAGCCCCGGTTCTGGATCCGGGGCTAGCCAGGCGGGGCTATTGCTAGCCCCGGTTCTGCCCCGAACCGCAGCTAATGGTGCTCCACGTGGGCGGCTGGCGAGCGAGGGGCCTAGCAGGCAAAGGTCCCGGTTTTTAATAGGAACCGGGGCTATTTCTTCCCTGCCGCGGCAGGAAAACGGCTCGTTTTTGTGCCGCGGCAGGATCCGTTTCCTACTATTTTTCATTTATTTTTTTGGGCATTTTTTAAATTTGTGTTTTGCGCTAAATTGGATGGCATAATTAATACTACATACAACAATGAAGAAACAACTATATAGTGCACATCATCGTCGTGAATATATTACACCATCTCATCCAATGTGCGTTGTCGAACATATTATAAAATGTAGGCACCACGAGTTATTACATGCACATTACAAAACATATCACACTCGCATATCCATCGGCGGGGAATAGTATTCTCCATTCGGATCTAGGACCTCGGCATCTATGAATCCGGTAATTTCCTCTTGAATTGCTCGTATGCGTTCTTGTAGTAGAAGACCGTCCCGCAACCGTTCGACCTAATATAATTTAAAGAAGGGGTCAATATATATGAATTAATGAAAATGAACACAATTGATGGTAATAAACTAAAGTTATGAATATTGTTTATCGTACTTTAAATTTTTTTAAGTCCCTCTTTGCGGCAGTATATTTGGTCGTCTGGCGAATGAACTCGCATACATAGTAGCCACATAAGTTATTCCCGGGTTCCTGCCTCAAGCACTTTACGGGAACATATATAGTTCAATCAAAATAATATTCAAGCATGATATTGAAACTAGAATCAAAGAGATGCGCGGATCTAGCTAGTACTACTTATATTAAGTTGTTGAAATGTAATCTCTGGCTTCCAAACGCCAACGGCCTTGGCGGTGAACCGTTTCCAAGCCCTGCCCGGCAAAGAAGATGAATAACGGAGTTCTATATTGATCACTTGCTATCAGCGAGGAAATAGTGCCGATATAGTGACATAATGATTGAAATTACCTCTGGAGGCATGCTTGCATGTCCGCCCACTCATTGAGGTCTTTGCGTTTCGAGTCCATGACTTTTACTATTCCATCGTCGGGCTTAATGATTAGTAGGATATAGTGGAAGCTGTGCACGCATAACGAGTCAATTATACACTTAACATCGAGTAAGCAAAATATAATGTGTACAAGACAGTAACACTCACTCGTAGTTGCAAGGAAATAGTATTTCCCTTTTGGTCTCGTGAAACCTTAACGCTTGTACCAAGTTGTTCTCTGTCACCTCGGGTCTCAGGTGGAGAACATTTTGATAAATGATATTTGGGTCAATGAATCCAATGTCATAGAGTTGTCCTCTTTTGCATTGGAGAATCTTCATTCTGCAAAATAAATATAGTGATGGGTAAGATTATACATGCAATGAACGATAGCTGATCTAGAAAGACTTAGTTACATAAATTAATAATACTTACAAACAATAGGCACTCATGATAGATTTGTCGAGGGCGTCTTGTTGGTATAACTGAAATAACTCAAATTCAATCATTACCACGCCATATCCATGCCATAATGCTCATTTCTATGTGCAATGTTGATCCAGTTTTCGTTAGCAGCAGATTGTCGCATGTACCAGATATGCAATCTTCGCATTTTTGTTGGTAGATCCTTGACTAACTCAGGTTTGACGAGAGGGTGCCCGTGCCGATACTTGTATGCTATGTCAGCGAATTCATTTATATGGTTTAAGTACCTACGAATAAACATGCCTTGAGCCGCTGCCGCTTCTCCGTACGACTCTACTAACTCCGGATCAGTTTCCGGATCATACCTCTGCTCGGCCGCAGCTCTCCTCGACCGCACCTCGGCATCGGAATACACTTTTAGCGGGGGCACGATTGATTTTTCTGTTCTCCGAGCTGGACAACTGATTTCTCGCTTGATTTTCCACCGGATCTGATACTTTGCAACTGTTGTTCTTTTGCCTCAGCCGACTTGCGAATAGAGCGGTCATAGTCTTCTGATAGCGGCGGCGGGTACACGGCCATGAGCCTTTTTCGAAAACAGATTGAATTTTCTGGAGGTTGCCGCCTTTTTTTCTATATTTAGGATCATTATTACATATGTATTTTTCAATGCAAATTTATTTTGAATTTCAAAAATCTGTATTCCATATTTTCATATGTATTTTTAAATTAAAAATGCATTAACAAATATGTATTCCATATTTTTGAATTTGAAAACACTTTCAACATGAAAAGTCTTCAAATTTGAATAAATAATCCAAATCATTTTCTGTTTTCTAAAATAACTATTCTTACTAACAATTTTTGTAGGAGGAAGTTTCTGAATGGGCATTAAAATTTTAAAATGACCCACTGTTCTGTGAAGCAACCACCAAATTAAATGTGAAACCTTAATTACTTAGACAATTTCCCAACCGGTGTATCTGGAACGGGCATAAATAATTCAAAAATGATCGAAACAATGTGAAACCTTCGCGTGGTGTCATATTATGTGTCAAAGTTACAAGGAAAAATATTAAACTTGGAAGATTGAAAACATCACATAAGTTTTAATACATGAGGGCACACATAAGTTTTAATACATGAGGGCACACATAAGTTTTACATGAAAGTCATGAATCCTTCTTCGCGTATGTCGATCCCTTGCCTATGATCGCTTCTTAGGCCGTAACCATGGAGCATCTTCATTATTTAACGGGATACTTGGGTCAGTTTTCACGGTGAAGGGCGGAATTTCATCAAACTTATCATAATCTGCTGAGATGTCTGTCTTGTCCTCGATTTCCACGATGTTTCTTTTCCCTGAAATAACTATGTGACGCCTGGGCTCATCGTCTGATGTATTCATTTGCTTATTTTTTCTTTTTTTCGGTGTGGAGGACATGTCTTTCACATAGAAAACCTGAGCCACATCGTTGGCTAGGACGAATGGCTCGTCTCTGTAACCAAGATTCTTGAGATCCACTGTTGTCATTCCGTACAGTTGGTCTACCTTTACCCCATTCATGTTGACCCAATTGCACCGAAACAGAGGGACCTTAAAAGTAGGTCCATAGTCAAGTTCGCATATCTCCGCTATGTAACCATAGTATGTGTCCGTTTTCCCATTCTCGCCTATTGCATCAAAGCGGACACCACTGTTTTGGTTGGTGCTCTTTTTATCTTGGTTGATCGTGTAAAATGTATTCCCATTTATCTCGTACCCTTGGAAAGTCAATACAATCGAAGATGGTGAAGCAGCCAACAAGTAGAGCTGATCTCCAACGGTGTTGTCATTCAGGAGACGTGCTCGCAACCAACTTCCGAAAGTCTCCATGTGTTTTTCTTCGATCCAGGAGTCAGCATTCCCCGAGAACTTGGAGCGTACAACATTCGTGTGTTCCTCGATATACGGAGCCACGAAGGTGGAATTTCGTAGAACTGTGTAGTGTGCTTGAGTGAAAGAACGCTCGTCCCTACATATCACTGCTTTCTTTCCTAGCGTGCCTTTTCCACTTAGCCTCCCCTCATGCCGCGATTCAGGAACACCAAGCGGCTTAAGGCCAGGAACAAAGTCAACGCAGAACCCAATGACCTCCTCTGTTCCATAGCCCTTGGAGATTCTTCCTTCTGGTCTAGCACGGTTACGAATATATTTCTTTAAGACTCCCATGAAACTCTCGAAGGGGAACATATTGTGTATAAATATAGGACCAAGAATGGAAATCTCGTCGACTAGGTGAACCAGGAGATGCGTCATAATATTGAAGAAGGACGGGGGAACACCAACTCAAAACTGACAAGACACTGGACCACATCCCTCTGTAGCCTTTCCAGACTTTCTTGATCGATTACCTTCTGAGATATTGCATTGAGGAATGCACATAGCTTCACAATGGGTACTCGAACATTTTTCGGTAGAAGCCCCCTCAATGCAACCGGAAGCAACTGCATCATAATCACGTGGCAGTCATGAGACTTCAGGTTCTAAAATTTCTTCTCTGCCATATTTATTATTCCCTTTATATTTGACGAGAAGCCAACCGGGACCTTGATACTGCTCAGACATTCAAAAAAGAGTTCCTTCTCTGCTTTCATATGAGCATAGCTTCTTAAGTATTGACGCCCTTTATCACTATGCTTGTTGTATGGGTCTTTCATACGTTGATGGTTCTCCTGTGCTTCTGGTGTGTCTTTTGACTTCCCATACATGCCCAGGAAGCCTAGCAGGTTCACGCAAAGATTCTTCGTCACGTGCATCACGTCGATTAAAGACCGGACCTCTAGGCATTTCCAATAGGGTAGCTCCCAAAATATTGATTTCTTCTTCCACATGGCCGCGTGTCCGGTAACGTTGTCTTTCAGAACAGATTGACCGCCAGGACTCTTTCCAAAGATTACTTCCAGGTCCCTCACCATACCAAATACATCAGCACCTTTAGGGAGCTTAGGCTTCTTCCGGTGATCTGCCTCATCGTTGAAATGCTTGCCTTTCTTCCTCACTTGATGATTGGTCGGAAGAAATTGACGACACCCCAGGTACACAACCTTATTACATTTCTCCAAATATATACCTTTAGTATTATCTAAACAGTGTGTGCATGCATTGTATCCCTTGTTTGATTGTCCTGAAATTTTACTAAGAGCTGGTCAATCATTGATGGTTACGAACAACAACGCTCATAGGTCAAATTCCCGCTGTTTATGCTCATCCCACACACGTACACCTGGTTCGGCCCACAACTTCAAAAGTTAATCGACTAATGGCCTTAGATACACATCAATGTCGTTGCCAGGTTGCTTAGGTCCTTGGATGAGCACTGACATCATAATGAACTTCCGCTTCATGCACAACCAAAGTGGAAGGTTGTAGATACATAGAGTTACGGGCCAGGTGCTGTGATTGCAGCTCTGCTCCCCAAAAGGATTCATGCCATCTGTACTTAGACCAAACCATAAGTTTCTCGCGTCACTTGCAAAGTCCGGATACTCTCTCTCGATTTTTCTCCACTGCGACCCATCGGCGGGGTGTCTCAACTTCGACCCGTCTTTCTTACGCTCTTCTTTGTGCCATCGCAACAATCTGGCATGCTCTTTGTTTCTGAACAAACGTTTTAGCCGTGGTATTATAATAGCATACCACATAACCTTAGTAGGAACCCTCTTCCTGGGGGGATCGTCATAGCCCTCAACATCACCAGGATCATCTTGTCCGATCTTGTACCGGGATGCAGTGCATACCGGGCATTTATCCATATTCTCGTACTCCTTACCGCGGTACAGGATGCAGTCATTAATGCATGCATGTATCTTCTGCACATCTAATCCTAGAGGGCAGATAGTCTTCTTTGCTTCATACGTTGTCTCGGGCAGCTCGTTATCCTTTGGAAGCTTTGGCTTCATTATTTTTAGTAACTGCTCAAATCTCTTGTCAGACAAACCAGCCTCGGCCTTCCATTGCAGCAGTTCGAGTGTTGTACCGAGCTTTGTGCTGCCATCTTCGCAATTTGGGTACAACATCTTTTTGTGATCCTTTAGCATGTCGTCCAACTTCAGCTCCTCCCTTTGTGTATCGCATTGTTGTTTTGCATCAGAAATGACCCGACCAAGACCATCAACGGGCTCATCTGATGTCCGATGTTCTTCTTCATTGCCGCCTCCTTCTTCATTGTTACCTCCTTCTTCTTCATTGTCTTTCATTGCAGTATCCTTGTTTTCTTCATGGAACATACGATAGTTGTCATCATCCTCCTCTTCTTCATTGTCTTCTATCGTAACCCCTCTTTCTCCGTGCAAGGACCAACAATAATATCCGGGCATGTAACCTTGGCGAAGCAGGTGGAATTGAATGGTTCTCGAGTTGGTGTACTCCTTGACGTTCCAACAGTCAACACATGGACAAGGCATAAAATTATCCACCTTGTTATCCTCAGCCACATCGATAAATTTATGCAGGCCTGCAATGAAGTCGGAATCGCGTCGGTCGCTGTACATCCATCCCTTCCGTGCATTGATCCCTTCCGTGCATTGATCTGCATCATAAATATATAGTCAAATGACTATCTTACATGCACAGATGCACTATTTTTGAATCAATTACAGATGAAAAGGACAAGGTTGCTAACCTCGGACAAGGATATCATTTTTTTCAACTTAAGTGTGGCTCGGGCATTTCACCGAACACCTTGTGTGCATAGGCAAAAATTCCTAGCACCCACCCCTCTCACAAATCCAGCCAGAAAAAAAATTGGGCTATGGGGGGTGTATATATAGGCAGGAGGGGCAATAGCCCCGGTTCGGGGCTAAAACGGTGCTAATGCTCCACAGAACGACACGTGTCGCGCGCGCGAGCATTATCCCCGGTTTTTGCCCCGAACCGGGGCTATTGCCCATAACCGAACCGGGGCTATTGCTCCTGGACGGCGGCGCAAACCAAAACAGGGCCATTACGATGCATTGGTCTCGGTTTTTTATGAAACCAGAGCTAATGGGAAAATGGGGGCTGGGTCATTGCCCTCTTTTCTACTAGTGACCACAGGTTGAGGATTAGCTCGTCCATGTGTGCAAACCCCAAACTACCGTCCTCCATCCCCAGGAGGATAGAAGCGCAGTCAATGTGAATTTCTGGGAGTGGTGCATCAATCAGTGATAAGCATTTAGAACACAAGTCATACTTGAGAATTCCTATGCGAATGTCATCATCATCATCATAATCGTGATCATCATCATCACTACACAGGTCAACCATGAAATAAAGTGTGTCCTGAACTAGGACCGGAGGATTAGGCTCAATGAATGCATTCTCGTTCCCAAGATCGAGACAAGAGCACGGATCACTCCACTCACCCACCTCTGGCAAGAACACACAAGAGTATACTTTATCACGACCATCAATGATTCTCCGACCAATGAAGACCACCTGGAAGGGCCCCTCATGACAAGCGCGGTACATACAACTCCCTCTGGCTGCCAGTAATGGGGTCCCAAATGACGAACGCCGTGGGTTCCACACCCTTATCCCTTAGGAGAACGCGTCCATGGCGGCAGTCAAACATATCAGATTCCTTGTGGTCGGGAATGCGGGCGCCAAATTTCCTTGTTGAGGCGAAGATTGGCACCGATCGGTAGTACGGGGGGCTGGAATAAAGGAAACCTAGCATCGGTGGAGCTCCATGGAACTCGCGGTACCGGCCACGGAAGTTATGGCCAGTCAGGAGGTCGAGCCAGAGCTTACTTGTGAGGGAGGCACGCACGAGAGATGCCGGCTGATCCGGTGGGAGGCGGATGAAGATCTCCTCGAGCATCTCGTCTGGCAGCACTGGTGCCGACGTTGTTGTCAGAGGAGGCATGGTCGGTAGGGTTTGGGGCTGGGGAATCTCGTCTGGCAGCGCCCGTGGCGCCGGCGTTACTACCGGCGGCGGCATGGTCGTCTAGCAGTCCGTAGGGTTTCGAGTTGGGGAAAAGGTTTTTTTTTCTTCTGGTCTACTCCAAATATATAACGCGCATGCACGGTCGGGCCTACAAATGGTACTCCACAGTATTCGATCGAACACACCCTGCAAATGATGTAATATGCGCAGCGGGCGAGCGTGCCGCGGTCGGACGTCGCCGGCCTTGAAGCGGTCGCCACCGTTGAACACTCCGACGAGCAGCATGCCAATCAAGGACAGCGGCCGCAGTGCCTCTTCCCTGCGCCGCCATTGCTACATATAGCTACCGATCACTCGAGCCAGCAACCGCGGTGGTGGTTAGCGATGGACCGGCCGGTTTGGATTTATAGGCTTGCCGGAGTACTAGTGGAGGCGTGAGGGCGGCCCGGTGGCACCACTGGAAAACTATGAACAAAAGTGGCGTCGGTTATAATTGGACTGCTCACCATGTACTCCCTCCGTTTGGAAATATAAGATGTTTTAGGTTTATAAAGCTAATGTATCTAGATATCTTTTAGTGTTAAACCTATACACTAAAAGATGTCTAGATACATTTATTTTACAAATCTAAATATCTTATATTTCTAGACGGAGGGAGTAAGTATAAATGTATGATCAATCGATCATCTGACAACTTCAGATTATTAGTCGATCTAAGCCTAAATTCGCATTGTACATACATATCTCGTGTGTGAAGCTCAACTTGCATTCTAAGGTAATCATTCTAAGCCGAAACAATCTAAGGCTATTATTTATTTTGATAATAAAATCCATTTTTTATTACAAAGGTAACAACTATCTACTTTGTAGTCCTCCACATTATCAAAGATGGTCCCATCATTAATTATAGGGTTGTCCCTATTAAAGTGTATCACTGGTCTGTATCATCTTCATTATCATATCTACATCTCAATTCCGCATCTTCAACATTCTCTTTCTCATCAGTATCAGTATTATAGTCATGCTCAAAGTTTGAATCAACCAAATATTTTCTACTTTCCATCCTATCAAGATCAGCGGTCAATTTAACATGCTTTCTTGTCATCATAATCTCTAGACACAAAATCATCCTTAGCCGCCGTCTCTATTTTTATATGCCTTCCTACTCGCTTGGCAAGGCAGCATGCTCAAGAGCGATTGCGCTCGATACCACGAGAACATGTTGTTCTGTTATGGTATGTTGAGTTGCTTGCATTGCAGACTAACCAAAAATCATTGGCAACCATGTTTTCCCGAGTTTCTTTGTTAACAATATGGACAAGAATGAGCACAGTCTTCGTCCCCAGATGTTCACCCCACATCATGGCTAGGGCCTCATCAGTCCTAATAAAATTCAGAGATTTTATACTGTAGTACCTGAGTATGAATTCCTCGTTTAGGCTAATCGGGAACTTGACACATTCCATTTGCAAGTCACATAGAGTTAGGTATGCCGCGTCTACTGTCAATCTATAATCAAAACCAACATTAATTGCAATTCTACCATCGCACAAGATTTCTATTTGACACCCATACCGGACCTTCAACAAAAATACGGATGCGGCAAATGTCCTAGGGTTATCAACAAATATTCTCACTATTACCATGGGACTCGAGTCGCTAATTGGAAAAAGCATAGACGAAACTATAGTTCTTACATTTCAGGGAGAACAAACTGACACATTCACCGGGCTCTAGAGTTGTAGAGCTCTGTCCCCCCCCCCCCCCTCCTCATCCCCTTTGTCATCCTCGCATGTGCTCTCTCCTACATTCCACGATCCATCTCTGTGTCGGATCCGCTTCACATCCACCGTCGTATGCGTGCAGCCAACGGCCGGCTCATTCTTTTCACCTCCAGTCTACTGATCACGTCAGTACAGGTCACAGCAGGAAGCACAGAGGGCAGGGAGGGGACATCAGAGAGGACGACGAAGAAAGTCGAAATGGGAGGTCGGCAAATGTGCGGGACGGTGCCATGTAACGGTGTGGCAGAGAGGGGACCTGAGCAATGGAGTGAAAGGTGGAGCAATAGAATATAGGAAATTGCACAATAATAGGGACTCGGATCCTCAAACCTAGGATGCGCGCATTCGGCATCTCAGTTGGAGGGCCCTGCTCGTTAGAATAATGGCCAGAACAACTACCGAGCGTGATGGGACCCATATGTTTTCAAAAAAAAAAAAAGAAACCAAATCAACAAGATGGCAAGTTATCCAGAAAAATGGCAGTCGCCATCAAACGGAACCAGGGGTATACAGACATAACGGATTGGCGTCGGCTAGTGATATTTCTCCAACTACCTGATTCGTAGAAGCACGGTCGCAATTTCTGTGTGGGCTGGAAACACAATCGTAATAAACCATATACTGAAAACCGTCTAGAGATATCCATACTTACAGACCAGCAAAATCTTTTAGAACGGAGGGAGTATTATTACCATGAGTTTGGACTATAGCTTTGTCAACTTTAAAATTTCATAAGCATGCTGTCCTTGAACCTAATCCACGACCGACCAGGTTGGCATACATCGGTTGTTGAAACGTATATAATTTTGGGAGTAGTATTAAAAGACCCAACTTTATATTCGCCATCTCCCACCCACTGTATAAACTGAAAAACGGATTAGAAACACTTTACATACTTCCTCCTTCACGGTTTGCAGGGCGTCTAATCAAATTTAGGTATTTTCAAAACTACAACGTTTCTAGGCGCATAAGAATTAATTATTAATTAATGTGGCAACTTTCCTTCCAACTTCCTATGCATGCAATAGTCTCCCACCAATGCATGCCTTAACCACTCATTAATAGGCCTAATTTTCAGCCAATACGTTTGCGTCTAGGTCCGTAAGATTTTTGTAGAGCGCCCTGCAAACCGTGAAGGAGGTAGTATAGTACTCGGAGCGGCAACCGATCATGTTCTCCAAAGTCTAAGTCACAGTGTGTGTTACATTACGGGACATACTAAACTGCACTATGAAATCACGATCACCACGCCATGCCAGCCATGGGGCGGACCTTCCTCTGTAATTTTGGGTGTCTAACTCATAACTTGCGGCTAATCTATTTTTTTACCCACAATGCCTTTATATTTTAGACCCATGTTATATGTGTTCGATTATAACATATAACTTCCCATGTAATTCAAGTCCAACTATAGGATTTACACATATTCAACATAAATTTAACAAACTCCATCTTGATGAATATGTCGCCAACTTGAAATTGTCATCTTTGGACGAACGCCTAAGTATGTTGAACTTGATTTTCTTGTCACTGACTCGCGTGAGCCCGCCTCTGAGTCTTAGTCGGACTAAGCTTTCCCAACTGAACATGTCATTTCTCCTCAGTCAGCCAGTTGCCCATGGCATCCTTACTATGTTCATGGAGCTTTTTCATGATGTCCAGGTGGCTTTCCAAACTAGAGTTTTCTTCCAGCTTGATAGAAACAAACTCCTTCATATACTCATATCATATGCATCTGACCTCAGCTGGAAACATGCTCTTCAATCTATCGAGCATATCCAGTGTGTCATGGAAGGGCACTCTTAAGCCGGGTACCATGGCATGGATAATGGTGTACTTGACGACCGTAAATGTGTTGCGGCACTCACGAAGAGTCGCATCTTCATTTACGTCGAAGTCATCAGGGAAATCTACCAGGGGTTCACGTGGGACATAGAGAAGATGGTTTTCTACGAGGATCTCCTTGAGGCGTTGTTACCAGTCGATGAAATTTGACCCATCTAGTTTAAGTTTCTCTATGTCATAAATGGACCAATATAGTTTAAGTTTCTCTATGTCATAAATGGACCAATATAGTTTAAGTTTCTCTATGTCATAAATGGACCAAAGGTGTCCTGAACTGTGGGAATGACCATAATCTACAAGACATTTGCAAACGGACTTAGACTAAGTTCATAATATAAGTTCAAATTTACAATCATATTGACAAATGAGCACCCACTTAAACTATTATTCCTAAGAAAGTTTAGTGATTACACGATCCTTTTACACCACATCATCCCTGATCATCACGGCCTTTGATGTGGCTGCCAGGGTGGACTATATCCATCGTTCACATCATCCATGTGACTCATGCTTGATCTTTCGATCTATTGTGTTCCGACTTTGCTATGTGTTGTTAACTATGTGTACGCAGACTACACCGATGGTGAACCCCTTGGTATTTCCCTACACCGTGAACTGTATGTCCAACGGTCTTCCCCAGCGCTCGAATGTGACGCGTGCTTAGCCTGCGTCAACGGTGTCCCTTGGTGTTGTTCTATCTATGCCGAGGGTTTTACTACGCCGACGGTCCCCCTCGGCGTTTCTCCTCTATGCCGACGGTTTTTTTCCGGCCATGGGCATTGTGCGAGCTATGCCGAGGGCCCCGACATTTCCCCCTTAGTGTTGAGATCCCCCTCGGTGTCTACATTTGTTCCCGTGGTGTTGTAGAGATTATTGTTGGTCCTCTCGCTCTCTATCACCAATTTGGTTAACTTGTCACTCCTCACATGGTACACATAAACTTTACTATATAGTTCTTCAAGTGAAATTAGATTCCTCTTAACCCATGGTACATATCTACATCATGCATCCCTAGTTCATTGTGATCTTGATATCTTCAATTTCCATAATGCATTGAGGAGCACCATTTGCCTTGATAGACAACTCCAAAATCACTAGGTTTGCAGATAGAGAACCACTTCGTGTTAGATGTCACATGATAAGAGCTCCCTGAATCCAATAATGTAACACCTCGAAAGTCAATCTTTGATTTTACTGGTGTCTTCTTACATCAAAAAGCTTTTATAATTTCTTAATTGATTTTACTTAAATCTTTTGGGGTTAATCTTGGCATTGGTTTTACCCTCACTTAGATTTCCCATTAATTCTTGAACTTTGTTCACCACTCTTGATAATGTTATACTAATGTTTTCCCTTGAAAACACTACCCCATATGCTGATCTTTTTAAACCATTTTATCCAACCTACCAAATAGACACATATTTCCATAGCGTATAAGATTCCAACAAACTATCAAAAAGTTCCCCTATACGTACAAAGCCTAACCATGCAAAAATATTCCATGCTCCAATGAAAATTTTCCAAGTTAAACCATATCCCTAAATTGTCATTTATTATCTAGGGATGATTGAGCCAAGTTATGTACTATCTCTTAAAAATCATCATAAATTCAAGATACAAATAATTTTCCATTCTCTGCATTTCTTATGTTGGGGCCAAACCCATTTGAGAATCCTATCTAGCTCAATTAGGGCCATTTTGATACCTTCAAGCAAACTCTCATCTATGCAAAACCTATGGCCCTGTAATTCTGGTCACAATGCTCCTATGTGACATGGGTACATTTACGAGAAATGATTTTCCCAAGATCATGCATGTAATCTACTTGGGCATGACCATGCCATATATTATACCCCTTTTTGAACACTTCATCACATTCCCACTTCTAAGGACCCACTGTAGATTCAATTGTATATACACCCAATTTATTCCTATTAATACACATGTGGCTCTCTAGGATTTTTTTTGAGGTGCGAAGGTCATTGTCATTTCATCGAACACCTTTCATGCAGTACATTTTTTTTTGAAAACTTTGTATTACGAAGATTGGAGTTTTTGATTGTTTCTAGATTGGCTGAATTTTGCATGTCCCCTGTGATACTTTTGGCATAGTTTGGCGACCATTTGGTCACTGGAAGACTTTGATGGCACAACCATGCCACTCTATGGCACGCCCAGTGGGACATAGTTTGCAGAACCGGCGTTCACTCGCCAAACCATGTTCCGTTTGGATCCCTTCCTCTTCCTTAAAACCACTTGTTTTGACCAGTGAAGCTCCATTGAAGCCGCACCCCACCTCCTTCGCTGCAAGTTGGCCCCCTCTCTCTCTCTCTCTCCATTACTCTGAGTACGTGCTTTGGCTGCCAAAAAAACCCGCTCATATGAGGACAGGTCCCAGGCCGTAGGTTATTGTATAAATAGTGAACTTTCAAATTCTACTATATATGTTCGATAATGTAAACGTTTTAGCAAATTAAATAAAGCGTTTTACATTATAGAACGTACGGATGTAGTATTACGAAATAATTTCCCAAAAGAAGTGCCCTATATATGGTAGCAGTTGATGATACAGCCCAGCGTCCCCTAGCTAGTACGCCTGTGGAGTTAGTGGTGCTTTGCTTGGATGATCAGCCCTTTTTCTTTGTTAATGGAGCAGGCGCAGACGAGGTTACTTAGTGTTAGTTGCATCTACTAAATATGAGCTGTTGTTTACTGATGCTGCAGACGCCCCAAAAGTGCCCGCCGGTCCTATACAAACATTGTTATGTATCACTGTAAGCTAGCAGCATATACAGTACTCAGAGTGAGAGCTAGCTAGAAGCACCCAGCTGGTCGCCATCAGATTAATTCGCCATGGAAATAATCAAGAGCAGCGTCGACAATGGCGCCGAGGAAAGGGAGCGTATTGTGTCAACGCTCCCAACCAGGCAAGGATTCTGGAAACCGTACGTTCTCTACCAAGGCTACTGGATGTCTCCGCAGGTGGACAAGAGCGTCATGCTCCTGCAAGACCAGTTCAAGCCGCGGGCCGACGACATCATCCTCGCCACGTGCCCCAAGTCCGGCACCATCTGGCTCAAGGCCCTCGCCTTCACCCTCGTCAACCGACCATGCCATGCCGTCGCCGGCGACGGCCACCCGCTGCTTACCACCACGCCCCATGACCTTGTGCCCTTCATCGAGAAGCCTGACCGCGAGATCCACCCTGTCACCGAACTGGAGGCGCTCCCGTCCCCGAGGCTCCTCGCGACCCACATGCCGTTCGCGCAGCTGCCCCAAAGCGTCTCCGACCTCGGATGCCGTGTGGTGTACATCTGCCGGGAGCCCAAGGATGTGCTTGTTTCCCTGTGGCACTACGTTAACACGGTAAGTGACCACTTCAGGGCTTGTTCGGTTTCATTAGAATTCAGTGGGATTGGCAGGGGTTGAGGGGGATTAAATCCCATCTAAGCCAAAATCCCCTCTAATCCCTTCCAAACCACCCTAATCCACTAGGGGAGTGGATGAACCGAACAAAGCCTCATAGAGCTGGAAAAGACCTTCGAGCTGTTCAGCGAAGGCGGGTCTTTCTTCGGTCCTGTGTGGGACCACTCTCTTGGGTACTGGAAACAGAGCATTGCTCAAAACGTCATGTTCCTCAAGTACGAGGAGTTGATGGCTGACCCGGCCAAGCACGTCAAGCGCCTCGCCGACTTCCTCGGTGTCCCCTTCACCGTCGATGAGGTGGAAGCCGGGGCCGTGGAGCAGGTCGTCGATCTCTACAGCTTCAACAAGCTCAAGAACCTACCCGTCAATTCCTCGGGAAAATCCGATCTCGCTGGTTGGATGCCCATGGATAACTCATCCTACTTCAGGACCGGAACGGTAGGCGATTGGGCCAATCACCTCACCCAAGACATGGCACACAAGTTGGACAGCATTGTGCAAGACAAGCTCAAAGGTTCTGGCCTCACCTTTTGAGATTTCATATTCTCATGCCCAGTAAAGTAATCATCCATTATATATACTATCGGTTTGGATTTTATGTTATATTTTGTACTAGTATGTTATATATGTACTATGGAATAATAATGTCAATAACAAGTCGTTTGGTGTGTATTGAGAATTTTGTCCAACTTTTAACTTCAAGTACACCTAAATTGCAAGTTCGCGAGCCCGAGGTGTCTCATCTATCTTCCATAACTTAGTGGACAAACGAAATGGAGCACACATGTACGAGCGGAGGAAGCTCGGATATGTTAGGAGTGAGGGGTGCAGAGGTGGTTAGCCATGGGAATGGCCGCGGCAGTTTATTAAGCTCGCCAGAGTTGGAAAATGATAAACTACCTTTTGTAGTAGTGCGTGTTGTGTGGACGACACTATACCACACTAGAGCATCGTCCATGTCCACGAGATCTTAACTGCCAAGAAATTTCAAAACAAATCGAACTTAATCAATGCCATACCACCAAATCGGACCCTAACTCTAATTCCCTAGAAAGGAAATGGAAAATTTTGAACTTACCCCTAGCAATAATATGCTCAAGATCTCACTGTCGTTCCAGCTTGGCATGGCTTCGACGACAGCTGCATGGACGGCTTGAGGAAGAGGAGGCATTGGTATTGACGCATGCTGCCAATGACTACAGTTGAGGGAGCTAACTGCTACAGACCGACCAGGTAAGAGAACTCGATGGGGAAGGGATAGTGGTTTTAGTTTCGGCAGTGAGTGAGAAGGGGACGAAATAGGTGAGGGTTTTGGCGAGTGGTGACCGAATTGTTGAACAACCCCTGTCGGCTGGCCGGTCCCGAGGCTGCTCCACAAACGAGGAAGAAGACTAGAGTCGAAGGCACACAAAGAATACACAAGAATTGACACAGGGAACAAGGAGGAGCTTTATTGATATCTCTCTGGTAAAGTCACGTAGAATAATTGCTCCTCTATTTAAGGAGGATAAGATATCCACATGGGCTAACCCTAGCCTGGTAGAGGCCACACCGAATGGGCCTCTACCGGCCCAGTTTTCCAACACTCTCCCTGTGTATCTTATCTGTATAACCATGTCTCAAAACTTCGAAAACCCCAGTGGGAAAAATATGGAGAAACGCACATGGTATACTTCTTGCTATGTTGCACGAATTGCCTCATTAAAAACCTCATGTGAGAAACTTCATAAAAACTCACTAAGGGAAAAAAAGTACAATTCACTTAACTATAAATTTAAGCACTCAATCATCGGGATCAAGATTTCAGCGATAAGTTTGTGAAGATTCTCCCCCTGAACCTTGCATCTCCCTAAGTCTCATCATGTCAATCTCACGGACACATCTCTCGAAAGAAGATGCTGGCAATGATTTAGTGAACAAATCAGCGAGATTTCCACATGACTTAGTATGCAAGACTTTTACTTCGTTCAATTTTTGTAGTTCATGTGCATAGAATAACTTGGGGTTTATATGCTTTGTGAGATTGCTCTTCACGTAACCCGTCTGGAATTGTGCAACACAAGCAGCATTATCTTCATAGATAATTGTTGGGTTTGTACGGTGTTCAGCCCACATGACATCTGGATATGACTGACTACTCATCGAAGCCATACACATTCTCATGATGCTTCATATAATGCTATGATTTTCGAGTGGTTCGTCGAAGTTGATACAAGAGTTTGCTTAGACGATTTCCAGGAAATCGTTGTTCCACCACAAAGGAAGACATATTCAGTCTGCGACTTGGATGTGTGCGGGTCTGAAAGGTACCCAGCATCTACATAGCCTACAACAGATAGGTCTTGGTTCTTTTGGTAAAACAAGCCAAGGTCTTTGGTCCCTTGTATGTACCTAAAGATGTCCTTAACACCTTTCCAATGCCTCTTGGTAGGCTCAGAACTATACCTAGCAAGCAGATTAACGGTGAATGCAATATTCTGTCGTGTACAATTTGCGAGGTACATAAGTGCGCCAACTGCACTTAAGTAGGTGAATTCCGGTCCCAGAATTTCGTCCCCTCTTCTTTAGTCCTGAACGGGTCCTTGTCTTGCTGCAAAGATCTTCCGACCATCGGGGTCTTAGAAGGATATGCTTTTTCAAACACAAATTGTTCCAACACCTTCTGAGTGTAGGCCGACTGGTGAACTAGAATCCGGGCAGGGGAATGCTCAAGTTGCAGACCCAGGCAGAACTTAGTTTTACCTAAGTCTTTCATCTTGAATTCCGACATCAGGTAGGAACTCGCTTCCTCAATATCGCCAGGTGTACCGATTATATTTAAATTGTCCATGTACACCGAGATAATACAGAAACCATCCTGAGATCTCCGTATAAAAACACATGGGCAATCTTCATTGCTCGCGTAGCCCTTCTGATGAAGGAAATCGCTTAAACGATTATACCACATCCTATCTGGCTGTTTTAGTCCATACAGTGACTTCTTAAGCTGAACACTGTATAAGCTCTTGTTTGCTCTATCCTGGTTCGGGACAGGGATACCTTCTGGTACTTTCATGTATATGTCTGAATCCAAGTTACCATATAGGTAAGCGGTGTCAACATCCATCAATTTCATTTTTAAGTCCATGTTTACTGCCGTTGAGATCAAAGATATAAAGGTAATTCCATCCATGACCGGGGAGTAAGTTTCCTCAAAGTCGACACCTAGTCGCTGAGTGAAACCTTGAGAAACGAGCCTTGCTTTGTACCTTACTACTTCATTATTCTCGTTTCTCTTTCGAACAAAAACCCACTTATGGCCAACGGGGCGAATGTGGGGAGGAGTTAGACAAACAGGTCCAAATACCTCTCTTTTGTTTAAACATAATAATTCAGCAGTGATTGCCTTCTACCAATCTTTCCAATCCGACCTTTTCTTACAATCAGCGAGCGTGTTAGGCTCAGGGTCAAGATCTATGATTGAGGCAATTTTCTTGGCAAAATTAACGTCTACATTTCCATGGCTCGGTTGTATGACTCGCCCGAATTAACATAGTTAATGGCCATTTCGTCATGGAGTGCATCAGGCACATCCTCTTGCTCCACCAAATTTCCCAATCCAGGGGCTAGGTCCTTTAGCTTTCCCACTCTGATGTGTGTGCACACAACTTCGCTGGGTATTTCCGATATAGAAAAATTCAAGTCCGGAATTTCATGCACTGAAATATCCGTACTTGTGTCAGGTCTCAACTAGCTCCCCTCAACAGGGGCAGACTGTAATAAATATCTCTTATCCTTTTTCTTCGGGCGTCCCCGGGTACTTGGGATTTGAGAAACCGGATTCCGCGTCCACTTAGGCCTTGGAACGGGAGCGGGTATACCATCATTTTTCTTCGGTATTTCAACCCTTTCCGGTGCATTGCGTGCATGCACATGCGACTTTGTCACGGTCTTTAAATCACTAAAATGATCAGGCAGTTGATTCGCTAGGGAGTGCAAATCTAGTATCTTTTGGACTTCTCGATTAGACTCAACAGTGTGCGGGTCATGAGCGTGGATCCCCGTGGATTTCCACGTGATTTCTCGACTTTTGTCATCCAGGGGTTGATTACCTCCCCCCAAAGTCGGAAAAAGATTCTCGTCAAAAATGCAGTCAGCAAAACAGGCCGATTGACAGTCACCTGTTAAGGGCTCCAAGAACCTGATTATGGACACAGTCTCATAACCAATGTATATCCCCGTTACGGAGCGGTCCCATTGCTGATTGCTGGGGTGGTGGTATAGGTACATATACCTGGCAGCTGAACCTACGTAGGTGGGAAATTTTCGGTGCCGACCCTTGCGCAAGTTGGATAGGAGAGTGGATGTTGTAGGCCGATGGTCGAAAGTTGATGAGATTAGTAGCGTGTAACACCGCGTGTCCCCAACATGTAGTTGGTAAATTACAACCCTGAAGGAGTGGTCGGGCAATAAATTTAATTCTTTTAATCAATGCCTCCGCAAGTCCATTTTGAGTGTGGACATGCGGTACAGAGTGTTCAAGTTTGATTCCTGTTGCCATGCAATAATCATTGAATGCCTTTGAAGTAAATTCTTCGGCATTGTCCATTCGAATAATCTTTAAACGATAATCAGGGAATTTATTCCTTATTCGTATGATCTGGGAGATCAACTTTGCAAAATTTTCTTGTTAACAACAGGCAAACATTGGACCATTTAGAGGAAGCATCAATGAGCACCATGAAGTACCGAAACGGCCCTAAGAGGGGCTGAATTGGACCACATATATCCCCTTGTATACGTTCCAAGAACGCGGGGAGTTCATCCTTCACCTTTAGGGGGGCGGTCTAATGATCAATTTCCTCGTAACGCATGCGGAGCACACGAAATCATCGGGATTCGGAAAAAATTTCACATTAACATTATGACCATTCGAGTTGTTAATTATATTTCTCATCATCCTAAGACCGGGGTGGCCTAACCTATCATGCCAAAGGCAGAATAGTTTAGAGCTTCTAAAGATAGTCTTAAGGGTAGTGTAAATAGGTGGTGCTACTATCTTAGTGTAGTACAGCCCAGTAGCTAATGAAGGGAGTCTTTCGACAACATGTTTACCATTTTCGCCGCGCTTGGTAATGAGTAGGAACTCCTTTCCATTCTCATCATCATCGGTCTCTACATGGAAACCATTTGCGCGGATGTCTCTAAAACTCAAGAGAGTACGAGTCGACTCCGGGTACAACAATGCCTCTTCAATGATCAGAGTTGTTCCATTTGGGAGTATGATAGTTGCTCTTCCGGAGCCAACTACATTCGGACCGCAACCGATGATCGTCATTATGTTACCGGGGTTTTTAGTAATAGACTTAAAATACTTTGTTTCTCTCAAGATGGTATTTGTGGTGCCGCTATCAGCAAGACACGTTTCCTCCATTTGGGCGTCACACGCGTTCTAAAATATAGTGTCTAATTAATATAATGGAGCGAGAAAGATGCTACATCAAGTAAGTAAAACACATAAACATTTCAGAACATAACACAACCATCTCATAGTAAATAATGGAATAAATGTCATCCAATCGCCGGAAATAAATAAATGTTTTGCTCTCATAGAGCTTACAACCATATCGAAAAATTGTATCAAATTATTTGCGGAAACAAATCATAACAACAAAAAGGAGCTCAGGTATATTCTGCAAAGAAACCATCAATCTCAGCTGCTATCTCAAGATCGCTGAGCTTCTCTTCGTTGGCTATCATCATCGAGGCAGCAGAAATGTCTAGCTGGGGCTGAGGGGGCACGACGTGCTCAACCTCCATGGGCACAATGACGTTCATGGGAACCGCCAAAGGTGCTGCCACATGTGCTACGTGTTGCGCCACTACGGGCGCGACGTTGTGCACGGGCACCGCTCCGGGCGCCAATGGTGCCTCAACCTGGACGAGGTGCACCTCGCGCGCCTTCTTTTTGGCCTTGAACGCGTCCACGACGTGCTTGGGAACCAAACACTGCCTGGAGAAGTGAGTCTTGGAGCCACAGCGGAAGCAGTCCTGGGGCCTTGCCTCCCCCTTGCCCGCCTTGCGTTGCTTGGCCGGGTTGGAGGAGTTGGGGCCCTTCTTTCCTCTCCTCTTGTGGATGGGCTTGCGCACCTTGTAGGCGCCGGCATTAGCTTCATGACTTGGTTCCCCCGCGAAGGGTTGCGCGGAGAAGTTCTTTTTTAGAACATTATCCTGCGCCTCGGCCACCTGGAGAGCATCAATAAGCACTGCATATTCCGTGAATCTTTCCTGGCGATAGTTTCGTGAGGACTGGATGTTGTCAGGGTGGAATGTGGAGAGAGTCTTGTCTATCCTATGTTGATCTGTGGTACTGGTTCCACATAGCTGAAGAATGGTACAAATCCGGTGTAACGCGGAGTTGTACTCCCCCACAGTCTTGAAGTCCGCAAACCTCAGACGAATCCAATCTGCCTTCGCCTATGGCTAAATGGTGTACTTAAGCCTAGAGAACCGCTTGTTGAGGGCACATGTGATGGCGGAGGAAATACAGTGCTTTGGCGTTGTCCACCCGGATGGTGGTGCTTGGGGCCGTCTGGGTCCCCGCACTCAGCGCACCCTTGATGCATCGGCCCTTGAGGTTGATCTCCATGTCCAAGGCCCAAGTCAGGATCAACTCCGGAAACTCACGACTCACGATTCCGGTCATCTCCAATTTATGCAAAGTGTGTAAGATTACAGCAGGTAATCGGTTGCATAAATGCGATAATCGATACAATTATTCAAATATGACGGCGTTTCAAAATTTAAATTAAAAACGATACAAGATAACTATGAAATACAAAGTATTAAAAGTATAAAAACATTTAATTATTGCAGTAAAACATAGTACAAAAGCTTGTACAAAATAAATGGTGTAATATACATGTTCTAAACATGAAAACCTGTCCAAAAAATAGATTTCAGAGGCTATTTTTCGTTCGGGTCCTCAGCTGGCCGAAGAACAGAGGCCAAAACAGATTGACAGCCCAACTGTGTCTGTATAGCTCCATTTATTTTCGTGCATGCCTCATGGGCCGGAAAACAGCCTGGTCGTTCGGCCCCGGGTGGGCCGGCCCACCCCACGCTGTCCCAGCCCGATGAACGTGGGAACAGAGCTAGGTCTTCCTAGCTCCCGAGTGGGGCGGCGACGGTGGCAGCTGGCCGCGCCGGCGACGGAGCAAGCGCTCGAGGCGAAGCAGACTATGTAGGGTTAATTTGTTGTATTAGCTGCTGCTGATCTATACTCATCTTGGACCAATCATTGGGGGACAGTAGTATTTAGCGCACATGCAGCAGTACGCGCCGCCAGCAGTGCACGCCTGGCCGGCCAGGAGTAGTACGTGCGCAGCCAGCAGCAACAGTGAGGGCGCGTCGCGCGCGGCCAACAACGTGCGGACGCGGCGCCCAGCAGAGCCTAGCAGCATGCGCGCGGTGTTGCTGCCATGGCACGCGGCCAGAAGGGCGACCAGCGGCAAGCGCGCGGGGTCGCCCAGGCGCATGCACCAAGGCCGAGCGGCATGCGCGACGCGGCGTGGCCAGCGACCATGCGGACCGGCGGCGGCCAGCGGTCCATGCACGCGGCGGCGCTCATGATCAGTAGCGGCGCGCGGCGGCCAGCGGGGCCATGCACGCGGCGGATCTCGCGGTCAGCAGCGGTCGGCAGGCATGGCCAGCAAGGCCGGCGAGGTGCGGCTAGCAGCAGGCGCGGTGGCAACTAGCAGCGGTGCATGTGTGCGACGCGTGGCCAGCGCGCGGCCATGCGGCAAGCAGCGGCCGACGAGCGGCCATGACGGCAAGCAGCGGCCAGCAGGGCCAGTGCGCGTCGGCGCTCATGGCCAGCTGAGCCGGTACGCGGCGGCGCTCGGCCAGCACGGCCGTGGCGGCCAGTTTGCGTGCCCTGATTTCTGGCCATCGTGGCCATGGCAGTTTATGTCAACAGGAAAAAAATCAACTCAGATTAATACGATCTACTAATTAAGATCGACACAGTTTAATACAGTCGGCACATCAGGTGCTTAGCGGTACCGTGATCAGCCGAATCACGCGTGTACCCTGCTCCTATATTATAGTCAACAAGATCCTCATCCGAGAGTGAATAAATCGACATTGGCCGGCGACAGCAGGTCAGCTCGACTCTCGAGAGGAAAATCCGCACCATAAATGAGATTTAAAAAAACATGCTGAACGCAAAAATTGAAACGAAATCGAACATCGAATCCATTTTGCAGTCAATTTCGGATTACCTTTAACGAATCACGCAGGCTCGACGGTGGCTCGACGGAGAGACAGGTGCTGATAACGTGTTGAACAACCCCTGCCGGCTGGCCGGTCCCGAGACTACTCCACAAACGAGAAAGAAGACTAGAGTCGGAGCCACACAAAGATTACACAAGAATTGACACAGGAAATAAGGAGGAGATTCATTGATATCTTTCTGGTAAAGTCACGTACAATGATTGCTTCTCTATTTATAGACTATAAGGGATAGATAACCACACGTGCTAACCCTAACCTAATAGACACCACACCAAATAAGCCTATGCGGATCCAGTTTTCCAACACGAATATCTCCCGTTTTCCTTTTTTTCTCGCGAGGCGCATCTATGTGAGCAGGAGGAAATCTGTCCCGCAATGAGCGGGACATAGGAGTCCCAATACCACACGAGGCTACCATATACTGGCCGTTAGTCTGGAACGGCGGCCCTGATAACTGATCACGTTGGCCCAATTCTATAATGGCTGGCAATTGTCATTTTTTTTTGAACAACTAGCAAGGTGACCCTCGCAAATACGAGGGCACAGTCTTTGTTAACTTATAAAAGTGATTGAGAAATTGGTGATCAAAATATATTACACAAAAAACAGCTCTAGATAGCAACCACAAAATGTTATATTTTCTGAATAAAAAACTACATGCATGCAATACACTTATAAGTTATATTTAATTTATGGGATAAATATTTTCATATAAAGATTAGATCAGTACATAGATCTGTTGTACCACGAGCTACTGATAGTTTTACATGATCTTAGATTGGTATTCTAGGTTAAACTTGTGTCTATCGGTTTGTTGATATCGAATACATATAAAACAATTATACCATGTTGTCAACCAATAATACCTTGAGAAATGGCTAGAAAATATTTTGTTTATAAACGCAATATATAATATTTCCTTGAGAGGCAGGCCAACAGACCAGTAAGGCTTAGTTCGACATATGACACTCTCTTTGTGGCCAACGGACCAACATTCGATCAGAACTTCTAGCATATCTCTTTCTTTTGACGGTATTGCATGTGGTTTGTGTAACAGAAGTGTGTAAGAATCTCTAGGATGCCTATTTGGAGATGCCTCGATCTGGCTGGAGGACTGGACTCATAAGGATGCCTATTTATAGTACAAGCAGCTCGGCATAGTGTCGACACTTACGACATAATATCGACACTCACCCCTATTATTAGTGATGACTCGTGTTTTATCCCGATTGATGTCTCCAACCGATACTAAAGGTTCATATTTAATCCCGGTTGGTGACACCATCCGGGACAAGGTACACGTCACACGACATAATGTCAACACTCACCCCTATCATTAGTGCTGCCTAGCCCAACCTGCCGAAATCCCTCCAACCGGGACTAAAGATGAACCTATCAATGTTATTGTGCCCATATTATGCATGCATATGGACATTGGTATGGAGAACAATGTTGCAGGAGGAAGTTTTCCTTTTCGTCGCACGGAAAAGCCATTTTCCATTTTCCGAGCGCAAAAAAGGGTCGTTTTGTGAAGTAACCACCAAAATGCTGTTTCAGAATGCCTCCGTCCCATTTTTCTAAAATACTAGACCACCTTACATGGACTATCTCCCAACCGGGACATCTCAAACCTTTTCGTCCATCCCGGATAAAAAATACAAATATCTGCCGAATCGGTAGGAAGTGGGTCCGCTTTGTACTACAGGTACATTATCTAACGCCCGTGATTTTTTGAAAAAATCATTTTTAGACTCGCAATATGTGTTTTTTTCAGAGATCCAATGCAAGTTCGAATGATGCTCGTCTCCTATCTTCATGCACGCCCGTTCGACCATAGTTAGAAATTCAAAAAATTCAAACGGGCGTAAGAAATTTAAAAAATCCGAACAATGAAAATCCTTCGCGTGATATCATATTATGTACATAGTTGAAAGGAAAAATACCAGACTTGGTATATTGATCATGTCTCGAAAAACCTTCACAAAATGACCTATCATGTTCGAGGTTTCATGGCTTTCGGTGCAAATGACCGATGTTATGTGCTGAATCACGGCATAGTTTGTGTTGCTGTGCCCATATTATGCGTGTATGTGGATATTGGTATGGAGAACAATGCTGCAGGAGGAAGTTTTCCTTTTCGTCGCACGGAAAAGCCATTTTACATTTTCCGAGCGCAAAAAACAGGTCGTTTTGTGAAGTAACCACCAAAATGCTATTTCAGAATGCCTCCGTCCCATTTTTCTAAAATACTAGACCACCTTACATGGACTATCTCCCAACCGGTACATCTCAAACCTTTTCGTCCATCCTGGGTAAAAAGGACAAATGTCTGCCGAATCGGTAGGAAGTCGGTCCGGTTTGTACTATAGGTACATGATCTAACGCCCGTGATTTTTTGAAAAAAATCATTTTTACACTCGCAATATGTGGTTTCTTCAGAGATCCAATGCAAGTTCGAATGATGCTCGTCCCCTATCTTCATGCACGCCGGTTCGACCATAGTTAGAAATTCAAAAAATTCAAAACGGGCGTAAGAAATTCAAAAAAAATCCGAACAATGAAAATCCTTCGCATGGTGTCATATTATGTGACATAGTTGAAAGGAAAAATACCAGACTTGGTATATTGATCATGTCTCGAAAAAACCTTCACAAAATGACCTATCATGTTCGAGGTTTCATGGCTTTCGGTCTAAATGACCGATGTTATGTGTTAAATCACGGCATAGTTTGTGATGCTGTGCCCATATTATACATCATGTGGATATTGGTATGGAGAACAATGTTGCAGGAGGAAGTTTTCCTTTTCGTCGCACGGAAAAGCCATTTTCCATTTTCCGAGCGCAAAAAACGGGTCGTTTTACGAAGTAACCACCAAAATATTGTTTCAGAATGCTACCGTCCCATTTTTCTAAAACACTAGACCACCTTATATGGACTATATCCCAACCGGGACATCTCAAACATTTTCGTCCATCCCGGGTAAAGAGGACAAATGTCTGCCGAATCGGTAGGAAGTGGGTCCGGTTTGTACTACAGGTACATGATCTAACGCCCGTGATTTTTTGAAAAATTCATTTTTAGACTCGCAATATATGGTTTCTTTAGAGATCCAATGCAAGTTTGAACGATGCTCGTCCCCTATCTTCATGCACGCCGGTTCGACCATAGTTAGAAATTCAAAAAATTCAAAACGGGCTTAAGAAATTCAAAAAAAATCCGAACAATGACAATCCTTCGCATGGTGTCATATTGTGTGACATGGTTGAAAGGAAAAATACCAGACTTGGTATATTGATCATGTCTCGAAAAAACCTTCACAAAATGACCTATCATGTTCGAGGTTTCATGGCTTTCGGTCCAAATGACCGATGTTATGTGCTGAATCACGACATAGTTTGTGATATTGTACCCATATTATGCATGCATGTGGACATTGGTATGGAGAACAATGCTGCAGGAGGAAGTTTTCCTTTTCGTCGCACGGAAAAGCCATTTTCCATTTTCCGAGCGCAAAAAACGGGTCGTTTTGTGAAGTAACCACCAAAATGCTGTTTCAGAATGCCTACGACATTTCTTCCCGCCATTTTTTTCCGCCAGTTCTTCCCGCCATTTCTTCCCGCCAGTTCTTCCCGCCAGTTATCTTCCTGCCATTTCTCACTAAATATATATGTAGGGTTGACCTTCATTGTCATTGCACATCTCTAGACTCATATCTGCAACCTCATCACTCTTTCCCATGGCTTCTACCATAAAACTAACCCCAAGGGAGGCGGAGGCGCTTTGTGCCTCGAACTACCCCTGCCCGTCGGGCTACTGTGTGCCCGTCAGCTGGATGCTGAGCGCCAGAGGCGTGTCGATTCCTCCTGTCTCTCTAGGTGCGGCGCGCCGGGATGGCTATCACGAACCACTACTACTTCGAGCTCACGCCGGAGCAGCGGAGGAATCCCAGATGGCATCCCGACTATTTCCCGACTTGGGAAGCCTTCTTTGTGGATCGGCGTGAGAGGGCGCTCACCAGGCACGAGGAGGACGACCCACCTCCTCCGAACTTCAACGAGGCCGGTCGTTGGCTGTGGTGGCGTGGCCGGACTCTCCAGAGCGTCATGGCCTACGACACAGCTGCCGACTCTAACCCCCGCCTGCGCTACCCTCAAGTCCAGCCCACTCGTACTCAGCCTTCAAGGTTCAACTACGATGACAGCGACGACGGCCGCGGCGAGTACGACGACTATAGTGGAAAGTATTACAGATGTAGGCAGGAGCATGACTGAATCACTCCAAAATTGCAAAAGAAGTTCGGCCGATTGTGGCTTAATCTGGCCATGTATCTTAATTTCCAGGTCTTCGATGTAACTTAGTGTTAGTTGCGTTATGTACTTTAATTCCAGTTCTATCCTAATAAAATTTTCTTCCCGCCCATTATTTCCCGTCCTTTTTTCCCCGCCATTAATATATAAAAAATATAAGTTAATTCAAATCCAAACACTTTTTATGTTTAAAGTTTTTCAAATCCAAACACTTTTTATGTTTAAAGTTTTTCTAAATTCCAAATTAATATTCAAAAAATATAAGTTAATTCATTTTTAATTTTTAATAGTTCATATTTTAAATGGTTACATTAATTATTTTTAAAAACATAAAATGGTTTTGAATTAGTTATTCAAATCCAAACACTTTTTATGTTTAAAGTTTTTCTAAATTCCAAATTAATATTCAAAAAATATAAGTTAATCCATTTTTAATTTTTAATGGTTCATAGTTTAAATGGTTACATCAATTATTTTTAAAAACAGAAAAAGGTTTTGAATTAGTTATTCAAATTCAAACAGTTTTTATGTTCAAAGTTTTTCTAAATTCTAAAGTAATTATCATTTAAAAAATATTACAAATTTAAACCCCAAAATAAAAAATAAGCCGGGAACAGAGAGAAAATTCCTGATTTTTTTTTTAAAATAGGGTCATACGTCCCGGTTGGAGCCACCAACCGGGACTAAAGACCCCTACGCGCGCCCATTGGGCTGATAAAAAAAAAGTGGAGTATACGTCCCGGTTGGTGGCTCCAACCACGACGTATGACCCCTTAGTCCTGGTTGGAGCCACCAACTAGGACAAAAGGGGCTTCACTACTTAACCGTGCACCCCTTATCTTTCTCCTTCTTTCCTGTTCCTCTTCACTCATACGCAACAGATCTCCGCCGCCACGAGGACAAGAGCTCGGACGCCGTCAGGCTTCCCAACCGCCGCCCCGCTATCGGCCTCCACGCGCTGCCCCGCCGTCGAACTCCACGCGCTGCCCCGTCGTCGCGCCTCCACGCGCTGCTTCTTCCTCGACTCCGACAAGCTCCGCCGCGCTCCTCGTCAGCGCTCCGAGCCTCGCCTTTACTCACCGTCGTCCCCAATCACTTCAGGGTGAGCCGCTGAACCTCCCTGACCCAGTATTTGCTTCCTAGCGCCGCGCATAGCCGCTGCTCGCCGTTCACCCGAGAGCTCCGCCGCAGATGCTCGCCGTCGTGCTTGCTCCGGCGACCATTAGCTAGCGGCGCTAGGTTAGATAGGTTCCTCTCGCTCGCACGGTTCGAACAAACCCAACGGCGCTCCCTAGAATCGCCGGAAACATCGCCGGCGACCACCGCCTGCCGCTCCGGCCGCGTTGTCGCGAGTGATGTGGCCACCACGTGGCCACGGGGTGGACCCAGCGTGGCCTGGGGCCTGCTCATCAATGATTGTGGGTATGTTTCCGTGTGTTACAGAAAGTTTTAGGGGTTAGGGTTTGATGACGTCAGGGTGATGCAATAATCTTTTATTCTTTCCAGAAATGTTTAAAAATGGAAGAAATTGATGTAAACTTGTAAAATTCATAACTAATTCATATTTAATCAAAAAAATATGAATAATATATCAAAATGTTCAGAAAATTGAGATCTATCTGTTTAAGCTATCATCATACATTTTCAAGAAACTTAAAACCCTAGTTTAGTTAAAGAAACATTAACACCCCTTATGTACATGTGGGTTCGCCGGTGTGTCCTTGCTAGGGCATCCTGAACCCTTTTAAATCGATGTTGCACCTAGGGCTAGTGTAGGATCTCTAAATATGACATGTCATACATATTGATTGCGCATTGTATTATGCCATGTATATATTAGGGTTTCTCCGAATTAGGGTTTATATCTCTCAACACCGTACCTAACATTCTTCCTTAGCCGCTTTGACTTATTCGTTTTTCCACCTATGCAGAAAATATGGACCCACACGATAGAGACGAAGCAAAGGAAGAGTTGATCCAAGGTGTGATCCGCGGGGAAGAAAATTTAGATGTATCGACGTTTCTAAACAACTCTGGTGAGGGTGATCCTCTTTTTGTCGGAAGAGACGACTTGTTTGAGGTTGAAGGTGATGCCTTCCGCGAGGGAGAAGGCGATGCCTTGTGTAATCGAGAAGACGACCGCTCCGTCAAGGTGCATGTAATATAATTAATTCATTAATTAATCATCTGCTATCTATATAGAAATAGTAACGACGATCTTTCTTCTTTTAGCCCTCCAGATCGAAGAAATCTACTGAAAAGAGCGGATGAGGCCCAACCAAAAAGTTGGAAGACCATGAGAGGTTCAGGATCAAAGATATCGGTGAAGATGGCAAACCAATTTCTCCCGAAGTTGCCGCAAACAAATTTGTGGCACAATGCGGAGTAATCGTTAGGGACTTCATCCCGATCACCGTTCGAAATTGGAATAGGCCTGCTGATGCGGAAGAAGAGGGAACGTCTTTATTTCTCCCTAACATGGCCAAAGATTTACTGTGGAAGAGGCTCATGGTTAATTTCAAACTACCGAAGATAGAGCTGGATCCAAATGCGGAGGATCCAGTTGAGGACGCCTTAGAACATGCGCGAGCCATGGAGGCTAAGGTTAGGGAGTGGGCTATGAAGAAGATGGCCCAGTGTTTCACCAACTGGAACAAAGATTGCACCTTGACTGTGTCGTGAAAGAGAAGACTCCGGATTTCAAGAAGATTCAGTTTCATAAGATAGAACCATTCTGGGCTGAGTCTGTGAATTACAAGACATCATAAAAAGCTAAGAAAATGTCTGCAATGAATAAGCTGAATGCTGCTAACAATAAGTATCACCATACTATGGGGCAAGATGGCTACAGGGCTGGTATTCCTAAGTGGAAGAAACTTGAGGATGAACTGCGTGCTAAAAAGATCATCCCAGAGACAAACGATTGGATTGAACGTGCAAGGAATTGGTTTTACAGGCATGGGGGCACGTTGGACTCGGAAGGGAAGTGTATATATAACATACGAAATAAAGAAGACCCCTTGACAATCGAGAAGATGAGAAAAGCAGTAAAGGTTGTTAAAGATGGGGACTTCATTCCTGATAGAGAGAATGATGAGCTCACACTCGCCCTTGGAAAGAAGGAACATGATGGACGAACACGAGGCACAAGTGGATCCAAACCATGGAGGACTGGGTTTCCCGAAGAGAGGAAGAAATTGTTGGAGATATGCCCAAGAGGCAATAATAAAGTGGTTATTATCATATCTTCACACTTATGATAAATGTTTACATACCATGCTATAATTGTATTAACCGGAAACATTAATACTTGTGTGATTTGTAAAATTAGAGTCCCTAGTAAAGCCTCTTGTTAAACTAGCTTGTTGGTTAATATATGATCATGGTTTCCTGATCATGAACATAGAGATGTTATTAACAACAGGATCATATCATTAGGAGAATGATGTGATGGACATACTCCTATAGATAAGCGTAGCATAAAGATCAAGTCATTTAAATAGTTCAATTGCTATATGCTTTCTGATACATAGTAACCTAATTCCTTCGACCATGAGATCATGCATATCACCTTTTCCGGATGGATGCTTTGATGTCATCAAACACCACACCGTAACAGGGTGGCTATAAAGGTGACATTGAGTGTTCAGAAAGTATTGGTTGAAACACATGGATCAAGAGTGGGATTTGTCCATCCATATGACGGATAGATATACTCTGGGCCCTCTCGGTGAAATGTCATCCAATTAGCTTGCAAGCATGTGACCGGCTCACAAGGGATCACATATCACGGGAACGAGAAAAGAGTACTTATCAGTAACGAGGTTGAACTAGGTATGCAGAGATACCGACGATCATAACCTCGGATAAGTAAACTATCGTGAGACAAAGGGAAATTGGTATCGTATGTAAGTGGTTCATTCGATCACAAAGTAATCGTAGAAATATGTGGGAGCCATATGAATTTCCAGATTCCTCTATTGGTTATTGTTCGGAGAAGTGTCTCGATCATGTCCGCATAATTCACGAACCGTAGGGAGACACACTTAAGGATTCGACGTTGTTTTGAGTAGTTATGGTGTTATGAGAAAGAGACCGAATGTTGTTCGGAGTCTCGGATGGGATCCGGGATATCACGAGGTGATCCGGAATGGTCCGGAGAATAAGATTCATATAAGGAAAGTCCCGTTTCGGAGTTCGGGAATGATTCCGGTGTTTTCATCGGGAATGTTCTAGAAGGTTCCGGATTGTCCGGCACTCCGGGGGGGAAGGGTACATGAATGTGTCATTGAATGATTGCATCATGTACTAAGTGTTCTTGCTGTTCCAAAAACATGAAAGTCAAATTGCCAGTTTGAAAGTCAAACGGCTAAAACAGGAAACTGTGGAAAACAGGAAACTGTGGGAAACAGGAAACTGTGGGAAACAAGCAAGAGGAGGTTGAAACCAACTTGGAGGAGGAGTTCCTCTCCTCCAAGCCGGCGCCCAGCCCTAGGCCGAGTTGGGGAGGGACTCCCTCCCTCCCTGGCGCGCCTAGCCCCTCCACCTATAAAAGGAGGGGCAGGGCTCCTCCTTGAGACACACAAGTTTCTACCTCTAATCTCCGGTTTAGAGCCGTTCTGGTTTAGAGCTTCTAATTGCTTTAGCCTGCGGTTTAGAGCCTTCTAATTGGTGTGTCTAATCTCTAGACCACTAATAGCCCTCTCTCATACTCCACCATACTCGCTCCGTCTTAAGGCGAAGCCCTGCGAGATCTCCCCTCTACTTCCGGTACCACGCCGTTGTGCTGCCGGAATCGCGAGGAGAGTGCTACAACCTCCGCTGCCTGCTGGAACAAGGGAGAGGAAGGTCTTCGTCGAGTACCGAACGTGTGACCGACTGCGGGAGCGCTGCCGGAACGTGGCGCCGGAAGGATCGTCTACGCGATCTTGAGATCGGAAAGAGTACGACTACATCACCCACGAGAATCTGCTCTCGTTAACCGCTTTGGAATCTTCGAGGGTAAGTTATTCCATCGACTCGTTGCTACAATCTAGTAGATAGATCTTGGCTTGTTTGTTTGTATGCGATAGAAAATTTTTGTTTTCCATGCTACGAAACCCTACAGTGGTATCAGAGCCGTGTCTATATGTAGATCTGTTGCACGAGTAGAACACAATGGTCATTGTGGGCGTTGATGCTTTTATTGTCGATTGCTTCTTGTGTACTTTGCATCTTGCGGTATGTTGGGATGAAGCGGCCCGGGCTAACCTTACATGACATCGTTCATGAGACTTGCTCCACGCTCGACATGCAACTTGTATTGCATAAGTGGCTTTGCGGGTGCCTGTTTCTCCTAGCATAGTTAAGATCCAATTTACAACGGGTGATTAACAATACTAGTATCAATGTTGTGGTTCATGTTCGTAAGTTAGAACGACACTTATTAACAGCCCCAAACCACGTAAAACATGCAAAGAAAGTAGAGGCGTCTAACTTTATTTTGCAGGGGTGTGCAGTGATGTGATATGGCCATGATTGTGATTATATATGATGTATGCAATGTTCCTTATTGTAAGTCGGCAACCGGCAGGAGCCATATGGTTGTCTTTAATTTCTGTTAAGACCCGCGTGTCTATTCAAAGTAGTTGTAATAGTTGAAGCCGGTGGACGACAACCATGGAGAGGCGTCATTGACCTTGATGCAATGCCGGTGATGATGGAGATCATGTTCGTGCTAGAAGATGGAGATCGGAAGCACAAAGAAGAAAGGCCATATCATATCACATATTATGAATTGCATGTGATGTTAATCCTTTATGCATCTTGTATTGCTTAGTAGACGACGGTAGCATTATAAGATGATCCCTCATGCACATGAATTTCAAGTCATAAAGTGTTCACCCTTAGTTAGCACCGTTGCTAAAGCTTGTTGTTTCGAAGCACCACGTGATGATCGGGTGTGTTAGATTCTGCAAGTGTGTACAACGTGAGCAAGCCAGATTTGCTCATGCGGAAACTAAGGTTTGATCTTGACGAGCCTAGCATGTACAGACATGGTCTCAGGAACACGGATTACCGAAAGGTAGAGCATGAGTCATATAGTAGATATGATGAACATGTTGATTGTTCGCCATTGAAGCTATATCAACTCTCGTGATGATCGGTTTTGATGTGGTGGATTTGGTTCGTGTAATCACTAAAACAATGTGAGGGATATTGTTTTGAGTGGGAGTTCACCTAGATTAATTTAATTATTAATTAGAACTCAATTTATCATAAACTAAATCAAAGTGAATTTGCATAGTTGTTGTAGTCATTGGCATCCGTTTACCACCTTGCGCTTAGTTATAATTGAGATGATAGAACTATAGAATTCTGGTTAGTTACTTTACGAACTGGTATCGTATTGTTTTGAAGTGTTAATCTAAAGTTTAAAAGTCCTATTGCAAACTTTCAGTAAGTTCCGGTTACTCCATGAAGTTTAATAATTAGTATTAAATCAAGAGTAACAATTCCAAGTGTTAGTATCATGTTTGTTTCCATGATTCTTGATATTCAAAGGATTGTCTTAATATCAAGGTTATCTAGGATCTGAAAGAGTTGTTTCAGAAACCATGATGTGTGGAAGATATTGTGATATCTAAAACGAAGTTTTGGTTGCAACATGATAGAGTATAATATGGCTAAAGTCATGTTCTCATATTTGATGAGAATTTGCAAAAGGTTGGAGACACTTGTTGTCCTAATCCTCCAAAAGGTTTTGGATAGCAACATTATACTCATAAGTTCATCGTTACAAGCTAACAGTAGCTTGATCATGGACAATTCCATGATAAGGGTGAATATTTGATGTAGGTAAAATGTTTACTACACCAAGAGATTACTAAAGAAAGGAATTTGAAAGAACACCAAATATTTGATGATGGTGATCTACTTCAAAGTGCAAGTCCAAAGACATTGGTATTTAATTATACACGCTTTGGACTATATGTCATATGTATGACTCCACTATTGATATTGATAGATTCTTTCAAACAGAAAAGGAAATATTGAAAGAGAATCTCATAAATATATGGCAGAAAAGAAAAGACTAGAATTGTTCAGTTTAAGTATATAGATGATATACATGTTATGGCTATATTCTTTGCTTATTAAACAATGTGGTTCTCAAGTATTTGATACTGAATTTGTTGGTGTGAATCGTCATACGAAACAACACAATTCATGAACTACAATGGCCTAAGTAACTAGCAAAAGAATATGTGATGATGTTCATCGAGAACAAATAAAGGGTTATTGTGTTGCTCGTTAAACATCAAAGCTTGCCTTCAAGATTTGTTTTATCAGGTATTATGAGAACAAAAGGGTTGTTCAAATAATTGCTGTAATCCATAAAAGATGGATGATTCACAAATCTCGTTGGAGAAATCACATCCATAAAACTAGTGCTAAAAATGTCGAAAGACAAATTGATTGAAAGATCACTTAGGAAGTGACATCGCCGTTTAAATTATAATGGAAAGAAAACATGAAGAAACTCCATGTGGATGGAATTTTGGAGTCTTCTGATTTTTGATCAAATGACGCTTGTGAAACTTTCCTAGAGATAATTGAAACTTCGTTCATAGGCCAAAAGGGAACGAAAGACTAGCTTATTGGAATTTGTACATATTGTTGTACGAAGTCCATTATGTGTAGTCAAGAGCGGTGGATTTCAACTTCATATGCCTTCTCCGAAAATTTGAGTGAATATATGAATATCTACTTAATAAGGATGAAGTGTGAAATATTTGGAAAAGTTCAAATACTTTCGAGATGAAGTGCAAAATCATTGTAACAAGAATATAAATAGTTTATGATAAGATCATAAAGGAAGATATTTGAGTTACAGAGTTTAGCATAATACCTAAGATTTAAGGAATCGTTCCGTGGATTTGCATTTCCCGAAACACCATAAGAGTATGGAGGATTCGAGATATGTAATTAAACCTTGTTTGACATGGTAAGATCAAAGGTATAATTCAAAAAACTGCCATTATATTTTAAAGATTAAAAGCTTTAGAGATTACCGTTTTTCCACTGAAAAGAGCTCCATCATAATCCGTTGAAATGACACCATATGTTATGGTTTGGGATAAAACCCAAGTTGTCCTTTCTTAAACATTGGTATGCTATGCATAAGAAAGATGTTTGCAACCAAAGTCGGATGAACCTGTCTTTGTATAACTGTTAAGTATTCCTCCATAAACACCGGAGACAAAAGTGTTTGTTGCTTAGAACGTCAAGTTTCTTTGAGAAGGAATTTTTTCGTGAAAAGTTAAGTGGGAGGACAATAGAACTTTGATAAGGTTAAAAGAACCTTAGCTATATGTGCAAAGTTGCGCAGCACCGAAAAGTGTTCCGGAGTTAGCAAACAATGCTCATGGCTCGCGTACTTCAAAGGTTGTGGTCACGGAGATCTAAGTTCCTATTGAAACAAGTAGGTCGGATAAACAATCAAATACCAAGATTTGAGGGTTGAATCATTATTTGAGAATAATGAACCGACTACATGCAAAGAAGCGATGATGGGCCCTGACTCCGTAAAATGGCTTGAAGCCATAAAATCCGTGATAGTTCCATACACGAGAAATCAAGTTTTGAACTTGAAGGACCCTCGAGAAAGGTGTAAGACCTTACAGTCGTGTTTGGATCTATAAATAGACATGGATGTTTTACATCTATGAAATAGTCGACATGTTGGGAAAGAGTTCACAACAAAGTTCAAAGGTTGACTATGACAAGATCTGATCTTTCATAGTGATATTTAGTCTAGACGGATTAATGTAGCAACCACTACATATAATTTTGTTATATGGTAGTTGAATAAACAAAACAAGTTCTTCTAATAGAATTGTTACCTAGGACGTGTGCATGACACCGTCCATAGGGTTTTGTTAATTCAAAGGATGCTAAAAGCATATGCAAACTTCAATGGTTAAAGTGAGCATCGCGGAGTTGGAATCTTCACTGTGATGAAACTGTTAAAGGAGTTTAAAAGTTCATTAGAGACGATGAAGATGCTTGCATTTGCAAGAAATTAAGTGGGAGCGCTAAGACATGTTTCTAATACATTATGTGGAAGACATATTGTTGATTGGAAATAAATGTATCTTTTATTAACACATATTAAGAATTTCATCCCGATGAAAGACTTAGGCAAAACCCAAATATTTGGCATCAATAGACGCTAATATGGTTGTGCCAGAAGTACATAGACAAGATATTAAATGAGTTCAATATAGAAACTACAAGAGAGGTTCTTGTCGCACAGAAAGGATTGAATGAGTTCAATGTTGATGATATATTCAAGTGTATTGACATTTGGTAAAGTGAAACAAATAATCAAGTATAGATTGATACTTGATGTATGAAATCACAAAGAGTATTTATATCGATCATACTGTGATATGTACAAATCCATATATGTCCTATGCTCTAAATGTTGTGAGCATATACCAGAATGATTCGTAAGATGATCATTGGACAATAGTAAGGATATTCTTATGATCTTTTGGAAGAACTAAGAGTATAATATTTGTAGAAGTGACAAATAGATGGTTAGTTCATTGTAAAAAGTACTACATTGATACTAGCTTTGTCACAAAGTACAAATTAAGTTTATCTCAATCTAAACTAAGGGTGGCACAATATAATGGAAAGTGAGTTCCATAATGGATTTGGATGAGTTCCAAAGTTAAGACATTGTGACAGATACTACAACAAAAGGCTAAGTATATGACTGCTATTTTAGCAGCAAAAGAGGGCATTTGTGTCAAGTAGTTTGTTATCAAACTAGGTGTAGTTCACAGTGGGATAATACTATGAAGATATATTGTGCGACAATATTATCAACATGTTTTAACCCCAAAGAACTAAAGGTCACACCGAAAGACCAAATTTATACAAAGCCATCTCATTAGAGAATGAGTGATGCGTAGAGACGCAAAGACATGCAATTACACACGGACCTGGAAGTGTCAGATCCAGAGATCAGTTGACCACTAGCAATCGTGTACATACAACACCGGAAAGCCATAGGTGTTGAATACACAAAGGTTTGAAACTAGATTATTGACTCTAGTGCAAGTGGGAGACTGTTGGAGATATGCCCAAGAGGCAATAATAAAGTGGTTATTATCATATCTTCACACTTATGATAAATGTTTACATACCATGCTATAATTGTATTAACCGGAAACATTAATACTTGTGTGATTTGTAAAATTAGAGTCCCTAGTAAAGCCTCTTGTTAAACTAGCTTGTTGGTTAATATATGATCATGGTTTCCTGATCATGAACATAGAGATGTTATTAACAACAGGATCATATCATTAGGAGAATGATGTGATGGACATGCTCCTATAGATAAGCGTAGCATAAAGATCAAGTCATTTAAATAGTTCAATTGCTATATGCTTTCTGATACATAGTAACCTAATTCCTTCGACCATGAGATCATGCATATCACCTTTTCCGGATGGATGCTTTGATGTCATCAAACACCACACCATAACAGGGTGGCTATAAAGGTGACATTGAGTGTTCAGAAAGTATTGGTTGAAACACATGGATCAAGAGTGGGATTTGTCCATCCATATGACGGATAGATATACTCTGGGCCCTCTCGGTGAAATGTCATCCAATTAGCTTGCAAGCATGTGACTGGCTCACAAGGGATCACATATCACGGGAACGAGAAAAGAGTACTTATCAGTAACGAGGTTGAACTAGGTATGCAGAGATACCGACGATCATAACCTCGGATAAGTAAACTATCGTGAGACAAAGGGAAATTGGTATCGTATGTAAGTGGTTCATTCGATCGCAAAGTAATCGTAGAAATATGTGGGAGCCATATGAATTTCCAGATTCCTCTATTGGTTATTGTTCGGAGAAGTGTCTCAATCATGTCCGCATAATTCACGAACCGTAGGGAGACACACTTAAGGATTCGACGTTGTTTTGAGTAGTTATGGTGTTATGAGAAAGAGACCGAATGTTGTTCGGAGTCTCGGATGGGATCCGGGATATCACGAGGTGATCCGGAATGGTCCGGAGAATAAGATTCATATAAGGAAAGTCCCGTTTCGGAGTTCGGGAATGATTCCGGTGTTTTCATCGGGAATGTTCTAGAAGGTTCCGGATTGTCCGGCACTCCGGGGGGGAAGGGTACATGAATGTGTCATTGAATGATTGCATCATGTACTAAGTGTTCTTGCTGTTCCAAAAACATGAAAGTCAAATTGCCAGTTTGAAAGTCAAACGGCTAAAACAGGAAACTGTGGAAAACAGGAAACTGTGGGAAACAAGCAAGAGGAGGTTGAAACCAACTTGGAGGAGGAGTTCCTCTCCTCCAAGCCGGCGCCCAGCCCTAGGCCGAGTTGGGGAGGGACTCCCTCCCTCCCTAGCGCGCCTAGCCCCTCCACCTATAAAAGGAGGGGCAGGGCTCCTCCTTGAGACACACAAGTTTCTACCTCTAATCTCCGGTTTAGAGCCGTTCTGGTTTAGAGCTTCTAATTGCTTTAGCCTGCGGTTTAGAGCCTTCTAATTGGTGTGTCTAATCTCTAGACCACTAATAGCCCTCTCTCATACTCCACCATACTCGCTCCGGCTTAAGGCGAAGCCCTGCGAGATCTCCCCTCTACTTCCGGTACCACGCCGTTGTGCTGCCGGAATCGCGAGGAGAGTGCTACAACCTCCGCTGCCTGCTGGAACAAGGGAGAGGAAGGTCTTCGTCGAGTACCGAACGTGTGACCGACTGCGGGAGCGCTGCCGGAACGTGGCGCCGGAAGGATCGTCTACGCGATCTTGAGATCGGAAAGAGTACGACTACATCACCCACGAGAATCTGCTCTCGTTAACCGCTTTGGAATCTTCGAGGGTAAGTTATTCCATCGACTCGTTGCTACAATCTAGTAGATAGATCATGGCTTGTTTGTTTGTATGCGATAGAATTTTTTTGTTTTCCATGCTACGAAACCCTACAGAAATATCCTGATAGAAGCTGTCAGAGGAGAAAGGACAAGGCGGAAGTTGAAGCAGATATTCAGAAAGAGCGAATGCGTATAATTGAAGAACGAATAAAGCAACAACAAGATGAAATTAACGCACTTAGAGAGCAAAGTACTACCGGCCCATCTCAGTAGCACATGGTGGTAGAACCTGCATTCGATGCTACCGGCCTATCGAACAATCGAAAAAGCAGTGTGGCTTCCACCGAGGTACCGGGTGATGACAATGAAGATGACGATGGTGCACCGACGATGGATCCTGTTTGCTACCCAGTGGATGATATCACACCGATGACACACTGCGAGCTACATGTCAAAGTTGTGAACATATCAATGAAGGTGGCGGTCGGCTATGCCTTACCAATTGGACCCACACCAACTTACCACTGTCGCCCGGTTCCACAGGCCTACGTTGTTATCGGGGTGGATGAAATCATGCCCATCTTTGAAGTTCTGAAGCTTGACTATCCTGCAGGTGAAGGGGATGTGACTGAACTGGGAGACGCAACAAACGTCACCATTCTATGGCCAAAGGAATGTATCGTGCTTCGAAATCACACGCCAAGGCCATCTTCGCCGCCGCCTCACCCGTGTCCAGCGACGTCGTCGCCGCCGCGGCAGCCATCTTTGTCGCCTCACCCGGCTCCGTCGCCTCACCCGTCTCCATCGCCTCACCCATCTCCTCGCCTCACCAATCTCCGGCGCAGCCATCGCCGCGGCAGCCATCGCTGGCGCCTCTGGATAAAAAGCATAAGCGTACCATCGCTACTCTGCGTCGGGGTAAGCGATCGCCAAAAAGTAAACAAGAGCCTCTTCCAAAAGTACCAAAGGTTCCTCCCAAGAGAGCTTATGACTGTACTGAAGAGGAGACTACGGCTATCGTTGATACGGAAACGATAGCGTTTTTCACTAAGCTGAGGCGGCCGAAAGAGCCAGAGTTCCCCAGCACCAAAGAAGAAAAAGCCAGAGTGTTCAAAATGCTAAAGACTCTTCATCAACCCGAGTCAAAGCTGTCATCAGACTATGAGCGTTCTATTCTCAAGTCACATGCGGCACAGCAAGCCTCGAAGAGCAGTACTGATGCAAGCGAGAAATCTGTTGTCCAGCTCGGAGAACAAGCAAAACAGTCTTGCGCCCCTCTCAAGGTGATTTCCCATACCAATGTGGGGTCGAGCAAATATGCGGCTGAAGAGCAGTATGATCCAGAGGTAGTTGCACAATACGGAGAAGCTGCCGCTGCTCAAGGTATGAGTATTGCCCAGTACTTATCCTAGTTAGAGTACTTCCCCGTGTGTGAAGTAGCATACAAATACCAGTACGGCAAACCTCTCGTCAAACCTGAGAAGATAAATAATCTTCCAACAAAAATGCGAAGATTGCATAACTGGTACATGCATGCCACAAAGGCCAGGGCTAACTGGACAGTGCTGAGGGTTACAAAAAAGCATTATGGGAAAGAAATAGATGATATGATATCCATTGAATTTGATGAACTATTTTAATTATTCAATCAAGACGCCTTGGACAAATCGATCATCAGTGCCTATCGTCTATAAGTACTAATTCTGTAATTAATTTAGTCTCTAGCTATCTCACCTCGTTTATTGCATGTATATAATCATACTATAATATGAAGAATTAAGATTTTTGAATGCAGCAGATGACAAATCTATGACATTGGGTTCATTGACCCATATTGGGTTCATCAAGCTAATCTCAAAACAAACCCCCAAGATACGGATGATAATATCGTACAGGCGTTAAGGTTTCAAGAAACCAGAAGGGAAATACTATTTCCTTACAACTTCGAGTGAGTGTTATTGTCTTGTATGCACTTTCTATTTCGCTTACTCGATGTTAAGTATATAATTGATTAGTTAAGCATGCGCAGCTTCCACTATATTCTATTAATCATTCAACTTGACAAAGGGTGTGTACTAGTCATGGACTTGAAACATAAACCCCTTGAGCAGTGGAAGGACATGCAGATGCTTCTCCAACGGTAATTCTAATCATTACGACACTATATCGGCAACGCTCGTGAATTTTATGATATCAAGTAATAAATAACTTCTTTTATTCGTTTTCTTTGCCGGACAGCGCTTGGAAACGGTTCACCAACAAGGCTAGGGGTGTTTGGAAAGAGGAGCTTACATTTCAACCACTAGATGTAAGCACCACTAGCTATATCCGCGCATCTCTTTGATTCTAGTTTTGATACCGTTATTATCATGCTTGATTATTTTTTTGATTGAACACTGTTCTCGTAAAATGCCTGACGCAGGGACCAGGGAACAATTTATGTGGATACTATGTTTGCGAGTTCATCCGTCAGACCTGCTATGAGAAGGACAGAAATTTAGAGCAACTCCACATACGTAAACAATTTCTATAGTTTTTAATTACCATCAAATTGTGTTTAGTTTCATTTATATAGGCTGACTCCTTTTTTAAATCAGATCGAACGTCTACGAGACGGTCTTCTGCCAAAGGATCGCGTACGAGCAATTCAGTAGGAATTGGCGGGATTCTTGGACGCACAAATCCTAAACCCAAAAGGGGAATACTATTCGGGTGTGTATAAACAATAGGGATTATACAAAGAGCTTATTTTGTATGCTTTGCATGAACTCGATCCGTGTATCGAATGTAATATGTTAGACGCTTGGATCTATATTGTCATGATGATCTTGTGTAATATAATGGTTCCTTCATTGATGAGTGCAAAACACTGAATAAACAATAAAACAACATAAATGAATTCTCTGCCGTGGCACAAAAAGTGACCAAAATGTTGCCACGGCAACAAAAGTTGCCAAAATGAATTCTCTGCCGCGGCAGAGAAATGTGTCAAATCTCTGCCACGAAAGATGGATAACGGTTGCTCCCCCCTCGCCCTCCGCCGCGGCCACGTGTACGCCCTTTTGTCCCGGTTTGTGGGGCAACCGGGACTAAAGGTTGGGGCTTTAGTCCCGATTGCCCCGTCCCGGTTGGGGAACCGGGACTAAATACCCTTACCAACTGGGACACATGGGGATGTTTCCACTAGTGCGCCTCTCCAAGCCCCTCACCGCATTGGTCCCCTCACATTCCACGCCTCCCCTCGATGTGCTTCCTCCGATGCACTGAGTCAACTGCTCGTGTCCAGTCATCGGTTGTGCCAGCAAGCTTGATGCTCCACTGCGGTAAGGACTCGCCGTCAGGGCAGAACCTCCTGTCAACTGAACCTTGAAGGCTTTGTTCTAGCTAGAGCAGTGTGCTGGTTGGCTGCTTCCACTGATCTCAGTCCCTTCGACGACAACATGATTGGGGAAGAAGGTAACATGAACTGGATTAGGTCCAAATGAGTGCATTTTTCTGCATTTCTCAATCAGTAAATCCATGTATACCTTTTGTATATGTAATTGTGAAATCAATTTTATCGGCTGATCCATGTGTTCATATCTTGCATCTGCTAGGTGTTTGATTTTGTATAGAAACACTAGTAATTTTCATGTTTGGGTTGGATATTTTTTCTTCTTCCATGTACTGCTTGCCAACAATGTTGGCATTGGCTGTATATAATGCCTGACTTTACTATGCTTCTTGCATATATAGTGGTGCTTTATCAAGTTTTTAGTTTGCTTCCTTATAGAGGTAGTAGTGTTTCTTCAGTACATACATTTTTCTCCATATTCTTGTTTATTCTTCCACGTCTTGTTCGTTTTGCTTTCCATGTTATGCTTCTATGTTTTGTAGGCATCATGAAGGGGGATGATTCCGAGCGTCCATTCAAGAGTCAATTTACAGCAGGAATGTTGAATGATGTATGGCACGAGCAGTCAATGCATTGCCTCGTTGACGCAAGGCTCACAATCATACAATAGTGTAACAAAGAGAGAACAATAGATTTGTGGTCAAGTAATGTGTCAGCCATAGAGCAATTTGTCCCGGTCCAGCAATGGTGGATGCTCGCATTGTTCTCTTGCAACAACAATCCTTGTAGAAACCATGTAAAATAGAAAAGTATGAATTGAAATTCAAATACTGCTAATATGAAGCATTGTTCTAATTGACAGGAAGCATGTATTAATCTGGTTGTTTTGCAAAATAAAAAATCTGGTTCGAAGCATAGTTGATTGGTGGTTGCATATATACAATGAAAATCTTGTTGGAAGCATAGTTAATTGGCGGAAGCATGTATACTGGGAATATGAAGCTCTAATCTCCCGTGTATGAAGCAACTAGCCAAAACTATGAGAGCACAAAGTTGTCAATTAGATAGGAGAAGACCTAATTCGTGTTGAAACAGTCCCCAATTTTCTTGAAGCTTTGCACAAAATCCCTAGGCGCTTGGTAGGTATTACGGGAACAAAATACCTAGTTTCATAGGTCCAATATTTCTGTTAAATACATACGAAATTTCAGGGAAATGGAAACATGATTTTGCCCTGTTTCAATAAGCTACTACTCTCATACCATTTTTTAAACACGGAAGCAAAATTAAGATATATCAGAAGCAAATGTTCAAGAAATGTGTTGGAAGCACCACATGGTATGTGTGGTTAGCAACCTAACCAAATCCGGAAAAAATGTGTTGGAAGCAAATTCGATTAATATCAGAAAGATTAAGAAATAATAGTTTCCTATAAATCTGCTTTGTTTAATGTTCAAATTTTGTCTCATAAAAAAGCAATTAATAGAGGCCACCAGAAGCACCTAAGCGGAGAAAAACCAGAATGAAGAGGAGCCCCATCAGCGCGGACATCCATTACAGAAATGGTAAATATGGAAGCGTGCAATCAGAACATTTAAGATATGAAGCATTGAATTGTCCACAAATTTCTGAGATTACATGCGTCGGTTCACTAGTGGAAACGCGACCTTGGTTGAGGTGGGAAATGGGCTTTAACACCGGTTGTTCTACGAACCGGTGTTAAAGGGGACGCCCGTACTAGCGTGGTCCATAGAGCAAAAGGAGCACCCCCTTTAACACCAGTTCGAGCCACGAATTGGTGTTAAAGGCCCTGCACTAGTGGCTCGCGCAGCCCCCCCCCCCTTTAACACCGGTTCGTGGCTTGAACCAGTGTTAAAGGGGGTGCGCCTATATAACACACCGCAGCCCACACCCGTCTCTCTCATTTTTTCACTCTCTCATTTTGGAGCATAGCAAGAGGGTGCGAGGTGTGCTAGTTTGTGTTTTTTCCTATACACAAGAGGTGTTCGGTGAAATGCCTGAGAGCTCAAAATAAGTTCTCTCGTTGCTCTTTCCTTCTCGGTTGAGGTCGACAACTTTATCCTTTCATGTGTCATTGATGTACTATATAAATGGTCTCCCTATTAATTTTTGATATACTATATATTAATGCAGATGAACCGGCAATGGATGTACGGTGACCGACGCACTTCCGAGTATATTACGGGCCTCCAAAATTTCATCGGTGTGGCTAATGCAAACCGTGGTCACAATGGTTTTATTTGTTGTCCGCGTGTTCACTGTCAGAACAAGAAAGACTACTCAAATAACAGAACCATTCACGCCCACCTGCTTCGATCCGGTTTCATGCCCAGCTATAATTGTTGGACCAAGCATGGAGAAAAAGGGGTTGTGATGGAAGACAACGAAGAAGAAGAGGATGATGACAATTATCATAATATGTATCCTGAATACGATGATACTGCAACGGGGGTAGATATGAAGATCAAGAGGCAGTAGATGGGCCCGCTGATGACGATCCTGGTCGGGCCATTTCTGATGCAAAGGAAGAATGTGAAACTGAAAAGGAGAAGGAGAAGCTGGAGCAGATGTTAAAGGATCACAAAACATTATTGTACCCAACTTGCGAAGATGGCCACAAAAAGCTAGGTACCACACTGGATTTGCTGCAATGGAAGGCAGAGAACGGTGTGACTGACAGCGCATTTTCAAAGTTGTTGGTAAAAATGAAGAATCTGCTTCCAACAAATAATGAATTGCCCGATAGTACATACCAAGCAAAGAAGGTTGTCTGCCCTTTAGGATTAGGACGTGCAGAAGATACATGCCTGCATTAATGACTGCATCCTCTACCGCGGTGAGAAGTACTAGAATTTGAATGCATGCCCGGTATGCACTGCACTGCGGTATAAGATCAGACGAGACGATCCTGGCGATGTTGAGGGCGAGGCCCCTAGGAAGAAGGTTTCTGCCAAGGTTATGTGGTATGCTCCTATAATACCACGGTTAAAACGTCTCTTCAGAAATAAAGAGCATGCCAAGTTGTTGCGATGGGACATGGAAGACCGTAAGAAATACGCGATGTTGAGACACCCGTTGATGGGTCACGGTGGAGAAAAGTCGAGCGAGAGTACCCGGACTTCACACGTGACACAAGGAACTTAAGGTTTGGTCTAAGTACAGATGGAATGAATCCTTTTGGTGAGCAGAGCTGCAGTCACAGCACCTGGCCTATGACTCTATGTATCTATAACCTTCCTCCTTGGTTGTGCATGAAGAGGAAGTTCATTATGATGCCAGTGCTCATCCAAGGCTTGAGGCAACCCGGCAACGACATTGATGTGTACCTAAGGCCATTAGTTGAAGAACTTTTACAGCTATGGGCCAAACCAGGTGTATGTATGTGGGATGAGCATAAAGGGGAGACATTTGAACTACGAGCGTTGCTTTTCGTAACCATCAATGATTGGCCTGCTCTTAGTAAAATTTCAGGGCAGACAAACAAGGGATACAATGCATGCACACACTGTTTAGATGAGACTGAAAGTGTATATTTGGATAAATGTAAGAAGGTTGTGTACCTAGGGTATCGTCGATTTCTTCCGAACCTGCATCCCGTAAGAAAGAAAGGCAAGCATTTCAAACGTCTGGCATAACCCCGGAGGAAGCCTGTCCTCCGTACCGGTAAGGAGGTATTTGGTATGGTCAAGGACCTAGAAGTAATCTTTGGAAAAGGTCCTGGCAGTATATCTGTTCCGAATGACGATGCCGGACACGCGCCCATGTGAAAGAAGCAATCTATATTTTGGGACCTACCCTATTGGAAAGTCCTAGATGTCCGCTCTTCAATCGACGTGATGCACGTGATGAAGAATGTTTGCGTGAACCTGCTAAGCTTCCTAGGAGTGTATGGGAAGACAAAAGATACACCGGAAGCACGACAGGACCAGCAACGTATGAAAGACCCTGAAGAGCCTATGCATCCTAAGAACGAGAAGGGTAAACGATGCCACTTAACTCCTTCCAGCTTCCACTTACCAAAGCAGAGAAGGAAATCTTTTTTGAATGCCTGAGCAGTATCAAGGTCATGTCTGGCTTCTTGTCGAATATAAAGGGAATAATAAATATGGCAGAGAAAAAATTCCAAAACCTGAAGTCTCATGACTGCCACGTGATTATGACGCAATTGCCTCCGATTGCATTGAGGGGGATTATACCTGAAAATATTCGAGTACCCATTGTGAAGTTATGTGCATTCCTCAATGCAATATCTCAGAAGGTAATCGATCCAGAAAGCCTATCAGGGTTATAGACAAATGTGGCCAAATGTCTTGTCAGCTTTGAGTTGGTGTTCCCACCATCCTTTTTCAATATTATGACGCATCTCCTAGTTCACCTAGTAGAAGAGATTGCCATTCTCGGTCCTGTATTTCTACACAATATGTTCCCCTTTGAGAGGTACATGGGAGTATTAAAGAAATATGTTCATAACCGTGCTAGGCCAGAAGGAAGCATCTCCAAGGGTCATGTAACAGAGGAGGTCATTGAGTTCTGTGTTGATTTTATTCCTGACCTTAAGGCGATTGGTGTTCCAGAATCACGACATGAGGGGATACTGCATGGAAAAGGCACCCTAGGATGTAAAGCAATGATATGTAGGGACAGGCATTCTCTCAATCAAGCATACTACACGGTTTTACAAAGATCTATCTTGGTTGCCCCGTATATCAATGAACACAAGAATTTTATACGCCTCAAACACCCGGGGTAGTCTGATGAATGGATTATAAGTGAATAAATGGCGAGTTTTGGCGGCTGGCTGCAAAGACTTCTCACGAATAACACCATTGTTGGAGATCAGCTATACTTGTTGGCTAGGACACCATCTTCGACTGTATGTACTTTCCAAGCGTACGAGATAAATGGGAATACATTTTATATGATAGGCCAAGATAAAAAGAGCACCAACCAAAACAGTGGTGTCCGCTTCGATGCAACAGAAGACAATGTGCAAAAGACCACGTATTATGGGTTCATGGAGGAGATATGGGAACTTGACTATGGACCTAATTTTAAGGTCCCCTTGTTTCGGTGCAAATGGGCCAAGCTAACAGGAGGAGGGGTTGGTAGACAAGAAGTATGGAATGACAACAGTGGATCTCAACAATCTTATGAAGGTAGACAAGAACTTAGACGAACCATTCGTCTTAGCCAATGATGTGGCCCAGGTTTTCTATGTGAAGGACATGTCTACCAAACCGAAAAAAAGAAAAAAAAGCAAACAGATACATCACACGATGAGCCAAAGTGTCACATAGTCCTTTTAGGGAAAAGAAACATCGTGGGAGTGGAGCACAAGACAGACATGTCAGAAGATTATAACAAGTTTGATGAAATTCCGCCCTTCAGAGTGAAGACTGACCCAACCATCTTGTTAAACGGTGCTGATACTCCATGGTTACGGCCGACGCGATCATAAGATTGACTATATGTATTAATTGAGCTATTTTTGGCACACATATGTATCTCAAAATGGAAATCAATGTCATATTTCTTATGTTAACACTATATGTATTAAATGAGCCATTTTCTTTCTGCCATTTCTTCCCGCTAGTTCTTCCCACCAGTTTTTCCCGCTAGTTCTTCCCGCCAGTTCTTCCCTCCAGTTATCTTCCTGCCATTTCTCACTATATATATATATGTAGGTTTGGCCTCCATTGTCATTGCACATCTCTAGACTCATATCTGCAACCTCATCACTCTTTTCCATGACTTCCACTATACCACAAACCCCCAGGGAGGCGGAGGCGCTTTACGCCTCGAACTACCCCGGCCTGCCGGGCAACTGCGTCCCCGTCGGCTGGATGCTGATCGCTAGAGGCGTGTCGGTTCCTCCTGTCCCTCTAGGTGTGGCGCGCCGGATAACCACTACTACTTCGAGCTCACACCGGAGCAGCGGAGGAATCCCAGATGGCATCCCGACTTGGGAAGCCTTCTTTGGGGATCGGCGTGAGAGGGCGCTCGCCAGGCACGAGGAGGACGACCCACCTCCTCCGAACTTCAACGAGGCCGGCCGTCGGCTGTGGTGGCGCGGTCGGACTCTCCAGAGCGTCAAGGCCTACAATACCGCCGCCGACTCTAACCCCCGTCTACGCTACCCTCAAGTCTAGCCCACGCGTACTCGGCCTTCAAGGTTCAACTATGACGACCCCGACGACGACAGCGACGATGGCCACAGCGAGTACGACGACTACAGTGGCGAGTATTACAGGTGTAGGCAGGAGCATGACTGAATCACTCCAACATTCCAAAACAAGTTCGGTCGATTGTGACTTAATCTAGATGTATCTTATTTTTCAGTTCTTCTATGTATCTTAATTTCCAGTCGTGTTCTGTTAGTTGCGTTATGTACTTTAATTCCAGTTCTATCGTAATAAAATTTTCTTCCCTCCCTTTTCCTCCCGCGCATTCTGCCCACCCTTTCCCATATGTTACTAGTTTGAATAGTTAGAATTTTATTTTTTTTAAAACAACAAATGTTTTAGGATTAATTATTCAAATACAAATAATTTTCATGTTGAAAGTTTTGTCAGATTCCAAAGTGTACAAAAGATGCTAAATTTAAATATCCAAACAATTCAAAAATGTTAATACAAAATAAAATATGATTTTCTCTAATAAAATATGGTTATATTCCTTTTCAGATGCTTAATATTTCTTAAGTTCAAAGTTTTAGGGTTTGACTATTTTAATTTTGTCTTAAATGAATAATCAAAATTTATATGTAAGTGTTTTAATCATTTTGAAAATTTTCATCTACAGTAACTATAAAATGTTTTATATGAATGGATAGATCTTATTTTTCTGAAAATTATGATATATTGTTCATATTTTTCTGAGTTACAATGAAAAAGATATGAATTTTATTAATTCTATCCTATTTTTGAATTAAAAAAGCCCCCTTTAATGTACGAAATAAATGCCCTCCTTTAACACCGGTTGGATAGAACCGGTGTTAAAGGGGGCCATTTATTTGCACACCCCTCCCCTCTTTAACATCGGTTCCAGCCACGAACCGGTGTTAAAAGGAGGGGGTGCGCGCGCGAAACGAATCCCCCCCCTTTAACACCGGTTCGTGGTTGGAACCGTTGTTAAAGGGGGGTTATAACAGCGCGCGCATTCCTCCTCTTCCCCAGCCAGACACTTAGCAAATTTTGGGATCGATCGAGCAGAGGAGCGCGCGTAGAACAAGGACGACGCCAGCAGACTGCTCAACCGCGCCGTCGCCGTCCGCCACCGCGCCCGCATTGTCCGCCACCGTGCTCGCGCTGTCTGCCACCACGCTCCTCGACGTCCACCGCCCTCCTTGCCGTCCGCACCGCACGTGCGCCCCTGTTGTCGGTCGCGCCTCCTTGTCGTTCACGCCGCCTTGCCGTCGTCGGCCGCCGTGCACTAGGTGAGCCGCTCCTATAGGATTTTTGGTTTAGGATTTTGTTTTAGGATTTTTATTTAGCAATTTTGTTTTAGGATTTTTGTTTAGCAATTTTGTGTTAGCAATTTTGTTTTAGTAATTTTGTTTTAGGATTTTTGTTTTATGAATTAGCATATATATATATGTGTTAGGATTTTCTAGAAAAAATTGTTAGAATATTTTGTTAGGATATTTTGTGTCATAATCATAATTAAGTTTAGAGAATATTTTGTTAGGATATTTTGTGTCATAATCATAATTAAGTTTAGAGAATAATCATAATCATAGGATATTTTGTGTCATAATCATAATTAAGTTTAGAGAATAATCATAATCATAATGTTAGGGCGTGCCCACCCACGCCACGGTCGCCGTAGCGCCCACCCACGTCGTTGCCGCCGCCTTGTAGTGCTCTTCTTCCGCGTTCAAGGAATCGATGCGGGGCATCCGCAATCGACCCTCTAGCACCGCTTCTTCTCCAAGCCCGACGACCACCACCATCGCCATCGTCGCCGTTTCCGACCCCGCCCGGCCTCGCGGACCCCTCTGGTAGACCCACGGTGCTCACCCGTCCCTCCGCTCACTCCCTCTCGCTCGGAGCCGTCGTCGCCTCGCTGCTCTGCAAGCGCCGCCGCTGGTCGTCGTTGTTGTCGTCGCTCTGGTGACCCCTAGATAGCGGCGCCGCCCGTTTTAGGTAGGCCGCATCGCGCTGAGTCGAACGTGCTTGATCGCGCTCCCTAGGTCGCTCTCTTACTCTAAATAATATTTGTGTATTTTTTTATGAATAATATGTATATTTGTGTATGAATCCAAGTCCACTTGAATGTTTACTCTCTTACTCTAGATAATATTATTGTTTTAGGAACTATGGATCCACTCAGTAAAAACCTTGAAGAGGAAGAAATAATGGAGAACATGATCCACGAGGATACCTTACAATATTTGAACTTGGAGGGACATGATGACAGCTCAAGTAGTCATGGACAAGATGACAACTCTGGTGAACGCACTTTAGTGATTACAAAGTCCGTCGAGGTATATATATGCATGGATTAAGCCTCTGCCGACTTGCACCGATTGATTTGTATATATATGTACATGTATTAATTAACGCTTCTTTCTTCTTTTAGCCCTCCGGATCGACCAACCAGCAACAATCTTCTTTTATGAAAAAGAGTAAGCGAGGCGCGAGCCATCGGTTGAAAAGATCGTGCAAAGTTCATGATCGAAGCAGTCCGTGTTGATGGCAGGCCGATGGAGCGCAAGAAGGCCGCAGACAAATTTATACATTAGGCTAGAGTTCTTGTTAGGGACCAAATCCCAATCATAATTGAATATTGGAATAAGACAAAGAAGGGCGGCGGTATCGTTGTCGATGAAAGATCCAAAGAAACGTTTTGGAATTCGCTGTTGGTAAATTTCACCCTACCGCCAGAGAAGGATGAAAATAAACCGGTTATAAAGAAAAAGGTTAAAGAGTTGACTCTAAAGAAGATGGCTGACGCTTTCCGCAACTGGAAAACAAAATTGAACAAATTTGTCAAAACTCGCGAGACTCCAGATTTCGAAGACGCATATTATGCGAAGATAAGACCTCACTGGCTCGAATTTGTGGCATACAAGGAAGGTGCTATATCTACAAAAAGGTTAGAAACCAATACGCTAAATGCCCAGAAGAAGGAATATCACCAGAGGACGGGGTCAGGTGGCTACATATCTCAGAGGCCTAAGTGGGAGGAAGCTGAGAAGGCCCTGCGTGATAGAGGGATCACACCCCAGACACATGTGTGGGACCTACGTGCAAATACTTGGTTCTACGGAATCGGGGCAAGGTTGGACCCAGAAACGGGATTGTGTATCTTCCCAACCCTCCTTGCCAAACCCGTCACTAAACTCATCACGGCATACAAGGAAACAATCGCCAGGACCTTCCATCCCGACGGAGAGAATGACCAGCTGACACGTGCCATCGGAGAGCAGGAAAACCAATCCTGCGCCCCGCTCCAAGTGTTCGACACACGAATAGCTCCTCCTGTAAAAGATTACGAGGCAGAGCTACAAAGAAAGGCCAATGAGATGGGGATGACTTACATTGCATACTTGAACATCATGGGAGACAAATTGCCCAAAGGCGATGTCAACCCCATACAGCCATGGAAGTATGGGAAGAATCTCGTCAAGAAAGAGGAGCTCAAGAATGTACCAACAAAGATGCGAAGATTGCACAACTGGTACCTTGATTTCTGCAAGAAGAGAAAGGAAGAATGGATCACGGCGTATATAAGAGATGAGATTTTCTTGTGCGGAAACGACGAGATCGCCTTCAACATTCAAGACTTGCATTTTCTATTCAATCAGAAGGAACTCGACAAAGCTGCCATCAGCCTTTATTGTGTGTAAGTACTATTTCTGTAATTTCTATCTCATCTCATTCAATTTATTAATTGCATGTATATATATGCTCACCATATATGTGTATACTATTATGCAGGAAAAAGGTTATGGAATGCATGAAAGGAGGCCTTTTTGATATTGGGTTCGTTGACCCAAATAGAGTTCATGAAGAAATGGTAAGACACAAACCTGGGCAAACAGAAGATTTCTTGCTAAGGTATTTACTGAGACAACAAACCAAAAGGAAAATACTATTGCCTTACAACTTCTCGTGAGTACTGTTACCCTCTCTTGTACACATTCTGTATCGGCTTACTCGATGTTAACTGTAACTGATGATGAGTTATGCTTGCGAAGGTTCCACTTTATTCTGCTAGTCATTCAACCTGACTCAGGAAAAGTCCTTGTCATGGACTCGTTACGAAAAGACCAAGAGTTATGGGTAGACTTTAAAGAGATGCTCCAGAGGTAATTTCAATCATATTATCGCACTAGATCGGCAACTTTCGTGACAACAAGTAATTAATTACTCCTTTATCCATTTTCTTTGCCGGACAGGGTTTGGAAAAGGTTCACGGGCAGGGTCGTGGGTGAATGGTCAGAAGAACTAAAATTTGTAGACCAAAATATAAGTAATACTAGCTAGCTAGGTTTGCATATCTCTTTGATTCTGCTTCCAATTCCATTATATCATGCTTTATTGATTATTATTTTGATTGAACTCTCTATTCTCGTAAAGTGCGCGCATCAGGGACCCGACAATAACTTATGTGGATACTATGTTTGCGAGTTCATTCGCAACACGATATGTGCGACGGGCCAAGCCGCACTAGAACAACTTAGAGTAAGTAAACAAAGTACACAACATTATTTTATTACCATCAATTGTGTTGAGTTTTATTCTTATATATATTGACCTCATTCTTCATATATATTTAGATCGAACGGATATGGGACCAACTCCTACCATTTGACCGCATACGGGCCATTCAAGAGGAATTGACGGGGTTCATACTTGATGAGGTCGTCACGCCTGGCGGAGAACTCTTTAGATATCCACCAAAATGAACGTGTACGAAGATGTTATGTTGTATATATGATTGAACGTGTTTGTCTTGTACTTGATGCTTCAACGTTTACGAAGAATACCACAATGACGATGTTTGTGTATAATAATAGTTGCTTAATTATTCATGTACTCGTATGTATCGACGATGTATGTGTATACCTCTCTCGATCGATTCCCCCTTCCCCCTCCCCGTCCCCTCCGCGCCGCAGAAATACGCCTAGAATGGGGCGGCGGCAGAACTCTGCCATGGCAGAGATTTATGCCGTTTTCCTGCCGCGACAGAGATTTATGCCTTTTTTCTGTCGTGACAGAGAACATTTAACACTGGTTCGTGTTACGAACCGGTGTTAAAGGTGGGGGCCTGAACGCTGCGGCAGCCCCACGTGCGCCACCCTTTAACAGCAGTTCATATAAGAACCGCTGTTAAGGGGGCCTCTAACACCGAACCACCAACAGCGGTTCTACAACCGATGTTAGAGGCTGGTCCAAACCGGTGTTAGAGGCCTGTGTGTGCACTAGTGGTTACGCTTGATGATCGTACAGTACAGTTTTTTTCCTATCGGACGGATGACTAGTGGTTCGATGGGAATCCTAAATCGGCTTCCGATTCCTAGAGGTGTTATTTCCACTATGACTAATCTTAAGATTAAGACATGTTTATCATTTAATAATTCCCCTGTTAATAGCTCGGAGGCCCTCTCTCTTCATAAATTTACTCCCAAACCGCAGCCTTCCTCCACATGCATCCCCCGTGGGAACTTTTCTGCATGCAGAACATGAATTGCATGCGTTGAGCCCCCCGGACTTACTCGCATGCCATATAAAATCCGGAGTAATTGAAGTTGTTAGATGGACCCATAGCCGACACCGAAAATCTCGATCCGTTAAAAACGTCTTCCCGGTGCACTGAATGCACTGAAAACAAGAATACAACCCTAAAGTGAACTAAAAAAAATTATTCATGAAAAAATTTAGACAAGATTATGGTCAGTTCATCAAGGACAACACCAATTCATCACAACATCACAACGATTCTTTACATACGAAGGAGAGCAAAATATATAGGGTCATCGCGGCCATTACCCTACCCCTGTTGTGTCCAAAATGGGCTCCTCGAAACCTCACCAGAGCCTAGGGAGCGACCGATTTTGCGGCAGCGAGCTCAATCAGATTCGGAGGAGACCTCGATGATCTCCTGCTTGACACGGAGAGTGCACTCCGCCAGTTCCCGCTCCATGGCCTCCCTCTGCCCGAGGACGTAGACCTGGTGCTTCTTGTCCGTTGGATGAGCTCGCGCAGATCATCGTGCCATCATCTTGAACGCCTAGTGCTTCGCCTCGTCGGAGTCGATGAAGTCCTTGAGCATCACGTGGTTTCCCTTCGACTCACCATTGGACAGCACGTACACATCCGGCGAGGATGGCGCAGCGTCGAAGTCAGATTCGATCTCAAAGGAGGGGATGTGCGAGCGTGGCCTCCGCGTCGTTGCCGGTTCTCCAGAGGACGGGAGAGGGAAATGACGAGGCGTGAGGCCTGCAGGCGGTGTGGTGCGCCATGCTCCACAAATCCACGTCCTCGGCCTCACATCGGAGTGTCGTTGTAGATGTATCAAAGGGAGGCGTGCTTGTGCGCACTATCGGCGGTGATGTGGTGCTTCCGCTCTTTCTCAGAGATGACACCGCCACGAGAGGTCCCAAGGCAGCCGATTGGGCCTCGCCCAACACTAATTCAGCGGTAATAACTAATAGGTAGCACTTCCTCCATCCCTGTTAAAATGGTACATATAAAAAATCATGCAATTCCAAAAACCCCTCACCTCTTAGGCGCATAAGCATTTAATTTGTTTAATTAGGACATGATTTTAGTCCCATGCATGTGTTCGGTGTGATTTTTTTTGCACGATCGTGTAAAAACGGGTATTTTGCATGATGATGAAGAGCTAATCAGAGAAAGCCTATGGCCAAGAGTTTTATCATATGTGCCCTTTAAACCGGGACAAAGAAAGTATCGTGCGTGACTATCTTAATTAGTTTATGTACACATTTTGTCTAGTAGAAAAAGTTTGATTTTATGATAACATAGCTATTTATCGCAACCATCTCTCTTTAATTTTAATAGCATGTCATGTCATCAGAATACTTAATAAACTGGCTTGATAGTAATTGCGGATGATCAACATATGGCTAGATAGGAGTAGTACTAGAATGGGATAGATAGTAATTGCCTTGATAAATGAAGAAGCTCGGCTTAGAAAGAGGAGGGCCATACATGCCAACGGCATCATATGCGGTGCACGCGTGGACACGGCAGGGTTTATTGAGGAGGAAGACAGATGATGAGCGCCAGCGGCATTAATTGATGAGAAGAACGATCCATCATCGACCGATCTCGATCCCGCTGTTTACATCCCATAACTCGACCTTCATCAACTCCACCTAGCTCACTGTCGCCGCTTAATATGAAGATGATGACCGCTAATTAACAAACCTCTTTGCTGACGGCCAATTATATTACTTAGTTAACCGGCGACGTGCCCTCGTCCGTACGGCGGTCCTCAAACCGGCGATGTCGATTCTTCGAGTGAAGTGTGTGGTCTCCGTACCTAGGGGAACGGTGCTCTAATGGCAACAGCTTTGGTACCTGTCATGGCGGTAGGCTGCTGTTCACTCCGAAGAAGAAACGTCGGTGTTAGGGAGTAGTAGTAACATCTTAATGAATTATCCCCGTCAAAACAAAAGGAGTACTTAATGAAGTGGTTCTCCATCGTCGGTGTTAGGGAGTAGTATAGCTTAGCTAGAGTGCAACCACTCACATGTGTTGCACGAAAGGAACAGCTCGATCCACAGAAACGTACGTCGATACTCTCCCTCAAATTAAATACTCTCTCCGATTTCACAAGTAGCTCCCTCTCAAGGCTTAAGACATATAATTTTTTTTCAAAAGTCAAATCAACTAAAGTTTAACCAAGTTTTTGAGAAAAATATTAATATTTACAATACATAATCCATACCCTTTCATACACCATAAAACATATTTTCACATGGTATCTATATAATATAATAGTTCTTGATAGTTTTTTCTAAAAGTTTGGTCAAACTTTACATGGCTTGACTTTTTAAAAGCCTTAAAATTAACTATTCCCGTGATGTGCAAATTTGAGTTTATCTAGACACTATTTCGTTTATAGATATATCTAATCTAACAAGAGAGTCCTCTCGCGTCTCCTCCCGGGAAGACGTCGGGGGCTAACCCTAGCCGCCATGGAACCCCCCCCTCCCATGTAGATACTTGTCGTCGCTGTTGTCGACCTTGTCTGTGGCGGGGGGGGGGGGGGAGGGGAGAGGGCACCGATGGTGGTCTCACAAGGCCGGGGCTAAGCGTGGCTCGCCGTCGTGGGCGGTGACCGGGGCGCAGTTCCCAGTCGAGGCGGCGGCATGGCCTTCCTAAGTCGATGGCGCATGGCGGCATTCATGGAGGATACGACGCAATGGATCCAGGTCCCACTAGAACTCATCGCGGGAAGCGGCTGGGGCAGTGTTCCTGGTCCTGTCAGGCAGCGTGTGGCGGATATGGACGTTCCTCCGGCGTTCGAGGTGGGCGGGGCGTGAGTTCCTCTGGTCATTACCTGCGTGAAGCCTCCATGGCATGGGCGGGTTGACTAGGAATTTCTATGCCCTCATTCGGAATAAAAGCGTTTTGCCCTGCTGCTTGGGCATCGCATGGAGGTAGTGGTCCTAAGGCTCTTCTCGTGTCAGGACGAATATCTACTTGATGCATGTTCTCCTTGATCAAGGTGGAGTATCGAGTTTCGGAAGGCTTCCCCGGCAAGCACCCATAGGCTCCTCATGTCTGATCGAATGGGATTCGGTCGGGCGTGCCCGTGTTTTTTCTGACCTTTTGGTTTCAAATTGAGCGTTTTGTAGTTATGATGTGCATTGTTTTCTTCTTGGAGATCTCGCTATTGAAGCAACTGGACTTCTGATGTTATTTTGGTGGTGTTAGTTCTTCTATTGCAAAGAAACCGTAGCGGTTTTTTTTCTTTTCTGTGATTTTTTTTGTGTATCTGTAATGTCATTACGCCAGTGCGTTATTGCAGACTAATATATACTTTTATAAAAAACTACTAAATTAAAACAACTTTGTGCGTCCTTACTTGCTTTGAGAGAGTTGAGCGATACGTGGAGGTACAGTACTCCGTGCAGATTCAGGATCTAAAGACATGTGCTTGAAGGGAAACGGATGTGCGTCCATTTCAGTGCCATAATAATAAACTAATTGAGTAGTCGGCCAGCAGTGTGCGTCCATTTTGGTTCCAACCCGAGACCCCATGCATCAATCAGGCGACGAAACACCTCACACTCTTTGCGCAGCACAGCTCAACCCCATCGATCTCTCACCCTCGTTCCACTTTCATCCAGAGCTCCATCATCCAGCATACCTTCTCCAGCTATAAAATGAAGCCAACTCCCGGCCGCTGTCCAGCCGCGCACCATTGCCGATTGGCTTGCTTCGTCCGCGATCGATCGTGCTAGCTAGCTAGCTAGCTAGCTGCGGGAAGGGAGCTAGCAGGGAGACGACATGGACAGCGGCCATGGCGGCGAGGGGGATGCGGCGGAGTGGAAGAAGGTGGCTGAGCTGAGGGCCGTCGTCGAGGCTCAGGACCCTGCAGCCAAGGTACCTTAATCTGCGCGTGTTTTCCCCGTCAACTTCTTTCCCGATCGACTTGGACCAACAAATTCACGCCTAGCTTGCTGGTGGTTCCAATTCCATTCGCATGGCAGCCACCACGCTTGCACAGGCTGAGAGACCACACCATTCGCAGCTCGGTCAACAGAGTTTAGCACACGCCTACTAGTCCGTCTGTACCATTGCGTACGATCAAGTCTGTACTAGTTGGGGTTTATTGTGAATGGATCCGAGGGAGTAGCACAAATATAATGGAATTACGATTTGTAGGTAGAAAGACCCGGTATGTAGAACGACCAGCTCAAACTATTAGTACTCCGGTTGACTTAGATTTATCTAGATTTGATTGTATTTAGACATGATTTAGTATTAAATTCATTCGTATCTTAACAAATTTGAGTTAACTAATTTAGATCCGGAGCGAGTATATATACTATGATGCACTGGGACCAGTTTGGCGTGCTACTTATCCTCCTTGCTGGGAATGAGTGGTCGGCCTCCTCTGTTGGTGCATGTGGGTATAGTATGATGGACACACTATTCTCATTTTGGGGAGAGATACTCAGTCAACACGATCGAGTAGTTAGAGGTTGGCCCCGCCGCCGCATAAGAGCAAGTTCAATAGTACAGCTAACCGCCGGCTATAAATTATTGCCACGCCATCTATAGCCAACATGTTTAATAGCTAGTTATAAAAATATGTTATTTTAGTATTAACATATGACCCACCTTTCAATCTTTCAAAGTGCCTAGGAGCACGTACAAAAGCTGGCTCTTGCATGAGAGTCCGTTTTATTTCTCTCTCCTATTCTCTTTCTGTCAACTCGGCACAAATATAGTATTTTAAGTATTATAGTCGGCTGGCTCATTCTTATCGTACCCCCACCAGCTGCCGTGTGTTGTGTGTGCAGCTATAGCTAGTTAGTTCTTCACTCCAAAGAAGCACACACGTGCCGACCTGCCGTCGACACGCGACCTACACTCTGCCTTTGTATCGATCGATCGGAACACAGCACAATGGGCTGCAGTTCCGAATCAATGAACAAGCTTCGATTAGGAACATGTGCAGTAGCTAGTCGTGTAACATTTTCAACGGCACACCTCCCGGTACGACCTTGTAACAATGACCAAGCTTCGATCAGGGACATGCGGATGCACATGGCTTGTCAGTCCACAACTCCCGGTACGACCTTCAGATCATACAAGAAACATTATCTTTACCGAGCCTACCATCCAATCGCTTTCTTCCCAACTAACTACTTCTACCAAATACTGGTTTCGTTTGTAATAAATATGAATCTATCTATCCATTTCATAAAATATATACTTACATATGGGTAGGAGGAGGATGACTTTGCGCTGCGGCGGTTCCTGCGAGCCCGGGACCACAACATATGCAAGGCGTCAGCGATGCTCCTCAAGTACCTCGCATGGAAGCACGTCGCCAAGCCGAGGGGCACCATCACCGACGAAGAGGTGCGAGACGAGATCGCCAAGGGGAGGGTCCACATGCAGGGCTTCGATCGCCTCCGCCGCCCTATGGCGTATCTCTACGGTGCACGCCACTTTCCTGCCCCACGCGAGCTCGACGATTTCAAGCGCTACGTCGCCTACCTCCTTGACAAAATCTGCACCAGGTATCCATATGTCAATTTCATGCGTGCACGATAGATGTGTGCTAACTAGCTATATATGGTTGATTGATCAAGTAATCTTAATTATTTGACCGGTTTGTGTGGATCATTGTACGTACGCAGGTTGCCGGTGGGACAGGAGAAGTTTGCGGCGGTGATAGATATGAAGGGATGGGGGTATGCAAACTGTGACATCCGAGGGTACGTGGCGGCGCTGGAGATCATGCAGAACTATTACCCTGAGCGGCTGGGGCGGGTCTTCATGATCCATGTGCCATACATGTTCATGGCGGCGTGGAAGATTGTGTACCCATTCATCGACGAAAAGACCAAGAAGAAGTTTGTGTTTGTTGCAAACAAGGACCTCGATGCCACGCTCCGGGACGCCATCGACGAGTCCCAGCTCCTCGAGGAGTATGGTGGCAAGCTCAAACTATAGAGCTACAACATCTTACCATTCTCCCATGTTCAACAGATTATAGATCGGTAGCGATCACTACGTAAAATATGCAACTAATGTATGTTTATCGTAACCCGGCCATAAGAGGAGCTCTCCCGAGAGAAGTGAAAATATTTATAAGGTTGTGAGACTAGTTTGTCGCTGCTCGGACATAAGTGGCATGTAGGGCTATGCGTCCACCCCGTCTGACTATCTTGTTGTAACTTTTCTTTCAAAAATGAAAAAGAATATGATGACTAATATTTCCCCGGGTATTCTTTTACAGTACCTTTTACTACTCTCAACATATGACTAGTATAATCCTATCTAACGGCTGAGTTAAATTTGGCCCAATAAGCCCATTTAATAATTTTTAGGTAAAAAAAATAGATAACTTTTGGACGAGCTGGAAGATAATCTATCGAGTTCTATGCCGACGCCGCCCGTTGTCGCTGTCCCCGGGCGCCGCCCTCCGCCCTCCGCCCGCCGCCCGCCGTCTCTGTCCCTGGGACGCCCGCCGCCGCAGCTGTCCTCGGCCGAGAGCCGACGCTCTCCCTTATACGAGCGCCGCCTCTCTCCCCCAGACGTGCTCCGCTGACGCGGCTCGATCCCCAGGTTTGCGCCGCCGCCCCTCTCCACTCTCTGCACCCCGCCGCCGCCGCCGCCGCCTCCATAGGGGAGGTCTCCTCCACAGCTATCTACTCTTGTTCCCGTACGTTGTTTAGGAATTTGGACTAAATCAAATTTTAGCTGTTTCTATACATTGTCCCGTACCATCAGCATATGCTGCATGTGCAGATTTGTAGCAAACCATATTTGATAGATGAAATTCCAATGTTTACTTGGGCATACATAGATTTTTCTATATATTTCAGCATTATGTGAATCTAAGTAATAGATTACACCTATGCCCAAAATTTGTAACTTAGTCTGTGTAAAATGCAATGTTACATAATGCCACAATTAGAAATAAAGAGATTTTACCGTTAGGCATAATAAGATTAAGACCCTAATAAATCTTTCGCAGGTAGCAAATGTAGTCTAAGCCCAGAGCTAAAATCACCGTGTGTGCATCAAATGTCGATGATTATTTCTAGTAATTTTGTTCAAAGGTACTGTAGAAGAGGTCCTTTATTTAGAATCAGATTTACATGTCGATGACTATTTCTAGCAATTTTGTTCAAAGAATCAGATGCTATAGAGTTTTAATTGCTTACTTAGTACCTATCTTTTTCTAAGAAAATACAGATGCCTATCTGCGGTCAGCTGTTGCATGTTTTCTGCTATCCATGATCTGCTTTGGCCTGAGTTGCACATGCAAATGTCTAGTCTATAGTTATAGTTGCTTTTCCATACTATTTGATTGCGTACCACACTATGGGGATTGCTTTGTGTGTTCAGTTCATGTATTTCTTCCTGCTATTATGGTGTACGTTGACATGCTCTCCAACTTTTCTTTTCTGATTTGCACGTGCACAACTATGGTCCATAGTTGTGAATGCTAGCCAGATGCTTTTGTTATACATGATTTACGTGGCTGCTGACATGAATGTTACTTTGATGATGATTGTTTTCAGATATGGATGGTGACGCCGTGACGGCGGTAGCTTGGAGCTGGAGGAGCTTGACGAGTATCAGTGCGTGGTTAGTAAGACCTTCGGGAGCGAGGAGGAAGGATTTCTGTTTTATAATGACTATGCTAAGGTCAAAGGGTTTAGTGTTAGAAAGGAAGAGGTGAAGTACTTGCGACGCACCAGGACAAGGTTCATGCGGTTGTTGGCGGTGATTCTCGTCAAGTCACCACACAACAAGGAGAAACGCCCCAAGTTGGATTAAAGTGACGGTTCATGCGGCCTTTGGATGGGGCTTTCGGATGGGCCTTCGGATTCGTTCTTCATATCTCTATTTAGTGTTTTTCAGAATTTGATAAACTTCCATGGATTGGCTATGTAATAATCAGTACTTTTAAGTCTGCATGTGAACTCAAGTCTGTGTGTGTGAACTCAGTTTTTCGTCAACTATGTTGGTATCCATTACTTCTTATCTGGTTTTGCGGGTTTAATTAGTTCCTCAGAATATTTTATTTGCTATTTTCTAGTTACTGGTCTGATACTTGTTAGCCTTCAAGTAGGAATGGATCTTTCTGGCAAAATAAGTCTATAAGTGGATTTTTGCTACATGTTCATGCCCTTGGCTTGTTTCACAGCATTAGACTCATTAGTCCGATACAATCACTCGCCGCAGCCCCATCTTCTCTTTTCGAAAAAGTGCACATGATTATCTCGTGCATGGGCAGTGACTTTTAGCTTGGAGGATTAAAAATATGACTATTGCCTTCCAATTAGTTGTTTTTTCATTAATTGCGACTTCTCCAGTCTTGGATTTGCTTCTCCTGGGTCAGCTAAACCGTTTAACTGGCAATCCAAAGAGGAATCTAGTGTAAAATGGGAAGCTGCAAGTTAACGATTATGTTAATGTGCTATTGGCTAGTGATGCTATTGGAATGGGGTCATAATCTCAACATTTGTAGAATTATTTTCTCTACACTGAAGAAGTATTATCTTAATCTGCTAGTGGCTAGCAATGCTATTGGAATGGGTCTTAATCTGAACATTTCCAGAATTATTTGCTCTACACTGAAGAAGTTTGATGGTATCCGGACCAGGGAACTGACTGTACCTGAGATCAAACAGATTGCTGGTATTATATTTGCTTCTTAGTTTTTTTTACCACTGGCAGTTCTTTCTTCCGTTTATTGTACAGGCCCATTGAGGTACAAACTGAGAAAAATCTGAATACCTCAATCTTTTTTAGGCAGAGCTAGATATGGGTCTAAATTCCCAGTTGGCAAAGTGACCTGTCTAGATGCTAAAGATCTCCCATTACTAGTGCTTTGCTTAATTGAGTAGTATTAGCTGTATATACATTCTTTATTGTTGGAGGCAAAGTCAAAAGGGTTTTAGATATATTCTAGTATCTGCATTCTGTAAAAGAGATAGGATTTAGTATTTGTGATGCAATGATGCCTACACATTGCCGATTATACAGCTTGCCATATGGGACTTTTGAACCAGGAGGTTTATCACCCGAGGTGATGATTATTGAGTTTTGTCGTATTTTGAAGTCCGACGGGATCAATACCATGGCACGGATCAGTACAGTGTTCTAGTGCTTGAAAGAAAGGGTTTGCATTCATTTTGTTGCATTTTTTAGTCAGTTGGATGAATATGCTGATGAAGAAAAGATTTCTGATATACTTTTCAATTGTTGCATTTCAGTGTAAAATTCGAAACGCAACTGTCAAATTATATGTGTCTGTTCATTGTTGTCTCATAGACAAACCATTATTGCTTCAATATAACAGGACAATTTTCTTTACTAGAATGTAGTTTCAGAAGAAAACATTTCGGTATCTTGTATATTCAGGAACATGATGTAACAAGGATGATAACACACAATGCAACTAATCCAGTACAGTAAATCCACTACTGCCGCTTTAAGCAAGAACTTGACAGCTATTATTCCACTTCGGAAGCCACAGAAAAGTATCGAAAACAGGACATAACTCAATAAGATGTGGTGCGCCGCCATGGCCGCGCCTGCCGTCGTCGATGTGGTGCGCACCTCCCTCGGACTCCGCGGCATGAAAAAGATGATCTCCTCTGGGGATCACGAGGTCGTCATCACCAACGACGGCACCACCATCCTCTCCCGAGTTGTCTCGCTCACAGGACGCCGCCACTAGCAACAGTACAACTACTATTGTCGTCCTCGCCGGATCTTTGCTCCACCAAGCGCAGTCCCTCACTGCTGCCGGCGCCTACCACAGAGCCGCCGCAGACTCTCTCCACCGCCTCGCCACCCGCGCTGTAGAGATGCTCCAAGGCATGGCCATCCCCATCGATTGAAGAGGGCGGCGCTGTGGGATCCGGGATGGGAGGGTACGAGGAAGACAAAGGTAGTTACGTAGCATAGGCGGCGGAATGACCCTATGCGGCGGCGGCGCCGGCGGGACGATCGGCGATGGGCAGGGGAGGGGGCCGTCGCGATGAATTGTGAAGAGATTAAGGTCAGGCTTTTTTTTGAGGAAATAACGAGGGAGTGGTCGATTGATATCACTGCCACCCGGCCAGTTGGGTTTTATGGGCCGGCCCAATCTACGGCCTATTTTCAGTCCGGTGCGGAATTTGTCATCGGGAGAGCACTAGTATAATTTGTATTAGTCTTTGTTTTTGACACTAGTATAAAAAGTTATAGGCCATTGGATGGATGCAAATAAACGGCTATTATTTATTTTAGGGTACTGTAAAACACCTCTTCCCCGGCCCTTAGACAGTGTTTGAATGCGATAATCATAAAAATAGATGGATATCATATGAAATGTCAGGGGACTTCCAACATGTGCACTAGTAGAGAGATCAGGGGACTTCCAACATGTGCAGTTGTAGAGAGATCGTGGATTTGGTGGATCCAAGCTGTTAACAGCATGGAGACTTAATGATTCACTTAACATCTGTTCCCTCTGTTTCTAAATATATGGCTTGTACCCCTCAAAAAAATATGGAATGTATATATGTATTTTTTTAGTTTGAATTATATATAGAAAAAATTGACATACGCACCATCTAGGTATAATACACCAAGCAGATACAAGCAAGACACAAGCTTCCTCCTGCACAAGTTATATTTGGTATGTACTCCCTCCGTTCAGAAATATAAAATATTTTAGGTTTGTGAATCGAATATATTTAGGCGTTTTTTAGTGTGCAGGTTCATAGAGGTTCGGAGTGACTCTATACATTAAATGACGACTAGAGATACATTTATTTCATAAATTAAAATATCTTATACGGAGGGAGTAGGACTCACATAGTGGATGATGTTGTTTCGCATGCACAAGATGTCAACGATGTTGCAATGAAGATGAGTGTGCAACCTTTATTATGTGTTCATTTTTTATTCATTTATCCATGATCAACCAGTTGGGTGCTCGTTGCTTTGATGTAAAAGGAGGTTATTCTTGTGTGTCTTGTCGTTGTCGATTCTAAACCGAACCAAGACTGGTAGATATAGCACCATCCAGTACAGTATATACCGGTGACGTACTGACAGTATATACAAGATCCTTTTGGGGCATGGTAGTACATCTGTATACCTGTACTGCGAGGCACTTGTGGTGGAGGACGTCGGGCCAGCATCGTTGGCAGATCTAGGACGCGAGCAGCTAGCACGCGCTAACGAAATATCGCACGAGGCAAAATAGTGGTTAGTGGGGACGATCCATCACAATCTCACCGTTGTTTATTTGCTCATAATTCGCCATCAACTAACTACACCTAGTAGCTCATTGTCGCCGTTTGTGTGATGATGATTATCTGTCAGCGTGCGGCAGTCTAAGTGACAAGGAGATGTCCAACTAGAGTCGCCACATGTCGTCCTTGTGAAGAGACAGGGGCGTCGATGTCGTTAACTTTGCATTTGGAGTACTTCTTAATTAATGATGTAGTACTCTACTGTGATAATACCACAACCTTACGTAGGGACTAAGCTAGTACAATAAAGAGCTAAATATTATATTTGTGATGTGTTGGAGGGGAGAAAATAAGCTGATTATAAGTTAAGAGTCAGCTCTAACACATGCTCTTAGACGCTTTTATGAGAGTGAAAGATATGCATGTATCAATTATCTTTGTAACAAACTATTGTACAAGTTAGCTATACTGACTATAGATTACATGGCAATGGCTTATAACCAACTGCCAGCTAAACTACCAAACTTACTTTTAGGATGGTCATAGTGGTAAGTAACTTGGAGTAGTAATATGTAATAGTCTAAGTTACTACCTTCATACTCCCTCCATCTCAAGGCTTAAGGCCTATAACTTTAAAAAAAAATCAATTCATGTAAAGTTTGACCAAACTTTTAGAAAAAAATATCAAGAACTATTATATTATATAGATACCATATGAAAATGTATTCATAATATATGAAAGGGTATGGATTACATATTATAAATATTAATATTTTTCTCTAAAAACTTGGTCAAACTTTAGATAGTTTGACTTTTGAAAAAAATTATATGCCTTAAGGCTTGGGACGGAGGTAGTAGTAGATAGTGTCATAAGTGTAGTAACATAAAAGTGCTCATTATTATTATATTGACTCATTTTGTATAAAAAATATGAGGTGATGGTAATATATTATGTTACTCAATTTGCTTCTCTTTTTATCAATTTCTTGCAATATTATATTTTTAGTCTAGGTGGAATATATGTTATGTTATTTCCCTTTGTTTCAAAATATAATATGTTCTATCTTTGTGAAGCAGTATCTAGACTTTCATCTACATACTAAAAGAAGTCTAGTTACATTTGCTTTATAAAGCTAAAACACCGTATATTTTAAAACAGAGCACCTCTCTCGTCGTTACGTAGGATGAACCGACTGAGACATAAGAAGTTTTCATACGCCTGAGATCTCGACGCTCCCAATACAGGGTAGTACTACACGTCCTCCGGGGGGTAATTCTCCAATATCCTCCGGGTCCTTCAGGAGACACGTGTCCCTTAATCCCGCTTTTGCTACAATTGTCCCTTTTTTGCTACAAAATGTTCCGCTTTTGTTGTACGTAGCAAAAACAGTTCACCCATGGTACAAAAATTAAGAAGACAGATCTTGCTAGAGACCTCGCCGGAGGTTTGCCGGGGACTATATAGCACAAAATTTATGCTAATGTAGCAAAATATGATATTGCCAGAGACTTTTGCCATGAGATCTCGCCGGAAATCTTGTAGCAAAAAATTTACGATATTGTAGCAAAACCACAAAATGGTGGTAGCAAACATAATATGCTCATGTAGCAAAAAAAAAAAAGGATTCAGCCAGAGATATTGTAGCAAAATGGCTTTACCAGAGCCTATCGTCGGTCATATTGTAGCAAAAGTTTTACAATATTATAACAAAAACACACAACACTTGGAGAAAAAAATATATATGCATGTAGCAAATCCCGCGGCTATAGCAAAAAATCCCTAACACAAAAATCCGCCGCACCGCTCATAGCAAATTCGATGCAGCTATGGCAGTTGGTAGCTACAACGCCTATCTTCTGTAGCAAACCCTCCTGGTGTAGGTAGCATACACGAGGCGCCGCATCGGACCAGTGTTCATCGCTGAAGATCGGAGCAGCGGGGCGACGCTAGCGAGGCCCGTGCAAGGGAGCAGGGGAGACCTCGCTGGTGGGGAGCGTGGTGGCACGAGCTGCAGAGGCGGCATCACGCGACATGCAGGTGTCCCGGTGGCGTGCGTGATGGTGTGAGCGGCGGGCGGCGCGGCGACATGGGGTGGCGCGGCTGCGCGAGAGCTGCAGGTGCGCACGCGAAGCTGCAAGTAGAAGACGGTGAAAAAGATAAGGCGGTTCTCCGTTGAGCCGATGGCCTCGTCTGCTTGTTGTTCCTTTGCAGAGGTGGGCTATTTGTTTGGTGCTGGAACAAGGTTGGTGGTCCCATGGCGGCAGATTTGGCGTTTTTCCTCGGCAACAGTCACGGGATTTGCCGGATTTGGATCTAGGTCAGCGTGGGGAATGTCCCTGGCTGACTCGCCACAGCGTCAAGTGTGTGTTCTACAGGCCCGGTCTTTGGTTCACAACGCCTTGAAGGCTATGGCGCCGGCCTGGATTTCGGTTTGTTGGTTCTCCGTCGCTTTCGCTGGTGTGCATCTCGGTGGCGCCGGCCGGCGGACGATGACGGTTTTAGATCAGTTTGTTTGTAGGGACCCCAAAGGACTTACTTGTAATATTCTTTTATTTTACGGTCTTTTCGCAAAGTTTCCTGTACACCTGTCGGTCCTGGTTTTTCAGTACGTTCCACTTGATGTACTCTGTTTATTTGATATACTCCCTCCAACCCATATTAATTGACTTGGATTTGTCAAAATTTGGATGAATCTAGACACTATTTAGTATATAGGTTTATCCAAAATTTAACAAATCCAAGTCAGAGGGAGTATAATATAATGTGTGGTTCTCTAAAAAAAAATATAAGGTGGTTTTGTTTATTGGTGGGCCCAGCAAGAGAGATCGCGAGCGAACAAATTACCAAATTATTATTTGCGACAGTGTATATATCACGTGATTTCAGCCGGGAGTTGTTATTACGAGGAGAAAAAGATCAGGTTTGAATGAGAATCGGACACTGCAAGGTACTCGTATCGTACGGCAGGAAACAGATCCGATGGAACCAACCAAACCGTGTCCGATTTAGAGTCCGTGAGCCCCCTCCTCCATCGCTTTTTGGATCGATTTGATCGGTCCTTCTGTAGTAATATTAGTCCAGGGGACGTATGCAAACGAGCTCAGCCCTCGCGTCTTGGCAGTAGGCTTAGACTAGAGAGCTGCCTTCAGAATCGTTCTGCGACCGAGCCGATCCAGTGGTGTTCGATCTTGGAGTTCCACCATGGCGGATAATCACTTCCGTGCTCACCAGCAGGAGGATCCTTCGTAAGTTCTCTGCTCCTGAACGTGCATGCGTCTCTTTCCCTCCCTCCCTCCCTCTCTTCGAATCTGAGTTCTGTTCCTGTTCCGCCCACCTAATTCTTTTCTATGAATCTGGTTCTCTTCCATTCGGTTCCAATCTACTCTCTTTGTTTCAAAATATAAGATGTTTTAGCTTTGTGAAGCAAAATGTATCTAGACTTCTTTGCTACTCAAAAGAAGTCTAGATACATTTTGCTTCACAAAGCTAAAACATCTTATATTTTGAAAACAGAGTGAGTAGTAACATGTTTGCCAAGAATTTCTTACAGTTTACTGAATTTAGAGTGATCAGGAGATTATATGTTGACAACTTGGCCTACTCTTACTGAACCTAGTATCATGTGTTCTGGTTCAGGTATGAGGAGAATCTGCCAACGCAGCAGCACGCTCCTCAACCGGCCGCTGCTTCCAAGCGAAGGTAATTTTAGCCCTAGATAGCACCCTCTCTCTTACCTTTTGGATTGCTCTCTGTTAAACGCCACCACTGTGCATCTTCATTGGGTATTCGACTAGTACTAACTCAGATGCTCTGTTTCCAGTATCATTATTACTCTCTTGGAAGATGTCCTGTAATAGATATTGCAAAATTTATTACTAGCAATAGCGTACCTGAAATGCACCTTCCTTGGAATAGATTTTGCAAAATTTTGATCTACTAGAACATACGTAGTAGTAAAAGATATTGCAAAAACCATGCATGGCCGGTTCAGATGTCCTGTAGACAGAACCATGCATCAAGAGTTTTCTTTTTTCAAACGACAACATCTACAAGATACTACAGTTAACTCTGCATGGACTCCATCATAAAAGAGAAAAAAAACTATTGGGTGAATGATACCAATAAACGTGGCTTGACATCTTTTACTGAAAAATTGATCTGTGAATGTACCAGGAGTCGAGCCGGTTGGTTTTCCAAGGAGAGGAGCACTCCCGAAGGCATCAACATGGAGGAGCATGGTTGGAGGTTTCAGTTCCCTTTCCCCCAACACCACACAGGTTACGACAGCAGCAGCTCCGATTCTGAATGGGAAACACCGGTCGTAAGGCAGAGGAAACCTCTGGAGGTCAGGAACGCCCGCCGCGAGAAAATTGTCGCCTTAAGACAAAAGGCTGCGCGCCAGCACGCCGAGGTGGCGCTGCGTAAATACAACACAGCCAACAACACCAAGGTATTTCTCCCTCTCTCTTTCTCTTTCGCCGTGCGGATGCGTGATAGTCTCTAGCGTTTGGTGTTCTCGGCCTATTTCGGTGATGTGATAATGAGCCCTTTGTGTCCTGGCTAATCCATATGATCTCTTCTTTGCAGTTTGAGCTGGTGGAGGTACGAGTAATCTCTATATTTTTCGAGTTCGGAGGAGGCTGCATCCATTATAACTTCACAGCTAAGCAGCCTGATGAGGGTCATCTTTCTGCTGATGCCGGCAGTACCAAGCTTTTCTTCTCCGAGGTCGACCCCAGGTTTCGGAACGAGAGCGATGTGCTGCTGTGCTGTACAGTTGAGGAAAATGACGCAGGTACAGACTTGGTTACCCATTAATTGCCGTTTTCTCGATTCCTCATTATCCTCACATGTTCCCTTGTTTTTTCGGGAGCTTTGCATCAGGTTCAATTTTGTTAGTCTCGTACTGTATTATTTTTGTCACTGTCCCACATTGTCCTTGTGTTAATATCCGGCTAACTCTTTCTTTTCTAGGGCACTGCTATGGCTGCGAAGACTACAAGGCTGTTGTTCATCCAAGTAGCCAAGCATACGGCGGTGGTAGTACTACCTTTATTGAGTTCCCTCGCTCAGACGGAGATAGCACGGATAGCGACTAGCTAGTATGAAACACTAGAAGCAGGGCTGGCTTGTGTGGCTAATGTTCATTGTCACATTGATACACCTCAAGCTAGGGTGCAGATGAACAAATGTACATCTTAATTAGGAAGTCAAATGACCATCTTGTCTGCAAAAATGTTCATATATTGTAAGGAAAGGAGCTTATAATTGTTATGTGGAATGTACAGTTTTATTCTTGCCTATATTAGTATAAATTAATTTTTGCAGTAAGTTATGCAAAAGGATGTGCATGTTCCTTTTTGGAAGGCACTTCACAGATGGGCAAAGTGTCATCGGCAGTATCCGACGCCTTGGGACATGTTTGAAACCACATGTTAGTATACTTGCTAATATGTTACCCGTGACTCAACTAAACCCCCCATTTAGTTGTCCTATTTGATGTGAAAATCAAAGAGAACATGGCTAGGTGCTGCTCGGTACTTTATTGCAGTCGTGTTAACATGGAGCTATACTTAGAACGGATAACATCTATGTCAGCCCATAATTATAACTTATTTTTCTTCTGCTGATACATGCCAATAGCTCTTTTAGCACTCGCATGAGATAAACAGCTCTAGTTATTACAGTATAAACAAGCATATAGAATAATATTGGTACATAATTAAATCATTTTATGCCTTAAATAAAATTATTTTTCAAAAGTTTGCTTAGAACAGTAAATTTACCATCTACACATGACTACAGCGCATATCATGCCGTACAACATATACAATGCCAACAATTAGGAAAGTAAGCAAGCAGGTGCTCTCTTGTTAAGGTTCTAGTTCTCATGCCCAACAGGTTGATCTCCATTTATGTTTGCCTAGTGTAAACCTGGAAATATTTTTCTTAAGAAAATGTGTCCATACAAGTTCAAGTACAACCTGATGTTGTCGTGTCAGCTAGGAGAGCAGCAAAGCCATACAAAATAAGTCTGGTGTTTCCGTGTTGAAGTAGTGATTGATCCAACAAAATCATACACACGGTAGCTTTTCTCATATCTTCTCTATGCTACTATAGTTACTGAAAAATGACAATGCTTGGTCTAAGAAAAGTGCTAGCAAATTCCTGGAGGACACTGAATGGTCCAATCGAAAGCTACAGAGGCAAATTCTACAGGCGAGGTCATCTGGCGTCCCCGTAATGTCCGTACATGTGTCGGTCCGACGATCATAGATCTGAAGTACCAACGAGTCTCCTTTGACAGAAGAGCATTGCAAGAGCAGCCTCTCCCCATCACCCATCATCCTGAGTGGCATATAACGGCAAGCAGGTGCGTTTCATGGTGTATTCACAGCTAGCACCGCCAACATAGATGATACGGAAATTTTGTTGTTGGATTTCAAAGACGCTAAATTGTCTGTCGCCGATGATGGCACGATCAGTCTCTCACCGCGCGTTGTCTCTGTTGGATACGGTAGAAGTGATCAACTCAAGGTCTCTATCTTGGCACGATGTGATGAAGAGACTGGACAAGCCGCTAGTACAAGAGATGATATAGTTTTCACACCACAGAAATACGGTAGAAGTTATGGTGTGCTCAATGTCAGCGTGTGTAAGATGCAAGTCACGGTTGCATGGTCACTTTTTAGCATGTATTAGCAAAGGCTGATTCTCACTAGCTTGCTCTCCAAGTGCTTATTTGCTTAAGTCTTGTTTCGTCGCAAGTCGGTGTGCTGGCGAGTTGACCATACAGTAAACTTTTGTTTAAAATGATATGTTGTAGTGACTAAAAAATTTATTATCTCAAAATATATTGTTCTATTGTCGGCCATTCCATATGTGTTCATTTAGTCGTCATGAGACCGGATAAAATGTCCTATCCTAGATACACTGGTACGACCAATATCCTACCCTGGATACACTGGTACGACCATACTGTATGGTCCATACAGTACACTATTATTCGGCATTCTTCAAGACTCATGCATCCAGATATATGAATAAATTGAACTTTTATAATTTTCAAACCATAAGCTTTGATTTTCATTTCTAAGATTCACCACACAAATAGAAATATCTCCCGAGGGTCTAATTGGCTGAGTCGAGTTAGTTGGCCGTTTGAACTCATTAATTGAACAAGTAACCACGTACTCATTAGACTAGTTTAGCTTGCTCGTCACGTACCGTTGGGTTAAGTGCGACAAACTGGAATTTCAGGCCAGTCACATTGCCCGGGTGTGCCCATGCCATGGAAAAATCCATGGAAAGCACAGGGAGAAGAACTGCAAGTACCTTGTTCTTGATGAATATCACTGGACATCAAGCCATTCTAAAGGATTTGATGGATCCCTGCCTTTTATAAGCCTGGATCCCTCCTGCAAAAAGAATTTGTTTGTGGAGAAAATACCTGGGTGAGATGCTGGGTCTTCTTTAATGGCTAAACCTAGTTGTCTGACAGTTGGATTATTTAGAAAGATTAAAAGTTGGATTTAATAGACTTTAAAGGTGCCCCTCTGGTTCAAAAAGAAAATATTTTGGACATGTGCCTTCAGACTTTTATAATTTTGACTATCTAAACCATTTTAAACATCTAGATTAGGAACATGAAAATCAAATGTATATATTTGTCTCGAAACGTACTTACAGAATATTATATTTTTTCTTGTGTTTTTCAAAATCTTGAAGACCGCGTTCTGTCTAAAACGTCACGTATTTGTGAACTAGATGGAGTAGCATATTTTACCTTCTAATCACAGCCTCCCAGGCCCTGGGCTGGCTAGCAATGTTGCAACACTTGTGGTAGTATCCTTTGTAGGTGTACATTGAGTAGTAGCAGTAGTTTCTAAACCTGCTGGTTCTTCTATTGCCAATGGACCATCTTTTACAGATTTTTCTTATTCTTCCTTTTCCTGTGAACATCACATCATAATTGTTACTGCTGTACATAGTAAAATTACGTACAGCGGTAACTTTAAAGAGGTTTGATTACCTTTTTCTTTAACTCCATTGCTTGGACACTTGGATTGCCTAAGGTCCAATTAATGGCATTTTCTGCACCTATTCTTCCCCTTCACTGATGGTGTGTGCTTCACTGCTGTTTTTACTCTTGGACCATTGGACCACTCTTTTTGAGGCAACTCTTAAATCTGTTTTTCACGATGCCTCCAAGCATACCTCTTGCAAATTGGTGGATACAGTGCAAAACCTCTAGTTCAACCTTAGGCCACTGAGCACCTAACAGTCAGTGGCTCTATCTCTCCTTGATAAGCAGCTCTAACCCTCTCTAATGAGAAATACTCATGAACATAGGGCCGTACATTGACATATCCATCTTTTCTGTCAAGAAAGTAGAATGTTGTATTTTATCTAATTTCCCTTCATCATCTGAGGTACAAGGGTGTTGTCTAGCATCTCATATATCTCTGCACACAGAGGATGCATCTGATCCCCGGAGAAGAACGCATGGCTCCTGGCATCCACCACGATTCGGCTAACCCCAGGCGTCTTACTCACCTTGCTCCTCTTCATGGCCTTCCACACAGCTGCCATTTCATCCCACAGTCCACCTGACGCAAGAACATTGGCCAGAACAATGTGGTAGCCACCAAAACCTGAATCTGATGGGTCCTCGTCAGATTTGGCAAGAGCTTCTCTCACCTCCCTCGCTGCGTCCACCTCATTATGCATCATGCAGGCCCCTAGCAGCGTCCTCAGAACAGCCTCGTCGTGCATCTCCCGCGGCATGGCAAGAGCAACCTCCATGGCCTCCCTCACGTGCCCCGCGCGGCCGAGGATGTCAATGAGGCAGGTGCGATGCTCGATGGTCGGTTCCAACCTGTAGGCATGGAAAATAGATCTGAAGATGCTCAAGCCTTTCTCGACGAGACCAGCATGGCTGCAGGCTGACAACGCGGCGGAGAAGGTAGTCGAGCTTGGGTCATGTCCATGTCGCAGCATCTGGGTGAAGGTTTGCAGGGCGTCCGAGGCGCGGCCGTGGTTGGCGAAGGCTTGCATCATCGATGTCCATGTGATGGCGTCCTTCTCCTGTAACATCTCGAAAGCTTGCCAGGCAGAGCGCAGGTCGCCGCTCCTTGAGTACATGGTGAGCAGAGCGTTTCCTAAGGAGGTTTCTGAACGGAGCCCTAGTGTGATAGCCAAACCATGGATTTGCCCAACTTCGACTATGTTGTCAGATTTAACTAAGATACTGATCAGTGTGGTGCTGTTAGGAGATAATGCTGTCCTGAGCATGAGAAGAAATGAACCCATAGCTTTATCCTTCCGCCCGTTCTTGGCATAGCCGTCAATTACAATGTTCCAGCTCATCTGGTTCTTTGCAGGCATCGAATCGAACAGTGTACAAGCCTCGTCCATATGGCCATCATTGGCATAAGCACTGATCATCGCATTCCATGCCGCGATGTCCTTGTTTATCGGCATTTTGTCAAAGAACTCCCTCGCCATCAAAACACGACCGTTCTCTGCCAAGCCGGTGACCATCATGGTCCAGGAAACCATATTTTTATCCTGCATCCTCCCAAACAACTTGACTGCCTCGTCCACTCTCCCTGCATGGAGCAACCCAGAGATCATGGCGGTCCAGGAGTACGAGTTCCTCCACGGCATCCTGTTGAATAGCTCCATCGCCTCCCCGATGCGACCACTGTCGGTGTAGGCCTTGACCATGACCGTCCAGGTGACCACGTTCCGCTCTGGCATCGCGTCGAACAGCTCCTTGGCCTCCCTTAGCATCCCGGAGCGCGCATACTCCTGCACCATGGCCGTCCACGACACGGTGTTCCGGTCCGGCATTGTGTCAAACAGCGCACGCGCCTCGCCTATGCGCCCGGCGTGGCAGTACCCTTGCAGCATGGCCGTCCACGACACGACATTCCGGGCCGGCATCGCGTCGAACAGTGCGCGAGCCTCGCCTACGCGCCCTGCGCGGCAGTACCCGGATACCAGGATGGTCCAGGCCACCACGTCCTTCTCCGCCATTCCGTCGAACAGCCTGCGGGCGCGGTCGACGCAGCCGGCCTTCACGTACCCGTGCAGCATGACGGCGTCCAGATGGGCGGACGCGGGAGCCGCGCTGAACAGCGCCTCTGCGCGCGGGAGGTCGCCGCTCCTCAGGTGGAAGCCGACCATGGCGGCATGGGCCACGGCGTCGCGCTGCGGCGTTTCGTCGGACCCCGCGAGGCCTGCGCCGTGAGCGGGGTTCCGTGGATACGGATCGCGGTGGTTTGGCAGGGAGCCGTGGAGGCGGAGGAGAGTGGTCTGGAGCAGGGGACGGAGGAGCAGCCACCGGCACCGGCGCCGGCGACGCAGTTGGGAAACGCGAAGCATGGTTTCGAGCGAACAAGTTGGAAGACGCGAGGCATGCGCCGAAGCACTATACAGGTGGAATGGCTACGATTGTATCGCCGATGAAGAGACCCTGGAATTTAATTTACGTTTAGAAAAAAGTACACGTTTACTCGAATATGGTGTGCCCAATTTTAAAATATTTCTAAAACATCATCATCTTTTCAATTAAAAAGATTTTGAAAAAAATATAGTACAGGTATAGATGTCTAGTGTGCACGTCTAAATTTTCATGGAAATATCTTCTCAGCTGTGGTCTACACGGACAAGATCAAACTCTGATTATTATTTTTTGGGTAGAGCCACATGTTTGTTACTTTTGTGTAGCCCTAGCCCCTAGACTAATGTATCACGTAGTAAGAGTTTCTAGGTTTATAGAAATTATTTGTATACACCCCTTTCAAAGACAAATTTCCGGATCTTTTTGCAATCCATAATGACAACGAACATGAAATAATGTCAGCTGCAGAGGTGGCAGCTTTGAGGTGCAGATTAACTTTCAGAAGATGGTTGTCGAAGGAGGAACAGGAGGCCAGTTGAGAGAGCTTCAGAACTTGGCTGGGATGGCACTGAGCTCTGGAACTAACAAGCCGGTGTGGAAATGAAATAATATTAGCCTTTTTTTTCTGACAAATCAATGTATAAACACATGTGTAGCAATGGTATTAACCGATCCTTCCAGTCATTTGTGAAAAGCCAAGATTCTACTGAAGATCAAGTGTGATTGTGGCTAAGTTGGCTTAATGCAATAGCATCTAAAGATAACATGAAGAATAAAAATTAGGTGGGGAATGTGAAATGTCCATTCTGCAAAAAAGATGAGATGATTTTGCACATGTTTTTTGAGTGCGATGCGGCAAAATATGTCTTGCATGTGGCTGGGAAGGTTATTGCTCTAAATAGACCTGGCTCTTTTTGCACTGCTTCTGATGGAATCCACAGTGTCTTCCTGTCAGTAGAAATGTGCGGATCACTCTGAGTGCCAGCTATATGGAAAATCCGTAACAGATCTTGATTTGAAGTGAAGTTGATCGATAAGTTCCCCTGTCAAAATGATGTGTTATGCCTCTGTCTTTATGAAATACTGGACAGGTCTTCATAGCCAGAGAGAGAGAGAGAGAGAGAGAGAGAGAGAGAGAGAGAGAGAGAGAGAGAGAGAGAGAGAAGCCATAAGAGGTGGTGTCCATGCTCTTGTTGACATGGCTATGGGGAGTCAAAGACAAGAGGGGAGAAGTGATCAGAGGATGCTAGAAAATGAATCTGATGCTCCCGATGATGGACACGCGGATACTGACAGAGGAAGATGATGAGGCTGGAAGAAAATAAAAGTGAGATGAAGAATCTATGAAGAGATGCACCCTTGCTTATCTGAAGATCCATTTTTTTTTCGAAAAAAGTGATAACTTTTATTTTTTTTTGGAAACACCAAACTCCATAGAACTCGGATTTTTTATTTTTTTGAAACGGCAAAATAACTGGATTGCTTAGATAGAGTCGGTCGTTTGGCCCAGGACGTTACTGTATATTTAGGCTTTGTTTGGCAGCCTGGTTTTTAAGGTGGTTCACGGGTATTTTATCGGCTCAGTCCATTTCTCAAAAATACACTCCATAGACCATTTGGCAGCCCGGTTTGCATTCATGTAAACCCGAGTATAATTCTAGATACCCGTCGGATTGAGGAGTATTGTAGACGCGGTGACAGCACAGCGAGTTCTCGTGGCGGAGTTCTGGCGGTAGAGTTCTTATTTTTATTACTTCGCTCCGACAGGTGTCCAAATACAATCTTTTAAATTCATGTGTGCCACACGGCTGGACTGGGTGGAGAGTATTGGGTGGGAGAAGGAAATTGGATGACAAAAATTTATTCGCTCAAAACACGGTGGATCTTATACACTTATAAACACTATAATCCACTGTTACCAAACAAGGCCTTAGGGGGAAAAGGGAATGTATGTAAACCGAGAAAAAAAAATTCGTTACCAATCTGTGCTATTCTAAATTCCTGAGTCGGAGTGAAGCTGAGCAGAAGTGGTCGTGTCGATCTCGTGTGCATCTGCGTGACCGGCCGCCGACGAGTGATTTAATTTGATGCTGATCAGCACGGTGGCGTGACAGAGTACGTAAAGCTCCCTCCCGCCGGCATCTTCTCGCCATCGCCGGCCACGTACACAGACGCGATTGACGACTCGATCGGGCTCTGCGACTGCGATTCCAAGTCGGCTCGGACGCCCCGGGCCGGGTCTTCTCGCCATCGCCGACGTACAAGGCGTGATCCGGCAACATTGATTCACGACGACGACGAGGCCATAAGAATCTCTCCTTCTCCACCGTTCGTCCCTTGTAACAGCGCAGCAAAGATGATGGCTCTGGAAGCGATGGCGTACCTCGTCGGAGGACTCGGTCCAGCGCCGCCGCCGGTGACCGGAACCGCCGCCAACGACGACGAGGCCACCCGCTACCCAGACACGGTCCTCCTCGACAAGAGGGCCTACTTCGACGACCGCGTCAACGGCACCACCGCCCAGTGCTCGACGAGCACGGGCGCCACCCTCCGCGTCACCTTCTGCCTCGGCGCCCCACGGCCGTCTCCTTCTTCTGCGTCCACGTTTCCGGTCCCGACGCGTTTGCTGACTACAACGCCGCGCCCGTCGTCGCCTGCACCGAGGCCGGCCTCGTCCTCCTCCACTTCTCTTTCGTGTCGGGCACCAGACGGAACCTAGAGCTTCGCCAAGAGTACTTCGTGTACCGCGCTGGCAGCCCGGTGCCCCCGTACCTCGACTACCTTGACCGCACGCACGTGCTCGACCCGCGGGGCCTCTGCCTCCTTCCATTCCACTGTCCCGGCGAGCAGGCCGAGTTCGTCCTCGCCTCACTCGCCGGCGCACCACCTCCACGTCTTCTCGTCCGTGACGCAGCGCTGGACCACCCGCACGGTGGCCGTGCCGCAGCCGGCAACGCTCTGGGAAGACGGTCCGGACGGCGCCCCGTCTCTCACCTACGAGATCAACAAGATGACCTATGACGCCGCCCGGGACCCGAACCCCTACCGCGACGTACGTGACCTACGACGACGGCATGCTCAAGCTCGTGGACATGGAGAACATCCTCGCGCCCGCAATCATCCCCGCGACCCTCGACGACGCCTCCCTGTACTCCGTCATACGAGACTCTCAGGATAACCTGCTCGACCAGGCCGTGCCGGACGGCTGGCGGCTGTGGTCGTACTACCGGCACACCTCGTGGGATTACTGGCGCGTCGGGAGCATCGTCCACTGCGACGACATCGTCACCGACGACCCGGTGGCGTATGACCCGGCCGTGGCGGCTAGCGGAGCTGGTTGGGATCCCGCTGAGGTACCTGACGTCGGCGTTCCCTCGGCGTGGCGCCGGGAACGTGGTGTACCTCATGGCCATGGACAACGGGGACAGATCTTGGATTCTTGCCGTCGACGTTGCGACCAAGACGCTGCGGGCGGTGGAGCCGTATGGCGCGAAGAGGGCGTGGTACTTCCAGCCGGACTTCGCTACCTATGTTTTCTCCAGATACCGCTTAACGCAATTTCATCAAATCTGTAGTTTTTGTCACGTGGGTGTGGGTGCAATGTCATGATACTGAATTTCTAAAACTGCCCAACTCTGAGCAAGATAGAGTCGATGCCAAAAGATAAACAAACTAGCATGTATGCACCGTCCCAAATCGACGGTCGCCCTGATCTAGCAAGTTCAGATCAAAGCTTTGCAATGAAGTTGAGTTCCACAGGGAAGAAATAGGGGCTAGCAAAGTCCGACGACCAAGACACATAAAGAACGAATTTATAGATTCTTATTGAAAACAAAGAGAGGACAATGAAGCTAATTAATATGAATGCATAGCCTAGTTTTCGCATAGCTATGTTTTCCCATTATGGATTCTAGAACATGTGCCAATAATCTTCACTATCAAGGTTCTTGTAGCGCCAATCTTTTATAGTGTTTTATTAGTTGCTATTCTTTCTTGCTAGGATTCTATCGGATTGGTAGGCCTGCCGGTAAAAAGGAATCGGTTTCAGTAAGAGCGATTGTTATCATGTCTTTCGAGTTCCAGAGGTTGATCCGTTGAGGGTTTATTGCCAGGATCGATTTTACGGGTTTGTTGTTTCAATATTTATCTCCATGTGTGCATGCGTTTTTTTCGCCCCTTTCTTCGCCATCTTCCTCGAACCCCCTCAAACCCAACGAATCCGTGAAGATCAAACAAATAAGTGTTCACATCACACAAGGTCTAGGCATTGGAGATTTTTCGCCAAGAAGAATTGCAATTGTATTATGGTCTGCACGGCTAGACAATTGCATTGTCCTGGTACCAGGCCGAAAACTGCTTACATTTTTATTTTCACTAGATTCTCTTAAGATTGCTTTCCTGTATTCCCCCTTAGTGTGTGTGTGTATATATATATATATATTAAGGAAGCCGTATTTCGCAATAGCAGCTCCGAGAAGCTGGGCTTAGGGTGCGCCTCCTGCGGTCGTTTCAGTGACTCAATTGGCTGGCTTCCCTCAGCTCAGACTGGTGTCGCCACCTCTCCCAGGACCGGAATGATTATCCCCGCCCGATGGGTCTACATTCATCCCTGAATGTCGTCGGGTACTCTTCACTTCCCCGCCATTCTTGTAACCGTCACCTGTAATCCGCGCAGGTGTGTCCGCACCCCTGGAGTGGATGGGAAAGAAAGGATTTTTTCTCGGAGCAACCCCCAGGTTCCAGACCCAGGAGTTCACTTTATATATATATATATATATATATATATATATATATATATATATATATGGGAAATAGCCAGCTAAACACAGGCATAGCTGCGCATAGCCTATCCACCGTTGATTCTTTCCCCTTTTGATATAGGGAGCACATGTACCCAAACCCAGGATGTTGGCTCAATAGTAACGCCGTTAGTGTTCTTTGCATGCATGAAGCCCTAGCAGAACAAAGCTTATCAAATTTCATTTAGGTGAGGCAAACCCTAATATACAACATGCGGTAAACCCTAACCCTAATATACTACATGCATGAAGCCCTAGCAAAACAAAGCTTATCAAATATACTACATGGTAAACCCTAACCCTAATATACTACATGCATGAAGCCCTGGCAAAACAAAGCTTATCAAATTTCATTTAGGTGAGGCAAACCCTAATATACTACATGCAGTAAACCCTAACCAAACTAAGCCTTATTTCATTGCGTTGAACCCAGTGTGTAATGCAAAAAACCCTAAGCAAAACAATCGTTGTTTTGCTCCCATAGCTAGGGCCGCCGCAATAAAGAAAACAACCTTTGTTTCGTTTTCTTCACATTCTCATGGATGCATGCGGACACCAAACACATACCAAAACAACCTTTGTTAGGGCACTCTTTTGCATGGCGCATAGTCTAAAGCTTCTGCATGCAAAACCTGTTTTAATCCTTGTTCTCAATCCCTTCTCATTTTAGATGCTAAAACTTTTGTAGCCAAAACAGTGTGCTAAATTGGAACCCATGCCAAACCCTAGATTCTTGCATGAATGCACAAAACTAACACCGTTATCTCAGCCATGTTCCACCCCACTTCCATCTAGAGGTTGCATGCATTTGATGGGGGCAATGATAGGGGCAATGAGGGTTGAAAGCTAACAAGTACCATAATTTTTGGAAGCTCTTTTTGAAACTTGAAATCCCCGCTTCTCTTTGTGAAGGGCCTTTCTTACACTATTATGTTGAGTCTCCACCTTCTACCTTTAGGCACCATTAAGAGAGCATAGTTGTCATTCTGTGTGCAGTGTTCCAAACCTTAATGATTGATGCATATTGTGATATTACTTGTTCTTGTGCTATTTGTTTCTAGTCACCCTTGTGAACTATGAAGGTGTCCTATGCATCTATATTTCTACTCTATGAGGGACAAGTTGATTGCCACTATGCTATGTTTTCTGTATGTGAAACAAATAAATATTTTTCAATGCATGTTATTCATGATCTTTGTTTGCAGCCTTTCATGTTGCATGCATAGTTATTATGTCCTGTTGTTAGAACTCCATCTTTCATGCACATGTTTAGAGTTCTTTGATCCCAGCCTTCAATGCTTGCAAATGGTTTGATCTTGGTTTTTATGGTGCATGTCACCTTAAAAATTATTCTTTTATCACTTACCTACTCGAGGACGAGCAGGAGTTAAGCTTGGGGATGCTTGATACGTCGGAAATGTATCTATAATTTTTGATGTTTCATGCTTGTTTTGTATCATTTGTCTTATGTTTTGTTTACACTTTGAGGTATTTTTATACACTTTCTGGAACTAACCTATTGACAAGATGTCATAGTGCCAGTTGCCTGTTTTCTTCTGTTTTTGGTTCTAGAAAGGCAGAAAATCAATATTCTCGGAATTGGACGGGACAAAATCCAAAGTCATTATTTTTCCCGGAGCAACACAGAACCACGAAGCAGAGCCGGAGGGGGGGCACAGGGTGGCCGCACTCCCCTAGGCACGAGCAAGCCCTGGAGGCGCCCACAGGGGGTGTGGGTCCCCTGGACCCCCACCGACCTTGATTCCTGCGCCTATAAGAAGCCTCCGACCCAAAAACCCTAGGGCATCCAGAAGAAATCCACGAAAACCTCCGTAGCGCCGCCGCCACCGAAGGGGAGATTCGGGGGACAGAAAGTCTCTATTCCGGCACCCTGCCGGGACGGGGAAGTGCCCTCGGAGCCATCCCCATCGATCTCCATCGCCATCTTCATCACCATTGTTGATTCCCATGATGAGGAGGGAGTATTCTTCCTCGAGGCTAAGGGCTCTACCGGTAGCTATGTGTTCATCTCGCTCTATGCATGATCTTGTTATGGTCATGAGCTTTGTAATCAAGTAGATCTACCTTTCTATTCAAGTACTTCATTAGATATCTGCTCTCCCCATGTGTGTGAAAGTGACAGCGTGTACGCCATGGTGGCACTTAGGTTTGAGTCTACATAAATACTCTTTGTGCTTTAATATATCTATGCTTTTCCCCACGTGTGTGAAAGTGACAGCGCGCATACCGTGTGTGGCACTTTGGCTAGATTGAATATTTGTTATAAGTTATATTTGGAGTTGGATGTCTCTATGAAATTGTGGTGTTTGTTGGAACCATCTAGCGCTCAAGGTGACAGTGTGGGGTTATCTAGATTGGGGAAGACGGACTTTAATGAGTGATGTTATAGCCCTACCGATGATTAGAGTGTCCAACCGGAGAGTAGTTAAGAGTAGTATCATGAAGAGAGGATATTTATATGAGAGAGTGTTCACTAGTGAAAGTATGATCCCTAGGCCTTGTTTATAAACACTAAAACACCGTTTTCTACTAGATCGGTTGCATGTTTGCTTGCTTCCAGTCTTTACCTCACCATCAAGCTCCATCAAAGCTATTTTCTGGCACCGTTACTACTTGTATTTCACTATCTCTTCGCCGAACTAGTGCACCTATATTGGGTGTGTTGGGGGCACAAGAGACTTCTTGTATCTTGATTGCAGGGTTGCTTGAGAGGGGTAGCTTTGACCACTTCCTCCCTGAGTTCGATAAACCTTGGGTAATCCACTTCAGGGAAACTTGCTGCTATTCTATAAACCTCTGCACTTGGAGGCCCAACAACTGTCTACAAGAATAGAAGTGTGTAGAGATTAGTCCACCATGACCTCGCCGCCAGAGTCGCGGTCTAATTTTTATTTTGCACTAAATCAACTTTCTTCTTGAAACTACTTCATCTACTCCGACAAATCGACGGACAACTTCTACGCACCGACCGTTTACCGAGAATTTCTCTGCTGCTCCCTCTGGCTCTGGCTTGCATGGATCGTGATGGTCCCTGTCTTCGCACTTCTGATATTGGCAACATCGACGCGTGCCTTTGTCCCCCAGCATGCTCCCGAGTTTGGCAAGCTCGGCAAGGCGTGTCGCCTACCTTGACTACTCCAACTCAAACTACGTCTACCTCAACCACTATGGCGAATTCTCCAGGCTCAACGACGACATCGACCACAATCAATACAACATCATCAATTTCATCGACTTCATCAACGGCGACAACTTCACCAACGGCACCATCGACCACGACTACGACGCCCTACTTTCGGCTACATCGACATTGACATCCTCTCCAATCTCCGCCTTTGGATTATGCTCCAGTCAGACCATTCGCGTCACTACCGATCCCACTGCGGGGGAGTGTTAGAGTATATCACGGTTTGGACTATATTTGGTAGTTTAAGTTTATAATCCAATTAATATTCCGCAATCAATACAGTTAATATTCCACAATTCTACATCAACGCTTTGACTTCGGCGAGTAGATAGTGTTGGCTATTGCCCTAGTTTTTTAGGGGTGTCGCACGATGGCAGGGAAAACGACGTGTCGGAATAAGGTTCCTGAAAGGATCGTATGGGCACCTAGAGGGTGGTGAATAGGTGCTACTTCAAATTTTCTTCTTTTTCAAATTAGGGTTTGACAATAAGGTAAATTCTCTAGATAATGCAACTAAGGTGAATTTACCTATATGAGAAACATGTACAAGCTAACACACAACTAAGTAAGAGCAAGTAAGTAAAGTGCGGTAAAGGATAGAAGTAACCGAAGTGGTGGACGCGGAGACACAAGGATTTGTTTCCCGTAGTTCGTTCCTTTTGAGGGGAAGTACGTCTACGTTTGGATAGGGGGTGGTACCAAACCACCTATGCCACGAAAGGCCTCCCTTGTTCTCCAACGAACCTCACCCCAACGGGATCGTTCCACCTTCCACTCTATCGGTGAACTTCAAGGTGGAAGCCGACACCTTTACAAGTTTGGGGCACACATCCACAACTTAATTGGAGGCTCCCAAATATAATCAAGTTGTCAAGACAATCAAAGACAAGCTTGTAAGAACCAAATCTAGAACTAGGGTTTCCAAGAAAAACAGTAGAGCAAGGGGCCCTCAAGTGAATGAGGGGGAAATGAAGATCTCTTTTGGTGAAGTAGTAGATCAAGGCCTCCTCCTTCGATTCCCCAAAGATCAAGGACTTTGGGTGGTGGATTGAAGAGATCTTGTGGATTTGGTGGCTCTAATGGTGGTCTTGACTTTAATGCAAATGAGCAGCTTGTCCCAAGGTAGGTGGAGGGGTATTTATACCCCTTGGAGAAATCTGGCCATTGGAGCAATAAATGCACCGGTACTACCGGTACTCAAGCGGTAGTACCGCTTACTACCGGTCCAGTACCGGACCAGGTACCGGAGATGCTTCACTTGGTCGAGCCTGCTTCAGGTTTGGCTGGTATCGCCCTGCGGTAGTACCCCCAAGCGGTAGTACCGGTCCATAGACCCGGTACTACCGGTCAGGGCGGTAGTACCGGTCCCAAGTACTGGTGGATACCGTGCGAGAGGGGAAGGGCTGGTGACCGCTTGTCACAAGCGGTACTACCGGTTGGAGAGGTAGTACCGCTCCGCAGTACCGGGTGGTACTAAGGAAAAACCACACCTCCCAACCTTGCACGGGTCCAACCGGTACTAGGGGCGGTAATACCGGTGCCAAGCGGTAGTACCGGTCATTTTTCCGGTACTACCGGTTGGCACATAGACTTTTGGCACAGGCAAATGGGCAAGGCTATATTTGTGCCACAATCTAAAAATCATGTGATACACTTAGCGCACGATTAGACCGATAAGTGTGTTGTTATCAAACATCAAAATCACAAGGATAGAAAATGCTCTTTCAATCTCCCCCTTTTTGGTGTTTGATGACAACACACTTTTGCAAGATGATTTTATGAAGATCCTCATGGCTTTTGTAAAATAGACACAGAGCTCCCCCTAGATGAGTAGAATCAAACCTCCCCCTCTATTTTAAAAACCCAACATAGGTGCACAAATATAGATACTTGTAGCATCCCATTTGTCTAACAATTGTAATGCTACTTGGTTTAGTAATATAATGGCTACTTCCTACACATAATTGTTGCATCATCATCATATCATGCTCATGTCATCATGCCACCTTGCATTTGAGCATCATACAAAACCCTGTTTATGTTGGTTCTTCTCTCATATGCATTATAAATTGTATTTGGTTCTTGATATATTGTTTAAATGCCCAAGTTGAGTTGGGGGCATATCTTTTATTCAACTCCACCACATTTCTTTCACCACCTTACAATTCCACCATCCCATTATCCATGAGCTTGTATTTATTTTTCTTTTGTTGTTTAATCTAGCTCATGAGAGATAGGGTGGGTCCAAGTCTACAAATTCTTTTGCTTGGGCCTTACTCCACCTTTTGGAATGCATAAGAACAATGCCATGTAAATAATCTTGTTTTCACAAAATAAGCATGATATTAATTATTTATGCATGGCCCATGCAAGTACCACCTTTTGCTTGTCATTTGGATTTTATTTGATGTTTTCTTGGATCATCTATCTCTCCCTATCACTCCTTTTTGGCTTGGTCTTAGTTGATCTTGCTTAAAACCATATCACCACCTCTCCCTCTTCCTGATCTAGCTTTGGTATGATCTTGTCTTGCTTGAGCTTGCCAATAGGAAACCATCTTTCGCTCCCCCATCTAACCCTAAACCCTACCCCCTAATCACCTACCCTATCACCATACCCCCTCTCCTATCTAAACCCTAAACCTACCTCTCTCTCTCGGCCTCTCCCTCCCTCTCACCTAGCTGGCCCCACCGGCCACCCTCTCCCCCTGGCCACCTCACCCCTGCCCTAGCTACCCTCTAGCCGAGCCTAGCTCCAACCCTAACCTAGCCCGAGCCTACCCCCTCTCCTTTCTCTAGCTCCCCCTCTCTGCCAAGAGGACCCCAGCCCGAGCCTACCCTCCCAGACCACCATGCCCCCACCTGGAAGCCTCCCACCTGCCCTGCACCTGTCCTGGCCGGCCCATGCACGTGAGGAGGGGAGGAGAGAAAGGTGGCACCGAGGCCACCTTTTCCCATCTACCCCACTCCCCACGGCACCCCCTTTCCCCATCCTTATCTACTCCCTCGCCCCCTCTCTGCCTCGCCAGATCCACCCCAGGGCGCCCTACCCTCTCCTCCCTTCTTCTCCATCGCCACCGTCTACACCATCGCCGGCACCCTCGGCCTCCTCTCGGCTACACCGTACCAGGCGACGAGCGCGACGTGGAGGCGATCGAGGAGTACAAGGAGACCCCCTGCAGCAGCCTCGTACACGGAGCCGCAAAGAGGAAGCCCCAGCACCGCTGCCCCAGCGCGAGCCCGACGCAAACCCTAGATCCTCTGGCCGTCTGCCTCGACGCCGATCCTCTGCGTCTCGAGCCGATCTAACCGCACCGACACACTCTCGGTGTGCTGCCTGACCTCCTGGACATGCTCCGCCGCGCTATCGTCGTCTAGGGCCGCTTTGCATTTCATCGAACACGCTGCGTGCGCCGGCGGCGCTGTCGTCTGCTCGCCGCTGCGCCTCGCAGACACCTCACCTAGGCCGCGCATACCTCCCAGACAACTACCCAGCCTAGCCGCAGTGGTCACCGCCTCCGCGCGCGAGTCCCAGGTCCAGGGATCGACCCCCACCCGCGCCGCGCGCCCGCTGTCGCCGTGCGCACCGTCAGTTCCGTCAGAGAAGAAAACAGTGGCTGTGGCCTTTTGCGCATACCCCCCTGGCTTTTATTTTTCTTAACCCGCGCTCCAGCTCGACCCCACCTGTAAGCCTCGGCCAGGTGCACCCACTAATGCATGTGTCCCAGTCAGCACTGGCCCACCCATCAGTGACTAAGGCTAGCGTCTGACTGAGTGACAAAAGCTTTTCTGAAATTCTGTATAAATCAAATCTTTTCAAATTAATTCAAATTCAAAATTCAAATCAGAATTATAATAACTTTTAAAATATGAATTCAAATATTACAAATAATATATGTTTTTGAATCAGAAAAATATGAGGAATTCAAATATGCCCTTCAAAATATATTTTGCACACTTTAATTTCCAAGTTGAATAAAATTACAATAAAATGCCCTCGGCCTTAATTAATTAATAACTTTTATTTTATAACTCCAAATTTGACAAATGATATGTCTAAAATGATCAGCTCGACGAGACCTTTCTGTTTATGCATTCCATGATCTGAATTGCAGCATGCATCATATAAATATAATGCAAACAGCAACTAATATGCGGATAAAACATGGCTAAACTCCATAAAATGATTTATTCTTGTAATCCACACCTTACCCATGCCATGCTACATTATTGCCATGCAACTTGTGCATCATTCATCATGGCATGATTGTTTGCTTGACGCTTTTTATTCCTATGCTTGTGCACTTTATTTATGTTGGCCATTGTTTGTTTGGTTCTTCTTTGAATAGACGCCGAGCAGGGGATATATCAAGAGAACCAGGAGCACTACCCAGATCCTTCTCGCGCTTCAACTGAGCTGCCAGGCAAGCACTACCACATGCTTGCATACATATAGTACCTATTGCCTCTATCTTATTCTTGCATCATTGAGTCGCGATTGCATTAAACTGAATCCCAAGTATTGCATAGCCTTTACTTTTAAACCCCACCAAGCTTGTTCCTCCATCCCATGAGCCAATACTACAGGAGTTGTTTGAGCCATGCGAGTCGTAGAACAGCATGTGTAGGGTATGTGAGTGTCTGATGGATAACGAGGTACCTAAACAACTTAACCTGAGTAGTAATGGGATAACTAATGAAAGTGGCACCGGTGAGCAATATCTGCTATTTTGTTTTTCCTGCTCACTTGTGTCCCGTAGGACCCCGAGTACTTGAAACCTGTTCCTTGAATATTCGCGCTATCCACATCCGGGAGGCTTATGGGACCCCCCTGAGCCAGAGCTTGATTCATTCTTATTTCTTGGGGCCACAAACTAGTTTGAGGTTTTATTTACTATCCTGTACTTATGCCATGCTTTACTGCTTTATTTACGATTGTGCGAGGAGCACCTGTACTGTTTAGGATCGGGACACGATTTCGCGGTATCGACGAGCCCGAGTTTTCGGGTTCCCAGTCGTTTACAGCCGTCCACCCAAACCTTGAGTCCGTCTTGGGGTCAGCTAACTTTGTTGCGGGTGTACTCAATGGGGTGGCCCCCTGAAATATTTCTGAATCCTGTGATTTCTTTGTCGTGAAGGCCTCGTTGGGTTTTTATTTGGTTTTTCCGAGGTTGATCGAGTGTGTGTTGCTATTTGTGCACCCCTGCAGGGTAAAACTTTCTGAAAGCCGTGTCCGCGGTTATGGACGACTTGGAGCACAGTTTCTCGATCATAGACAAGTATAACTAAAGTACCGCTTTTAATTTGACTAAGTAACTGACTAGTAAATAGGGCAACACTCATGGAATGGATAATAAAAACTGCCAACGGATGGGGGGTTGTTCGTCCGCTTCCTCGTTGGTAAGCGAGGAGGAGGATGGATCTGGTGATATTACTGTTATAACTGCTGTCATTAATTCACAGACATCCGTCTATCTTTGGTTAGGCGGATGGTTAGCGAGAATCTATAGAATTGTTAGGGTTTATCTTTTGCTGCAATTGCGCCACCCTAGGTTGTGTCCCCTTTAGAGGCATAAAGACTTGCTGAGTACCCCTAGGGTCTCACACGATAAATTGTTTGATTCAGATGAACAGGTACACTCACAAGATGGATACTGGGTGGAGGAGGCGGACGATATGGGCAACGATCGTTCGGTGTAGAGATTCCGGGAACGGGGATCCGTGAGATCTATGGGCGGGATGTGCTTATTTATGGGGCATCTTATGCCGATTTGCTTCTTATCCGTACTCGGATCTTGTTTGCCGCTTCCGCCTGATACTCTGATGTTTGATGTATGAGGAGATATCCTAAACTATTATATCTATCTAGGACATTTGAATCTTGCCGTATGGCGTTGCTATATTTCCTTTCTTTTTAGATGGAATGGCTCTGATGTACTGTTGTATGGTGGCTTGCATACATACTCATTTGTGTATGTAGTTGATCCCTTCGCCTGCCGATTACGCCGCCCGTTCTTGTCCCGATGTTTGGAAATGGTTGGGACGGCCGAAAGGTCTACCTGTGAGTGGCATTTGGGCCCCACCGTACTATTTCAACCATTTCCGTTCATCCAGGCTTAAATCTAGGAGCGTAATTCACCGAGGTAGTTACAATTGGTATCAGAGCCATCCCGACCTTCAGGGTCTCAGCCAAATGGTCGTTGTCAGTCTAGCAAATATTTTTGGTAGTTATGTATACTAGGGAAAAACAAAACGCGAGAGTAGGACTGCTTCCACTTTTCTTCTTACCCACCCACCCACCCTTTTCTGGTAAGGAAGTGCAACGTTTTCAATCCTCTTCTTAAAAATTCAAACTAGGATTCACGTGTTCTGGGTTTCCGTAGTACCATAGGTTATGTGTGTGTGTGTGTGTGTGTGTGTGAGTAATTCCTTGTCTATCTGTTGCATCCAAGTTGTTATCACAATCAGCCTTTTGGTTATCAACTGTTGGTACATTCCATACCGACAGGCTTTTGCAAACTGATGCGATCTATCTGATTTGTTGTATACCGCCGCGATCTGTCTTACTCTTTGTTATCCGACGTTATCTTGTTTGGGGTGTTCGTTTCCGTAGTTACTAATCTTTAGGTTCGTCATGAGAAGAAGGGGTTAGGATGTGTGTTCTACTTATTTATGTGCGGAGTAATGATTTGAGTGTGGGATGGAGTCGCGACCATACCACTACTCTTATCATTCGCTTTTGTATATTGAATTGGTAGAGTCACTAATCTTGATTCGTTAAGTGATTTTGCGCATCTACTGGTATTTTAATGCCGAAATTTGCGGAAAATTTTTCTTTGATATATTTGTGTACCACACTCCTTTTCAGTCGTGTGCGATATGCTTAATATCTTCTAGGTGCTATGAAGTTTGTTGATATTTTAATATCATCTTAAGTAAATTGTATCCTTTAATCTTGGTTAATTCCATCTTGGTACTATTTTGGATTATTATTATTCTCCATTATAGTACTGACTTGTGTTTTATATCAATCACAGGATGGCTCCACCACGCCGTTCTGATGAGGACATACCACCTGAACTGGGATCCGCGTTGTCAAACATCGCCAATGCCTTGGCAGCAATGCAGCAGAACCAGCAGCGTTTTGAGGAAAGTGTCAGGAGGAATGAGTTTGCTCCACTACCTCCACCTCCCAAGCGAGGAGACATCAAAAGCTTTCTGAAGTTCAACCCACGCCAATTTGATGTTTCTGATCAACCACTTGATGCTGATGATTGGCTGCGTGAGATGTCAAGGCTACTGGACACTGCTGATGTTCCTGAGCAAGAATGGGTAAAATGTGCTACTCACCTTCTGAAGGGAGATGCAGCTCTCTGGTGGGAGAATTACCTGAAGGCAAACTGCATTGGTTTTCAGCCTACTTGGGAACAGTTCACTCGAGCCTTCAAAGAACAGTATCTGTCAGAAATTGTCATGGAAAGGATGAAGGAAGTGTTTCTCAACCTCAAGCAGGGAAATGACAATGTCAATACCTACATCAGGAACTTCATGAATCTTTCTCGTTATGGTGGCGATGAGATCTCTGATGACAAGAAGAAGCAAAAGAGGTTCCGGCAAGGGCTCAACGCATCCATTAAATATGCAATCACACATGCAAGGCCGACGTCTTTTCTAGAACTTCAGCATACAGCTCTGCAGGAGGAAGCAAGTAGGCAAGTGTTTGAGGAGTCAAAGAAACACAACTGTGATGCACCAAGCTCTTCAGCTATGTCAGCACCTTCTAAGCGTCGTGTCTGGGTTCCTAACACCCCACCGTCGCTCCCGGCTCCACCAAGACCTTCAAGCTACGTGGCAAGGCCACCAAACTTCCTCACTGCTGCTCCCAGGGGCTATAACCACCACTACCCTGGAGCGCCTGGCGGAGTCCCTGGCTACGTTGCTCCACGTCCACCTGGTGCTTGTTTCACGTGTGGAGACTCTGGGCATCAAAACTGGAACTGTCCGATGAAGAACAAAGCTCTTCCTCCACCACCTCCAAGATCTGCGGCAAGCTCTCCTATGGTTCGTGCACCACCACCTCGGGCTCTCAACATCAACACCAAGCCCGGGTCTACTGTTGCTCATGCCAACTATGTCAACGCCGCTCAAGCTGAGCATGCACCTGGAGTTGTGATGGGTATGCTATCCGTTAACTCAGTCCCTGCACGAGTTTTGTTTGATTCTGGTGCATCGCATTCTTTTGTTTCTCACAAGTTTGCAAATGAGAATGAGTTAGCTATGGATCCTCTCCTTAAGCGGTTAATGGTCCTTTCTCCTGGAGCAACAATGGCAGCTGCTAAAATCAGCCATGGCAATCAAATTGAGATTGGTGGCTCTTTGTTCTCGGCATCCTTAATTGTTCTGGGCAATTCGGACATTGATGTCATCTTGGGCATGGATTGGTTGACAGCAAATGCAGCTGTGATTGATTGTGCTGAACGCTCGATTTCTCTAAAGATTCCTGAAGGCCATATAGTCTTTCTCCAAGTCTGACTCCTGTTATCCAGCTTTTCTCTTTGGCGGCTCTGAATGATGATGCTATGGAAGCTATTCAGAGTGTTCCGGTGGTCTGTGAGTTCCCAGATGTCTTTCCTGAAGAGTTGCCGGGTATGCCTCCGGATCGTGAGGTTGAGTTTGTAATTGAGCTTGAACCTGGAACGGCTCCTATCTCCAAGCGGCCTTATAAAATGGGTCCTGCTGAGTTGGCTGAACTCAAACGACAGCTTGATGAACAAGAGAAGTTGGGTTTCATTCAACACAGTACCTCTTCTTGGGGTAGCCCAACAATCTTTGTGAAGAAGCGGGACATGACTGATAGACTTTGTGTGGACTATCGGGCTCTCAATGCTAAAACCATCAAGAATAAATATCCCCTTCCGCGGATTAATGATCTCTTCGATCAGCTAGCTGGAGCTGTGGTGTTCTCTAAGCTTGACTTGAGAAGTGGTTATCACAAAATTAAGATTCGCAAGGAAGATGTTCCTAAAACAGCTTTCACCACCCGCTATGGCCTGTATGAGTACACGGTCATGTCTTTCGGTCTCACCAACGCACCTGCTACCTTCTCGAGGCTTATGAACTCGGTTTTCATGGAGTATCTTGATAAGTTCGTTGTGGTCTATCTGGATGACATCCTAGTCTATTCTAAGTCAAAGGAAGAGCATGAAGAACACCTTCGGTGTGTCCTAAACAAGCTTCGTGAGAACCGCTTGTATGCAAAGTTCTCCAAGTGTGAGTTTTGGCTGCCTCAAGTAACCTATCTTGGTCACGTCATCTCTGCCAAGGGCATTGCAGTCAACCCGGAAACTGTAAAGACAATTGTTGAATGGCTTCCTCCTGTTAATGTCAAAGAAGTGCGGAGTTTCCTTGGTTTGGCTAGTTATTGCCGTCGCTTCGTTCAGAACTTCTCGAAGATAGCGAAGCCTCTTACCGATCTCCTCAAGAAAGGCAAGAAATACCTTTGGACTCCTGCATGTCAAGCAAGCTTTGAGACAATCAAAGAGAAGCTCACTTCCACACCAGTCTTGGTTCCTCCGGACACCTCTAAGCCTTTCCAGATATTCTGTGACGCCTCTTTGCAAGGATTGGGTGCGGTCCTTATGCAAGAAAAACAAGTTGTTGCTTATGCCTCTAGATAGTTGAAGACACATGAGATCAACTATCCTACACATGACCTAGAGCTCGCAGCAGTTGTCTTTGCTTTGAAGCTATGGAGGCACTACTTGCTTGGCAACCGTTGTGAAATCTTTTCTGATCACAAGAGTCTGAAGTATATCTTTACTCAGCCTGATCTCAACCTTCGGCAGAGGAGGTGGATTGAAGCAATCAATAATTTTGATTTGACCATCAACTACACTCCGGGCAAAGCTAATGTCATGGCCGATGCTCTCAGCCGCAAAGCTTATGTCAACAACCTCATGATGGAAGAACAACAGCCTCTCTTGTGCGAGGAATTCCGTCAGCTCAACCTTGAAATTGTGGAACAAGGGTATCTCCTGAACCTCCTAGCAACCCCTCTCTTGGAAGAAAAGGTTCGATCTCGTCAGCTTGGTGATCCGCACACCAGAAAGATCATCTCCAAACTTCAGCTTCCGAAGTATGAGTCATTCCACGTCGATGATCAAGGCACGCTTTTCTTTGAACACCGGATGTTTGTTCCGGACTACCCGGGTTTGAGAGAGCGAGTTCTCAAGGAGGCGCATGATTCTGTTCTTTCTATCCACCCTGGCAGCACAAAGATGTACATGGACTTGAAAACACAATATTGGTGGCCGGGTCTGAAACGATATTGTGCCAAGTATGTTTCGGAGTGTGATGTCTGCCGCAGAGTGAAAGCTGTCCATCAGAAACCTTTCGGTCTTCTACAACCATTGAAACCTCCGGAATGGAAATGGGAGAAAGTAGAGATGGACTTCATCACTGGTTTTCCAAGGTCGCAGAAGGGCAACAATGCAATCTTTGTTGTCATTGACAGGCTTTCTAAAGTGGCTCACTTCTTCCCCGTCAAGGAAACAATTTCTGGAATTCAGTTGGCTAAGCTCTATATCAACAGAATTGTCTCTCTGTATGGGGTTCCGCTTGAGATCAGTTCAGACCGTGGGAGCATCTTCACTTCCAAGTTCTGGGAAAGTTTCCAAAATGCTTTGGGAACAAAATTGAACTTCAGCACAGCTTACCACCCTCAGTCGCAAGGACAAGTTGAAAGGATCAATCAGATTCTGGAGGATATGCTTCGTGCTTGCATCATCTCTTTTGGCATGAAGTGGGAAGAATGTCTTCCTTATGCTGAATTCTCTTACAACAACAGCTTCCAGAAAAGTCTGAAGATGGCACCATTCGAGGATCTCTATGGTCGCAAGTGTAGAACTCCGATTGGTTGGTCAGGTGCAGGAGAAAGAATTTGGTTTGGCCCTGACATTGTAACTCAAGCGGAGGAGAAGGTGCATATCATTCTTGAAAATCTGAAGATTGCTCAAAGTCGCCAGAAGAGCAATTATGACAGGAAGCACACGGACATGGAGTATGTTCCTGGTGATCTCGTTTACCTTCGTGTCACTCCCATGAGAGGCACGCACCGCTTTGGTATCAAAGGAAAGCTGGCTCCTAGATACATCGGTCCCTTCAAAATTCGTGGAAGAAGAGGAGAAGTTGCTTATGCTCTTGAGCTCCCGGAAAAACTCAAGGTTCATGATGTTTTCCACATCTCTCAACTCAAGAAGTGCTTCAAGGATCCCGGCAGGACCGTGGATCATGAGCTAATCAATCTCCAAGAAGACCTGTCTTATCAAGAACACCCCACCAAAATCCTGGAAGTCGCAGAAAGAAGGACTCGCAACAAGTCCATCAAGTTCTGCAAGGTGCAGTGGTCGCACCATTCTGTTGATGAAGCCACTTGGGAGCGTGAAGATGAACTCCGTGCCAACTATCCTACCCTCTTTGAGTCTTCTTCTTCTTCCTAGAATCTCGGGGCGAGATTCCTGTTTAGTGGGGGAGAGTTGTAGCATCCCATTTGTCTAACAACTGTAATGCTACTTGGTTTAGTAATATAATGGCTACTTCCTACACATAATTGTTGCATCATCATCATATCATGCTCATGTCATCATGCCACCTTGCATTTGAGCATCATACAAAACCCTGTTTATGTTGGTTCTTCTCTCATATGCATTATAAATTGTATTTGGTTCTTGATATATTGTTTAAATGCCCAAGTTGAGTTGGGGGCATATCTTTTATTCAACTCCACCACATTTCTTTCACCACCTTACAATTCCACCATCCCATTATCCATGAGCTTGTATTTATTTTTCTTTTGTTGTTTAATCTAGCTCATGAGAGATAGGGTGGGTCCAAGTCTACAAATTCTTTTGCTTGGGCCTTACTCCACCTTTTGGAATGCATAAGAACAATGCCATGTAAATAATCTTGTTTTCACAAAATAAGCATGGTATTAATTATTTATGCATGGCCCATGCAAGTACCACCTTTTGCTTGTCATTTGGATTTTATTTGATGTTTGCTTGGATCATCTATCTCTCCCTATCACTCCTTTTTGGCTTGGTCTTAGTTGATCTTGCTTAAAACCATATCACCACCTCTCCCTCTTCCTGGTCTAGCTTTGGTATGATCTTGTCTTGCTTGAGCTTGCCAATAGGAAACCATCTCTCGCTCCCCCATCTAACCCTAAACCCTACCCCCCCTAATCACCTACCCTATCACCATACCCCCTCTCCTATCTAAACCCTAAACCTACCTCTCTCTCTCTCTCGGCCTCTCCCTCCCTCTCACCTAGCTGGCCCCACCGGCCACCCTCTCCCCCTGGCCACCTCACCCCTGCCCTAGCTACCCTCTAGCCGAGCCTAGCTCCAACCCTAACCTAGCCCGAGCCTACCCCCTCTCCTTTCTCTAGCTCCCCCTCTCTGCCAAGAGGACCCCATCCCGAGCCTACCCTCCCAGACCACCATGCCCCCACCTGGAAGCCTCCCACCTGCCCTGCACCTGTCCTGGCCGGCCCATGCACGTGAGGAGGGGAGGAGAGAAAGGTGGCACCGAGGCCACCTTTTCCCATCTACCCCACTCCCCACGGCACCCCCTTTCCCCATCCTTATCTACTCCCTCGCCCCCTCTCTGCCTCACCAGATCCACCCCAGGGCGCCCTGCCCTCTCCTCCCTTCTTCTCCATCGCCACCGTCTACACCATCGCCGGCACCCTCGGCCTCCTCTCGGCTACACCGTACCAGGCGACGAGCGCGACGTGGAGGCGATCGAGGAGTACAAGGAGACCCCCTGCAGCAGCCCCGTACATGGAGCCGCGAAGAGGAAGCCCCAACACCGCTGCCCCAGCGCGAGCCCGACGCAAACCCTAGATCCTCTGGCCGTCTTCCTCGACGCCGATCCTCTGCGTCTCGAGCCGATCTAACTGCACCGACACACTCTCGGTGAGCTGCCTGACCTCCTGGACATGCTCCGCCGCGCTATCGTCGTCTAGGGCCGCTTTGCGTTTCATCGAACACGCTGCGTGCGCCGGCGGCGCTGTCGTCTGCTCGCCGCTGCGCCTCGCAGACACCTCACCTAGGCCGCGCATACCTCCCAGACAACTACCCAGCCTAGCCGCAGTGGTCACCGCCTCCGCGCGCGAGTCCCAGGTCTAGGGATCGACCCCCACCCGCGCCGCGCGCCCGCTGTCGCCGTGCGCACCGTCAGTTCCGTCAGAGAAGAAAAACAGTGGCTGTGGCCTTTTTGCGCATACCCCCCTGGCTTTTATTTTTCTTAACCCGCGCTCCAGCTCGATCCCACCTGTAAGCCTCGGCCAGGTGCACCCACTAATGCATGTGTCCCAGTCAGCACTGGCCCACCCATCAGTGACTAAGGCTAGCGTCTGACTGAGTGACAAAAGCTTTTCTGAAATTCTGTATAAATCAAATCTTTTCAAATTAATTCAAATTCAAAATTCAAATCAGAATTATAATAACTTTTAAAATATGAATTCAAATATTACAAATAATATATGTTTTTGAATCAGAAAAATATGAGGAATTCAAATATGCCCTTCAAAATATATTTTGCACACTTTAATTTCCAAGTTGAATAAAATTACAATAAAATGCCCTCGGCCTTAATTAATTAATAACTTTTATTTTATAACTCCAAATTTGACAAATGATATGTCTAAAATGATCAGCTCGACGAGACCTTTCTGTTTATGCATTCCATGATCTGAATTGCAGCATGCATCATATAAATATAATGCAAACAACAACTAATATGCGGATAAAACATGGCTAAACTCCATAAAATGATTTATTCTTGTAATCCACACCTTACCCATGCCATGCTACATTATTGCCATGCAACTTGTGCATCATTCATCATGGCATGATTGTTTGCTTGATGCTTTTTATTCCTATGCTTGTGCACTTTATTTATGTTGGCCATTGTTTGTTTGGTTCTTCTTTGAATAGACGCTGAGCAGGGGATATATCAAGAGAACCAGGAGCACTACCCAGATCCTTCTCGCGCTTCAACTGAGCTGCCAGGCAAGCACTACCACATGCTTGCATACATATAGTACCTATTTCCTCTATCTTATTCTTGCATCATTGAGTCGCGATTGCATTAAACTGAATCCCAAGTATTGCATAGCCTTTACTTTTAAACCCCACCAAGCTTGTTCCTCCATACCATGAGCCAATACTACAGGAGTTGTTTGAGCCATGCGAGTCGTAGAACAGCATGTGTAGGGTATGTGAGTGTCTGATGGATAACGAGGTACCTAAACAACTTAACTTGAGTAGTAATGGGATAACTAATGAAAGTGGCACCGGTGAGCAATATCTGCTATTTGGTTTTTCCTGCTCACTTGTGTCCCGTAGGACCCCGAGTACTTGAAACCTGTTCCTTGAATATTCGCGCTATCCACATCCGGGAGGCTTATGGGACCCCCCTGAGCCAGAGCTTGATTCATTCTTATTTCTTGGGGCCACAAACTAGTTTGAGGTTTTATTTACTATCCTGTACTTATGCCATGCTTTACTGCTTTATTTACGATTGTGCGAGGAGCACCTGTACTGTTTAGGATCGGGACACGATTTCGCGGTATCGACAAGCCCGAGTTTTCGGGTTCCCAGTCGTTTACAGCCGTCCACCCAAACCTTGAGTCCGTCTCGGGGTCAGCTAACTTCGTTGCGGGTGTACTCAATGGGGTGGCCCCCTGAAATATTTCTGAATCCTGTGATTGCTTTGTCGTGAAGGCCTCGTTGGGTTTTTATTTGGTTTTTCCGAGGTTGATCGAGTGTGTGTTGCTATTTGTGCACCCCTGCAGGGTAAAACTTTCTGAAAGCCGTGTCCGCGGTTATGGACGACTTGGAGCACAGTTTCTCGATCATAGACAAGTATAACTAAAGTACCGCTTTTAATTTGACTAAGTAACTGACTAGTAAATAGGGCAACACTCATGGAATGGATAATAAAAACTGCCAACGGATGGGGGGTTGTTCGTCTGCTTCCTCGTTGGTAAGCGAGGAGGAGGATGGATCTGGTGATATTACTGTTATAACTGCTGTCATTAATTCACGGACATCCGTCTATCTTTGGTTAGCCGGATGGTTAGCGAGAATCTATAGAATTGTTAGGGTTTATCTTTTGCTGCAATTGCGTCACCCCAGGTTGTGTCCCCTTTAGAGGCATAAAGACTTGCTGAGTACCCCTAGGGTCTCACACGATAAATTGTTTGATTCAGATGAACAGGTACACTCACAAGATGGATACTGGGTGGAGGAGGCGGACGATATGGGCAACGATCGTTCGGTGTAGAGATTCCAGGAACGGGGATCCGTGAGATCTGTGGGAGGGATGTGCTTATTTATGGGGCATCTTATGCCGATTTGCTTCTTATCCGTACTCGGATCTTGTTTGCCGCTTCCGCCTGATACTCTGATGTTTGATGTATGAGGAGATATCCTAAACTATTATATCTATCTAGGACATTTGAATCTTGCCGTATGGCGTTGCTATATTTCCTTTCTTTTTAGATGGAATGGCTCTGATGTACTGTTGTATGGTGGCTTGCATACATACTCATTTGTGTATGTAGTTGATCCCTTCGCCTGCCGATTACGCCGCCCGTTCTTGTCCCGATGTTTGGAAATGGTTGGGACGGCCGAAAGGTCTACCTGTGAGTGGCATTTGGGCCCCACCGTACTATTTCAACCATTTCCGTTCATCCAGGCTTGAATCTAGGAGCGTAATTCACTGAGGTAGTTACAATACTAGCATTTGAAACCATACCTTTGCATAATAACTTGTGATGAGAAATATATTGATAATGGATAACGCATATCATCACAAGATGGATCCATGACATAAATCACATAGTCTCACAAGATGGATCCATGACATAACCACATAGTCTCAACAATACATAGAGTTCACACATAAAATAGAATTTCACACAATAAATAGGAGGAAATCAAAGTTCACAAGCAATAAAAGGATCAAAGTAAGAACGAGCTTGTTACTTCCCATGCAACACCCGTGCCTAAGGTGCAACTTATCCCCCTTTGGCATCAAGACGCCAAAAAGGGACAAGCGCAAGACTACTGTCCCGACAGTCAATCCTCCTCCACATCATCAAAGTCCTTCTCATAGGGGGGTGGAGCGCGGTGCGAGGAAGATACATCATCATCCCAATGGCTGTGCTGAGAGATCCACTGGTCTTCAGGGGTGATGTTGGTCTCGGACCCCTCGGAGACGGTCAAACCTTGGGCTGCCATCATGTCCTTCTGCCGAGCACTAGCTTTCTTGGCATACACATGCGCCTCATACATGCATTTCTGGTTGTTAACTTGGAAGAAGAAAATCTTCTTGATCTTGGCCTCCATCCTCTTGGCCCTAGAGGGCTTGGCATTCTGGCTGCGGGAGACAACATAGTCTGTGTCACGACCACTGTCATCATCCTCAGAGGCATCCTCTTCATCCTCCTCTACCACAACACGAGGTTTAGCATGCTTCTTCATCTTGAGTGCCTTGGGACAGTGCCTAATGAGAGGACGAGCGGATATGGTCCTAGCAATGGGAGGGCACTTGGACACAATAAGGGCCATGATGTATGGAGCAAATAGCGGAACCCTCCGGGTGTGAGCAGCAGCAACCATCTCATTCCGTATATAATCTGTCAAATCAAGAGCGGTGCCAGAGTCGCGGTTGAGGAAGGTGTTGAACAACAAGTCAACAGAAAAACCATGTATCTCATCCTTGTTGCTCGCACGAGGAGCAACAGTCTCACGGAAGATGCGGCGGAGAATATCATATGTGGGGAGAAGATCCTTGATCTTGCCAGCAACCCCGCGGCCTTGGATATACAGAGGTGTAAGGACATCCTTCTTGGAGGGGTGATCTCGCAAGTGGCAGCGGAAACCACAAGGAGTGTCACGGCCACGGTCTTCATACCCCAGTATTGCATCAAACTCAGCAAGTGTGGCTTCCTTGACTCCACCTTGAGTCATCCAGGTGATCTTCCGAGTGCTGCCAGTGTGGAAGTGAGCAGTGGCATAAAACTGAGCAATAAGGAGTGGCTCGTAGTCATACTGGAACTCCATGATAGGGAACAATCCAAGGTTAGAGCAGATTTCCTTAGCTTCAGCAAAATAGTCAAGGTTCTTGTTGATGTGTTCCATGTCAATACACTACCGAGGCACCACCATATGAATATTTGTCATAAGAACCTCATGATAGACACGCTCTTGGAAATCATTGTAAAATATACTGTCTTCCCTGTCCTCGTCACGGTTGCGGGAGTATGCATTGTCAATCCGCAGAGCCCGAAAATCAGCCTCAGAAATGTCAGACAGCTTCTTTGGCCCAGATGGCCCTGAGCTGCAACTCTTGGTGCGCCCTGAAGAAGGGGGCGAGAAGGGGGAGCGCTGCCACGCCCAGCAGAGCGCTTGGTGACTCCCTCACGACCCCCACGGCCACCACGAGTAGCAGGCAACTTCGCACGACGTCTCGGCTGAGGCATAACTTCATCCTCGGACTCCGTCTCTTCCTCAACGATCTCACAACTAGCTTTGGAGCGCTTACGCGCACCCCTAGAACCACCTGCATCTGTGAAAGCACGAGGGAGAACAGCAAGGGGGTAAGGGCACAAGAATCACAAAGGAACAAAGGAGAATCCAATATTTAGCAGAAAAATTGAGGTCAGTTGGGACCGGTACTACCGGACTTGACAACCGGTAGTACTGCTTGCGAGCGGTAGTAGCGGAAACTTTTCCGGTACTACCGGTCGAACGGTACAGGTTCATCAGATCTGGTAGAAAACGAACCAAAGTTGACTTCAACAATCTGTAAACTATCGATTCTACTAGGTAACACGGGAAGTATGGCAGTACAACCTCACAACATGTCAATTTCTTCACAAATCTAAGCAAAACCTAGATCCGATGAGGAAATTAAAAGTGAGAGAGAAAGGGCGGTTGTACCGGGATCCATGGCGGTGGAAAAGGAGTAAGAGCCTGCCAAGTGTCCGAATCCAAGGAGGATCTGGGGAGAGGAGGGCGCGGCAGGGCTCCGGCGGCGGCGCAGGTATGTGTGGAGGACGTGGGGGAGAATAGGGCACTGATGGGTGCCTCCCCACGCGTAGCCAATATTGTTGGAGATATGCCCAAGAGGCAATAATAAAGTGGTTATTATCATATCTTCATACTTATGATAAATGTTTACATACCATGCTATAATTGTATTAACAGGAAACATTAATACTTGTGTGATTTGTAAACATAAAAGAGTCCCTAGTAAAGCCTCTTTGTTAAACTAGCTTGTTGGTTAATATATGATCATGGTTTCCTAATCATGAACATAGAGATGTTATTGACAACAGGGTCATATCATTAGGAGAATGATGTGATGGACATACTCCTATAGATAAGCGTAGCATAAAGATCAAGTCATTTTAATAGTTCAATTGCTATATGGTTTCTGATACATAGTAACCTAATTCCTTCGACCATGAGATCATGCATATCACCTTCACCGGAAGGATGCTTTGATGACATCAAACACCACACCGTAACTGGGTGGCTATAAAGGTGGCATTGAGTGTTCGGAAAGTGTCGGTTGAGACACATGGATCAAGAGTGGGATTTGTCCATCCATATGACGGATAGATATACTCTGGGCCCTCTCGGTGGAATGTCATCCAATTAGCTTGCAAGCATGTGACTGGCTCACAAGGGATCACATGAAGGGTTTCGCGGCATAGTAAATCAAAATTTTCTACGGAGCGAACAGAGGGAAAGCCAAGATCTAATCTAGGAGATGCAAACAACGAGAGAGATTGGATTAGATCTTCATACCCTTGAAGATTCGCACAGCGGAACGTTCGTCGGAACGTGGGTGATGTAGTCGTACTCGCTTCTCCTCCTCGCGATCCGATCCGATCTAGCACCACAAGTGGCGGTGCCTCCGTGAGATGCACACGTGCAGCACCTCGACGTCTCCTCCTTCCTCGTACCAGCAAGTAAGGTGGAGAGATAGATTGGATCTACAACACGACGGCGTGGTGTATATGGTGGAGAATTTCTGCAGCAGGGCTTCGCCTACAAACAGTCGGGAGGGACAGAGGAAGGCTAGCAAGGCGGGTAGGGTTTGGAGGAGAGGTGTGGGGGGTTGGTGCGCCCCCACCCCTCTTTATATAGAGGGGGGGCAGCCCTAGCCCCTCCCCCAAGCCCAAAGGATAAGGAGTGGGGGGCATGGACTCTCCCCTCTTCTAGAAACCCTATCTCTAGTTTAAACGATTTAAACTCTCTAGGATCGGCTGGGCCCTATGGGGCCTTGTGCCCCTGGCCCAATGCGGCCAGGACACTCCCTCATAGGCCCATGCCCCCTCCCAGAAGGTGGGGCCACGTTGGTCCCCTTCCGGAAGGTTCTAGAAGCTTCCGGTACAATACCGATTAACCCGGAACAATTCCGAACTCCAAAAACTGCATTGCCTTATATGAATCTTATTCTCCGGACCATTCCGGAACCTCTCGTGATATCCCGGATCCCATCCGAGACTCAAAACAAAAATTCATAAACCAATTATCCAATCTATCCTAGCGTCGAGACACGTTAAGTGTGTGACCCTGCGGGTTCGAGAATATGCAGACATGATCTTCTATCAATAATCAACAGCGGGGTCTGGGCACCCATATTGACTCACACACATTCATCGATGATCATATCGGATCAACCATGATGTCAGGATTCAAACAATCCCATATATATATTCCCTTCGTCTCGTGATATTTTACTTGCCCGAGATTCGATCGTCGATACCGTCATACCTAGTTCAATCTCGTTCACAGCAAGTACTTTACTCGTTCCGTAATCCGATATCACTTTGTGATTAACTCCTTAACCACATGCTTGCAAGCGGTGTTGATATCGATTACCGAGTGGGCCCGAAGTATATCTCTCCGACTTGGGAGGGACAAATTCCATCTCGATACATACAACCCAACAGATACTTTCCGATCACCTGAGAGACACCTTTATGATCACCCTCTCATAGGATGACGTTTGATGACCTCAAAGATTTCTTCCGATACCAGGGAGTTGTATTATCTCATGGTCTAAGGAATACAATATTTGACATAGGAAAAGCTTCGCAAAGATGAACACGATGATACGATCTAATTGCTTTGCTTAGTTTGGGTCTGTCCATCATATCATTCTCCAATGATATGATCTCATTATCAATTGAAAACTCATGTCTATGGTTAGGAAACCTTAACCATCATTGATCAATGAGCTAGTCCATAGAGGCGTACTAGGGACACGGTGTTGTTCACAAACCACACAAGTATTAAAGTTTCCGCTTAATACAATTCTAGCATGGAATATAAACTTTATCATGAACAAGAATTATAATAATAACATCTTTATTATTGCCTCTAGGGCATAATTCCAACAGTCTCCCACTTGCACTAGAGTCAATAATCTAGTTTACATCTGGCAACAATCTCACACCCATGGCACTGAGGTGTTGATCATGTTTTACACGTGGAAGAGGTTTAGTCAATGGATCTGCGACATTCAGATCTGTGTGTACTTTGCTAATCTTCAGATCTCCATCTGCAATATAATCTCGGATTATATGAAACTTGCGGTTGATATGCTTGGTCTTTGGATGATATCTTGGTTCCTTAGCGAGTGCTATGGCGCCAGTGTTGTCACACAATATCTCCAGTGGGTCCAATGCACTTGGAACCACGCCAAGCTCAGTGATGAAGTTTCTGATCCAAACTCCTTCACTTAACGCTTCTGCAGCAGCCATGTATTCCGCTTCCACTGTAGATCCCGCGATCACGCTTTGCTTGCAGCTTCTCCAGCTCACAGCTCCTCCATTCAAAATATAAACGTATCCTGTCTGAGATTTGGAATCATCCTTGTCGGTGTCAAAACTAGCGTCGACGTAACCTTTTACGACAAGCTGTTCATCACCCCCATAGACTAAGAACATTTCTTTAGTCCTATTTAGGTACTTTAGGATGTTCTTCACGGCTGTCCAGTGTTCCACTCCTGGATCACTTTGATATCTGCTCGTCAAACTAAGAGCATTGGACACATCCGGTCTAGTACACAGCATGGCATACATGATGGAACCTATGGCCGAGGCATAAGGCACTTTGCTCATAGCTTCCCTATCATTTACCGTAGCTGGACACTGAGCCTTGCTCAATATCTTACCTGACAACATAGGCACTGAACCTTTCTTTGCCTTATCCATTCTGAACCTTTTCAAAACCTTGTCTAGGTATGTACTTTGGATTAAATCTATCAGGCGTCTTTGTCTATCTCTATAGATTTTGATGCCCAATATATAAGCAGCTTCACCTAGGTCTTTCATTGAAAAACACTTGTTCAAATAACTCTTCACATCGTTAAGCATGTTGATGTCATTTCCGATAATCAATATGTCATCCACATATAGTACCAGAAACGTCACCGAGCTCCCACTCACTTTCTTGTAGATACAAGCTTCATAGCAATTTGGAACAAATCCAAAGCTCTTGATCACTTGATCAAAACGAAGGTTCCAACTCCGAGATGCTTGCTTCTGTCCATAAATGGAACGCTGAAGTTTGCATACCTTACTAGCATCCTTAGGATCGACAAAACCTTCGGGTTGCATCATATACAACTCTTCATCAATGTTGCCATTGAGGAACGCAGTCTTGACATCCATCTGCCATATTTCATAATCATGAAACGCAGCAATTGCTAATAAAATCCGAATGGACTTAAACATCGCTACGGGAGAAAAAGTCTCATCGTAGTCAACACCTTGAACTTGTCGAAAACCTTTTGCGACAAGCCGTGCTTTATAGACGGTAACATTACCATCCGCGTCCGTTTTCTTCTTAAAGATCCATTTGCACTCAACGGCCTTTCGGTCGCTAGGAGGGTCCACCAAAGTCCATACTTGGTTTTCGCTCATGGATCCCAATTCGGATTTCATGGCTTCTAGCCATTTCTCAGAGTCTGGGCTCATCATCGCTTCCTCATAGTTCGTAGGTTCACTGTCTTCTACTAACAAGACAGTCAAGACAGGGTTGCCGTACCACTCAGGGGGGGGCACGCGACCTTGTCGACCTGCGACGTTTAGTAGCAGCATCGTCCGAAGCTTCATGATCCTTGTCATTAGCTTCCTCTATTGTTGGTGCAAGCGGCACTGGAACAATTTCTGGTGCTGCGCTACTCTCCAACTCAAGAGAAGGTTCAATAACCTCGTCTAGCTCTACTTTCCTCCCACTCACTTCTTTCGAGAGAAACTCCTTCTCAAGAAAGGAACCGTTCTTTGCAACAAACACTTTGCCTTCGGTTCTGTGATAGAAGGTATACCCAATAGTTTCCTTAGGGTATCCTATGAAGACGCATTTCTCCGCTTTGGGTTCGAGCTTGTCCGGCATCAACTTCTTGACGTAAGATTCGCATCCCCAAACTTTAAGAAACGACAACTTAGGTTTAGCACCAAACCAAAGTTCATACGGTGTCGTCTCAACGGATTTAGATGGAGCCCTATTTAAAGTGAATGCAGCGGTTTCTAATGCATAACCCCAAAATGATAACGACAAATCAGTAAGAGACATCATTGATCGGAACATATCTAATAGGGTTCGATTCCGGCGTTCAGACACACCATTGCGATGTGGTGTTCCGGGTGGCGTGAGTTGTGAAACGATTCCACTTGCTTTAAGATGCGTGAGAAAATCATAACTCAAATATTCACCTCCACGATCGGATCGTAGAAACTTAATCTTTCTGTTACGATGGTTCTCCACTTCATTAAATGTTTCAGATTTATGTTTCATTAAATAGATATACCCATATCTACTTAAGTCATCGGTAAAACTGAGGAAATAGCGATATCCACCACGCGTCGAAATACTCATCGGTCCACATACATCGGTATGTATGATTTCCAACAAGTCCGTTGCTCGCTCCATCATACCGGAGAACGGTGTTTTGATCATCTTGCCCATAAGGCATGGTTCACATGTGTCAAATGATTCAAAATAAAGAGACTCCAAAAGTCCATCAGAATGGAGTTTCTTCATGCGCTTTACACCAATATGACCTAGACGACAGTGCCACAAATAAGTAGTATTATCACTATCTACTGTGCATCTCTTAGCCTCAATGTTATGGATGTGTGTTTCATCCCTTTCGAGATTTAGAAGAAATAAACCATTTACAAGAGGTGCATGACCATAAAAGATGTTACTCATGTAAATAGAACAACCATTATTCTCCAATTTAAATGAATAACCGTCTTGCAATAAACACGATCCAGAAATAATGTTCATGCTCAACGCAGGCACATAATAACACTTATTAAGGTTTAAAACTAATCCCGAAGGTAAAACTAAGGAGAGCGTGCCGACGGCCATCACATCAACTCTTGATCCGTTGCCAACGCGCATCGTCACCTCATCCCTCGCAAGCCGCCGTCTATTCCGTAGCTCCTGTTTCGAGTTACAAATATTAGCAACTGAACCGGTATCAAATACCCAGGCACTACAATGAGGGCTAGTAAGGAAAACATCAATAACATGTATATCAAATATACCTTTGATGGTGCCAGCCTTCTTGTCCGCTAAGTACTTCGGACAGTTGCGCTTCCAGTGACCCTTGTCCTTGCAATAGAAGCACTCAGTGTCTGGCTTGGGACCAGACCTGAGCTTCTTCTCAGCAGGGGCATTGCGCTTGCCGCCGCCCTTCTTGAAGGGCTTCTTAGCTCCCTTACCTTTCTTAAAGGTTGGCTTGTTGACCATCAACACATGATTATCCTTCTTGATGTCCACTTCCACAGCCTTCAGCTTTGCGAAGAGCTCGGTGATCGTATCAGTGGAACCAATCTGATTATGAGTCACTACAAAACTTTTGTAGCTGGGAGGGAGTGATTGCAGGACCCTGTCAATCTTGAGCTCCTCTGGAATCGTGCATTCCAGTTGCTCAAGGCGTTGAGTGTAGCCCGTCATCTTTATGGCGTGCTCACTAACGGAACTCCCTTCCTCCATCTTGCAGTTAAAGAACTTCTCGGAGATCTCATATCTCTCAGAACGGGCCTGAGTCTGAAACATGTTTTTCAACTCTTCTAGAATCTCAAAGGGCCCGGGATACTCTTCAAAACGATTTTGAAGTTCCGGTTCCATAGCAAACAACATGGTGCTCTTAATCACACCATAATCTTCTTTACGCGACTGATAGACAGCTTTCTCATCAGCCGGCGCAGTTGCAGCAGGGGGGTCACCTAACGCTTTACCAAGGACATAGTCCTTTTGTCCGCCAGATAGAATGATTCTTAGATTGCGGAACCAATTGGTGAAGTTAGACCCATTGTTTCTAAGCTTTTCCTTCTCAGCAAAAACGTTGAAGTTGAAGTTGTACTTGGCCATGTGATCTACAGTATTTGCAAGTACAATTTAGACTATGTTCATGATAAATAGTTCAACTTAATCAAATTACTAGATGAACTCCCACTAAATTCAACATCCCTCAAGTTGTTTAGTGAACACGATCCAAATTCACCACACCTGATCCGATCATCACGAGAAGAGATGTGGTTTCAATGGTGGACAACAAAGTGTCGATCATATCATTCATATGACTCATGCTTAACCTTTCGGTTCTTGTGTTCCGAGGCCATGTCTGTACATGCTAGGCTCGTCAAGTTAGACCCAAGTATTTCCACGTGTGCAAAACTGGCTTGCACCCGTTGTATGTGAGCGTAGAGTCTATAGCACCCGATCATCACGTGATGCTTGGACACGACGAACTTTCGCAACGGTGCATACTTGGGGAGAACACAGTTTTTATCTTGATCTTTAAGTGAGGAATCATCTTATAATGCTACCGTCGCGATCTAAGCATAATAAGATACATAAAGGGATAAACATCACATGCATATAACTTTATGTGACATGGTATAGCCAATCCTCGCGCAATGATCTCCATCTTGTGCGTTCCGGCATGATCTCCATCACTCCACCATGATTGCCTCCACCACGAATAGCAACTACAACTATTGCTAACTACTTAGCGATAACGTAAAGCTATTACATGGCGTATAAGAAGTTGACTCGCAGGTCATACACAATTATAAAGACAACCATATGGCTCCTGCCGGTTGTGTACTCATCGACATGCAAGTCGTGAAACATTACAAAACATGATCATCGCATACATTATACACATCACATCTTGGGCCATACCATATCACAGAAAACACTCCCTGCAAAAACAAGTTAGACGCCTCTACTTTGTTGTTGCATGTTTTACGTGGCTTATGGGAGTAGATGCTAAGAACGATTCTTACCTACGGAAAGCCACAACGGTGATATTATGGTTGCCAAACTTCGGTGTTAATCCCATGACAACTATAGTGAGAGAAACTGACATCCACCAGCCGCATGTGTGGAACAAGCCACACGTCAAGTGCGGAGCCGGTCTCGCGAACGACATCGCGTAAGGTTGGCCTGGACCGCTTCAATCTCACTATCCCGTGTCATCAGAAGAACACAAACAAGAGGCTTGCAATAGAAAACATCAACGCCCGCAACAACCATGTTGCGTTCTACTCGTGAAACACATCTACGCATAGATCTAGCTCTGATACCACTGAAGGGTTTCGCGGCATAGTAAATCAAAATTTTCTACGGAGCGAACAGAGGGAAAGCCAAGATCTAATCTAGGAGATGCAAACAACGAGAGAGATTGGATTAGATCTTCATACCCTTGAAGATTCGCACAGCGGAACGTTCGTCGGAACGTGGGTGATGTAGTCGTACTCGCTTCTCCTCCTCGCGATCCGATCCGATCTAGCACCACAAGTGGCGGTGCCTCCGTGAGATGCACACATGCAGCACCTCGACGTCTCCTCCTTCCTCGGACCAGAAAGTAAGGTGGAGAGAAAGATTGGATCTACAACACGACGGCGTGGTGTATATGGTGGAGAATTTCTGCAGCAGGGCTTCGCCTACAAACAGTCGGGAGGGAGAGAGGAAGGCTAGCAAGGCGGCTAGGGTTTGGAGGAGAGGTGTGGGGGGTTGGTGCGCCCCCACCCCTCTTTATATATAGGGGGAGGCAGCCCTAGCCCCTCCCCCAAGCCCAAAGGATAAGGAGTGGGGGGCATGGACTCTCCCCTCTTCTAGAAACCCTATCTCTAGTTTAAACGATTTAAACTCTCTAGCATCGGCTGGGCCCTATGGGGCCTTGTGCCCCTGGACCAATGCAGCCAGGACACTCCCTCATAGGCCCATGCCCCCTCCCGGGAGGTGGGGCCACGTTGGTCCCCTTCCGGAAGGTTCTAGAAGCTTCCGGTACAATACCGATTAACCCGGAACAATTCCGAACTCCAAAAACTGCATTGCCTTATATGAATCTTATTCTCCGGACCATTCCGGAACCTCTCGTGATATCCCGGATCCCATCCGAGACTCCGAACAAAAATTCATAAACCAATTATCCAATCTATCCTAGCGTCGAGACACGTTAAGTGTGTGACCCTGCGGGTTCGAGAATATGCAGACATGATCTTCTATCAATAATCAACAGCGGGGTCTGGGCACCCATATTGACTCCCACACATTCATCGATGATCATATCGGATGAACCACGATGTCAGGATTCAAACAATCACATATATATATTCCCTTCGTCTCGCGATATTTTACTTGCCCGAGATTCGATCGTCGGTACCGTCATACCTAGTTCAATCTCGTTCACAGCAAGTACTTTACTCGTTCCGTAATCCGATATCACTTTGTGATTAACTCCTTAACCACATGCTTGCAAGCGGTGTTGATATCTATTACCGAGTGGGCCCGAAGTATATCTCTCCGACTTGGGAGGGACAAATTCCATCTCGATACATACAACCCAACAGATACTTTCCGATCACCTGAGAGACACCTTTATGATCACCCTCTCATAGGATGACGTTTGATGACCTCAAAGCTTTCTTCCGATACCAGGGAGTTGTATTATCTCATGGTATAAGGAATACAATATTTGACATAGGAAAAGCTTCGCAAAGATGAACACGATGATACGATCTAATTGATTTGCTTAGTTTGGGTCTGTCCATCATATCATTCTCCAATGATATGATCTCATTATCAATTGACAACTCATGTCTATGGTTAGGAAACCTTAACCATCATTGATCAATGAGCTAGTCCATAGAGGCGTACTAGGGACACGGTGTTGTTCACAAACCACACAAGTATTAAAGTTTCCGCTTAATACAATTCTAGCATGGAATATAAACTTTATCATGAACAAGAATTATAATAATAACATATTTATTATTGCCTCTAGGGCATAATTCCAACATCACATACCACGGGAACGAGAAAAGAGTACTTATCAGTAACGAGGTTGAACTAGGTATGCAGAGATGCCGACGATCATAACCTCGGATAAGTAAACTATCGTGAGACAAAGGGAAATTGGTATCGTATGTAAGTGGTTCATTCGATCGCAAAGTAATCGTAGAAATATGTGGGAGCCATATGAATTTCCAGATTCCTCTATTGGTTATTGTTCAGAGAAGTGTCTCGATCATGTCCGCATAATTCACGAACCGTAGGGAGACACACTTAAGGATTCGATGTTGTTGAGTAGTTACGGAATGATGAGTAAGAGACCAAATGTTGTTCGGAGTCTCAGATGGGATCCGGGATATCACGAGGAGATCCGGAATGGTCCGGAGAATAAGATTCATATAAGGAAAGTCCTGTTTCGGAGTTGGGGAATGGTTCCGGTGTTTTCATCGGGAATGTTCTAGAAGGTTCCGGAATGTCCGGCACTCCGGAGGGGAAGGGTACATGAATGTGTTATATCAAGTTGGTATGATTGCATTATGTACTTGGTGTCATCGCTGTACCAAATAGAGGGTTTATTCAAATCCTAGTTTGAAAAGTCAAACGGCTAATTTGAAAGTCAAACGGCTAGTTTTGGGAAAGAGGAGAAGGAGGTTTGAAACCGACTTGGGGGAGGAGTTCCTCCTCCCACCGCCGGCCCACCTTGGGTCCGAGTTGGGGAGGGAATCCCCTCCCCAGGCGCGCCTCCCTCCACCTATAAGAGGAGGGGCAGGGCTCCCCTCCTAGACAGAAGTTGCCTCCCTCTAAACCTAAACCCTAGCTACAGCCTAGGGATTTCTCCCAAGCCGCCGAGTTAGAGCTTCTAATTGCCCTAGCCGCTGGTTTAGTCCCTTCTAATTGGTGTGTCTAAACTCTAGATCACCAAGGCTCTCTCAGAGTCCACCATACTCGCTCCGGCTTAAGGCGAAGCCCTGCGAGATCTCCCCTCTACTTCCGGTACCACGCCGTCGTGCTGCCGGAATCGCGAGGAGAGTGCTACAACCTCCGCTGCCTGCTGGAACAAGGGAGAGGAAGGTCTTCGTCGAGTACCGAACGTGTGACCGACTGCGGAAGCGCTGCCGGAACGCAGCGCCGGAAGGATCGTCTACGCGATCTTGAGATCGGCAAGTGTACGACTATATCACCCACGAGAATCTGCTCTCGTTAACCGCTTTGGAATCTTCGAGGGTGAGTTCCTCTATCGACTCGTTGCTATAATCTAGTAGATAGATCTTGGCTTGTTTGTGTGCATGCGGTAGAAATTTTTTGTTTTCCATGCTACGAACCCCTAGAGTGGTATCAGAGCCGTGTCTATATGTAGATCTGTTGCACGAGTAGAACACAATGGTCATTGTGGGCGTTGATGCTTTTATTGTCGATTTCTTCTTGTGTACTTTGCATCTTGCGGGATGTTGGGATGAAGCGGCCCGGGCTAACCTTACATGACATCGTTCATGAGACTTGCTCCACGCTTAACATGCAACTTGTATTGCATAAGTGGCTTTGCGGGTGCCTGTTTATCCTAGCATAGTTAAGATCCAATTTACAACGGGTGATTAACAATACTAGTATCAATGTTGTGGTTCATGTTCGTAAGTTAGAACGACACTTATTGAAAGCCCCAAACCACGTAAAACATGCAAAGAAAGTAGAGGCGTCTAACTTTGTTTTGCAGGGGCGTGCAGTGATGTGATATGGCCATGATTGTGATTATATATGATGTATGCAATGTTCCTTATTGTAAGTCGGCAACCGGCAGGAGCCATATGGTTGTCTTTAAATTCTGTTAAGACCCGCGTGTCTATTCAAAGTAGTTGTAATAGTTGAAGCCGGTGGACGACAACCATGGAGCAGCGTCATTGACCTTGATGCAATGCCGGTGATGATGGAGATCATGTTCGTGCTTGAAGATGGAGATCGGAAGCACAAAGAAGAATGGCCATATCATATCACATATTATGCATTGCATGTGATGTTAATCCTTTATGCATCTTGTATTGCTTAGTTTGCGATGGTAGCATTATAAGATGATCCCTCAAACACACAATTTCAAGTTTTAAAGTGTTCATCCTTAGTAAGCACCGTTGCTAAAGCTCGTTGTTTTGAAGCACCACGTGATGATCGGGTGTGTTAGATTCTGCGAGTGTATACAACGTGAGCAAGCCAGATTTGCTCATGCAGAAGCTAAGGTTGATCTTGACGAGCCTAGCATGTACAGACATGGTCTCGGAACACGGATCACCGAAAGGTAAAGCATGAGTCATATAGTAGATATGATGAACATGTTGATTGTTCGCCATTGAAGCTGCATCAACTCTCGTGATGATCGGTTTTGATGTGGTGGATTTGGTTCGTGTGATCACTAAAACAATGTGAGGGATATTGTTTTGAGTGGGAGTTCAACAGCAATATGATTAAAAGTTGAACACTATTTATCATAAATTAAATCAAAGTGAATTGCATAGTTGTTGTAGTCATTGGCATCCGTTTACCACCTTGCGCTTAGTTATAATTGAGATGATAGAACTATAGAATTCTGGTTAGTTACTTTACAAACTAGTATCGTATTGTTTTGAAGTGTTAATCTAAAAGTTTAAAAGTCCTATTGCAAACTTTCAGTAAGTTCCGGTTACTCCATGAAGTTTAATAATTGGTATTAAATCAAGAGTGACAATTCCAAGAGTTAGTGTATGAGTATCATGTTTGTCTCCATGATTCTTGATATTCAAAGAATTGTCTTAATATCAAGGTTATCTAGGATCTGAAAGAGTTGTTTCAGAAACCATGATGTGTGGAAGATATTGTGATATCTGAAACGAAGTATTGGTTGCAACATGATAGAGTATAATATGGCAAAAGACATGTTCTCATATTTGATGAGAAGTTGCAAAAGGTTGGAACACTAGTTGTCCTAAACCACCAAAAAGTTTTGGAGAGCAACATTATACTCGCAGTTCATCTTTATAAGCTAAAAGTAGCTTGATCATGAATAATTCCATGGTAAGGGTGAATATTTGATGTAGGTAAAATGTTTACTACACCAAGAGATTACTAAAGAATGGAATTTGAAAGCACACCAAACATTTGATGATGGTGATCTACTTCAAAGTGCAAGTCCAAAGACATTGGTATTTAATTATACACGCTTCGGACTATGTGTCATATGTATGACTCCACTGTTGATGTTGATAGATTCTTTCAAACAGAAAAGGAAATACTGAAAGAGAATCTCATAAATATATGGCAGAAAAGAAAAGACTAGAATTGATCAGTTTAAGTATATAGATGATATACATGTTATGGCTATATTCTTTGCTTATTAAACAATGTGGTTCTTAAGTATTTGATACTGAATTTTTTGGTGTGAATCGTCATACGAAACAACACAATTCATGAACTACAATGGCCTAAGTAACTAGCAAAAGAATATGTGATGATGTTCATCGAGAACAAATAAAGGGTTATTGTGTTGCTCGTTAAACATCAAAGCTTGCCTTCAAGATTTGTTTTATCAGGTATTATGAGAACAAAAGGGTTGTTCAAATAATTGCCGTAATCCATAAAAGATGGATGATTCACAAATCTCGTTGGAGAAATCACATCCATAAAACTAGTGCTAAAAATGTTGAAAGACAAATTGATTGAAAGATCACTTAGGAAGTGACATCGCCGTTTAAATTATATTGGAAAGAAAACATGAAGAAACTCCATGTGGATGGAATTTTGGAGTCTTTTGATTTTGATCACATGACGCTTGTGAAACTTTCCTAAGAGATAATTAAAACTTTGTTCATAGGCCAAAAGGGAACGAATGACTATCTTATTGGAACTTGTACATATTGTTGTACGAAGTCCATTATGTGTAGTAAAGAGCGATGGATTTCAACTTCATATGCTTTATCCAAAAATTTGAGTGAATATATGTATATTTACTTAATAAGGATGAAGTATGAAACATTTGAAAAGTTCAAGGACTTTCAAGATGAAGTGCAAGATCATTGTAACAAGAATATAAATAGTTTATGATAAGATCATAAAGGAAGATATTTGAGTTACAAGTTTAGCATAATACCTAAGATTTAAGGAATCGTTCCGTGGATTTGCATTTCCCGAAACACCATAAGAGTATGGAGTGTTCGAGATATGTAATTAAACCTTGTTTGACATGGTAAGATCAAAGGTGTAATTCATAAAACTGCCATTATATTTTAAAGATTAAAAGCTTGAGAGACTACCGTTTTTCCACTGAAAAGAGCTTCATCATAATCCGTTGAACTGACACCATATAAAGTTATGGTTTGGGATAAAACCCAAGTAGTCCTTTCTTGAACATTGGTATGCTATGCATAAGAAAGATGTTTGCAACCAAAGTCGGATGAACCTGTCTTTGTATGTTATTTCGAATAACAGTTCCTCCATAACATCGGAGACAAAAGTGTTTGTCGCTTAGAACGTCAAGTTTCTTTGAGAAGGAATTTTTCGTGAAAAGATAAGTGGGAGGACAATAGACTTTGATAAGGTTAAAAGAACCTTAGCTATATGTGCAAAGTTGCGCAGCACCGAAAAGTGTTCCGGAGGCAGCAACAATGCTCATGGCTCACGTACCTCAAAGGTTGTGGTTACGGAGGTCAAAGTTTCTATTGAACCAAGTAGGTCGAGTAAGCAATCAAATACCAAGATTTGAGGGTTGAATCATTATTTGAGAATAATGAACGTACTATATGCAAAGAAGTGATGATGGGCCCTGACTCCGTAAAATGGCTTGAAGCCATAAAATCCGTGATAGTTCCATACACGAGAAATCAAGTTTTGAACTTGAAGGACCCTCAAGAAAGGTGTAAGACCTTACAGTTGTGTTTGGATCTATAAAGAAATAGACATGGATGTTTCGCATCTATGAAATGGTCGACATGTTGGGAAAGATTTCACAACAATGTTCAAAGGTTGACTATGGCAAGATTTGATCTTTCATAGCGATATTTAGTCTAGACGGATTAATGTAGCAACCACTACATATAATTTTGTTATATGGTAGTTGAATAAACAAAACAAGTTCTTCTAATAGAATTGTTACCTAGGACGTGTGCATGACACGGTCCATAGGGTTTTTGTTAATTCAAAGGATGCTAAATGTATATGCAAACTTCAATGGTTGAAGTAAGCATCGCGGAGTTGGAATCTTCACAATGATGAAATTGTTAAAAGAGTTTAAATTCATCAGAGACAATGAAGATGCTTGCGTTTGCAAGAAATTAAGTGGGAGCGCTAAGACATATTTCTAATACATTATGTGGAAGACATATTGTTGATTGGAAATGATGTATCTTTTATTAACACATATTAAGAATTTCATCTCGATGAAAGGCTTAGGCAAAACCCAAATATTTGGCATCAATAGATGCTAATATGGTTGTGCCAAAAGTACATAGATGATATATTGAATGTGTTCGATATAGAAACTACAAGAAAGGTTCTTGTTGCACAGAAAGGATTGAATGAGTTCAATATTGATGATATATTCAAGTGTATTGACACTTGGTAAGTGAAACAAAGATTCAAGTATAGATTTATACTTGATGTATGAAATCACAAAGAGTATTTATATCAATCATACTGTGATATGTACAAATCCAGATATGTCCTATACTCTAAATGTTATGAGCATATACCAGAATGATTCATAAGATGATCATTGGACAATAGTAAGGATATTCTTATGATCTTTTGGAAGAACTAAAGAGTATATTATTTGTAGAAGTGACAAATAGATGGTTAGTTCATTGTAAAAGTACTACATTGATACTAGTTTTGTCACAAAGTACAAATTAAGTTTATCTCAATCTAAACTAAGGGTGGCACAATATAATGGAAAGTAAGTTCCATAATGGATTTGGATGAGTTCCAAAGTTAAGACACTGTGACAGATACTACAACAAAAGGCTAAGTATATGACTGCTATAATAGCAGCAAAAGAGGGCATTTGTGTCTAGTAGTTTGTTATCAAACTAGGTGTAGTTCACATCGGGATAATACTATGAAGATATATTGTACGACAATATTATCAACATGTTTTAACCCCAAAGAACTAAAGGTCTCACCAAAGGACCAAATTTATACAAAGCCATCTCATTAGAGAATGAGTGATGCGTAGAGACGCAAAGACATGCAATTACACACGGACCTGGAAGTGTCAGATCCGGAGATCAGTTGACCACTAGCAATCGTGTACATACAACACCAGAAAGCCATAGGTGTTGAATACACAAAGGTTTGAAACTAGATTATTGACTCTAGTGCAAGTGGGAGACTGTTGGAGATATGCCCAAGAGGCAATAATAAAGTGGTTTTTATCATATCTTCATACTTATGATAAATGTTTACATACCATGCTATAATTGTATTAACAGGAAACATTAATACTTGTGTGATTTGTAAACATAAAAGAGTCCCTAGTAAAGCCTCTTTGTTAAACTAGCTTGTTGGTTAATATATGATCATGGTTTCCTGATCATGAACATAGAGATGTTATTGACAACAGGGTCATATCATTAGGAGAATGATGTGATGGACATACTCCTATAGATAAGCGTAGCATAAAGATCAAGTCATTTTAATAGTTCAATTGCTATATGCTTTCTGATACATAGTAACCTAATTCCTTCGACCATGAGATCATGCATATCACCTTCACCGGAAGGATGCTTTGATGATATCAAACACCACACCGTAACTGGGTGGCTATAAAGGTGGCATTGAGTGTTCGGAAAGTGTCGGTTGAGACACATGGATCAAGAGTGGGATTTGTCCATCCATATGACGGATAGATATACTCTGGGCCCTCTCGGTGGAATGTCATCCAATTAGCTTGCAAGCATGTGACTGGCTCACAAGGGATCACATACCACGGGAACGAGAAAAGAGTACTTATCAGTAACGAGGTTGAACTAGGTATGCAGAGATGCCGACGATCATAACCTCGTATAAGTAAACTATCGTGAGACAAAGGGAAATTGGTATCGTATGTAAGTGGTTCATTCGATCGCAAAGTAATCGTAGAAATATGTGGGAGCCATATGAATTTCCAGATTCCTCTATTGGTTATTGTTCAGAGAAGTGTCTCGATCATGTCCGCATAATTCACGAACCGTAGGGAGACACACTTAAGGATTCGATGTTGTTGAGTAGTTATGGAATGATGAGTAAGAGACCGAATGTTGTTTGGAGTCTCGGATGGGATCCGGGATATCACGAGGAGATCCGGAATGGCCCGGAGAATAAGATTCATATAAGGAAAGTCCTGTTTCGGAGTTGGGGAATGGTTCCGGTGTTTTCATCGGGAATGTTCTAGAAGGTTCCAGAATGTCCGGCACTCCGGAGGGGAAGGGTACATGAATGTGTTATATCAAGTTGGTATGATTGCATTATGTACTTGGTGTCATCGATGTACCAAATAGAGGGTTTATTCAAATCCTAGTTTGAAAAGTCAAACGGCTAATTTGAAAGTCAAACGGCTAGTTTTGGGAAAGAGGAGAAGGAGGTTTGAAACCGACTTGGGGGAGGAGTTCCTCCTCCCACCGCCGGCCCACCTTGGGTCCGAGTTGGGGAGGGAATCCCCTCCCCAGGCGCGCCTCCCTCCACCTATAAGAGGAGGGGCAGGGCTCCCCTCCTAGACAGAAGTTGCCTCCCTCTAAACCTAAACCCTAGCTACAGCCTAGGGATTTCTCCCAAGCCGCCGAGTTAGAGCTTCTAATTGCCCTAGCCGCTGGTTTAGTCCCTTCTAATTGGTGTGTCTAAACTCTAGATCACCAAGGCTCTCTCATAGTCCACCATACTCGCTCCGGCTTAAGGCGAAGCCCTGCGAGATCTCCCCTCTACTTCCGGTACCACGCCGTCGTGCTGCCGGAATCGCGAGGAGAGTGCTACAACCTCCGCTGCCTGCTGGAACAAGGGAGAGTAAGGTCTTCGTCGAGTACCGAACGTGTGACCGACTGCGGAAGCGCTGCCGGAACGCAGCGCCGGAAGGATCGTCTACGCGATCTTGAGATCGGCAAGTGTACGACTACATCACCCACGAGAATCTGCTCTCGTTAACCGCTTTGGAATCTTCGAGGGTGAGTTCCTCTATCGACTCGTTGCTACAATCTAGTAGATAGATCTTGGCTTGTTTGTGTGCATGCGGTAGAATTTTTTTGTTTTCCATGCTACGAACCCCTAGAAATATATACCAGAATTTGCCGACCGGTAGTACCGGTTTAATGAAGCGGTAGTACCGCTTGAGAGCGGTAGTACCGGTTCAACAACCGGTAGGACCGGTGACCGGTAGTACCAGGCATGTGGGCGGTAGTACCGCTCCTGGAGCAGTTTCCAAGACACGACCTGGGAACCACCCAGGTCCGGTAGTACCGCTCACACAACCGGTAGTACCGGTCCCACCTGATTCCAAAGCCAGGGAAAAATGGGGGATTCTTGTGCAGATTGGAAGAGGGTTTTTCCAGGGAGTAGAAAGGATTGGGTTGAGATAATTGCACTGGGAAGCACATGAACTCTAAAAATCGAGATAAAGATGTCAAAAACCAAAATAGAGTGCATGAGACTAAGATCAACGAAACAACTCAAAGGATGACAAACACGAGTAAACGCCAACCTCTCGAAACAGAGAGGGCGGTGGCCTAGGCCACCATATATGAGTATACTCGGCTTGGCACCATGAAGATATATCTTGGGTCCATTACCGAAACTCATCATTTAAGCTCACATATCACAAAATGATATTAAGAGGAATGATTTTTATTGCTTTGGGCATAATGGGGGGAGGGATAGTCCAATCAATTAGAACCGCACTCCCCCTATATCCATGCCTACACCTAAACCAAATATGGGTCGAATCATAGGTGAGAATGCAAGATAATCAAGTCAAGCTCCTTGAATCTATGATATTTAGTTCATTCCTCAAATAGCAAAACCTTGCTTCATCAAGTGGCTTCGTGAAGATATCGGCAAGTTGATCTTTGGTTGACACATATGATAGATCAATATCACCTCGAGCAACATGATCTCTAATGAAGTGATGGTGAATCTCAATATGCTTTGTCCTTGTGTGATCCACCGGGTTGTAGGCAATCTTGATGGCACTTTCATTGTCACATAGAAGAGGCACTTTGTCACAATGGACACCGTATTCCTTTAAAGTTTGCCTCATCCATAGCAATTGGGTGCAAGCACTAGCAGCTGCCACATACTCGGCTTCGGCGGTGGAGAGAGATATACAATTTTGCTTCTTAGAAGACCAACATACCAAGGACCTACCAAGGAATTGGCAAGCCCCGGATGTTTATTTTCTATCATCCTTATCACCCGCCCAATCCGAATCCGTGTACCACAAAGAGCAAATGTTGAGACTCGAGGATACCAAAGACCATAAAATGGGGTATGAACTAAATATCGAAAGATTCTCTTGACCGCCATTAAATGGCTTTATTTAGGAGCCGCTTGATATCTTGCACACACACCTACACTCAACACACTATCGGTTCTATATGCACAAAGGTAAAGCAAAGAACCAATCATAGACCGGTATGTCTTTTGATCCACATCTTTACCATTTGGATTTTGTTCTAGATGAGTCTTTGTAGCCATGGGAGTAGGAGCTCCATTTAAATCTTGCATTTTGAATCTCTTGAGCATATCTTGAGTATACTTGGCTTGATTGAAGAATGTCCCTCCTATAACTTGCTTGATCTCAAAACCAAGAAATACTCTCAACTCCCCCATCAAAGACATTCGGAACCTACTAGTCATAAGCTTTGAGAATTCATCATTAAAAGCTTTGTTAGATGAGCCAAAGATAATATCATCAACATATATTTGTCATACAAAAAGCTCCCAATTGACTTTCTTAGTAAAAAGAGTGGGATCGATTTTCCCAACCTCAAATCCACGGTAAACAATAACTCTCTAAGGTTCTCATACCACGTGCGTGGGGCTTGCTTGAGCCCATAGAGCGCCTTATCAAGTTTGTAGACATGGTTTGGGAAGTTGGGGTCCTCAAATCCTGGGGGTTGCTTAACATATACCAAATCATTTAATGGACCATAGATAAATGCACTCTCTACATCCATTTGTTGCAACTTGAACTTATGATGTGTCGCATAAGCAAGAAGGATACGGATGGACTCAAGGCGAGCCACGGGTGCATAAGTCTCTCCATAGTCAATGCCTTCAATTTGAGAATACCCTTGTGCAACCAATCTAGCCTTGTTCCTTACTATAATTCCATGCTCATCTTGCTTGTTCTTGAATATCCACTTTGTTCCAATAACATTGCAGCAATCCTTTGGCTTCTCAACTAACTTCCATACTTTGTTTCTCTCAAAGTTGTTGAGCTCTTTGTGCATAGCTTCTAACCAATCCGAATCTTCAAGAGCTTCCCACACTTTCTTAGGTTCAATCATGGAGATGTGTGCTTGGTGTTCACTGAACCTCTTCAATTGTGCTCTTGTGGAAATGCCTTTCCTTAGGTCACCAACTACATTTTGTAGAGAGTGGTCTCTTAATTCCAACATTCTTTCCTTTCTAGCTTCACGACACGCGTGGATCTCCGTGTTGTTTCTTGGGAGACCCTCTTCATCATTTTGGTCCTCGTCTTGACCATTAACTTGACCTTGATCATCATCGGAATCACTCTCTTCATTGAGAGGCAAAGATTGACCTTGGTCTTGATCAAGTGCTCTTCTAGCATCAATTTGAGCTTGCCTCAAGGCAGTTTGTACGGATCTTCCTTGAGTAATTGCCTTGGCACCGCTTGACATCCTGGAGAAAGAATCAAGCACCCCTTGACTAGAGTTGTCACTTTGATCAACATGTTGAGGGTCCACATCTTGTCTTTGGCTTGAGTCATTGTCCTCTTCGATGGATGGAGCATGTGGAGGTTATGAAGATGAGGGCTCCACTTGAGTGGAGCATAGTTCTTCTCGATCCGCCATAAGGGGTTCCTCAACGGGGCGGATATATCCCATACCCATTCTTCCTATGGCATCCTGAGGCATTTCATCATCTGCATCACAAGCATCAACACGCCCCCCTTGGGGACCATCATATTCTTTGAAGGTCACACTACAAGATTCTATGACGGCTCTGGAGAGCTTATCATAGATTCTATAAGTGTGAGATTCGAGACCATAGCCAACAAAAATACCCTCTAATGCTTTAGACTCGAATTTGGACAAACGAACACCTTTTATGAGATAGAAACACTTACAACCGAACACCCGGAAGTAAGATATGTTGGGCTTGTTACCGGTAAGTATTTCATATGGAGTCTTGTTGATTTCTTTGCGGAGGTAGAGCCGCTTTGAAGCATGGCACGTGGTGGAGATGGCTTCGGCCCAAAAGTTGTATGGAGATTTAAACTCCGCCAACATGATCCTAGCCATCTCAACAAGAGTCCGGTTCTTCCTTTCGGCCACACCATTTTGTTGAGGGGTGTATGCAGCGGAATATTGATGTTTTATCCCCTCATCACTAAGGAAATCATTCAAGGTGTAGTTCTTGAACTCGGTGTCGTTGTCACTTCTTACAATCAACACGGGAAGATTGTATTGATGTTGTACCATGTTGATGAAGTCGATGAAGGTCTTTTGGGTCTCACTCTTCAACTTGAAGAAATATACCCACGAGTATCTTCAAAAGTCATCAACGATCACCAAACAATATTTCTTCCCACCAAGACTTGCATGAGATGGAGGACCAAAGAGGTCCACATGGAGGATCTCCAAGATCTTGGTTGACTTGATGTGGTTCTTAGGCTTATGAGGATCATCATGCATTTTCCCTAGAACACATGCCCTGCAAACACGATCTGTGGCAAAGGAAACATTTTCTTTTAGTCCAACAATATGGCCCTCCTTATGGAGACTTTGCAAAGTTCTCATATTGACATGGGCTAGTCGGCGATTCCATAGAAAAAACCCACATCGGACTTGTAGTGGCTTGCCCTGAAAATTCCACCACATAAAAGTCATGTTCGACGTACCCAACAAAAGCGACCTTGAGAGACTTGCTCCACAAGAGGACCACAATATCAGCATCAATAAAGACGGCAAAGCCCATCTTTCCAAGAGCATGAACTGAAAGTAAATTGTATCCAAGGGTCTCAACAAGCATGACGTTGACGAGTGTAATGTCGTGAGCAACCACAACCTTGCCGAAACCCATTACCTTATACTTTGACTTGTCGGCATATGTCATAGAGATTTTATCATCATTTGGCTTTAAGTCCTTGACAATAGACGAGCTTACGGTCATATGACTCGTGCAACCACTATCAAGCACCCACTTTGACCCTCCAGAAGCATATGTCTACAAAAGATCAAGCTAATTTTTAGGTACCCATTTTTCAATGGATCCTCTTTTGTTAGTAACAATGGTCTTGGGAACCCAAATAGACCAAGCAATATAGCCATCATATGGCCCAACATATTTTGCATACACATCACCATAATAATCTCGCATTAGAACATAGTGAGGGTTAGCACTTCCCGCAAAGTCATCATGAGACATAGTTTTACCACCTGTGGTCTTACTATCCACAATGGCCTTGTTGGTCTCTTGTGCGGGCTTGGCCTTCCTTTTCTTGTTGTTCTTCTTCTTAGTTTTGGAGACAAAACCAATGCCCCCTTTTTCACCACTAGTCCTTTGCTTACTCAAAAGATCATCAATGGACTTGTTGCCTTGTGGAAGTGTGGCCTTGGCTAGCTCCCCCTTCAACCTAGCATTTTCTTCAAGAATAGTTATGCTACTAGATGGAATGAAGTTACTAGGTGAAGGATTATTGGCCAACTGAGTTTGAAGCGTTTCATGGGACTTTGTGAGTGACAAGAATTTACTTTCGAAAGCCTTGTGAGCCTTGTCAAGCAAACTAAAATCCTCGGCAAGTTTTTCATGAACCATACCAAACTCAATCTTGTGCTTTTTAGCCCTTTTGCATTTAGCAATAGCATTATCACTTCCTTTGATGAGTTTATTAACAACAATGTCATTGGCCTCGTCAAGCCCCTCAATTTTTAATTCAAGTGACATCCTAGTCTCTTGTTCTTCTTCTAGAGCATTATTTAAAGCCTCTAGCTCAATCATGTGTTCATGCCCAAGTTTACATCTTACATCTAGAAGCTCTTGTGTATGGGAAAGTTGATCTAAGATGTTTCCAAAATGTATCTTATCATCTCCTTGTAGGCTAGTCATAAACTCATCAAAGGCAATTAATTCCTTTTTAACATCAAGATACATCTCATCATCAATTTCATCATTAGATAAGGGAGTAGAGTGAGATGATGAGGATACCTCCGTTCCTCTTGCCATAAGGCAAGTGTCGTTCTTGATGGGGGAATTCTCATTTGGAGAATCGAAGAGTGAGAATGTCGGAGTAGAAGTAGTGGATAGAGCCACCACACTATTAGAAGTTTCTTCTTACTCATCATCTTCATCGTCGGAGGAGTACTCTTCATGAGTGATCAAGACAATTTCTCCCGACTTCTTGTTGATGGGATTCTTCTTGATGAAGGGTTTCTTGTAAGATGCTTTGAGAGTCTTCTTCATCACAAGGTTACCACCGTGATCTTCTCTCCTCTCATAGGGACAACTTGCCACAAAGTGATAGCGGTCACCACAATTGAAGCAAGTTCTCAATCTAGTGGTATTTTCTCTTTTCCCATTTGGGTTGCTTCTTCGTTGCATTTCATCTTGGCCTTGGCGGGGTTCTTCCAAAAGTTCTTTGCATAGAAGGCCATATATTGACTATGAGCAATCTTGACTTCATCGGGGTGGTCCATGGAGAGGCCTTCATCACTATCATCTTCATCCCCATGGTCCACAACTTTGGTCTTCAAAGCAACATTGACAACATTTCTCATACCAAGGGCACGAGCTAAGGCATCTTTGGCATTCTTGGCGGCAACTTTGAAAGCGGCCATATCTTGCATAACTTCATTAGAGGTCATGAGATGGTAGTTGTGTCTTCCTTGTAGGCTCTTCAAGTCGGTGGGCTCAAAGGGCATGAGTGCACTCACATATTTCCTTTTTATCCACGCATCATCCACATGTGAGGCACCCACATTTCTAAAAGCGGTGGTGGTGGTCTTGAGCCTTTGATACATGTCTTCATGATCTTCACCTTCCATCATGTAGAAGCCTTCAGCTTCATTGCTTAGTGCATCATACCGGTTCCTCCTCATACTCTCATTTCCAACAAATAATACCGTGATGGCATCCCAAGCTTCCTTGGCAATGCTAAAGTGCTCAATGTGTGGGTAATCCTTTGTACCCAATCCTTGTTGAATCATATGCAAGGCAGTGGCATTGAGTTGACTGTTGACAACCTCTCTTCTTGTCAAGTTCTTTGGATCCCCAATAAAGAGTCCATGCTCGATGATGTTCCATAGTTCAATGCAAGAGCTGCGCACATGAGTTCTCATTAGTGATTGCCATTGAGCAAAAGTAGCAGATTCTTCAAGCTTAGGTGGGTCACCTCTATTGTATACATGAGGGTGAGGGATTGGAGGGTCGGGAGAGTACGATGAATCATGGTGCTCACCCTTTTCGCCATCATTTTGTGTGGAGGAATTAATGTTGTCTTGTTTACCCCTTACCATCATATCCTCGGGGGATACCGGAGTATTCCATTTAGGTAAAACGGATGGAGAATCCTCTTGAGGAGAGGGGGATGATGAGCCATCTTTGTCTTTAAGAAGTTGCTCAAGCATCTTCTTGACTTTGTTGACCAAGGAAGAGCTCAATCTTGTTTCCAAGTTTTTGAGATCTTCCATGGTCACCGTGGTGGGCTCACCATCATCATCCCCTTCACGGCTACCCATATTCTCTTAGGCGGTAAAGCCCAAATAAAGATCCGAGGCTCTGATACCAATTGAAAGGATCGTATGGGCACCTAGATGGGGGGTGAATAGGTGCTACTTCAAATTTTCTTCTTTTTTCAAATTAGGGTTTGACAATAAGGTAAATTCTCTAGATAATGCAACTAAGGTGAATTTACCTATATGACAAACATGTACAAGCTAACACACAACTAAGCAAGAGCAAGTAAGTAAAGTGCGGCAAAGGATAGAAGTAACCAAAGTGGTGGACGTGGAGACACAAGGATTTGTTTCCCGTAGTTCCTTCCTTTTGAGGGGAAGTACATCTATGTTTGGAGAGGGGGTGGTATCAAACCACTTATGCCACGAAAGGCCTCCCTTGTTCTCCGATGAACCTCACCCCAACGGGATCGATCCACCTTCCACTATATAGGTGACCTTCAAGGTGGAAGCCGACACCTTTACAAGTTTGGGGCACACATCCACAACTTAATTGGAGGCTCCCAAATACAAGCAAGATGTCAATACAATCAAAGACACGCTTGTAAGAACCAAATCTAGAACTAGGGTTTCCAAGAAAAACACTAGAGCAAGGGGCCCTCAAGTGAATGAGGGGGAAATGAAGATCTCTTTTGGTGAAGTAGTAGATCAAGGCCTCCTCCTTCGATTCCCCAAAGATCAAGGACTTTGGGTGGTGGATTGAAGAGATCTTGTGGATTTGGTGGCTCCAATGGTGGTCTTGACTTTAATGCAAATGAGCAGCTTGTCCCAAGGTAGGTGGAGGGGTATTTATACCCCTTGGAGAAATCTGGACGTTGGAGCAATAAATGCACCGGTACTACCGGTACTCAAGCGGTAGTACCGCTTACTACCGGTCCAGTACCGGACCAGGTAACGGAGATGCTTCACTTGGTCGAGCCTGCTTCAGGTTTGGCCGGTATCGCCCTGCGGTAGTACCCCCAAGCGGTAGTACCGGTCCATAGACCCGGTACTATCGGTCAGGGCGGTAGTACCGGTCCCAAGTACTAGTGGATACCGTGCGAGAGGGGAAGGGCTAGTCCTTCCTCAGGACTGCGGTACTACCGGTTGGAGCGGTACCGGGTGGTACTGAGGAAAACCACACCTCCCAACCTTGCACGGGTCCAACCGGTACTAGAGGCGGTAGTACCGGTGCCAAGCAGTAGTACCGGACATTTTTCCGGTACTACCGGTTAGCACATAGACTTTTGGCACGGGCAAATGGGCAAGGCTATATTTGTGCCACAATCTAAAAATCCGTTGATACACTTAGCGCACGATTAGACCGATAAGTGTGTTGTTATCAAACATCAAAATCACAAGGATAGGAAATGCTCTTTCAGTTCCCTTGTTTGCCCATATTAGTGGTGCTCTAAGCGGTAGGTGGCTTGGTCGTCTTATCGTTCTTCAGATCTGGCGAGATCAATTTCTCAGTTTATCGTTGGCGTTCGTTATCCGTGAAGGCGGTTGCGTCATCGCGCGATGGTTGATCTACAACAAGGATGTTGGTCCAAAGGCGGTTGATCTGTCATTCTTCTCCGACTTTGTTGATGGGATGCGGCAGATCCGGATCCAAGACAGTATTGGGATATCCCCCGGTCGACATGCTACAACATGTGCCTTCCAACTTGCATTAGGCCTATTCACCAACTCACAAAGCCTCATTGACAATGGTGCTTTTTTGGATATGCCAATGGTGGAGGCTCGATGTCACTTCCGGGGAGCGTCTCGGCGGCACTGGAGTTAGGAAGTGGCCGCTGGCTTCGATGGGTGCAGGAAACCATAGAAATCGGTTTATATTCTCGATCTCTTAAGGTTTGATCCGCAAAGTTTTTAGGATAATTATTTTATTTCAATCTGTCTTTTAGTTTCCACTTGTGTTTGTTGATGTAGCTTGATTTTTGAGTAATCTTATACATGGTTACTCTAAAAGAAGGTCAACCATTTAAGACAATCGACATCTTAAACAACAAAGACTACTTGTAGCATAGTGTACATAAAAAATGGAGAGAGAAAATACAAACCAAAGGTTTCCACATTGATAGAAAAGGCAATGAAATCGCATCGCAAACATGACATTATGCGAGAACACTATGACATTCAGCGAAAACTCAGGTTTCCATCTCATGTCCACACTTCGCTTTATTTACAGCACACAAATATGCCCCTAAAACATAAGTTTAAAGGCATTACCTCGACGCGACACGCCCGTAGCTCACAGCTTCCAAAGCACCATCACAAGCATCGAGAGATCTACATGCGGAGAAGATAATTGCACCTTCATTGTCTCTCAGAATCATCCCAGTACCAGCTGTACCAAAGTCAGCTTCCGATTATCATCGACTCGGACTGCTCTCGGTTGATTTCAGCAATCAATGACTGTTCGCATGATCGCTCTCCCTACACATACATTGTCTCGGATATTCAAGTTTTAGCGAGTTCTAGAGTTTGCAAGTTTGTTAAAGTAGATCGTCGGCAGGTTAGGGTAAGCCACTGTTTTGCTAATTGGGCAAGAGGAGAACAATGTACTATGTTTTGGTTGGGTTCAGCTCCTGATGTTGTCTTGCAGGAGATCGAACTTGAATCAAATGTAATCCCTCTTGCTCAATAAAGATCTATTTTACCCCGCAAAAAAAAAGGCATTACCTCTAGAAGTACATGTGCTCTTCGCACGAAGTGAAGCTGAGACACTCCGAAAATTAGCCACACAAACGTATTTGAAGTGTTCCAAAATGTAAGACTTTTTGTTGGCTACTTTCGACTATCAAAATATCTTATATTTAGAAACTAAGGTAATACTAATCACTGTCTGAGCTACTGTCGGAACCCGGAAAATTGATGCAAGTACTACTCCCGCCACCATATGCTTGGCTGCTAGTGCTAGGGTGAACAACAGTTGGCTGGTGGCCCTCGCAACCATAACAATGCCCTAGAAAATAGAGAAACACAAGAGTACTACCAATGCCATCTTCACATTTAGTTTTTTTGGAGTAGTAAAGACAAAAAAAATGGATGATTGAATTTGAATGGTGAAAATCAGAGGACAACGAGCAATCGTTCTCGCAGACGCATTTCATTTCAGCAGTTGAACAAAGAAGATGCAGGATGGCGTTGATTGAAGAGAGAGCTGCTGCATGCAGCCCAAAAGAAAGAAAAGATAAGAGGCTAGGAGGAGGAGTTTTAATTACCTTGCGTACCTCCCTTTTGAAGCAGCAGATGAGACTGCCGCGACTTGAGCTGCAGGGTTTAGGGTTTCTGAAGGACTCGTAAGTTGCTTGGGCTCCTCATACCTGAATGAAGCAGAGCATGCCCACTAATTCAGAATTATAGTGAAAGGAAGCTATGTAGTAGTACATATACGGCAGGGTGGCGATGAAAGAACTTGACGCGGGCGCCGCGCAGTGCAGGAGCAGAGAGAACTTACGAGTCTCCCTGGTCGGCACGGCCGTACGTGATTATTCGCCATGTTCGGCTTCGACCACTCGATCTCGTATGCACATCAGTTTGCACTTCTATCTAGTATTATTGACTCTGAAGACGCGTGTGTGATAGTAGTACTAGTATGATTTATATGCGGAGAGAGGTGGTGACCGTGTGAGACTCCAAAGCCTCATCGGATACGGTTTCCGACCTGTGCGTGCTTGGACACTCTCGGAACGCCGGCGTGTCGGTTCCTGAAGCAGAAGCAGAGCTTGTACACGTGCTTGAAACACCGTCGCTGCTCAGGAGAGACAGAATCTACGGACCTAGCTACACGCACAGTCGCACGGGCCTGAGCCAACCGCGGCTTGTAGACGATGGACCCGACGGAGCGGTTACCGGCCGGCGTTCTCGCGGACATCCTCGGCCGCCTCGCGCTGCGTCCGCCGTCGACGACGACCTCCTCCTGCTCTCCATGTGTCTAGCATCTTCTTAGTTCCGCACGACGCGGACAACCTCCTCCCACCATCTTCGTCCTGCACAACGCCAAGTTCCCACCCAATTTTTAGAACGTACAGTAATAGTATGTAACGAGTGTATGAAAATCTGCTTGTGTTATGCTGTCATTTCAAATTTGTCAGGTCGGTGTTCACATGACTTGTACTATGATCTTTATGATATATAAATGAGACATGTATTATCATGCAAAAAAAACATATAAATGTGTGCTCAGGTAGACACATAGCTAAATCAAACAACAACAAAAAACTTAAGCAAAATGCGTGGTCGGCAGGATTCGAACCTGCGCGGGCAAAGCCCACATGATTTCTAGTCATGCCCGATAACCACTCCGGCACGACCACATTGTTGAACTAATTTTCCCAATAACATCTTACTTCTTTTTCAACATTTTTTTTTCTAAAGACCCGCCTGCAGCGCATCACATTATGCAACTATTTATTTACATTACTCAATCACATAAAGTTTATTTCCACAATAATTTCCCATGCATACTGAGCCTCCTGACGGTTTTTGACTTGGACATGTAGTTTGCAGGTTGTACGTTCATACGACAAAATGCGGCACTTTAGAGCAATCTTCCGTGTCCCTTCCTTGCATGCTCCTCGCCCAGATTGCTTGACCCAAACTGTTCTTGACATGACATGGGAGGAACAGTTTGATTTCAGACATTGGATATCGATTTTGTTAGTACTTCTGCATGTCTTTCCCTGGTGTTATGCAATCTATGCACACTAAATTTTATTATCCAAGGGTTCAGGTTTATCTCAAACTTTACCACACAACGAGACATTCTAGGGGAAACAAATTAAGGGATGCAAAGTGTGTTGGTATTATTGTTTCATTGAATTGTACAAGCTGCTTCGCCTATTTCATAGTGTTCCCCTAAATCTAATTGACCAAAACATTCATAAGTACATCGAGCGTGTTCTTTTGTAATTTTGAATCATTTATATAGGCTATGGGTAAATAGCAAGAGAAACGTCGGTGACGCCGGAAGCCGATGCTCCCGTGGTGGGTACGTCATCGCTACTTGTGACAATGTTGGCCATCTCGATCCAAGATCAAAAACACGCAACCCCAATCTAGTGCACCCACTATCGAGATAATCTAAGACGGTAGATTTATGTTTGGAAGGGTCACACTCAGATATTGGGTTGGTAGCACACGGATACAAAGATTTATATAGGTTCAGGCCCCAGACATACAATGTCCGGTAAGAACCTTACTACGTCCGTGGGTGTTTGGGATTATTGTCGTGTGCTCTTACGATCTCGAGGCAAAGCTCGATCTCACATATGGCGTGTGGAGGTATGCATGTAGGGGTGCACAATGATGTTTAAATTTATAGATATGTCAGCTCCTGATGGCTATGAAATATAGTCATTCACGTCCATATTTAAACTAGATATTATTCATATTTTTTATGAAATATCTCTCTAAATCCTGCCACTAATGCCTAATGATCAAAGGGGTATGCAATCCTGTCTTTCTGTTTTTTATGCCTTAATAATGGCGTTTGATGATGGAAATCACAACATTAACGTAAAAGATACTAGATTTCCAACAACTCAAAGAAAGGAAAAAAGTCCATTTTTAACCTTAAACTCATAGAGTTCCGACAGTTTAAACCCCAAAATCGAAATCCCGGTCGTTTGTACCCTGATCTAAATTAAACCTTGGAGCTGTTTGGCACACAGAGAAACCAACGATCCCGGCCGGGATTACGGGCTGCTTTCACTGACAGTGGGGCACACACTCATATTCATCTTCTTCCAGTAATTCACGCGGACACTGGCTTTGGGTTTATTTGTAAAAAAAAGTGTCCATGAATTCTCCTCCAACGCTATGACCTCAACATCCTCGTGCGCACGCGTTCATCAAGTTCGCGTCGCCCGGCCTCCTGGCATTGGTTCGTGCATCATCTCCGTGTGCACAGCGTCACCTGCCGTCGAGCACGTGCGCACCACCGGCGCCTGCTCCTCGGGTTCCTGTCCAAGGACACCTCCGTCCCCATACGTGCACACCACCGGCCGTTCGCGCCTCAGCTTGACTCCGTCACCAAGCACGGCCTGCTGGTGCCCGCCTCCGCCGCCGCCAAAACCCGTATCTAGCGCCCCCGGGGACAGCGTGACGTGTCGTCGCGCCGTCATCTCCGCCCACTCCGGTGGGAAAGAGCTAGCTCCTCTCCGCCCCTACATCAAGGCCAGTCGAGATCATGTCTATACAGAATGACGCATTGGTTAACATACTCTTCAACTGGGAGGCTAGACAGGGGCGTACCTACCTTATGGTAGCAGGTGTCACGGGACACCCGGTAAAATCCTATTTCTTTGCTAATTTTTAGCCATTTGTAGTGTATGACACCCCCAAATCTAGCTGAAATATATGTGTGACTTATAGAGTGATCCTGGGTCGATTTTGCTCTGGGTCCGCCCCTGAGGCTAGAGCCGAAACCAGAAATTCTAGTTGAATCCCCCTAAAAAAAAGAGCTCCCGCGACCGGCCGCCCCCAGCGTGGGCGATCGTCCACGCCTCCGACTCCATCTCCCTAACTTACCCCACCTCCCCCTCCTCCCCGTCGTCGTCGGCGTGCAGTGTCGGGCTAACCCCGGGCTCCCGTCCTCTCCCCTCTTGTCGACGGGCATGCGCGAGGTGGCTTGGTGGCGGGTGGTGCTCCTCTAGCGAGACAGCGGCCCGACGACCCCGCGGTGGTCCTCTGTCCATAAGAAAACTCCATTTTATCCTCCAACTTTAGTCAAATCTTCCAAATTTGTATACAGATATTTGTTTGTGCACTCCAACCATAAAAATGATTCTCTTGCTTGTTATTGAACACCATGTCGTTGTGGATAAGCAACCCCACCCTAGAAAGCTGCTAATTAAGACCACTCAACAACGACAACTGATTTTCGTGTTGTTGCCGATGTGAACAACACGGTGGTGATGGACGATTGACGGTAGGGGTGGGGAAACCCAACGTCAGCCCAGGGATGAGTTAGTCATACTTTTCATGGAGTTCGTCGAGCTCGCACTGAACTGCTCCACTTAGGGGTGGACAGAGGAGGCGGAGGGGGCGACTGTCCATCAGACTAGCCGTTTGGTATCGTAACATCGGGTGGGAGAGGGGGGCGGAGTTAATGTTGGTCGCAGGTGTCTCCCGCGGTTTTCCCATCGTGCCCGACCACACGCAACCGGTTGCATTTTGGAGACCGAGCATCAGGCCAATGTCCGATGGAAACAGACACGATTCTAGTGTTCCTCCTCGGTCCTCGGCTTGTTCTAGGTGCTTTAAGAATCATGTGAACATATGTAGACGGTGATGCATGTAACAATGAAAAACAGCGCCCTAGTATGAGCCAACCTGCCTCATATGCATCCAACCAGACACGCTCATAACCACAATTTTGTAGCAATGCTAGTAGTTCTTATTGAACATTAAGAACGGATTACAGTCAAATACATAATGAACTTTGGCACAAATAGCCGCAGCAAATCAATACGTACGCAACACACAGACGAGTGACATGCTCAAGCTATCTCATGCATGGTGGTCTCAACAACCTTATTAATTACATTCGGAGAAAGCAAACACACACTAAAAAAACAACCTTATGAATTCTCCTCCAACGCTATGACCTCAACATCCTCGTGCGCACGCGTTCATCAAGTTCGCGTCGCCCTCCTGGCACTGGTTCGTGCATCATCTCCGTGTGCGCAGCGCCACCTGCCGTCGAGCAGGTGCGCACCACCGGCCGTTCGCGCCTCAGCTTGACTCCGTCACCAAGCACGGCCTGCTGGTGCCCGCCTCCGCCGCCGCCAAAACCCGTATCTAGCGAGCCCCGGGGACAGGGTGACGTGTCGTCGCGCCGTCATCTCCGCCCACTCCGGTGGGAAAGAGCTAGCTCCTCTTTGCCTCTACATCAAGGCCAGTCGAGATCATATCTATACAGAATGACGCATTGGTTAACATACTCTTCAACCGGGAGGCTAGAGCCGAAACCAGAAATTCTAGTTGAATCCCTCCCTAAAAAAAAGAGCTCCCGTGACCGGCTGCCCCCGGCGTGGGCGATCGTCCACACCTCCGATTCCGTCTCCCTAACTTCCCCCACCTCCCCGCCGTCGCCGGCATGCAGTGTCGGGCTAACCCCGGGTGGCGCCACCGATGGAGGATCCCGTCCTCTCCCCTCTTGTCGACGGGCATGCGCGAGGTGGCTTGGTGGCGGGTGGTGCTCCTCTAGCGAGACAGCGGCCCGACGACCCCGCGGTGGTCCTCTGTTCAAAAGAAAACTCCATTTTATCCTCCAACTTTAGTCAAATCTTCCAAATTTGTATACAGACATGTGCACTCCAACCATAACTTATGATTCTCTTGCTTGTTATTGAACACCATGTCGTTATGGATAAGCAACCCCACCCTAGAAAGCTGCTAAGACCACTCAACAACGACAACTGATGTTCGTGTTGTCGAACAACACGGTGGTGATGGACGATTGACGGTAGGGGTGGGGAAACCCGACGTCAGCCTAGGGATGAGTTAGTCATACTTCTCGTGGAGTTCGTCGAGCTCGCACTGAACTGCTCCACTTAGGGGTGGACAGAGGAGGTGGAGGGGGCGACTGTCCATCAGACTAGCCGTTTGGTATCGTAACATCGGGTGGGAGAGGGGTGGGGGAGTTAAATGTTGGTCGCAGGTGTCTCCGGCCCGCGGTTTTCCCATCGTGCCCGACCACACGCAACCGGTTGCATTTTGGAGCCCGAGCATCAGGCCAATGTCCGAGATGGAAACAGGCACGATTCTAGTGTTCCTCCTCGGTCCTCGGCTTGTTCTAGGTGCTTTAAGAATCATGTGAACATATGTAGACGGTGATGCATGTAACAATGAAAAACAGCGCCCAAGTATGAGCCAACCTGCCTCATATATATGCATCCAACCAGACACGCTCATAACCACAATTTTCTAGCAATGCTACTAGTTCTTATTGAACATTAAGAATGGATTACAATCAAATACATAATGAACTTTGGCACAAATAGCCGCAGCAAATCAATACGTACGCAACACACGCAGACGAGTGACATGCTCGAGCTATCTCATGCATGGTGGTCTCAACAACCTTATTAATTACATTCGGAGAAAGCAAACATACACTAAAAAACATATATAGTATATATAGGTTGCGTGGCACGTAGCTAGGAGAAGCACCCTGCTAGACACATAGTATGCATCTAGGTACTCGACCAGGTGACGTGGACGGTGACCAGACCACACGGACCATTGATGACCTTGTTGGTCGTTCCTGTGAGGCTCGCGTCGAACACGGCCACGCCTGATGCGATGTGGTCATCAGGCGAGATGTCCGGTAACTGGTCCCTGTCCCAAAGGTCGGCGTATATCTTGAGAGACGACCCGAGCGGCACGACGACGGTGTTTCTGAGAAGTGGGATGCTGTCGCCGGCTCTCATTGTGTGGAACTTCTTTTGCTCCGTGTTGAAAATGGTTACCTCGTGCGAGGGGATCGCAGATGTTGCCGCCGTCATGGTGCCATACAGGTCCGGGTAGCTCTCGCCGTCGCCGTTGGTGAGATAGACCACCAGGGTGGCCACGACGGCGTTGGTGATGACGGCGTAGTATATCTTCACGGAGCCGTGCTCCCCTTTCATCTCGTACTCATTGACCGTGTCGTACTGGCTCATCGGCCTTTCGTGTGCGTTCCAGGTCATCTGGCCCTTGCTGATCTCGTCGTCGGGCGAGATGTCCGGGAAGAAGTCGGCGTCCGTGAGGTTAAAGTCCAAGACGACCTCGTCGTAGCCCCAGATAGCCCTCTTCGGTCCAGTGAGCTCCGCAAGGCCTCCTGGTCCCACGGACTGGGTTTCGGATCTTTCCCTGAAGAAAAGCACCTCTCGGCCGAGGCCGTCGTCGACGGTGATAGTCCCGTATAGGTCGCCTGGGCTCTCGCCATCAATGTTGATGATGACAACCTTGAAGACCTCGAGAAAGGTAAGCCCCACGGGGAAATCGGGAACGACAGAACGCTTCGCCCGTCGGGGATTGGCCAAATTACCGGCGTTAGCTGGACCACGGTAGAGGATTGCCACCACCTGGCGTGCCTCGTAGGCGTTGCCGCAGATGCCCTTGTTTCGAAGGTCGTTATATAGCCCAGGCAGGTCTGGATTGTTAGCGCTTTGAATCAAGCAAGTACAGATCTTTTCCCAGTTTTTGATGATTAATATGGTCCGAGAGTCGAGCCAGCCGCCCTCTCCAGAGATAAGGTTGCCTATATGGGCACAAACTACCTGTGACCTGATGGACTCGATGATGGTGACGATGATTGTTTGAAGCCAGCGTCGAACATCAGAGGTGCCTTCATTGTATGCCGCCAAGCCTTCTACGGCAACCTGCAACGGCCCGAGCCCAAAGTCCCTTGGAGTTCGGCTGTAGTCCTCAGGATTAGCAGGTGCCTGCACGCGAGACGCGACCATGAATCTTATATAAGGTTTAATTTTCAGTGAAATCCTCTACTCCATCCGTCCGATTTATTAATTGGTTCTACTACGTGTATCCTTACATTATCAATTTGATGATCAATCAATAGAATATAAATTTTGTAAAACAAAAAAAATATGTTTTTAAAAAATACAAAATCTAAAAGTATTTTTGCAACATGCATGGTCAAACTGACAACCTAAATACACGCCGCAGGACTTATATAATCCGGGAAGGAAGGAGTAGACAGAGAGAGAGAGAAAGGGGAATTAGTTGGCCTTGAAGGCTGAGAAGAAGAGCGTACTAATAAGGGGTAATACCTCGCGTAGATCACCGAGAGCGCTGCCGTAGTAGCCACCGCCGAAACCAAGGCGTTCCGACCTATTTATGAGCTGGGGAGTAATACCTGCGACTCCGAATTCCCAGGTATTCCCTCCCTGGCCTTCTTGCCTGAAGCCAACGAGGTAGAGGTCGTCCATGCGCACCAGCAGAACGATGGCGCTATTGCGATATACCAACCTGAGATGGAGCCACCGCTCGGGAACCGGGGTGTAGGGCCGGAGCATGTAGAGGCCGTCGAACAGCGACTCACGGCCAGGGTCCCGGACATCATTTCGCAGCTCGCCTATACGCGAAACGAATGCCGAGCAATCGGCGACATCCAACTCCCTCTCCATGGATCGTTCCTCCTGTATATAATAGTACTATACCCCTGCAAGAAATTAAAGATACCACACTCTGTCTACTACAGTATGACTACAAAGTTGGAGTTTCGTCTCCCGAGTATATGTCCTTATAAAGGAATCCAAGCCTACCCGCCCAAAAAAAAAACCGCCTTTTGGTCGCCCCACCGGCACTTGGGTGGACAATATGCGACTTGCCCCCCTCCTAGGATATGTTTAGCAACCTGTTAGTAGCCATCGGACCAAAACTTTCAATCCCCACTAGTAGAAAAAGGATTTTTGGTTCGGTCCAGAGTTTAACACTAGTTTCGACTTGTTACGGGCCGGGACTAGTATGAGTACTAGTCCCGGTTCGTACCATTTTCAGTGGCTAGGAGTCCGAGAAAACTCTAGTTCCGGATCATTTCAGACATTTAGTCCCGGGTCGTAAAGAAGTGTGGGCGCGTCCTAGGACTCTTTAGTTCCGGGTCGTGATATGACCCGGGACTACCGGTTCGTGGTACGGTCTGGGACTAAAGGGTGCGAACGAGGGCAACTTAAAATGGCTATAACTTTTGCGTACGATGTCGGAAAAAACGTACAACCTATTAAAATGTGCGTAAAAAAATTTGAGTTCGATTTCAACGTCCTCAGGCTGTTTGGGATTCTTTTAGATTTTTAAAATTCGAAAAAGAAAAAATTATTTAGAAAATTATTTTTTTTTAGAAATTTTTTTATGCCATATTTGGATTCCTCATAATTTTCTGATAATAATGGATATATTATTTGTTGAATTTTGATTTACATATTTAAAGATATTATTTATACCATACTAAATGAATAAATGGCAAAAAAATGAATAAAATATTATTTTATTTAGTTTTTTTCTTTTATTAGATTAAAATATTATTATTACTTATTTATTGTTGTTTACTTAAATAGTTGTTTGTAATTTTAAAAAATAAAGATGTATGACATATTGATATGAGCTAATAGGATTAATACGGTAGTGTTGACAACAAGGTATAAATGGGCTTCGCGTAAGAACATCCTGATGGAATAGAGAAATTAAGCGTGCTGGGGGTGGAGTAGTGTTAGGATGGGTGACCGACCAGAAAGTTTGATCATAAATGTAACTTGATCTAAGATTAAGTATAGTTAGTGTTAAAAATATTCCAAGTAAGAGGATTAATGAGTCAAACAATTCAAAAGTTCAAAAAACTGAAAAAATAAATTATTAGTTTTTTGAAAAAAGTCTCTAGTCGTGGGCCGTATTACGATCCGGGACTAAAGGTCCTTCATCCCCGCGCTGCAAAAACGACCATGTGATATCCTCTAGTCCTGGGTTGTACCAAACCAGGACTAAAGATAGGGCCTTTAGTCCCGATTTTGCAGTCCCGGATGCAAAACCGGGAATAAAGGCCCTTACAACCGGGACTATAGGCCTTTTTTCCACTAGTGCCCTTTTTGCTACTAGGTAGTAAAAAAAGGTTCGATCAGAACAAAAAAAAAGGATTGCCCCCTCCTCGGAGCCTCGCCGAAAATTTTGTACCAAAAATGTTCTAATGTAAAAAAACCGATTTCATGAGAGACTTCGTTGGAAACTCGCCAGATATCTTGTAGAAAAAACATTGCACTATTGTACCAAAACATAGAACGGTTGTAACAAAAAGTGTGTGCTAATGTATAAAAAAAGCCAGCCAACTTCGGTGGAGACTTTGCCAGAGACTTCACCAGAGACTCGCCAGAAATTCTGGTCAGAGAAGTCATAGCAAATACTTTGTACAATTATAGCAAACCTACAGAGCAGCTGTAACAAAAAAGAATGCTATTGTAGCAAACCCTGCAACGCCCGAGACCTCACCAGAGATATCACTCGAAACATCGTAACAAAACATATGTTTTATCATAGAATTTCGAGATTAGTAAATGTCAAAAAAAAAAACATGGCGAGGCGCCCCATTGTAGATCCAATGTCACACATGGATACGATCTTGGCACGGCCTCAAGCTCCACTGTAGGTCGGAGGCCGGAGAGGTGCTACGGATAGCAGCAAGAGGTCTGCCAGGGTTGCAGCAGCACAGTACAGGATGTTGGCGGCGCGGGACCAGAACGACGGCTGCTGGGGCAGCGGCGCACGACCAGTGGTGGTGGAAGTTGAAGAAACTGAATCGAGAAAAAACGGTTCCATGTAGTGTCACCATGAAGCAAACAAAACGCGTCATGCAAGGAATTGATACGTCGGAAATGTATCTATAATTGTTGATGCTCCTTGCTTGTTTTGTATATACTTTGATTTTCTTGTCTACACTTTGAGGTGCTTTTTACATGTTTTCTGGTACTAACCTACTAACAAGTTGCAACAGTGCCAGATGCCTGTTTTCTGCTATTTTTGGTTTCAGAAAAGTTAGTAAAGAAATAATCTCGAAATAGGACGAGACAAACGACAAAGGCAATTGCTTTCCGTGGGGAACAAGAAGTTCAGAGGGGAGCTGGAGAGGCCGGCCAGGGGGGCCAGACCCACCCTAGGCGCGGGTGGGCCCTGCCCCGCGCCTGGGAGGGGTGTGGGGCCCCTGGCCGCCTCCTCGGCCTCCCCCTTCGCCTATAAGAAGCCCCCGATGCAGAAACCCTAAGCACCCGATCAAATCTCCACGAAACCGTATGTAGTCGCTGCTGTAGGGGTTCGTAGCATGGAAAACAAAAATTTTCTATCGCATACAAACAAACAAGCCAAGATCTATCTACTAGATTGTAGCAACGAGTCGATGGAATAACTCACCCTCGAAGATTCCAAAGTGTTTAACGAGAGCAGATTCTCGTGGGTGATGTAGTCGTACTCTTTCCGATCTCAAGATCGCGTAGACGATCCTTCCGGCGCCACGTTCCGGCAGCGCTCCCGTAGTCGGTCACACGTTCGGTACTCGACGAAGACCTTCCTCTCCCTTGTTCCAGCAGGCAGCGGAGGTTGTAGTACTCTCCTCGTGATTCCGGCAGCACAACGGCGTGGTACCGGAGGTAGAGGGGAGATCCCGCAGGGCTTCGCCTTAAGCCGGTGCGAGTATGGTGGAGCTTATGAGAGAGGCTATTAGTGGTCTAGTAATTAGACACACCAATTAGAGGGCTCTAAACCAATTAGAAGGCTCTAAACCAAAATAGCTCTAAACCGGGGTTTAGATCTAGGGTTTAGTTTAGAGGGGTAGGAACTAGTGTGTCTAGAGAGGGGAGCCCTGCCCCTCCCTTTATAGGTGGGAGGGCCGGCGGCCAAGGGGAGGAGTTCCTCCCCAACTCGGCCTTGGGAGGTGCGCCGGCCAAGGGGAGGAACCCTCCTCCAACTCGGCCTCCACCTCTCCTCCTCTTTCTCCTCTTTCCGAAAACTGGCAGTTTGACCGAAAACTGGCAGTTTGACTTTTCCAATTAGGATTTGAATTAACCCTTTATTTCGGACAGCGAGAACACTTAGTACATGATGCAATCATTCCAACATGCAATGACACATTCATGTACCCTTCCCCCTCCGGAGTGCCGGACATTCCGGGACCTTCTAGAATGTTCCCGATGAAAACACCGGAACCATTCCCGAACTCCGAAACGGGACTTTCCTTATATGAATCTTATTCTCCGGACCATTCCGGATCACCTCGTGATATCCCGGATCCCATCCGAGACTCCGAACAACATTCGGTCTCTTTCTCATAATACCATAACTACTCAAACAACGTCGAATCCTTAAGTGTGTCTCCCTACGGTTCGTGAATTATGCGGACATGATCGAGACACTTCTCCGAACAATAACCAATAGAGGAATCTGGAAATTCATATGGCTCCCACATATTTCTACGATTACTTTGCGATCGAATGAACCACTTACATACGATACCAATTTCCCTTTGTCTCACGATATGTTACTTATCCGAGGTTATGATCGTCGGTATCTCTGCATACCTAGTTCAACCTCGTTACTGATAAGTACTCTTTTCTCGTTCCCGTGATATGTGATCCCTTGTGACCAAGTCACATGCTTGCAAGCTAATTGGATGACATTTCACCGAGAGGGCCCAGAGAATATCTATCCGTCATGTGGATGGACAAATCCCACTCTTGATCCATGTGTTTCAACCAATACTTTCCGAACACTCAATGCCACCTTTATAGCCACCCTGTTACGGTGTGGTGTTTGATGATATCAAAGCATCCATCTGGTAAAGGTGATATGCATGATCTCATGGTCGAAGGAATTAGGTTACTATGTATCAGAAAGCATATAGCAATTGAACTATTGAAATGACTTGATCTTTATGCTACGCTTGTCTATAGGAGTATGTCCACCATATCATTCTCCTAACGATATGATCTTGTTGTTGATAACATCTCAATGTTCATGACAAAGAAACCACATCATCAATCAACCAACAAGCTAGTGAAGTATAGAGGCTATACTAGGGACTTCAAATTAAGTTTACAAATCACACAAGTATTAATGGTTTCCTTGTTAATACTATTATAGCATGAATGCAAACATTTATCATAAACACAAAGATATATAATAATAACTATATTTATTATTGCCTCTAGGGCATATCTCCAACAGCTGCCACCATCGTCCCTAGATCGGGGGGATCTGGAGTTCTTCCCGGCACCCTACCGGAGGGGAGATCATCCCGAAGGCCTTCTCTCCGGTATGATGCGTGAGTAGTTCCACCTTGGACTATGGGTCCATGTAGTAGCTAGATGGTTGTATCTCCTCCTTTGTGCTTTCATGTATAGATCTTGTGAGCTCCGTTCATGATCAAGATCTAATCTATTTGCAAGCATGCATGTTGTGTTTGCGGGGATCCGATGGATATTGAGATTATTATGTTGGTTTGATTAATGATTTTGTCTTTATGGTTCTCTCATGTCTGTGTTGTTTGTGATCTTGCATGCTCTCCGTTGTTAGTAGCTATCTTGGCCAAGTAGTTGCTGGTGACTCCAAGAGGGGGTATTTATGCTCGATAGTGGGTTCATGCCTCTAGTTTCCAAGGGAAGTGACAGAAATCTCTTCGGTTGTAGATGTGTTGTTGCCACTAGGGAGAAAATAACGGTCTCTTGTTCATGGAACATGCGGACTGTTTACCTTACACACTTTGCTTAAAGAAGTTGTCTGTTGCTTGCAACTTAATACTGGAGGGGGTTCGAATGATAACCTGAAGGTGGACTTCTAGTCATAGATGCAGTTGGATGGCGGTCTATGCATCTTTTTGTATTGCCCAATCGAATCTCGTAGGATCTTTTTGACTAGTAATTGCATTGTTATGCCTTGCTCAGTTCCTGTCAATTGCCCTGCTATAATTTGTTTACTCTTTTTTTTAGCATTAATTTTTCTACTCTTCATGTCATGTTGTTTATCTAAGGAGAGCACCTCTAGTGAACTATTAACCCCGGTCCAATCTTTAACATTCATACATCTTCCATTGTTACCTGTTTACTTGCTGCAAACCATTACCTTCCAAAACATACGTTTAATCCTTTGTTACAGCCAATCGGTGAGCTTGACAACCTCACTGATTTGTTGGGGAAAAGTCTTGAGTTTGTGTTGTGCAGGTCTCCGCGTTGCTCGCAACACCTGTGTGACATTTCCTTCCTCCTTCTGGTTCCATAACCTCGGTCTCTACTGAGGGAAGACTTGCTGCTTGCTGCTTCACACCTTTCTCTTGGGGTTCCCAACAGGCTCCACATCAACTGAGCCAGCAGGCATCCGTACGATGGAAGACACGGGAAACCCCGGGGGCACTAGGAACATTTCCCATATGTTTACGAGAGATTGAGTATACTCCCTCCATCCATGGCTGAGAGCAAATCCAACAGGCGCGTCAAAATCCAGCGCTATAAAGGCCAATTGCAGCGCGCTGCATATAGATATAGCCTATGGCACTGGCTAGCGCTTCACCGGAGGCGCTATTTAGACCCGCGCGACAAACAACGCTTCAGCAGGCGTTGTCAACTGCAGCTTGCGCTTTGCCAAGCGCATGCAAATTATTAAGTTCAACCTATGGATGCACAAATGACTCAAAAAACTCAACATGCCGCGTTTGGCCATGATGACCCACAAGTATAGGGGATCACAACAATCTTCGAGGGTAGTATTACCCATTTTATTGATTCGACACAAGGGGAGCCAAAGAATACTTGCAAGCCTTAACAACTGAGTTGTCAATTCAGCTGCACCTGGAAATAGTTCTTGCTCATAGAAGTTTATCAATAGCAACAGTTTGTAGTAGCAAACAGCAAAGCAACAATAGTAGTAAAACAAGAGCAATAGTAACAGTAGCAGCAAACGGTAGGATATGAGCGCAGTAGGCATAGGGATGGATGGACGGGCGTTTAATGGTCGAGTCTAAACATGTAACTTCAAGATCTAGGGCAATTGCAGATAAATAAGAATAAGTATCCAAGTACTAAGCAATCATAGGCATGTGCTTCATATATAGTCATGCGTTCTCGCAATGAGAACTTGCACAACATTTTTTGTCCTGCCAGCCCGTTGCAGCGGGGCCTCAAGGGAACTACTAGCAATTAAGGTGCTCCTTTTAATAGAGCACCGGAGCAAAGCATTAACACTCCATGAACACATGTGATCCTCACATCACAGCCATCCCCTCTGGTTGTCCCAATTTCTGTCACTTCGGGGCCTTTGGATCCGGACAATGATATGTGTACACAACTTGCAGATAAGATCACAAACAATACTATCATAATGATTCAATAATAAGTTCAGATCTGAGATCATGGCACTCGGGCCCTAGTGACAAGCATTAAGCACAACAAATTGCAACAAAGTCAAATAGCACTAATAGAGATACTAGGCACCATGCCCTAACAATCTTATTTGATTACATGATAGAACTCATCCAATCCCTACCATCCCCATAGCCTACAGCGGGGGATTACTCACTCATGGATGAGGGAGACATTAATGGTTGATGGAGAGGCGTTGGCGATGATGATGGCGATGATCCTCCCCAAATTCGCCGTCCCGGCAGGGTGCCAGAACGAATTTTATGGTTCCGAATCGCGGTTTCTGGTGGTGGCGGCATAGGGGAACTCTTTCTGGAAAAACATCGAACCCCCCCCCTCTATTTTTAGGTCAAGAGGCATCTTATAGGCGAAGAGGAAGGCCGAGGGGGTGCCTGAGGCGGCCGCACCCCCCAGGCGCGGGCTGGGCCCACCTGCGCGGCAGGGGGTGTGCGCCCCCCAGGGCTCCACTCCGTCTCATATTATGGCTCTGTGGATCTTCTGGTGAAATAGGATTTTTGGCATATTTTTCGGGATTTTTCTTAATAGTTGATTTTCTGCACAAAAAACTAGACACCAAGGTAATTCTGTTGAAAACAACGTCAGTCCGTGTTAGTTGTATCCAAATCACACAAGTTTAGAGGAGAAACAATAGCAAAAGTGTTCGGGAAAGTAGATACGTTTTGGACGTATCAACTCCCCCCAATCTTAGATTATTGCTTATCCCCAAGCAATTCAGTTGAAAACTGAGTGCGATAAAAGAACTTTCACGAACACATTTTCTTCATATGATGTATATATTCTCAGCATAGGAGTGGATACTTAAACCATTCATAATAAGAAGTGTGCAACTGAGTCTACTCAATAGTCATTGCAAGCTATGAAGAGAAACCAACTCAATAATAATAAGTAGCATGAAACATAAACATAAGCAACATTGCAATGTTCATAAGAAGGTATGATAGAGTGGTATCTCGCTTGCCTTTGTTTGTAGAGCACAATATAAATGCCAAGACACCTCTGAAGTTCAAGTGAAGACTAGAAGTAAAGATATGAGAGGTACAAGCATCAAAGTCATGACATAATTAACGAAGTTTTGATACAAACATAAAAATGACAACTATGCTCTCAAGAAGGTTCTCATGGAATAATTGGTTACTCAACAAGGAGGTGAAAAGGGTTATGAAAAGTTTGAAAGGCTTCCAAATGCTGAAAGTAAGGTACTCATTAGCTTTGAGCTCTCAGTGCCCCTATCATAGGCATTATGTGGTTAATGGTGAAAGTGAGGTCCAATATGAGTTATATGCTTGACAGACCATAAACTGGAAACCCAAGTCCCTTGAGTACGAGGGCCGCTTGATACGTCCAAAACGTATCTACTTTCTTGAATACTTTGCTATTGTTTCTCCTCTAAACTTGTGTGATTTGGATACAACTAACACGGACTGATGTTGTTTTCAGCAGAATTACCTTGGTGTCTTGTTTTTGTGCAGAAAATGAACTATCAGGAAAAATCCCGGAAAATATGCCAAAAACTATTTTTCACCAGAAGATCCACGAAGCCTGAAGGGGAGACAGAGAGGGGGCCTGGGGGGCCCAGACCCACCCCAGGCGCGGGCCCACCTGACCCCGCGCCTGGAGGGGTGAGGCCAGCCCAGGCAGCTCCTTGGCCTCCCTCCGCGCCTATAAGTTGCCTTCTGACCTAAAAACTGAGGGGGTTCGATAGTTTTCTAGAAAGAGTTCCGCTCCGCCGCTGCCACGAGAAACCAAGATTCGGATCCAGAAACTCCGTTCTGGTCCCCTGTCGGGACGGGGAATTTGGAGAGGATCAGCGCCATCGTCATCACCAACGCATCTCCATCAACCGCCGATGTTTCCCTCATCCATGAGTGAGTAATCCCCCGCTGTAGGCTTGGGGATGGTAGGGATTGGATGAGTTCTATCATGTAATCGAATAAGATCTGTTAGGGCATAGTGCCTAGTATCTCTATTAGTGCTATTTGACTTTGTTGCAACTTGTTGTGCTTAATGCTTGTCACTAGGGCCCGAGTGCCATGATCTCAGATCTGAACTTATTATTGAATCATTATAATAGTATTGTTTGTGATCTTATCTGCAATTTGTTTACACATATCATCGCCCGGATCCAAAGGCCCCTAAGTGACAATAATTGGGACAACCGGAGGGGATGGCTGTGGTGTGAGGATCACATGTGTTCACGGAGTGTTAATTCTTTGCTCCGGTGCTCTATTAAAAGGATCACCTTAATTTCAGTAGTTCCCTAGAGGCCCCGCTGCCACGGGCTGGCTGGACAGAAGATGTTGTGCAAGTTCTCGTTGAGCACGTATGACTATATTTGGAGCACATGCCTAGGATTGTTTAGTACTTGGATGCTTGTTATTATTTATCTGCAATGCCCTAAGTCTTGAAGTTACATGTATAGACTCGCCCATGCAACGCCCGTCCATCCATCCCTATGCCTATCGCACTCGAATCATACGGTTACCGTTACTATTACTATTGCTACTGTTTCACTGCTGCTGTTACTGCTACTGTTGCTACTACAATACTGTTGCTACTGATAAACTTCTATGAGCAAGAATTATTTCCAGGTGCAACTGAACTGACAACTCAGTTGTTAAGGCTTGCAAGTATTTTTTTGGCTCCCCTTGTGTCGAATCAATAAATTGGCTAATACTACCCGCAAAGACTGTTGCGATCCCCTATACTTGTGGATCATCAAGACTATTTTCTGGCGCCATTGCCAGTGAGCATAGCTTTATTTGTAAGTTCACTTGGTTCTATTATTGTTCACTGCTACTCCTTTCATCATGGGGAAGTCTCGTGATGGAAAGTTCCCTATTTTACCATCCACTACAAGAAGAGTTACATTCCTAAACACCTCTGCTGCTCTTGATTCACCGTCTATTATAAGTAAGCTTGTCACACCACCACCACATACACATGCTACACACACTGCTACTACTGATGAGTCTGAAACAGCTTTTGATACTCATGATGTTACTTCTACTGTGCTTGATGCGAGTGGTTCATTAGGTCCTTTCCTAGATGCTACTATGGCTATGGAAATACCAAAACTCCTAGTGAAGACACGGTTACACCTCTTAGCTCACCTATTGCTAGTGAGAGTTATGATATTAATGATGGTTACATTGAGTTCACTGATGAATTTGTTGAAGAGTGCCGAAACACACATGGTTCTCCTTGCTAGACATACTATTATGCCTAAGATGTCCTCTGATCCTAAGTTTGCCATTTCTCCCATAGATATTAAAGATGAAGATTATGATTTCTCTCTTGATTTATCTTATTTAGATATTTTTGAGAAAGGACCTTTTTGTGGGACTGAAAATGAGAGTGATGTGGCTCATATGAATGAGCTTTCTACTATGAGTGCTTTGTTCTCTGATGATTTTAAGATACGCAAGTGCTTTGTTGCTAAGATCTTCCCTTTTTCACTAAAAGGAGAAGCTAGGGCTTGGTTTAATAGATTACCTCCTCGTTCCATTGATAGCCCTGATTTCTTGATTGCTTCTTTCTTCCATAAATATTTTCCTCCCAGTGCTAGACATGCTGCTTTGCAGAGAATTTTGGATTTTAAATAGGGAGAAGAAGAGAAATTGCCTGTGTCATGGACAAGGTTTTGTGCCTTGATTCATGCACATCCTGGATGTCCATTGCCTAAGAATGAGCTTCTTGATATTTATTATAATGGACTAACTAATGATTCTAGGACCTACCCAGATAGCTTTGCTGATTGTGTTTTCAGGAAAAGAACTCCTACAGATGCTGAAGAATTAATGACCAAGATAACCAAGAATAATGATGATTGGACTTCAACTGAATTGAATACACCTGAGCCTATTACTCCTGAACCAGTTGTTCATGAACCAGTTTCAACACCAACAACAAAGAAGAGGGGAGTTATTTCATTAAATGATGAAGTGATGAAGGAAGCTAAGTAGTGTCTAAAGGATAAAGGTATTAGAGCTGAAGATGTGAAGAATCTACCTCCTATAGAAGAATTATGTAAGCCAATTCCCCACTCATCTACTATTGAGGTACACTCTCTCCAACACTTTGATGATGGTGATATTCCTTATGGTAAGCCTCCTGGTCAATGCTTAGAGGAACTTGATACATTTATTGTTAAACAAGGGTATTTTAATAAACAAGTTCAGAATCATTTGTTGGAAAACTCTAGGGCTATCCATGAGTTGAAAGATATTGTGGAGAGAACTTCTAATGATATTAAAATTCTTTGTAAACACTTTCAAATGGTTCAAACCCAACTTGATCAACTTTCTAAGGTACAAAAGGATATGCTAGTTAATGCCTCAGGAGATAAACATGCTTATGGAATTAGAACTAGGAGTGGTATAGCTACTCAAGATCCTTTATATCCTGAAGGACACCCTAAAAGAATAGAGCAGGATTCCCTACAAGGTGAAGATAATGGTAGTCCTCGTAAGAGGAAGAAAAAGAAACATAAGATAGTTGAGGAACCACTTGAACCTGTTGTAGATCCTAATAGTATATTTGTCTCTGATGCTGAAACTGAGAGTGGTAATAATAATGATGCTCCTGATAAGGAGGAAGTTGAGGAAGAACCTGAGAAGCACACTAAGAACACTAGGTATACTAAGGAAGATTTTATTGCTAATAAACATGGTAAAGAGAGAGAACCTTGGGTGTATAAACCTATGCCTTTTCCAGGTAAGAAACACAAGTCAAAGGAGGAAGAACACTACAACAAGTTTTGTGAGTGGATGAAACCTTTATTTTGCAAATTCCTTTGACTGATGCTATTAAGTTGCCTCCTTATTCTAAGTATATGAAGCATATTGTCTCTAATAAAAGGAAGATTCCTAATAAGGAGATCTGTACTTTGCTTGCTAATTATTCCTTCAATGGTAAGGTTCCAAAGAAACTTGGTGATCCAGGTATACCAACTATTCCTTGCTCTATTAAGAACAATTATGTTAGAACTTCTTTATGTGATTTGGGAGCTATAGTTAGTGTTGGTATATGTGAGGATGTATCTTTACAATTTTGATACCAGCTAGAAAATTTGATACAAACTGATATATCTTTACAAATGGTTGATAAGTCAACTACTATTCCTGTTGGTATATGTGAGGATGTTCATGTTCAAGTTGCTCATAATTGCATGGTTCTAACTGATTTTGTTGTGCTTGAAATGCGTGAAGATGATAATATGTCTATTATTCTTGGGAGACCTTTTCTTAATACTGCAGGTGCTGTCATCAATTGCAATCAAGGAAAAGTAACATTCAATATTAATGACGAAGAGCACACTGTCTATTTCCCTAAGAAGGTTGTTAAGATCTATCGCCTGAATTCCATTGAAAATTTTGAGGGCATCAAGGTTGGAGAAATATATTGTCCCATTCCACAAGAAAATTTTGAAACTATTATGATTAGGACCATTGCTATCAAGTATGAGGTAACATAATCACCTTGTGAAATGCAAAGTTTTGTGTCATATAAGATAGTTTTGGTAACAAGACTTGATCAACCTTGTTAACGAAAGGATTTTAATGAACAAAATAATGTTTCCACTATGGTTATACTTGCTTTCTTTTTCCTTTCTCCTTCCTAGTCTTTGCTTTAGCTTTAGTTTTGCTAGTTGTTTGCTTGTTTGAGTTTCTTAGATCTCTTGTAGATTGGCTTTTGGTTTGATTTTGCTTCTTCTGAAAAAACTGTTTCTGCGAGAAAATCAATTTTCATACCCTGAAAATTGGCCAAAAATAAAGTTTTCCGAAAAATCCCAAAAAAATCAAAATAAATTTTTTCCTCAAAAAAGGTGCAGAGAGGCACCAGAGATGACCCAGGGGGTCACCCCAGGACACCACACCTGTGGTAGGCGCGGGCCCACCACTAGTGGCGCCTAGGGGGGTCTGGTCCACCTGGGCCCCTCCAGGCTGCCTCCTCAAAGTCACCTTCTTTCTCTCTCCCAAAAAACACTGGAAAACTTGCTCAAGCTCGAGTTCTTGCTATTCTTGCTCGCGATTTTCGATCTCCTTGTTCAGCCCATCTCAAGTGCTGATTTTTGGAGGGTTTGCTCGTTAGTATGTGCCTCCTCCACTTGTCCAATTAGATTTGTGATTGGTAGATTGTATCTTGAGTATTTTGCTACTATAGGTGACAGGTTATTTGAGCTTGCATGCTTGTTCTTTGCTTAGAAACTTTGTTTTGATGCATGTGTAGTCCTCCAGGAAGTTCCTATAGTAGTTGCTCATCATTTATCAACTTAGAAATCACTTGGTTTGATGGTTTTCTATAAATTTCAGCAAAGTGAAGTCATGGACCACCACACATTTGGTGATATATTTGAGAGTGATGCACCTAGAAGGGCAAGGCTTCCAAGGTCATCTTCCAGTACTAGACCCTCATACAATGAGGATATCATCACTCCGTGATTTGGTGACGAGGGAGATGAATGGGATGCGCACCCCTCCACCTTTCCTTGCCAAGCTTTCTTGCGAGCTGCTGGGATTCTTAACGATTTCATGACTTTGATTGAGAGGGATGGTCTAACAAGTTTCATGCAGGATGAGAGTGCACAATATGCTATGCTTACTAAAACATTTGTGAAGAGTTTCTCCTTTACTAACAGCATGCACAAGCCCTCTGTGTCTTTCAAAATTTATGACGGGGCTCATTCAATGTCTTTGAAGAAATTTTGCACAGCCCTGGGACTTGGTACATCTGGGTCATCAAAGAAGATTTCAGATCTTCCCGCTGATTTGTTGGAGCTTTACCGAGGAATAACCAATGATGATGACCACAAAGCTCAACGAGGGGAGATAAAGAACATTCAACTTCCAGCCATCAGGTACTTTGCCTATTATCTTACCACCAGTGTTCTTGGTAGGGAGAACACTAGTAATATCTCCAACTATCAATTGGCCTTCTTAGCTGCTGCGCTCTACGATGAGGATAAGTACAATCTTGGTTCCCTCATTGCTCGTCGCTTAGCTGCTAAGGGACCCATTTATGGGGGAATTATTGCTACTCGTATTGCTGCTACCTTGGATATTGCTGTTAATCCACATGATATAGTTTTGGATCCTCTGAGGCTTGATCTTGCTGCCATGAAGGTGCACCACTTTGTCACCACTAGCTCTATTCTTGAGAACTTGGTTTATAGAATGTTGTTTACTGATGGGGAAGAGAGAGATCCCTCTACCCCAAACCACTTTGTTCAGTATTTCTCAGGGATCTTGGTCACGCATGAAGGCGGAGATGGATGACAAGCTGCGCTCTCTCAACTTCCACGGGCACTATCAGGAGGAAGCGCCCTCACATGACACCGCAGTACACTATAAAGGGAGGCCTCGAGCTCGTACCAGGATGATGGAGCCTCCTCGACATACTACGGAGGTGCATCTACTTGGGCACCATGGGATTGAGCCCCACTTAGGCCAAAAGCCTAAGCTTGGAGGGAGGTATACCGACGTCACACACTCATCTATATATCATGTTCGGTCGGTTCTTTGTATATCCATTGTTTTTGCTTTCTTTTTGGTTTTTGTTGCTTCTCGCTAAAAACCCAAAAATACCAAAAATATTTTCGTTGTTTCTCTTGGTTTGTTTCTTTGTTTATTTGCTTTGGTTTGCCTTAAAAGAAAATCCAAAAAGATTTTGCTTTGTTTTTGTTTGGTTCTTCTTTGTTTGCTTGTTTCTAAAAAATCAAAAACACCAAAAATATTTGCTATTCTTCTTTGGTTTTGTGAGTTCTTTGTAGGGTTCAACCGTCCTCAGTGGATTTTGGTTTCATGTTAATTATTCAAGTCACACAAGTGAAGGGCAATAATGAATATTAAGACAATTCGAGGTGTGGTAAGAGGCTGGTAACGAACTCTATTTGTTTCATTTTTGTACATATACTCTTCATTGTGAGCATGCTTATCCTGTTTGTGTAAGGTGTATGTCATTATGGATGCTTAGTAGTTCTTGCTTGTCTATGATTAGCTCCAGCTTTCTAATAGTTTGTAGCATGTCATATGAATGTTTGCTTGCATTGTTTTATTCATACTTTGGTATTACAGTGTGGTATCCTCCTCTGGCTGTTCATGTGAATCGACTTGGCACATGCTCACGCATGCATATGACTAATCAATAGGCAGTAAGCCTCGATGATAGATTTTGCCTCAGAGTTCTTGTATCACTTGCATGCCATAGTTAGTCCTGTTTTGTTGCAAGCATGATTATGACAGCTATTGCTCTCTCGTTTGTCGCTCTCTCTCTCTATTGCTAGCCTTCACTTGCACTGAGTATGTGCTTCCAACTCCCCAAAACCAATATTGCTAGTTGTGTCCACCATACCTACCTATTAGCATCATTTTCTATTTCAGTGCATATTCCATATGCCGTGTTTTCTTCCAAAATAAAATGTTTGTCTGTTTTGAGAAAGTTAGTTAGTAAAGCTCTCACGAACTTGATGGCACACTTTATTCATTGCGCTTAATAATTCTGAACCATTGTGAGTAGTCCATGAAAGTTATATGCTTGCTAATTATATACTGGGAGTCAGCAGAATCGTGCTGTCACGGGAACGCTTTCAACACTTTTTGGATACTTCATCCATTTGATTCCTTGCTCTTTTGTTTACGGATGTTGATGATGTGAAATAAAAGGGAAGGTTGTGAGTTCATGGAGTTTAAACATTGTGTTAGATAAACGCCTGGGCCGCTAGCCTAAGTCATGCTTAATCATGGTGGAAACTTGCAGCATGATTATAATGAGCATCTATGAAGCGTCCTCAATAAAAAGCTATGCATATGGTAAATAAAAAGATTGCCGAGATGCTCATTGTCTGCTTGCCTTGTCATTTTGGTTATGGGAAAGCTCATGTACCATGTGCAAGGGGTACCCCGTTGGCGGTTCTTGACGATATGCATGTATTTACAATGACAAGAACTTTCAGGTGACCAAAGTTGAGTAGCATGTGGAGCGACCCTCGTACTCAAGGGACTTGGGATTTCTAGTCTATGGTCTGTCAAGCATATGATTCAGAGTGGACCTCACTTTCACCTTAACCACATGAAGATGCCTGTGATAGGGGCAATGAGAGCTCAAAGCTAATGAGTACCTTCCTTTCAGCATTGGGAAGCCTTTCAAACCTTCACAAAACCATTTTCACAACTTTGTTGATTCACCACTTATTCTATGAGCACCTTCTTGAGAGCATAGTTGTCATTCTTGTGTTTGTCCCAAAACTTGGTTAATTATGTCATTACTTTGATGCTTGTATCTCTGATATCTTTACTTATAGTCTTCATGTGAACTTCTGAGGTGCCTTGGCATTTATATTGTGCTCTTCAAACAAAGGCAAGTGAGATACCACTCTATCATACCTTATTATGAGCATTGCAATGTTGCTTATGTTTATGTTTCATGCTACTTATTATTATTGAGTTGGTTTCTCTTCATAGCTTGCAATGACTATTGAGTAGACTTAGTTGCATACTCCTTATTATGAATTGTCTAAGCATCTACTCCTGTACTGAGAATATTTACATCATATGAAGCAAAGTGTTCGTGAAAGTTCTTTTATCGCACTCAGTTTTCAACTAAATTGCTTAAGGACAAGCAATAAGCTAAGCTTGGGGGAGTTGATACGTCCAAAACGTATCTACTTTCTTGAACACTTTGTTATCGTTTCTCCTCTAAACTTGTGTGATTTGGATACAACTAACACGGACTGACGCTGTATTCAGCAGAATTACCTTGGTGTCTTGTTTTGTGCAGAAAATGAACTATCAGGGAAAATCCCAGAAAATATGCCAAAAACTATTTTTCACCAGAAGATCCACGGAGCAAGAAGGGGAGACAGAGAGGGGGCCTGGGGTCCTAGAACAACCCCAGGCGTGGGCCCACCTGACCCCACACATGGAGGGGGTGAGGCCACCCCAGGCAGCTCCTCGGCCTCCCTCCGCACCTATAAGTTGCCTTCTGACCTAAAAACTCAGGGGGGTTCGATAGTTTTCCAGAAAGAGTTCCGCTCCGCCGCCGCCACGAGAAACCAAGATTCGAATCCAGAAACTCCGTTCTGGCACCCTGCCGGGACGGGGAATTTGGAGAGGATCATCGCCATCGTCATCACCAACGCATCTCCATCAATCGCTGATGTTTCCCTCATCCATGAGTGAGTAATCACCCGCTGTAGGCTTGGGGATGGTAGGGATTGGATGAGTTCTATCATGTAATCGAATAAGATCTATTAGGGCATAGTGCCTAGTATCTCTATTAGTGCTATTTGACTTTGTTGCAACTTGTTGTGCTTAATGCTTGTCACTAGGGCCCGAGTTCCATGATCTTAGATCTAAACTTATTATTGAATCATTATGATAGTATTGTCTGTGATCTTATTTGCAAGTTGTTTACACATATCATTGCCCGGATCCAAAGGCCCCAAAGCGACAATAATTGGGACGACTGGAGGGGATGGCTGTGGTGTGAGGATCACATGTGTTCACGGAGTGTTAATGCTTTGCTCCGGTGCTATATTAAAAGGACCACCTTAATTTCCAGTAGTTCCCTAGAGGCCTCGCTGCCACGGGCTGGCTGGACAGAAGATGTTGTGCAACTTTTCATTGCGAGCACGTATGACTATATTTGGAGCACATGCCTAGGATTGTTTACTACTTGGATGCTTGTTATTATTTATCCGTAATGCCCTAGATCTTGAAGTTACATGTTTAGACTCGTCCATGCAATGCCCGTCCATCCATCCCTATGCCTACCGCACTCGAATCCTACTGTTACCGTTACTGTTACTATTGCTACTGTTTCACTGTTGTTGTTACTGCTGTTGTTGCTTTGCTGTTGCTACTACAATACTGTTGCTACTGATAAACTTCTGTGAGCAAGAACTATTTCCAGGTGCAGCTGAACTGACAACTCAGTTGTTAAGGCTTGCAAGTATTCTTTAGCTCCCATTGTGTCGAATCAATAAATTGGGTAATACTACCCGCAAAGACTGTTGCGATCCCCTATACTTGTGGGTCATCACCGCTCCTCATGCTACTCAACTTTAGTTACCTGTAAGTTCTTGTCATTGTAAATACATGCATATCATAGAGAACCGCCAATGGGGTACCCCTTGCACATGATATAGGAGCTATCCCATAATCAAAATGACAAGGCAATCAGACAATGAGCATCTTAGCGGTCTTTTTATTTGCTATTTGCATAGGTTTTTATTTAGGATGCTTCATGGATTGCTCATTATGGTAATGCTGCAAGTTTCCATCATGATTAGGCATGACTTAGGCTAGCTACCCAGGCATTTCTCTAACACATATATATAACTCCATGAACTCACAAGCTCCCCTTTTATATCACACCGACGACATCCGCAAACAAAAAAACAAGGTATCAACTGGATATGTATCCATAAGTGTTGATAGCCTTCCCTGTGACAGCACGGTTCTACTAACTCCTAGCCTATAATTTGCAAGCATATTACTTTCATGGACAGTCACAATGGTTCAGGTTTATTAAGTGCAGGGAATAAAGTGTGCCATCAAGTTTGTGAGAGCTTACTAACTAATTTTCTCAAAACAGTCAAACATTTTATTTGGAAGAAACCAAGGCATAATGAATATGCACTGAATAGCAAATGATGCTAGTAGGTAGGTATGGTGGATACTGTTGGCAATATTGGTTTTGGGGACTTGGATGCACAAGTAGAGCTCATACTCCGTGCAAGTGAAGGCTAGAAATATAGAGGGAGCGACAAACGAGAGAGCAATAACTGTCACAATCATGCTTGCAGCAAAACATGACTAATTATGTGATACGTCGGAAATGTATCTATAATTTTTTATGTTCCATGCTTGTTTAGTATCTACTTTACTATGTTTTTTCTACACTTTGAGGTATTTTTATACACTTTTTGGAACTAACCTATTGACAAGATGCCATAGTGTCAGTTGTCTCTTTTCTGCTGTTTTTGGTTTCAGAAAGCTAAAAATTGAATATTCTCGGAATTGGACGGGACAAAAGCGAAAGTTCATATTTTTTCCTGAACGATACGGAAAATCCAAGACAAGACGTAGGAGGAAACCAGGGTGGCCACACCCTAGGTGGGTGCAGGTCCCACCCTAGCCACGCCCACAGGGGGTGTGGGCCCCTAGCCCTCCACCGACCTTGCCTCCTTCGCCTATAAGAAGCCTCCAACCCAAAAACCCTAAGGAATCCATCAGAAAGCCACGAAAACCTCCGTAGCACCGCCGCCACGGAAGGGGAGATTCGGGGGATAGAAAGTCTCTGTTCCGGCACCCTGCCGGGACGGGGAAGTGCCCCTGGAGCCATCTCCATCAATCTCCATCGCCATCTTCATCACCGTTGTTGATTCCCATGATGAGGAAGGAGTAGTTCTTCCCCGAGGCTAAGGGCTCTACCGGTAGCTATGTGTTCATCTATCTCTCTATGCATGATCATGTTGTGGTCATGAGCTTTGTAATCAAGTAGATCTGCTCTGCTACTCAAGTGCTTCAATAGATCTCTGCTCTCCCATGTGTGTGAAAGTGACAGCGTGCACACCATGGTGGCACTTAGGCTAGAGTCTACATAAATACTCATCGTGCTTTAATAGATCTATGCTTTTCCCCACGTGTGTGAAAGTGACAGCATGCACGCCGTGTGTGGCACTTAAGCTAGGTTATATACATATTTATCATGAGTTATATTTGGAGTTGGATGTCTTTATGAAATTGTGGTGTTAGTTGGAACCATCTAGCGCTCAAGGTGACAGTGTGGGGTTATCTAGATGGGGAAGGCGGACTTTGAGGAGTGCTTTTGTAGCCCTACCATGGATTAGAGTGTCCAACCGGAGAGTAGTTAAGGGTAGTATCATAAAGAGAAGATATTTATATGAGAGAGTGTTCACTAGTGAAAGTATGATCCCTAGGCCTTGTTTCTAAACATCGAAACACCGTTTGCTTCTAGATTTGTTACATGTTTGCTTGCTTCCTTCTTGTTCCCTTTAGTCTTTACCTCACTGTCAAGATCTTTTCTAGCAATCACACATGTTACCTCATGCCAACAACAAGTCAGAAGCTATTTTCTGGCACCGTTACTGCTTGTATTTCACTATCTCTTCACCGAACTAGTGCACCTATACACCTGACAAGTGTATTGGGTGTGTTGGGGACATAAGAGACTTCTTGTATCTTGATTGCAGGGTTGCTTGAGAGGGATACCTTTGACCACTTCCTCCCTAAGTTCGATAAACCTTGGGTAATCCACTTAAGGGAAACTTGCTGCTGTTCTACAAACCTCCGCACTTGGAGGCCCAACAACCGTCTACAAGAATAAAGTGCGTAGACATCATTATGGCATGAAAATGATACAAGAACTCCGAGGAAAAATAAATCGTCGAGGCTTACTGACTATTGTTTAGTCATATGCATGCGTGAGCATGTGCCAAGTCGATTCACATGAAACATTCAGAGGAGGATACCACAATATCATACCAAAATATCAATAGAACAATGCAAGCAAACATTCAAATGACATGATACAAACTATTAGCAAGCTAGAGCTAATCACAAGAAAGCAAGAACTACTAAGCATCCATAAATAACATACACCTTACATGAACAGACTAAGCATGCTCACAATGATGAGTATATGTACAAAAAAGAAAACAAATAGAGTTCGTTACCAGCCTCTTACCACACCTCAAGTTGTCTTAATCTTCATTATTGCCCTTCACTTGTGTGACTTGAATAATAACATGAAACCAAACTCTAGTGAGGACACCTGAACCCTGCAAAGAACTCACAAAACCAAAGAACAACAAATATTTTTGGTGTTTTTGATTTTTTTAAAGCAAGCAAACAAAGAAAAAAACAAACAAATAAAAATCTTTTTGGATTTTTCTTTAAGGCAAACAAAGGCTAGAAAACAAAGAAACAAACCAAGATAAACAACAAAAATATTTTTGGTATTTTTGTGTTTTGAGAAAGCAGAAACAAAAACCAAAAAGAAAGTGAAACAATGGATATACAAAGAACTGACAAAACATGATATATAGATGAGTGTGATATCGGTATACCTCCCCCCAAGCTTAGGCTTTTGGCCTAAGTGGGGCTCAACTCCATGGTGACCAAGAAGGCACACCTTGAAATGGATCATATGGGCACCTAGAGGGGGGGGGTGAATAGGTGCTAACCAATTTTTAATACTTTTTCAATTTTAGGCTTGACACAAATTAAATTCTCTAGATATGCAACTACGAGAATTTCCCTATATGCAACCCTAACTACTAAGCACGTAAAAAGAGGAGCGAGGAAACCGTAGTGGAGCACACGGAGACACAGGGATTTGTTTTACCGCAATTCCTTCCTTGTTAAGGGAAGTACATCTGCATTGGAAGGGTGGGCAGTTCTAAGACCACCACGCCACAATAGGCCTCACCCTATTCTCTGATGGATCTCGCCACGAGAGGCCTGATCCACCTTCTCCACTATTGGATCCCTTCAAGGCGGGAACCGGTGCCTTTTACAACACTATCGGGGCACACACCCACAACCGAATTGGGGGCTCCCGAGATGACAACAACCTGCCACAAGAACAAGGTTTATCAATATAAACAAAAACAAGGATCTAGGTATTTGCAAGAAATACTAGATCGGGGGTTCTCCAAATGAATGGAGAGGAGATGAAGCGCTTGATTGCTAATGATGAAGATCGAGTTCTCCTCCTTCGATTCCCAAAGGGATGGGGCCTTTGGGTGGATCTAGGTGGAGCTCTCTTGGATGAAGCTTTCAGATCTGATCTGGTCTTTTTCGAATGAATCAAGAGTTCTGGCAGGAGGGGGAAGGCTGGCTTAAATACCCCCTCCCCAGATCTGGCCGTTGCACAACTTTGGGGGCGGATTATCCGCCCCTGGGAAAACTCCGCCCCAAGGGCGGATTCTCCGGGGGAAACTGCGCCCCCTCTCTGGGGCTGGAGCCTGCGAAACTTGGTGAAGATCTTGGGGGGGGGCGGATAATCCGGCCCCCCTGAGGGGCGGATTATCCGGCCAGACCGGAAAGTCCGGCCAACACTCCGCCCCCTCTCTGGGGCTTGCGCCTTGGCGATGAGCAGGGGGCGGACTATCCGGCCCCCCTGAGGGGCGGATTATCCGGCGAGGCCAGAAAATCCGGCCAAAACTCCGCCCCCTTCCGGGGCTTGCGCCTACTTGGGAAGAGGGAGAGGCGGATTATCCGCCCCTGGTGGGGGCGGATATCCGCCCCCCAAAAGCAGAATCATTTTCCCTTTTTCTCATAGATAGCTGCAACACTTCAACACACATTAAATAATCCTTGATATTGTTATCTAACACACAAAACACTAGGGATTATAAAATGTTCTTTCAATCTCCCCCTTTTTGGTGTTAGATGACAATATTAGGATTTGCAATGAAACCGGCTAATGCCACCTTAAATAATTGAAGACGCTCCCCCTAGATGTGTGCATATTTAAAATTTGTATTTGAATACAAATACACACACTAGAGAGAACACAACTTCCATAACAAAGATAATTGAAACAAGGTGGTTTGGGAAACAAGGTCATACCACCGGGATGAGAATATAGCCAAAGAATATAGTTTGTTTGATAGCCTCCAAACACATACCAATCATACCAGCAATATTGAGGCATACATTAGATAGGGCCATGATTCCATATGCCATCAAATATGCCTGCATAGATAAATCCAGAATTCCATGAGATCCACAATAGATAAATCCAGAAATCCATGAATACCACACAACGTACCAAACTTAGTGAAACACGACAAAGTCTTACATAATCAAACGCAAATAGTGAATGAGTTCACGCTAAAAAGGCACAAGCAAGCAAATAAAATGACTGAAAGAAGGAGAAGGATGCTTGCGCCCCACCCTTGCAAATCCACGAGACCTAATAGAACTACTTCTCCCCCTTTGGCATCGAAACGCCAAAAAGGAAGAAGAGCGATGCTAACGCCCCTGGAGATCACTCCTCCTCATCCTCGTCGTAGTCATTCCCGTCCCCTTCCTCTTCATCATACTCATTATCATCATCATCAGCTGGAGGAGTGGGTGACCTCGGTGGGGGAGGAAAGAGGCAACTCTCGAGCTCGCCATAGTTGATCCCTGAGGTGTTCCACTGAGCATACGGATCCGGAGCAGTGGGAGGAGGTGGATGGCTAGTGGCACCTGAGACATGGTGGAGAATAAGCTGCTGCGTGTGATTCCTCTCATGATCCCTGCGGTACGCCTCATATTGGCCCTTGTGAGTGTCAATGCCCATGCAAAGAATGTGCCGCTGGAACCAAGTGAGCTGCTTAACCTCGCGTGCCATTGGGGACACCGTGGAACGACGAACACTAGCCCGAGAATCACGCATGAAGGACTCCGGGGCAGTGGAAGGGTGATGGGTCTTCTGAGCCTTGTTGTAGATTTCCTTGGGCTTGTGAATTCCATCCAGAGAGAGCCAAAATCCTCATGTGGCAACATATGCTTGACGAGCATCATGATGAAAGGAGCATAAGGAATAGAGAGCCTGTTGATCATAGCATCCGTCATCTCATGATAAATATAGTCCATGACATCCAGTTTGTAACATGTGGCTGATCCAGAGTTAGTGGCACACTCGTGAGCAAAAGCAAGAAGTGGAACCAGGTGGCCACGGATCCTGTCATTGTTGCCACCACTAGGAGCGATGCAGTCCCTAAATATGCCAACAAAGGCTGCATACAAGGGAGAGAGACCAGCGAAAGTACCAGCAACACCATCAGAGGAAAGGCAAGGAGCAAGTGCAATATCCTTGGATGGCTTCAGAGGAGAAATGATACGGTGGCCCGAAGGAGTGTCATGGCCATGGAATGCATAACCAAGAACCTACCCAAAGGTGCGAAAGTCCGACTGAATCATGGTGGTCCCTGTCATCCACTTCATAGTACAGCGCTCATCACCGCAAATCACCAGAGTTGAGAAGAACTGCCGCACCACAGAGGAATCATAGTTGCATTGGATAGTCATGAGGTGGTGCAGCCCCATCTTGTTGGTCACATCTAGTGCCTCAATGAGCCTTGTCTTGGATTGAGCCTCAGTCAAATTGATGGGACGCATGGGGCGAAGCTTGAGAGTAGCATAGACATCATCATGAATAGCCCGAAAGTGGGCATTACAAAACATAGAGTCCTCGGGGGGACCATCACTGTCAGCCTCATCATAATAATCAGTCTGGCGAATGGTGGCATACTGAAGACTGTCCATAGCCTTGTAATTGGGCCGAGACTGTTTGCCCTTGCGAGATGCGGTCCTCTTAGTTTTCTTACTTGCCTCTGCCATCCGTTCAGCCTCTCTTGCTGCTCTACTGACCTCGGTCTCGTCAATGAACTTCCCGTCTGTAGTAGGCTTGAGATAACGGGCACGGGAACGACGGACGAAGGTCTTGGTCGGCTTGGAACCACCTGTGAAAAGCATTAGAGGGATAGCATGGAGATAAGCATACACACAGTCTAGGAGAAAAACACGGAGAAAGAGTAGCAATGCAACCCATAACCAATGATATGTATTTGCAGAAGCAGGACCAAAACAGACCATATTTTACTCTCTAGGCCGGACTATCCGGCCCTGGCAGGGGCGGATAATCCGCCCCCCGCAGAAATTTTCTGGATTGGCTCAGATCTACCATGGCAAAACAGATCGGGTACTAGGGTTGCAATTCTATTGATTCTAGCATGTAAGGAACAACACCAAGGACCTTCTACAACGAGATTTCCACCAAATAAAATACATCCCATACAAAAGGAGAGAGATGAGGGAGTTACCCTCACTCATTGGAGGAAAATCGCGGAGGAGAAGATACCCGGAGGCGAGGTGAAGAAGATCCAGGGAGAGCCCGGAGAATCCGGTGGTCGAATCGACTCCGGGAGAGGCGGATGCTCCGGCGGCGGCTGGGGGGCAGAGGTAGGGTTGGGGGAGGACTGGTTGCTCTGTTTGAGCCTGCCCTCCCCGACTCAGCCTATAAGGGGCCGATTTCACCCGGGGAGGATAATCCGTCCCCCACTTAAGGCGGATAATCCGCCCCCCTGAAATTCTGTAAATTACAGATTCAGGCCAGAGCAACCTAGCAAACCTCTCAATGGTGTTTTAGAGGACTTGTGTGCAAGAATAGATGGTTCAAGGAGGGAGAGAAAGCCTTGGGTTGAGAGCATCAAACTGAGATGGTACTACACACCCAAATTTGCAAGAATCAAATCAATCAAAAGCCAAATTTGAGTGTGTTTTCCATAAGAACATGAGATATGCAAGAAAACCCAATGAGACCCATGAGAAACCAACTCTTCTCGAGGAAGAAGGTGGTGGCCGAAGCCACCATGTTGGAGCACATGGCATGACACCGCGAAGATGTATCTTGAGTTCAAAACCAATGCTCATCGATGACCCACATATCACAAAATGATATTAAGGGAAATGATTTTACTTGCTTTCGGCATTATGGGGGGAGGGTTGGCCCAATCAATTAGTACCACACTCCCCCTATGTCTATGCCCGCATCTAAACCAAATACATGAATAAGAGCAAGTGAGTGTGCAAGGGTAGTCAAGCCAAGCTCCTTGAATCTATGATATTTAGCTCATTCCTCAAATAATAAAATCTTGCTTCATCAAGAGGCTTCGTGAAAATATCAGCAAGTTGGTTCTTCGTGCTCACAAAGGATAGGGCAATATCACCACGAGCAACATGATCCCGAATAAAGTGGTTACGAATCTCTATATGTTTTGTTCTTGTATGTTGCATGGGATTGTAAGCAATTTTGATAGCACTTTCATTGTCGCATAATAGAGGCACTTTGTCACAATTGACACCATATTCCTTTAAAGTTTGCCTCATCCATAACAATTGTGTACAAGCACTTGCAGCAGCAACATATTCAGCTTCGGCGGTTGAGAGTGAAATACAATTCTGTTTCTTTGATGACCAACACACTAGAGACCTGCCCAAGAATTGACATGCACCAAAGGTTGATTTCCTATCATCTTTGTGACCAGCTCAATCTGAATAAGTATAACCACATAGAGAGAAACTTGAACCCTTGGGATACCATAACCCAAAATTTGGGGAATGAACCAAATATCGGAAGATTCGCTTGACCGCCACTAAGTGGATTTCTTTAGGAGCGGCTTGGTACCTTGCACACACTCCTACACTTAACACGATATCGGGCCTAGATGCGCAGAGGTAAAGGAGAGAGTCGATCATGGATCGGTATACCTTTTGATCCACGTCTTTACCCTTGGGATTGAGCTCAAGATGACACCTTGTTTGCATTGGGGTAGCAACGCCATTGAGATCCGTCATCTTGAACCTTTTGAGCATGTCTTGGATGTACTTAGCTTGATTAATAAAGGTTCCCTCTCTAAGTTGTTTGATCTCAAATCCAAGAAAGAACCTTAGCTCACCCATCATGGACATCTCAAACATGTCAGTCATAAGCTTTGAAAATTCATCGTTAAAAGCTTGGTTAGTAGAGCCAAAAATAATGTCATCTACATAAAGTTGGCATACAAAAAGCTCCCCATTAACCTTCTTAGTAAAAAGAGTGGGATCGATTTGCCCAACTTCGAATCCACGGTCTAGCAAAAGCTCTTTAAGGTGCTCATACCACGCACGTGGGGCTTGTTTAAGGCCATAGAGCGCCTTATCGAGTTTGTAGACATGGTTCGGAAATTTGGGGTCCTCAAACCCCGGGGCTGCTTGACGTATACTAACTCATGTAGAGGACCATTAAGGAAAGTGCTCTTAACATCCATTTGTTGTAATTTAAAATTATGATGAGCTGCATATGCAAGAAGGATACAGATGGACTCAAGACGAGCCACATGAGCATAAGTCTCGCCAAAATCAATTCCTTCCACTTGAGAGAATCCTTGAGCCACGAGTCGTGCTTTATTCCTCACAACAATGCCATTTTCATCTTGTTTGTTCTTGAAGATCCACTTGGTGCCGACAACATTGCGGCAATCCTTTGGTTTCTCTACGAGCTTACAAACTTTGTTGCGTTCGAAGTTATTTAATTCTTCATGCATTGCAACAACCCAATCGGGGTCTTCAAGAGCATCAAAAACCTTCTTCGGTTCAACCATGGAGATGTGAGCTTGATGATCACAGAAGCTTGCAAGTTCTCTTCTAGTGGATACCCTTCGTCGTTGATCACCAAAAACCTTGTCAAGAGTGTGACCTCTTAGTTCAAGGTTCCGATCAGCACGAGCCTTGCGACGAGCCTCAATGTCCTTATTGTTTCTAGAAGGAGTTGATTTAGTATTTGTATCCTTGTCTTGATTACTTCCCTGCTCTTGATCTTGGTCTGCGTTAACACCAGAAGATTGCTACTGAGTTTGTTCTTCAAGGCCGGATAATCCGCCCCTTGGAGGGGCCGGACTATCCGGCCTTGGAGGTGAAGTACCAGAGTCTTCTTCCTGAGAGTGCCTGACAGGAGTTGGAGACCCAGGGCCGGATAATCCGCCCTCGGGGGCCGGAGAATCCGGCCTGGGAGCTTCAGAGTTGTTGACTTCTCCTCCGGATCCTCTGGAACAAGTTGGAGTGCCAGGGGCGGATTGTCCGCCCCTTGGAGGGGGCGGATAGTCCGTCCTGGGACTACCAACTTGTCTAGGGGACAGATGATCTTCAGCAGATTGCAGTGTTGGTGCAGGATTTTCTTCAACAGTAGGAGCTTGTTGATCTTGTGTAGATGAGGGCTCCACATGTGTGGAGCATTGTCCTTCCCAATCCGCCACAAGGGGTTCCTCAATGGGGCAGAAAAATCCCACGCCCATTCTTCTTATGGCATCTTCGGGTATTTCAACATCTGCATCACAAACATCAACTTGCCCTACAAAGGAGCCGTTATTTTCATCGAACTCCACACTACAAGATTCTACAACAATCCAAGTGAGCTTGTTGTAGACTCTATAAGTGTGGGATTCGGCACCGTAACCAACAAAAATACCTTCTAAAGCCTTGGACTCAAATTTTGACAAACGGACACCTTTAATAAGAAAGAAACACTTACACCCGAATACCCTGAAGTATGAGATGTTGGGCTTGTTACCGGTAAGTATTTCATATGGAGTCTTGTCCAAAATCTTTCGAAGGTAGAGCCGGTTTGATGAGTGACAAGCAGTGGATATGGCTTCAGCCCAAAAATTATAAGGAGACTTGAATTCAGCCAACATAGATCTTGCCATATCCATCAAAGTCCGGTTCTTCCTCTTGGCTACACCATTTTGTTGAGGGGTGTACGCAGCGGAATATTGATGTTTAATCCCCTCTTCGCTTAGAACTCATTCAAAGTGTAGTTCTTGAATTCGAAGCCATTGTCACTTCTAATTGCCAAGATAGGAACATTGTGTTGACGTTGAACTTCATTGGCAAAGTCAATGACGGTTTGTTGAGTCTCACTTTTCAGCTTGAAGAAATAGACCCATGTGTATCTTGAGTAATCATCGACAATGACCAAGCAATATTTCTTCCCACCAAGACTTGCATGAGAAGGAGGACCAAATAAATCCACATGAAGTAATTCCAAGATCCTCTTTGATGACACAATAGTCTTCCTCTTGTGGGGAGAGTCATGCATTTTTCCTTCTACACAAGCCCTGCAAACACGATCTTTGACAAAAGAGACATTGTCTTTTAGTCCAAGGATGTGGCCACCCTTCTGGAGACTTTGCAAAGTTCTCATGTTGACATGGGCTAAACGGCGATGCCATAGCCAGCCCACGTCGGCCTTTCCGAATAGACACATCAGACCCGAAGTGGTTTTCCCCGAGAAGTCCACCACATATAGGTCATTTTCGACGTATCCAACGAAAGCGACCTTTAGAGACTTGCTCCACAAGAGTACCACCAAATCATCATCGATAAAAACAGCAAAACCCATCTTGCCAAGGGCACGAACAGAAAGAAGGTTGTAACCGAGGGTCTCAACAAGCATGACATCCACGAGAGAGATATCATGGGCAACCACAACCTTGCCAAGACCCAATACCTTAGATTTAGACTTATCACCATAGGAGACTGTGATATTATCATGATTTGGACGCATCTCCGTGATGATCTCCTTGCTTCCGGTCATATGACTAGTGCAGCCACTATCCAACACCCATTTCGACCCACCGGAAGCATAGCCCTGCAAGAAAATTACTTATTGGTTTAGGTACCCATTTTTCAATGGGTCCTTTCATGTTAGTAATAAGGGTCTTTGGGACCCAAATAGACCAAGCAATATATTCATCAAAGGGACCGACATAATAAGCATAAACATCGCCATAGTCATCACAAAAGAGTTCATAATTCGGATTGTGAGACCCTGCAAAACCAATATTATTAGTCTTGTCTTTTGTGACATTCTTCTCAGCGGTGCTTATCTTTGATTGCACATTCTTGGTCTTGTTCTTCTTGGTTTTCTTCTTCTTGGACTTGGTGACATACCCAAGTCCCTCTTTACCATGATTTGACCTTTGCTTGCCAAGGACTTCATCAAGCACACCTTTGTCCTTGGTAGTGATGTCCTTGATCACTTCTTTTTCCACACTAGCATTTCCTTGTTACTATATGTTGAGTTGGACGAGCTAGGAGTATCATATTTGGCCAATCGACTTTTAAGCTGATCATGTGACTCATTGAGAATAGAGAACTCGTTTTTAAACGCCTTGTGAGCATTGTCAAGTTTCTCCAATTCCTCGGAGAGTCTATCATGAGCATCCCCAAAGTCAATCCTTTCCTTCTTTAACTTCTTTGCTTTGGTGACAGCATTGTCACATTCCTGAACAAGTTTAGTCACAATTTCATCATGTGACTCTTCAATAGACTCAAGCCTCTCTTCAAGAGAGACCCGAGCCTCTTCCTCCTCTTCAAGAGCATTTTTTAAGGATGCAATTTCCATTGCATCCTCCCTTTCAATTTTGCCCTTTTCCTCAAGGAGAGCTTTGTTTTGGGCGAGCTGATCCATAAGAGCTTCAAAACGAACTTTGTGCTCACCTTGCAAGTTAGTGTAGAAATAATCCAAAGCAATAATCTCTTCTTTAACCTTAAGACTAGTAGGATCATCCATGCCAATCATAGCCTTAGGAAAAGAAGAGTTAGAAGAAGTTACCTCGGAGCTTCTTGCCATGAGGCAAGTAGCATTCTTGTTGATGATGTTTTCGTTCGGAAAGTCGAAGAGAGATGTTGATGTAGATGTGGTGGCTATAGCAGCCACCTCTTGAGAGCTATCGTCCTCGTCCTCATCTTCACTCCCCTATGAATATTCTTCTTGAGCCACTAGAACAATCTTTGGTTGCTTCTTGAAAGGAGCATTCTTCTTTACAAACTATTTCTTACGTGGAGCTTTTGATTTGTCCTTGAAAATGAGTCTTCCTCCATTATCCTCCCTACTTTGATATGGACACTCAGCTACGAAGTGCAGCCGGTCACCACAGTTGAAACAAGTTCTCAGCTTGGGACCATTTTCTTTTCTTCCATATGCTCCACTCTTGCGTTCAAGTTCAGATTTAGCCTTGGCTGGATCTTTCCAGAAGTTTCTAGCATAAAGAGACAAGTATTGTCCATGAATCCTTTTTATATCCTCAGGACAGTCCAGACCTTCTAGGGCATATTCATCATGATCAATCACGCTAGTCTTCAAGGCCACGTTGACCCCTTTTTGCATCCCCATAGCTCGAGCACGAGCATCTTCGGCATTCTTGGCAGCCACTTTGAAGGCGGCCATTTCTTGCATTACCTCATTGGATGTCATGAGGTGATAGTTATGCCTACCTTGGAGACTTTTCAAATCTATGGGCTCAAACGGCATAAGTGCACTGACATATTTGCGCTTGATCCATGCATCATCAACATGAGTGGCACCATGATTTCTGAAGTTTGTGGCTATATCCTTAAGCCTCCTATACATGTCTTCATGGTCTTCTCCATCCAACATATAGAATCCTTCAGCTTCGTTGCTCAATGCATCATATCTATTCCTCTTCATACTTCAATTTCCGATGAAGAGCTCGGTGAGAGCATCCCAAGCTTCCTTCGCTGTACTAAGATGCTGAATGTGTGGCATATCTTTGTCACCCACACCAAGTTGTATCATGTGTAGAGCTGTAGCGTTGAGTTGGCTATCGACCACTTCTCTTCTTGTGAGATTGTTGGGGTTTCCAACATGAAGACCATTTTCGATGATCTTCCACAACTCTATGGAGGAACTGCACACATGAGATTTCATCAAAAATTGCCATTGAGTAAAAGTAGATGCAGAAAGTTTGGGTGGATCACCCCTATTATGTATATGTGGGTGAGGGATAGGTGGATCAGGGGAATACACATGAGAAACCTCATTGTATCCATCCTTACCGCTATCCTTTTTCGAGGAGGAGCTCTTGCTAGTATCATCACCAACCACTTCGTTATCTTTGGAAATAGTTTTACCCGTTTCCTTGGATTGCAGAGTGGTATCCTCAGAGTTAGATGGAGGTGATGCTGCGGATGTGGAGAGACACATTATCAATTGACGCATCTCTTCCATATTAGCCTCCATTGAACTCACCAAGGTTGTTTCCAACGTCTTGAGATCGTTCATGGTGACTACCTCCGAAGCATAACTCCCATCTACCTTGGAACCCATACTTCTCTTAGGCGGTTAAGCCCGAAATAAGAGCCGAGGCTCCGATACCAATTGAAATGGATCGTATGGGAACCTAGAGGGGGGTGAATAGGTGCTAACCAATTTTTAATACTTTTTAAATTTTAGGCTTGACACAAAGTAAATTCTCTAGATATGCAACTAAGAGAATTTCCCTATATGCAACCCTAACTACTAAGCACGTAAAAAGAGGAGCGAGGAAACCGTAGTGGAGCACGCGGAAACACAGGGATTTGTTTTACCGCAGTTCCTCCCTTGTTAAGGGAAGTACATCTGCGTTGGAGGGGTGGGTGGTTCTAAGACCACCACGCCACAATAGGCCTCACCCTATTCTCCGATGGATCTCGCCACGAGAGGCCTGATCCACCTTCTCCACTATTGGATCCCTTCAAGGCGGGAACCGGTGCCTTTTACAACACTATCGGGGCACACACCCACAACCGAATTGGGGGCTCCCGAGATGACAACAAGCTGCCACAAGAACAAGGTTTATCAATATAAACAAAAACAAGGATCTAGGTATTTGCAAGAAATACTAGATCGGGGGTTCTCCAAATGAATGGAGAGGAGATGAAGCGCTTGATTGCTGATGATGAAGATCGAGTTCTCCTCCTTCGATTCCCAAAGGGATGGGGCCTTTGGGTGGATCTAGGTGGAGCTCTCTTGGATGAAGCTTTCAGATCTGATCTGGTCTTTTTCGAATGAATCAAGAGTTCTAGCAGGAGGGGGGAAGGCTCGCTTACATACCCCCTCCCCAGATCTGGCCGTTGCACAATTTTGGGGCGGATAATCCCCCCACTTGGGGCGGATTATCCGCACCTGGGAAAACTTCGCCCCAAGGGCGGATTCTCCGGGGGAAACTCCGCCCCCTCTCTGGGGCTGGCACCTGCGAACCTTGGTGAAGATCTTGGGGGGCGGATAATCCGGCCCCCTGAGGGGCGGATTATCTGGCCAGACCGGAAAGTCCGGCCAACACTCCGCCCCCTCTCTGGGGCTTGCGCCTTGGCGATGAGCAGGGGGCGGACTATCCGGCCCCCCTGAGGGCCGGATTATCCGGCGGGGCCAGAAAATCCGGCCAAAACTCCGCCCCCCTTCTGGGGCTTGCGCCTACTTGGGAAGAGGGAGGGACGGATTATCCGCCCCTGGTGGGGGCTGATTATCCGCCCCCCAAAAGCAGAATCCTTTTCCCTTTTTCTCATAGATAGCTGCAACACTTCAACACACATTAAATAATCCTTGATATTTTTTTCTAACACACAAAACACTAGGGATTATAAAATGTTCTTTCACACCTACATAGTACGACGAGGAAGCCCCTTCGTCCTGGTACGAGCTCGAGGACTCCCCTATGTAGTGCATAGAGGGGTCATATGAGGGTGCGTCCCCCTGATAGTGTTCATGGAAGCCAAGAATGCACAGCTTCTCGTACATCTCCTCCTTGGAGCGTGACAAAGGTCCCTGGGAAATACTAAACAAAGTGGTTTGGGGGAGAGGGATCTCTATCTCTTCCCCGTCAGTAAACAACATTCTATAAACTAGGCTCTCAAGGGTAGAGCCAGCAGCGACAAAGTGATGCGCTTTCATGGCAGCAAGATCAAGCCTCTGAGGAGCCAAAATTGTATCATTTGGATCAACAACAAGGTCTAAGGCAGCAACAACACGTGCAACAATAATTCCCCCATAAATGGGTCCCTCAGCAGCTAAGCGACGAGCAATGAGAGAACCAAGATTGTACCTGGTTTCATTGTTGAGTGCAGCAGCTAGGAAGGCCAAATGATAGTTGGAAATATTGCTAGTGTTCTCCCTACCAAGAACACTAGTGGCAAGATAATAAGCAAAGTACCTGATAGCTGGGAGTTGAATATTTCTTATCTTTCCTCGCTGGGCTCTACGGCCATAATCATTGGTTATCCCGCGGTAGAGCTTTAACAAATCAGTGGGTTGAGCTAGAATCTGCTTCACCGTCCCAGCTGTACCAATACCCAGGATCTCACAAAATTTCTTCAATGTCATGGAGTAAGGCATGCCATAAATTTTGAAAGACACATCTGGTTTGAACAAGTTGTTACAAAAAGTTTTAGTGACTCGTTAATCCAACCCTCTGAACCAAGGTTAGGAAAATCATTGAGAATCCTAGCAGCCCACAAAAAGGTTGGACAAGGAAAGGTGGAAGGGTGCGCATCCCCCTCATCTCCCTTGTCGCCAACTCGCGGTGTAATGAGTTCCTCATTGTATGAGGGCCTAGCTCGGGAGGATGATCTTGAAGGCCTTGCCCTCCTAGGTGCATTGATGTTACGCACTTCTATTTTTGTAGACAGTTGTTGGGCCTCCAAGTGCAGAGGTTTGTAGAACAGTGATGACCCGCAAGTATAGGGTGTGTATCGTAGTACTTTCGATAAATAGGACTGTCGATCCCAACGAGGAGCAGAAGGTGCCGAACAGTGGTATGGAAGAGGAACTATTTGCAAATACTTAGCAAACAGATTTTTAGTGGTTTTTTGATAAGGAAACAAAACGAAGTGCAAGTAATAAAGAACAAACGCAGCAAGTGGCCCAATCCTTTCTTAGCAAAGGACAAGCCGGTGGAAATACTTATAAGGACCAAATGTTCTCGAGGACACATGGGAATTCTATCAAGTGCTTTCGCTTCAAATAGCTGAGTACTCTTCTTTGGTGTTGTAAGTGTTGTGTGGGTGAACCTGTGCTAATGTACCGACCGTACTTGGAATAATACATACTTGTGATTAAACCCCCTGCAAACATCCGTAACTACAGGAAAGTAATTAAGATATAAATATAACCACAGCCTTAAACTCTGAGATCCTACACTCCCTTATGCAATGGTGTCCTAACAGGGGTTCAGGTTTCTATCACTCCGGCAACCCCACAATTAGTAGCCAAATACACAATGCATTCCCCTAGGCCCATAAATGGTGAAGTATCATGTAGTCGACGTTCACATGACACCACTAGAAGAATAGCACCACAACTTAAATACTAAACCATTGAATAATAACTCAACACAGATCCAGTAATAACAACATGACTTCTCCCATGTCCTCAAGAACTAAACGAACTACTCATAAGACATCATATGGATCAAGATCAAATATGATATGATAATGGATAAAAATCTGAACATAAACAATAATCCAATGGTTCCACTCAGAAGCATCAACTACAATAGTAATTAACACTGGGAAAGTTTCCCCTAAGAACTAAAGCAATATCCAACACAATTGTTACAGCGGGACGGAGTGGTGATGATGGTGCTGGTGGAGATGATGGTGTGGATGATGATGATGATCCCGATGAAGCCTAGCTTGACGATGGTGTTGATGGCGACGATCTCCCCTCTCCGGGAAGGAATTCCCCCGGTAGAAATCTATCTGTCGGAGAGATCTTTCTCTCTCGGTGTTTTCTGCCCCCCAGAGGTGGCGGAAATCTATCAGTGGTCGCTCCCTTAGGCTTAGGGTTCCGTAGGGAAGATATAGGCGAAGGGGCGGAGTCGAGAGCCGTGCAGGTGGGCCACACCTGCCCTAGGCGCGGGGTCAGGTGGGCCAGATCCTAGGGGGTGTGGACCCCCTGCGGCCCTTCTTCATCCCTCCTTCTGGCTTCCTCACACTACAAGGAATCTGGCTATATATGACCCTCTAATTTCGTCACAGAATCGTCACAATAGTCTGTTTATGACGATACTATGACGATTTTGAGATCGTCAAAAGCTGGGCGTCGCAAATGAACTATAACGACGATTTTTGCGAAATCGTCATAACCGCTATGACAATCTCATAACGTCATAACCTCTATGACGATCTATTATCGTCACGAGACATCTAGCCTGGCCACGTCAGATCCTACATGGCAGATCCTACGTGGCAAGAATTCAGCCCGGTCCACTTCACCCATTTATATGGGCCAAGCCCAACAATTCAGTCAATTTATGCTTATTAATTCTCGTCTCAGCTAAATGGGACAAATTCAACATTTTTGCCTATTTATTTTATGTCTTGGCCTTTTTACAATCCATTTAATTCCAATTTTGGCCTTTTTGTGAGATGGATCCCAATTATCAGGTTGTTCCAGACAATGGATCCCATTGTCAGTTCTCATTTGTGAGATTTGAATTTTTTTCACATCAAATTATTAACCAATATAATAATTAGAAAGGAGAATGAAAACACATGAAAATATATAAATAACAGCCAAATTGCTTTGTTACAATATCGGAACAGTTAGAACACATATTACAACGATCACATCACAACGAATTCAGCCATGAAATCTTTCATACCCTGGAATATAAATACTAAACTCTTAGTAAGTACTAAAGCTAGCTACTCCAAAACTTCATCAGCATGTAGCTCTTGTAAAGACGATTTTAATGGTCTACTCGGGCTTGGGCTTCTCTTCCTTCTGCATTTCAAACAGAAAAGTACCATTATCAAAAGATTACAAAAACTTAGCTGACACGATCATCTGTATATGAATAGATGATCTACCACATCTTTGATAACATAAAAAGCTGACAAAACAATATTACTAGCAAGAACTAGGCAAGTTGATAACATGTACAACAGATCATGTAACTTATATTTGAAACACAACCAATGCATACTTGCACCTGATATGAAAAACATAAAGGAACTAGTTGCATTGAGAAAGAAAACTGGTTGGTAGTATCATGAGCAATGCCTAGCATTTATTAAAAACTAGAGTGCATGGTTTTCCTATACAGATAATTATCACTTACCACTTACACCATGACTCGGAACAAAAACGTACAACAGTAACCAAATTAACATCATAGACTCAGGAAGATCCTAGTACAAAGCTAATCAGACAATAGGTTCCATATCACATAGGGACTTTACTCAAAATAACGCATGGCATCATTAACCATCAACCAAGTAACAAAGAGTAGAGTGGGATAGATCGAACACTTATCTAATTTGTAGAAGATAGTGTTCCTGCAGTTGCAGCACTCCATCAGGTCTCCGAGAACAACCAGCATGAATACAAGTTAACAGTACACGAGTGTGCTATAAACAGAGAACATTCAGCAAGCATCAAATATCAGGTAAAGCTAGTAGTACAAGAGTGTGCTATAAACAGAGAATATTCAGCAATTCGTAAAGTTAACTGATTCCTGACTATGAAGCTTTCGCTTCTTCCACCTTCATCCTGGAGCTCCTGTAAAAGAAAGGAAAATGTGGTAATGGCTGTTAGTTGGAAATACAGCAGTATCTTCTAAAAATAACAAAGATTAGCTGGAAAGAAAATAAACACATACTATGTTTCTCCAGTAAACATTCCCGTGTGATCTAGTTCTAAATCTGGTCTGGCCACATGTTCCAGTTTCAGTCATGCTGCCTTGTTGTTATCAAACAACACCCTCGCGATGCTTCTGGCATTATCTGGGATACAGAAAAAAATTAAAGTTAGAGAGCTAGCACAACTTTCAGGGGTAACAATCAGGAAGACATAAGGATGCCATGCATTTATTCTGGATAAGAGATACTTGCGTGAGAATATTAAGTGTTTAAGGATCCATCTAGTCGTTGGATTTCCAAACATTTAACTGAAGCCACTCGGATTCGTAGAATATGACAGGTCTAAATGATGAGTGTGGGAAGAATGGAGTGAACGACATACATGGGACATCTAGATAGAAAAAACAATAATCACAACATATAAGTTTTATCTACACAAGTAATTGTGTGAAAATAACAGTCACTGGTACAAACAAACAAGAATTATGCAATCGAGGTGCTCAAAAGAAAACATTACTCTCTTACTAGATTTTACATCAAGAACACCCCAGTCAATGGGATGCAACAGAGACTCCAAATGGAATGTAACAAGTATGTAAACGCTGGTTAAATACATAGGGATGAGAAACTAAAACAAGTATGTCATGAATTTCCTACAAGAGAGAATATAGAGGACCTCCAAGTCAAATAAAACATGGTTTGCATGTATCATGAAGAAGAAACAGTGGCGCAGCAAGCAAATCAAACAAGTAATAAAGATAACAGGATAGACTAAATACTTATCTAATCCAGAGAGATCGAGAAGCCGGTGCCATGGATAGGAATGGCAATAGGTCTGCCCCCTCAAGGACTTCCATTTCTGCCTTGTCCTTGTGCAATCAAAGTCCCCTATCCCCGTCCCTATCTCGTCGTTGCACAGCATAGTGGACATGGTAGATTTGCAAATGGGAAAGGATTTTAGTATAGCATCACACAGTGTACAAATTATATAGGATGTCACATAGAAGAGAATAGGATAGGTGCTTAACTAACTGCATATGTGCTCTATTACTGAAGCAATGTAGACCCAACAATATAGCAACAAAACTCACAGAATAATAATAATTAAAAGCTCTGTTGACTGAACAACATGCAAAAGCTCATCGGTTAACCAAGTCTTTTACTTTCTCATTCAGTTTTTCTGTAGTGAAACTCTAAAACAAAATTAATAAGCATTCATTCCACTAATACACTCACAAGCCAAACTCTCCAAAGTGAAAAATGCATCACAATAGCATGGTAGAGAGCGTCCACCTCCAATTCGGCAAGCATGCCCAGTTGCCATTTGAGTACTAAGGAGATCATCTAGTTATTTGAGTGAAGCTAGACAGATTTGCAACATTCTGAGCACATATTACCTTCATCTGACCTAAACTATATGTGCACACCAGATAGAATCACAAAAGTATATGGAAAAAACATTAACTCACAGTCTACATAATAGCAGCAAAATAATTTATTATTTCAGCGAACCATCTTATTGATCTTTCTTCTTCCATATATGAAGCAACGCAAAAACAACTCCATCATAATTTCGCCCCCTACATACTTTTCACTGACAAGGTATAAAAACTGAAGGTACATCTATAAGGTAGGGTAACCTTCTGTGCATGATTTAATTAGTTAACTAAATCGTTGGACAAATTAACCTACAATACACACTCATATAAACTGAATTTGTGAAGAATCCATATAGATTTGTCCATTAGGGATCCTTACATGGATCTAATCTAACAAGGAAGCAATACTCACGTGATGTTCTTAGCACAACCAGCAGGGGAACCTGCAGCAGCTACAACAACAAGCCCGCTTGATGTAGAAGCGTGGAGTGGTGGCCATCCCTGGATGCCGGAGGAAGAAGACCGAGCCGTCGATGGCCTCGGATTTGACCAGGTTCCCTGGATGCAGGACGTGGAAGATCGCTTCCTTGCTCGCATCTACTATGGCCTAGCTCCCTGGATACCGACGAGTAAGTAGAGGTATAAAATGGGGAAAAGCGGAGGTAGAAATAGGCAATCAACGAGGAAGAACAACAGCAAACCAATGTAGATGTTAGGGAACACGCGGGCGCTGAGGATGAGATGGGTCCATGCCTTGCAGACGACGGAGGAGGAGTCGCGCCAGAGTACCTTGAGGAATAGGGAGAGGCGGAGGTCGCCGACGTTGAGGACAAGGGAGGCCTCTTGTCGCCCTCCATGGCCACCCAGCCCCCCTCCCGGGCCCGACCGATGGTAGTTTGTTGGAGGGTGGAGGAGATCCGGTGAGGGTGGAGGAGATCCGGTGAGGATGGAGGGGATGGAGGGGAAAATCGCAGCCGCCAAGGAAGGAGAAGGGGCGACCGGAGATGGGCGTGGTGTGGCGGCTGGGGAGATGGGAGTGGTGTGGCGGCTGGGGAGAGATTAGGGTTAGAGGATGGAGGGGTCCTGGGGCGGGGGATTTGGTGGTGCGCGCACGATGCACACAAATATCTGCCGTGCTGGATGCCAGGTCACCGATCCACAACAAGTTTCCACACTTCACCATCCTATCCGTTTATTATGTTTACATCCTACGGCTGATATTGACCCTCTCTAATATCTCAACCTGTCTAGAAATTATGACGGTTTTGTCCATAGAAATTATGACGTTTTTCACGAAATCGTCATAGTTTAATAAGGATTTGGCCCTCCCAAATAGCTTACGACCATCTAGTGTAGAATCGTCATAAATTTATGACGATTTCATTCAGGATCACTACCAAAACGTCATAGTTTGACACATTCCTTGTAGTGTCAATCTTCTGGAAAAATAACATTTTCCCATATTTTTCTGGTATTTTTCCGATCTTCGCGAAATTGCATCAAAACGCCCTCTTTTCCATCAGAATCCAGACTCCGGCAGTCCATCCTCCAAGAATCACCCAACATGCATAAACAGTGGAAAAGACATAAGCAATACCTCATAATAATACAAATATCAATGAATAGAGGTAGATTATGATATAGAAAGGTGATGCAAATTGGGTGTATCAACTCCCCCAAGCTTAGACCTTCACTTGTCCCCAATCAAAAACTGAGCTCGGTAAACATGTCCACGGGTTTATGGAGTGAAGTGTCGATAAAAGAATACGAACAAGAAGCATCACACTTACCATTACACAACTCATATAAGAAAGCAACTCACCATTATATAACTTAGCTTGTAACCAAGTACAGCAGTCACAATAGAGATGCATAAAGATAAATCATAATTGGAATTGGAAAAATTGTTCTTGGTCAGAGAACACCTGGCAAACAGTTTCACAAAAAACTTTTTGTAGAAGTTTTACAATAGGAGCACTCTTTGCTCAAAAAGGTTTTTCACAAGTGAAGGCTTTCAAAGTAATACTCAATAGATAAGAGTCTTGTGCAAACAAGTAAGATAGAGAACATGATTGAATAAATCACCATATGAATGCTTGAAACACAACAACTCAAATGCTTGCTGGAGATAGAGAGGAAGTAGGTTTACTGACTCAAACTGGTAAATAGGAGAAAGGTCCCTTTATAGAGGGTAGCAGGGATTACAAGTCATAAAGAGCTTCCAAAAGATTATGGTACTTACTAGCTTTGAGCCCTCATTACCCCTATCATAGGCATCTTGAGATGATTAAGGTTAAAGTACACAAAGATGGAGTATATGCTTGACGAAATATAAGTTGGCAATCTCATGTCCCTTGAATATGAGGGCCACTCCTCATGCTACTCAACTTTGGTCACCGGTAAGTTCTTGTCATTGTAAGTACATGCATATCATAGAGAACCGCCAATGGGGTACCCCTTGCACATGGTACAGGAGCTTTCCCATAACCAAAATTACAAGGCAAGCAGACAATGAGTATCTCAGCGATCTTTTTATTTACTATGTGCATAGCTTTTATTGAGGATGCTTCATAGATAGCTCACTATGGTGGTGCTGCAAGTTTCCACCATGATTAGGCATGGCTTAGGCTAGCGGCCCAGACGTTTCTCTAACACAAAATAAAAACTCCATGGACTTACAAGTTCCCTCTTTATTTCACATCGTTGACATCCATAGACAAAAGAGCATGATATCAACTGTGTACAGAGTACAAGTGCAATGTCGAAAACGTTCCCCGTGACAGCACGGTTCTGCTAATTCCAACGTATAGATGCAAGCATATACAACTTCGATGGCACAGTGGTTCAAGTCTATTAGGGGCAAGAAAATAAGGTGTGCCATCAAGTTCGTGAGAGCTTTACTAACTAGTTTTCACATAACAAAATACTTTTTAATTCGAAAGATAGACGAAGCTTGAGAATTTGCTTGGAATAGCAAGAGCTACTAGGTAGATATGGTGGACACAAATGGCAAATGTTTTGGTTCAAAGGGATTGGAAACATGAGAAGTATGCCTTCTCAAAACAGGTTTTTGGCTAGCAATGCTTGGTAGCAAGCAAGAAAGTTGAAAGAAACAAGCAAACATACAAGAAATAAATCCAAACATGTAATCTTCCTTGAAGACACAAAAGATCTTAAATAAAGAATACTAAGCTTATGAACCAACAAGAAAGAAAGTAAATGATACAAAATACATGTAAGCTTTTTTCTCTTTTTCTTTCAAATCTAAAAAAGTATTGTTGCTGACCAGAACTCGGTTTGCCAAAACCAATTTAGATCCACTTGATGATCCCAGAGTGATGCCAATACTGATCAACAAGATCCATCATATAATAGAGATTGCAAAGTAAAATAAGAAGTGCAAAAAGTAAAAGATTAAACTTCTAATTAATATTCCAATAAAGGCACTCACACCAAGGGATACATAGATAACCAACTAAAAGGAGAGATACTTCCACATTCAAACCAAACTATAAGATAACTCCTCTACCAAAGATATGAATCCACTAAAAAGGTAAAAGATAAAAGATAATAATGGTGATACCGTGGCACTCCCCCAAGCTTGGAAAAAGCCAAGGGGATGCCAAACCTGATGATGAATTACTCCTTTGTTGGTGGTGTTCTCTTGTCATCATAAAACTTCCAAGGCAAAGGTTCCCCATCCAAAAAGGATGTCCTTGTCTCTGCAATCCTAAAACTAGCAGCGGAGCTTATGCGATCAAATCTAGCCTCATACTCATAGTTTTGATTATGTATGTCGTAGAGCTGTGCTTGTAATTGGTTGGTGGTCTGACGGAGCAAGAATATTTCTTCTCGGAGCTCAGCCACCTCCTCCTCACGTTTGGCGATGAGTTCTGAACTTATCTTGTGAATAACATCCACTTTGCATTCCGCCATCTTCTTGTACCTGAAAACCTCCTGCTCCAATGCTTCCATCCTGTCTTCCAGACTTCCTTCTCCCTTGGGGCCTTGAAATTCTTTCAACTGTACCTTCCCATCTTTGAGAATCAACTCTCTAGGATGGATCTTCAACTCATACATGTATGGGTTGAGGACATCCGCAGAGGAATCCTTCATGGGTGATCCAGAGGAAGACATTTTAGCTCCAAAACTGAGATATTGCCTGACAGAAACATATTGAAACAAAAACACGACGAGAACTTGATGCAAGAACCTAGGGGAATCCATGGGGTTATATATTACGAAGTTTCAGTGCATAAGTAAGGTTCTGACATGGAAACGAGGTGGAGACGGAGTTTGAGGGTGGCACACCCCCCTTAGGCGCGGCCAGGCTGGGCCCGCGCCTAGGGTGGGTTTGTCCACCCCGGACTCTGGTCCCTCCTCTGTTTCATCTCGTAGTCTTCCTTATGTATTAAAAACATCAAAAATATAGAAAGATTGGGGTTTCACGAACCTTCTGTTTTTACCACTTTTACCTATTCAAAGACGAACTCCGTAGTTTCTGGTGTTTGGCTTCTGATAAATTATTCTGGAGTCACCATTTGAATAACATCCACATCTTCATTATAAGAATCTCCAGAAATATATTGTTTTAGTCTTTGACCATTCACCACCTGTGTTGTGTCATCCTTCAGAGAAGAAATTTTGATGGCACCTGAACGGTATACTTCCTTGATAACAAAAGGTCCTTCCCATTTGAGAGTAGTTTCCCTGCAAAAAATCTGAGACGAGACCTATACAAAAGAACTTTCTCACCAACATGGAACTCCCTCTTGAGAATTCTCCTATCATGCCATCTTTTTACTTTTTCCTTAAAAAGCCTAGAATTTTCATAAGCTTCACCTCTCCACTCATCTAGATTACTTAAGTCGAGCAATCTTTTCTCACCAGCAAGTTTAAAATCTCTATTCAACTCTTTCACTGCCCAATAAGCTTTGTGTTCTAATTCTAAAGGCAGGTGGCAAGCTTTCCCATAGACAATTTTGTAAGGAGACATCCCCATAGGATTTTTATAAGCAGTTCTATAAGCCCACAAAGCGTCATTCAACTTTTTAGCCCAATTTTTTCTAGATATATTGACAGTCTTCTGCAAGATAGATTTAATTTCCCTATTGGAAAGTTCTACTTGCCCACTGGTTTGGGGGTGATAAGCTGAAGCAAGTCTATGGTTTACATCGTACTTAGCGAGAGTTTTTCTAAAAACCCCATGAATAAAATGAGAGCCTCCATCAGTCATGAGATATCTAGGCACACCAAACTTAGGAAAAATAACATCCTTAAGCATTTTCAAAGAGGTCTTACCATCAACACTATTTGTAGGTATGGTTTCTACCCACTTTGTAACATAGTCTACAGCAACAAGAATATGAGTATACCCTTTTGAAGGGGGAAAAGGACCCATAAAGTCAAATCCCCCATAATCAAAAGGTTCAATAACAAGAGAATAATCCATAGGCATTTCATTGCGTCTAGAAATGTTACCTACTCGTTGACATTCAACACATGATAAGACAAACTTCCTTGCATCTTTGAAAAGGGTAGGCCAATAAAATCCAGATTGTAAAACCTTCTATGCAGTCCAATCTCCTGCATGATGTCCTCCATAAGCACTGCCATAGCATTTTCTCAATATCTCTTGTTGTTCAAATTTCGGAACACATCTTCGCATAATACCATCTACTCCTTCCTTATATAAGTGTGGGTCATCCCAAAAGTAATGCCTTAGATCATAAAAGAATTTTCTTCTTTGCTGAGTTGTAAAAGGTTGGAGGCAAATACTTGGAAACAATGAAGTTAGCATAATCAGCATACCAAGGATTCTCATGCGTACTTACCCTTATTGCAGCCAACTTCTCATTTGGAAAGCTATCATTAACAGGCAATGGGTCAAAAGAAATGTTTTCCAAACAAGATAAATTGTCAGCAACAGGATTTTCAGCACCTTTCCTATCTACAATGTGCAGATCAAACTCTTGTAAAAGCAAAACCCACCTGATAAGTCTAGGCTTAGCGTCCTTCTTTGTCATAAGGTACTTGATAGCAGCATGATCAGTATGAATAGTAACCTTTGAATCAACAATATAAGGTCTAAACTTATCACAAGCAAAGATTACAGCTAAGAACTCTTTTTTAGTAGTAGCATAATTCTTTTGAGCGGCATCTAGAGTCTTGCTAGCATAATGAATAACATTCAACTTCTTATCAACACGTTGTCCAAGGACGGCACCCAGAGCAAAATCACTAGCATCACACATAATTTCAAAAGGTAAATTCCAATTAGGTGGTTGAACAATAGGAGCAGTAGTCAAACCTTTCTTCAAAGTTTCAAAAGCTTCCTTACAATCATCATCAAAAACAAAAGGTACGTCATTTTGAAGAAGATTAGTAAGGGGCTTTGAGATTTTGGAGAAATCTTTAATAAACCTCCTATAGAAACCAGCATGACCAAGGATACTACGAATACCTTTGATATATCTAGGACAAGGCATCTTAATTGCTTCAATTTTGGCCCTGTCAACTTCAATGCCTCTTTCAGAGATCTTGTGTCCAAGAACAATCCCTTCATTAACCATGAAGTGGCATTTCTTCCAATTAAGAATAAGGTTCGTTTCTTCACATCTCTACAAAACTTTATCAAGGTTGTGCAAATAGTTATCAAAAGAAGTTCCATAGACGGAAAAATCATGCATGAAAACTTCCACAATTTCTTCACAAAAACCATGAACGATAGCAAACATACATCTCTGAAAGGTAGCAGGATCATTACATAAACCAAAAGGCATACACCTATAAGCATAAGTACCATAAGGACAAGTGAAAGTAGTTTTCTCTTGATCTTGTGCTTTCACAGCAATCTGAGAGAACCCAGAATAACCATCAAGAAAACAAAAGTGAGTCTTTTTGGATAACCTCTCAAGCATTTGATCAATAAAGGGCAAAGGATAATGATCTTTCTTAGTAACTTTATTGATCTTTCTAAAATCAATGCACATTCTATACCCAACCACTACTCTTTGGGGTATAAGCTCATTATCTTCATTAGGCACAACAGTTATTCCCCCTTTCTTGGGAACACAATGAACATGGCTAACCTATTGACTATCAGCAATAGGATAAATAATACCAGCATCAAGGAGTTCTAGTACCTCATTTCTTACCACATCCTTCATCTTAGGATTTAGACGGCGTTGGTGCTCAACAACTGGTTTTGCATCAGGCTCTATATTAATAGCATGCTGACATATAGTGGGAGAAATTCCTTTTAAATCATCAAGAGTATAACCCATAGCTCCTCGGTGTTTCTTCAATACTTCCAATAATCTTTCCTCTTCCTTTATTGAAAGTTTAGAACTAATAATAATAGGATACACTTTCTTATTATCAAGATAAGCATATTTAAGATCATCAGGTAAAGGTTTTAATTCAAAAACAGGGTCCTCTTTAGGTGGTAGTGTGGTTCCCAAGTCTTCCATAGGTAGATTATGCTTAAGTTGCTCCGGATGACGAAGGAAAACCTTGTCAATCTCATTTCTTTCCTTCATGAATACATCACTTTCATGATCTTCCATAAACTGCTGCAAGGCATTGTTAGGAGCAAGAGAAATAGCAGAAAGTTGTTCAACCCTGAAGTCATCATTAGGCAGTTCATTTTCATAAGGAGTTTTGGCAAATTTGGAAAAATTAAACTCATAAGACTCTCTATCAAACTTAGTCAAAACGTTTTCCTTCCTACAATCTATAATAGCCCCACAATTAATTAGGAAGGGTCTACCAAAGATAATAGGATAGGTTTTACTAGCTTCTTTACAAAGTACTAGAAAATCAGCAGGATATTTAATCTTACCACAAAGGACCTCTACATCTCTTACAATGCCAATGGGGCAAACTTGCTCTCTCTTGTCAAGGTGAATAACCACATCAATGTCCTCAAGCTCACAAGGACCATTTCATGCATAATTTCCCTGTAAAGCTCATAAGGAATAGCACTAGAACTAGCACCAATATCACATAAACCATAATAGCTATGATTACCAATTCTAACAGAAAGCACAGGGACACTAGCTTTTCTAGCTTTTTAGGATGAGAAACAATATTAGTAGCATCTTCACAGAAGACAATATGCTCATCCTCTATATTGCTAGTGACAAGATCTTTCACAATAGCTACCACAGGCTCAATATCAATGAGCTCATTAGGCTCCACAGTTTTATTTGCACTTTTGCTAACCACATTAGCTATAATGTAATGTTCCCTTACCTTAGCAGGAAAAGGGATTTTCTCCACATAAGTTTCAGAAAAATAGGATCAACAGTACAAACGTCTATGCTGACAGGAACATGGGTGACAATGTCTTTATAAGGAGCATGGTACTTGTCCCACTCTTTCTTGGGAATTTCAATATAAGAGGCAAAGGCATTAAAACATTTTGCAAGAACTTGAGGATCAAGACCAAACTCATTACTAATATCACGGAAGTCATCAGTTCCCATAAAAGATTTAATACATTCATAATCATAGTTTATACCTAACTTTCTTCCTTTGTCATTCTCCCAAGCTTTAGTGTTCTCTTGAATACGGTCTAGTAGATCCCATTTAGCTTCTTCCTTCATACGTGTGAATGATCCAGCACACGAATCATGTAGTAGATCTTTATCATGAAGAGAAATCCTAGCATAAAAGTTATTGATAATAATATTGTTAGGGAGTTCATGAATAGGACATGTAAGCATTAGTAACTTCAATCTCCCCCAAGCTTGAGTTGTACTCTCTCCATCACGAGTCCAAAAGTTATATATCAGATTTCAATCCTTATGAATCTCATTGGGAGGATAAAATTTAGAATAAAAGAGAGATTCCATTTCCTCCCATTCCATAGATTGTCCATTCTTTAGCAACTTATACCATTCTTCATCTCTCCCTTTCAAGGATATGGAGAGTAACTTCTTCTTCACCTGTTCAGTTGTGATACCTGCACACTTAAACAACCCGCATAATTCATGGATAAAAAGCAAGTGATCACCAGGATGGACAGTTCCATCCCCTAAATAATAATTATCCATAACACGATCAACAATTCTTGTAGGTATCTTAAAAGGATCTATCTCAATAGGTGGTGGTTCATCTACTACCCTAGCAGCGGTAGTAGTTTTCCCAAACATAAAACCAAGTGGGTTATCCATATTGGAAACAAAGTAACAAGCAGTAACAAAAAGCAATAATCACAGTAGAAGTTTCCTTTACCAGTTCCACTCTTCAATAGCGCTTCACTCCCCGGCAACGGCGCCAGAAAATAGTCTTGATGACCCACAAGTATAGGGGGTGTATAATAGTACTTCGATAAATAGGAGTGTCGATCCCAACGAGGAGTAGAAGGTGCTAAACAGTGGTATGGAACAGGAACTCTTTGCAAATACTTAGCAAACAGATTTTTAGTGGTTTTCTGATAAGGCAACAAAACGAAGTGCAAGTAATAAAGAACAAACACAGCAAGTGGCCCAATCCTTTCTTAGCAAAGGACAAGCCGGTGGAAATACTTATAAGGACCAAACGTTCTCGAGGACACATGGGAATTCTGTCAAGTGCTTTCGCTTCAAATAGCTGAGTACTCTTCTTTGGTGTTGTAAGTGTTGTGTGGGTGAACCTGTGCTAATGTACAAACCGTACTTGGACTAATACATACTTGTGATTAAACCCCCTACAAACATCCGTAACTACACGAAAGTAATTAAGATATAAATCTAACCACAGCCTTAAACTCTGAGATCCTACACTCCCTTATGCAATGGTGTCCTAACAGGGGTTCAGGTTTCTGTCACTCCGGCAACCCCACAATTAGTAGCCAAATACACAATGCATTCCCCTAGGCCCATAAATGGTGAAGTATCATGTAGTCGATGTTCACATGACACCACTAGAAGAATAACACCATAACTTAAATACTAAACCATTGAATAATAAATCAACACAGATCCACTAATAACAACATGACTTATCACATGTCCTCAAGAACTAAACGAACTACTCACAATACATCATATGGATCAATATCAAAGATGATATGATAATGGATAACAATCTAAACATAAACAATAATCCAATGGTTCCACTCACAAGCATCAACTACAATAGTAATTAGCACCGGGAAAGTTCCCCCTAAGAACTAAAGCAATATCCAACACAATTGTTACAGCGGAACGGAGTGGTGATGATTGTGCTGGTGGAGATGATGGTGTGGATGATGATGATGATCCCGATGAAGCCTAGCTTGACGATGGTGTTGATGGTGACGATCTCCCCTCTCTGGGAAGGAATTCCCCCGGCAGAAATCTGTCTGCTGGAGAGATCTTTCTCTCTCGGTGTTTTCCGCCCCCCAGAGGCGGCGGAAATCTATCTGTGGTTGCTACCTTAGGCTTAGGGTTCTGTAGGGAAGATATAGGCGAAGGGGAGGAGTCGGGAGGCGGGCAGGTGGGCCACACCTGCACTAGGCGCGAGGTTAGGTGGGCCCACGCCTAGGGGGTGTGTGGGCCCCCTATGGCCCTTCTTCGTCCCTCCTTCTGGCTTCCTCAATCTTTTGTAAAAATAATATTTTCCTGGTATTTTTCCGATCTTCGCGAAATTTCATTAAAACACCCTCTTTTCCATCAGAATCAAGACTCCAGCAGTCCATCCTCCAAGAATCATCCAACATGCATAAACAGTGGAAAAGACATAAGCAATACCTCATAATAAGACAAATATCAATGAATAGAGGTAGATTATGATATAGAAAGGTGATGCAAATTGGGCGTATCAAACAACAGCAAGTTTCCCTTAAGTGGATCACCCAAGATTTATCGAAATCAGGGAGGAAGTGGTCAAAGGTATCCCTCTCAAGCAACCCTGCAATCAAGATACAAAAAGTCCCTTGTGTCCCCAACACACCTAATACACTTGTCAGGTGTATAGGTGCACTAGTTTGGCGAAGAGATAGTGAAATACAAGTGGTAACGGTGCCAGAAAAGAGCTTGACGGTGAGGTAAAGACTAAAGCAAGCAAACATGCAATAGATCTAGTAGCAAACGGTGTTTCAATGTTTAGAAACAAGGCCTAGGGATCATACTTTCACTAGTGAACACTCTCTCATATAAATATATTCTCTTAATTATGCTACCCTGGGCTACTCTCCGGTTGGACACTCTAATCCACGGTAAGGCCTTCCCTAATCTAGATAACCCCACACTGTCACCTTGAGCGCTAGATGGTTCCAACAAACACCACAATTTCATAAAGACATCCAACTCTAGTTATACTCATGATAAATATATATGTAACCTAGCTTAAGTGCCACACACGGTGTGCATGCTGTCACTTTCACACACGTGGGGAAAAGCATAGATCTATTAAAGCATGATGAGTATTATGTAGACTCTAGCCTAAGTGCCACCATGGCGTGCACGCTGTCACTTTCACACACATGGGGAGACCAAAGATCTATTGAAGCACTTGAGTAGAAAGATAGATCTACTTGATTACAAATCTCATGATCACAAGAAGATCATGCATAGAGAGAGAGAGATGAACACATAGCTACCGGTAGAGCCCTTAGCCTCGAGGAAGAACTACTCCCTCCTCATCATGGGAATCAGCAACGGTGATGAAGATGGCGGTGGAGATCGATGGAGATGGCTCTGGGGGCACTTCTTCATCCCGGCAGGGTGCCGGAACAGAGACTTTCTGTCCCCCGAATCTCCCTTCGGTGGCGGCGGCGCTGTGAAGGTTTTCCTGGATTTCTTCTGGGTTCCTTAGGGTTTTCTCCCCGGGGGCTTCTTTTAGGCGCAGGAGGTGATACGTCCAAAACGTATCTACTTTCTCGAACACTTTTCTATTGTTTCTCCTCTAAACTTGTGTGATTTGGATACAACTAACACGGACTGACGCTATTTTCAGCAGAAAATGAACTATCAGGAAAAATCCCGGAAAATATGCCAAAAATTATATTTCACCAGACGGTCCATGGAACCAGAAGGGGAGACAGAGGGGAGGCCTAGGGGCCTAGACCCACCCCAGGCACGGGCCCACTGACCCCGTGCTTGGGGGAGGTCTGGCCACCCCAGGCAGCTCCTCGGCCTCCCTCCGCGTCTATAAGTTGCCTTCTGACCTAAAAACAGAGGTGGGTTCGATAGTTTTACAGAAAGAGTTTCGCTCCGCCGCCGCCACCAGAAACCAAGTTCGGATCCAGAAACTCCGTTCTGGCACTCTGTCGGGACGGATAATTTGGAGAGGATCATCGCCATTGTCATCACCAACGCATCTCCATCAACCACCGATGTTTCCCTCATCCATGAGTGAGTAATCCCCCACTGTAGACTTGGGGATGGTAGGGATTGGATGAGGTCTATCATGTAATCGAATAAGATCCGTTAGGGGCATAGTGCCTAGTATCTATATTAGTGCTATTTGACTTTGTTGCAACTTGTTGTGCTTAATGCTTGTCACTAGGGCCCGAGTGACATGATCTCAGATCTGAACTTATTATTGAATCATTATGATAGTATTGTTTATGTTCTTATCTGCAAGTTGTGTACACATATCATTGTCCAGATCCAAAGGCCCCAAAGTGACAATAATAGGGACAACCGGAGGGGATGGTTGGGGTGTGAGGATCACATGTGTTCACGGAGTGTTAATGCTTTGATTCGGTGCTCTATTAAAAGGAGCACCTTAATTGCCAGTAGTTCCCTAGAGGCCCCGTTGCCACGGGCTGGCTGGACAGAAGATGTTGTGCAAGTTCTCTTGCGAGCACGCGTGACTATATTTGGAGCATATGCCTAGGATTGTTTAGTACTTGGATGCTTGTTATTATTTATCTGCAATGCCCTAGTTCTTTGAAGTTACATGTTTAGACTCGTGCATGCAATGCCTGTCCATCCATCCCTATGCCTACCGCACTCGAATCCTACTGTTACCGTTATTGTTACTATTGCTACTATTTCATTGTTGCTATTGTTGTTACTGTTGCTTTGTTGTTGCTTTGCTGTTGCTACTACAAACTGTTGCTACTGATAAACTTCTGTGAGCAAGAACTATTTCCAGGTGCAGCTAAACTGACAACTCAGTTGTTAAGGCTTGCAAGTATTCTTTGGCTCCCCTTGGTTCGAATCAACAAATTGGGTAATACTACCCGCGAAGACTGTTGCGATCCTGTAGCATCCCAATTGTCTAACAATTGCAATGCTACTAGCCTAGTCTACATAAATGGCTACTTAATATATATAATTGTTGCATCATAATTATATCATGCTCATGTCATCATGCCACCTTGCATTTGAGCATCATATAAAACCCTTTTTGTTTTGGTTCTTCTCTCATATGCATTATGAATTGTATTTGACTCTTGATATTGTATTTGGTTATTGATATATTGTTTAAATGCCCAAGTTGAGTTGGGGGCATATCTTTTATTCCACTCCACCACCCTTTCTTTCACCACCTTATAATTCCACCATTCCATTATCCATGAGCTTGTATTCTATTTTCTTTTGGTATTTAATCTAGCTCATGGGAAATAGGATGGATCTACTTCTACAAATTCTTTTGCTTGGCTTTTATTCCACTTTTGGAAATGCATAAGAATAATGCCATGTTTATTATTTTGTTTTCACAAGGTTAGAACATGGCATTTAATGTTTTTGCATGGGCCATGCAAAGCACCACCATTCTTCCTCCTTTGGTTTCTCTTTGGTTTATGAGTGGATCCTTTCTTTGTGAGCTTCCTTTCTCTCTTATGCTAAACCCCCTCATCTTGATCTTGTGTTTGGATCATGTTAAAACCTCACACCACCTCTTCTCTCATCTCACTCTCCTTATCCATCATCACATCCTCCACCCTTGCTTGATCTTAGTGGATCACCTAATCTAACCCTAACCCCCCTCTCTTCTCACCCTCTCTTCCAACCATGCCGAGCCTCCCCTTGCAGGTCCCACCTAGCCACCCTACCCCTCCTGGCCGAGCTACCCTCCAACCCCAACCCTAGCACAAACCCTAACCCGAGCCTCTCCATCCTAACCTAGCTATCTACTCCCTCCCTCTAACCCTAGCTCTAACCGAGCCTCCCTCTCCCTCTCTCCCTGTCGTGCGACCCCACCAGCCCGAGTCTGCTGCCTTGCCTCCCCTGGCCCACCTGCATGCTCCCGTGCCGCCCATGCCGAGCCCCAGCTCGCGCACGTGAAGGAGAGGAGGAAAAGGTGGCCGAAGCCACCTTTATCCCTAACCCACTCCCCCACGGCACCACCTCCCTCTGAGCTCGCCCTTATCCCTTCCCCTCCTTACTCTGCCTCACCAAACCACCCCCTGGCCTCGCGCCGCAACCACCTCCCCTCCCCCTCTACCTTTCTCGCCACCGGCCGGCTACCGTCAGTCTCCACCGTCCCCACCTCTTGCAGCCTGTGGTGAGGAGCTGTGGTTGTCGAGGAAGGACGAGTACCCTCTCCTGCTTTGCCCTGGACCCGCCAACGAGGGGGAGAAGCCCCAGGCGCGCCAGTACCGAGACGCCCCGACGAAAACCCTAGCCCGCCGTTCGCCTGCCTCGTCGACGCCCTGCTGCTCCCCAAGCTGATCTGACGCCAACGACCTCCCCGCGGTAAGCCCCTCCACCTCCTAGACAACGTCCGTGCCGCCGTACCGCCCTAGCCGCGCCAGGCGTTGCGTCGAACACCCTCTGCGCGCCGGCGGTCGCTGCGCTCACGCGGCGTAGCGCCTCGCAGACGGCATGTCTAGCCCCCACCCACCTTGCTGTCACCAACCCTCACCTAGCCGTACTGGTTACCGTCTCCGCACGCGAGCCCAGGTCGCGGGATCGAATCCCCGCCTCGCTGCGCCGCGCACCGCGCGCGCAAGACGGTGGAGAAGATCCACAGTACCGCGGCGCCGTTTTACAGAAAACCCCCCACCTTTTTATCCCGTCAACCCGTGCTCCCCTCCGACCCCACCTGCCAGCCATTGTGTGCTTTTTACAGGAAAGCCCTCTGGTTTTCGTAACACCTAACCCGCACTCCATCGCGTCCCCGCTTGTCAGTCACTGCGGGATAGTCGCTGTCACGTGGGCCCGTAGCCACCGGACCCATCTGTCACCCTCTGTGGCTAGGTAGCGCCGCGGTGAGTTAAACCTTTTCTGCGCGCGTGGCCCCAATCCTTTTGACCCCACCCGTCAGTGTCTAGAGCTAGGACTTGCTGAGTAACAAAATGTTTTCTATTTGTATGTTTAATTTAAATCTTTTTCAATTTGTTTTAAATTCAAAATTCAAATCTGTTTTAAATAACTTTTCAAATATTATTCCAAATAATACAAATAATATATGTTTTGAAATCAGAAAAATGTGAGGATTTCAAAGATGCCATCCAAAATATATTTTGAACACTTTAAATTTCGAGTTGATTAAAATTACAACAAAATGCCCTTTTTCCTTAATAAATTAATAACTTTTGTTTTATAATTCCAAATTCGACAAATAATATGTCCAAAATGATCAGCTCGACGAGACCTTTCTGTTTATGCATTCCATGTTCTGAATTGCAGCATGCATCATATCAATATAAAGTATACAGCAACTTATTCGAGAATAAAATGTGACCAAAACTCAATAAAATGTTTATTTCTTGTATTCTACACCTCACCCATGCCATGCTACTTTATTGCCATGAAAATTGTGCATCATTCATCATGGCATGATTGTTTGCTTGTCGCATCTTATTCATATGCTTGTGCACTTTATTTATGTTGGCCCTTGTTTGTTTGGTTCTTCTTCGAATAGACGCTGAGCAGGGGATATATCAAGAAACCCAGGAGCACTACCCAGATCCTTCTCTCGCTCCAACTGAGCTGCCAGGCAAGCACTACCACATGCTTGCATACATATAGTACCTATTGCCTCTATCTTACTCTTGCATCATTGAGTCGCGATTGCATTAATCTGAATCCCAAGTATTGCACAGCCTTTATTTTAAACCCCACCGAAGCTTGTTCCTCCATCCCATGAGCCATTACTACAGGAGTTGTTTGAGCCATGCGGGTCGTAGAACAGCATGTGTAGGGTATGTGAGTGTCTGATGGATAACGAGGTACCTAAACAACTTAACCTGAGTAGTATGGGATAACTAATGAAAGTGGCACCGGTGAGCAATATCTGCTATTTGGTTTTTCATGCTCACTTGTGTCCCGTAGGACCCCGAGTACTTGATTCCTGTTCCTTGAATATTCGCGCTATCCACATCCGGGAGGCTTATGGGACCCCCCTGAGCCAGAGCTTGATTCATTCTTATTTCTTGGGGCCACAATTAGTTTGGGCTTTATTACTATCCTGTACTTATGCCATGCTTTACTGCTTTATTTACGATTGTGCGAGGAGCACCTGTACTGTTTAGGATCGTGACACATTTTCGCTGTATCGACAAGCCTAGTCACACTTTCGGGTTCCCAGTCGTTTACAGCCGTCCACACAAACCTTGAGTCCGTCTCGGAGCCGGCCAACTTCGTTGCGGGTAGCTTAATGGGGTGCCCCCCTGAAATATTTCTGAATCTTGTGATTGCTTTGTCGTGAAAGCCTCGTTGGGTTTTGATTTGGTTTTTCCGAGGTTGATCGAGTGTGTGTTGCTATTTGTGCACCCCTGCAGGGTAAAACTTTCTGAAAGCCGTGTCCGCGGTTATGGACGACTTGGAGCACAGTTTCTCGATCATAGACAAGTATAACTAAAGTACCGCTTTTAATTTGACTAAGTAACTGACTAGTAAATAGTGCAACACTCATGGAATGGATAATAAAACTGCCAATGGATGGGGGGGTTGTTCGTCCGCTTCCTCGTTGGTAAGCGAGGAGGAAGATGGATCTGTTAATATTACTGTTATAACTGTTGTTATTAATTCATGGACATCCGTCTATCTATGGTTAGGCGGATGGTTAGCGAGTATCTATAGAATTGTTAGGTATTATCTTTTGCTGCAATTGCGTCACCCAGGTTGTGTCCCCTTTAGAGGCATAAAGACTTGCTGAGTACCCCTAGGGTCTCACACGATAAATTATTTGATTCAGATGAATAGGTACACTCACAAGATGGATACTGGGTGGAGGAGACGGACGATGTGGGCAACGATCATTCGGTGTAGAGATTCCGGGAACGGGGATCCGTGAGATCTGTGGGCGGGATGCGTTTATTTATGGGGCATCTTATGCCGATTTGCTTCTTATCCGTACTCGGATCTTGTTTTCCGCTTCCGCCTGATACTCTGATGTTTGATGTATGAGGAGATATCCTAAACTATATATCTATCTAGGATATTTGGATCTTGCCGTATGGCGTTGCAATATTTCTATTTCTTTTAGATGGAATGGCTCTGAGGACTGTTGTATGGTGGCTTGCATACATACTCATTTGTGTATGTAGTTGATCCCTTCGCCTGCCGATTACGCCGCCCGTTCTTGTCCTGATGTTTGGAAATGGTTAGGACGGCCGAAAGGTCTACCTGTGAGTGGCATTTGGGCCCCACCGTACTATTTTAACCATTTCCGCTCGTCCAGGCTTGTAACTAGGAGCGTAATTCACCGAGGTAGTTACAATTGGTATCAGAGCCATCCCGCCCTTCAGGGTCTCAGCCAAATGGTCGTTGTCAGTCTAGCAAATATTTTTGGTAGCTATGTATACTAGGGAAAAACAAAACGCGAGAGTAGGACTGCTTCCATTTTTCTTCTTAACCACCCACCCTTTTCTGGTAAGGAAGTATAACGTTTTCAATCCTCTTCTCAAAATTCAAACTAGGATTCACGTGTTCTGGGTTTCCGTAGTACCATAGGTTGAGTGTGTGTGTGTGTGTAATTCCTTGTCTATCTGTTGTATCCAACATGTTATCTTTATCTGCCATTGGTTATCAACTGTTGGTACATTCCATACTGACAGGCTTTTGAAAACCGGCGCGATCTATCCGACTCCTTGTTAACCGGTGCCATCTTCTTAAGGGTGTCCTTCCTTATAGCAACTCCACATTCTGTGAAACCATCAGTTGCTAATCGCTACCTGATAAGTGTTGTTGCGCATCTATTGGTAATTTAATGCCGAAAAATGCGGAAAATTTTTCTTTGATACATCTGTGCTTCCACACTCCTTTTCAGTCGTGTGGGAAACATTATCTATCTCCCTTTTATCAGCATGTCCATGCTAACTCATTCTTTTGTCACCGGCGCTTAATCCTGAAGTTTTATTTCATCTCCAATTCTCTTGGGCTAATTACATAACATGTGTCGATCCGATGCTGGTGATTGTAATTTGGTTCTCGGCATAGCTATATGACACTTATCATGAGTGGAATATGGAAAATGATATCAACACTATCCTCCAAATGGTGACGGTTATCTCCTGTGATTTTGAGTACCCCGTGATCATATCTATGCATATTCAAGCATCTTTGGCAATCCGGAGTTTCTCAAGGCACTACGGCGGTCTATCATCTGTCCATCATGCTGCACATCTTTTTGAACTCCATATCTGCAAAATTCTCTTTGAGACGAGGGAATTGCATCTTTTCGTCTCTGATAGCTTTGCTTAAGGTATGAGCTATCATCGGTTCTTATCCAAGATCTCTTTATCTTTGTAACCGGTGATCCGATCGACAATGTGAACCAGGCGACATCTCTTTTTCTTCCGAAGGACCAGTTAACCTATTCTGTCAGCGCATCTTCTTCAACAGGAATCCTTACTCGTAACGTTGATCTTTCAAAGAGCGTTGAGCTCAGAAAGTGTTTCGAGCATTTGTTCGTTCTCCCGCCTCTTGAACTTGGTATTCTGGGAATATCTTGTTAATCCATGGTGGTATATGTTGATAATATGCTTGCCTATTCGATATCTATGGAAGGACATGGAAGATCATCTGTGTCTCTTTCTCTCGAGCTTCGTGAGCACTGCCTCTGTGCAAAGTCTCAAAGTGAGAATTCTGACTTTTTGAAGTCACATATCTCGACCACGTCCTTCTGCTAAATACATTACTTCAACTCTAGAATCAGCAAGTCCATTGTTAATTCCATCCTCCATCTTCAACCAATCCGGAGTTGTTCCTTGTTGGCAAGTTATCATCGTCGTTCCGCTGAAGATTTCCTCAAGGCTGCTAAATCTCTCTCAATAATTTCAAGAAGAACATGGAGTTCTTTCACCTCAATCTCGTTAAGTAATCTCTTGAAACCCTCTCGCTCTATCGTCTATGCTCAATCCACCGGAGGCCATGAAGACCTTCCAGATCTTGTATTCCTTCTGTTCAAGTGGTGCTATCTTTTTCTATATCTGTGAAATTTTGCAGTTGTCTCCGTGATCTTCCTTTATATCTTTCCGGTGGCTTGGTACTTCCGACATGACGACAACATCATCATCTTTATCTATCTATGAATCCGGCGAATCGTTTGCATCTATCCTTGTTTTCTAACGGAGTTCTATGAGTTTTTGCCAACACATTCAGTCTGTTTCGGTAGTTGGGTTGCATGATTTTCTTATTCATGTGCGGAGTAATGCTTTGAGTGCGGGATGGAGTAGCTACCATACCACTACTCTTATCATTCGCTCTTGTACATTGAATTGGTGAATTAATGTGATTTCACTCATTCCACGGAAGTTAGAAGTGGCCTTTATCCCTTGATACTTTTACTTCCGTCCTTGTTTTTCCGGAGTGCTCTTTCGAAGAAAGTAATCAATAATCTCTTGTTGGTGATCTCACCCTTTCTACACGGAGCAAAATCCTCAATTATCTGGTGGAAACAAACGCAAACCTTTTTCTATCCTCGTCTTTCTACCGATGCTCGATATCCCCAAACACGATTAAAGGAAACTATCTCTCTCTTTGTTTCATCAATTCTTTTTCTGTGGTAAAGCCAATTATGGTTGATGCCATCAGCCGCAAATCTATTGCGTTAGCCTCAAGGCCAAAGAAAGCAATAAGTATCTCTACAATAAACTCCAGATCCTCCATATTCTTTGCTTCTCGGGATTCCACCATGATCTGGCTTCACATCCATCTCTGGAAGTTATATTTGCGCACCTAAATTGCGTGATCCTTGGTTCTTACCGGCGCAACAAGAATCTAATCCGACGATGTCTAACTAAATCTTTCTGTTGTTATCAAGGGACTCTATTGTTTGAAGGCAATATTGTTTCCGAACTTCTTTTCTCAAATCCGAGAGAAGATACGTTGCTATTGTAATAGTGGTTCAAAACCTCTCCAATCTAGCTCCTTTCTTCCGGCGAGACAAAGATTCATCCTCTCTCGTATCGGTAAATCTTTAATCTTAATGGTGTGTCTTTCTTTATCCATGATACATCATCTTCTCCTTTTCTTTCACAAGTGGTTCTATTCTTTTATCATGTTTCTTGAGAAAACCGGAGCTATGTCCATCCTATCCTTCTTGTCTCACGACAATCCTTCAATTCTTCTATCCCGTTGTTTCTCAAGCAAAATGCAAGACTCGCAACAAGTCTAGCAAGTTTTGCAAGGTGTAGTGGTCGCACCATTCCGTTGTTCATCAACTTGGGAACGTGAGGGTCACCTTCGTTCGAACACCCGCCTCTCCTTGTGTTGTTTTCTTTTCTAGGAATCTCGGGGCGAGATTCTTGTTTAGTGGGGAAGAGTTGTAGCATCCCAATTGTCTAATAATTGCAATGCTACTATCCTAGTCTACATAAATGGCTACTTAATATATATAATTGTTGCATCATAATTATATCATGCTCATGTCATCATGCCACCTTGCATTTGAGCATCATATAAAACCCTTTTTGTTTTGGTTCTTCTCTCATATGCATTATGAATTGTATTTGACTCTTGATATTGTATTTGGTTATTGATATATTGTTTAAATGCCCAAGTTGAGTTGGGGGCATATCTTTTATTCCACTCCACCACCCTTTCTTTCACCACCTTATAATTCCACCATTCCATTATCCATGAGCTTGTATTCTATTTTCTTTTGGTATTTAATCTAGCTCATGGGAAATAGGATGGATCTACTTCTACAAATTCTTTTGCTTGGCTTTTATTCCACTTTTGGAAATGCATAAGAATAATGCCATGTTTATTATTTTGTTTTCACAAGGTTAGAACATGGCATTTAATGTTTTTGCATGGGCCATGCAAAGCACCACCATTCTTCCTCCTTTGGTTTCTCTTTGGTTTATGAGTGGATCCTTTCTTTGTGAGCTTCCTTTCTCTCTTATGCTAAACCCCCTCATCTTGATCTTGTGTTTGGATCATGTTAAAACCTCACACCACCTCTTCTCTCATCTCACTCTCCTTATCCATCATCACATCCTCCACCCTTGCTTGATCTTAGTGGATCACCTAATCTAACCCTAACCCCCCTCTCTTCTCACCCTCTCTTCCAACCATGCTGAGCCTCCCCTTGCAGGTCCCACCTAGCCACCCTACCCCTCCTGGCCGAGCTACCCTCCAACCCCAACCCTAGCACAAACCCTAACCCGAGCCTCTCCATCCTAACCTAGCTATCTACTCCCTCCCTCTAACCCTAGCTCTAACCGAGCCTCCCTCTCCCTCTCTCCCTGTCGTGCGACCCCACCAGCCCGAGTCTGCTGCCTTGCCTCCCCTGGCCCACCTGCATGCTCCCGTGCCGCCCATGCCGAGCCCCAGCTCGCGCACGTGAAGGAGAGGAGGAAAAGGTGGCCGAAGCCACCTTTATCCCTAACCCACTCCCCCACGGCACCACCTCCCTCTGGGCTCGCCCTTATCCCTTCCCCTCCTTACTCTGCCTCACCAAACCACCCCCTGGCCTCGCGCCGCAACCACCTCCCCTCCCCCTCTACCTTTCTCTCCACCGGCCGGCTACCGTCAGTCTCCACCGTCCCCTCCTCTTGCAGCCTGTGGCGAGGAGCTGTGGTTGTCGAGGAAGGACGAGTACCCTCCCCTGCTTCGCCCTGGACCCGCCAGCGAGGGGGAGAAGCCCCAGGCGCGCCAGTACCGAGACGACCCGACGAAAAACCTAGCCCGCCGTTCGCCTGCCTCGTCGACGCCCTGCTGCTCCCCAAGCTGATCTGACGCCAACGACCTCCCCGCGGTAAGCCCCTCCACCTCCTAGACAACGTCCGTGCCGCCGTACCGCCCTAGCCGCGCCAGGCGTTGCGTCGAACACCCTCTGCGCGCCGGCGGTCGCTGCGCTCACGCGGCGTAGCGCCTCGCAGACGGCATGTCTAGCCCCCACCCACCTTGCTGTCACCAACCCTCACCTAGCCGCACTGGTTACCGTCTCCGCACGCGAGCCCAGGTCGCGGGATCGAATCCCCGCCTCGCTGCGCCACGCACCGCGCGCGCAAGACGGTGGAAAATATCCACAGTACCGCGACGCCGTTTTACAGAAAACCCCCCACCTTTTTATCCCGTCAACCCGCGCTCCCCTCCGACCCCACCTGCCAGCCGCTGTGTGCTTTTTACAGGAAAACCCTCTGGTTTTCGTAACACCTAACCCGCACTCCATCGCGTCCCCGCTTGTCAGTCACTGCGGGATAGTCGCTGTCACGTGGGCCCGTAGCCACCGGACCCATCTGTCACCCTCTGTGGCTAGGTAGCGCCGCGGTGAGTAAAACCTTTTCTGTGCGCGTGGCCCCAATCCTTTTGACCCCACCCGTCAGTGTCTAGAGCTAGGACTTGCTGAGTAACAAAATGTTTTCTATTTGGCTGTTTAATTTAAATCTTTTTCAATTTGTTTTAAATTCAAAATTCAAATCTGTTTTAAATAACTTTTCAAATATTATTCCAAATAATACAAATACTATATGTTTTGAAATCAGAAAAATGTGAGGATTTCAAAGATGCCATCCAAAATATATTTTGAACACTTTAAATTTCGAGTTGATTAAAATTACAACGAAATGCCCTTTTTCCTTAATAAATTAATAACTTTTGTTTTATAATTCCAAATTCGACAAATAATATGTCCAAAATGATCAGCTCGACGAGACCTTTCTGTTTATGCATTCCATGTTCTGAATTGCAGCATGCATCATATATATATAAAGTATACAGCAACTTATTCGAGAATAAAATGTGACCAAAACTCAATAAAATGTTTATTTCTTGTATTCTACACCTCACCCATGCCATGCTACTTTATTGCCATGCAAATTGTGCATCATTCATCATGGCATGATTGTTTGCTTGTCGCATCTTATTCATATGCTTGTGCACTTTATTTATGTTGGCCCTTGTTTGTTTGGTTCTTCTTCGAATAGACGCTGAGCAGGGGATATATCAAGAAACCCAGGAGCACTACCCAGATCCTTCTCTCGCTCCAACTGAGCTGCCAGGCAAGAACTACCACATGCTTGCATACATATAGTACCTATTGCCTCTATCTTATTCTTGCATCATTGAGTTGCGATTGCATTAATCTGAATCCCAAGTATTGCACAGCCTTTATTTTAAACCCCACCGAAGCTTGTTCCTCCATCCCATGAGCCATTACTACAGGAGTTGTTTGAGCCATGCGGGTCGTAGAACAGCATGTGTAGGGTATGTGAGTGTCTGATGGATAACGAGGTACCTAAACAACTTAACCTGAGTAGTATGGGATAACTAATGAAAGTGGCACCGGTGAGCAATATCTGCTATTTGGTTTTTCATGCTCACTTGTGTCCCGTAGGACCCCGAGTACTTGATTCCTGTTCCTTGAATATTCGCGCTATCCACATCCGGGAGGCTTATGGGACCCCCCCTGAGCCAGAGCTTGATTCATTCTTATTTCTTGGGGCCACAATTAGTTTGGGGCTCTATTACTATCCTGTACTTATGCCATGCTTTACTGCTTTATTTACGATTGTGCGAGGAGCACCTGTACTGTTTAGGATCGTGACACATTTTCGCTGTATCGACAAGCCCAGTCACACTTTCGGGTTCCCAGTCGTTTACAGCCGTCCACACAAACCTTAAGTCCGTCTCGGAGCCGGCCAACTTCGTTGCGGGTAGCTTAATGGGGTGGCCCCCTGAAATATTTCTGAATCTTGTGATTGCTTTGTCGTGAAAGCCTCGTTGGGTTTTGATTTGGTTTTTCCGAGGTTGATCGAGTGTGTGTTGCTATTTGTGCACCCCTGCAGGGTAAAACTTTCTGAAAGCCGTGTCCGCGGTTATGGACGACTTGGAGCACAGTTTCTCGATCATAGACAAGTATAACTAAAGTACCGCTTTTAATTTGACTAAGTAACTGACTAGTAAATAGTGCAACACTCATGGAATGGATAATAAAACTGCCAACGGATGGGGGGGTTATTCGTCCGCTTCCTCGTTGGTAAGCGAGGAGGAAGATGGATCTGTTAATATTACTGTTATAACTGTTGTTATTAATTCACGGACATCCGTCTATCTATGGTTAGGCGGATGGTTAGCGAGTATCTATAGAATTGTTAGGTATTATCTTTTGCTGCAATTGCGTCACCCAGGTTGTGTCCCCTTTAGAGGCATAAAGACTTGCTGAGTACCCCTAGGGTCTCACACGATAAATTATTTGATTCAGATGAACAGGTACACTCACAAGATGGATACTGGGTGGAGGAGACGGACGATGTGGGCAACGATCATTCGGTGTAGAGATTTTGGGAACGGGGATCCGTGAGATCTGTGGGCGGGATGCGTTTATTTATGGGGCATCTTATGCCGATTTGCTTCTTATCCGTACTCGGATCTTGTTTTCCGCTTCCGCCTGATACTCTGATGTTTGATGTATGAGGAGATATCCTAAACTATATATCTATCTAGGATATTTGGATCTTGCCGTATGGCGTTGCAATATTTCTATTTCTTTTAGATGGAATGGCTCTGAGGACTGTTGTATGGTGGCTTGCATACATACTCATTTGTGTATGTAGTTGATCCCTTCGCCTGCCGATTACGCCGCCCGTTCTTGTCCCGATGTTTGGAAATGGTTAGGACGGCCGAAAGGTCTACCTGTGAGTGGCATTTGGGCCCCACCGTACTATTTTAACCATTTCCGCTCGTCCAGGCTTGTAACTAGGAGCGTAATTCACCGAGGTAGTTACAGATCCCCTACACTTGTGGGTCATCAAGACTATTTTCTGGCGCCGTTGCCGGGGAGCATAGCTTTATTTGTAAGATCACTTGGATATACTATTGTTCACTGCTACTCCTTTCATCATGGGGAAGTCTCGTGATGGAAAGTTCCCTATTTTACCATCCACTACAAGAAGAGGTACAGTCCTAAACACCTCTATTGCTCTTGATTCACCGTTTGTTATAAGTAAGCTTGTCACACAAGCACCACATGCTCATGCTACACACACTGCTACTATTGCTGAATCTGAAACTGCTTTTGATACTCATGATGTTACTTCTACTGTGCTTGATGCGAGTAGTTCATTAGGTCCTTTTCTAGATGCTACTATGGCTAGCCTAGGAAATACTGAAACTCCTAGTGAAGACACTGTTACACCTATTAGCTCACTTGAGTCTAGTGAGAGTTTTGATATTAATGATGGTTACATAGGGCTCACTGATGAATTTGTTGAAGAGTGCCGAAACACACATGGTGCTAGTGCTATTAAGAGTCTCCTTGCTAGACGTACTATTATGCCCAATAAGTCTTGTGATCCTAAGTTTGCCACCTCTCCATAGATATTAAAGATAAAGATTATGATTTCTCTCTTGATTTAGCTTATTTAGATATTGTTGAGAAAGAACCTTTTGTGGTACTGAAAATGAGAGTGTTGTGGCTCATATGAATGAGCTTTCTACTATGAGTGCTTTGTTCTCTGATTATTTTAAAATGCGCAAGTACTTTGTTGCTAAGATCTTCCCTTTTTCACTAAAAGGAGAAGCTAGGGCTTGGTTTAATAGATTACCTCCTCGTTCCATTGATAGACCTGATTGCTTGATTGCTTCTTTCTTCCATAAATATTTTCCTCCCAGTGCTAGACATGCTGCTTTGCAGAGACTTTTTGATTTTAAACAGGAAGAAGAGAAATTGCCTGAGTCATGGAAAAGATTATGTTCCTTGATTCATGCATATCCTGGATGTCCATTACCTAAGAATGAGTTGCTTGATATTTATTATAATGGAATAACTGATGATTCTAGGACCTACCTAGATAGCTTTGCTGATTATGTTTTTAGGAAAAGGACTCCTACAGATGCTGAAGAATTAATGAACAAGATAAGCAAGAATTATGATGATTGGACTTCAACTGAGCTGAATACACCTGAGCCTATTACTCCTGAACCAGTTGTTCCTGAACCAGTTCCAACACCAACAACAAAGAAGAGGGGAGTTATTGCATTAAATAATGAAGTGATGAAGGAAGCTAAAAAGTGTCTAAAGGAGAAAGGTATTAGAGCTGAAGATGTGCAGAATCTACCTCCTATAGAAGAATTATGTAAGCCAACTCCCCGCTCATCTACTATTGAGGTACACTCTCTCCAACACTTCGATGAAGGTGATATTCCTTATGGTAAGCCTCCTGATCAATGCTTAGAGGAACTTGACATTTTTATTGTTAAACAAGGTCATTTTAATAAACAATTTCAGAATCATTTATTGGAAAACTCTAGAGCTATCCATGAGTTGAAAGATATTGTGGAAAGAACTTCTAATGATATTAAAATGCTTTTTAAACACTTTCAAATGGTTCAAACCCAACTTGATCAACTTGCTAAAGTACAAAAGGATATGCTAGTTAATGCTTTAGGAAATAAACATGCTTATGGAATTAGAACTAGGAGTGGTGCAGCTACTCAAGATCCTTTATATCCTGAAGGACACCCTAAAAGAATAGAGCAGGATTCCCAACAAGGTGAGGATAGTGGTAGTCCTCGTAAGAGGAAGAAAAAGAAACATAAGAAAGTTGAGGAACCACTTGAACCTGCTGTAGATCCTAATAGTATATCTGTCTCTGATGCTGAAACTGAGAGTGATAAAAATGAATCTCCTGATAAGGAGGAAGTTGAGGAAGAACCCGAGAAACACACTAAGAACACTAGGTACACAAAGGAAGATTTTATTGCTAATAAACATGGTAAAGAGAGAGAACCTTGGGTGCAGAAACCTATGCCCTTTCCAGGTAAGAAACACAAGTCAAAGGAGGAAGAACACTACAACAAGTTTTGTGAGTGGATGAAACCTTTATTCTTGCAAATTCCTTTGACTGATGCTATTAACTTGCCTCCTTATTCAAAGTATATGAAGGATATTGTCTCTAATAAAAGGAAGATTCCTAATGAGGAGATTTCTACTTTGCTTGCTAATTACTCCTTCAATGGTAAGGTGCGGTGACCCAGCATACCACTGCATGATGTAGTACACTATAGTCGTTGACATAACACCAATGAAGCACCGTTCACTAGTATTACATCCCTCGGAGTGGTACAACAGAAACACAGCAGGTCCAAGACATGACTATAGGTTATAACTCAACTCTTTACACAAGATCCAGATAACAATCTAGGTTAAAGAGAGGGAAAGAAACTTCTTACAAAGAAGAATTACAAATAATCAACTCAAATCTAATATACTAATAGACTAGTATCTAAACTATTGAGGCTTGCATTGCTCCTATTGCAATACTCTACAGAAGTAGGTTATATGGCTAGAGATTCTGTTCTTATCTAATCAGCAACTTCGTCTTCACTTGAGTGGATGTATATGTTGGCTTTCTTGACTTCATTGAAGAACTTTAGTTTTCGATGATGATTCCTAGAGCATAAGTTGATGTAGACGTCGTCTTAATGGCTCCAGAATCTAGCAAGGGCTAAGAAGATACGTTGAGTACGAGCGTACTCAACAAGTTCACTAGAAAAGGAGTGCTTGATTCACTATATCTACAGCCACAGACCATAGGTCGTAGGCAATGCAAGTTTTCATAAACATTTCTTCAAAGGTTGCTTTTATTCTGAAAAGCTATGTCTGTCAGCCTTCACGGGTTTACCAGAACATTCATGGAGTTCCTTTCCTGCCACATTCGCAGCTCCTTCCTGGAATAGGGAGTAACATGTTACAGTTCTTACACTCTGTAGAGGTGCGTCACTTTACCCATGAGAGACCTTAGGATTTGTTGCACGGCCGGGAGTATGTTTCCGTTCAAACTTCCTTGGTTTGAGGCCCAACCTAAGATCCAAGCCAATCACTGCCCCTTCGCGACCTCGCATGCCTCCTTGGTGTACACCATGCCCACATATTGAATTACGGCAATGGTTTGTACAAACCGTTTGATGCCAGAACTATCATGGGACGATGAGGGTTCTCACCCATATGCTGCATATCCTCTACGAATTACCAATTAATATGCACGCTACGAGTGATAACAGCCACAACCTGAACATCCGGCTACATGCGAGAGGAAGAAGATACATCTGACTTCTCTGTCCCATTCCAAATCTCATGGTCAACGCGTAATATACGGCGCAAGAATCACTGGCGACATTGGTTGTTAAGTCCTAGGTGATATATTTCTAAACACTGGTATTCCAACTGTTAGATTTAATAGATTAGCTGATCACCCTGGATCAGTAACCAATAGTTCACATTATTATCAAAAAATAGTGTTTTCTGACCTTTTTCAAATGCAAGTGATGACAACACTGGATTTGCAAAATACTTTACAGAAAATAATCAAAGGACATGAGCAAGTGTGAACTTGCCTTTTGTGATTGCAAGATTATGCACTCACGGTCTTCAAGACAATATAAGATCTAATATCTGAAATCAACATCATTGGTCCGGTAAGGACTAATGTTTAAAGAAGCAAGATGCTCTTATGCATAAGTAATGTGATGCACTTTATAAACGCGAATTTCAGGAATAACATTGTTCTAGGGTTTGGATACTGGAAATGGTTACTTTGGAATGTGTTGTCCTTTTAGATAAGTTTCATACTTGTGCTTCTTATTAGGGCTTGTGAGTGTGTGTGAAACAACATGTAAGTATAATAAAGCACACACAATAATGGAATACTCAAGTGGAAAATGTATCTCTAGACTATGTATATAAGGTTTGTTTATCATTTAGAGCTTTCATAAAAATGCGTATGTCTTGCTTTATAATGTATCTTAAAAGAATAATTTTTGAAGAACATCTTACTTAGCTAAGAGAAGTATTTAAATTTTAAGGTAACCTTATTAGGTGTTCTTTCTTAGTTATAGTCTTTAAGTAAGAAAGAATTACTCTATTTGAATAATGATATTAGTAGTATTTGAGACTTATCTATATTGGTTTTTAACTTGGTTAGTTTGGTATTAAGATGCTTTATAACTTAATTAGAACAGACCAAACTTAACTATAAAACACATAATAAAGACTTTAGCATAGTATTTAAAGTATTATAGACTAAAGTTAACTTTTAAGACATAGATGGGTTTAGGTTATATTGCTTATGATATTTGTATCTTGTTCACTTTATAAGGTTTCTTAAATTTATAATGGAATAGAATCATTTATCTTCTTGTGAATGAATGGTTATAGTTTGTAAATAAGGAAATAATATCACTTGGACTACTAATAGATTCATTATAGTGTTTTGGGTATGTTTATAAACTTGTGGTTGAAGTAAGTAAAGAGGTTTTATTTAATCCCAATTATTCTTGAAGATTTTATACTTAATAAAGATCTTTTTAGGAAATAACTACATATATATGGTTGAACGATAATTCAATAAAATTGTATTTAAATTGTGTTAAATCATTTTGACTTCATAATATTAGTATTTAAGATTAGTATTACTTATTAGACCTAAATTGGCAATTTTAAAATATTAACAAATTTTATTTACAATTATATGAATTAACAACTCAGGAAATAGGTTTAAATTCAAATTATTAAAGTATTTAAATTTTTATTTAACTCAAAAGTGGAATATTATATTTTAACATGTAGGTATTATTTTTATGATCATTTTGGTATATTACATTTATTTTCATGACTTATAAATAATAAGATATGATTTTTACCAGGTTATTAAGTGAAATAATAATGCATGATTATAGTTTTAAATTATAGTTCTTATTCTTCTAAGATTTTTGGTATTTTTTTATATTTTTAACATTTACCATTATTAAAATATGAATTATCAAAGTTTTATTACTTTTAAAATCTTTATTAAACAATAATTATATAAATTGTTAACATAATAATGTTTGATAATAGTTTTAAGTTATAGATTTTATTTTTCTACAAATTTTCATAAATTATACACATTTTTCTGAATTACAAAACAAAAGTTATTAATTAAACAAGATTTAATCATTTTATTACATTCCAGGAATTATTTATATTTGATCTTATAATGTTTTATCTATTTCCTAAACCGAAATTACTTTTTGGTTCCGAACTTAAACCTAGACTAGGTCGCCGACTGGTGGGGTCACATGCCACATGTGCATGGACCGGTCAACAGACGCAGGCATGACGTCAGCATGACGCCAGCCTGGTCTCCACCACCAGAATGAGGTCGCCGGCGGCGATCGACGGCGCCCCAGCAAACGTGACCAACCTAGATCGAATAAGCACGACGTGCTGAACCCTAGTGTGGTGGCGCTGCCAAGAATTGGTCGTCGGAACCTCGTCAGCGACGAGCACCGGTGGTGTTGCGGTCAGTATCAACGCGGACAGACGGCTACAGCGAGCGGACAACGAATCGTAGAGGACCATCGGAAGCAGAATCTTACCAGGAAGCTAGTAGAGGCGACGGTGAGAAGGGCGAGCTCGAACAGCGTCGCCATGGTCGACGATGAGCGGCGGACCGATGAGGTCAGTGACACCGATAGCGAGCGAGAGGGATCAATTCCTACTGCTAAGCAATCCTGAACAATGAGAGGAAGCTTCCAGACCCCATGATTAAGCTCGGGGAGGTTGGAAACGATGGGGATTTGAGATGGCCGGAGTTAGGGTTTCGGTGAGGAAGAGGGGTTTGCGCTAGAGAGCAAGGGAGAGGATAAGACTGGTATGGATGGATAGAGGAGATCGCGGTCGACCTTATCAACCAGGTCCGGGGTGGCGGCGAGCATCACGACAGTCCAATTTCTACTAAGGACGGTGACCAGCATCGAGCGACGACGCTCGTTCCAGGGAGCTGCTTGTGACGTCGAGGAAGATGACGACGAAGCGGTAACCGGGCCTGGGCCGGAATTGGGCCAATGCGGGGCGAGCAGAGAGAGGAAGAGTGTGGCGCTGAGCAGCAGTTAGGCAGAGGGTAGTACTGGGCCGGTCCGCTGCTCGGGCCAGGTTCTTTTTTTCCTTTTTTCCCTTTTCTATTTTCTGTTTTGATTTTTTTTAGATTTGAATTGGATCATTTGATTTAAATTTCCTTATAGGGTTTATTTGCTGAATACTTGCAACAGAAATAATGGTTATTGAAATTTATTTTGTGAACCTTGATAATTTATTTTCTTTATTCCATTCATGAGAGTCAATATTTAATTAATGTTTTGTCAGGGCTTTTATTATTAAATTTTCTTTCAGTAATAAACCATGAATTTTATTATGGAATATTTCCTTATCTATTTACAAAATTTTATTTTTAATGAATTTATAGTTTGGAGATAAGTTTAATGTAATGATCCTATAACATTATTTGATGCCTGATATCCTAAGGATTTAATATGGTTAATATCATTCCCATGAGTCTAGTAAATAGCAATGTAAATATTTTATTATCACTAATATAGGAGTTAGGTTTTTTAGGGATTTACCTTATATGTATAAATTTATTAAAAACTTTTAGAATGATTTTTATTTCCTCTTTATGAGTGTAATGGTAATGGTTTAATATAACTAAGGATACGCATAGAGTATAACAATATTTATTATCATATAGCAATCATTAGATCAGATGATTTGATTAATGATTTCTTGAACTAGTTATTCACTACTTTCTTAAGTGTGGTTTAAAATATGGATATAATATTAGAGTATAATGGTTTGTAGCACCAACCATTATGTTTGTGATTTTTAATGATATCCCCTTTAAAATATAAAGTTATTTCTAAAAGGTCTTATTGAAAATAATTGATAAGGATAATTCCTAAGCACATATGGTTATGATAATTGGAAATGAGAAAGATGTGCTTATGTGATTTTCTATAGGGAACTATTCCTATAAAGTATTGTGGAAATAAAATGACGGATCAATCAGGTGAAATGGATACTATGTTTGGTTAAAGATTTAGGGTTTAGTGTTTACCAAGAATTCCTATCCTCCATAATTCATAATTCTTGACTTCTACTTAAAGAATTCCTTTCCGAGATATACTATTTCTTCCTATCCATCATCATGTGTTAACATGATGAGCTTTACTTCACAAGAATATTCTTATCCATCTATTATTCTTCTAAATTCATTAACAAATCCAATGAGCTTGACACTAAAGCTTTCATAATCTTTTTATATCTATACTTGGTTATATCAACTACTCTACTATTGATAACCTCCAATCTAACAAGTAGTTACTTTTAAATCCATTCATACTCTTCCTTAATCATCCTTCACTAATATCACTTCAATGGATGTATCCATAAAATCCTACTTCACCTCAAGTGCTTAGTATTGCCAAAGAGGAAAATACTACTTCTTTAATCCAATGTTGCTCTAACATCATCTTAATCATACTATCTTGTCTCTACTTGACTCCAGTATCTAGTATTCCAACCTCACATTATATTAGTATGACTTGTCATGGCTAACCTAGGATAACATATCTATACTAGGTTTTAATCATGTTTTATCCACCAATGTCACTTATACATGATATACGTATTCAATATTGGTGAGTAAGGCATGATCATTATAATCCTTTGATTCCTTTATGGTTTAGGTTTCCAGTTGGCTAATCAAAACTTCCATCCATACAACATTACAGTTGTATTATAATTATCTTCTGTTTATCTCTATTGGATGAAGAGATATAATTCATTGACTATACCTACTTGATCCAATAAGACTACTCTTGGTAACTATCTTCAGGATTCATCCTTGTAATCTTCTTTATTACCATATAATTATATATTCCAAATAACTCTTCTATCATTTCAGGAGTGAGTTAACTCCATCAATTACCACAATGATCTTATTTTCTTCCAACACTCCCACCCTATAGACTATATCTAAAACTAGCATTACTATTTACCTCTTCTTACTTCTTTCTTTATAGGACTTAAGTGAATGCTATGATATGGACATTAGTTAATAGATCAATAATTGATAGGTTAAGAATTAGTGAATCAATAGTTGATTACTCAACATTGATGAACAACAGATATTGAGATAGGATTCCATAAGGATTGATATGGAAAGAAAGATATGTGGTGAACGGTCTTGAACTGCTTTCCTTCCTACCATTACAACTAAATAGTTAGGGTTAAGTATTACCATGATCCACATGGTAGAAATAAATAAGGATAAAATGGATCAAGAGTTAGTTATCATACTCTTATTATTTGGGTTATTTTCTTAATTCGGTATTCATGGGTTGTTGTGATGAATACTAGGATGTGATCACTTAAGGGTCAAATTATAATCATTAATCAAGGTGATGTCTACCCAAAATAAGGTTTTAGCAAAGGTCATATTGAAACTTATCGTAGTCAACTTGATGGTCTACTTCAATTCCATCAAGTTGAGAGAAGCTTCAATCACTTTGACAAGTTTTGTTCAAAAGCGCGAAAATTATCCGGATTTTCTATGCATGAATGCAATGCACACATCTGGGTTTAGCTTATTTCTAAGCTCTAATGCTGGGATGTTACATAAGGTTCTAAAGAAACTTGGTGATCTAGGTATACCAACTATTCCTTGCTCCATTAAGAATAATTATGTTAGAACTGCTTTATGTGATTTGGGAGATGGAGTTACTGTTATGCCTTTTTCTCTCTACAAGAGACTCCAGCTAGAAAAGTTGATACCAACCGATATATCTTTGCAAATGGCTGATAAGTCAACTACTGTTCCTGTTGGTATATGTGAGGATGTTCCTGTTCAAGTTTCTCATAATTGCATGGTTTTAACTGATTTTGTTGTGCTTGAAATGCCTGAAGATGATAATATGTCCATTATTCTTGGGATAGTTGGTATTGTTGAAGAAGGGGATGCCTTGGGCACCCCCAAGCTTTGACGCATTTCAAGCACAACAAAATCAGTTAAAACCAAGTAATTATGAGCCACCCGAACAGGAACATCCTCACATATACCAACATGAATAGTAGTTGATTTATCAGCCATTTGCAAAGATATATCAGTTGGTATCAACTTTTCTAGCTGGAGTCTCTTGTAGAGAGAAAATGGCATAACACTAACTCCACCTCCCAAATCACATAAGGCAGTTCTAACATAATTGTTCTTAATAGAGCAAGGAATAGTTGGTATACATGGATCACCAAGTTTCTTTGGAACCTTACCAATGAAGGAATAATTAGCAAGCAAAGTAGAAATCTCCTCGTTAGGAATCTTCCTTTAATTAGAGACAATATCCTTCATATACTCTGAATAAGGAGGCAATTTAATATCATCAGTCAAAGGAATTTGCAAAAATAAAGGTTTCATCCACTCATAAAACTTGTTGTAGTGTTCTTCCTCCTTTGACTTGTGTTTCTTATTTGGAAAATGCATAGGTTTCTGCACCCAAGGTTCTCTCTCACTACCATGTTTTTTAGCAATAAATCTTCCTTAGTGTATCTAGTGTTCTTAGTGTGCTCCTCAGGTTCTTCCTCAACTTCCTCCTTATCATGAGCATCATTTTTATCATTACTACTCTCAGTTTCAGCATCAGAGATAGATATACTATTAGGATCTACGGCAGGTTCAAGTGGTTCCTCAACTATTTTATGTTTCTTTTTCTTTCTCTTACGAGGACTACCACTTCTTTCACCTTGTTGAGAATCCTGCTCAATTCTTTTAGGGTGTCCTTCGGGATATAAAGGATCTTGAGTAGCTATACCACTCCTAGTTCTAATTCCATAAGCATGTTTATCTCCTGACGCATTAACTAGCATATCTTTTTGTACCTTAGCAAGTTGATCAATTTGGGTTTGAACCATTTGAAAGTGTTTACAAAGCATTTTAATTTCATTAGCAGTTCTTTCCACAATATCTTTCAACTAATTAATAGCTCTAGAGTTTTCCAATAAATGATTCTGAACTCATTTATTAAAATTACCTTGTTTAACAATAAATGTGTCAAGTTCCTCTAAGCATTGATCAGGAGGCTTACCATAAGGAATATCACCTTCATCAAAGTGGAGAGAGTGTACCTCAATAGTATATGAGTAGGGAATTGGCTTACATAATTCTTCTATAGGAGGTAGATTCTTCACATATTCAGCTCTAATACATTTCTCCTTAAGACATTTCTTAGCTTCTTTCATCACTTCATCATTTAATGCAATCATTTCTCTCTTCGTTGGTGTTGGTGTTGGTGTTGGAACTGGTTCAGGCACAATTGGTTCAGGAGTAGTAGGCTCAGGTGTATTTAGCTCAATCGAAGTCCAATCATCATAATTCTTGCTTATTTTAGCCATTAATTCTTCAACATATGTAGGAGTTCTTTTCCTAAAAACACAATCAGCAAAACTATCTATCCTAGAATCATCAGTTAGTTCATTATAATAAATATCAAGAAGCTCATTTTTAGGTAATGGACATCTAGTATGTGCATGAATCAAGGCACAAAACCTTGTCCATGACTCGCGCAATTTCTCTTCTTCTCCCTGTTTAAAATCAAAAAGTATCTGTAAAGCAGCATGTCTAGCACTGGGAGGAAAATATTTTTGGAAGAAAGCAGCAATCAAACAATCAGGGCTATCAATGGAACCAGGAGGTAATCTATTAAACCAAGCCTTAGCTTCTCCTTTTAGTGAAAAAAGGAAGATCTTAGTAACAAAGTACTTGCGCATCTTAAAATCATCAGAGAATAAAGCACTCATAGTGTAAATCTCATTCATATGAGCTACAGCACTCTCATTTTCAGTCCCACAAAAAGGTTCTTTCTCAACAATGTCTAAATAGGATAAATCAAGAGAGAAATCATAATCATTATCTTTAATATATATGGGAGAGGTGGCAAACTTAGGATTAGAGGACAGTTTAGGAATAATGGTACGTCTCTCAAGGAGACTCTTAATGGCACTAGCACCATGTGTGTTTCGACACTCTTCAATAAATTCATCAGTAAACTCAATGTAACCATCATTAATATCATATCTCTCTCTAGACTCTGGTGAGCTAACAGGTGTAACAGTGTCTTCACTAGGAGTTTCAGTGTTTCCTAGACTATCCATAGTAGCATCTAGGAAAGGACCTAATGAACCACTCGCATCAAGCACAGTAGAAGTAAGATCATGAGTATGAGAAGCAGTTTCAGATTCAGCACTAGTAGCAGTGTGTGTAGCATGAGTATGTGGTGGTGGTGTAATAAGCTTACTTATAACAGACGGTGAATCAAGAGCAGCAGATGTGTTTAGGACAATACCTCTTCTTGTAGTGGATGGTAAAATAGGAAACTTTCCATCACGAGACTTCCTTATGATGAAAGGAGTAGCAGTGAGCAATAATAGATCCAAGTGAACTTACAAATAAAGCTATGCTCCCCGACAACGGCGCCAGAAAATAGTCTTGATGACCCACAAGTATAGGGGATCGCAACAGTCTGCGAGGGTAGTATTACCCAATTTATTGATTCGACACAAGGGGAGCCAAAGAATACTTGCAAGCCTTAACAACTGAGTTGTCAATTCAGCTGCACCTGGAAATAGTTCTTGCTCACAAAAGTTTATCAGTAGCAACAATTTGTAGTATCAAACATCAAAGCAACAACAGCAGTAAAACAAGAGCAATAGTAACAGTAGCAGCAAATAGTAGGATATGAGCGCGGTAGACATAGGGATGGATGGACGGGCGTTGCATGGACGAGTCTAAACATGTTACTTCAAGATCTAGGGCAATTACATATAAATAAGAATAAGCATCCAAGTATTAAGCAATCATAGGCATGTGCTCCATATATAGTCATGCGTGCTCGAAATGAGAACTTGCAGAACATCTTTTGTCCTGCCAGCCCGTTGCAGCGGGGCCTCAAGGGAACTACTGGCAATTAAGGTGCTCCTTTTAATAGAGCACTAGAGCAAAGCATTAACACTCCCTGAGCACATGTGATCCTCACATCACAGCCATCCCCTCCAGTTGTCCCAATTTCTGTCACTTGGAGGCCTTTGGATCCGGACAATGATATGTATACACAACTTACAGATAAGATCACAAACAATACTATCATAATGATTCAATAATAAGTTCAGATCTGAGATCATGGCACTCGGGCCCTAGTGACAAGCATTAAGCACAACAAGTTGCAACAAAGTCAAATAGCACTAATAGAGATACTAGGCACCATGCCCTAACAATCTTATTCGATTACATGATAGAACTCATCCAATCCCTACCAACCCCATAGCCTACAGCGGGGGATTACTCACTCATGGATGAGGGAAACATTGATGGTTGATGGAGAGGCGTTGGCGATGATGATGGCGATGATCCTCCCCAAATTTGCCGTCCTGGCAGGGTGCCAGAATGAAGTTTCTGGTTCCGAATCGCGGTTTCTGGTGGTGGCGGCGCAGCGGAACTCTTTCTGTAAAAACGTCGAACCCTCCTCTGTTTTTATGTCAAGAGGCATCTTATAGGCGAAGAGGGAGGCCAAGGGGGTGCCTGAGGCGGCCGCACTCCCCAGGCGTGGGCTGGGCCCACCCGCACGACAGGGGGTGTGGCCCCCCCAGGGCTCCACGCCGTCTCGTATTCTGGCTCCGTGGATCTTCTAGTGAAATAGGATTTTTGGCATATTTTCCGGGAATTTTCCTGATAGTTGATTTTCTGCACAAAAACTAGACACCAAGGTAATTGTGCTGAAAACAGCATCAGTCCGTGTTAGTTGTACCCAAATCACAAAAGTTTAGGGGAGAAACAATAGCAAAAGTGTTCGGGAAAGTAGATACGTTTGAACGTATCAGGCCACAGCGACACAAAGAGGCCGTGAATGAGCATCAGGTTTCCACGAAGACAGTGGCGCTAGGGTTTAGCGCCGACGATAGCGGAACACCTCGATCAACGACAGGGTAATCGTGTAGGGAGGGGTCGGAGGGGTACCCGTGAACCCGTCCATCGCCGACGGAAGCACAGGGGAGAGAAGGGCGAACGGGGTCACGAACGCGGAAAAATTTCATCGTAGCGGTTGGCTCTTCGCGCACGAGATAGAGCGTTGCAGCGTGCTGTCGTCGGTGCAGCAAATATGGCGCTCCGGATAGCGTAATATATCGCGTGATGACTGCAAGTGCACATATCGGTTGTAGCTAGTTTCAAAATAGAGATATCAATCCCACATGAAGCAGGAGTCTGCAGTCTACGAATTCTTAAAATAAATACTGAAAATAGAATTGCTAAATAAAGTTCTAAGTAACAAGATAAACTGTGAATATTGCGTAAAAAGTGTTTTTGGATTTTTGGTATAAGAGTAATAAGTAAAGTAAACAAAACTGAATACAGAAATAAGTATCGCGTATGTAAATGAGATTTGAAACTTCAGTGAGAAAAAGCGTTCTCAGGGATTAGCGGATACACCACTAACATAATAAAGGGCTAAGGTAAAGATTATTAACATGAACATTCTCAACTATGTATGTGTAGGAGGAACTTCGTATTTGGACAAAGAGGCAATAACCACTGCTTAAATAATCCTCATAACCACATCAGACAACAATCAACATCAATTGAATTACTGTGCTATTAAGGGACATAATCCCGTAGGATGTATCCCATGACATGGATAGTGTTTTATGAGTTTCCTCGATTCCCAAGTTGATACATAAGGATTGCCAACATCTTTATAGTCACTGTAAGTGCTAACATCCCTCTGTCTACCAACAAGTAGTTTCCTCCATCAAGTCCCCACAAGAGGCAAATATTGAGAGGTTGACTTCTCCCAACATCAAGATGAAGACAATCTAACACATGGTCATAGCGATGAATATCATAATTAAATTTATCTTATTTCAATCTCATGCTAAGGTTTATCCATCTCCCCAAGAACTAATGATCCACTCAGACATGGAGGCAAACATCATCATGACAATGGTAATGGAAATGATTATCGATGAATAGTATTTGTATAATCCACAACTAGTGCAAGAATTACAACAAGATCTAGATGGGATGGATGGAGGTGATGGTGCTGATGAGATGCAGTGGTTGATGAAGATGGAGATCGATGCCTTGGCCTCTAGATCTGCTTAGGGCGAAGATGGATCCCTAGGGCAAGTTCCCCCTCCAGATGCCTTCCGGAGGTGAGGTTTTCGCGATTTCTGGGTGTTCTGTATGTCGTCTCCCCGAACCAGTTGCACGGGGTGAAACTATTTGAGGAGGCGGAGGCGCCGCCAATTATATGGCCAGAACTATACGACGACGGCCCGTATAGTGGGTCGTCAACTCTTCTGTCTCCACTCACTTCGGGTTTTCTTCTGATATTATTAATATTTCCCCAATAAGCGATTTACGTAGTTTTTGGCTCCTTTTTTCTCCAGTACAACTGCTCCAAGAATTATGTCCATCTGGTCCATCATCTGATCTGATCCTGATGAAAATAAACATAAAAAGTGCGCACGAACACCGTAAAATACCAAGATCATAGCAAAATAATAATCTAAAATATGATACAAATATGCACTCATCACGGCGCGCTCTGTATGGGGAAACTCATCTCATTCACAGTAGATGCAGGTTTTTAGATTGTTAAGCTTTATGCACTACCCAACTATTTCAAAAAACAAATTTGATGAAAATAGTTAGACAATCCACTTATACAGTTCAACACCCTCTCTCGCGTGTAAGACGAGGACAAGTCAACATGTGTAAACAAAGAAGTATGACTCAAGGAGCCAATACAAAGACAAGAGGGGGTAACATCAATTTTCAAATAAATTGTGAAAGTTAGGATCCTAAACTTGAGAACTTAGCCTTTGATACCATGTTAATCTTAATGCACTAACCAACTATTCAAAAAGACAAATCTGATGGAAAGAGTTGGACAATCCACTTGTACAATTGTCACATCCCAAGATTTTCCAAATCTTGTAATGTGAAAATAAATGAATAAAATAAAACTTTGTTTGATTTTCAAGGCCAGAAGAAACTTTTTGAATTCAATTGGGACTTCAAACCAGTTGGATCAAATAAAATCCTAAAGAAATTTAAACATTTGATAAAAGAAAACAAAATATTTTGGAACTACTATTTTGGATCTTTTAAATAAAAAGATTTGGTTTTCAAAAGAAATGGAAGTTTTATAAATCAAGATTATTTTATAAAGCCAAATTAAACCTTGGCCAAGCTTTTGAATTAAAACATTTTGTTTTGAATAAAAATAGCAAAGGTTTATTTAAAATAAAATAATAAGGAATTAATATCCAAATTTTATTTAAATAAAAGGTTTTACCATTTTAATTAAAAACATCAAAACTTATTAAATTATTTTAAATAAGTTTTCTAAGTATTTTATATTCTCAAATAAAACTTACTGAAGTGTTTTGGTTTAGTAAAAACTTTGGAGGAAATGTTTTGGACCAAACCTACTGACCAAAAACACCAAGTTTTAAGAAACAACAACTTAATTGGTGAAACCACTTAAGGTTGTGGTATTGAGAAAAATGTTTTTCACCACATAAAATGATGAAAGGATTTGAAAATGGTTTATGGATAAAAACCCATTTGCAAATGACTTTGCCATTTTGGTAAATGACCAATTTGGAACTTGCAAAGTTTAGAAGCCTAGTGGAGACCATCCTTGCAATAGAACCAATCTTTGCATGCTTATGCATGACTTAGATTCCATTACTTTGTGTGTGAAAAATTGTTGTTTAACTTTGGTTTGGAATGTGAATTGAATTTGTGTTTGCTTGATTGACTTGTAGTTAAGTGTGAGACTAGCAAGATCAAGGAGTGAACCACCATTCCCTACCAAAAAGGCAAGTGATGCTTCATACTTTCTATCCCATTACTTTCACTATGCATTAGTGATTTTGCTAAGTAAAACTTGCATGGATTTTGCTAAGTATAAACCTTACTATAGGAAAACTAGTAGATGAAACCTGAGTGGAAATCTTCCTAAGTTAAGATTCCTATTACTATCAAGCTTAGCCTAGCTAATAGAAAACATGGGTGGAATATATATTCACACTATGGAAAAATATTCTAAGTCCGAGGACTTGTGATTTTGTCTAATAAAACAACTAAGTTAATGAATCACCTGGGTGGAATGGGACTTGCTTGGTGGTTTTTGGTTGAGTGGTTCACAAGGCCCATGTTTATGGTTTACCTTGTGTATCTCACTTGTGGATGGCCACCCAGGAACAAAGAGATTTGAGATGTCAAATGTTGAGAAGCTTCAAGTGCAACCACTTGGCAATATGGGCTCTGCCATGATCATATAGGTTGCAAGAACTTAGCCATATGGACAGAGGGTGGTAGTGTTTGAAAGGTTGGAACGCGTCCATTTTGGTCTAAGGGAAGGCTTATGAAAGATCTTGTCTTGGGAAACCAAGTCTTGTGGGGAAAGTGCACCACCTCTGCAGAGTGTAAATTGCGAAAGTTAGGATCCTAAACTTGAGAACTTAGCCTTTGATACCATGTTAATCTTAATGCACTAACCAACTATTCTAAAAGACAAATCTGATGGAAAGAGTTGGACAATCCACTTGTACAATTCAACATAGATTGACCCCAGCCACACAACGATTTTTTTATTTTGTTGAAGCTCCGGTGAGTTACATCTCATGGTACACACGATTTTACCTGCAAATTGTCAACACCCGGATTTTTAATCCTAGATGCCTGTTATGCCATACATCGCAATCCCAGGATTACCATTTTTGCGAGACATAACAGAATTGGATACCATAGTACATCATCCATTACAAACCGTACATAAGTTCTTACATAAATAGGGATCTCATGATCCAGTTCTTAATACAACATCAAGCAGCAGAATGCGTAATAATAACGGTAGCGTAGGAGAAGCTCCATCTTCGGGGTCACAGGCAATGCTGGCGATGGGAGATGATCCTAGTTGTCGTAACCTTCCTGGGGTCCATCCTCCAGGTACTCCTCTTCATAGTCTGGCCACGGGAATAGCCAGGGACAAAGCCATGAGTACTCTTTAAGTACTGGCAAACTAATACTAACAAGTGAAAGGGGTTTTTGATAATAGGACACTAGGCTCTAGGGTTGTTTTGCAAAAGACAGATTTATCTCTACTAAGTTTGGAAGCAACGAATGCTAGTTAAGGTTTTATAACACCTAAGTGGGAACTTGTATCTCATGCCACAACCCTGTTGTGGTCAAGTCAAAGTCTCAATTCATTTCACAAGTCTTTTGAAAACATCTGACGGGGGAACAGTATGGCCACTCCAACTGTCCATAACCGCGGACGCGGCTATTCGAATAGTTTGACACTCTGCAGAGATTGTACACTTTCACCACAACATTCGATACATCCGTCAGGAACAAATCCTGAATTCACCATACTCAGTATGCGGATAATCAATCCTAACCTTTCAATTAGTATAAGCACCTATCCTGTGAGTTTGGCCTCCCAACCATGACCAACTGTCATCTTGGATACTGCACAGGTGGACAATTTTCACAAGGTAGCCTCAGCTCAGACCTTGGCCATGAGGGAACTAATACTAAGGTATATAAGTTTCCAGTCAAGCCCTACCCAATCTTCGAGGATTGTGGTTATACGATAAAATTGGAATGGTATCGTATCCAGACAACCATCAGTTTTATAAAGGGCTAAGGCTCCTGCCTCAACATTTTCATCACCAAAATCATCAGGTGTTCGAAAACACATGTCAAAACATCTCAGTAGAATGATCCATCATTCTAAGGTTTTCATAACCATTTTCACCAAGTATTCCCATCTAATGTTGATCAAGTTTTATGCTTAGCACTAGCATCTACAAGTGGGGGTAAGCACTAATGAGTGGTGGTAAACTATTGGAGTTTAACTGAGTTTAATCTCATGCCTTAGGATGACAGCAAGATTATCTAGCTTAGGCCAAATTTTATGCTCTTTATGCAACCTTCAATTATCTTTCTAGTATCTACCATTTATTCCAGTACTCTCTAAGTAAGAGCTTTGATAAAGAAATAAAGTAATAAACTTGCAAGTAAAACTAGGATTGGTTTATCAAGGGGTTATGATCATATATGCTTTAAGGCATATAGGGGGCATGGTAGCAAGCAGGTATTAGCTTGCACATTCAACTAGTAGTATTAGGCTTGCTAAAGTAGAGTATCTTGCAAGTGTTAGCTTGCATAGGTCAACTTGATTAGTAAAGCTTGCATAGGTCAACTTGATTAGTAAAGCTTGCCTTGTGCAGAGCAGTGGTTGAAGTTCTCGGCTTCTTCTTCGTAGAATCCTCCTTCCTCCTCATATCCTTGGTCGGTACTAGCGTCTATATAAATACGAGGTACACAATCACCAAACAATACTTAACTACTTGCAATCATCACACAAAAGGGTCCTATAGATGATCTAGCATCATCACTAACATTACAAGATTAAAGCTTGGTTTAATTCCTTTTATTTTTAGAAAAGTAATTTCTACTCATTGAAAAACTACTTAAGATTTAATATTCTCCAAACCAAACATGGGATCATCTTGACACATGTCATCACCACATATTTTAGTTCATGGGAATGTGATTTAAAGTGGTGTCACAATTTAATAAGGTTTTACCCTTTTATTTTAATTAAATAAAGTGGCTAGAAATGCCTATGTGGAATTCTTTTATTAGTTGAACATTATATCTGTAAGTAAACCTATATATTTTTATATATTCTGAAAGGTATGGTTAAATGTGATTTTTGAGAGTTGGAATCAACTCAAAAGCTATTATGGTTTAAATTTGAAAAATGTTTGAATGCAGAAAAGATTCTGCCTTGTTATTTTTATCATGGGTGATCTACATATCCAAATGACTTGAATCCAACGGGCTTGGATTCAGCATTCCAAGACCTTTCTAACAAAATTGGTTTCATTCAATTTGGTTCACTGAATCGATCTGGGTTGATTTTTGAAACTGGGTACAGAAGTGTGTTTGAAATAAAATGGAAAAGGTTAAATTCAAATAACTGGGCTGCGCGGGAAGCGATACTGGGCCGGCCTGCTAAGCACAGCGCTTACGCGGGCTGGTTAAGTGACTGTCCCCACGCGTCAGTGAGACGAGGGGGTGTGAAGCGGTATGGGGCGATCTGGTGCGTTCGATCTGGTTCTAAGCCAACGACTGAGAGTCATCGTCGACGTTGGGCAACGTCGGCGAGACAGAAACCTAGCGCGGCCAGTGGGGGTCATTGGTCAGGCCGGGCACAAAAAACCGAAACCGAAGACCGAAACCAAAAAAAACAGGACCGAAACCGAATTTTCAGGTAATTCGGTCTTCGGTTAGTTCATCGGTCCTAGAAATCAGATGACCGAATTAATTACGGGTTGTTCGGTCTTCGACAGCTGGAGACCGAAGAGACCGGAATTTTCACAACGCATTGAATAGAATTCGTCCAGCGCATCCCAGAGAGGCCCGACCCTCTTGCTTCCCCATTTTCCTCGTGACCTTCTGACCTCGTTCAGCACAGACCTAGACTATAGTCGCTCCCGAGTCCCGGCCTGGCGCTGCCGCCCGCCGCCACACAGGAGAGACTCAGCGACGGGCGTTGCGGCCTACTCCTCACCGCATCTCCGACCGTCGACCCCGCGCATCTCCACCAACATCGCTGCATCTCCGCCATCCCCACTGCATCTCCGACCATGGGACTCTGCGCCACAACCACATCTCGACCCCCCCCCCCCCCCCGCCACCGCGTGCCGCTTCAAGTCTGTTTCCCGCACATGTCCAACACCAGGGCGCCGCCGGTCGCTACATCTCCGACCCCAACGCCAAGGTAAAATCATTCCCCTACATCAGCTATTGTTTATATTTTCTTACTCTCCTAGACTCATGTTATGTTAGTATATTGTGACAGAACACCCGAATTGGTAAACAATACTTGAGAGCAAACAGGGAATCGTCAAAGTATAGCCTATGCTTCATATAGCATGTAGTATTAGTATTTCTTCGAGTAGCTTTTCCATCCCCGCACACACCCAATGGTGTGTTTATTTTGGGGATTTCTCGTTTTGTTTTAAGCAGAGGAGGTCGTCCAAGGAGGGCAAGAGAAAATTCTGTGCATTTGCTCTGATAAACGTTCTGCTAGTGTATACAGACTCTGATGTATACGTTCTTCTAGTACACAGGAGTTCTGCTAATATATCTGTTTGTCGTTGAATCACAGAATAATAGAATTGTTTCTTCTTTTTTGTAGATGCCATCCGAATTTGAGGAAGAAATGAACCATTTTGTACTTGAGGATGAGCTGAATACACGAGAACTTGCCATTGTAGATGAACGGGAACTTGCCCTTGCGAATGCAGAGACAGGTGACAGACGAAGCTATAGCTACTGGATTGCAAGCCATAGTTAAGACTGGTGATACAGAGGCTGGGGTTATTTATTTTGTGCTGCCACCACCGTATGGTGTTGCCTTCATGCCATTTGTGTTGATTCTAGTTGTTGTATGCTCATAGTCATATGATTGCTGTCATTTTGTGATGCCACCACATTATATATACACATGTGTTGGCGGTGTTGCCATTTTGTCTGCATGTGCTGGCATTTTATATATTCGGTCTATATGGTCATGAACGAAGACCGGACCGAAAAAGACCGAAGACCGAATACAGAAAGACCGAAAAGACCGAAGGTAATTCGGGTAGCATTTTTGGATGACCGAAATTTTCAATGACCGAAAAGACCGGACCGAGCAAACCGAACAGACCAAACGCCCGGCCAGAGTCATTGGGGGCTCACCGGGGTTCAGGCGAGGGTCGGCGAGGCGGGCGAACGACAAAGTCGACGACGGCGAACCTCCTGGTACCGGCAACTTCTCTTGGGGCGGCTCCAATCGCTGGCCCCCTTCTTCTCCAGCAGCGGCAGACTCCGGTGAAATTCCGGCGAAGTGCTGCTCGCCTTGCTTTGGGAACGGTGTGGCATGATCAGTGAGGAGAGGGGAGTGAGATGGTGTGCTCAATTCGGCTGGGGGTAGCCTCTATTTATAGTGGATCGAGGGGACCGACGGGGCGTAAGGTGAGCTCGTCGTGGTCGACGGTACAGACGGCTATCGGCGTGGGCGACGGTAGGGGGCGGTGCGGTGCTCCCTGGCGATTCTCAACGACACGGTGGCGAGACGTGGGACGGTGCAGTTTGGTCGCAACGCGACGGTGCTCTGCGCGCGCCCGACGGAAGATTTAATGGCGCACAACGCGCGTGGTCCGCGCGGCGGCGAACGAGCGTGTATGCGGGGTTGCTGGGATGGTGGTGATCACGTATGCACGCGGCGAGGGCGGCGTGGGGTCTGTGGGCGTCGATCGAGCGTGGCGCACGGGGCGTGCTCTCGGCATGCTTGCTGGCAAGGTTGGCATGGTTCGTGTGTGTGGTCCAGTGGCTGGAAACGTTCGAGCGCTGGACAGAGAGTGGCGGTGGGATGTTGGCTTGCTCTCAGACATGCTGGCTAGGCTGGTTTCTCCTCCTAGCTTGCTGTCGACATGGGGGTGACAAGGGTGCATTCGGCCTGCTCACCATTGATGGCAATGCCAAGCTTACAGTGATGCTAAGGGTGTGCAATTGAGCTAGATGATCTACTAAAACCTAGTTGTAACCAGAGAGGAAACAAGTTAGGCTTCAATCACTGCTCACAATAGTGTTCAAGATTTTGATGATTTGTGTCTGCAATGTGTTTGATGAAATGGCCGCAAGAATTCAAGTTTTGAATTTTGAAAAGATTTTTAGTGGGTGTGCTAGGTTGGTGCTGCTGAGTCTGCAGATGCTTGGGTTTTAAAAGTTGAGCTTGTTTGAGTGGTTTTTAAAAAAGTGGGATCTTCTCATATGATAAAGATTCAATTTTGAATTATCATTTAAACTATGCATTTGAAAGTTTCTGGATGATCACAAAGTGGGCCTTGATACTTTGTTATGAGTACAATCAAGGGGTGCAAAGATCCAGAAAAGTTTCTGTTAAATTCTGAAAGTTTGGGACAGCCAAAGTAGACACGGAAGTTAAATTGGTCAAAATGACCATTCACTCATTTAGCTTTGTTTTGATTTATTTGTCTTTAAGAAAAGTTTGAGAATTGTTTAGATGGTGTTTATTTCACCTAAGAAACATTTTACAAGCAAAGAAACACATAAACAAGAAAATTCAAAGGAATTCAAAATGGGATGCATACACACATGCATGCTTTCATATTTTTATTTAGAAAAGTTTTTGTTAACCCTAAATTTGATGATTAGAGTTTGATGATCCAAGTTTAGTATTTTTGGGATGTTACACAAATTTAAGTTGATTTCTTTCTTTTTCCCCAACAAACCTTAAATTTGTACTGTCCTTTTTTTACCCAGACGCAGAGGACGACCGACCAGCCGAGCCATGCTAAATGCAAAACATGTCACGACGCGTAGAGCAGCGTCACACTAAGCTGGGCCATACGGTCACACGCAACTCACATGTATTTTGACCGCATAGGTGGTCCATGGAACCGATCATTTTTTCCAATGCACCCTCGCGAGATGCCAGCTAAAATGTTCGGTTTGCATGTTATTTCATTGTCTACCTAGCACTGGTAGAAAACGCCCCATGCGTCCCGGTTGGTAAGGGCCATTAGTCCCGGTTGCCCAACCGGGACGGGACAATCGGGACTAAAGCTCTAACCTTTAGTCCCGGTTGCCCCACCAACCGGGACAAATAAGGGCACACGTGGCCGCTACTCCGTGCAATGTGGGGAGGACCTTTAGTCCCGGTTTGTAATACAAACCGGGACTAAAAGTTTTTTTTTAATTTATTTTTTTAAAAAAATTTGATTTTTTTTTCAATTTTTTCTTAAACCTTTGAATTATTTGGCTCGTTGATCTCCCACATCTCTCATTTTTAACACTAATTATACTTAATCTTAGTTCAACTCGTACTTACAGTCAAACTTCCCATCCAGTCACCCATCCTAGCACTACTCCACCCCAGCACGCTTAACTTCTTCATTCCATCTCTCCCACCTGCGCGAAGGACCAAATATCTTGTTGTCAAGACTAGTATATCAATCTTATTAACTCATATCGATATGTGACACGTTTTTTTGAAATTAAGAACAACTAATTTTAGTAAACAACAATAAATAATTAATAATAACATTTTATTCTAATGAAAGTAAAAACTAATTAAATTAATATTTTATTCATTTTTGCCATTTATTCATTTAATATGACATAAACAATATCTTCAAATCTGTAAATCGAAATTTAATAAATAATATATCCATTATTATCAGAAAAATGCGAGGAATTCAAATATAACATAAAAAATACTAAAATAATTTTTTTTCTAAAATAATTTTTTTCTTTTCGATTTTTTCCTGCGGATGGAGCTAGCGGAGGTTCAAGCTTCAATCTGGCGCTCGTTGATAAACCAGAAAAAATTCACCGGGTTGATAAACCAGCAAAACCCGCTCAAATTAAACCCGTAGATGCACAGGCTTAGGCGTGTCCGTGTTAGGCTAGGAGCCTTTTTGCCAAGTCGAGATAACGTCCAGCCATCAAGTTGTAACACGTCGAGTAGAGACAAAGAAATAAAGAAAAATCAATATAAAAGATTGTTTCGAAGGCATTAGGTTGATACACATCTTCAAAATTATACTATTAACTATTAGATTTTTAATTTAGGGCTAGGATTTAACTAGGTCCATCTAATTACGTCCAAGTCACGTTCTCGCACGACATATAGTTTTCTTTCCTTTTATTGGTCTGCGCCATTAGGTTCCATCGGTGCAGCGACTCAAATCAGAAAAAAAAAGAATTGCCTATTAACGTGCTATAATCAGCTTAGCACGATGGACATCCAGCTTGAATTAGAAAAAGAAAGCACTAGCTATTGACACGCTCCACTAAGCTTAGCCCGATCAATACTTTTAGTCCCGGTTCGTATCACTAACCGGGACTAAAAGGGGTGCCCCGGTGCCAATCCCTTTAGTCCGGGTTGGTAATATGAACCGGGACTAAAGGTCACACCTTTAGTCCCGGTTGGTGATACGAACCGGGACTAAAGGTATTGGCACTGGGGCACCCCTTTTAGTCCCGGTTGGTGATACGAACCGGGACTAAAGGTCCCGTTTGACCCGGGACTAAAGATATATGGCGTTCTAGCCGTTGGAACCGGGACTAATGTTCACATTAGTCTCGGGTTCAACCATAACCGGGACTAATGCTCCAAATTAGGGTGGACGTATGGCTCTTTTTCTACTAGTGTAGCATGCTGCTTCTTTCACGGAATAATTTGTTTGATTAAGAAGCTCGTTTAGTTTCTCAACACACAATGGGCGGTGGAGTGATGCACAAACGGAGTGTAAGAGCATCTCCACTCGTCTACCCAAGATGTCGATCCGGACGCCAAAATTAGGTCCGGACGCCGAAAATCGGTCCAGTCGTGTACCCAGGGACTTGTTTTCGTCCGGATTTGGGCGTGTTTTGATCCGGCCTACCCAGGCCAAACCCAGGTTTCCGGGTACGCCCTTGGGACGCCGCGAAAACGGGCATGGGCCAGCTCTATCGGCGAGACCGTCCCATTCCCACCCACTCCACTTCCCCAGACTGCGGCGACGAGCTCCCAGCGCCCCTGTCGCCATGACTTCGCCGGCGGAGCTTCCCGCGCCGAGACAATGCCCACGCCTCTAGATACGCTCGCCGCAGTTGCCGCCCACCTCCACGCCTTCTCCGTCGCCGCTTTCACCGATCGAGCTTCGCCGTAGCTCTGCTTCGCTGTGTGCTCCCACCACCACGTCCGCCAAGTGTTCGGCATTTGGCAGGATTCGGCCATGGACTCCGACGAGGACGAGATACTCGCCATGGACTCCGACGAGGACGAGATACTCGCCATGGACAACAACAAAGAGGAGATGCTCGCCGTACTCCTGGAGGAAGAGAGCGCCGAGGTCGCAGAAGGTGAAGAGCACTTGCAGATGGCGAAGCCGAAGCGCGGTGGTTCGACGCCAGGTCGCCGGAAGTGCAAGGCGAGACAAAGGATAGAGGGATACTGCATGTTGTACGCTGACTACTTCGCTGACCAGCCACTCCATGGAGAGGACGTGTTTCGCCGCCATTTCAGGATGAGCCGGAAGCTCTTCCTCAAGATCGTGCATGCCATCCAGGAGTTCGACCCATATTTCATTTGCAAGAAGGACTGCACCAGCTTGGTTGGGTTTTCCTCACGTCAAAAGTGCACCGTGGCGATGAGGTTGCTTGCATATGGAGCGCCGGCCGATGTTACCGATGACTATCTTCGCATAGCCGAGTCCACCGCCATTGATTGCTTGTACAGGTTCTGCAGGCCAGTGATTGCAGTGTTCGGGGAAGAGTACTTGAGATCACCCACTGCTCCAGCAGAGGTTTGCATTTGGTGTGCTCCAGCAGAGGTTTACAGTTGTCCGGTTCCCTGCTATGACCTGGTCGAAAGATCAGATGTGGGAAGTGATGAACTGTTGTGTGGCCTTGCACAACATGATCATTGAGGACGAGAGGAACGATCCAGTGAGTTTGCTCGAGGAGAACGAGTCATACTACAGACAGGGTCCTCTTGTCGAGCCTGATCATCAGGTGCCTCCAACCTGGGCTGCATTCATCGCCATGCGTCAGGAGATCCGAGATCTGGCGGTGCATCAACAGCTGCAGGATGATCTTGTTGAGCACCTATGGATACGCAGGGGCAACACGACGTAGATGCCGAGCATGAACTGGCCGAACTTGGCCGAAATATGTTGTACTTTCACTGCAGGCCGAACATGTTTACATTTACGCCGAACTTTGGTCGTAAACTGTTTTGTATTCATTATATGCCGAACTATGCCGAAATCTGGACGAACTTGAGCCGAATTTGAGCAGAAACGGGCGACCCGGGAACTCGGGCTGGGTACGCGAGTGGGAAACTGGGCGTACCCAGGCCAAAAACTTGCTTCGTCTGGCCAAAGTTTGGTCCGGATTTCGGCCTAGGTACGCCCAACGAGTGGAGATTCTCTAAGAGCATCTCCACTCGTTGGCCGAACCCAGGCCAAAATCTGGACCTTTTCCCAGCCGGAAGGCGCAAGTTTTTGGCCTGGATACGCCTAGTTTCCCACTCGGTTACCCAGGCCGAGTACCCAGGCGAACACAAAACGGCTATATATTTGAATCTTTATTATCGTTCCCGCCGGCGAGTGCTCGGCCACAAGGTGTTCGACAGATACGCCTACAAGTTCGGCGACATATTTTTATTACATAACAAGGGAAACAACTCTCAGTCGTCGACGGGGATGGGCTCCTGCGGCGTGGCCGACACGGCGTTGTCGTCCATCTCGCCGGTGAAGGCCCCCGGGTTGGAGGAAGTCGAAGCAGAGCTCAGCGTGGGAGCGTACGGCGCAGGCACGTTCGGCGCAGAGGAAGGGGAAGCTGTGATCATGCCCTCCAGGTTGGCCTGACGTTGCGCCATATACCAGGCCTTGACCAGCGAGCTCATCTTCGATGTGTCCTCGCCGCCCATGAGGAACTTGAGGTCCGTGTGGCACTTCTTGGCGGCGTAGTTGGCCTTCTTTTCGGCGAGGCTGGCTTTCTTCTCGGCGAGGTTGGCCTTGATGAGGACCATCTTTTCCCCTTGTGTCTCGATCAGCTTCTTCCAGCGCTCCTCGCTCTTCTCAGCCCTCTTCTTGACCTGCGCCCTTGTGTCGGCGAGGCATTTCTCGATCGAAGCCTGGAGACGCTCGGCGGGAGGTCCGGCGGCCTTGAGCATTTTCGCCTTCTTCTGGCCGAGCTCAGGTCTTCCTTCGCTGGCAGCAGTGGCCGGGGCCTCGGGGTTGTAGACGCCGTCCTTGCTCTTGGAGAGACTCAGGAGAGTGTCCCGCCACTTCTCGCAATGCTCGATTTTCTCGAAGACATGATGGAACTTGAACTCCATCTTCATGTCCTCTCGAAACAGAGCAAGTGCACGATGCAGCTGCAAAATGGAAGTGTGTCAAGTTTGTCAAAATGGAAGAGAGTGCACGACAAAGATAGTGTTCGCGATTACCTTGTTGTCCATGTTCTCCCCACTGGCTTGTGTGCGGTCGACTTCTTCCACGCAGCTATGCCACTTGCTGCACGCAGTTTGGATGATCGCCCAGTGGTTGGTTATTGCCTTCTCCCCCCGCTCCATGTGGATCTTGCGATACTTTGGGTCACACATGCTTCGCTCGTCGAATGCTGCCCATGCGCCGCCAATGATTATCGGAATGTTGGTTCGCACCGGTGATCGGATCCATGCTCACCGTCTTCCAAGCTTCGGCGAGGCAGGTGTCCTCGGCCACCGTCCATTTGACCTGAGCATCCGCCGAACTGCCCGGCTTCTTCTTCCCCTTCTTGCCTTTTGCCTCAGTCTCGGCGTCCTCTGGCTGCGTCTGCTCGGCCTGGGTCTCGTCGGCATCGATGACGGCGAGGTCCTGGGACTCGATGCCATGCTCGGCGTCGGCCCGGGTCTGCTCTTCCATGAAGAAGGAGGGGTGGTTCGTCGCCGAGCCTGTTGCGATCAGGTCCTCCATGTACGCCTCGGTCGTCATGTCGGCCGGAAGGGCGCCCGGCATTCCGCCGAACAGGTTGCACGCGTCGGCCTCGCCGAAAGGCGCCGAGCTTCCGCCGAAGGGCAGCGGTCCGCGGCGCAGAGCATGTCTTGCGTACGCCGGGAAGGCGGAGTAGGGGATGTTGATGTCGACGCCGAAGGCCGAAGGAGGGCACGGCGCCGGGCAGGGGGAAGATGACATTGGGGTTGAAGCCGCCGTCGAACTCGGGCGACGAGGAGTACCTCTGCCGAGCAGCCGCCTGGCTCTCCTGGAAGCTGGCCGGAGAGATCGGCGAGAAGCCGGCGGGTGAGCCGACGCTAGCCTGGCTCCCCCAGTACGGCGCGCCCATCAAAGCCGAACGCGTCGCCGCCGCCTGCCTCGCCTTCACCATCGCCTGTTCTTTCGCCGCCGCCTTCACCATCGCCTTCTCCTCCTCCGCTTGCTATTGCCGGAGCTTCGCCCTCTCCTTCCTGTCCTTCCGCTCGGCCGACGAGATCTGCCTGACCTGCTCCTTCTTCTCCCACTCGGCCGAGGACATGCCCTCCGGCTTCGTCGGCGGCGCTCTCGGCTTCCTCGCCTTCTTCTCCGCCGGACCCTCGCCAAGGATCGATCTGGATTGGACGAAGCTCTTGGGCGGCATGTCGGGCGTGGAGTTTGGCGGAGTGCGGGGGTGGGGGGAATGGGGAAGAAAGGCGGGAGGGGGGAAGAAAAGGGCGGGAGCTCGGCGAAGTGGCGGGAGTGGTGCCTTCTCTCGCCGACAGAGCTGGCCCACGCCCGTTTTCGCTGAGTCCGGCGTACCCGGGATCCTGGGTACGACCTGGGTAGGCCGGACAAAACACGCCGAAATCCGGACGACAGATCCCTGGGTACGCGACTGGGCCGATTTTCGGTGTCCAGACTAAAATTCGGCGTCCGAACCGGCGTCCTGGATATGCGAGTGAAGATGCTCTAACACACCATGAAGTAGACACCGAATACTTGGTTTCTCATATCCGGGGACTGACCTAAAGCTGCGCCTCGTATCCAACGACTCTCCATGCATGCATAGGTAGCACCGGTTGGTACCAAATCCGCGTTATGTATAAAATAGGTGTGTGATTAGATGCCCCTCTGTCTGTAGCCCAGATTATTGAGTTTTATGCACGTCAGAAAAGTTGACAGCTATCATTGGCAACCATCCGTCGTTGTGTTCAAAGTTTATTTTGCTATGTTTGTGCGCTAATCGTGGGATTGCAGAAAATGTCAAATGTACTGTAGAAGAATACAATTAATTAATCGTCAGCTTGGCCTACTACATTGTACATTCATCTCGTGATTTTTTTTTCATTTAGCACATAATTAGAAATAAAGTAGTTTTAGAACAGACGAAATGCGTCATTATAAGAGGTTAAGCTCCTGTCTTATAGAAGTTCTTGGCCAGATCAGCCATTGATTTGCATATGTATAAGTCGTCATGTTGGTATGTCACGTGTGCTAATCTATGGGTATAGAATAACGCAACACGGTAGTATTTAAATAAGAGATGAGGAAAATATCGAGCAGGAATCTTATCTTCAGTAAAAAAAAGTCAAATACGACATATCTATTAGCATAGTTATTAATCTTGGTCCGGCTAGCTGCTTGATGTATACTTGTTACCTACTATACTTATCATGATGTATACTCATCGGTCAGCATCCAGACTCTTGACCTTGGGCGGCTAGAGTATTTCCCTCTTTAAATCTATGTGTAAATTGATGAGCTAGCATATACAAAGTTGCGCGTTGGTTTCCCATCTCACCAAACAAAAACATAACATTGAAGCAAAGTACATTGGATGCTTGGTCTAACGTCTTAAAAAAATATGGTAGTACTATAATATTCTTGACCATACCGTCCTTTTTTTTTGAGATAAACCATTCTTATATTAAGCAAGCAAACCGTCTCATTAAAAACCTTTCAGTCCCCCTAGGTATCCTGATAAGGAAAAAAATGCGCCTGAAACTTTTTTTTTTGCGAAAAGTGCGTCTGAAACTTGCTGATACAGTCATAGTACAGTTACATCGTTTACAAGCGAGTTTAAATAAAACTAATGGGATCATCGTCCTAGGTACAAGTGATCTTGTTCTGAAAGCAAAACCTAGCTATATCATCATCCACCTGGTTAACTTCTCTTGGACAAAATTGATAGGAGACACTCCTATGAAAGAAGCAAGATCCACACAATCTGCAAGAATGGCCGAAGATTCACTCCACCATATGTCGCTCCTGTTGCATGCTTCAATGATTTCAAGTCAATCAGATTCCGCAGTGACTATTAAATCCCAATCTGTTAGCAAGATCGAGGCCCTCTCTCATTGCCATTGCTTCAACCATAGCCATCGAAGACACGTATTGGATATTAAAGCCTGCAGCTACAACAAATTGTCCTTTGTAATCCTGAATTATCACTCTTGCTGAACCAGGGCGTGATTCTTCATGGAAGGATGCATCCACATTGACTTTAACATATCTAGGCATTGGTTTTGACCATTTATCTTGTCTCGTCATACCAGTACTTCTAGTGGTTTTTGCAGCACTAGCTGTTATCGCCAGAATTGATACCTTGCATTTAGATAATGGGGGAACTTCTTCGTTATGTGTTCGACAACGTCGTATCCACCATAAGTACCAACAAGTCATGGCCACCGTCTCCTTTAATTGGACTATCTGCATACCTGGAGAAATATTGTTAGAGGAGCGAAACAAGTGCTCCAGTATACCTGATCCTGCTCGGTCAACTAGAGCCGCTTCATCGATTAGGGATTTGATACCTAATTCAGCCCAGAGATCAGCGGCGGTAGAGCAAGTAAATAACAAGTGTCGGATATCTTCTGCTCCTTGATGACAAATTAGAAATATTTTCATCTCGTGAAATAAATAACAAGTGTCTGATAACAAGATTCATCTCTGTGATACGTACTTCATCAAAGTAAAAATATTTTCATTTAACACATAATTAGAAATAAAGTGGTTTTAGAACAGACGAAATGCATCATTATAAGAGGTTAGTCTCCCGTCTTATAGAAGTTCTTGTCCAGATCAGCCATTGATTTGCATATGTATAAGTCGTCATGTTGGTATGTCATGATTGCTAATCTATGGGTATAGAATAATGCAACACGGTAGTATTTAAATAAGAGATGAGGAAAATATCGAGTGGGAATCTTATCTTCAGTAATAAACGTCAAATACGACATATGTATTAGCATAGTTAATCTTGGTCCGGCTGCAGGATGTATACTTGTTACCTACTACTACTTATCATGATGTATACTCATCGGTCAGCGTCCAGACCGAGGGAGAGTTCGTGAAGAGGTGGCTAAACCCTAGGCGAAGTGAACCCTAGATTGTTCAATCACAAGAGTTCGTGAAGAGGGGCACCAGTATGCAAATTGTATCATACTCGCCCTTGAAACTCGATCTCCCCGGGGGCGAGTTTAAAATTCCGCTCAATTCTGGCGATTGAAATTCCGCTCTGATCTCCTCGGGGGCGACACGGTGGAAGAGGTGGCTAAATCCTAGGCGGAGCGAACCGCTCTGATACCATGTAGAATTACGGAATATTAATTGTATTCATTGTGGCCTCAAAGGGCTATTTATATAGATTACAAGACTGAGGAGGGGCAATAAGAATACTAGAGATATAATTAAATTACAAACTTAAACTACCAAATATAGTCCAAACCGTGATATATTTTAACAGTTGAGGTCCCACTCCCTGCCATCGCCGGAACAACAGACGGAGGAGACATGAACCTATGGCTGACCGGCGGAGGGAAGGGGCAAAGCGTTCTCGGCCCCTAGTGGCAGAAGGGCCTTTGTACCATTTTAAATGTTTGATTGACTTGTGTTAGTTCTACTAGGGCTTTTCACTAGGTAACATGTGTTGTATGTTCGAACTTCTGAAGACCCGTCGGATCCGTATTTTAGACTCAGTATTTTGGAGGTTCTTATGAGGTAGTGAGTGCTTGCGCGTTCTATAGGGGTGAGAGTGTATGTATTTTTTTCGAGCTCCGGAGTTTCGGAAAGGAAAAAAAATTCAACCAGTAAAAAAAGATCGTTCTGGTCGCAGGCTGGATCTTGGCTTGAATAGCCTTGTCGAGCCCGAGCTGCTTTGAAAGCCCAGCCCAGCCCAGCTCGACATAGCGAGCAGCCTCTCCAGCCCGCACCGCCCCGCCGCTAGGGTTTTTGATTTTTCTCTTCTCGCCTTCCTTCGCCCTACGCCGGCTTCTCAGGCTCTCGTCCGCTCCCCGTTTCAAATCCCACCGCCGCCGCCGTCGCCGTCGCCGCCGCCATGGTGAGGCTCAACGCCGACCTGATATGGAAGAGCCCCCACTTCTTCAACGCCGTCAAGGAGCGCGAGCTCGACCTCCGAAGTTTGCTTCCTTCCCCTCCCCTTCCCTCCCCCTCACCCATCAGATCTAGGGTTCTGCCTTGTTCGCTCCTCTAACCGGTTTTGATTTGTTTCCTTTTTCCCGGCAGGCAACAAGATCGCCGTCATAGAGAACCTCGGCGCCACCGAGGTGAGCTCCGCTTCCGCCACACCACCCGGCTGGTGCTGTACCCTTTTCCTTCTCGTTCCAACTAGTATTATCATTGCATGGCTTCCTTACTGTTCCCCGGTGGTATCGCCCTGTAAGAACATTGGTATACTCCTTAGAGTGGACACAAACCGTTGGTGCTAGGTAGAGGCAGTACGCTCTGCTAGTGCTGGATAGCTCGTCTACTGATGTAGGAAAAACAGTACGGTGCTATTGATTTGCGTAGCTAGCGGCCCTCTTTTGAGTAATTAATAATGCTGCAATCAAAGGGGACAGGGAGTAATTCTAACCTTGGATTTTGTAACATCTCTGCTCTTCGATTTGTAATCCTTGCCCATGTAATAAGCAGGGAAATTAACCTCTGCCAGTGTGTACTGTTGTTGCTGCACCTGAGCACTTCATTTTTCATCTTAAGTCGTGTGCCACATAGGTTATTTTCACTTAAACTTAACCTGGTAATGTCTAGCCGGGATTACAAAGGCGTGTTTTGGGTACTCTCTGAGCATTTTGAGAGTAGTGTCAGCCAAACTTAAACCGGTAACATTTTGACCGTTGTGTCAGCCAATTGATAGTCTAATGTACATGGGTTTTCATGCTGCTGTTACTGATTCTACTATGAGTGATATATCTTGGTGATTTCTTCTATAGTGATGGCTTACTATTTAATCCTAGTTTTGTTTGAAACTGAACGACATGGTCGTAGTTTGTTGAACTGTTTGTAGTTCCTCCAGTTTCTTCTCTAGCTGTGTTTATAAGTATCTTTGTTCCTTTGTCATATAACAGGACCAATTTGATACGATTGACTTGTCGGATAATGAGATTGTCAAGCTCGAGAACTTCCCTTTCATGAATCGCCTTGGCACTCTGTTAATCAACAACAACCGAATCACCCGTATCAATCCCAACCTCGGTGGTATGAGGAACAATACCTTGTCTCTTTGGCATGTGCTTGCATCAAATTGCATAATTTGGTCCATAGCTTGTCTGTTCCTTCATTTTTTTGTGGTTTCTTCTCATGTAGAGTTCTTACCGAAGATGCATACTTTGGTGCTGACGAACAATCGTCTTACAATGCTTGCGGAGATTGACCCCCTTGCTTCTCTTCCAAAGCTGCAATACCTTAGCTTGCTGGATAACACTGTAACTAAGCAGCCAGACTACCGGTTGTATGTGATCCACAAATTGAAGCATTTGCGTTTGCTGGATTTCAAGAAAGTGAAACAACAGGTTAGCAAATGCCATGTTCTTGAGAATACAGTTATTTCCTGCTTTTGATATTTCAGAATCATCTGTAGTCAGGTCTCATTTATTGAGATCCATTTTATGAAAATATTATTCTGTATAGGTGCCTAAGCTTTTATTCTGAAGGTGTTCTGTTCAGTTTGCGTTGCAGTTTCTCTCATTTGATAACTAAACATGGTTTCTATTGTCAACACCCTAAGTTTGCATTTTTTTAAATGCCGTAACATCATTAGCCGTTTGTTTGCAATCTTGCTGCATTAAAATTTTCTATGTTCTACATATACGGAGAAAGCTCTCTGGCTATATGTTCTGTTTTCCAATGAAGCCAGAATGATATACAGCCATCAATATATATTTTACATACCTAGGATATGAATCCTTTTAGATGTATCTAAGTTATGACTTAGTTACAAACTTAACAACTTTGTAAGATCACTTGGTTTACACTAATTAATAAGCTATGGCTGCGTTAAATCATCTGTTGAAGTAATGTTCTTAATATTCTTTAGTCCATTTGTTGAAGTGAATATATTTACTATTTAGTGAAAGACACCACCTAGATGCTATCATGCTAACCCCTGGAGAATCAAAGCAAGGTCACTATTTGGCAGTTTATGAGTACTGTCAGTCTTTTCTCGTATTCATTTTCTCCATTTCGCCCCTTTGTTATGGCTTTTCATTTTGGTAATGGAACTAGGTTTTTTTGTTTATTCATATCATGTCCTCATTTTCTCCATCATGAAGTGTTTTAGAAGTTGCGAATATGTACACAAACCCCGTCGCTGCTTGATTTCTTGATTTATTCCCCACAGGTTCATTCATTTCATTTGGAATGATTTCCAAAATGATCTTGGAATTGACCGCAGAAGTGCTGGCAGCAAAAGGGGCAAAAGAGCAACTCTTTTAACTTCGAGTTTTCTGAATTAGATGCATGAATACCATTGAATGCTTTTAGTTGGCATGCTTTTCTGCGTTATTTTGGGGGTGCATGATTTTGTTTATATTTCTGAAATTTTGTGTGAGATTCAATGTTTCTGTAGGAGAAAATTGCAGCAGCACAAAAGTTCTACTCAAAGGAGGCAGAGGAAGAGGCAAAGAAGGTAGCTGCCAAAGCTTATATTCCAGTAAAGGTGGCTCAAGATACCACAAAGGACCAGGGTCCTAAAGTAGTTGCTCCAACACCCGCACAGATCATGGCTATCAAGGTACTTAGGCTCCCTCGTTCTATGTTGGACTTGTCCTGTTCATTCTATTATTACAAGTTGAGCAGACCTCCTATTACTTGACTGGCATTCAGAAAAAAATGTTCTCAGCTCTTATACTGGCATTATGGTCTTGATATTTAGCTTCATATGTTTCAGTCTTACCATGATGTCCATGGTCATCTCTGTTACTTAGCTATCATGTGTTCTCAACTACCATATCTATGTTTTGTTGATTGAAAACGGCATTATCTTCTATCTCCTTTGTTATACATCTGGCTGTGGATTCTGGTTTAACTAGTTTTGCATTTGTAGGCTGCTATTGTGAACTCTCAGACGCTTGATGAAGTTGCACGGCTCGAGAAGGTAAACATGCCCTGTCATTATCTCTGGTGCTTTGTACACTTTTGAGCAGCCACCTTGTGTACTGACATGCTGTTTGTCACTGTGATTAGGCATTGAGCACTGGCCAAATCCCTGCTGAGTTTGCGACCCCCAAGCCTGATACTAACATGGCTGAAGCTTCAGAGGAAACCGACAAGATGGAGACAGACGGTCAGGAGCAAGAGAACACGGCTGATGAGGAGAAGCAAACCGAAGAAAGCACCCCAACCCCAATTCAAGAGGTGCTTTTGTTTGCAGTGCTTTTCCCTTTCATTTCGTATGTTACCAGCTGGCTCCAATAGCCGTTTCTTACATGCTTGTGTTTGTTTAACTTCACAGGATTGATGTCATGAGCATACACATGCATCATCTGGGACCATTGTCGAGTCTGGTCGCCAGTTTCTTGGGCATGGGAAAACGTGCTTCGACGAATGCCTAGTCTCACCGAACGTCCTCCTAATGTCAGTGTTGGTGTACCTTGTGGATGCTAACAACAATTTCCAGTACATGTGAGCTGAAGAAAGAAAATGAGTTTGATTTTAGACCTGCTGCTCCTAGGTTTGTTGCTGTTGTAGACTCTAGACAAATGGCATGCAGATCCTGAATGTTGCCTAGACTGTATTCACGCAGAATGTCGCTGCCAACTTGATTGGGCTCCATTGTTTATATGTTGCTCGAATTTAGTACTGTACTATTTACCGAGATAATTTAGTACACCTATTGATAGTTTGCTTCTCTAATTTGCATCTTGCTGGGCTTCTAATTTTAAATAAAAGCAGAGGAAATATCCGTGTCTGCTCAACAGTTTGATGGCTAGATAGCCAAGGTGCTTGTGGCGCATGAAGTCGGACAACATCCTAGCTAGGACTAATGTTGCTAACAAACTAACTCAATTTCTTAATCAATCTCAACCCCAAAACAAGAAACATTTCAACCATCAAGTTTTCATGAAGTGAATATGCATGGATCATGCTGGCAATTTTTCTATAGCTCGATCCATAGCAAAGAGTACTGCTATACACACGATCATTTTTTATACGATTCACACATGATGAGCGCGCCCGGCCGCTCAACCTCGTGATTGCTATATACTCCCTCTGTTCGGGATTATAGGTCCTACGCGCATACCTAGGTTGTTAATTTGATCAATAAAATATAACTTATATATTACAAAAATTATACCGTTAGAAAATATAACCTCTAAAGTTTTTAATGGTATAATTTTTATGCTATATTATTTATATTTTCATGTTCTTATAATCCCAAACGGAGGGAGTATAGCCAAAAATCCATACAACTCAGTCGGGGTTCCTCAAAATCCACAACCCAATTTTCTATTTGTCGAATATAAGACCGGCTATATCTAGGAGCCATGTGATATCCAATCTACACAGCCGTCACGAGCCACTGCTAAATAAACTTTGTTGCATCTACGTTAGGAGGTCATGGCGGCGAGGTTCACAACCTATGATTCCCACTTCACTGTAAGATCTTGATCATAATAGCTAAGAAGAATTGTTAATTCCATTCATCTTGTGGGAACATGTAAATCTTAAATGCGCAAGTTGGATTTGCAGGTGGTTGATGCTTCGAGCAGTGCTCCTTCACAAGTTCATCTTCCTCCCATTCCTCCCTCTTCGGTTTGTTTTTTAAGTTTTCGTTCATCTTATTGTCTCAGGCTTATTGTTCCATGCTCATGCTTTTCCATGCTGATAGGGTCATCCATATGTTGGATCCAACAATGTATCGGTCGCTCTGTCTTTGCCGTCTCCTCCATCTCCAAATCAGTAAGAAATCCAGTAACGCCTACTACGGCTTCTCACCCTGGCCCACCCAATTTGGACCCCAGGAAGCAACTGTGACTTAGTATGTTTAGTTCATTCTTTCGAAATAGGCTTTCGCCCCGCTATATTAATATAGCAACCACACGATACAAACTGCTGGGCAGCAGCACACTCAAGCCCAAAACGAAAAATAAGAGAAAGAAAAGAGAAATAAAAGCCAACAATGACAGATCGACTAAACAAGGGTAACCCGCAATCGCTGCGCCCTCCGACGATGTACCACCACGTGCCTAGCATTCCAGAGCGCCGCGTACCAAGTAAGACCTTCAATAAGGGGGCGACGATGACGACGCTGTTACCCGGACTAGTCCTAGGGGTTTCCCCCGGTACTCGGAGGGGAGTGAAAAAGGGGTACACCCGACGCCCTCCAGGAAGGAACGATGACACCCGGAGGCGTCACCGCGTCGGTGCCGGACGGGCCGACATGGATTTCTCCCGACCCCCCAAAAAGCCACTCCCCCAAATGCTCTGGCATGCTCCACCACACTTTGCCGCCCACCAACATGCGCCACCACGATCGAGATGCCGCCCTTGTCTGTCTCCCTGAGATCACCGACACGAGGCCTAGAGGAATAGGGCAGCACAACATGAATCGGAGGTGCCAGCGGCGCCGCCGGCGGGAGAGAATTACCTCCACCGTGTCACGGTAGCCGACCGGACGTGGTATTAGTGTCACACCAGGCCCCGCCGGGCCCGGCCGGACCCAGATCGAGCGAGCAAAGCCCCCACTGCCTCGCTGCAGCAGGCCAGCAGCAACGCTGCCACCACCCAGATGCCCACTCGAGCTACACCTTCACCTCCGGGAACCACCACAGTAGTGTGACGTCCGACCTGCCTGGACCCAGATGGGGCCCAAAGGGCCCAGATCTGGGCCGAGCGGGCGCTGCCGCCAACCTCCGCGGAGCTCACCACCAACGGCCGCGCCCCGCGCCGTCGAGCTCCCAGCCGACGTCGAGCAACCCCGTCGCCATGCCGAACCACCGCCGTTGAGGAGCACCGCCACCGGCCGACCCTCCCGAGCCGAGCCCCATGCGCGCGGGAAGAAGAGCGCCCGCCGCCGCCGGCACCGCGCGGGCAACGCCCGATGGCGTCTGCCGGCAACGGCAGGGAGGGAGCTGTCGGGGAGGCGCTAGGGAAGAGAGGCGCGGGGTGCGCCGCTCCGGTCGCCCGCGCGGGGAGCGACGCGGAGCGGTCGTGTTTTTTCCGACAACAAGCCACAATCATGTTTAGTTCATTGAACTTGTAATAATTCCGAACTTGTGAATATCATGTGAGAAAAGGGCAACAATCTTGTAACCATTGTCCTACTATGTTAACTCTCTCCGGTCCTATCCAAAAAGTAAGCCAAGATAAGTATTGCACTTTGTTAGAGTGAACTCATGTTTTTGTGCTTCATTCGCTTGTAGGTTTGCATCACCGACTTAGTATGATTAGTTCATTGAACTTAGTATGTGACACATGACTTGTCATTGCAACTGAGGTTGAAAGCATGGTTTTTAAAATCAGACCGGTTCGGTGGTCTGGCCGAAAAAAACCCTAAACCGATGGCATCACGAGTTTTTTAAGAGGCAGCAGTCCAAACAACAAAAAACCAGGGAGAAAGATTTTGTAAGAGCAATTGGACTCGCGACTAAGTAAAATAGACCACATATGGGTCAATACCACTTGGGCACATTATGTTGTGATTACATACTGAAATATACAGTATATTTACGTTTCATGGTCATTTTATTTCGAAATTTGCTTAAAATGATAACTAAAAGGACGATTTTTTATCGCCATCAAACCGGGCCGGTGGTCCAACTACCAAACCAGTGAACCAGTCTCCTCACTGGTTCATTTACCGGTCCGGTTTTAAAAACTATGGTTGCAAGAGTGGAGTTGTAAGTAGGATATACACTAACACAGCGCTTAGATCTCCGGCGCCTGAGAACTTTTTATGTCTAAGTCGGCTGATGTTATCATACTATTTATGCTAATTCTTAGTTGCAACCTAAACGAGTGGAGATGCTCTTAGGCATTGAGCACTGGCCAAATACCTGCTGAGTTTGCGACCCCAAGCCGTAAATCGACGAGATGGAGACGGACCGCCAAGCCTCTCATTTAGCATCCAACCCCGGTTAAAGCGTTTATGATACCTCTGCTAGATTTGTTGGTGTTGTAGACTGTAGACAACATAGGCAAATATTCTGAATGTTGATGAGAGTAGTTCAGACGCATTATGTCGATAACGACTTTGCTTGGGATTCCTTGTCAGTTTGTTACTGATTTCTGAGATAATAACATATTACACCCGTCAACAAGTTTATTTTTTAGATAAAAAGGGCCTCGCCCCGGTTCCTATTACTGAAACCAACGAGTTTGTTACAAAATTTATTTTCCAGCACTCAGGCAACTGCAGACTACAACTGCCAGAAAACACCAACACATCCAGAAAACTACAGTCTCCACTACACACCATCTACCTAGTTTTTCGACTTACTACAACACCCACCATACCCCACATCTGGGAAGATGTCCCAGGATGTACACAACATGTACCACAAGGAAGCACTAACGGGTCACTACCCTAAAGAGCTCCCCATCACCAACCATCACCAACTCTTTATCATCCAGGGTCCTCGATCGCCAGGTCGTTCATGGTGATCCAGGTTTCTCCATTGACAGTTGAAACATTCTTGAGGTCCACCATTGCTTGAGACATTCTCCTTTTCCCCATCGCCAACCATGCTCCGGCCACAACAGCTGAGGAGGAGCTCGTGCGAGACTCTCCAACCTGGTCACCAACATGTTTAGCATGCCTTTTCCTCCCTCTTCCAGTAGAATACCCCGCTGAGCAAGATTATACGCACATTTCCTCCAAATCTCATGTATACCAGGCCAGATAGAACGGTTGAAACACATATCATTCCTTATGATACATAAAGACCACAAGAAGACATCATGTAACACATTATCAACTCTATAGAGTTTCTTATTTTGCCATTTATTCGCCATTTTCTCAAAATTCATACAATTATAACCTCTGTCAGCAAGATCAACAAGGATATGCCAAGCATCTTGAGCCACAACACACTCAAAAAATAGATGATTGCGGGTTTTAGATTCATTACAGAATAAACATGATAAATCATCTACATTTTGTCTCTTAACCAGGTTATCTCTCCTGAGCACCCTATTATGTGACAACAACCACATGAAGAAATGTATTTTTGGGGGAACCTTAATATTCCAGACATCATGTACATGAACAGGTATAACCCCTCTAAATTTTTTTTGAACTGTTTTTTTTAACTGGTATAACCCCTCTAAAATTAATAACAACATATAAAGATTTGACACTATCTTGCCCATTAGGCTGAAAACCCCACATAAGACAATCTCCTTTAGCACCAAAGTGCAGAGATCTAGCTATATTCAAAACTTCCTCCCATTGCAGCAGCATTTTCTGATCAAATCATCTCCTAAAGGTGAATTTAAGGTTTTCCCCTCCCAAACATCAGCAATACAGGATTTTTTTCATTCAAAATCACATAAACATCCCAGTATTGTGTTGCCAGGCTGCAAGGACCGCACCAATAATCGTCCCAAAACTTAACTTTTCTACCATTTTCAACTTTCCATTGGTACCCCATATGAGCTGCTTTAGCAGCCCACATCACCCCTTCCAGAAAGGTGAAGCTCCAAGAACAGAACAGTCAAATAAATTGGGATGATTAACACCATACTTATGATCAATTATCTGCCTCCACGGTTTTTCCTCATCTGAATTGTACCTCCTAATCCAAGAGGCTAAAAGGCACCTATTCATAGTGGCAAGATCAAGAATACCAACACCTCCAAAACCTTTCTGATTTACCAAACCCCAATTTGTTAGGTGATACTTATGGTGTCCCTCATAATCATCCCGTAGGCATTGAGCCATCTAGGAGTTAATCAAGGTAATAGCCCACTTGGGGTATTTAATGACACTTAGGAGATAAAGAGGGATACTAGCAAGTACACTCGTTACCAACTCTAATTAGCAGCATGACTTAAAAGCTTGCCCCTCCATCCAGCTGCTTTTTCAGAGTTTTGTTCACAATAGGTTGTAGATCCTCTCTTTTCAACTTAGCATGATGAAGTGGGACTCCTAAATATATTAAAGGAAAATCCCCTAATCTACAAGTCAAAGTTTGCGCAAAATTCTGGGCAACATCAGCATCCATATTAATTGGGATAAGTTCACATTTGTGAAAGTTAATGCGCATCCCAGACATAGTGGTAAGGAACTTGATGTCAACCTGATGTCATACATGCTAAGTAATATTATATCTATATGCCATGTATATATTTGGTTGATTGTTGAAAAGGATACAAATGCCGCCTAGAGGGGGGTAAATAGGCGGTTTAAAACTTTTACGAGATGGGCTTAACAAAGGCGGAATAAAACTAGCGTTTACTTTGTCAAGCACAAAACCTATATAAACTACGGTTCACCTATGTGCACCAACAACTTATGCTAAGCAAAACAATCAACTATGTGATAACTAGATATAAGAATTCAAGCACGAAGGCTATCACAAAGTAAAGTGCATAAGTAAATAGCTCGGGTATAGAGATAACCGAGGCACACAGAGACGATGATTTATTACCGAGTTCCTCCCATAAAGAGAGTATGTCTAGTTGGAGAGGGGGTGGTATCAAACCACCTACGCTACAAAAGGCCTCCCTTATTCTCAGGTGAATCTCACCCCAATGGGATCGATCCACACTTCCACTATCGGTGCACTTGTCGGTGGCAACCGGAACCTCTCACAAGGTTGGGGCACTTCTCCACAACTTAATTGGAGGCTCCCAACAAACGCCACCAAGGCCACAACCTACAACACCAACAAACCGTCTAGGGTTCCAAGAACCCAAGAGTAAAAAGTTTCTCAACTTTCACTCACCAAATCCTCTGAGGAGAACTCAAACCGATGCACCAAATGCAATGGCAAGAACACGGGAAGTGATCAAGTCCTTCTCTCCCAAATTCCACAAAAGCTACAAAAGCTAGTGGGAGAATAAGAGAGGAAGAACACAAGAGGAAATCCACAAAAGAAATCCCAAGATCTAGATCCCAATATGTTCCCCTCACATAGAGGAGAGATGGATTGGTGGAGTTGTAGATCTAGATTTCCCCTTTCAAATCCCCCCAAAAGATTCAAGAAATATGGGAGGGATTGAGAGTATTTGCAAGCTCTTTAAGGTCAAAACAATGGAGGAGAGAGAGAATGCAAGCCACAGGCCTAAGGAGGAAGAAGAGGTCTATTTATACCCCTCTCCAACGAAATATGACCGTTTGGGACCTTCTAGGCCGGATAATCCGCCCCTCCCCCGGAAATTCCGGGTTCCCCGGGCCAAAAAAATGGCTAAGGACTTCGCGGCGCGACCCTCAGTATAGGGGCGGATATTTGGGGCGGATTATCCGCCCCCATTGCCGGATAATCCGCCCCTCCTAAAAACTGGCAGGAACAACAAAACTGAAATCATCATAACTTTTGCATTCGGACTCCGATTTTGATGATCTTGGGATCGTTTCGAAGATAGTAACGAGCTCTACAAGATCATGCAGGGAACCATCATAGTACAACAAGGAAGGATAGAACCAAATGATGAAAGGTTTAACCTATCTATAAAAGACAAATCGGTAAAACCTCCAATATCAAAAACACAATAATGAATGCATATGAAATCCATTTTCGATGAACTTGAGATTGTTATAGAGATTGACACAAGATCTAAATCCTCTCATGGATAAGAACCAAGAAAGAGGATGCCAAGTATGCAAAGGTTTGAGCTCTCACCGAGGGATATGATCAAGTTACTCACTCGAGAGCCCCTCTTGATAGTACGGTTATCTATCCTATAAACTGGTCTCCCCAACTAACACCACGAGACCGGTAAGAAAGAAACCCTATCAAGATCAAACCTTTGCCTTGTATATTCCACACCTCAAGATGGAGCACCTTTCTTGATTGCACTAGCATAGGCTCAACTTCTACTTGACTAAACTCCAGATCATTCCTTGAAACCTTGATCAACACTTGATCTTCTTCAATTTATTCTTATTCAAACCTTGAAGCCACCAAATGGTTCAAGCATTGTTTATGGACAAATCCTACAAGTAAAACTCAATGCAAACATAAGTCCATAAAACATTGTCATTAATTACCAAAACCACACATGGGGGCACACATGTTCTTTCAATTGTGTGCATGCATGTTGTTTCTTTTTCTATGCACCTTTAAAAGATGATCTAAAAATGCTCTCTATTGTGTTCTCTTTTATGGTTATGTGAAACATACATACATATCGTGTTGATTGTCTATTTTCAATACATATTGTGCTGATTTTTCAATTTTCAATTTATTTAATTCCTATGACTGAGAGATAGTCTGTAATATCTAGACTGAAGTAGATTATATGCTACAAACAACAGAACATCTGCACATGTATGTTCCCAAACAGGCCGTCGCTGCTTCGATTCTATTTTTGCACAGATAAATTTTTTCTCTGATTTAATTCCTACCAAGCGCAATGACAACTAGGGCTAGCCAAAAACTTCAGAAAGCACCGCCAAACCCAGCGATACCGTCAGAGACTACTGTGTAGACCGATCTGACACGTGGGCTTGACGCACAGATGACGCAGTCGATGAGAAATAAAAATTGACCATGGGTTCGCGACGAAATCCATGACAAATGAAACATGAGACGATATGGCGAACTGGACTTCAGTGCGCGAGGTGAAAAGTGCAACAAAATCTGCCGCGACGAACCAAAGAACATCATGGAAAACCGGGCTAGAGGGCCTTTGAGGAAGTTGTGACAAAAAGGGCAAGAACGTCGGACATCCGCGACGTTTTTACAGCGTGTCATAAAAAATGTCATGGACTGCCCAGATTCTTGTTGTGACGGTCATAAAACACGAAAACGATAAGTTTTTGGTCATAAACCTTAAACATGTATCGGGTCTTACAATCCATATAAATTCCTATGGAATCCAAAAACTGTGGGCAATAGCTCATGAAAACGGCCGTAAAACAAGAAAACGATGAGTTTTTGGTCATAATCTCAAATATGTATCGGGTCTTATGGGCTATGCAAATCTCCCTGGAACCCCAAAATTGTGGGAAATAACTCATGAAAACATCCATAAAACGCGAATACGACATGTTTTTGGTCATAACTCTCGAACATGTATCAGGTCTTACAGTCATTGTAAATCACCATGGAACCCCAAAACTATGGGCAATAGCTCATGAATACGGTCATAAGACGCGAAATGATGAGTTTTTGATCATATCTTTCAAACATATATCGTGTCTTACGGGCCAAGCAAATTGCCATGGAACCTCAAAACTATGGGCAATAGCTCGTGAAAACTGCCATAAAACGCCAAAACAACGATTTTTTGGTCATCACTCTAAAACATGTATCGGGTCAAAAAGTCATTGTAATTCTCCCTAGAACCCCAAAACTAAGGGAAATAGCTTAAGGGCCATATATATTCCTCTAGAACCCAAACACTTTGAGCAAGAACTCATGAAACGGCCATAAAACATAAAAACGACAAGTTTTTGGTCATAACTCTTAAACATGTATCGGGTCATACGGGACATGCAAATCCCCATAGAATCCTAAAACTATGGGCAATAGCTCATGAAAACGGCCATGAAACAAGAAAATTATAAGTTTTTGGTCGTAACTCTCAAACATGTATCGAGTTTAATGGGGCATGCAAACCCCCCTGTAACCCCAAAATTTTGAGTTTTTGGCCATAACTCGTGAAAACATCCATAAAAATACGAAAATAACGAGTTTTTAGTCATAACTATCGAACATGTATCGGGTCTTAAAGTCATTGCAAATCACCATAGAACCCCAGAACTGTTGGCAATATCTCATGAAAACGGCCAATAAACGCGGAAACGATGAGTTTTTTGTCATACTTTTTAAACATGTATCGGGTACGGGCCATGCAAATCGCCGTGAAACCCCAAAACCGTGGGCAATAGCTCATGAAAACGGCCATAAAACACGAAAATGACGAGTTTTTAGTTGTAACTCAGAAACATGTATCAGGTCTTCGGTCATTGTAAATCTCCCTAGAATCCCATAACTAAGGGCAATAGCTCATGAAAATGGCCATAAAATGCGAAAACGACTATTTTTGTTCATAACTCTCAACCATGAATCGGGTCTTTTGGGCCATGTATATCCCCCTTAAACCCCAAAACTGTGGGCAATATCTCATGAAACGGCCACAAAACACGAAAAAGACAAGTATTTGGTCATGCCCTCAAACATTTATCAGGTCTAACAGTAGTTGTAAACCGCCCTAGAACTCCAAAATTGTGGGCAATAACCCATGAAACGACCACAAAACACCAAAAAGACAAGTATTTGATCATGTCCTCAAATATTTATCGGGTCTAACGGTATTTGTAAACCGTCCTGAAATCCAAAACTGTGGGTAATAGTTCATAAAAATGACCATTAAACCCCCAAACGAGGAGTTTTTAGTCATAATCTCTCGAACCTGTATCGGGTCTTACGGTCATTGTAAATCTCCCTAGAACCCCGAAAACATGGGCAAAAACGACCATAAAACGCGAGAACGACGAGTTTTCAGTCGTTACTCTTAAAAATATATCCTAACGGTCATTATAAATCTTCCTAGAACCCGAAAACTAAGGTCAATAGCTCATGAAAATATCCATAAAACGCGAAAAAATGGGTTTTTCGTTATAGGTACTAAACATGTATCGGGTCAAACGGTTATTTAAATCTTCTTAGAACTTGAAAACTAAGGGAAATAGATCATGAAAACGACGGTTTTTTTTAGTCATAACTCTCAACCATGAATTTGGTCTTAAGGGCCATGCATATCCCCTGAAACCCAATTTTTTTTTGTACGCAATAGCTCATGAAACGACCATAAAACACGAAAACGATAATTTTTTTTGTCATAACTATTAAACTTGTATTAGGTCATATAGGCCACACAAATCCCCATAAAATCTCAAAACTATAGGCAATAGCTATTGCATAATACTATCATATGATACTACGTGTCCATGTGACTGGTCTTATGCGAGTTTCAAAAGTAGATCATTAACTTTTATTAGTGTCGTCGAGGTTTTCGTCATAAGAAGCTACATATAAATAAAAAACTATGACCATTATTTAGTGATCAGTATAAAGAGGTTCAAAAAATCATCACATTTGTTGTAGTGCCTTCTCGAGGAGACGAACCTCGCAAACAACTAGACCAGGACGTTATAACACGTGGACATGGCCTGCCGGCGCCATTCGTGCACCACAGCGACCGGCATAAGTAACCACCACCCGCGAGAGCGCGAGAGTGCCTACGTACCGCCGATCAAACGAGATACAGTTCCTATGTCTACAAGCCACCGAAACCTACAAGAAGTTACCGCCGAGAAATTGCAGCATTCTACTACGGAGTACGTGTCTACCTCGCCGGACAGATGTGTACCCCATGCATACTCGTCTCCGGCTACTATATCCACGCGTCCCCGGTGAACAGACGACGCTGGATGCAGCTGGAAGCGGCGAGCGAGCACTCGCGCTCCCTCCATCGTACCGCCACCTCTATATATATAAGCGAAGCCTCCTCTCGCGTCGCACATTGCCTCCACCGTACGCCCCCTCATCAAGCCAGCCCACAAAAAGATCGGCCCAGAATCAAGTAGACGACGTAAGAGATGGCTTTCAACATCGTGGCCGCGGCGGTGATCCTCGGCGCCGGCGCCGTGGGCGCCTATCTTTTCTGGCCGGCGGCCGTTGCCGGCGGCGCCATGATGAAGGCGCCCGGCCGGGCCGGCTTCTTCATCTCCCGCGTGCTGTTCGAGGCCAACCCTCAGCTGTATTTCGAGCTCCTGCGCAACGCCGGCGCTGCGGCGGCAGCTGCCGCCTTTGCCTAGGCTGAGCAGGCAACGCGCGCTCGTCTGCCAGCTGCCGTACGTACGTAGTACGGCGAAACTATCTAGGTAGTAGTACTTAGTTTAGGTATATATGGAGATGGACTGATCTTTTGTACCTGCTGGGCATGTATGACCCAAGCTAGAAGTATGAGCAGCTTGATCTTGTACTTGGCCGTTGGGCGTGTCTACGTTCGATCCAGGTTAGCAGTGTAGCGTCAGGAGTTTGAAGCTGCTCTCAATGTAAAAAGTAGCTAGTAAATGCTATATATGGCTGTGCTTGTATCTCTTAACATGTCCTTGCGATGATCCGTGAGTCTTGTGATGTGTTTGCTGTATGATCCACTCGTACCACTGAACTACCCCGACCATTTGCTGATCTTCATCTTCTTTCTTTCCTCAGTCGTACGAGCATCGGTCAAGCACATCCTTGTAATTGTCCTACTCGTAATAGGTCCCTGGTTTTCTTGCATATTTACTACTTCCTCCGTCGTCCAAGAATAGATGTCTTAGATTTTTTTAAATTTTGAATGAAAATAGTGTCTAGATTTAGGACATCTATTAGGGGACGGAGTCGAACAAACGAAATACTTTGACTGTAAAAAACATATTGGTATACTCCGGCTCAATCATAAAAACACACATTGGTAACTCTTTTTATCCATCGAAATATACTCGAGAGGTCATGGGAGTGCAGCCACTTCCGTCCCGTCACATCAAATAGGGAGATCGTAGCTATGTATAGCTAGCTAGGGTTGTATCGTCACATCAACCGACCAAAGTGGGCAGCTCGTGCCATGCAGTTCAGCTATATATAGGTACACAAACTGTGCTCAAATTTTGAAACCACTCTTTGGCAAGAAGGAAAAATCAAGGTAACCGGCATGACCCATGTCGGACTGTTTGAAAGGTCCGGTCTGTTTGGAAATCCAGGGACCCAATTGGAGCAACCCATTTCGGACGACCGATGTGTCTCAAATGATCCGTTTAGGTGGGTCCACAGACAGAAAATGGGTCAATGCTTGGCTGGCCAGGCCAGTGTGCCCAGACAGAAAATTCTTTCTTGTGTCTAGAGTTGTTGCAAATGGATCGATGCCCCTTGCCAAGACCCTCGTCTCCGCGAAGCCGCCACCGGGAGAACAGCCGCAGCAGGTCGAGGCGCCGCTTCGAGCCACCGCCGAATGATTCCCCTCCAGTTGCGCCATGGACGTTGTTATGAATAGACAAGTTGTATTTCTCAGAGACTAAGTTGTATTCCTTTGAGGGTCAAATGCCACAATATATATTACAGGTATAGGGCAAATATGTAGGAAGCCCTCTAACATATGAGAAAATACAATACACATATGTACATCTAACACACATACACCCCCCTTAAACTTATGATGGATCCACAACACTGAGTTTGGTTTGGAGAGTAAGAAATCATACTGCGCTCTGGTTTGTGCCTTCGTAAAGAAATCCGCCAACTGTAAATCTGAAGACACATACTGAAGCGCAACAACCTGAGCACGTGTATAGAAAGCATCAACACCAATATGCTTGGTAAGCTCATGCTTGACCGGATCACGTGCAACACTAATAGCACCTGTACTGTTAGACAAAACCAGAGTGGGTGTGATAATAGAGACCCCAAAATCCGTAAGTAACCACCGTAACCAGGTCACCTCAGCAGTCAAAAAGGCCATAGCACGTAGCTCAGCCTCAACACTCGAACGGGAAACTGCTGTCTATTTCTTCGTCTTCCAAGCAATGAGCGAACCACCAAGAAACACACGGTAAGCAGAAAGGGAACGGCGATCTGAAGGATCACTCGCCCACGTAGCATCTGAATAGCACTGGAGCTGGAGGGAGCTGGAACAAGGAAAGAAAAGGCGACGAGTGATTGTACCACGAAGATAACGAAGAACACGGAGAAGATGACTATAGTGAACAGTGGTAGAAGCAGAAACAAACTGACTCAGAATTTGAACAGGATAAGAGATGTCAGGACGAGTGACAGCAAGATAAACAAGGCTCCCAACAAGATGACGATAACGTGTCGGATCAGGAAGAGGATCACCATCAGTAGGTTGAAGCTTAACATTAAGCTACATAGGGGTCTCAACAGTGCGCTCATCCCCAAGAGCAGCACGAGCAAGAAGATCCTGAATATACTTTTCCTGGGAGATGTAAAAGCCATCGGGAGTGGAGGAAACCTCAATCCCAAGAAAGTATCGAAGAGGACCAAGATAAGTCATAAGAAACTGATCACGAAGATGAGCCTTAACAAAGGCGATATACTCAGAATCATCACCAGTAATGATCATATCATCAACATAGAGAAGAAGAAGAAGAGTGCGTCCACGAGGAGAAGTGTGAACAAACAACGCCGGATCATGAGCACTAGGGGAAAAATCAGCAGCACTCACTACGGAAGCAAAGCGCTCAAACCAGGCACGAGGGGCCTGTTTGAGGCCATAAAGAGAACGTCGAAGACGACAAACCATTCCCTCGGAAACAGAATACCCAGGAGGAGGCTGCATATAAACCTCCTCACTCAACTCACCATTGAGAAAGGCGTTCTGAACATCAAGCTGGGACACAGACCAGTGACGAACAGAAGCAACAACAAGAAGAGTACGCACAGTGGTCATATGAGCCACATGAGCAAAGGTCTCATCATAATCACGACCATGCTCCTGCTGAAAACCACGAGCCACAAGATGCGCTTTATAGCGCTCAAGAGATCCATCAGAGCGGGTCTTAATCTTATAGACCCACTTACATGTGATAGACGAACACCGGGAGGGGGGGAAATAAGATCCCAGGTGCCAGTGCGCTCAAGCGCAGCAATCTCCTCAGCCATGGCCAGCTGCCATTCAGGATGATGCTCAGCATCCCGATAAGAAGTCGGCTCAGAGGCAACAGAAAGACCATACTGAATAGGAGAGTAACGGTTGGGGGCACGACGCTGACGAACAGGACGAGTAGAGGGAAGCTCATCAGAGGAAGACGACTCAGGAGACGACGATGAAGAAGAAGGAATAGCAGACGAGGACTCCGGAGAACGAGGAGAACTAGGAGAACTAGACGGAGGAGAGGAGGACGGTGTCGAAGAAGAGACATCAGGGGAAGGAGATCCTGAAGAAGACACAATAGGAGTAGAAGGAGGTGTGTCAGAAAAGAGAAGAAAAGAGATATCTTTCACCGGGTAGGTACCAGCGGTGGGACGAGGATAGAAAGGACGCGTCTCATCAAAAGTAACATCACGAGAGATACGCATCCGACGACCAACGGTGTCCCAACAGCGATATCCCTTATGCTCATCACTGTATCCAAGGAAGACACACTCAACAGACTAAGCGGTCAGTTTGGTGCGTTCACGAGGAGCAAGGAGAACATAGCAAACACAACCAAACAAGCGAAGCATGGAGTAGTCTGGAGACTGTCCAGATAGGTGCTCAAGAGGGATACCACCCTGCAGAGCGGCAGAAGGCTGGATATTGATGAGGTAAGCCGACATAGCGACAGCCTCAGCCCAGAAATGCGGCGGAAGAGAAGAAGCAATCATCATGGCACGAGTGGTCTCAAGAAGATGGCGATGCTTAAGCTCAGCAACGCCATTCTGGGCATGTGCGCTAGGACAGTAGAACTGAGAAAGGATGCCCTGCTCAGCAAGAACACCTCGCAACATCTGGGAGATATACTCACCAGCAGAATCAGCACGAAACAAACGAATGGGGGTAGAATATTGAGTATGAACCATGGTCGCAAAACGCTGATATATGGAGAGCACTTCACTGCGAGAGCGCATAAAATACAACCAAGTGTACCGAGAAAAATCATCGATGAATACAATATAGTAGCGATGGCCCCCTTTCGAAGCGAAAGAAGCCGGACCCCAAACATCGGAATGAACTAAATCAAAAGGTCGCTAAGATACAGACGCACTAGTAGGATAGGGAAGCTGAATCTGTTTACCCAACCTACAACCCTGACAATGTAAAGACCCATCTCCTGAGACAGACCCCAAAAGACCACGATGAACTAATGACGACAGGCGAGAGTCACAAAGGTGACCAAGACGATGATGCCACTGCTGAAAGGAGCTGGTAGCAGAGGCGACGACCGGAGAAGAACTGGTAGATGAAGTGGCAGCGAAAGGAACACGAAGCCAGTCTAACTCCCAAAGTCCTGAAGAGTCACGGCTGCGAGGGCCAGCTCCAACCAGGGCATGTGTGCGACGGTCCTAGACAACACAAGAATCGGCATCAAGAATGACGCGACAACCAGAGTCAGTAAGCTGGCTAGCAGAGAACAGATTCATCTTAAGAAGAGGGAAATGAGAAATATCAGGAACAGAAAAAGAAGAAGTAGAAAGGGTGCCTCGACTAGAAACAGGAAGAGAGGTACCATCAACCGTGAAAACACGGACAGGAGAAGGGAGAGAACGAAGAGCTGACAGAAAAGAAGACTCAGAGGTCATATGAAAAAAAGCTCCAGAATCCAGATATCTGGCAGCACGAGCATGTGTCACAAACAGCAGTACAAAGAGAATCAAGCTGACGCCAGATAGCAGCACTCTGAGTATAGAACTCATCAATAGTGGAATCACCCTGCTGAAGAGCATGCTTCTGGCGAACCACAGACAGGTAAAGAGCATCCCCAGATGGCTGATAGCGCTGACGAAGATGTGCCCACTGAGCGGCAACAATAGGGAGACTCATGAACTCTGCAGCATACTGGGGCAGAACACTGGAGGTGAGAACAGCAGCAGCACGAGCATCCTCATCGACCCACTGAGTGTAGGCAGTCAGAGTGTGGCGATAGGACACGAGATCAGCAAAGTACTGCTTGAGCTTCAGGTCATAAGCAGCAACATCACTATCATCAGCACTCTGAGCAGCATCCTTGGCCTCCTGAGTCTTTCAAATGGCTTTTTCAAGCTTTCTTATCAGTACATAATCACAAGAAACCTCAGACCATATTTACTGATCAAGATAGTGCAATGGAAAAGGCAGTTGAACGTGTCTTTTCAGAATCAAAGCATGGATTGTGCACCTTCCACGTTATGCAAAATTCCATCAAGCATCTACCTAGCAAAAAGAAGGATGGAGAAACTGAGGATACACTGGAAGAAGGGGTTGATGAGCAAAATGGATCATCTCTTCTCAAAGATTTCAGTGCTTGTATGTATGAATATGATGACCAAGAAACATTTGAAGAAGGTTTTAAGGTGATGAGAAGTAAAGTGAAAACGCAAACATGGATGGATAGTATTTATAAGGTAAACGAAAAGTGGGCACAACGTTTTATGAGAGAAGCTTTCACTTTGGAAATGAGAAGCACACAACTAAGCGAAAGCCTCAACAATGACCTAAAGAATCATCTAAAGCCAGATTTGGACATCAACCGCTTTTTCATCATTTTGAAAGAGCCGTGGAAGTGAAAAGACAAACCGAGATAAATTCAGAGTATGAGTCCAGGAAGAGCCTACCTAAAATATTGTTTCGCCTACCTATGATGCAGCAAGTCAGTTTGTTGTATACCCCTGCTATATTTGATGCGTTTCAAGCTGAATATGGGAGATCAATGGCAGCTTGTTGGGATAAACTACCTGCAGATAATGAGTACATGGTTAAAATTGGAAGGCTTGTTGATGGGGAATTCTCAATCTTTGAACAAGAACACAAAGTTATTGGAGACAAAGACCTACAAATAGCTTCATGCAGTTGTGGTCAGTTCGAGAGAATTGGAATATTGTGTGCTCATTCTCTAAAAGTTCTTGATTTAATGAATCTCAAGTTGTTGCCAACACACTATATTGCAAAGCGATGGATAAGAGAAGCACGATCAGGATCCATCAAAGATTGCCGTGGAAGGACTGTCGTTGAAAATCCAAATTTGGATGCCACCATTCGATGCAATTACCTTTCTCACAAGTTTTATAACTTGACTACTCTAGCATCCAACTCTGAAGAATGTTGTATTTTGATCGAGAATGCAGTTGATAGCGTTACTAAAGTGGTGAAAGAACGATTAGCTATGTCCACAACTAATCCCGAGCAGAGATGTGATGCCCAGATGGCTCCACAAGTATCAAATGAATTGTTGGCTGCTGCACAGCTCAAAAAAAAGGAGGCTCGGAAGAAAAACTCGAAAATAAGAATTGAGTTTCCTTGATAGACAACACAAGATAAAGAGGAAAACACCACCTTCTCAAAAGGAAGAAAAGGAGAAAATACCAACACAGACTGAGAACAGGTCGGCACCAAATGATCTAGGCTCTGAAAAATATGAATTCATGCAAGGTTTCACTCATCTTTTGACAACTCCATATGTGGCTGAAGACTTCGGTGATGATATATTCTGATTTTAATTCGAATTGGCAGGAGTATTTTGAATCATGTTCTGATGTACTTGGTAGTCGTCTTGTGGTCCTTTTGCATGATATCGGTTTCTAATTCTCTAAGATTCAAAAACATGTAATTAGTACTTGCTATGTTACTAGCCTATTCAACTAGTCTGGCTCTTTTGCATTTCGGTTGATTCACCAGTGTGAAGCTAATCGTGAAGGAATTTCAGTCAAACTAAATTCTAAACTTATTGGGAGTCTTGACAGTATAATATTATGCCTGAATTGGAATCAAAGTTGCAGAGTGGAGTGGGAAGATGATGTACCATCAGCAACGAGTCGATGGAGGGCGTGGGCGCAGGCGAACCACCGTCGAGGACTGGGAGAATTGGAGGAGGGCGTGGGCACAGGAGAGCCGCCGCCGATAAGTGCGTGTGCGGCGACGCCGGCTGTTGTGGACACGGTCACATGCATGGAGGGAATTCCGGCATGGAGTGGGTGAATCAGAGGAGGACGTGGGCGCAGGCGAGCCACCCTCGAGGGTTGGGCGAATCTTGTGGAGGAGGAGGGCGCATGCATAGGCGAGAGCCGCCGGCGACGGGTGCGCGTGCGGCGGCGCCAGATGCTGCGGGCATAGCCTTACGGGCGAGGGCAAAGTGCTAGTTTCCTTTTCTTTTTTCTTTTTTCTAAAGCATACGGCCCGTTGCAAGAAGCAAAGTCAGTCTCTGACTTCTCTTTACCACGTTAGAGGAGCCGGTTCCCTCATTTATTAGTCTCTCTTGTTCAATACATGTTCTCATTTTCCTCTCACTTCTCTCGTGCATATAACACTATTAGTGCATGCATATATTAATGAGAGAGAGAGAGTTATGAAGTGTCTTGGTATTAGCGACTTGGCCCTTAGGACTAATAATCCCAAACAGAGGTAGTAATTGAAAGAGGGTGACTGATATGTGGATATAGCCAAAGACTAATTGATTGTATTAATTCTCTCCCGATTATATCTTCATCTTTAGCTAACTCTGATCACATTTATTATGTAGTAATTTCAGACCATGTACATTATAGTTGGAGTAATTTCACATGCATGCCATGGTGGCAAATTAATGCATTCATGGTATGGAAAATTAATGCAAATTAATACATATTAATTCATTATACGATTTAATGTTCATTTGTCCTTCTATATAAGTAGTGCAGCAAGCAAACCACTTCAAAGCAAACTCATCTCTGAATCTCATGGCGCTTCTCAGGGACTCCATTGCTCTTCTCTTTGCAGCCATCGCAGCGATCATGATGGCCTCGCTGTCATGTCATGCACTAGTAGGTGCGTAGTAAAACCTTTGATGCATACAGTACCCTTTTTATTACATGCATAGTTTGAGTCAATGTGTGTGTGTGTACTGACAACGGTACCACATGCCATTGCAGAGGAGTGCAACCCTATCATACCGTGCCTTCAGGAAACGTGCTTCGTCTACTGCAAGCAGCTGGGGTACAAGAACCCTGAGCTGAGGAACCAGGTGCATTGTGAGCGTAAGAAGGGCGATGTAACTGCTGACATATGCTGCTGCGGTTGGGTAGGGATGGAGATGGACGTGCGTCGTATGCTGTTGCAGTGATGATTTCTTGCACATCGATGACGACGGCGGCGCCATGGCATCTCGATTGAGCTCTATGTATGTGTGAAATAATAAATAATTTGTAGCGTATGTTTATGTATTGACTTTGAAACTAATAAGGCAAATTTTGAATGATCCATCTTATTAATTGTATTTGGTGGTACACTGATGGTACTGCAGCTCCAACTGTAGCTTAGATTTAAGAAAAACGTACTTTATCTCTCAAAAGTTATAATAAAATTTTGCAGAAAAAAATAGATTTTTCTAGAGTATTTAATTGTTGATGCATCATAGGCATACATTTGTATGATCCTGTTTCAAATGGATACAATCTTTACTATACTATATATCAGTTCCTCATTCCTATACGAGTCGTTACTATACTAGTATATATCAGTTTCTCTAATCCTTTATCATCTCAGGGAAACAACCCAATTAAGTTCATCCTTGCCCACCTGAAACTAGGATCTCACTCTCCCAACCGCATCACAAAAATGTCACGAACCCATGCGCCGCCATCGGATGCCACTCCACCCTCCGCGTCACCTTCTGCTAGCTGCACCCTCGTAGTAGGACTGTAGGAGAGAGTTATCGGCGGTGAGACAAATCAGGATGACCTGACCCGTGTGGCCAGCCGTGACTGGCAGATTTACAATGGTTGACTCGCACGTTACAGCAGTTTATAACCCACTCGCATTGTTTGCCCTAAATAATATATTTTAGCTTGTCCCGTTGTCCACGACTATTTTTTCAAAAGGAAAAAGAATACTAGTAGTACTACTATTAACCATAATAAGCTCAAGAAAAATTAATAGGGAGTTGGAATGTTGGATTGTTACTATTATCTGACGAGCTTATCACACAACAGATTTATGATTTAGATTGCACAATCTGCACCACTGGTGGTAGAACAAATACCTGGGGTGGTGTAGGGGACATTTCTACCTGGGGTCTTCTATTTTGGTTATCTTATTTTTATATATATCGGATTTGTCAACATCGTCTGAGATCTTATTAAATGTTAAATCAGTTATGAAATAGTACAGCTTCAGTTCAGTGAGAAATCAAAATAAGGTATATCATCAGTTCAGTGAGAAGTGGAACTTTTTTTTTTTTGCGAAGAAAAAATCAAACTGTTTACACGAAAATCTACTAGCGTAAAAGAACCCAGATGACTTAGAGAAGTGAAAAACTAGCACATTTCTACTTGCCCGCACCGCCAGAGCAAAGCGAACCCAGGACAACACGACAAGATTATTATGGTAAGATTACTCTTTTCTTTTCCAATTGAAATTATACTATTTTCATTGGCAAAGCAATCATATCAGCAAACTAATCCTATTCTTCCATAACAGAACACTAAAATGCAGCCGCAGCATTACAAAGTGTGCGCTAAAATGAGGATGAAGTTCAGAAACAACATTATGTCATAGCACAACTTATCAACTAGAAACAAAACATTGCTGTGATGACAGTAATTACCTGCTATTTTCTTGCTACAACTTTCAAACTGATATAAAACATACCAATTGACTAAAGTATCTCAATTCTAAGCCAGAACTCAATCACTTGGAATAATCAGGTTTCTGATCGAGAAGCAAACATCATCAGGTTCATGTCAATGCATGCATGCTGCCTCCTCACGGCGACGCAAATCTTTCTGCGGCATGATTCAGAAAGCTCCAGTTTATAATCTTGTGGTAGGCCTCTACATATCCGCTCTGAGATATGAAAACAAACAACACTTGAAGCATCAGGTTTCCAAGAAGTGAACAACAACATCACTGGGTTGATGTTAATGCATGCATCCTGCCTACTCACGGCGATGGAGATCTTCGTGTAGCATGATCTGAAAAGGTCCAGAGGATAAAGGTATGACTAAGCAAGTCTCTGATAAAAAAATATGACTAAGCAAGTCAGTACAGTTGCAGTTTATGAAACATATAACATGACAAATCTCTAAAATTGCACTCACACCTATGAGGTAATACAATTTCAATGGAGTGAATATTGCTCATATCAACATATCTTCTCGTCCCCTTTACTTGAATGAATCTCTTGTCTTGAGTGGACAGTTCTTAGCAGCGACTTACAAATAGTTATTTCTCAGTCTCCTTAGAAATATCAGAATCAAAATTTTCAAACATTCATATTGACCAAACAGGATACAATATGACAAGGGATAGGGATCCCACAGAACAATGCGTCAACCTTCCTCTTTGGTATACCCGTTGTCTAGCCAATTTCAGTAAATGTTGATAACTATTTTCCAAAATAAGTACTATTACTATTAACCATGATAAGCTCACAGGAAAAAAAATAACTTTTATGTGGCCAATTGAATTATTACTTCCTAGCATTCAAGGTTATTTACAAAACAGATTTCATATGTAGATCACAGATTATGTAGCACTAGTACCTGGAGTGTAAAAGCTCATATAAGGTATGAGCATTGGTTCACGATCGGGGTCCCCATTGCGGAACCTCGGAAAGGATGTCTTGTGGTACCGACCTGACTCGAGGTCAACGGAGAACACTCTTCCAGCCTCTGTCATCATGAATACTACGCCGGCACCGGCAGCGAAGCCAATCAAAGTAGGTACATGCCACACAGGTACTTTGCCAATACTAAAATACAGGAGCATCGTCTCGAGCTCAATGGCTCTGCGCTGTGTCCATGCCACTGCACCGTCAGGACCAGCCTCTCGAGACCACAGGTAGAGGCTCTTCATGGTAATGCAGGCGAACCCCAGCTTGCCATCCTCCGTCACCGTAAGTACAAAACTAAGATGGCACCGGTGCATGAACGGCACATCAATCACCGACAGTTCCTCTCTGCCCATGTCGTACTTCACGATGCGCCGTGTGGCCTTATGTATGCAGTGGAAGTAGACTGCATTACCCACAAGAACGCCAGGCAGATAATCAACACCAGCGGCGATGGGCCCCTCCAACTTGGCTGGCTTTCCCCACTTACCGGTCGCCGACGAGTAGAGGCAGCCCAAGGTGAAACCCTGCTGTTCGTGCAGGCCCACGTAAGCCACGGCGAAGGGCCCGCCGTGGCAGTCGAGGTGGTCGCAGCCGGCGGCGGCGCAGAGCACCACGGCGTTGAAGCAGACCTGGTATGGCGCTGTCACCGGCAAGCGCGGCACGGACCACTGCTCGTCTGTGACGGGGTCCCATACGACGAGGGACACGGGGCCTTCGTACGGGTCGGTATGGAGGAGGACCCGGCCGTGACCGGCGGCGATGGCGTGCAGGCCGCGGCGGTACAGGGCGGCTGGGCGGAAGGAGGAGGTGGGTACGAACCGTGCGGTGTAGTCGACGTCGCCGGGGCTGTCGGTGTTGCAGAGGAAGCCCAACATGGGAGGCGCTCGGTGAAATTCGCGGTACCGGCGGAGGAATCCGGGGTCGGTGAGGGTACGGCGCCAGGGCTTGCAGACGAGGCAGGCGCGCGCGAGGCACGCGGGGTCGCCCGGCGGGAGGCGGAGGAGGATCTCGTGGACGACGTCTTCTATCAGCGGCGGCGGCGGCGTAGCCATCGCGTGGTGCGGCGGAGAGGCCGTGGGGCGGCGGTGGTCAGGTCTCGTGCTGCTGGCTGGCTCGCTTGCGTGGGTTTATTGGGTTGGACAAATGGGCCGGTACAGAGGGGCCCGTTGGACATATCTTTATGTGATTTTCAACTTCTGCTTTTCTTCAGAAAGAAAAATCTCTGTGGTTTCCTTTCTATTTTTTTTATAAAAGGTTACATATTCAATATATTTTTTGAGAGACTAAAGAAAAATAGTGAAGCTCAATGCCTCGAGAAAAACGTATACCGTCGTCTAGCGGGAGGCGGAGGAGCATACATCATGTGGTGCTGCGGAGAGGGCTGAGGGGCAGCGGCGAGTCACCCTTTTTTTCAGAACTTACATCATGGCTTCTCGATAGCTTGCTTGTTTGGGTTAGTGTTCCCTCTGAACATATTACTTATCACTAAAATAGATATATCTTAGATGTATACGGTCGTCTAGCTAGAGACCTCCATTTTAAAGACAAGTAATATGGATCGAAAGGAGTAGGTAAGATAGGTGGGCTTATGGAATTGAGCTTGAGGACATCTCTATCTATGATTTTTTTTACTATTTCTGAATTTTTTTGATAATCTTTTTTTAAAAAAAATTGCTCTTATTTCATTTATTTGTACATGATTTCTCATTTACTAATCAAGGGTCCGCCTCATGTTTAGCTCCTGGCTCCCTATGATCATGTCTCGGCGATCAATAAAGTTGGAGAGAGGTTGTTTCTATGTTTTATTATTTTTATTTTAGCCATGGTACCTTTGCCTCATGTGTTCCACCAATAAGACTTTTTGTATAGCTCTCACCAATAAACTTTGATTTCTCTAGCGACAGAAACTTTTTTATAGATTTTTTTAAGAAAATATGTGATTTCTCAAGTAACACAACTTTTTGTAAGGTAATTTTTAAGGAACAATGATTTGTTTTGCTTCACATTATTCTCAATAAAACAAGTTTAGGCCATGTATGTCTAAGACGGAATAAAGAATCAATCTCAGTACATGTTACACGAGTTGAGCAGCCAAACATATTTCCGAATATTTGCGCATTCTTCCTCCCATTCTAATTTGGCCATCAGCATGAAATCTATGCAGTACGCTTTTAGGCTCAAGCAATGGAGATTTTCTGCAAGCTCCAGCGTGCTTAATGCATTCTCTTTGGAGATGAACGTGGCCAACAAGTTTTCGCATATGGCCTTCATCCTGTCTAAACGGAACGAGCACGCCGCAACCAACAAGTCTTGGGCTATCGTCACTTCATCTTCTATATGACACCATGGACTAGGTCTTCCATAGGAGGCAACTCGTCCGTGTAGATGAAGTGGAGCATGGCCTTAAAGACCGCAACCGTCACGTTGTTGACCATTATGATATGGTCATCATCCATGTTGGCTGTCGCTGTCACCGCTTCATATAGGATTGGCGAGCGCGCGGCGATCACGAGACTGTGTGCTTTTAGTTCCCTCCCCTCGACCAAGAACCTCATGTCTGACCCCTGCTCGCTTACCAGCAGTTGCTCGATCGAGGTGCGAGATGATGTTGGACGGTGACATCGTGCCTCTAGCACCATCCGTAGGGGCGCTAGTACTACTAGTGCTTACCTTCTTCAGGACAGAAACATCACAATGTACGGTAAGAGAGCCATCTTCTGCTAGGTTATGCGACTTGGCGGATTTTGTGGTGATGAACTTTGCATACCCGCAGTCTGACCATCTCTAGCCATTTTATTGAAGGAGAAGACCATTCACTAGGATCACCTATCTTGAAGCGGATCGTCGCCTTGACACCGGCAGTTCTAGGGTCAGTCAATAGCTCGGCATACACACTAGTGGAAACGAGGTCTTTTGTTGATCCCGAAAAGGGGCTTTAACACCGGTTCTTCTACGAACCGGTGTTAAAGGGGGGCCGTACCAGCGTGGCCCCTGCGGCAAAAAGGAGCCCCCCCTTTAACACCGGTTCGTGCCACGAACCGGTGTTAAAGGTCCCTGCAGCAGTGGCCCGCGCACCCCCCCCCCTTTAACACCGGTTCGTAGGGGGGGGGCTATATAAGACACCACCCCAGCCCACACACACCCCACTCTTTCATTCTTTCACATTTTGGAGCCTAGCAAAGAGGGTGTGAAGAGTGCTAGTTTGTGTTTTTTTCATATGCACTAGAGGTGTTCGGTGAAATGCCCGAGAGCTCAAAATAAGCTTTCTTGTTGCTCTTTCCGTCTCGGTCGAGGTCGGCAACTATAGTTTCATGTGTCATTGATGTACTATATATATAAATGGTCATCTCCCTATTATTTTTTGATATATACTACATATTAATGCAGATGAATCGGCAATGGATGTACGGTGACCGCCGCACTTCCGAGTACATTACGGGCCTCCAAAATTTCATCGTTGTGGCTAATGCAAACCGTGGTCACAATGGTTTTATGTGCTGTCCGTGTGTTCACTGTCAGAACAAGAAAGACTACTCAAATACCAGAACCATTCACGCCCACCTGCTTCGATCCGGTTTCATGCCCAGCTATAATTGTTGGACCAAGCACGGAGAAAAAGGGGTTGTGATGGAAGACAACGAAGAAGAAGAGGATGATAAAAACTATCATAATATGTATCCTGAATATGATGATAATGCAACGGAGGTAGATAATGAAGATCAAGAGGGAGCAGATGGGCCCGCTGATGACGATCTTGGTCGGGTCATTACTGATGCAAAGGAAGAATGTGAAACTGAAAAGGATAAGGAGAAGCTGGAGCAGATGTTAAAGGATCACAAAACATTGTTGTATCCAACTTGCGAAGATGGCCACAAAAAGCTAGGTGCCACACTGGATTTGCTGCAATGGAAGGCAGAGAATGGTGTGACTGACAGCGCATTTTCAAAGTTGTTGGTAAAAATGAAGAATCTTCTTCCAAGAAATAATGAGTTGCCCGACAGTACATACCAAGCAAAGAAGGTTGTCTGCCCTCTAGGATTAGACGTGCAGAAGATACATGCCTGCATTAATGACTGCATCCTCTACCGCGGTGAGAAGTACGAGAATTTGGATGCATGCCCGGTATGCACTGCACTGCGGTATAAGATCAGACGAGACGATCCTGGCGATGTTGAGGGCGAGGCCCCTAGGAAGAAGGTTCCCGCCAAGGTTATGTGGTATGCTCCTATAATACCACGGTTAAAACGTCTCTTCAGAAATAAAGAGCATGCCAAGTTGTTGCGATGGCACATGGAAGACCGTAAGAAAGACGCGATGTTGAGACACCCCGTTGATGGGTCACGGTGGAGAAAAGTCGAGCGAGAGTATCCGGACTTCGCACGTGACGCAAGGAACTTAAGGTTTGGTCTAAGTACAGACGACATAAATCCTTTTGGTGAGCAGAGCTGCAGTCACAGCACCTGGCCTGTGACCCTATGTATCTATAACCTTCCTCCTTGGTTGTGTATGAAGAGGAAGTTCATTATGATGCCAGTGCTCATCCAAGGCCCGAGGCAACCCGGCAACGACATTGATGTGTACCTAAGGCCATTAGTTGAAGAACTTTTACAGCTGTGGGCCAAACCAGGTGTACGTATGTGGGATGAGCACAAAGGGGAGCCATTTGACCTACGAGCATTGCTTTTCGTAACCATCAATGATTGGCCTGCTCTTAGTAACATTTCAGGGCAGACAAACAAGGGATACAATGCATGCACACACTGTTTAGATGATACTGAAAGTGTATATTTGGATAAATGTAAGAAGGTTGTGTACCTAGGATATCGCCGATTTCTTCCGAACCTGCATCCAGTAAGAAAGAAAGGCAAGCATTTCAAACGTCTGGCAGAACCCTGGAGGAAGCCTGTCCTCCGTACCGGTGAGGAGGTATTTGGTATGGTCAAGGACCTAGAAGTAATCTTTGGAAAAGGTCCTGGCAGTCTATCTGTTCTGAATGACGATGCCGGACACGCGCCCATGTGGAAGAAGCAATCTATATTTTGGGACCTACCCTATTGGAAAGTCTTAGAGGTCCGCTCTTCAATCGACGTGATGCACGTGACGAAGAATGTTTGCGTGAACCTGCTAGGCTTTCTAGGAGTGTATGGGAAGACAAAAGATACACCGGAAGCACGACAGGACCAGCAACGTCTGAAGGCCCCTGAAGAGCCTATGCATCCTGAGAACGAGAAAGGTAAACTATGCCACTTAACTCCTGCCAGCTACGCTCTTACCAAAGCAGAGAAGGAAATCTTTTTTGAATGTCTGAGCAGTATCAAGGTCCCGTCTGGCTTCTCGTCAAATATAAAGGGAATAATAAATATGGCAGAGAAAAAAATCCAAAACCTGAAGTCTCATGACTGCCACGTGATTATGACACAATTGCTTCCGATTGCATTGAGGGGGCTTCTACCTGAAAATGTTCGAGTACCCATTGTGAAGCTATGTGCATTCCTCAATGCAATATCTCAGAAGGTAATCGATCCAGAAAGCCTACCAGGTTTACAAACAGATGTGGCCCAATGTCTTGTCAGCTTTGAGTTGGTGTTCCCACCATCCTTCTTCAATATTATGACGCATCTCCTGGTTCACCTAGTAGAAGAGATTGCCATTCTCGGTCCTGTATTTCTACACAATATGTTCCCCTTTGAGAGGTACATGGGAGTCTTAAAGAAATATGTTCATAATCGTGCTAGGCCAGAAGGAAGCATCTCCAAGGGCTATGTAACAGAGGAGGTCATTGAGTTCTGTGTTGATTTTATTCCTGACCTTAAGGCGATTGGTGTTCCAGAATCACGACATGAGGGGAGACTGCGTGGAAAAGGCACCCTAGGATGTAAAGCAATGATATGTAGGGACGGGCATTCTCTCAATCAAGCACACTACACGGTTTTACAAAGGTCTATCTTGGTTGCCCCGTATATCAATGAACACAAGAATTTAATACGCCTCAAACACCTGGGGCAGTCTGATGAATGGATTATAAGTGAACACATGGCGAGTTTTGGCGGCTGGCTGCAAAGACTTCTCACGAATAACACCGCTGTTGGGGATCAGTTGTACTTGTTGGCCAGGACACCATCTTCGACTGTATGTACTTTCCAAGGGTACGAGATAAATGGGAATACATTTTACACGATAGGCCAAGATAAAAAGAGCACCAACCAAAACAGTGGTGTCCGCTTCGATGCAGCAGAAGACAATGGGCAAAAGACCACGTATTATGGGTTCATAGAGGAGATATGGGAACTTGACTATAGACCTAATTTTAAGGTCCCCTTGTTTCGATGCAAATGGGTCAAGCTAACAGGAGGAGGGGTTGAGGTAGACAAGAAGTACAGAATGACAACGGTGGATCTCAACAATCTTATGAAGAACTTAGACGAACCATTCGTCCTAGCCAATGATGTGGCTCAGGTTTTCTATGTGAAGGACATGTCCTCCAGACCAAAAAAAAAGAAAAAATATGCAAACGAATACATCATATGATGAGCCAAAGCGTCACATAGTTCTTTCAGGGAAAAGAAACATCGTGGGAATCGAGGACAAGACAGACATGTCAGAAGATTATAATAAGTTTGATGAAATTCCTCCCTTCACAGTGAAAACTGACCCAAGCATTCCGTTAAGTAAAGAAGATGCTCCATGGTTACGTCTGAAGCGATCATAAGGAAGGACATATGCCAAGAAGTTCATGCTCATATTATGTAACTCTAGTTCATGTTTTTAATATTAATACATGTCTTGAGTGTTAGTCATGTTTTGTGGATGGACCGGGACTATGAGAAGAAGTTGTCCCGATTCGTACTTACCATTAAGATCTGATCTCCAAACGCGCGCGGTCACATATTAGGGAGTGCCTCTATGACCAGTTTCTTGGAGATGCCGGAGGACTAGGCTCCGTCGGCATCTCCCTGAAACTGGCCGTAGTGGTGTCCCTGCTCTCGAAAACCATCTTGCAGCTTTGTAACTTCTCTAACTAGATCAATACACCTGGGAGCTAACTAATTTCACATATTAGGGAGTGCCTCTATGACCAGTTTCTCGGAGATGCCGGAGGACTGGGCTCCGTCGACATCTCCCTGAAACTGGCCGTAGTGGTGTCCCTGCCTCAAACTGGCTCGAGGACTGGACTCACAAGGATGCCTATTTATAGTACAAGCAGCTCGACATAGTGTTGACACTTACGAAATAATGTCGACACTCACCCCTATTATTAGTGCTGACTCGTGTTTTTGTCCCGGATGGTGTCTCCAACCGGGACTAAAGGTTCATCTTTAGTCCCGGTTGGTGTCTCCAACCGGGAACCGGGACTAAAGGTTCATCTTTAGTCCCGGTTGGTGACACCATCCGGGACAAGGTACACGCCGCACGACATGATGTCGGCACTCACCCCTATTATTAGTGCTGACTCGTGTTTTGTCCCGGTTGGTGTCTCCAACCGGGACTAAAGGTTCATCTTTAGTCCCGGTTGGTGACACCATCCGGGACAAGGTACACGCCGCACGACATAATGTCGACACTCACCCCTATTATTAGTGCTGACTCGTGTTTTGTCCCGGTTGGTGTCTCCAACCGGGACTAAAGGTTCATCTTTAGTCCCAGTTGGTGTCTCCAACCGGGACTAAAGGTTCATCCCGCCATTTTTTCCCGCCAGTTCTTCTTCCCGCCATTTTTCTTCCCGCCAGTTCTTCCCTCCAGTTCTTCCCGCTAGTTCACTATATATATATATGTAGGGGGTTGGCCTCCATTGTCATTGCACATCTCTAGACTCATATCTGCAACCTCATCACTCTTCCCCATGGCTTCCACCGTAGCACTAACCCCCAGGGAGGCGGAGGCGCTTTGCGCCTCGAACTACCCCTGCCCGCCGGGCTACTGTGTCCCCGTCGGCTGGATGCTGAGCGTCGGAGGCGTGCCGGTTCCTCCTGTCCCTCTAGGTGTGGCGCGCCGGATGGCCATCATGAACCACTACTACTTCGAGCTCACGCCGGAGCAGCGGAGGAATCCCAGATGGCATCCCGACTATTTCCCTACTTGGGAAGCCTTCTTCGTGGATCGGCATGAGAGGGCGCTCGCCAGGCACGAGGAGGACGGCCCACCTCCTCCTAACTTCAACGAGGCCGGCCGTCGGCTATGGTGGCGCGGTCGGACTCTCCAGAGCGTCATGGCCTATGACACTGCCGCCGACTCTAACCCCCGTCTGCGCTACCCTCAAGTCCAGCCCACGCGCTACCCTCAAGTCCAGCCCACGCGTACTCTCCAGAGGTTCAATTACGGCGACCCCGACGACGACAGCGATGACGGCAGCGACGAGTACGACGACTACAGTGGCGAGTATTACAGGTGTAGGAAGGAGCATGACTGAATCACTCCAACATTCCGAAACAAGTTCGGCCGATTGTTACTTAATCTGGCCATGTATCTTAATTTTCAGTTCTTTTATGTATCTTAATTTTCAGTTCCAGTTCGGCCGATTGTTACTTAATCTAGCCATGTATCTTAATTTTCAGTTCTTTTATGTATCTTAATTTTCAGTTCCAGTTCGGCTTTATGTAACTGTCTCAAAATGACCTATCTCATTCGAGGTTTCTTGGCTTTCGGGTCAAATGACCAATGTTATGGCTAGAATCAAGGCATAGTTTGTGATAATATGGCCATATTGTGCATACATGTGCATCATGGCATGGCAAACAATGTTGCAAGAGGAAGTTTTCCTTTTTATCGCACCAAAAAGGCATTTTCCATTTTCCGAGCATAAAAAACGGACGATTTTGTGAAGCAACCACCAAATGGCTAATTCAAAAAACCACCAACACATTTTACAAAAATACTAGACCACCTTATATGCACAATGTACCAACAGGGGGATCTGAAACCTTTCCGTCCACCTCTGGTGAAAAAGACAAATTCCTACCGAATCGGCAGGAAGTGGGTCAGATATGAACTACAAGTACATGATACGATGCTCATGATTTTTTACAAAAATCATTTTTAGGTTCACAATATGGTATTTTATAAAAAAAAATGCAAGTTGAGCGAGGCTTGGTGAGATTCAAGTGTATACAAAAGATGCGACATTTAAATATCCAATCAATTCAAAAATGTTAATACAAAAGATGCGGCATTAAAATATGATTTGATCTAATAAAAATCATTTTTTAGATGCTTAATATTTCTTATGTTCAAAGTTTTAGGATTTAACAATTTATTTTGGTTTGAATTGAATAATCAAAATTTATATGTAAGTGTTTTAATTATTTTGAAAATTTTCATGTGAAGTAAATATAAAATGATTTACATGAATGGATAGAAATTATTTTTATGAAAATTATGATATATTATTCATATTTTTCTGAGTTGAAATGAAAAAAATATATGAATTTTCTAAATTCATATCATATTTTTTGAATTAAAAATGCCCCTTTAATGCATGAAATAAATGCCCCCCCCTTTAACACCGGTTCCAGACAGGAACCGGTGTTAAAGAGGGGGGCATTTATTTCGTTTCCCGCGCGCACCAACCCCCCCCTTTAACACTGGTTCCAGCCATGAACCGGTGTTAAAGGGGGGGTAATAAATGCGCGCGGGAAACGGAATCCCCCCCTTTAACACCGGTTCCAGCCACGAACCGGTGTTAAAGGGGGGGGTATTAAATGCCCGCCTTTCTCCCCTTCCTCTCTCTTCCCCCACGATCGAAGCAGAAAAGCTCGCGCGCGTGCCGTCGCCTCCGTCCTGCCGTGTCCATCGCCGCCCTGCGCGCTGTCCGCCGCCGCGTCCGTCGTCCTCGCGCCGCCACGACGTCGCTCATCGCCCTCCGTCTGAAGGGATTCGGGGCATAGTAAATCAAAATTTTCTACGGATGCGAACAGAGGGAAAGCCAAGATCTAATATAGGAGATGCAATCAACGAGAGAGATTGGATTAGATCTTCATACCCTTGAAGATTCGCACAGCGGAACGTTCGTCGGAACGTGGGTGATGTAGTCGTACTCGCTTCTCCTCCTCGCGATCCAATCCGATCTAGCACCACAAGTGGCGGTGCCTCCGTGAGATGCACACGTGCAGCACCTCGACGTCTCCTCCTTCCTCGGACCAGCAAGTATGGTGGAGAGATAGATTGGATCTACAACACGACGGCGTGGTGTATATGGTGGAGAATTTCTGCAGCAGGGCTTCGCCTACAAACAGTCGGGAGGGAGAGAGGAGGGTAGCAGGGCAACTAGGGTTGGAGGAAAGGTGTAGGGGGGAGGGGGCGCACCAGCCCTCTATATATAGAGGGGGGCGGCCAGCCCTTGCCCCTCCTCCAAGCCTTGGGCCGGCGGCCAAGGGAGGGAGGAGTGGGGGGCAAGGACTCTCCCCTCTTCTAGAAACCCTATCTCTAGTTTAAACGATTTAAACCCTATAGAATCGGCTGGGCCCTATGGGGCCTTGTGCCCCTGGCCCAATGCGGCCAGGACACTCCCTCATAGGCCCATGCCCCCTCCCGGAAGGTGGAGCCACGTTGGTCCCCTTCCGGAAGGTTCTAGAAGCTTCCGGTACAATACCGATTAACCCGGAACAATTCCAAACTCCAAAAACTGCATTGCCTTATATGAATCTTATTCTTCGGAACATTCCGGAACCTCTCGTGATATCCCAGATCCCATCCGAGACTCCGAAAAAAAATTCATAAACCAATTATCCAATCTATCCTAGCGTCGAGATACGTTAAGTGTGTGACCCTGCGGGTTCGAGAATATGCAGACATGATCTTCTATCAATAATCAACAGCGGGGTCTGGGCACCCATATTGACTCCCACACATTCATCGATGATCATATCGGATGAACCACGATGTCAGGATTCAAACAATCCCATATATATATTCCCTTCGTCTCGCGATATTTTACTTGCCCGAGATTCGATCGTCGGTACCGTCATACCTAGTTCAATCTCGTTCACAGCAAGTACTTTACTCGTTCCGTAATCCGATATCACTTTGTGATTAACTCCTTAACCACATGCTTGCAAGCGGTGTTGATATCGATTACCGAGTGGGCCCGAAGTATATCTCTCCGACATGGGAGGGACAAATTCCATCTCGATACATACAACCCAACAGATACTTTCCGATCACCTGAGAGACACCTTTATGATCACCCTCTCATAGGATGACATTTGATGACCTCAAAGCTTTCTTCCGATACCAGGGAGTTGTATTATCTCATGGTCTAAGGAATACAATATTTGACATAGGAAAAGCTTCGCAAAGATGAACACGATGATACGATCTAATTGCTTCGCTTAGTTTGGGTCTGTCCATCATATCATTCTCCAATGATATGATCTCATTATCAATTGACAACTCATGTCTATGGTTAGGAAACCTTAACCATCATTGATCAATGAGCTAGTCCATAGAGGCGTACTAGGGACACGGTGTTGTTCACAAACCACACAAGTATTAAAGTTTCCGCTTAATACAATTCTAGCATGGAATATAAACATTATCATGAACAAGAATTATAATAATAACATCTTTATTATTGCCTCTAGGGCATAATTCCAACAGTCTCCCACTTGCACTAGAGTCAATAATCTAGTTTACATTTGGCAACAATCTCACACCCATGGCACTGAGGTGCTGATCATGTTTTACACGTGGAAGAGGTTTAGTCAATGGATCTGCGACATTCCGATCTGTATGTACTTTGCTAATCTTCAGATCTCCATCTGCAATATAATCTCGGATTATATGAAACTTGCGGTTGATATGCTTGGTCTTTGGATGATATCTTGGTTCCTTAGCGAGTGCTATGGCGCCAGTGTTGTCACACAATATCTCCAGTGGGTCCAATGCACTTGGAACCACGCCAAGCTCAGTGATGAAGTTTCTGATCCAAACTCCTTCACTTGACGCTTCTGCAGCAGCCATGTATTCCGCTTCCACTGTAGATCCCGCGATCACGCTTTGCTTGCAGCTTCTCCAGCTCACAGCTCCTCCATTCAAAATATAGATGTATCCTGTCTGAGATTTGGAATCATCCTTGTCGGTGTCAAAACTAGCGTCGACGTAACCTTTTACGACAAGCTGTTCATCACCCCCATAGACTAAGAACATTTCTTTAGTCCTATTTAGGTACTTTAGGATGTTCTTCACGGCTGTCCAGTGTTCCACTCCTGGATCACTTTGATATCTGCTCGTCAAACTAAGAGCATTGGACACATCCGATCTAGTACATAGCATGGCATACATGATGGAACCTATGGCCGAGGCATAAGGCACTTTGCTCATAGCTTCCCTATCATTTATCGTAGCTGGACACTGAGCCTTGCTCAATATCTTACCTGACAACATAGGCACTGAACCTTTCTTTGCCTTATCCATTCTGAACCTTTTCAGAACTTTGTCTAGGTATGTACTCTGGCTTAAAGCTATCAGGCGTCTTTGTCTATCTCTATAGATTTTGATGCCCAATATATAAGCAGCTTCACCTAGGTCTTTCATTGAAAAACACTTGTTCAAATAACTCTTCACATCGTTAAGCATGTTGATGTCATTTCCAATAATCAATATGTCATCCACATATAGTACCAGAAACGTCACCGAGCTCCCACTCACTTTCTTGTAGATACAATCTTCGTAGCAATTTGGAACAAATCCAAAGCTCTTGATCACTTGATCAAAACGAAGGTTCCAACTCTGAGATGCTTGCTTCAGTCCATAAATGGAACGCTGAAGTTTGCATACTTTACTAGCATCCTTAGGATCGACAAAACCTTCGGGTTGTATCATATACAACTCTTCATCAATGTTCCCATTGAGGAAAGCAGTCTTGACATCCATCTGCCATATTTCATAATCATGAAACGCAGCAATTGCTAATAAAATCCGAATGGACTTAAACATCGCTACAGGAGAGAAAGTCTCATCGTAGTCAACACCTTGAACTTGTCGAAAACCTTTCGCGACAAGCCGTGCTTTATAGACGGTAACATTACCATCCGCGTCTGTTTTCTTCTTGAAGATCCATTTGCACTCAACGGCCTTTCGGTCGCTAGGAGGGTCCACCAAAGTCCATACTTGGTTTTCGCTCATGGATCCCAATTCGGATTTCATGGCTTCTAGCCATTTCTCAGAGTCTGGGCTCATCATCGCTTCCTCATAGTTCGTAGGTTCACTTTCTTCTACTAACAAGACAGTCAAGACAGGGTTGCCATACCACTCAGGAGGGGCACGCGACCTTGTCGACCTGCAACGTTCAGTAGCAGCATCGTCCGAAGCTTCATGATCCTTGTCATTAGCTTCCTCTATGGTTGGTGCAGGCGGCACTGGAACAATTTCAGGTGCTGCGCTACTCTCCAATTCAAGAGAATGTTCAATAACCTCGTCTAGCTCTACTTTCCTCCCACTCACTTCTTTCGAGAGAAACTCCTTCTCAAGAAAGGAACTGTTCTTTGCGACAAACACTTTGCCTTCGGTTCTGTGATAGAAGGTATACCCAATAGTTTCCTTAGGGTATCCTATGAAGACGCATTTCTCCGCTTTGGGTTCGAGCTTGTCCGGCATAAACTTTTTGATGTAAGCTTCGCATCCCCAAACTTTAAGAAACGACAACTTAGGTTTAGCACCAAACCACAGTTCATACGGTGTCGTCTCAACGGATTTAGATGGAGCCCTATTTAAAGTGAATGCAGCGGTTTCTAATGCATAACCCCAAAATGATAACGGCAAATCAGTAAGAGACATCATTGATCGGACCATATCTAATAGGGTTCGATTCCGGCGTTCAGACACACCATTGCGCTGTGGTGTTCTGGGTGGCGTGAGTTGTGAAACGATTCCACTTGCTTTAAGATGCGTGAGAAAATCATAACTCAAATATTCACCTCCACGATCGGATCATAGGAACTTAATCTTTCTGTTACGATGGTTCTCCACTTCATTCTGAAATTCCTTGAACTTTTCAAATGTTTCAGATTTATGTTTCATTAAATAGATATACCCATATCTACTTAAGTCATCGGTAAAAGTGAGGAAATAGCGATATCCACCGCGCGTCGAAACACTCATCGGTCCGCATACATCGGTATGTATGATTTCCAACAAGTCTGTTGCTCGCTCCATCATACCGGAGAACGGGGTTTTGATCATCTTGCCCATGAGGCATGGTTCGCATGTGTCAAATGATTCAAAATCAAGAGACTCCAAAAGTCCATCAGAATGGAGTTTCTTCATGCGCTTTACACCAATATGACCTAGACGACAGTGCCACAAATAAGAAGTATTATCACTATCTACTTTGCATCTCTTAGCCTCAATGTTATGGATGTGTGTTTCATCCCTTTCGAGATTTAGAAGAAATAAACCATTTACAAGAGGTGCATGACCATAAAAGATGTTACTCATATAAATAGAACAACCATTATTCTCCGATTTAAATGAATAACCGTCTTGCAATAAACACGATCCAGAAATAATGTTCATGCTCAACGCAGGCACATAATAACACTTATTAAGGTTTAAAACTAATCCCGAAGGTAAAACTAAGGAGAGCGTGCCGACGGCCATCACATCAACTCTTGATCCGTTGCCAACGCGCATCGTCACCTCATCCCTCGCAAGCCGCCGTCTATTCCGTAGCTCCTGTTTCGAGTTACAAATATTAGCAACTGAACCGGTATCAAATACCCAGGCACTACAACGAGGGCTAGTAAGGAAAACATCAATAACATGTATATCAAATATACCTTTGATGGTCTTGTCCGCTAAGTACTTCGGACAGTTGCGCTTCCAGTGACCCTTGTCCTTGCAATAGAAGCACTCAGTGTCCGGCTTGGGACCAGACCTGAGCTTCTTCTCAGCAGGGGCATTGCGCTTGCCGCCGCCCTTCTTGAAGGGCTTCTTTGCTCCCTTACCTTTCTTAAAAGAGGGCTTGTTGACCATCAACACATGATTATCCTTCTTGATGTCCACTTCCGCAGCCTTCAGCTTTGCGAAGAGCTCGGTGATCGTATCAGTGGAACCAATCTGATTATGAGTCACTACAAAACTTTTGTAGCTGGGAGGGAGTGATTGCATAACCCTGTCAATCTTGAGCTCCTCTGGAATCGTGCATTCCAGTTGCTCAAGGCGTTGAGTGTAGCCCGTCATCTTTATGGCGTGCTCACTAACGGAACTCCCTTCCTCCATCTTGCAGTTAAAGAACTTCTCGGAGATCTCATATCTCTTAGAACGGGCCTGAGTCTGAAACATGGTTTTCAGCTCCTCGAGAATCTCGAAGGGCCCGGGATACTCTTCAAAACGATTTTGAAGCTCCGGTTCCATAGCAAACAACATGGTGCTCTTAATCACACCATAATCATCCTTGCGCGACTGATAGACAGCTTTCTCATCAGCCGGCGCAGTTGCAGCAGGGGGGTCACCTAACGCTTTCCCAAGGACATAGTCCTTTTGTCCGCCAGACAGAATGATTCTTAGATTGCGGAACCAATTGGTGAAGTTAGACCCATTGTTTCTAAGCTTTTCCTTCTCAGCAAAAACGTTGAAGTTAAAGTTGGACTTGGCCATGTGATCTACAGTATTGGCAAGTACAATTTAGACTATGTTCATGATAAATAGTTCAACTTAATCAAATTACTAGATGAACTCCCACTAAATTCAACATCCCTCAAGTTGTTTAGTGAACACGATCCAAATTCACCACACCTAATCCGATCATCACGAGAAGAGATGTGGTTTCAATGGTGGACAACAAAGTGTCGATCATATCATTCATATGACTCATGCTTAACCTTTCGGCTCTTGTGTTCCGAGGCCATGTCTGTACATGCTAGGCTCGTCAAGCTAGACCCAAGTATTTCTGCGTGTGCAAAACTGGCTTGCACCCGTTGTATGTGAGCGTAGAGTCTATAGCACCCGATCATCACGTGATGCTTGGACACGACGAACTTTCACAACGGTGCATACTTGGGTAGAACACAGTTTTTATCTTGATCTTTAAGTGAGGAATCATCTTATAATGCTACCGTCGCGATCTAAGCATAATAAGATACATAAAGGGATAAACATCACATGCATATAACTTTATGTGACATGGTATAGCCAATCCTCGCGCAATGATCTCCATCTTGTGCATTCCGGCATGATCTCCATCACTCCACCATGATTGCCTCCACCACGAATAGCAACTACAACTATTGCTAACTACTTAGCGATAAAGTAAAGCTATTACATGGCGTATAAGAAGTTGACTCGCAGGTCATACACAATTATAAAGACAACCATATGGCTCCTGCCGGTTGTGTACTCATCGACATGCGAGTCGTGAAACATTACAAAACATGATCATCGCATACAATATACACATCACATCTTGGGCCATACCATATCACAGAAAACACTCCCTGCAAAAACAAGTTAGACGCCTCTACTTTGTTGTTGCATGTTTTAAGTGGCTTATGGGAGTAGATGCTAAGAACGATTCTTACCTACGGAAAGCCACAACGGTGATATTATGGTTGCCAAACTCCGGTGTTAATCCCATGACAACTATAGTGAGAGAAACTGACATCCACCAGCCGCATGTGTGGAACAAGCCACACGTCAAGTGCGGAGCCGGTCTCGCGAACGACGTCGCGTAAGGTTGGCCTGGACCGCTTCAATCTCACTATCCCGCGTCATAAGAAGAACACAAACAAGAGGCTTGCAACAGAAAACATCAACGCCCGCAACAACCATGTTGCGTTCTACTCGTGAAACACATCTACGCATAGATCTAGCTCTGATACCACTGAAGGGATTCGGGGCATAGTAAATCAAAATTTTCTACGGATGCGAACAGAGGGAAAGCCAAGATCTAATCTAGGAGATGCAATCAACGAGAGAGATTGGATTAGATCTTCATACCCTTGAAGATTCGCACAGCGGAACGTTCGTCGGAACGTGGGTGATGTAGTCGTACTCGCTTCTCCTCCTCGCGATCCGATCCGATCTAGCACCACAAGTGGTGGTGCCTCCGTGAGATGCACACGTGCAGCACCTCGACGTCTCCTCCTTCCTCGGACCAGCAAGTATGGTCGAGAGATAGATTGGATCTACAACACGACGGTGTGGTGTATATGGTGGAGAATTTCTGCAGCAGGGCTTCGCCTACAAACAGTCGGGAGGGAGAGAGGAGGGTAGCAGGGCAACTAGGGTTGGAGGCAAGGTGTAGGGGGGAGGGGGCGCACCAGCCCTCTATATATAGAGGGGGGGCGGGCAGCCCTTGCCCCTCCTCCAAGCCTTGGGCCGGCGGCCAAGGGAGGGAGGAGTGGGGGGCAAGGACTCTCCCCTCTTCTAGAAACCCTATCTCTAGTTTAAACGATTTAAACCCTATAGAATCGGCTGGGCCCTATGGGGCCTTGTGCCCCTGGCCCAATGCGGCCAGGACACTCCCTCATAGGCCCATGCCCCCTCCCGGAAGGTGGGGCCACGTTGGTTCCCTTCCGGAAGGTTCTAGAAGCTTCCGGTACAATACCTATTAACCCGGAATAATTCCGAACTCCAAAAACTGCATTGCCTTATATGAATCTTATTCTCCGGACCATTCCGGAACCTCTCGTGATATCCCAGATCCCATCTGAGACTCCGAACAAAAATTCATAAACCAATTATCCAATCTATCCTAGCATCGAGATACGTTAAGTGTGTGACCCTGCGGGTTCGAGAATATGCAGACATGATCTTCTATCAATAATCAACAGCGGGGTCTGGGCACCCATATTGACTCCCACACATTCATCGATGATCATATCGGATGAACCACGATGTCAGGATTCAAACAATCCCATATATATATTCCCTTCGTCTCGCGATATTTTACTTGCCCGAGATTCGATCGTCGGTACCATCATACCTAGTTCAATCTCGTTCACAGCAAGTACTTTACTCGTTCCGTAATCCGATATCACTTTGTGATTAACTCCTTAACCACATGCTTGCAAGCGGTGTTGATATCGATTACCGAGTGGGCCCGAAGTATATCTCTCCGACATGGGAGGGACAAATTCCATCTCGATACATACAACCCAACAGATACTTTCCGATCACCTGAGAGACACCTTTATGATCACCCTCTCATAGGATGACGTTTGATGACCTCAAAGCTTTCTTCCGATACCAGGGAGTTGTATTATCTCATGGTCTAAGGAATACAATATTTGACATAGGAAAAGCTTCGCAAAGATGAACACGATGATACGATCTAATTGCTTCGCTTAGTTTGGGTCTGTCCATCATATCATTCTCCAATGATATGATCTCATTATCAATTGACAACTCATGTCTATGGTTAGGAAACCTTAACCATCATTGATCAATGAGCTAGTCCATAGAGGCGTACTAGGGACACGGTGTTGTTCACAAACCACACGAGTATTAAAGTTTCCGCTTAATACAATTCTAGCATGGAATATAAACATTATCATGAACAAGAATTATAATAATAACATCTTTATTATTGCCTCTAGGGCATAATTCCAACACCGTCGTCCTCGCGCCGCCCCGACGTCCGTCGTCCTCGCGCCGCCCCGACGTCTCTCATCGCCGCCTCCGCCCGCGCCAGCCGCCGCCCGTTTGCCGCACGCCGCCATCCCCCGGCCCGCACCGGTTCTGCGCACCGCCCGCGCCCCGCGCTTCCCCAGCCGCGCCAGCCGCCGCCCGCGCCCCGCGCTTCCCCAGCCGCCAGTCGCCGCCCGCGCCTCCACCATACCGGCGCCCCGCCACCCGCCCGCGCTGCCAGCTGCCGGTCGGCCGCCCCGGCCCGTAGAGGTAATTAGTACTAGCTAGTTTATTAGTATTTTATTTTGTTAGTTTTTGTGTTAGTTTAGTGTTAATTAGTTAGTATTATTTAATTATTAGCAGTTTAGTGTATTAGTTAGTATCTTTTTTAGTAGTTAATTATTAGTAGTTAATTAGTTAGTATTAGTTTAGTATTTTTTTTGGGTTAGTTTAGTGTTAATTATTAGTAGTTAGTTAGTATTTTATTTAGTTAATTAGTTAGTATTAGTTTAGGGTTATTTAGTGTAGTTTAGTGTACGGGGACGACCTTCCCTCTCGGCTGCAGGGGCGGCCTAGGTCGTGCGAGCTCCGGTGGTGGCCATGGCGGTATAGTATGCCATCGATGTCGGGGTATGCATGGTCCTTCTCGGGTACTAAATGCGCGCGGGAAACGGATCCCCCCCCCTTTAACACCGGTTCCAGCCACGAACCGGTGTTAAAGGGGGGGTGTATTTATTTCACCTTCCCCTTCCTTTCTTCCCCCCACTGAGCCAGATCGATCGAACACACCGCCGCAGAGAGATCGAAGCGCCGCCACCGCCGCTTCGGAGCTCGAGGTCCTCCGTCTCGCCGCCCCCGACCCACCGTCTCGCCGCCGCCGCTTCGGAGCTCGAGGTCCGCCGCCCCCGACCCTCTCTTCCCCGCATCCTTCCCCTCCCTCTAACACGGTGGGGCTCCGGCCGTGTGCACGGCGCTCGCCGCCGCAGCGGGGCTAGACGCCCCTCTAACGCTAACGCTGCGCGGTCGCGCCCTAGGCCTTTGCCTCCACACGCCCAGCCACGGTATCCCGTGCCCGCCGAAACTTCCGCCGGGGCGGCCGACGCCACACCGGAACCGACGCGGAGGGCGACGGCAACACGGCTCCCTCATCGGGTTGCGGGCCGATGAGTCCATGTTGGCGAGGAGGAGAGGGGGGAGTCCCCCCCTTGCCCGCGCCGTGCAACCCGTCCGGCCGATGGCGACAGGGATACTTCCCCGGCGAGCCTCGGCCTCGTGTCATCGTCGTCTTCCCCGGCGAGCCTCGGCCCGTATAGCTCACGTCGTGTCGTGCCGGTCCTGTGCCCTGACTTTTTTTTAGAGAATAAATTCCGGGGCAACACCAAAAAAAATACAAGAAGAGCGCACAGATGCGCGAGCTAATAAGTGTGCTACGACATTCAGATTACGAGAAACATGCCTAAATGAACATGAAGTGAAGCTCCTAGCAAGAACCTTGATGTCCCCAATAACAATGCCCATAAGGTAGCGATCCTGGGCCGACGACCTAATGCGTTGAATCATCGACAGACAGTACGATTCCAGGACACAGTCCTGGTAGCCTTTCTCCTGGAGCATTGACAATGCGCGTCTGATGGCCAGACTCTCGACAAGTTTAGAAACAGGGAATCCATGCAAACCCTCTGACACTGAGAGAATATCGAGGGAAACCCTAGGACAAGTCCGGGCAACAGCGTCATCGACGTCGCATTCCTTCTTGAAGGTGTTGCTTGAAACACGGTGCTTCGAAGTGCTAGGAGTGAGGTGGGACAACTCCGGAGGGCGCAGCGGTCACGGGTCGTTTTCGTTCGTCGATCTGCTCGATGTCGGCATTTGTTTCTTTTATTTTTCTCTTTATTTTCTTTTGGGTTAGATTGTGCTGTTGCTTTTCTGTTGCTCCAACATTGTCGTTGTATCTTGTGATTGCTATATTAATATAGCGGGGCGCAAGCCTATTTCGAGGAGCCCTGACCACCTCGCTCTCTTCCCCGTGCAGGAGCGTCTCGCCGCCGCCGCTTCGGAGCTCATAGGCCACGCCTAAACGCCGATGCCGCCCGACGAGCCCGCCGCTAGCACCTCCGCCCGACGAGACCGCTGCATCCGTCCGACGAGCACCGCCGCCCGACGAGACCAACGTCACCCCACCGGTGAGCGCCACGTGTCTGCCACGTGTATGATTGCTGACTCATCCTAATTAAAACTTGTTTGCTCGATAAATTGTACTACATGCATAGATTAAAACTTGTATACAAATTGGACCTCTGACTCATTTGTGTATTTATTTATGTATTTTGGTATGAATAATATGTATATTTGTGTATGAATCCAAGTCCACTTGAATGTTTACACTCTTACTCTAGATAATATTATTGTTTTAGAAACTGTGGATCCACTTAGTAGAAACCTTGAAGAAGAAGAAATAATGGAGAACATTATTGATGAGGGCACCTCACAATATCTGAACTTGGAGGGACATGATGACGACAGCTCAAGTACTAGTCATGGAGAAGATGAAGACTCCGGTGAACGCAATTTAATGGTTACAAAGTCCGGCGAGGTATATGCATTGATTAAGCCTCTGCTGACTTCCACCAACAATCTTCTTCTATATGTATTGATTAACACTTCTTTCTTCCTTTAGCCCTCTGGATCGACCAGCCAGCAACCATCTTCTTCTACGAAAAAGAGCAAGAGAGGCGCGAGCCAGCGGTTGAAAGATCGTGCAAAGTTCACGATCGAAGCAGTCCGTGTTGATGGCAGGCCGATGGAGCCCAAGAAGGCCGCAGACAAATTTGTACGTCAGGCTGGAGTTCTTGTTAGGGACCAAATCCCAATCATAATTGAAAATTGGAATAAGCCAAAGAAGGGCGACGGTACCTTTGTCGATGACATATCCAAAGAAACGCTTTGGAATTCGTTGTTGGTAAATTTCACCCTTCCGCCAGAGGAGGATGGAAACAACCCGGTTATAAAGGAAAAGGTCAAAGAGTGGACTCTAAAGAAGATGGCTGACGCTTTCCGCAACTGGAAGACAAAATTGAACAAATTTGTCAAATCTGGCAAGACTCCAAACTTCGAAGACGCATATTATGCGAAGATAAGACCTCACTGGCCCGAATTTGAGACATATAAAAAAAGTGCTATAGCTAAAAAGAGGTCAGAAACCAATACGCTTAATGCCCTGAAGAAGGAATATCACCAGAGGACGGGGTCAGGTGGCTACATATCTTAGAGGCCTAAGTGGGAGGAAGCTGAGAAGGCCCTGCGCGAGAGAGGGATCACACCCCAGACAGATGGGTGGGACCTACGTGCAAAGACTTGGTTCTACGGAATCGGGGCAAGGTTGGACCTAGAAACAGGATTGTGTATCTTCCCAACCCTCCTTGCCAAACCCGTCACTGAACTCATCACGGCATACGAGGAAACATCCGCCAGGACCTTCCATCCCGACAGAGAGAATGACCAGCTCACACGCGCCATCGGTAAAAAAGAACACCCTGGACATGCACGAGGCATAGGGGGTATGACGTGGAAGGATGGGTTTGCCGACTGGAGCGACTCTTACAGCTGGCGCGGCAGAAAAGAAAAAGAGCGTACAGAGCGGATGACACAGATAGAACATGCACTTGCGGCGCTGCAGGCGCAAGTGAATGCACAACAGAGCCATCAAGCTACCGGCCCATCTCAGCGGCACGAAGAGCCTGCATTGGAAGCTGCCCGCGGCCCAGACTCTGCGCGGAAAAGCAGTGTGGCTTCCACGGAGAACGTGCAGCCCACACTTGAAATGACGGGTCCTCGATACCCCGTGGATGAGATCACGGAGAGCGAACACGCTGAGCTGCATGTGAGATTAATGGGCTTATCCATTAAGGTGGCTGTCGGCTATGCCTTACCTCCTGTAGCTGGTGGAACTTACCACTGTCGACCGATTCCAGATGGCTATGCTATTGTCGGGGTGGATGAGGTTGTGAAGGAATATGAGGAAGCACAGCTTGACCATGCTACAGGTGAAGGGGAAACTCAACTCAAATTTGCAGTGAAAACAACCATTCTTTGGAAGAAGGAACACATTGTGCTTCCAAATTGGAGGTCACTAGCACCCCCGCCGTCTCCGCAGCGTCAGCAGTCTGAGTCGCTTCAGCTATCTCCTGCGCGGCAGCCATCTCCGGCGCGGCAGCCATCTCCGGCCCGTCAGCCATCTCCTGCGCGGCAGCCATCTCCGGCCCGTCAGCCATCTCCGGTGCTTCAGCCATCTCCTCAGCGTAAGCGGAAGAGCACTGCCACGAGGAGCATCAGTAGCACTGCCACAAAGAAATCCGCAGGAAACCGTATGCCAAAGAGTTCAAAAAACTATGTCCCGCAGCCTTCCGCCAAGCCATTGCCGATTTTACCATGGAATCGCAGTGACGAGGAGACCAATAGGATCTCGGAAGAACAGGTCAAGAAATTATTTGCACCTAGACGGGCCGAGCCAAAGGAGAAAATAGATCCGGCGGTGGTGGAGAAGTTTTACAAAAATCTTTTGAAACCTGAAACCCCACTTGTGCCAGACTACGAGCGCCAGATTTTGAAGGCGGATGCAAGGCGCCGCGGGGAGACTGAAAGTAGCAGTCGTGAGGCACCCCAGAAAACAGTTCCCATGCTCGGAGAGCAGGAAAACCAATCATGTGCCCCGCTCCAAATGTTCGACACACGGGATGCTCCTCCCGTAAATGATTACGAGGCAGAGCTACAAAGAAAGGCCAATGAGATGGGGATGACTTACATTGCATACTTGAACGTCATGGGAGACAACTTGCCCAAATGCGATGCCAACCCCATACAGCCATGGAAGTATGGGAAGAATCTAGTCAAGAAAGAGGAGCTCAAGAATCTACCAACAAAGATGCGAAAATTGCACAAGTGGTACCTTGATTTCTGCAAGACGAGAAAAGAAGAATGGATCACGGCGCATATAAGAGATCAGATTTTCTTGTGCGGAGACGACGCGATCGACTTCAACATTCAAGACTTGCATTTTCTATTCAATCAGAAGGAACTCGACAAATCTGCCATCAGCCTTTATTGTGTGTAAGTACTATTTCTGTAATTTTTATCTCATCTCATTCACTTCATTAATTGCATGTATATATATATATATGCTCACCATATAAGTATATACTATTATGTAGGAAAAAGGTTATGGAATGCATGAAAGTAGGCCCTTTTGACATTGGGTTCGTTGACCCAAATAGAGTTCATGAAGAAGTGGTAAAAACCAAACCCGGGCAAACATAAGATTACTTGCTAACGTCTTTAGTGAGACAACAAACCAAAAGGGAAATACTATTGCCTTACAACTTCTCGTGAGTACTGTTACCCTCTCTCTTGTACACATTCTGTTTCGGCTTACTCGATGTTAAGTGTAACTGATGATGAGTTATGCGTGCGTAGGTTCCACTTTATTCTGCTAGTCATTCAACCCGACTCAGGAAAAGTCCTTGTATGGACTCGTTACGAAAAGAAAAAGAGATATGGGCAGACTTTAGAGAGATGCTCCAGAGGTAATTTCAATCATATTATCGCACTAGATCGGCAACTTTCTTGACAACAAGTAATTAATTACTCCTTTATCCATTTTCTTTGCCGGACAGGGTTTGGAAAAGGTTCACGGGCAGGGCCGTGGGTGAATGGTCAGAAGAACTAAAATTTGTAGACCAAAATGTAAGTAATACTAGCTAGCTTCCAATTCCATTATATCATGCTTTATTGATTATTATTTTGATTGAACTCTCTATTCTCGTAAAGTGCGCGCATCAGGGACACGGCAATAACTTATGTGGGTACTATGTTTGCGAGTTCATTCGCAACACGATATGTGCGACGGGCCAAGCCGCACTAGAACAACTTAGAGTAAGTAAACAAAGTCCACAACATTATTTTATTACCATCAATTGTGTTGAGTTTTATTCTTATATATATATTAACGGCCCATTCTTCATATATATTCAGATCGAACGGATGCGGGACCAACTACTACCATTTGAACGCATACGAGCCATTCAAGAGGAATTGGCGGGGTTCATACTTGATGAGGTCGTCACGCCTGGCGGAGAACTCTTTAGATATCCACCAAAATGAACGATGACGATGTATATGTGCCGATGACGATGTTTGTGTATAATAATAGTTGCTTAATTATTCATTTACTCGTATGTACCGATGACGATTTATGTGTATACCGCTCCCGATCGATTCCCCCTCGCTCCCCCCCTCCCGCAGAAATACGCCCAGAACGGGGCAGAGGCAGAAGTTTGCCGTGGCAGAGATTTAGGCCGTTTTCCTGCCGCGACAGAGTTCTGCCGCGGCAGGAAAACGGCCTAAATCTCTGCCGCGGCAGAAGAACCTTTAACACCGGTTCCAGATACGAAGCGGTGTTAAAGGGGGGGCTGAGGCTTGCGGCAGCCCCACGTGCGCCACCCTTTAACACCGTTTCGTATAAGAACCGGTGTTAAAGGGCCCCCCCTCTAACACCGAACCCTCAATAGCGGTTGGGGAACCGCTGTTAGAGGGCCCTCCCAACCGGAGTTAAATGGGGGCTCTGCACTACGGAGATGTGCCCTTCATCTTTCTCTGATGATGAGGATGGGTATGTAGACATTTACCTTCCAGTCATATCCGCTGACTTGGAAAGTGTCAGAGCTGATTTTTTGCCAATTCCATGTCTCCTTTGCACGACAATAAAGTGGGGGATATTAAACTCGTGCATGCCCTCGAGTACCTCCTCCGACGAGTGATGCATGGACGCTTCTGTCTATGGCTGGCGGCTGATGGAGGAGGAAGGAGCATCGTGGCCCGAGGTATTGGTCATGTTGATCTTCGCTACTTTGTCGGTGACATCGAGTATAAAATAGCAGCTACTTTCCATGAGCTCCTTGTAGTCCTCCGTCGCCTTCACGACGGCATACACATCAAGATCAGATGCCATGTATTGGATGCAGGAGGCCTCTAGTGCTCGATCTGCAGCTTGGTCGGCCATGCACCGCAAACAACGTCGGCATGACAGACGCGACGTCGAGACTCTCAGACAGTATGTCCGCACATATGAGACTAAGGCTTCCAAGATCGTACCGATCAGCTGCCACAAGCAGGTCGAGCGTAGCCATGTTCGGCAGCTCGTCTGTGTAGATGAAGTGGAGCATGGCCCTAGAAGTAGAGGCGGTCATGTCGTGGACGTGCAACGTGGTCTCCGTGGTGTGCCACCGGAACTCCACGGCAAAAACGGTCGACCGCATGGCGATCACGAGCTCGTGCGCGTGGATCTCGGCGTGCTGCTCGAAGACGAAGGTCACGTCCGGGAGCATGCAGTGTCTCCTCCACAACTCCGACTCCGTCGCCAGATCCCACTCCTCATGATGATAAAGAAGGAGCCTTCCAAGATCCGACAAGATTGTCGATGGCGGCACGACGGAGATCTCAGCTGCAGGTCTGCCCGAGTCCTCCTGCAGCACATCCACGTTGCAGCGGATGTAGAAGCAACCATGGTCGTCGGCGAAGCGCTCCTTCCATAGAATGTAGTCGTCTGGGAGCGAAAGCTCCCAGCTCCTTGCCGACGAGGCCGAGAGGAGGGAGGGACAAGAGGGGAAGACGTGTGCGTCGTCCGTCCGTGACTCGGCTCGCCACCGGCCGCCGACCGGGTGCTCGATTCTTAGGATGGCCGTGGCGACCACGTCCGTGTCGGATCCGGTGTGGAGCAGCTCGAGAGAGACAGAGGCGAGGTGGCGATCATCGTCCAAGACGCATGAAATGGCTCAGAGGTGGCCGCCGGCTCGGAAGTCTCTGGAGGATCGAAAAGTAATTTCTGGCGGAACCGGTTCCTACCGTTCAAGGATCCGTCGTTGGAGATCGTTGTGATTCGTGTGCGTATTCTGGTATCTGCAATATCTAAGCAGAAGTATTCCCACCGGTCCTGTCACATCATACGGTGGACCCACGTCATTTTACACCTTCAATTTCTCTCTCTCTTCACTTATTTCACCGAAGCGCTGGCCTGAGCATTCCAACTAAGGCTCAGTGCTATGTGAATTTTTTTTGGTGACGACTATCTACGCACAGCTTGTTGGGAATCCCAAGATCAAGGTCTAAAGCAGCAAGTTTTACCTCGGTTGAGACCGAGGTTATAGAACCAGAAGGAGGAAGGAAACGTCACACAGGTGTTGCAAGCAACGCCGAAACCTGCACAACACAAACTCAAGACTCTGCCCCAACAAACAGTGAGATTGTCAACCTCACCGACTTGCTGTAACAAAGGATTAAACGTATGGTGTGGAAGATAATGGTTTCCAGCAAGTAAACAAGTAAGAGTGGAAGATGTATCAATGGTAAAGATTGGACCGGGATCCATAGTTCACTAGAGGTGCTCTCCTTATATAAACAACATGGCATGAAGGGTAAACAAATTACAGCGGGGCAATTGACAGGAACTGAGCAAGGCATAACAATGCAATTACTATCCAGAAAGATCCTACGAGGTTGATTGGGCAATACAACAATATACATAGACCGTCATCCAACTACATCTATGACAAGAAGTCCACCTTCAGGTTATCATCCGAACCCCCTCTAGTATTAAGTTGCAAGTAACAGACAACTGCTTTAAGCAAAGTGTGTAAGGTAAACAGTCCACATGTTCCATGAACAAGAGACCGTTGTTTTCTCCCTAGTAGCAATAGCACATCTACAACCGAAGAGATTATTGTCACTTCCCTTGGAAACTAGAGGTATGAACCCACTATCGAGCATAAATACTCCCTCTAGGAGTCACTAACAACTACTTGGCCAAGATAACCACTAGCAACGGAGAGCATGCAAGATCACAAACAACACAGACATGATAGAATCATAAAGATAAAACCATTAATCAAACCAACATAATAATCTCAATATCCATCGGATCCCCGCAAACACAACATGCATGATTACAAATAGATTAGATCTTGATCATGAACGGAGCTCACAAGATCTATACATGAAAGCACAAAGGAGGAGATACAACCATCTAGCTACTACATGGACCCATACTCCGAGGTGGAACTACTCACGCATCATAGCAGAGAAGGCCTCAGGGTTGATCTCCCCTCCGGCAGGGTGCCGGGAAGAACTTCAGATCCCCCCGATCTAGGGATGATGGTTGCGGCGGCTACAGACGGTTTCGTGGATATTTGTTCGGGTCTGAGGGTTTCTGCATCGGGGGATCCTTATAGGCGAAGGGGGAGACCAAGGAGGCGCTAATGTTGGCAAACCCTAGCCAGGCGTGGGGTTTGGCCCACCCGCACCGGGGGTGGGTCTGCCCCCCCTGGCTGGCCCCTCCGGCTCTCCTCTAGACTTCTTGTTCCCCACGAAAAGTTATTGACTTTGACGTTTGTCCCGTCCAATTCCGAGAATATTTCTTTACTAACTTTTTGAAACCAAAAATAGCAGAAAACATGCAACTGGCACTATTGCAACTTGTTAATAGGTTAGTACCAGAAGACATGTAAAAAGCACCTCAAAGTGTAGACAAGCAAAGCAAAGTAGATACAAAACAAGCATGGAGCATCAAAAAATATAGATACGTTTCCAACGTATCAACATCCCCAAGCTTAACTCCTGCTCGTCCTCGAGTAGGTAAGTGATAAAATAATAATTTTTGAGGTGACATGCACCCTCACAATAAAGATCCAACCATTTGCAAGCATTGAAAGCTGGGATCAAAGAACTCTAAACATGTGCATGAAAGATGAAGTTCTAACAATAGGACATAGTAACTATGCATGCAACATGGCAAGCTACAAACAAAGATCATGAATAATATGTATTGAAAACATTTGTTTGTTTCACATGCAGAAAACATAGCATAGTGGCAATCAGCTTGTCCCTCATAGAGTAGTAATATAATGCATAGGACACCTGCAAAGTTCACAAGGGTGACTAGAAACAGATAGCACCTGAACAAGTAATAACACAATATGTATCAATTAATAAGCTTTGGAACACTGCACACAGAATGACAACTATGCTCTCTTAATGGTGCCTAAAGGTAGAAGGTGGAGAATCAATAGTGGTGGAAGAAAGGCCTTTTTGTAAAGGAAGCAGGGATTACAAGTTTCAAAAAGAGCTTCCAAAAATTATGGTACTTGTTAGCTTTCAGCCCTCATTGCGCCTATCATAAGCATCTTGAAGTGGTTAAGGTTAAAGTGGCAAAGCTGAAGTATATGCTTGACGAAGTATAAGTTGGCAATCTCCTGTCCCTTGAATACGAGGGCCACACCTCATGTATACTCAACTTTGGGTCCAGGTACGTTCTTGTCACTGTAAGTATTTGCATATCATTGAGAACCGCCAACGGGGTACCCCTTGCACATGGTATAGGAGCTTTCCCATAACCAAAATGACAAGGCAAGCAGACAATGAGCATCTCAGCAATCTTCTTATTTACCATGGGAATATGGTGTTTTTTCTCTCTTTCCTCTTTTCTCAATGTGTCTCTTTTTTTATATAAGAAGAATGCTTTATAGATGTCACTATGGTGATGCTGCAAGTTTCCACCATGATTAGGCATGGCTTAGGCTAGCGGCCCAGGCGTTTCTCTAACACAGGATACAAACTCCATGTACTTACAAGTTTCTGATGCAGCACTGAGTTGATGTAGGAGCGCTTCGGTGGGAACCCCAAGAGCAAGGTGTGAAGCAGCACAGCAGCAAGTTTTACCCCAGTAAGAAACCGAGGTTATCGAACCAGTAGGAGGAAGGAAACGTCACACAGGTGTTGCAAGCAACGCGGAGACCCGCACAACACAAACTCAAGACTTTGCCCCAACGAATCAGTGAGGTTGTCAAGCTCACCGGTTTGCTGTAACAAAGGATTAAACGTATGGTGTGGGAGATAATGGTTTGCAACAAGTAAACAAGTAAGAGTGGAAGATGTATCAATGGTAAAGATTGGACCGGGATCCATAGTTCACTAGAGGTGCTCTCCTTATATAAACAACATGGCACGAAGGGTAAACAAATTACAGCGGGGCAATTGACAGGAACTGAGCAAGGCATAACTGAAAGAACATGTGGGCCCCCATGTGTGGTTTTGGTAATTAATGACAATCTTTATGGACTAATGTGTGTATTAAGTTATACTTGTAGGAATTGTCCATTGGCATCGCTTGGAGCTTGTGTCTACTTCAATGTCGATGAAATGAGAAGAAGATATGTTGTGCAAGCTCAAAATGCGCAATCTTTAGAAGATCTCATGTTTGATGCTTGCCATCCTCGGTTATCATGGATCGATGATGAGGAATCAAGAAAGGCGTTCCATCTTGAGAAGGTAAAGATCGTCTACATCGAGCTCAAGTGGAATGCTCAAGGCAAAGGTATAATCTTAATAGGTTTTCCCTTTTGTCGGTCTTATATTGTTATTGGAAGACCGGGTTTAGGATAGATAACTGTACTATCAAGAGGGGCTCTCGAATGAGTAACTCGATCACATCGTTCGGAGAGAGCTCAAACCTTTGCATACTTGCATCATCATATTTGGTTGTTATTTGGTCTTATCCATGTGAGGATATAGAGCTTGTGGTAATCTCCATAACAAGCTCTTGTTCATCAAAATTGGATCCCTCTTTTATATCTTATTGTGATTTTGATCTATGCGGTTTTTTGGTTTCTCACCAAGTGAGGTATCTCACATTATTATACTTGATACATTCTCACTTGGTGATAACCAATATTTTCACCTTTTATAGGGAAGCTCATGTCGTCCTCTTTCCAACGCAATTGGAATCGGGTCGATCGGAGTTACCAATCAAAAGTTACAGCCGTTTGAATATCTGCTGGTCTCCTAGGTACCAAAATGCGGTAGTACCACATTTTAGTACATAGCAAGGCAGAAGGTTTTGTAAAGTTGCCAAAATCCACTGTCGGGCTAGGTACCAAAAAGCGGTAGTACCGCATTTTAGTACCTAGCGCGGCAGAAGTTTTTTACTTCGTCATTTGGATCTATCCTCCCTTGTTGGACTATGATGTTTCTTTGCATGATCTTGTAGAGGTTGTTGTCCTCTTCGAAACGAGCCCAAGATCATCGAAATCGGAGTCCGGATGCAAAAGTTATGGATGTTTTCGTTCTGTGATGACCGGTAGTACCGGACCAGGATCCGGTAGTACCGGGGTCCGGTAGTACCGCATTTTGGTACCGGGGAGCGCAGAGAAAAAATGCGTTTGGAGCCCCAGGAACCCCAGGAAATGTCCGGTAGTGCCGGGAAAGTCCGGTAGTACCGGGAAAAAGTCCGGTAGTACCGGGAATCGCGTTTTTGGGCTGCAACGGTTGGATTTTGGAGGGACCTATATAAGGGGCCTTCTTCCCAAATGGTTCCTCAACCATTCTTGCACGTTTTACCCTCCATTGTTGACCTTCTTGAGCTTGCTTTCTCTCAATCCCTCTGATGATTCTTGCATATTCTTGAGGGATTTGAAAGAGGAGATCTAGATCCACAATCCCACCAATCAATCTCTCCTCTAAGTGAGGGGAACATATTGGGATCTAGATCTTGGAATCTTTTGTGGATTTCCTCCATTGTTCTTCCTCTCTTATTCCCCCATAAGCTTTTGTAGCTTTGGTGGAATTTGGGAGAGAAGGATTTGAACACCTTTGTGGTGTTCTTGCCATTTGCATTTGGTGCATCGGTTTGAGTTCTCCTCGGAGGATTTGGTTTGAGTTGCTCATTGGAGCTTGTCCCTCTTGGGTTCTTAGAACCCTAGAAGGTTTTGTGGCCTTGGTGGCATTTGTTGAGGCCTTTTGTGGCATTTGTTGGGAGCCTCCAATTAAGTTGTGGATAAGTACCCCAACCTTGTGAGAGGTTCCGGTTGCCACCGACAAGTGCACCGATAGTGGAAGCGTGGATCGATCCCGTTGGGGTGAGATTCACCGGAGAATAAGGGAGGCCTTTTGTGGCGTTGGTGGTTTGATACCACCCCCTCTCCAAACGAGACGTACTCCATGTTGGGAGGAACTCGGTAAAATATCGGTGTCCCCGCGTGCCTCGGTTATCTCTATACCTGAGCTCTTTACTTATGCACTTTATATTGTGATAGCCTTCGGCTTGAAGTAATATATATCTTGCTATCACTTTGTTGCTTGGATTGATTAGCATAAGTTGTTGGTGCACATAGGTGAACCTTAGTTGTTCTAGGTTGTGCTTAACAAAGTAAACACTAGTTTTATTCCGCCTTTGTTGAGCCACTCTAGAAAAAGTTTTAATCGCATATTCACTCCCCCTCTAGGAGACATCCGTATCCTTTCAATTGGTATCAGAGCACGGTCTCTCATTTTAGGCTTCACCGCCTTGAGAGTAAAGATGTCGGCTAGGGGATTAGTGCACAAGGACACGCTCACATTCGATGGCACAAATTATGATGTTTGGAAAATTCGCATGCTTAATTTATTTCGGGAAATTCACCCAATTATCGAGGAGTATCTATATGTGGGTCTCTCTTCTCCTATGGATACCCAAAACGAATCTTTAGAGGAGAAGTTGAACTCTCATATAGATGCTCTAGCTACTAAAATTCTTTTGCATGTTGTGAGCAATGTAGTTCTTTCTTCTATCATGCCTTATTCAAGCGCTCGTGATATATGGACCAAGCTTCAAGATAAATATAGCAAGTCCAACATTATTAAGGATGATTGTGTTGCTTCCACTTCCGGTCGAGACGAGTTCTCATCGTCTACCACTTCACCAACATGTGTTTTTTCACAAGGTAATGATATGGTGAGTGGTGATAGAAATTGCAATATGGATAGTGATATTACTACTTGTAATCCGTCATCCCTATCTAGTTGCAATGATATATCTTTGGACCTTAACACTTCTAGCACTCAAAACTCCTTACATGCTTGTGTTAATAGTCCTTGCATATCATGTAGAAATGACTTGAATAAATCTCATGATGATATGCTTGTGTTGTCTTGTTGCCATGATAAAAATGCTTCCATTTCCTCTAGTGCTTGTGTTGCTAACCATGTAGAGGAAAATGAAGATTCTATGGGCCAAGACAAGGTCTTGAAGAGAGCTACAAGTGCAATCTCATCATCACCTTCCTCCGGTTCTCACATGTGCCTTATGGCTAAGGGAACAAAGGTAACCTCTTTGAATCCCATTGTATCTCATGATGATGATGATGAGGAGGTTGAGAATGATAATAATGATTATAGAAGTAAGTATGATATTAACTCTATTAAGAAAATGGAAGAGGTTGTCTATAGCGCTCTCTTCAAAAATAAAATTGCTTCCTCCAACTTTCTTGAAATCTTGAATTGTGACATAGAAGGCAATGATCTTATTGAGGAGCAAGAAAACTTAATTGATGAAAAGTTTGCACTTGAGCGTGAGTATGCTAATGAAGTTGCACAACTAAAGGACTCCCTTGAAGAAGAACAAACCACCAAACAATCTCTTGAGGAGACTTTTACTCTAGAATTATCTAGAGTAAAGGAATACCATGATAGAGAACTTGCGGTGGCTAACTCCTTCAAGATTAAAAATAATGAACTTGAATTTGCTTATGCTAAACTTGTTGAGGATTTTAAGCACCTCAAAAATGGCTCTCGGGTCGTTAAGAGGGAGCTCATCAAACTCACCGAGTCACATGAGCAACTTAAAGCTTCATATTTAGAAGAGCTTGACAAGTTGCCCTCACCTATTGCTAATAATAATGATGCTTGTGCTACTAACTCTATTTCTTATGAAGCATCTATTTTTAAAGAGAATGTTGAGCTAAAGGCTCAACTTGCTTTGCTAACTAGCAACTATGGGAAATTAGAAGAAAGCCATGTTAAGCTCTCAAGCTCGCATGAGGATCTCCTAGTCTCCCATGGTAGGCTAAAGTTGGCCCATGAGGCCATCATGTCAAAGGTAACATCTAGCCAGAAATTACTAGCCAGAAAGATCCTATGAGGTTGATTGGGCAATACAAATTACAGCGGGGCAATTGACAAGAACTGAGCAAGGCATAACAATGCAATTACTAGCCAGAAAGATCCTATGAGGTTGATTGGCTCATGGTAGGCTAAAGTTGGCTCATGAAGCAACACAACAGCAAGTTTTCCATCAGTAAGAAACCGAGGTTATCGAACCAGTAGGAGGAAGGAAACATCACACAGGTGTTGCAAGCAACGCGGAGACTGCACAACACAAACTCAAGACTTTGCCCCAACGAATCAGTGAGGTTGTCAAGCTCACCGGTTTGCTGTAACAAAGGATTAAACATATGGTGTGGAAGATAATGGTTTGCAGCAAGTAAACAAGTAAGAGTGGAAGATGTATCAATGGTAAAGATTGGACCGGGATCCATAGTTCACTAGAGGTGCTCTCCTTATATAAACAACATGGCACGAAGTGTAAACAAATTACAGCGGGGCAATTGACAGGAACTAAGCAAGGCATAACAATGCAATTACTAGCCAGAAAGATCCTATGAGGTTGATTGGGCAATACAACAATATACATAGACCGTCATCCAACTACATCTATGACTAGAAGTCCACCTTCAGGTTATCATCCGAACCCCCTCTAGTATTAAGTTGCAAGTAACAGACAACTGCTTTAAGCAAAGTATGTAAGGTAAACAGTCCACATGTTCCATGAACAAGAGACCGTTGTTTTCTCCCTAGTAGGAACAACACATCTACAACCGAAGAGATTATTGTCACTTCCCTTGGAAACTAGAGGCATGAACCCACTATCGAGCATAAATACTCCCTCTTGGAGTCGCTAGCAACTACTTGGCCAAGATAACCACTAGCAACGGAGAGCATGCAAGATCACAAACAACACAGACATGATAGAGTCATAAAGATAAAACCATTAATCAAACCAACCTAATAATCTCAATATCCATCGGATCCTCGCAAACACAACATGCATGATAACAAATAGATTAGATCTTGATCATGAACAGAGCTCACAAGATCTATACATGAAAGCGCAAAGGAGGAGATACAACCATCTAGCTACTGCATGGACCCATAGTCCAAGGTTGAAATACTTACGAATCATACCGGAGAGAAGGCCCCCGGGATGATCTCCCCTCCGGCAGGGTGCCGAGAAGAACTTCAGACCCCCCCCCCCGATCTAGGGACGATGGTGGCGGCGGCTACATACAGTTTCGTGGATTTCTGATCGGGTACTCAGGGTTTCTGCATCGGGGGCTTCTTATAGGCGAAGGGGCGATACCGGGAGGCGGCAAGGGTGCCCAAACCCTAGCCAGGCGTGGGCTAGGGCCCACCCGCGCCTAGGGTGGTTCGGTCCCCCTGGCTGGCCTTTCGGGCTCCCCTCTGGACTTCTTGTTCCCCACGGAAAGTTATTGACTTTGTCCTTCGTCCCGTCCAATTCCGAGAAGATTTCTTTACTAACTTTTCTAAAACCAAAAACAACAGAAAACAAGCATCTGGCACTGTTGCAACTTGTTAATAGGTTAGTACTAGAAAACATGGAAAAATCACCTCAAAGTGTGGACAAGTTAAGCAAAGTAGATACTAAACAAGCATGGAACATCAAAAATTATAGATACTTTTCCAACGTATCAGCATCCCCAAGCTTAACTCCTGCTCGTCCTCGAGTATGTAAGTGATAAAAGAATAATTTTTGAGGTGACATGCACCCTCACAATAAAGATCCAACCATTTGCAAGCATTGAAAGCTGGGATCAAAGAACTCTAAACATGTGCATGAAAGATGGAGTTCTAACAATAGGACATAGTAACTATGCATGCAACATGGCAAGCTAGAAACAAAGATCATGAATAATATGTATTGAAAACATTTGTTTGTTTCACATGCAGAAAACATAGCATAGTGGCAATCGGCTTGTCCCTCATATGTAGTAATATAATGCATAGGACACCTGCAAAGTTCACAAGGGTGACTAGAAACAGATAGCACCTAAACAAGTAATAACACAATATGCATCAATTAATAAGCTTTGGAACACTACGCACAGAATGACAACTATGCTCTCTTAATGGTGCCTAAAGGTAGAAGGTGGAGACTCAATAGTGGTGGAAGAAAGGCCTTTTTGTAAAGGAAGCAGGGATTACAAGTTTCAAAAAGAGCTTCCAAAAATTATGGTACTTGTTAGCTTTCAGCCCTCATTGCCCCTATCATAAGCATCTTGAAGTGTTTAAGGTTAAAGTGGCAAAGCTGGAGTATATGCTTGACAAATTATAAGTTGGCAATCTCATGCCCCTTGAATACAAGGGCCACACATCATGCATACTCAACTTTGGGTCCAGGTAAGTTCTTGTCACTGAGAACCGCCAACGAGGTACCCCTTGCACATGGTACAGGAGCTTTCCCATAACCAAAATGACAAGGCAAGCAAACAATGAGAATCTCAGCAATTCTTCTTATGTACCATGGGAATATGGTGCCTTTTTCTCTCTTTCCTCTTTTCTCAATGTGTCTCTTTTTTTATAAGAAGAATGCTTCATAGATGTCACTATGGTGATGCTGCAAGTTTCCACCATGATTAGGCATGGCTTAGGCTAGCGGCGCAGGCGTTTTTCTAACACAGGATACAAACTCCATGGACTTACAAGTTCTCTCTTTATTTCACACCAGTGACATCCATAGACAAAAGAACATGATATTAACTGAGTACAACAAGGTACAAGTGCAATATTGAAAACGTTCCCCGTGACATCATGTTTTGCTAATTCCAACTTATAACTTCAAGCATATACAACAAAGTTGTCACAATGGTTCAAGTTTATTAGGGGCAAAGAATAAAGTGTGCCATCAAGTTCATGAGGGATTTAATCACTAAGTTTTTGCATAACAAAATAGTTTTTAATTGGAAGATAGATGAAAACAAGAATATACTTGGAATGGTGTAACACACCATGCATAGGAGTTTATAGTGGACACTTTGGAATAACTTGGTTTCTTGGGAGTTGGAAGCGTGAGTATAACTTACTCATACAAGTGGAGGCTAGCAAAAGACTGGGAGCAACCAACTAAGAGAACAATAATGGCCATAATTATGCAATGCAACAAAGCAAACTAATCAAAGCAAAGAGTGGTACTACAAGTCAAGGACTAAATGATCATAGAGGCTAATGGTGACTTGTCATTGTCATAACATGGTGTGAGCATGTGCCAAGTCCACCCAAGCAAAACATCAAAGGAGAATACCACAATACTATGCTTTTGCATGCTAAAACAACGCATAATTTCTTCAAGGCACACTAAGCAATCCCAATTGTTTGGAACAAGACATGCTACAACAATAATCACTAATCATAATGCTAAAACAACACCTAGCATGTCATGCTAAAGTGTAAGTCACAGTCAATGCAAGCTCCTCTTGCACTCCAAGAAAGAACTTACTACTCCTTTCCAAACACCAAGCAAACTTATTTGCAAAACAACATAGCAAGATCGGGGGTCTAAACTACTAAAGCAAACTAAGCAAAGAAAATGAAAACTAAGACGCTCCAAGAACAACACAACTGTGCATGAAACAATAAAAACGAAGTGTCTAGACAGACCTGAGCTTTTTATTGATGAAGAAGGGGATGCCTTGGGCATCCCCAAGCTTTGACGCTTGTACATCTTGGATATTTCTTGGGGTGACACCATGGTGGCATCCCCAAGATTGATCTTTTGTCCATTCTTCATCTCATTGCATCATTCACTCTCTACACCTAATTTTTTTCCTTCACACAATCTTCATTAGCAACATTACCTTATTCAAAAGATATTAGACCTCTGGCAAAGCTTTGAAACAACAAGGCTTTTCACTAAAAACACAAGATACTGTAGTAACTCCTTCAAAGAAACTAAATTTACCTGAAGATAGCTCAAAAAGGAATCAATAAGAAGCAAATGCAAATAATGGTAGAAATCTGTCAAAACAGATCAGCAGGTAGAAACGAATTTTTGCGAACATCTTCTATTGCTCAAATCAAAAAGTGTTGAACTAACGAAAGTTAGCCAACATACTGGGGTTTATTCGTAAATTTTGAGCTAAATCTGAGTTACAGAGCCTCATCATGATTTTTTTTGGTGGAGGACAGAAATCTGTTTCGGGACAACAACTCCCCAAATCTTACTTCCCTCTCATTAGAGGTCATTCTTGGTACAAAAATCAAACAAAAAGGATAAGGAGAGGTCATTACAGAAGTAATAATTTCTAATACTCAAGGAAACTCTTAGGTTATCTCCCAACAAGTACTTTTCTTTAACGCCTTTAAGTTAGGCACAAGAAGCAAGAAGAATCAAGTATTTTCAAATGAAGAAGCATTAACATTCATACTTGCAAAATTTTCAACTATGAAAGGTATCTCATCCAAATGGGTTTTGGAGGATCCTTTCTCATCTCTCTTTGGTCTACTACCTTCATCAAAAAGATTTTCAGAGGCAATCCAATTGAAGTTATTTTCAAAGGCTTTATGCATTCCAAAAAGCTTATAGGGTATGGGTATATTGAATTCCTCTCTAGGCTTAGTTTTATCAGAAATACCCACAATATCTACACTTGAACCTAGCATATTGAAACGTTCAAAAACCTTCTTGGCCTCCTAGCAACATCATGGAATTCTTTTGATAAAGTTTCAAGGATGAATTCCCTTTTTTTCAACATTCTTCTCTTCTTTTAGTTTTAGGAATAAGAATTGTATGAAGGGGTTAAGGATAACAAACCTAGCCTCCAACAAATGAACTAAAGAAGCTGCAGCAATCTCATAATTAGGAGCAAGTTCAGCTATAGATTTATCCTCAATATCCTCATGCTTGCTAACATAATTAAATAATTCTTCAATATTATCTTTCCCAATTATGGAGCCACTACCTATTACAAGATTTTTCAGAGAGAACTGGGGGAGCAACATGGTGATCTAGAGCAAGAACTATTTTTTTGTGTTTTTGAATAAAGCAAGCAAACCAAACTAGACTAATTTTGGTTTTTTTTTTTGAAAAGAGGCAAACAAAACCAAGCAAAAGAAACAAAGCAAACTAAAAACAAAGTAAAGAGAAAGAAAGTGAAGGACTCCCCTAGTGAATACGTCCTAAGACTCCCCGGCAACGGCGCCAGAAAAGCTTGATGCAGCGCTAAGTTGATGTAGGAGCGCTTCGTTGGGAACCCCAAGAGCAAGGTGTGAAGTAGCACAACAGCAAGTTTTCCATCAGTAAGAAACCGAGGTTATCGAACCAGTAGGAGGAAGGAAACGTCACACAGGTGTTGCAAGCAACGCGGAGACCTGCACAACACAAACTCAAGACTTTGCCCCAACGAATAAGTGAAGTTGTCAAGCTCAACGGTTTGCTGTAACAAAGGATTAAATGTATGGTGTGGCGGATAATGGTTTACAACAAGTAAACAAGTAACAGTGGAAGATGTATCAATGGTAAAGATTGGACCGGGATCCATAGTTCACTAGAGGTGCTCTCCTTAGATAAACAACATGGCATGAAGGGTAAACAAATTACAGCGGGGCAATTGACAAGAACTGAGCAAGGCATAACAATGCAATTACTAGCCAGAAAGATCCTATGAGGTTGATTGGTCAATACAACAATATACATAGACCGTCATCCAACTACATCTATGACTAGAAGTCCACCTTCAGGTTATCATCCGAATCCCCTCCAGTATTAAGTTGCAAGCAACAGACAACTGCTTTAAGCAAAGTGTGTAAGGTAAACAGTCCACATGTTCCATGAACAAGAGACCGCTGTTTTCTCCCTAGTAGCAACAACACATCTACAACCAAAGAGATTATTGTCACTTCCCTTGGAAACTAGAGGCATGAACCCACTATCGAGCATAAATACTCCCTCTTGGAGCCACTAGCAACTACTTGGCCAAGATAACCACTAGCAACGGAGAGCATGAAAGATCACAAACAACACAGACATGATAGAATCATAAAGATAAAACCATTAATCAAACCAACATAATAATCTCAATATCCATCGGATCCCTGCAAACACAACATGCATGATTACAAATAGATTAGATCTTGATCATGAACGGAGCTCACAAGATCTATACATGAAAGCACAAAGGAGGAGATACAACCATCTAGCTACTACATGGACCCATAGTCCAAGGTGGAACTACTCACGAATCATACCGGAGAGAAGGCCTTCGGGATGATCTCCCCTTTTGCACGGTGCCGAGAAGAACTTCAGATCCCCCTTGATATAGGGACGATGGTGGCGGCGGCTACAGACGGTTTCGTGGATTTCTGATCGGGTACTCAGGGTTTCTACATCGGGGGCTTCTTATAGGCAAAGGGGCGAGACCGGGAGGCGGTCAGGGTTGGAAAACCCTAGCCAGGCGCAGGGCTGGTCCCACTCGCGCCTGGGGTGGGTCTGGCCCTCCTGGTTGGCGTCCTTCGTCCCGTCCAATTCCAAGAATATTTCTTTACTAACTTTGTAGGGGTTCGTAGCATGGAAAACAAAATTTTCTATCGCATACAAACAAACAAGCCAAGATCTATCTACTAGATTGTAGCAACGAGTCGATGGAATAACTCACCCTCGAAGATTCCAAAATGTTTAACGAGAGCAAATTCTCGTGGGTGATGTAGTCGTACTCTTTCCGATCTCAAGATCGCGTAGACGATCCTTCCAGCGCCGCGTTCCCGCAGCGCTCCCGCAGTCGGTCACACGTTCGGTACTCGACGAAGACCTTCCTCTCCCTTGTTCCAGCAGGCAGCGGAGGTTGTAGCACTCTCCTCGCGATTCCGGCAGCACAACGGCGTGGTACCGGAGGTAGAGGGGAAATCCCGCAGGGCTTCGCCTTAAGCCGGTGCGAGTATGGTGGAGCTTATGAGAGAGGCTATTAGTGGTCTAGTAATTAGACACACCAATTAGAGGGCTCTAAACCAATTAGAAGGCTCTAAACCGAATAGCTCTAAACCGGGGTCTAGATCTAGGGTTTAGTTTAGAGGATAGGAAACTTGTGTGTCTAGGAGGGGAGCCCTGCCCCTCCTTATATAGGTGGGAGGGCTGGCCGGCCAAGGGGAGGAGTTCCTCCCCAACTCGGCCTAGGGAGGTGCGCCGGCCAAGGGGAGGAATTCCCCTCCAACTCGGCCTCCACCTCTCCTCCTCTTTTCCTACTTCCCAAAACTGCCGTTTGACTTTCAAACTAGCCGTTTGACTTTTCAATTTAGGATTTAAATAAATCCTTTATTTGGGACAGCAAGAATACTTAGTACATGATGCAATCATTCCAATATGTAATGACACATTCATGTACCCCTTCCCCCCCGGAGTGCCGGACAATCCGGAACCTTCTAGAATATCCCCGATGAAAACACCGGAATCATTCCCGAACTCCGAAACGGGACTTTCCTTATATGAATCTTATTCTCCGGACCATTCCGGATCACCTCGTGATATCCCGGATCCCATCCGAGACTCCGAACAACATTCGGTCTCTTTCTCATAATACCATAACTACTCAAACAACGTCGAATCCTTAAGTGTGTCTCCCTACGGTTCGTGAATTATGCGGACATGATCGAGACACTTCTTCGAACAATAACCAATAGAGGAATCTGGAAATTCATATGGCTCCCACATATTTCTACGATTACTTTGCGATCGAATGAACCACTTACATACGATACCAATTTCCCTTTGTCTCACGATATGTTACTTATCCGAGGTTATGATCGTCGGTATCTCTGCATACCTAGTTCATCCTCGTTACTGATAAGTACTCTTTTCTCGTTCCCGTGATATGTGATCCCTTGTGACCAAGTCACATGCTTGCAAGCTAATTGGATGACATTTCACCGAGAGGGCCCAGAGAATATCTATCCGTCATGTGGATGGACAAATCCCACTCTTGATCCATGTGTTTCAACCAATACTTTCCGAACACTCAATACCACCTTTATAGCCACCCTGTTACGGTGTGGTGTTTGATGACATCAAAGCATCCATCCAGTAAAGGTGATATGCATGATCTCATGGTAGAAGGAATTAGGTTACTATGTATCAGAAAGCATATAGCAATTGAACTATTGAAATGACTTGATCTTTATGCTACGCTTGTCTATAGGAGTATGTCCACCATATCATTCTCCTAACGATATGATCTTGTTGTTGATAACATCTCAATGTTCATGATATGGAAACCACAATCATTTAATCAACCAACAAGCTAGTGAAGTATAGAGGCTATACTAGGGACTTCAATTTAAGTTTACAATTCACACAAGTATTAATGTTTCCTTGTTAATACTATTATAGCATGAATATAAACATTTATCATAAACACAAAGATATAATAATAACTATATTTATTATTGCCTCTAGGGCATATCTCCAACAGTCTCCCACTTGCACTAGAGTCATCTAATCTAGATTACATGGTAATATACCGAACACCCATGGCAGTTTGGTGTTGGTCATGTTTTGCCCTCGGGAGAGGTTTAGTCAACGGATCCGCCACATTCAGATCTGTGTGTACTTTGCAAATCTTTATATCCCCATCCTGGATATGTTCTCGAATAGCGTGAAAACGTAGCTTGATATGCTTCAGCTTCTTGTGTGACCTTGGTTCTTGCGCATTGGCTATGGCGCCCATGTTATCACAGTAGATAGACATTGGGTCCAGCGCACTAGAAACCACACCCAGCTCTGTAATGAACTCTTTCATCCATATCGCTTCTTGTGAAGCCTCCGAAGCAGCCATGTATTCCGATTCAGTTGAAGATCTCGCCACAACGCTTTGCTTTGCACTCCTCCAGCTAACTGCTGCACCATTCAAAATAAATACGTATCCAGATTGTGATTTAGAATCATCTGGATCGGTGTTCCAACTAGCATCGGTGTAACCATTAACAACGAGCTGTTCATCACCTCCATAAGAAAGAACCATATCCTTAGTTCTTCTCAAGTACTTAAGGATGTTTTTGACCGCTGTCCAATGATCCACTCCTGGATCACTTTGATATCTGCTAGTTAAACTAACAGCATATGCAATGTCGGGTCTAGTACATAGCATGGCATACATTAGAGATCCTATGGCTGAGGCATAGGGAGTCTTACTCATCCTTTCTCTATCTTCTGCCGATGTCGGACTTTGAGTTTTACTCAAGGTCGTATTGGGCAACATAGGCAAGAACCCTTTCTTGCTATCTTCCATTCCAAACCTCTTTAGAACTTTGTCCAAATATGTACTTTGTGACAATGATATTTGGCGTTTCGATCTATCTCTATAAATCTTTATGCCTAATATGTAAGCTGCTTCGCCAAGATCCTTCATTGAAAAACTATTATTCAAATACTCTTTGACACTATTAAGAAGGTCTACATCATTCCCAATCAACAATATGTCATCCACATACAGTATTAAGAATGCTACAGAGCTCCCACTCACTTTCTTGTAAATACAAGCTTCTCCATAAGTTTGTATAAAACCAAAACTTTTGATTACCTTATCAAAACGTTGATTCCAACTTCGGGATGCTTGCTTCAATCCATAGATGGACCGTTGAAGCTTGCATACCTTGTTAGCATCTTTAGGATCGACAAAACCTTTGGGTTGTATCATATACAACTCTTCATCAATGTCTCCATTGAGGAATGCTGTTTTGACATCCATCTGCCATATCTCATAATCATAATATGCAGCGATTGCTAACATAATCCTCACAGACTTTAGCTTCGCTACCGGTGAGAAAGTCTCATCGTAGTCAACTCCTTGAATTTGTCGAAACCCTTTTGCGACAAGTCGAGCTTTATAGACAGTAACATTACCATCAGCATCTGTTTTCTTCTTGAAAATCCATTTGTTCTCGACAGCCTTCCGGCCATCCGGTAAGTCCACCAAAGTCCATACTTGGTTTTCGTACATGGATCCAATCTCGGATTTCATGGCTTCTTGCCATTTATTGGAATCTGGGCTCATCATCGCTTCCTCTTATGTCTCGGGGTCATCGGTGTTGTCCACCAACATGACATTCATAACGGAATCATACCAATCTGGAGTGGTACGACTTCTCGTTGACCTCCGAGGCTCTGTAGCAACTTCAACCGAAGTTTCATGATCACCATCATTAGCTTCCTCTCTTATTGGTGCAGGCACCACAGGAACTTCTTCCAGTGCTGCGCTACTCGCAATTTCGAGAGAAGGTTCGACAACCTCGTCGAGTTCTACTTTCCTTCCAGTCACTTCTTTCGAGAGAAATTCCTTCTCTAGAAAGGATCCATTCTTGGCAACAAAGATTTTGCCTTCGGATCTATGATAGAAGGTATACCCAATAGTTTCCTTCGGGTATCCTATGAAGACGCATTTTTCCGCTTTGGGTTCAAGCTTGTCCGGCTGTAACTTCTTTACATAGGCTTCGCATCCCCAAACTTTAAGGAACGACAATTTAGGTTTCTTTCCAAACCATAATTCATACGGTGTCGTTTCAACGGATTTAGATGGTGCCCTATTTAAAGTGAATGCGGCTGTTTCTAATGCATAACCCCAAAATGTTAGCGGTAAATCTGTAAGTGACATCATAGAACGAACCATATCTAAGAGGGTTCGATTACGACGTTCAGACACACCATTACGCTGTGGTGTTCCCGGCGGTGTCAATTGTGAAAGTATTCCGCATTTCTTCAAATGCTCGCCAAACTCGTAACTTAGATATTCACCTCCACGATCAGAACGTAGAAATTTAATCTTCTTGTTACGTTGATTCTCTACCTCACTTTGAAACTCCTTAAACTTCTCGAAAGTTTCGGACTTATGTTTCATGAAATAGATATACCCATATCTACTCAAGTCATCCGTGAAGGTAAGAACATAACGATAACCACCGCGCGATGCTACACTCATTGGACCACACACATCGGTATGTATGATTTCCAATAAGTCCGTAGCTCGCTCCATTATACCAGAAAATGGAGTCTTAGTCATTTTACCCATCAGACATGCTTCGCATCTTTCAAGTGATTCAAAATCAAGTGATTCAAGAAGTCCATCGGAATGGAGTTTCTTCATACGTTTCACTCCAATGTGACCAAGACGACAGTGCCACATATAGGTCAAATTATCGCTTGATTTCAAACGTTTAGCTTCAATATTGTTGATATGTGTATTTCCACTATCGAGATTCAACAAGAATAGACCATCTATCAAAGGTGCATGTGCGTAAAACATATTACTCATATAAATCGAACAACCATTATTCTCGGATTTAAACAAGTAACCGTCTCGCAATAAACAAGATCCTGATATAATGTTCATGCTCAACGCAGGCACTAAATAACAATTATTTAAGTATAAAACTAATCCCGATGGTAGATGAAGAGGTAGCGTGCCGACCGCGATCACATCAACCTTTGATCCGTTTCCCACGCGCATCGTCACCTCGTTCTTCGCTAGCTTCTGTTTATTCTGCAGCTCCTGTTTCGAGTTACAAATATGAGCAACCGAACCAGTATCAAATACCCAGGCACTACTACGAATACTAGTGAGATACACATCAATAACATGTATATCAGATATACCTTTCTTCTTGATGTTGCCGTTCTTCAAATCCGCCAAGTACTTTGGGCAATTCCGCTTCCAGTGACCTTCTCCCTTGCAGTAAAAGCACTCAGTATCAGGCTTTGGTCCAGCCTTGGTTTTCTTCGTCGGCATGGCAACTTTCTTACCACCCTTCTTGAAGTGTACCTTCTGCTTAGACTTGCCTTTCTTGAATTTGGTGGTCTTATTGACCATCAACACTTGGTGCTCTTTCTTGATCTCCACTTCTGCAGATTTTAACATAGCAAATAGTTCTGGCAACTCTTTGTTCATGTTCTGCATGTTGTAGTTCATCACAAAGTTCCTGTAACTTGGTGGTAGTGATTGGAGGACACGGTAAATCCCCAAAGCATTAGGAATCACTATACCCAAGCTTTGAAGTTTGTTTGCGTGCCCAGACATCTTAAGCACATGCTCACTGACGGAGCTGCCCTCTTCCATCTTGCAGTTAAAGAACTTTTCAGAAGCTTCATAACTTTCAATTGCCGCATGAGTCTCAAAAATTAATTTGAGATCCTCGACAATATCATATGGGTCTGAATTCTCAAACCTTTTCTGAAGCTCCGATTCTAAACCATACAAGATAGCACACTGAACTATGGAGTACTGATTCTTCCGAGCGAGGTAAACATTCTTTACTTCATCGGGAGCATCAGCTGCAGGTGGGTCACCCAGCGGTGCATCCAGCACATAGGTCAAATTACCAGCTGTGAGGACAATCCTCAAATTGCGGAACCAATCCGCGAAGTTGCTTCCATTGTTTTTCAACTTTTCTTTCTCTAGGAACGCATTAAAATTGATGGTAGGGGCTGCCATTGATCTACAACATATTTGCAATAGTTTAGACTAAGTTTATGACAAATTGAGTTCAAATTAATTAATGAAATTAAACTAGGTGAACTCCCACTCAAAACAACATCCCTCACATTGTTTTAGTGATCACACGAACCAAATCCACTACATCAACACCGATCATCACGAGAGCTGATATAGTTTTAATGGCGAACAATCATCATGTTCATCATATCTACTATATGATTCATGCTTTGCCTTTCGGCGATCCGTGTTCCTGAGGCCATGTCTGTACATGCTAGGCTCGTCAAGATCAAACCTTAGCTACCGCATAAGCAAATCTGGCTTGCTTACGTTGTATTCACCCGCGGAATCAAAGACACCCGATCATCACGTGGTGCTTCGAAGCAGCAAGCTTTGGCAACGGTGCATACTAAGGGTGAACACTTTAGAACTTGAAATTTATGTGCATGAGGGATCATCTTATAATGCTACCGTCGTCTACTAAGCAATACAAGATGCATAAAGGATTAACATCACATGCAATTCATAATATGTGATATGATATGGCCTTTCTTCTTTGTGCTTCCGATCTCCATCTTCAAGCACGAACATGATCTCCATCATCACCGGCATAGCATCAAGGTCAATGACGCTTCTTCATGGTTGTCGTCCACCAGCTTTAACTATTACAACTATTTTGAATAGACACGCAGGTCTTAACAGAAATTAAAGACAACCATATGGCTCCTGCCGGTTGCCAACTTACAATAAGGAACATTGCATACATCAAATATAATCACAATCATGGCCATATCACATCACTGCACACCCCTGCAAAACAAAGTTAGACGCCTCTACTTTCTTTGCATATTTTACGTGGTTTGGGGCTTTCAATAAGTGTCGTTCTAACTTACGAACAAGAACCACAACATTGATACTAGCATTGTTGATTACCCGTTGTAAATTGGATCTTAACTATGCTAGGAGAAACAGGCACCCGCAAAGCCACTTATGCAATACAAGTTGCATGTCAAACGTGGAGCAAGTCTCATGAACGATGTCATGTAAGGTTAGCCCGGGCCGCTTCATCCCAACATACCGCAAGATGCAAAGTACACAAAAAGCAATCTACAATAAAAGCATCAACGCCCACAATGACCATTGTGTTCTACTCGTGCAACAGATCTACATATAGACACGACTCTGATACCACTGTAGGGGTTCATAGCATGGAAAACAAAATTTTCTATCGCATACAAACAAACAAGCCAAGATCTATCTACTAGATTGTAGCAACGAGTCGATGGAATAACTCACCCTCGAAGATTCCAAAATGTTTAACGAGAGCAGATTCTCGTGGGTGATGTAGTCGTACTCTTTCCGATCTCAAGATCGCGTAGACGATCCTTCCAGCGCCGCGTTCCCGCAGCGCTCCCGCAGTCGGTCACACGTTCGGTACTCGACGAAGACCTTCCTCTCCCTTGTTCCAGCAGGCAGCGGAGGTTGTAGCACTCTCCTCGCGATTCCGGCAGCACAACGGCGTGGTACCGGAGGTAGAGGGGAAATCCCGCAGGGCTTCGCCTTAAGCCGGTGCGAGTATGGTGGAGCTTATGAGAGAGGCTATTAGTGGTCTAGTAATTAGACACACCAATTAGAGGGCTCTAAACCAATTAGAAGGCTCTAAACCGAATAGCTCTAAACCGGGGTCTAGATCTAGGGTTTAGTTTAGAGGATAGGAAACTTGTGTGTCTAGGAGGGGAGCCCTGCCCCTCCTTATATAGGTGGGAGGGCTGGCCGGCCAAGGGGAGGAGTTCCTCCCCAACTCGGCCTAGGGAGGTGCGCCGGCCAAGGGGAGGAATTCCCCTCCAACTCGGCCTCCACCTCTCCTCCTCTTTTCCCACTTCCCAAAACTGCCGTTTGACTTTCAAACTAGCCGTTTGACTTTTCAATTTAGGATTTAAATAAATCCTTTATTTGGGACAGCAAGAATACTTAGTACATGATGCAATCATTCCAATATGTAATGACACATTCATGTACCCCTTCCCCCCCGGAGTGCCGGACAATCCGGAACCTTCTAGAATATCCCCAATGAAAACACCGGAATCATTACCGAACTCCGAAACGGGACTTTCCTTATATGAATCTTATTCTCCGGACCATTCCGGATCACCTCGTGATATCCCGGATCCCATCCGAGACTCCGAACAACATTCGGTCTCTTTCTCATAATAGCATAACTACTCAAACAACGTCGAATCCTTAAGTGTGTCTCCCTACGGTTCGTGAATTATGCGGACATGATCGAGACACTTCTTCGAACAATAACCAATAGAGGAATCTGGAAATTCATATGGCTCCCACATATTTCTACGATTACTTTGCGATCGAATGAACCACTTACATACGATACCAATTTCCCTTTGTCTCACGATATGTTACTTATCCGAGGTTATGATCGTCGGTATCTCTGCATACCTAGTTCATCCTCGTTACTGATAAGTACTCTTTTCTCGTTCCCGTGATATGTGATCCCTTGTGACCAAGTCACATGCTTGCAAGCTAATTGGATGACATTTCACCGAGAGGGCCCAGAGAATATCTATCCGTCATGTGGATGGACAAATCCCACTCTTGATCCATGTGTTTCAACCAATACTTTCCGAACACTCAATACCACCTTTATAGCCACCCTGTTACGGTGTGGTGTTTGATGACATCAAAGCATCCATCCAGTAAAGGTGATATGCATGATCTCATGGTCGAAGGAATTAGGTTACTATGTATCAGAAAGCATATAGCAATTGAACTATTGAAATGACTTGATCTTTATGCTACGCTTGTCTATAGGAGTATGTCCACCATATCATTCTCCTAACGATATGATCTTGTTGTTGATAACATCTCAATGTTCATGATATGGAAACCACAATCATTTAATCAACCAACAAGCTAGTGAAGTATAGAGGCTATACTAGGGACTTCAATTTAAGTTTACAATTCACACAAGTATTAATGTTTCCTTGTTAATACTATTATAGCATGAATATAAACATTTATCATAAACACAAAGATATAATAATAACTATATTTATTATTGCCTCTAGGGCATATCTCCAACAAACTTTTCTGAAACCAAAAACAGCAGAAAACAGGAATCTGGCACTGTTGCAACTTGTTAATAGGTTAGTACCAGAAAACATGTAAAAATCACCTCAAAGTGTGGACAAGTAAAGCAAAGTAGATACTAAACAAGCATGGGACATCAAAAATTATATATACGTTTCCAACGTATCAGTTCCCTCTTTATTTCCTACCGGTGACATCCATAGACAAAAGAACATGATATCAACTGAGTACAAAGTACAAGTGCAATTTTGAAAACGTTCCCCGTGGCAGCACGGTTCTGCTAATTCCAACTTATAAGTGCAAGCATATACAACAAAGTTGTCACAATGGTTCAAGTTTATTAGGGGCAAAGAATAAAGTGTGCCATCAAGTTTGTGAGGGCTTTAATCACTAAGTTTTCACATAACAAAATAGTTTTAAATTGGAAGATAGTTGAAAACAAGAATATACTTGGAATGGTGTAACACACCATGCATAGGAGTTTATAGTGGACACTTTGGAATAACTTGGTTTCTTGGGAGTTGGAAGCATGAGTAGAGCTTACTCATACAATTGGAGGCTAGCAAAAGACTGGGAGCAACCAACTAAGAGGGCATAATGGCCATAATCATGCAGTGCAACAAAGCATACTAATCAAATCAAAGAGTGGTACTGCAAGTCAAAGACTAAATGATCATAGAGGCTAATGGTGACTTGTCATAGTCATAACATGGTGTGAGCCTGTGCCAGGTCAACCCAAGCAAAGCATCAAAGAAGAATACCACAATACCTATGTTTTTGCATGCTAAAACAACACATAATTTCTTCAAGGCACACTAAGCAATCCCAATTATTTGGAACAAGACATGCTACAGCAATAATCACTAAGCATAATGTCAAAACAATACCTAGCATGTCATGCTAAAGTCTAAGTCACAGCCAATGCAAGCTCCTCTTGCACTTCAAGCAAGAACTTACTACTCCTTTCTAAACACCAAGCAAACTTATTTGCAAAAAAACACAGCAAGAGCGGGGGTCCAAACTATTAAAGCAAACTAATCAAACTAAGGAAAGCAAACGAAAACTAAGACCCTCCGAGAACAACACAATTGTGCATGAAACAATAAAAACGAAGTGTTTAGACAGACCTGAGCTTTTTATTGATGAAGAAAGGAATGCCTTGAGCATCCCCAAGCTTTGACGCTTGTACATCTTGGATATTTCTTGGGTGACACCATGGTGGCATCCCCAAGCTTGAGCTTTTGTCTATTCTTCATCTCATTGCATCATTCTCTCTCTACACCTGAAATTTTTCCTTCACACAATCTTCATTAGCAACAATACCTTATTCAAAAGATATTAGACCTCTGGCAAAGCTTTGAAACAGCAAGTCTTTTCACTAAAAACACAATCTACTGTGGTAACTTCTTCAAAAATCTCAATTCACCTAAAGAGAACTCAAAAAGGAATCAATAAGAAGCAAATGCAAATTATGGCAGAAATCTGTCAAAACAGACCAGCAGGTAGAAACCGATTTTTTCGAACATATTTTGTTGCTCAAATCAAAAAGTGTTGAACTAACAAAAGTTAGATAACATACTGGGGGATTTATTCATAAATTTTCAGCTCACTCCGATTTACAGAGACTCCTCACGAATTATTTTGGTGGAGGACAGAAATCTGTTTCGGGACAGCAACTCCCCAAATCTTATTTCCCTCTCATTAGAGGTCATTCTTGGCACAAAAAGCAAACAAAGGATAAGGAGAGGTCATTAGAGAAATAATAACTTCCAAGACTCAAGGAAACTCTTGGGTTATCTCCCAACAAGTACTTTTATTTAACGCCTTTAAGTTAGGCACAAGAAGTAAGAAGAAATCAAGTATTTTCAAATGAAGAAGCATTAACATCAAATCTTGCTTTCAAAGGAGGAGCAAAAAGTACCTTCTCTCTCCTCATGGGGAAGTGTCCAATACCTTTCTTGAATGGAAAATGATATTTAATGGTGCCTTCTTTCATATCAATGATAGCACCAACTGTTCTAAGAAAAGGTCTTTCCAAAGTAATAGGACAAGAAGCATTGTATTCAACATCCAAAACATACAAATCCACACAGACATAAGCATTATTAACCATAATGAGAACATCATTAATACTCCCCATGAGTTATTATCATTGAGTGGGACATCTAAATAACAATCTTCTAATGGTGGCAAATCAAGCATTTCATAAATCTTCCTAGGCATAATAGAGACACTAGAACCAAGATCACATGAAGCTTTGGTATCAAAATCATTCACATGCATATTAATAATGGGTTCCCAACTATCTTCTACTTTACTAAGAATAGAAGCTTTGTGTTTTATCTTTTCTTCCTTAATCTTAACAAGAGCATCTTTAATGTGTTTGGTAAAAGCATCATATCACTAGCATCAGGACTTCTAGCAAGCTTTTGCAAGAACATAATCACTTCAGAAATATTGCAACCATCAAAATCAAAGTCAAACTTAGCATCACTAGTAGTAGGCTCAATAGGCTTAGGCATAGTAGGAGGAGGAATAGGGGCTACTTGTGATTTAATGGTGATGGTGCACACACTATTGTTTCTATCAATTTCAGCTTCCCTTTCCCACTTAGCATGAAGTTGAACTAACAGCCTAACATTTTCATCAATAGTAACTTGTATGGCATGAGCAGTAGCAAAGGTATTTTCCATAGTTTCAGGTTTAGCGGCCATTTTATTAACCAAAGAAGTTTGAGCTTCAGACAAAGAGGATATATTTTTCTCAATAGTTAAAAGTTTTTCCTCTATAGTCTTATTGAAAGTTGTTTGTTTACTAATAAAATCCTTGAGCATGACTTCAAGTCCAGAAGGGGCACTTCTAGCATTACTATAAGAGCTTCCATAGTAATTGCCATTATTAGCAGGATAGGGCCTATAATTGTTGTTGCTACCAAAATTATTCCTGTAAGCATTGCTATTGAAATTGTTGTTTCTAATGAAGTTCACATCAAATTGATCTTCTTGAGCAACCAAAGAGGCTAAGGGAACACTATTATGATCTAGAGGAGCTTTCCCATTAATAAGCATAGCCATAATAACATCAATCTTTTCACTCAAAGAGGAAGTTTCCTCAACATAATTTACCTTCTTACCATGTGGAGCTCTCTCAACATGCCATTCAGAGTAGTTAACCATCATATTATTAAGGACCCTTGTTGCAACACCCAAAGTGAGGCCCATAAAGGTACCTCCAGCAGCAGAATCCAACAGATTTCTTGAGGAGAAGTTCAAACCTGCATAAAGAGTCTGGATAATCATCCAAGCAGTGAGTCCATGAGTAGGGCAATTCTTAACCAAAGATTTCATTCTTTCCCAAGCTGGAGCAACATGTTCACTATCAAGTTGTTTAAATTTCATAATGTCACTTCTCATAGATATAATCTTAGCAGGAGGATAGTACTTTCCAATAAAAGCATATTTACACTTAGTCCAAGAATGAATACTATTTTTAGGCAAAGAAAGCAACCATTCTTTAGCTTTTCCCCTCGAGAGAAAGGAAAAAAACTTGATCTTAATAATATCTCCATCTACATCCTTATACTTTTGCATCTCACAAAGTTCAACAAAGCTATTGAGATGAGCAGCAGGATCATTAGAACCAGCACCAGAAAATTGCTCTCTCATCACAATATTCAACAAAGAAGGCTTAATTTCATAAAAGGTACCATCAGGAGTAGGTGGAGCAATAGGGATTCTTAGGAAATCATTGTTGTTGGTGCTAGTGAAGTCACACAACTTGGTGTTCTCAGCAGAGTTCATTTTGGCAAAGGCGGGAAAGCCAAAAAACACCAGCAGCAACTAGAGCAGGAACTAATTTTTTTTGTGTTTTTTGAAAAGACGCAAACAAAACCAAGCAAAATAAACAAAGCAAACTAAAAACAAAGTAAATAGAAAAGAAGTTAAGGACTCCCCTTGTGAATACGTCCTTAGCCTCCCCGGCAACGGCACCAAAAAAGCTTGACGACTGTATACGCACAGCCTGTTGGGAACCCCAAGAGCAAGGTGTGAAGCAGCAAGCAGCAAGTTTTATCTCAGTTGAGACCGAGGTTATCGAACCAGAAGGAGGAAGGAAACGTCGCACAGGTGTTGCAAACAACGCGGAGACCTGCACAACACAAACTCAAGACTTTGCCCCACCGAACAGTGAGGTTGTCAAGCTCACCAGTTTGCTGTAACAAATAATTAACCGTATGGTGTGGAAGGTAATGGTTTGCAACAAGTAAACAAGTAACAGTGGAAGATGTATCAATGGTAAAGATTGGACCGGGGTCCATAGTTCACTAGAGGTGCTCTCCTTAGATAAACAACATGGCATGAAGGGTAAACAAATTACAGCGGGAAATTGACAGGAACTGAGCAAGGCATAACAATGCAATTACTAGTCAGAAAGATCCTATGAGATTCGATTGGGCAATACAATAATATACATAGACCGCCATCCAACTGCATCTATGACTAGAAGTCCACCTTCAGGTTATCATCCGAACCCACTCTAGTATTAAGTTACAAGCTACTAACAACTGCTTTAAGCAAAGTGTGTAAGGTAAACAATCCACATGTTCCATGAACAAGAGACCATTGTTTTCTCCCTAGTAGCAATAAGACATCTACAACCAAAGAGATTTTTGTCACTTCCCTTGGAAACTAGAGGCATGAACCCACTATCGAGCATAAATACCCCCTATTGGAGTCACTAGCAACTACTTGGCCAAGATAGCTACTAACAACGGAGAGCATGCAAGATCATAAACAACACAGACATGATAGAATCATAAAGACAAAACCATTAATCAAACCAACATAATAATCTCAATATCCATCGGATCCTCGCAAACACAACATGCATGATTACAAATAGATTAGATCTTGATCATGAACGGAGCTCACAAGATCTATACATGAAAGCACAGATGAGGAGATACAACCATCTAGCTACTACATGGACCCATAGTCTAAGGTGGAACTACTCACGCATCATACCGGAGAGAAGGCCTCCGGGATGATCTCCCCTCCGGCAGGGTGCTGGGAAGAACTTCAGATCCCCCTCGATCTAGGGACAATGGTGGCGGCGGCTATAGACGGTTTCGTGGATATTTGATCGGGTCTTAGGGTTTCTGCATCGGGGCTTCTTATAGGCGAAGAGGGAGACCGAGGAGGCGGCCAGGGTTGGCAAACCCTAGCCAGGCATGGGGCTGGTCCCACCCACGCCTGGGGTGGGTCTGGCCTCCTTGCTGGCCCCTCCGGATCCCCTCTGGACTTCTTGTTCCCTACGGAAAGTAATTGACTTTGACGTTTGTTCCGTCCAATTCCGACAATATTTCTTTACTAACTTTTCTGAAACCCAAAACAGCAGAAAACAGGCATCTGACACTATTGCAACTTGTTGATAGGTTAGTACCAGAAAACATGTAAAAAGCACCTCAAAGTGTAGACAAGCAAAGAAAAGTAGATACAAAACAAGCATAGAGCATAAAAAATTCTAGATACGTTTCCAACGTATCATGCGGGTATAGTGATATCCGTCCTTCTCTCCCTTTCGTTGTTATGTCTTCAATTACTCAGTCGACTGAGTGTTGCCTTGTGCATTCCAATCCAATGGAGTCTGTCAAAAAATTATTACATTATTCATAACGCCTTATAGATTTAGTTTGTGTAATATTTCAATCTTGTTTGAAATATTTAATATGGCAAAAAAACTTAAATTCCACCGATTCAATTTTGTACATAATATTGACAAATATGTTTCATCATTCATATTATTATCACCCAAAAATGTATCATTAACATATATTCAAATTATATTTTGTTTTTTCCAATCTATTTCATTATTTTTTTGACCTCGCATATTCAAGTTACATTTCATTTTTACACAAATATGATTCACCCATATTTCTGTTATATTTCTTTGCTTCCAAAAATGGATTTAGTTCAATTCAGAGTTTTACGTAATATCTTAGAAAAATATGAACAAATCAAATAAAAAAAGATGTTGACATATGGGTTCAGTAACATCTACGTATCAAAGAAATATGGCACATGTTATATATATTTTCTAAAATTTGTGCCATACCAAGTATGATCCAATTACGTTTTAGAAATCAATTATTGTGTTGACTTACATGGCATAGCTAATATATGATCTGATTAGGTTTCAAAATGAATCACTTCTATAAACTCTGAAAACAACATATGACACTTTTACTAGAGTAATATATTTGGACTCCACAAATGGTTTCAGTTTTCTGTTTTTCATGTTTGTATTAGTTTACTTTAGATAAACATTAAAATATATACAATATCTTTTGTAAGCTAATTCTAAAACGTAGTACAAGATATGATAACATTTTTGCATGTTTAGAAATATGTAGAACAAAAGATTCCATATATCCCTTTTGTGAGAAATATGCAATATCTTTTGTGAGCTAATTCTAAAACGTAGTACAAGATATTGTATCAGTTTACTTTTGTGAGAAATATGTTTAGAAATCTATTCCTTTTTATGCAGAACAGCGGTTTTCATTTATTATTTACAAATCTCATAAACAATCGAGATTGATTTCACAATCATTTCATTGCACCACAAATATTTCAGAAACTTACACAGAAATAGACGAGTCAAATCCATTTCAGATCTTAAAGTAAACAATAAAGTAAAAACTAATTTCCCAATCTTAGAAATTTGTGTTGGATTTGACAAGGAGTTCCCAATCTAGGCATTCGAAAAAAAATATCACAAAAATAAAACTGAGATTGAATTGGATGTAGAGAAATTTTCTTTATAGATTTCTATTCCAGTACAATTTTGATATCACAAAAATATTGATATGAAATATGTCAAATATGATAAATTATTCATTAAAATTTCATTTCAATTCCAGTACAATTTTAAAATTCAAATTTTAAGATTTTTAAAAATATGTCCAAGATTGATCTTGTTTTGAAGATTTAATCACGAGAAACTCAAATATCAAAACAGATCACAAATCCGATTTTCGGTTCGAAAGATAAAAACGATACAATTTTGAGAACGAAACTAAAAAGCATAGGTGGGCTGACAGCAATATGCAAACGCATCCACTTCAATACAAACATACCCACCACTCGCTTACGGGTGGGACATGAACTACTGGTACCCACATGTCATTGAGTGTGATCCTAGATGGGTAAATATGTGGTATTTAATAGGTACAATATACCGTTACCAATCTGGCTTCTTTTATACACAAATAAAAAATAAAGATACGCCTAAAATACAGCACAAATCATGAAGCAGTTTTTATTGGGCGATGCTTATCCGCTAAGAACCGGCTCCGCCAGAAAAACCGCGTCCTCTGGAGGATCTGGTGACCTTCCGCGCGTTGTACCTGCGGATGAGCAGCTCGTGCGTGCCTCGGATCAGCACCGACCCGTGCGTCGACGCCATGGCCGTTGCTATCATCGGTTGATGAATTGGTTGGTCGATTAATCATGGACAATCACTCGAACACGATTACACGATGATCTCCATAGATTCGAGGCTTCACTTTTTTTGATTCTTGGCTTGGCTCGATCCAATGCCCGTAGGTCGCACGATCGGGCTGGCTCTAGCTATCGCACCGTAGGTCGCACGATCAACATGGAACAAGCAAGTCCTTAAATATCTTGTCTCCGATCCAAGCTATTATGAAACTGATGAGTTGAGCGTGGACACGGGTTTGTGGCAGGCGAGCTCATTGGAGCTAGGGTGAAGAAAATAAAATAAAAATGTTACTTTTGAGTTTCAAAATGCCTAAATATGTCGTGAATACGCCACATGCTGTGTATATATTTCTACGAATTTTGGGTAAAAGGAACGTTCTACTTTAGGCTACAAAATAGTAACAAATTTATGGTTGCATAAAGAATATAAAAATTGTATCCCAAATTTGTCCTTTTTGTATAGCCCAAAATGCAACTTATTTTTTAATGAATTTCCAACTGTTTTTTCATATTTTTTAAAGATCCAGAACTATTGAATTCGATTTTTCTAAAAGCAGGCACGATGCTGCCCAGGACCATGCCGAATTTTTTTTGGATCTGCCACTGACGCGGGAGGGGGGGGGGGGGGGGGGGGGGCACCGATGTCATCGTCGTGCGCATAGCAGGTGGCAGCGATACACACTGAAGGTGTTGAAGTTTTTTTTTTTTGGGGCATCGTGGCCAACTCCATGGGAGCGGCGGAGGCCGGCTCACCGTCACGGGTTCCCCACTAACCTTTTTCCTTATGTTTCAAGCTTTCCACTCGACTTAGATTTCCGTATCATCTTTTTACTAGAAACTACATAAAGTTTGACTAAGATTTTAGAGAAGAATATTAATATTTATAATATAAAATCTATACCCTTTGATACATCATGAAACATATTTTTTACATCGTATCTATAAAATATCACCATTCTTGATAGTTTTTTCTAAAAGTTTGGTTAAACTTTCCGCTGTTTGACTTTTAAAAAAAATATAACCTTAAACTTTGGGAGAATGTAGTATATACTAACGAACCATCTAATAGTGATGAGCAAGCCAATGTGATAAACCATGACAAAACCCTTTAAATATGCCATTTTCAGTGACCGTAAAGTAAATGGAAAGGAGCCAAGGAGGTGGTACAAACTACAAAGCATAATGAACGGCACCATTTATATATACAACACATTGACTGGTAATACCGATACAAAGAACAATGTTAGTATGGCCAATTCTACCTTCAGATCCAAATCATTGGTAAAACCATCCTATCCTATGAATGACTATGGAAGATATATACCTGTGAGTTTGAACAAAGACGTCACTTCAAGCATTTCTATATGGGTCCACAAGCAAATCTAAACACAGCAAACCAATCTTACACCTACCTTGAAGCTCATTAAATAAATAGTGTAGAAAATCAGAAAAACAATTTTTAACCGAGACTATGGTGGTATAGCAAAGTTGTCTGGTTCAGATTTTTGTTGTAAGACAACATTTTTGCAAATGTTGTCCTTTTCTCCTTAAGAGCAAGTTCAATTATATAGCCGGCGGTTGGCTATAAGAAAGTGTCATGTCATCTATAGTCAGTCTTATAGTCTACTTGTACAATAATTAGCTACAAAAGCCTACTATTTAATTAATATGTGGCCCATATTTCACTCACACAAGCTGCCTAGGAGCATGTACTAGAGCCGGCTGTTAACTTATAGCCCGCTTATATTCTCTCTCCTCTTATCTCTCCTCCACATCACCAAAACTATAATATTTTATCCATTATAGCCAACTGACTGTATCTTATTGTACTTGCTCTAATATGCAAGAGAAAAGACACCTACTGGAAATCAATTTCATGCCACAAACTGTGCAACCATATAAATATTCGTGCAAATATCTAGAGCTTACAAATACTTTCCTTGGCCAACTATGGCATTTGCTAGATAAACTAGGCAGAATGGATAAAAATAACACTTTTTCAAAAGAATTTCACGAAATGACCCATCTGGATAACTATTTCACTGGACTAACCCTTTAGATAACGCCCAACAGCTAGGCGCTACACTCTACAGTGTAGCGCCTTTGAGCTAGGCGCTATGCTCCTTGCCAGCGTGGCACCGCCTGGCCCCTCCCTGGCCACCCGGAGGCATAACGCCCAGGCGCTATGCCTGTGTTGAGTAACGCCCAGGCGCTATGCCCAAGGTGTAGCGCCTATCTGCTAGGCGTTATGCTCTTAATGTGTAGCGCCTAGCAGATAGGCGCTACAATTAGGGATATAGCCTGTCGCGCCCAAGCCCCCTCCTCACCCCTCGCATTCACTCCCAGGCGCCTGGAACAGCAAGGAGACGCCATGCTGCCCCCTTCTCCCCTCCCACTCAAATCCCTAGCAAAAATCAACAGATCCGAGGGATTTCACAGTGGATTTGCTCCCCCATCCTTCCCTCAAGGTAATCCCCTCCTTTTCCCTCTCTTTCATCCAATGAATCTTGCACACTATCCTCAAACCCTAGGTCTAGTTGGATTCATAATATGGCCTATTTGTGCATGCTTTTAGTTACTTGGTAGTTATATATTGGTTGTATTTGATGGGAAATGAAAATGTGTTGTTGATTTGCGTTGTATATGATGGTTTTATATGGATTTGTATGGATGTTTGAATAATATGCTTAGTTTATTGTATAAATTGAAACAATGGCCACATACCACACACATTTTATTGATGTTTGGAATATATATATGTAGGATGGTGTGGCTACTTGAGGATTACTATGATCATGAACACCGGGCATACTTGATGGCGGAGAAGCATATGGTAATAAAACCATGGTTGAACTTCTTTGTTTTTATTTTTTATTTTTCTATTGATTCAATTGTGTTGGAAAAAGCATAATGTTCGATCTTGTATGTATGCAGAGGCTTCGTCCCCTCAAGCTTCGGTCTCATGGCGCGTCTTTGAATGACATGCCGTACGACGAGCGGTACACCGAGTACATCAAGCGGCTATGCCCCCTCCCTTTCATCATGCTTGTGAGCCGGTCGACGCCGAACCTCAACGCGGCTGCTATCACCGCACTTGTCGACCGGTGGAGGCCGGAGACGCACACTTTCCACCTCCGGACCGGCGAGATCACCCCTACTCTTTAGGATGTTTCCATGGTCTTTGGACTTCCTATCGCGGGGGATCCTCTCTATATGAGCACAGATTCCGATGGGTGGCACAATGCGATGTAGCTACTTATTGGCATGGCTCCTGAAGAACTTGAAGATAGGAGCAAAGATAGAGTTCCAGCAGGCGCGACATATGCGTGGATTGTGGACAACTTTGCGGAATGCCCGAACCCCGCCGAGGTTGAGATGATCGAGACACATTCTCGTGTGTACGTGTGGTATGTCCTTTCTAGGACTCTGTTTGATGATAGCGGAGGTAGGACCGCTCAGTGGATGTGGCTGAAGGCACTAGCAAACTGGGATAGCAATATCAGCTGGGGTTCGGCGGATCTTGCCTACTTATACCGGCAGGTAATCACCTGTGCGCTCTACATTCATTTGTATATGTCGAGTCCACACATATGCTATGCCTGGCCTCTTTTTTGTTCACTTGTAGTTGGACGATGCCTATCGTAGGGCATGCCAAAATGCTGGAATAGGTGGTGCTATGGTTCTTCTCTCGATATGGATCTGGGAATGCTTACCAGTTGGGCGTCCCAAAGAGGTGGGCCACCATCCTTGGACAGAGTATAATAGAAACCCTCTATGCCTCCGGACTTGGGCTTACAAGTGGTACGTGGTATCGGAGATGACAAGCGATGTCGATGCCATGTACCTCAAGTACACGAACGAGTTTGATGCTATTACGCCCGAGCAGGTAGATGTTTGTTAGTACGTCACTACCCATAATATTTACTTCACGAGTCAAAATCGATACCACACATGTTCTTGTGATATGTTGCATGTGGAGTGGGAGCCTTATGGTTGTGGGGACGAGTTGGGTATTGCTCCCGGATTTGATATTAACCCGGAGTGCTTGGAGGAACAATCTCTCTGGCTCATGTGCTGCCCATTGATTTGTAATTGGGCGATTGAGTTTCATATGCCACAACGGGTGATGAGGCAGTTCGGGTTGTTTCAGTGCAACCCTCCTGTGTGGAAGGACACCGACAAGGAGCTTCATCGGTTAGTTAGCATGAGAACTTGTGCTCAATTGCTTTGGATGGTACTAACATGGTTCTTTGTTGTTATTCAGGTTGGACAGAAAGAGGCAGAGGAAGATCAAGAATTGGGATCACCATCATAGGAGGCACGTCATGGAGTTCCTCATTTGCGTGGAGAATGCTCGACGAACGGAATGGAATAGTGGAAGAGCTCATTGCCCAATTGCATTTAACAACTACATCCATTGGTTTCTTTCTAGTACCCGTGTCTCCATTTGCCCGCCGTCCTATGAGGAAGAGATATTGGACGAGCCAGTCCAGTTTGATGACCTTGCCTACACTTGGTACAACCGACAGGTCAGGAAGGGGACCGACATCCCGCTTTCTTCCTTACTCAACTTTGCGGTAAAGTTATCGTTGCCTTTGCATTACTTTCCTTGCACTCTCATCTCTTTCTTGCCTAACATGTTCTTGTTCTTGACTCTGTAGCGAACGGAGGTAAAGAAATATGCTGACGATGCCGAGGCGATTCTTTTTGCTGCCCCTAAGGGGAAAAGGGAGAAGGCATGATACGAGACTTCCTTAAGGTATGGATGCGAGAATTCCTCAAGATATGCATGTTCTTGTTTTGACTTATGTTGTTATTTGTTACAGCGCTCGGCCCAAAAGATGCGTCGGTTATCAAACCTGCTAGGTTGCCGTGATCCCGAGTACACAACCCCATCCGGTTCTAGGTCCAAGTCGACTACTGATCCGTCGACCCATCTTCAGGATGATGTTGAGGATGAGACCACTTCGACGATTCGTACGGAAGATGAGGTATGGGACAACCTTACATGCATTTAGTGCTTTCTGTTTCCCATGCATTTTCATAGCCATACAATCTTACATGTAGATGCCTCGTATGGAGAATGAGACAGAGGAGGAGTACCGGATTCGTTCCGCATACCTGATGAAGCCAAGGAAAGAGTTCAATCGATGGACGCTAGACGACTTCCGTAACACAGGAAAGGTCAATGTTGACGAGCCGCCACGGAGGTCAAGAGCGACTAGAAGGACGAGAGGCCTATGGTATGATGATGACGACGAGTTGCAAGAAGAAGAGGAGGTGACAAAGAAGATACCTCCGAGGAGGGGTCGAGTCCCAAGGACGCGTGGACGAAAGTAGGTCATGTATGGCACAATGTTGATGACGATGCACTAGGTTTGAGACTATGTATGGGTTGATGTATGACACTATGTTGATGTTGTTTAAGACTATGTTGATGTATGGCACTATGTTGATGTTGTTTAAGACTATGGTCATGTTGTTTGATACAATGATGTTGTTTGAGACTATGTTGATGTTGTTTGAGTATATGTTATAGTTATTTGAGTATATGTTATAGTTGTTTGAGTATATGTTATAGTTGTTTGAGACATATGTGCACTTGTGCTGTCAATCAGCTAAAACCAGTGCAGTTCAGGAGTGTAGCGCCTGTCTGCTAGGCGTTATGCTCTAAGGTGTAGCGCCTAGGAGACATGCGCTACACCCTGACTTAGAGTTTTCCCCGCGAGCGAACTCTCGATTTGCTCTCATTATACTCCTGTTAGTTTGGGGTCAATCGAAATTTGGTACCATAGCGCCTAGCAGACAGACGCTATGGTGTGTAGCGCCTATCTGCTAGCGCTATGGTAGCAGTTTTCGATTGGCCCCAAACTAACAGGAGCATACAAAGAGCAAATCAAGAGTTTTCTCGCGGGGAAAGCTCTAAGTCAGGATGTAGCGCCTGTCTGCTAGGCGCTACACCTTAGAGCATAGCAAAGGCCATTATTCACTTCATTGCCATCCCGGTAAGAACTTGTCCTTGGTCCAAGCACTATGCCTTTGCCACCATCAACCGTGGCTTTATCCGCGATACTAAGATCACGAAACAAAGGCACCCGATGGTCCCGCCCCAATACGGTATGGTGGATTTCGGCCTCTATAGCCGTGAACCCCTCCTCGTCAACTTATTCTTTGGGACCATCATCATCCGAGTCCGAAGCATAGCCTCGAGAATACGGGAGTTCACGGTCCATGCCATGTTGAGTGATATATTTCTCCAAATCACCAACATTGTTGTGGTGGAGTTCAACATCATCATCATCTTCACCCTCACAATCATCATTGTCCTCTTCCAACACTTCGTCTTGGTGTCTTGAAATCGGGCTCAATGTTTGGCTCAAAGGAGGTTCAATCCATAGCTCTTGCTCCACGGGTGGAGGACTCCTACTATCCAATGGGGAGGAACGACGGTTCAAGTCCAAAGGCAATGAACTATCAACCTCCTTGGTGGTAAATAACTCAAGAGCCTTGTCTAGTGATTCGGCCACCACCTCCTTGTATGCAAGCCAACGAGCCTCGGAGAAGATACACATGGTCTTCCAATGGATATGCATTCCAAAATCCACATTATGTCTTCCCTCCAACTCAACAACATCACATGGGTCCATCCATTTCAATTCAATCCTCACTTGCTCCAATACCTCAGCATAGGTGGGACTACGCTCAAACACAATATCTAGCTCATCCGGGTCCGGTTCTATGTTGCCTTTCAAAAAGGCATCCTTGTCCACATGATGAACATGAACAATTCTTGTCATCCCTAACATATATGAGAATATGTTCATTAACTAACCATGACAAGATAAACAAAAATATACTAGACACATTACCAAACCATAAAGCTAACAAGAACACCCTCTCTTACATAAGCAAACCCTAACCCTAGCCATAACATTCCAATAAAACCAAACAATGGCATTTCAACAACCCTAAACCTAACTAAATGCTTCATACACATCTTTATACCCAACATTGGCCAATGAATCTAACAAATTTCCAAACATTTCTCTCCAAATCAAATTTCTAGGGTTTCAAGCCAAGTCCAACCAAAATAAAAGATTTAAGAGGTCAAAACGGAGGGGAATGAGGGAGGGTACCTCTAACAACTGGGGAGAGGCACAAATCCACCAAATGAAGCTTCCAATGTGAGAGATTTGAGGGGGAGGGGGGAGAAGAGAGGGGAGAAGGGGGCGCCTCCTTGTTGTTCTTCTTGGCTGGGTCGAGCTGGGAGTGAATGAGTCAGAGTGGGAAGGGGGCTGCGAGCTGCTGACTAAGTCCCAAAGTGTAGCGCCTATCTGCTAGGCGCTACACATTGGGCATAGCGCCTGGGCGTTACACAACACAGGCATAGCGCCACGCTGGCAGAGGCATAACGTCTATCCCAAAGGCGCTACATTGTAGAGTGTAGCGCCTAGCTGTTGGGCGTTACCCAAAGGGAATCCAGTGAAATAGTTATCCGGATGGGTTATTTCGTAAAATCCTTTTGAAAAAGGGTTATTTTTGTCCATTCTGCCGATAAACTGCATAAGCATTTATTTTTTTACTTCTTTATCAAGGATACGTGCATCAATCTCATAAAAGAAGAGACCAACGGCTCATAAAATGCTATTGAAGGCTACAACTTCATGCACCCAACATGATACATTGCGGAATCGACATACAACACACCCTCAACCACCGACCCAACAATTTTGTACTTCTGATCTTCTTGCCATTTTCAGGAAAATTTAAACGTATATTTATTCTAGATTTGATAATGAGTTAATATACACGTAAAATAAATGAGCTAATGTCAAGAACCAACACGGCAACACCGTACCATCTTCTGCAAGTATGGTAAACAACTACTATGTGCTCTTACGAAAAGATAAAAACATAAGTGGCCCCTGAGTTGGGAACATGCATATGTTGATATGTATGTATGCAAAATATGGACCAAATGTAGGAGTGGAACTACTAATTTCATTGCTAACTGTTTAAAAAAAAGCATCAAATTGGTTAGATCCGGTATGAAGCAAGCCGACGGTGGACACCACGACACATGAGAAGAGTTTGCCTAAATTAATAACTATGTAAATGAGAAGAATGTGTCACTAAGATGAAGCTTGATTCTATTATCCGACATGGATTGATCTGAAAGCCTCTAATGCCGATACCTAATTTCATAAACACGGATCAACACCGTTGTCTTAACTATTTATTGACTTTTCCCTTTCGGGTTGGTTTTGCAAGTGGGGAAGGGGCATGGAAACAATGATATGGAATGGAGAGTCCATATAATGATCTCCATTGTTTTGGTGATCCATTTTTTTCTATAACAATGTGTTTGGATGTAAGAATTCGACCTTGGAATCATGGAATCTGGAATTCGGGGTTAGTTTCCGCTGTTTGGGTCGCGCTCTGAATCGTTGGCTGGAAACTCGGACCAATTCCATGCCTCGCTCTCTCGTGTGCAACGAGCCCCGCAAAAATTCCGAGGTCGAACCCTTGGAAACGAGTGGAAAGGCGAGAGGACCCGCGCGTACCTGTTCGTGAGAAAACAAAACGAGGCCTCACGGGAGCTTGACAGTGGCCTCGCGGTGGCTCGACCGCGACCTGGAGGACCGGCGACGGCACCTTTTCTTCCCTTCTGCGCCATCCTCTCCCTCTCCACCTTCTCTTCCCAGGCCATCTCCAGTGAGATCCATCCGTCCGCTGCCGCTCCCCAACCCACCAGTAACCTTAGATTGACTAGCTTGGGGACGGGAATGGCGGCATAGGTGAATGCCAGCCGGAGGGGAACGACGATGGCAGCCTCTTCCCTAGACCTCCGCAAGCCGGCCTCGACCCAGACCCTCCTTTTCCAATTGCAGCATGAGCTATTTCTATGCACATCCAAACTAGAATTGGAATCAGGTGTTACCCTTTGATTCTGATAGCAAATTCTATGCACATCCAAACAAAAGAATTGAAATTGGAGGTTATTTTCTTTCCATCTTGGATTTAGAATTTTTTATCCAATTCAATTCTAAGCTAAAATTCCTACATCCAAATACAGTGTAATAAAATACCTCACTACAATTCAAGTTTTTTTTAAAAAAAAGTGAAATACAAAATGGTTACGCCTCGCCTGTTTCATCGTTTCATATACCGGTCGGATCCAAATATTACGGAGTATGCTAAGGTTTTAGCGGTCCGTAATATTTATATCCGGTTTTGGCTAAAATTCCAAGGAACCAAGCTATGCTCTAGGGTTTCATTTTTTGGGTGGAAGTGGGTTTAGAGTTGCACAAATCTCATCTCAGGTGTAAAATCTGCGGGCAGCGGACACGCGTTGGTTTGGCGTTCCGCGTGACTGCTCTACTCAGGTGGCTGCCTGCCTGAACGCCGATCTCCTCGAGTCCCCTCTCCCAATGCCGCCGCCACCGCCGCCTACCCTTCCTGCCGTTTCCTCCTCCGCCGCCGCAGCGGCCGATGTGTCTCCCCCGGCCGTCACGAACTCCGTCGAGCACCTCGCCTCCTTCAGCGACATGCTCGCCGACTTCCTCGACCAGTGGAACGCCCTCCTCGTCGAAGCCGACTTCATCTCCGCTGCCCTGCCCCCGCTCGCCGACCCCGACCCCTCCCCGGAGCCCAGCCCCAAGACCGTTGGTGTGGCGGAGCCTGGGGACCGCCTGAGCGAGTTCAACCCCGTCCTCGTCGAAGCCGCCGCCGCCGCCGTCACGGTCTCCGACCTGGTAGCGGAATCCAACCCTAAACCCGACCCGGCGACCCAGCTCCAGCCCATTGGCGTGCCTGAGCCCGAAGGCCTCCTCCACAAGCGGAACCCCGTCCTCGCCGACGCCGTCGGCTCCATCGCCGTCGCAGGCTACCGAGCCCCCGACCCCGTCCCCGAATCCGAGCCTGAACCCGTCCCCTCTGTCGTCGTCGAGCCGAACCCCGTGCCTGTACCGGAGCCCGAGCCCGCGCCCAAGCCCAAGCCGAGGCCCGCCCCGGAGCGCGAGCGCAGGGCCGGGGAGCCGTCCGCGGCGGTGCTGGGGACCATCTGCGAGCAGATGGGCTCGCGGTCCCTCCGCCGCTTCGCCACCGTCCACCTGCGGCACCGTTCGTGGCTGCTCCGCTTTGGTCCGGACGCGCTCTGTCGCGCCCCAGACCCCGCCGCGCTCGTGCTCCGCGCCGTCAGCCGCTACTACATCTGCGCCGAGAGCGAGAACGCCGAGGCCGCCTGCGTGCTCCTGCTGGAGCTCTACGTGCGCGCAGGGTGCCCCCGCCGCCGGCCCGAGGGGGATGCAGAGTTGCGGGCAGAGGCGCGCGTGGCGGCGCTGTCCTGGCGCAGCCGGATCGTGCGGGAGAAGGGCCGGGTCGCCGACGCCAGCGCCAGGGACGGCCGCGGCCTCATTCTCCTCATGGCCGCCTTCGGCTTGCCACCTGAGCTCCCGGTGCAGGAGGTCTACGATCTGCTGCTTGCTGGTGACTGCTTGGCCAGCGCTGATGTGCTCAAATGCTCCCAGCTCTTTGTGAAGAAGCTGCGTGGTCAGTGCAGACCCCATCACTGTGCTAAACTCTTTGTAATTACTTCTGCTTCTTGACTGATCAAGACTGGCTGTTCTTATCTTGCAGATGTTGTTGCTCATATGCTGAACAAGGGAAGTTATTGCGAAGCTATTGGCCTGATCTTCTCATTTGAGCTGCAGAGTGCGTTCCCGCTCGCGGACGTACTGGCTCACATCCTTGAGAAGGTTCTGCATGATAGGAAGTATCAAAAGAGTGAGGAGCAGTGCAATTTGGCGGGATCGGTATGTTTATCGTTTTCTCGTGCAATTTGGTGGGATTGGTGTGTTCAAAAGGAAGTTAACTGCTGCGTGTGGTTTCAGGATTTAATTACTCCCCTGGCTATTTCTTTCCACTATTTTGGATACTTGATAACCGTTATATGATGTCGTAAATAATCTTCTACATCTTTTATATGTCGTGATATATTTGATAACTATTAAATGATATTTAACATCTAACCTTCAGCACCTTCTATTTGTCGCGGTATATTCGATGACCACTTTTAGATCAACAGGGGTGGAACCCCTGGTTCCATAGCATAAGCATGAAACCATGCATGTATTCGATAACTATAGCACGCTATGTTACATATTATCTTCAGCAGATTCTATATGTCGCGATATATCTGATAACTGTTATGTCCTATGCTATATTTAGTCGTGGAAACCTTCTGTGTTCAAAAGGAATTGGTGTGTTCAAAAGGAAGTTAAGTGCTACAGTACGTTTTTGGTTTTCAGGATTTGATGACTATCCTGCCAAAATTCTTTCCACTATTGTGGATATTCGATAACCGTTATATGATGTCATAAATAATCTTCTACATCTTTTATATGTCGCGATATATTCGATAACTATTTTATGATATTTAACATCTAACCTTCAGCACCTTCTATATGTCGCGATATATTTGATAACTGTTATGTCCTATGCTATATTTAGTGTTAGATACCTTCTATATGTCGTGGTATATTCGATAACCGTTATGTCCCACGCTATATTTAGTCTTAAAACACCTTCTAAATCTCGTGATATTGTCAATAAACATTCTATGCTATTCTTTGTTTAATCTTAAACATAATCTGTATATGCCCTGAGCCCCATCTCTAATGAGCACGGTCTATTTGTTTATGTGCAGAAAGAACATGACGAAGAGGAGTTGGTTCTTTGGAGGTCAATATCAAAATGTGTGGAGGAGCACACACCATGTTCCTCAGAAATGTCTTGTTTCAGTATCGCTGAGAGGATTAAGGTGCTAGAAGAACGCGTCGGAAAGCCAACCCAAGCCATACCAAGCCTTTAAAGCAACTAAGCAGAAGAAAACAACAGAGGACAGCCTAGAATGAGTGCCCATATACTCCAGTTACTTCTAATGCACCAGCTAACATAAATCGTGAGTGACAGAAGCAGCATCGTTACCGGTGAAGAGAGCTTAGCATACCAGTTTGAATAGTGTTACTCTACAAATATTGACATGGATCCAGCCCCGCTATGTTGACCTGTAGGAAGTCTTTCTGGACTCCTCAAGTATCCATTATTATACCACAACTTATTATAGAACTATACGCAGACTAGTAAGGCGAACAGAAGTGTTACAATGGTGTGGTTAAACCTGTTTGTAGAAACCTTGGTCTGTTTTCCCAAAATTATTCCATGTCGGGAAGGGTTGGATTTTTAGTGATGGTTCTGAATTCTGCATTATCTTTACTCCTTTCCCCCTTTTGAAACATCAGGAGGCAGAGGCCTTGTTGGAAAGCTTGCGTTTACTTGGTCCGACATAAGCGAATCATCAAGGGTTGTTTACAATTTGTTTTGTGTTATTACAGCATCATTTATTTACTATATATAACGTTGATTTATTGGTTCTAAAGAATATTTCGAATTTGCATCCCATCCTACACTCCTACCCTATAGAGACATTCTTAATCAATGGTATGTTTTTTAACGTTCCTATGCTTCTCTCTAGTTAGGCTATTTGCATATATTTACAGTGTTTAGCGACCAGGTAAAACTTGAGAAAATAAATTTGTGCATTGAAGTACTTAGATCTAGCGTATCTTTGACCCGCATGTGGGTGTACGCAGCGGTGTTTTGTGTGGGTATGGCTATTGTTGTTAACACAATTATAAATGCCCGTCAGCACAAAGTTTTAGTTTTGTTTGGCTTGCACAGTCGCTTTCCTGGTTGCATCCATCCAGCCATTGCGAGGTACTCCCTCGGTTTCAAAATATAAGATGTTTAAGCTTTGTGAAGCAAATGTATCTAGACTCCTTTTAGTATGTAGATTCACTCATGTTTGGAATGAATCTACACACTAAAACAAGTCTAGATACATTCTCTTCACAAACCTAAAACATCTTATATTTTGAAACGGGGGGAGTATCAGGCAAGTCATGTGACTGTTCTGGATGGCGGGTGTATCGTCTGTCTGTCTCATAACTGGCTTTATTTGTTTCAGGAGATGCGTAATTTTTTTCTTCTGGGATGCTTGACTTTCGTTTTGCAGCCATTTCAGGGCAGGCAGGCCGACTTGATTCACTGATTCTTTGATGAGTGTAATAAGCAAGCTACCCCTCTGTCCTCTGAATTGGAAGTAAGGGGCTGTACAAACACAGGTCTGTGTTGGTTGTAATAATTAAAATAGCTGCTGAACGTCTTAAAAGGGCCCTTTTAAGAGAATCCGAGTGAGTGTGACTGCTGTGTAAACAGTTCGAAATATCCAGATTGTTTCTGGTACTGTATTATATTTGAACTGAATCCTGCCCTGTTTTCAGTTTGAGGGCAACAATTTCTGAATCGCGGGTAATTTTCATGCGTGGCTTGCATTAGCTTCTGTACGAGTACCATTGATGATTGAACATGTCTGCACTAAAATTATGTTGAGCTTCTTGTGTTCATCTCAAAACGTAAAATGTTTACTGCTGTGGTGTGCCAAGCCTGGCAGAATCATGGCAGAGTCAGCAGTGTAGGTGTAGCAACTACCTGAAGCTGATGCTGCAACTGCAAACTGCAGTGTCACAGTCAGCAGAGTCCAACTTCGTCGCACGCACAGCCCACCTACCTGACTACCTCCCATTCGCTCCACCTCCTTCCCACGCCCACCGCTCCCGGCCAGCCCCGACTCCGTCCCCATGGAAGCCACGGCCTCCACCTTCCTTCCGGCGCGCCCCACCGCCTCGCCGGCCTCCGGCGCCCGCCGCGCGCGCGTCTCCGTCGTGCCCGCGGCGGCGATGCGGAGGAGCAGGCCGTCGGGCGTGGCGGCGGCCTCGACGAGCAACTACGTGGTGCCGCTGGACGCCGCGCCGTCGGGGATCACGCGCCCGCTCGTCGAGATCCTCCGCGACCTCAACAAGCGCGTCCCGGACACCATCGTGCTCCCCGCATCCCGCCGCGCATCCGCCTCCGACCCCGTCGTACCATGGTAGGTACCCGTCGCTGTGCTGTGGGCTGTGTTTGGTCGAGATCCAGCTAGTGGGCCAAGCGTCGCCGAGAGATCTTGCCACAATTCAGGCCGATCTGCCAACCCATGGCCCCTTGGATCCTCTCACCCATCGTAAAACCTCAACTGAAGCATCCCCGAGATGAAATGCATGTTCCTTGCTCTGGCTGTTGATGGATTTTTTATTGTTTCTGCTGCAGGTATCATGCTAACAGGATGCTCAGCTTCTATGCGCCAGGTGAGCCCCTCCCGCTCCCTGAATTCTAGTGCTGCTTTTAAACACTGTCGTAATAATTTGAACAAACCAATGCTGATTACTACCGTTTTAGTATCTTCGTGGCTAGTATCCGAACTGAATTCTGCATCTCCTCCATCACTCGTGCTACTGCAATAGACTGTACGGAGCTGTAGTTCAACATACAACCAGTTACGTTTTAGTATCAGAGAGTGAAGGTTGCTTAGGTAGTTACTATGCTTATGTACCTGAGCCGAGCTCGATACCGATACACATAATCTCAATGTATAGCTTTTGGTTGCTTGGTTCCCTTGGCAGCTGCCCCTGCTCCTTGCCCCACATACTGGCTGGCTACTGTTTCCCTGCTGGATATTTATTGGACATGCCAACTCTCTGCTCTTGACAACGTTCTTGCACTGTACCCCTTTTTCAGGTTGGTGTGGAGAGGTCCGTGATGTTATCTGCACCGACAATGGAAAGGTTACGGTGGTATATCGTGTCACAATACGAGGAACAGATGGAGAGGTACTTCACTTGCTATCTCTTGTTTGTGATGACTGTCATGTTAATGAACCAATAATCAAGCCGTACATATTTTACAAACTCTTGGAATTCTTGGTTAGCCTTACAAGGTAATATGTACACTGCAAGAGTACTTAGAACTTGGATAGCTGGGGTTCAAGGAACCTCACTTGGTTGACACAATGTTTGTTTAGGTTGGCCTGTAGACTGCATTCAGAATCTCAGAGACTTTTGTGAGCTTGCGCCACATGCTATGTGTACATTACGAGAGTAATTATGATTTTTGAGAGTTTGACTTGGATAGCTGGGGCTGGGTCAAATCTCCTGGAGAATTTCAAATTTGGGGAGTTTACTTGGTTGGTACATGACTGTTTAAGTTGGCCTGCAAACTGAATTCAAAATTCCAGATACGTCTATATGACTTTGCCACATATGTTTGTGGCATCCCATCTCAAGTTACGTGAGTCCCTGCCTGTCTGCTTAGTAGGAACTTTTAACAGACCCGTATGCGTGCTCTCATAGAAGTTTCTATATCCTCAGTAAATGCTTCCTCAATCCCCAGTTTCCCAAACCAGATTATGGTCTGAATTTATAAACCCTGTTTGCTGAGATATATAACTAGAGAGGACACAGATGTTGCTATGTTCAACTTTCAGTTTGTCAATGGAGTTCGTAATCAGTAGTTGCAAGGCAAAAACCAAAATACCAGTTAGAATTAAGGTTCTACACCGAGACCTGAATTCCCTGTAGACACACCAGCACCATTCTTCAGCAGTGCACTGCTCTGTAACATTTCATATTCATCCTTACATGTGATGATTGGTTCAGTCTAACATATAATAAAAAAAGATGTTTCAAACAGACGAGTTCAAGTTACGCAATTCAGTTACTCAAGCAGTCCGTGTTCTAAAGCAGAGCTTAATGGTAATTTGATCATCTTCCCTAGAGATGTTTACCTAAGATTTCGTCCGATGCAGGTCCACCGAGAGGCCGCCGGAACATCATCGCTGACCGATGCGCGACTCGATGACCCCGTGGCGGCTGCGGAGGAGGCGGCATTCTGCAAGGCCTGCGCGAGGTTCGGTTTTGGGCTGTACCTGTACCACGAAGACGGGATGTTGTAGAGCCAGGATGTCGTCTCTCTCCCCCCTATATATACTACATATGAGTTCCAGAAAGCTTGCGAGAGACTTGCACAAACTGCAAGATAAGTATCATGTACCATGCGTACCATTGTACTGAATTGTAAATACGAGGCGCGTCTTGTGAACTAGTACCTTCCATTTCCAGCTATTGTAATATCCTGAGCTGAGCATATATGATCTTCACACGTTTTTCCTTCACGACCCCTGTGATAATTTCAGTTACTCGCACCTCTTTGATATATATAAAAAGCCAGATTATGCCGGAATATTTGCTTGGGCTCTCAGGTCCAGATGCTCACGTTATCTGGACCACTGATGTATTCCGAATTGTACTCCTATTACAATTCGAGTTTCTGCTCACATTAGCAGAAACCCGAATTGTATTCTCAACTAATCCATGGCGCACGGATCCTCTCACTAATCGTAACCTGAACTGAAGCATTCTCGAAGTGAAATGTCTGCTCCTTGTTCTGATTGTTCATGGATTTTCTTGTTTCTGCTGTAGGTACCATGCCAACAGGATGCTCGGGCTTCTACGCCCCAGGTGAGCCTTCTACCGTTAACTGTGCTATAAACCTGCGCAGATATACCAATGTAATCTGGGTGCATTGATGCCGAATGCTAGCGCTTCACTTGTTCATTGCTAGTACCTGTTCTGAATTCTGCATCACCGATCACCGATCACTCTCCCCCATCCCCTTTTTTCTACCATGGACTCCATAGATCATCAGACGGAGTTGTGCTTCTACGTGAATCAGTTACTACTCTGTATCAGAGAGTGAACGGGGCATAATCAGTATATATTTGGATGCCAATATGGATAATCTGAATATAAGCTTTCGATTGATCCCAATGGGCAGCTACCCCTAACACCTTGCTCCACCTACTGTTTACCTACTTGAAATTTGTTGGACACTTAAACTGTTTGCCCTTTAATTACAACGTTCTTGTATTGCACCCTGTTTTCAGGTTGGCGTGGAGAAGTCCGCGATGTTATTTACACCGACAATGGGAAGGTGACGGTGGTATATCGTGTCACAATACGAGGAACAGATGGGATGTACTTAACCGCCTTCTCTTTGTTTGTGATGACTGTCCTCTAATCACCAAGACTATCATTGTATGAATAAGCTAATGAGCCAATCATCAAGGCGTACATATTTTACAGACTCTTGGAATTTGTGATGTGACCTTACAAGATATACATACATTGCAAAGAGTACCTAGGACATGGATACACGGGGTTGGGAAATTTCACTTGGTTGACACTATGGCTGTTTAGGTTGGCCTGTAGACTGAGTTCAGAATGTCAGAGACATCTGTGAGCTTGCCCCACATGCGGACTGTTAATTATCAAAGCACGTCCTGTTAATTATCCTCCATTTCCAGCTTTTGTAGTCTCCTCTCTGATATCAGCGTCCACTCGATCCTTTTCGGAACACCCCTGTCCCTGTCCCTGTCCCTGTGATAATTTCAGTTAACGTGCACGCGCAACCTACGGAGTACATAGAGCAACTCTCGCTGACTCCTTAAAAAACGTGGTTATTGGAACGTGTTTTTAAGGATCGATATTTTGTTTTACGGATTGCTTTTACAGGATCTACCTGGCCGCACCGCGATATAAGAGCTAGCGGAAACACGTTTTTAAGGGTCGATATTCTGCTTTAAGTTTGCTTTTACAGGATCTCTCTCGTAAATCAGTGTTTGAACATTGTGAATACATAGTGTTTGAGGTAATAAAATAGAAACTAGAATAAACATGATAGCAATATTACAAATTTTTTCACATACAAAAAATTAATGTTTAATACAACACGGTAACAATTCAAATTACATCGATAGTTCAAATCGAAATAATGAAGAAACAAATGGTTTAAGTTGCACACAAATGAATGTTTGAATCAAATGAATACAAATAGCCATATACTGCCCTCCATGCAGCTGCCAATGGTTCTCAATGAGAGCCAGCTGAAGCTTGAATGATATCCAACTGAAGCTTGAATGATATCCAACTGAAGCTGGGTGTGGGTGGCAATAGGTCTCAAGAAACGCTTCGATGCAGTCAAGATTTCTAGTTGTCTTCATACGGTTACCAGCATTGTAATAGAAGAACTCCAAGTTCAAGTCTCTCTCATATTTTATGATTAACACGTGTGTGAAGAATAACACAACATGTCATGATGTTTTGTAGGGACTTCTTGTCCAAAAACGAGCAGGATCTCGAATAATTGCAAACATATCTTGTAGGACACCGAAGGCTCTCTCAATGCTCTTTCGGCATGCCTCTTGAGCCGTGACAAACACTTGTTCTTTCCTAAGTTTGGGTTCACGAAGAGTCTTCACACATGCTGACCATGAAGGATATATGCCGTCAGCAAGATAATAGCCCATTGTGTAATCATGGTTATTGACTTTGTAGTTGCAAGACTGGGCATCACCACTTGTGAGGCTTGCTAACAAATGATATATATGTAACATATTGATGTCGTTAAAAGAACCAAGCAAGCCAACGAAACAATGTCAGATCCACACAAGTTCTTGGAAGCAAAAGCCTCAAGAACAATTGTAGAGTTACGAGTCTTGCCACAATACTGTCCATGCCATGCCATGAGGCCATTTCCAATGCATACAATTTATACTCCTAAGCATACATGTCCAACCTCGCTTTTCATTGTGTGCCATTAATCTCTCTGTATCCTCTTTGTTGGGAGCTCGGTTATCACTGAAGACACGGATGATGACCTTGGCAAACCTACGCACGCTCTCAATAGTAGTAACTTCGCATCCTAATGGGCGTAGTCTGTGGTAGGCCATATGCAAACACTCTCATCGCTGGGGACAATATCTGATACGAGCTAAAACCAACTAGACCAGCAGCACAATCTTCACAAATAGCTCCCTGCGCATTCGGTAGCACCTATGAAAGGATGAGCGGGATAAGTTGGTACCTCTACAAAGTAATCTTGCATGAGCATGCTATGTCGGAGCTGACGGTTGCACGGTATGCACAACCAGATGATGGTGGATCCTCGCCGCCTTTTTTCCTTATTATCCGTGTAGTCCTTCATCGGAGCACGACCAACAACCAATTCCGGTGGTTATCAACAAGCAACTCGATGTCGGAATCATCTGACGAAGACGAGTCCTTGAAAAAGAACTGAGAGCTCGGACTGATCTGCAAAACGCATGAAAAATTGAATCGTCCGTGATATTACAAACTCAACCTACCGAAGCATGTGGAATCACAAAAATTCGATGAAACTATATTGTGGCTGCGTGGTCAATTCACTGCAGGGATGCGGTCAATACACCTCCGCTGAGCTCATGCGGATGGGGAATGGCCGTGGTGACTATTGTGGCCTTAAATGGAGGACGGGGCGGTCGGAATAGAGGGCGGCGCGCCGCGGTAGCGAAGGAGCTTGGCAGTGGGCAGGGGAGCGCCGGCTGAAATATCCCTCGCACCAAGGATTTCTGCGTGGTACAGGGGCCCTTTGCAAATGTACAAGTTGGCTCGGAGATTTTTCTGTTGGCCTTAATTTTTTTATGGGTTTGGCCGATTTAAGGTGTTTATTTAGAACCTTTTTCAGTCCAAAACCACAAAAACCACAAAATGATGGTTATTAAAAGGTTCCACCACATATAAGTGGTCTCCTAGAGTTGCTCTTAGTTTTTTCCCCCTAGCTGAGCCCGGCCTCTGGTTAGGCAAAAATATCCTACGTGGCTACGTGGCAAAAATATCGAATAGTGGATTAAAGACCAAGATCCTGATCATCAATTTGACATTTCCAGCTGTCGATTGAAGCTTTCCGTAATCGCGCCACGCGGTTTGTGTCGCCTTAAAACCAACAGGGGACGGCGGGACGCCCTTCGCCATCTCCCATTATCCCACCTTATTAGTTAATCTAATCCAAGCATGCAGACCCGCATTGACGAGCCGGAGGCGGCGCCCGGCGGCACGTACGTGGTGCGGCTGCCCAAGGACGAGGTCGTCGACCTTCCGCTTCCGCTCCCGCAGTCCGAGCCCGGCCAACAGCAAGAGCGCAAGGCGGCGCCCGGCACGGAGTACATTGTGCGGGTGCAAAGGGAGAGGGTCTTCGGAGTGCCGCCGTCGCACCTGCCGTTGAACATGCCGCCCCCGCCGGAGAACAACCGGCGCCGCTGCTGCAGCCTCTTCCTCTTGGTCGCTGTCCTCGTCTCTGTCGCCGTCGTCTACCTGGTGCTCCGATCCAGGCACCCAGCCGGCGGCGACCGTCCACACCGACAGTAGACCAACCGACCGACGGCATGCAAGATCGATTATTCCCAGATCGTCTACCACCATGGCTACATGTTTCATCCGTTTTTTCTTCCATTTATACAGTTGGCATATCATCACTTCGTCTGTTGATCGTTGTAGTAATCTCTCCTCAGTTATACGAGCACGGATCTTTACTTTCTCAACACCATTGTGATGGTTTCAGTTAGTACGTTATATACTGTATATAAAAAATACACAAGTTTTATCATGATTGGAAGTACCAAATTAAACTAGTAGATTACTGAGAGGTACCGGAACTTTCCGTACTTAACAACCTGGGATTACCACGGAATCATGCATGGATCTCTCCGCCGCGGAACAGTACACGCACGTGTGCATCTGCTGCCGACTGCATGCATGCTGCGATGATCGATCTAGGCTTGTCGAGGCCGATCAAGTTCATCTTCCCTGTCAGATCGAGGAAGCAATCTGGGAATCTTGTGAGGCCAAATTAAACGCCCAGAATTTTAGTTCATCTTCTATATGACGCACATGACCATGAAAAGAGACGGGCGGGGGCTACGAATGGGAAAGGGATTTCCTCCGGTATAACCCCTTTCGACCAAACACGTAGAAGTCCGTTCATACCCATATCCAAAATCCTATATATCTACGTGTAGACATACATAGGGGGTATATGCCCGCGTATAGGCATAGGCATAGGCATACGATAGTCTTTCCGCACACGACACGAGCCGCCCAACCTCGCCAGCGCTGATCACCGCTGCCGTCGACGCGACCACGTGATCAAGGCCGCCGGTGGCCATCATCCCAACCGCCGCCACCGTGTTTCCGTCATGTTCCGACATGTTCCCGGACTGTCCGGCGGGTCACCAGGCATGTTTTCGGACTGTCCGACGAGTCATTGGATTGTCAGCCAGGCATGTTTTCAGACTGTCTGATAGGTTAACTCGTCGCCGCCAAGCCAACACGCCACCGTCGCGCCTCCACCAACCCTGTCGGCACACACATACAAGGCTAGACTGAGGCGTGTGCCGGCCAGATCCACCTTGAAACCGTCACCAGCTCGTCGGACACAACAATCACCGCCACCAACTTTCCCTAGGCTATTTTCTATTTCATAGACCATAATATTACTATTTCTAAGGTTTTTGAGGAGGGTTTATGTGTAGGGTTTAGAAGAACTTTGTGGGTGTGAGGATAGATCAATGGTTGGGTTTGCAAGAAAATCACAGGGACATCATCTTGTTGGAGGGGCCGGATTAAATAATCCAAAAACTATCTAGTTGAGAGGTTTTTAATACCAAATCACTTTATTTAGCTCTGCGGAATTATGGTATTGTAACTTACAACTTTATCTAGACGATTAATATACATTTGAGGGTGAAAAATTCCATTTGATTGGTTTTAAAAGGCAATATTGTAACAAGGGATGTCTCGCCCCAACGCAGAGAATTGTCTCTTTTTGTGGCGATAATTAATCCATTGTCATGCGTTCTTTCCTTGCCCATAGGCTCGATACATATGGGATGTCATACTCAGTTCCTTTGGCTTTAATCGTCCTTTCTCCCGCATGTGTGAATGTATCGGTATCTAGTCAAAAGGGCTTAAGGGTAAGGTTTTAGCAGCGGTGTTCCAAGAGATCTGTGAAGCTAGAGATAAGGTGTGTTTTCGAAAGGAATGTCATTTCATTTGATTTTTACGATATGCAATTGGATTAACTAGTGAATATCGTTATAGGCGAAGATAGCTCAAGGGACCGGTTTGAGGTTTTTTTAAAGAAGGATTGCCTTTTTCTGTTTCCTTGTCGAGTTTCCTAACAAGCCTTTTTTTTACAATCAACACCATGATGTATTTATAATACCGAATAGTACATGGTAGAGATACATAGACCGTTTCCAACGATTATAAAATAAAGTCTAAAAGAAAACGAGCAAAAGTTGAAGGTCTTCAAAATCTTTTTCTTCCATGACACAATCTTGCACTTGTCTGAAGATTCAAGATCGATTTGGCGAAGAAAGATCTGAAAGACCGTACCTATAGAACTTCAACCTTACAACACCACCATTGATGTCGGGAAGATCTCGTTGTCGAACAAAGTGCCAAAGATCACTTATTTGCGACCGCTGTCAGCTTCATTGACGTAGACGCCAAGAGGAAGATGGCTACCAAAACCCTAACCTAATCTTTTGAAAACACTACTTGTATTGAGAACTCTGTGAAGGAGGAGGAGGTGTTGGCGGCTAGCTCTAGGAGAGGCGGCGGTTGGGATTTGAGTTGCTTAGCAATCCTTGAAATGTAAGGGCGTGTGATGGCAAACTTTCAGATAGCATTTTTTTTGCTTTTTCTTTGCGTTGCAGAGGCTGATGTAATGAACTTCAGTTTGTTAAAGGAAACCGGAGGAAAACTTATTAATCGTATTGTGGTCTAACTAGTTTTCTCAGCCGCAACCTCTCTGCTGACCTAGCCGCCTTCTTCACTCCGCCTCCTCCATAGATCGGTTCCTCCTTCTCCGGCCAACCTCGCCGGCGTCGGGAGGGATGGGGAAGCTGATCTTTGGGTGGAGTTTTCATAAAAGTAGTCTTTTCAAAAGATTAGGTTAGTGTTTTGGTCATCTTTTCTTTGACCTCTGTGTCAATGGAGATAGCCTCGTCTATAATAAGTGATCTTTGGCCCTGTGTTCGACGACGCGGTATCCTTTCGAGCGTTAATGGTGGTGTTGAAAGATTAAGTTTCTATAGGTATGGTCTTTTAGATTTTGCTTCGCCGGATCGTTTTTGGATGTTTTCTTATGGTTGCGACGAGGAGATTTATCCTCGCAATATGTGTCATGTCGTCTACGTTCTCGAAATGGTGTTTTGTTCTCTCGGTTTGCCGACGATGTTGATCAGGCTTTTTGGTTGCTTTTCCCTGGAATACTGATATTGGTACTCTTGTCGATATCGATTGATTACTCTAATGGTTGCGTGCGTGTACGTGGACTAGGCACTGCGGCTGAAATTAAAATTATGGAAGATCCCTCGTTGGTATTTACAGGCTATGGTTTGGTATTTGTCCCGGTTCGGTCGTCTTAAGAAAAGTACAAGATTGTATCTTAAAATAAGAAAGAGTTTGAGAACCTTTAATATTTGCTAGTTCCTTTTGGACTTAATTTATAATCATTGGAATAAGCTTATATATATTTATCATGTATTATTTGCTACTATCAATATATGGTATCGATAAAAACACACTGAGGAAAGCTTTTTATTCAAGGAAAAAAAACGTCACGCAAGATAAAAAAAGAAGAAAACACAGACGGAAGGAGGATGTGTCTTTTTTTTTTTTTTTGCGAATGAAGGCGGATGTGTCGAAAAGTCGAAAGCCCAACCAAAACTGGTTCACGGTTGGTGCCAAGTCGGTGTGTGCAAATACACGTGCTCGTGCACGGGCCCGGCCCGCACGCACCCAGACAGACACAGGCGCAGCACATCAGGCAGGTAGGCGGCGCGCATGGGCGTCCCTCTCTCTCTCTCTCCCATCTAACCCACCCTGGTCCGTCCGCCCGCCGATGGCCGGCGCGATGGCAGGCGACCCGCCGGCGCTCAAGCGCCCCAAGCTGGAGAAGGAAGACTACTCGCACCGTCCCTCCCCGGCCAACGGCTCCGCCCCAAGACCCCCCTCCTCCGCCTCCACCTCCTCCGCCAGCGACGCGCCGCCGCCGGATGAGCAGGGCGACGACATGGGGGAGGAGGCCGTGCGCGCGCTCATCGCCCACCGCGAGCGCGTCGTAGAGCAGTGCAAGCTCAAGCTCGCCCACTACCAGTCCCAGGTACGCCTCAACCCCCTTCACCCTCCCTCCCCACCCCTGCTTTCTGTGACAATTGCTGACGATGATGTTCCTGGTGCGCCGCAGCTGGAAACGGCGGAGAACGAGCTCGCAGTGGCGCGCTCCCGGTACCGAGATCGCGCCCCGCCCAGTCGGAACCCGCCACCGCCGCCTCCCGATCGCAGGACGCCGCCTCCAGTCCACAGGGACCCCAAGCCATCGCAGCCCACCCAGAAGGCCCCCGCGCCGCAGGCGAGGCCGCAGCTCGTCATCCCGGGGACCAACACCCGGCCAGCCCCACGCGCGCCTGCGCCACGCACGGAACCAGCGCCCAGACCGAAGAAGCCCACTGCTGCCCCGTCGTCTTCATCGCCAGCGCTGCAGGAGCGGCCGAAGAAGGCGGATAAGAAGCCCAAGAGAGAGATCGGTACTACCTGCAGCCTCTCCGTTTTAGATCAACTTTACTTTACCTTGATAAAACTCGATATTCATTTGTGTGCTTGATGTGCATGTCTGGCACTGTGTTCCTGGTTTACAGTGCAGAGAGAGCCTCAGAACTTGATCCAGAGCGTGAGGAAGTCGGCGGCCCCGACGTTGCTCAAATTCTACGGCGACCACATGGTCGCGAGCCAGCACAAGCGGAAACTTAGGTGCCTTGAGCTCTGCCCCGCGAATGACCAGCTCGTGGTTACCAGGTACGCTTGTCTAGCTGTGATAAATACCAAATTCCTAGTATCATAAATGCACTGGCTAACTTTGTCGAATCCAGCCTCGGTTTACTGAATTTCCGTAGAAAATTTGGTCACAACTACCTCTGTCTCGAAAAATTGTAAACGAGAACGGTACGTTACTAGGTGTGAGGGCTATTAAATTGTTTACTGAATATCTGTAACAAATTTAGTCCAGGTTACCTCAAACTTGGAAAAATGATGAATGAGAACGGTACGTCCTTGAGTAGGTGGGAGGGCTATTAGATTGTTACTATGTGATGCAGGCTGGTAATCCCAAACAAGCAATAAGTCCTGACCCTTCAATGACACTGTTGTCTAATGTTAGCAAAGATATAATTGTATTTTAGACTGGGGAGAAGTGTTACCAGGGCTAAACCACTGTTTACATGGTTATGCTTACTTGCTTAGGACTTTGGTTAATTATTCATCGATGTAACCCAATATGATAACTGTGACATCTCTTTAAGTATTCTTCACTTCTTCTGGGCACAAAAATTCGGTCTTATGTTTCCTTGTGATGCAGCGCATTGGATGGAATGGTTACTCTGTGGCAAGTACAGTCAAGTGGGTAAGCTGCATATTACCTGGTTACTTTTCATGCTAATCTTACTTTAATTTCTGGGAACAGTTACTTGATTTCCAAACATTTAGGAAATAGGTTACTTGTTCAGATTTGTAGTGCCAAATAAACGATGAACTACATTGTAATGAAGTCATACAAGTATCTTTTCTTGAGACAAATCACTGAAAGTATTATTGTTGCTTGGAGATAAAAAATACATTTACTCAAATTAAACCCATAATTTCTATATGCCTTCATGCAGACCAGGCACTAGGCAAGTTACAAAAGTTTTGCCATATAATATTGCATTTGCTGCCAATAAGAGCCATAGGCAATGGTTCTTGCACCCTGCATGCTCATATATACACTAAGCAAGAAACAATACATGCCAGTGATTGTCTTGTGTATGTGGATTCTATACTTTATTTATGAAGCTCACATGCTAATCATTTAGAAATTTAGCAATGTAGCATCTCAAATACATTGGATGATGCTCTTGCATTGTCTGTGTCCTCCTCCACCTCATGCACTGTCACAACTCGAGGGTTTAAAACCCAGCATTTAGGTTTGTATCATAAGATATAGGTATTGGGCTAGTGCCTGGCTGGCTGGCAAGAATGCATCAACATATTACCAAGTGACATAAGGAACACCTACATGTCATTATGGCCAGTGGCGGACCCAGCGCCCTATAGCCCGGGCTTCTGGCTGGTCAGCACAGGGTATTTTGATGAAATTTTGACCAAAAATTGCATCTTAGGCCTTTAAATTTATATTTTCCCCGGCCTTCAAAATCTTCTTGGGTCTGCACAGATTATGGCCAAATTCCTTTCATCACTCTTTCAACATGCCAATGAAGCCATCCTATATTGGATTAGACTTAACGTCCACGCAGTATGGATATGCATGAATCAGATTTATATACTATTGTTTTCATGAAATAATAACATTTGATTCCACGGATCTTATATAGTATTCATTGTGTGGTTTTTCAAAAGGTAATATGTATTTCACTCTATACTTATGTGTTGTCTTCTATGATAGCAGTATTTTTTCTAAAAATTGACACAAATGATGTTCATCATGTGAAATGTGAAATGTGTAGCTGGTGCATGTAGTATAGGATACTAACCAAGGAGGATTAATTTCATATGGTTCTGGAGCTGCAAGTATTTTTGGTTTAGTTTAAGCATGTTTTGAATTAGATTATTTGTATTTGCAGACCATCTATCTCCTTGCTTAGCACAACAAATTGCTTTTCTCCAAAGCAAAGGTGGCCTGAGGATGTAGCTTGGCATCCAGATGGTGGCACAATTTTTGCTGTATATAGTGCTGATGGTGGTGACGACCAGGTTTCAATGACAAATCTTAATGCATCAGGACAAGTAAGAGCTCTGTATAAACCTTGAAAAGCACAACACATTCCATCTGTTATCTATTAAGCGGTTTTCTAGATGTTAGAAAACAATACTGTACAGCAAAGTGGATTGGTCCCGCAGGTATTTTGCATCCATCAAATATTATTTTAGCTAGAAACACTCACATGTGAAGGAATTTTTGTAGTAGAATTTATCTCTCTGCATATTTGACTTGAAGTATTTGTCATTTAATATCAGCTTACCACAGAAGTAGGAATTAGATAGGTGTCCTTGTAAGTTATGCCTGTTCTCATGCTCACCAGATACTCCAAATTTCTACTTCTCATTTATGACTGATGCAATAATGATTGCTGCTGATACAGTGTACATCGAGTTAACAGCCATGGCTTTCAAATTAGGTCTTTGTAAATGAACAACTAAAATAGTTTCATTACTATGGGTACAGTCAGTGGACTATTCTGCTATTTATCTGTGGAGACGCTGGAGTCCAAGTTAGGGTCTGTAATTATGTTATGTAAAATCTTGATAGAACCTATGCAGTCATTCTTACTGTGCAGTTATGCTCTTCTGTTCTTTCTTCCAGTGAGTAATAGATGATTTTCTTTCAGCATAACTAAAATGTCTTTCACAATTTTTCTGCTGAAACAGAAGAAAGTTACTTTCCTGCCAGCGAAGCCTCATACTAAGGGAATCATAAACAACATAAATTTTATGCCCTGGTCTGATACTTGCTTTTTGACTGGTGGAAGTGACCATGCTGTCATACTCTGGCAAGAGAAAGATGATTCATGGAACCACAAGAGAGTGCACAGGGATTTGCATTCTTCTGCTGTCAATGGTGTTGCTGGGCTGCAACATAGAAAAACAATATTATCAGTTGGCTCTGATAAGAGGATAATATCATACGATCTCTCAGCTGAAAGGACAGAGTACAAAAACCTAATTGATTACAAATGCATGAGTGTATTACTAAATCCATGTGATTTCAACTTATACATGGTCCAAACAGCGTAAGTAAAATTCACACGCTGCTTCTTGTTACTGTGTTCCATTCTGCACATAAACCTCTCATTTCACTGAAATCTTTCTTGTATATCATTTTGAGTCAAACGTGCAGTAGATTCCTTCGGTGCCTTTTCAATTATCTGACCTCTCTTGTTTTTGACAGGTCGCCTGGCAGGCAGCTTCGCTTGTTTGACATCAGGCTTAGGCAGACCGAAGTTCACGCAATTGGTTGGAAGCAATCGAGCAGCGAGTCCCAGTCGGCTCTGATAAACCAGTCGTGGTCTCCCGATGGCTGGTACCTGTCCTCTGGGTCGGCAGACCCCGTGATCCATATCTTCGACATAAGGTACCAAGGCCAGACTCCCTGCCAGTCGGTGCAAGCGCACCAGAAGCGGGTCTTCAAGGCTGTTTGGCACCAGACTTTCCCAGTTTTGACATCCATCTCGTCGGACCTCAACGTCGCGATCCACAAATATTGAAGAAATGACTACATGCGGATTCTGGGTGCAGTGGATCACCGTCATTTTTGTAGTGAACTCGCAGAACCCGGTGCATCAAAATCTGTTTGTTCACACGCCTGATACGGATCACTGGAGTTCCAAGAGAGAAGGCATCGGTAACGCATGCGTTTTTTAGAGCTACTTACAGAGCGATGCATCTGCAGCCCCCCCTACACAGGATTCCTGGCATAGTTCTCTACTGTGAAATGTTTCTCCCTATCTACTTGTAGAGAACTGCCTGTGGAATCTCACATACGTCGAAAACTGTTCCAAAATGTTTTTCTGATTTCCACTTTGCATTTTTTTGCAATGTAAGCCTTTGGCACAGTTGGTACATTGAAATTTACAGAGTGCATCTGGATATCTTGTTCCAAAGTGGCCGCATCACTTGAAAGGAGCATCCTGAAACTTGTGTGAAAATGGCCACTGAATTGCCCAGCAATGTGGAACATGACAGGTGGCATCCTGCATAATTCAGCTGGTTGTGACTGACACGTCATGGTATTTTGTTTGGCGTGGCATGTCGGCCGTCTATTCTGCCTTGCATTTTGCTTCAGTAAGCTCATATGATCCCGATATAAAAAAAATTACGGAATGTGACACCCATTATTTATTAGATTGTTGATCTGAAATAATCGATATCATTATCGATAGCTCTCCGGTGCATACATGCATTTTGTAGTCTCGTCAAAATCACTAAAATGCCTGAAGGTTTTGTTCTAGAATGTTCTACAGGTACCATTGTTGACACGCTTGCCGATACCTGTATATGATATGTAATTCTCTGTTATGTTACATGTCTGAAACCGCGTGTGAGAAACACACAAGTCGGTGGATGTTGTGGCGACAGCAACCTGTGAGAAACAAGTGAAGCCATTCCGTCCGCACATCTGTTATCGACATCGCTGTCTGTCTCCCTGGCCGGCTGGATTCGCATGCTCCGTCCGTGGGGATGCAAAACATGGCACCTCACGAGCCTTGCCCCCAGCACCAGCAGCCTAAAGTTGCTAAAGGTATTGTGCACCAGAAACCAAGCAAGGAAGATTCTAGAGCCTTCTTGACCATCGATGAATCTAGGTAAATTATAGTAGAAATAAAAAAAGTAGAGAAAAATGTGACGCTCAGTTTGCGGTTGCTCCAATGTGTCGTACATGCGTCCATGAACAAGTGAAAACCAATTTTGACCAGCTTTATACATAAGATTAGAGATATATATGGCGTCAAATTGAAGCAAATTATGAAACTACTATGTTTCAAGATGGATCTAGGATACTAATCAATGCTGCTAATTTTCTCTATAAAATAAAATTGATCAAATTTCGATGACTTTAACTTGGTACAAAATCTAGAAGTACAATTATTCGAGGGCGGAGGGGGTACTTATTATGATTCTACTTATATTTTCCCCTTTGTTTAAGGTATCTACTTGTAAATGTTATTACCTTTGTATCTAATATAAATCAAATTTAATTTTAAAAATATAATCTACACCAGAAATATAGCCATGAAAGTTGGTGAGATAAAAAAAATTAGTCTAAAAATCTGGATTATCACATCCACCTCGATGCTGAAATGATGTAGGTCATCTTGCTAGACGCTTGTGGCGAGGAAACAGGTCAGATAAGGTTAATTTGGCACCCAAGTGGAACAATGAGAGCGCGTGACCGTTTTTTGTGGATGAGTAAAAATCGTAGCAAAAGTAACCTACCCCGGCAAGCATGTGTTGTGGGCATCAAAACGAAAATCTTGGAAGCCAGGAAAAGTCTATGCACCACACAAGTAAGGAAGATTCTACAGGCTAGCTAATTTTTTTAAATAATACATTTTTTTTATTGAATTTCACAAATAATACACAAAACGGGCAAATTGCAAATCTGTTGGTCGGTCGGCCGTTCGACAGACGACAGACAGGGTTCGTATTTTGAACAGACGACAGACCGATCGACTTTTATCAAACAGCCGACAGCGTTGCCTTCTTTTTCCGAAAAGACGACCGCGTTGCCTTTTTTATTTCAAAAGACGACAGAGCATCACGCTGTCGGCCGACAGGGGTTTGCAGGGTGATTCGTTCATTGAACAGACGAAGGCAGGGTTCGTCCGTTGACGGGCCGACGCCACCCAGCATATAACTCGCCGACCCGTCGTCGTCCTCCCCTCCTCTCGCTAGCCCTCCTCTCTCTCGGTTCTTCCTCTTTCTCACTAGCTCGCTCTCGTTTTCGCCAGTTGCTGCACCGATTTTTAGCCCAGATTTCGATCCAAACTCGCTGCTCTAACACATTAGCAAGCTAGTAGAGTCCCGATCTACTAATGGAATAGCCTGGTGTAGTGATTTGAGTCGTTTTGGTGGAGGGATCTGGTGGTGTTCTTGTTGAGCAATGGCCATGGTGGAGGCTGGTGCTGGGACTTGAGGAAGGTGCATGGTGGAGGTGTTGATCCGTTGACCTGAGGCAGCTGCACGGCAGGACTTCGCACGCTTCAAGGGTAAACCATAATTTCTTGCTAATTGCAGTCATGTGTGTATGTTTATAGGTAGCCTTTGATGGGGTCTGTTAGATGCAAGATATTTGTAGAGTATTATGTGTCAATGTACCTGTTTTTGACTATTTTTGGTATTTTTTAGGTCGAAAATCATGTCAAATAATGTAGTGTTTAGGTTCTTCTATGCACGACGTTGATTTGAGCGAGTTTAATTTTATGGATGAAGTGCTTCAGAATCCTGAAACAGTGCATGTTACTCAGTTGAAGGATTGGTTATGTGTTCGTTTAGGGCTCCCTCCTACCCATACTGTTGGTGTGCATGCTTTATGGACTAAGTCAAGGCAAACCCCTAATTTTTATTTAAGGCCAATAGAAGCGCAACATAAATGGGTCAAATTTGTGCAAGCTTGCCAGAAAAGAGTAGTTAACCCCAGTATCTTAGTGTTACCTGTGGCGAAAGAGGCTGGGTATGATCATGGCCAGAGTAGTCAGACCGGTCATGCTGGAGGTAGTTATGATCATGGCCAGAGTAGTCAGGGCCAAGAGGGTGGCGGCGGTTATGAATCAGGTCACAGTAGTTATGCACACAACGGGGGTGATGGTTATGTATCAGAGGACGGTGGTGAAGGATTAGGGGAAGACATATTCAGTGGCGAAGCTGATGAGGACGAGATATATGATGGTTTGTTGCAACATCAAATGGAAGCCGAAGACTCAGAAGGCAACAGTGATACAGCTGATGATTCTGGCGAGTCTGATCAAGAAGAGATCGGCCAACCTATTCCGGCATCATGGAATAATGACAACACAGCAGCAATGACTGTGAACGATGGGCATGATTCGGCGTGGCATTATCACGCGAACAACATCTCTCTGGGTGCATTATATCCTAGCAAGAGACATCTGCAGGAAGCAATTGTTGAGTGGTCAATGTCCATGCAACGGGTCTTGAAAACAAAGGTGTCATCACAACAATATTTGACATTGGTTTGCGAGGAAGCCGGGTGTCCTGCAAGGGTGCATGCCCATGTCCCTAGGTATGACACAAACTGGAAGGTCACCGATGTTTTGATGCACACATGCACACTTGACAGTGTCCTTCAGTACCATCATAACCTCACGTCAACCCTCCTGGCTAGACTGTTATACACAAAGATAGTGGAGGGCAAAGTCATGTCTTAAATTTGTAATATGTGTGGAACTATGTCTTAAATTTGTAATATGTGTGGAACTAATGTGCAGATGGCATGATCTTTGCTGAATGCTGACATAGATAGAAAGCACCGGTCGACGGTACTGGATGCTAACTCGGGGACCTTGAAGCACCTAGTGACTCGCACTCCCATGTAGAACTGGTGCATACACCCTGATTGGCTTCAGAGGCATGTGACATTTATTTCTCTTGTTGTTGGGACATTTATGGGTCAGAGTAACAAAACTGTTGTGCTATCTTCTTATGTAGATTGAAGTGGGCTGGGCTCTTACCCTTCGTTCGTTTGGTTGAGGCCACTCGTATGGAGGAGATAGAAGGACGACACCTTGGGTTCCAGACTAGTCGCCTACAGTACGACTCGTCTTTGCTCACGTGCTTGGTGGATCGATGGAGGCCCGAGACTCACACTTTCCATTTTCGATGGGGAGATATGGCTCCTACCCTTCAGGACGTCTCGTACTTGCTAGGACTTCCGTTGGCTGGCGTGCCCATAGGCCCAGTGGATCTACCGGCAAATTGGGCCCAAGACATGGCCCAACGATTCTTTGGCATCCGTGATAGAGCTCAGCCCTTTGCCCATGACAATCATGGGCCAAAATTTGGATGGTTGGAGCAGTATCAGGTGTGTTTCATTTATTTGTTCTATTTGGTTGGAGTAGTATCATGTACTAATAATTGTTCTATTTGACAATGCAGATCCAGAGGTTTGGGTTCCCAGCCACTCCGACGACTGCGCCACAGATTACACGCAGCCTAGAGGCATACATTATGTGGCTGCTCGGGAAGGTGATGTTCACTGAGAACCACGTGTCGACCATTAGTGCGCGATACATCTATTTTGCAAGAGGGATCGCGGAGGCGACGTGCCAGGAAGAATGCACACAATGGAGTTGGGGTTCAGCTGTCTTAGCAGCTACATACCGAGGTATGTGCAATGCTTGCCAGTTAACCAAGGACAGTTCTGCCTTGCTAGGATGTCCATTGTTGCTGCAACTGTGGTCATGGGAGAGGTTCCCTATCGGCCGTCCAGAAGTAAGTGTCAACCAAATAGTCGGCAACCTGGAACATGAAACAATTGTCTACCACTCTGACCTGCTGTTCGACGAAGAGCAAATTGACTTGCCTACATTTGGCACTCACTGGACCCGTCGCAAGGTTAGTGTAATGTCTTAATAAATTGCACTTCTGGTACTATAATATGAAAGTTACTAACAACTATTTTGTCATGCAGTGTCGTTTCGCGGGAGAGCAAGTCGTTAGATGCTATCCATCATTCAACGAGCAGTTCGACACACTAAAAGAGGATGTCGTTATTTGGGAGCCGTATACCCAGCAGACACAACACGCACGATATCCCGGCGGGTTATCTATTATGTGCACTAGAGATCGAGAGTATTGGCTGACTAAATCAAAGATCATCTTCGATTGCCTAGTTGAGGAGATGTCTCAACAGAGGGTCATGCGGTAGTTCGGTCTTTGCCAGATGGTAGATCCCCCGCGTTCGGATGTTCCCCTTTCAGATGTCGTGCACGCGTAAGTAAATATATGTACATAAGGAATGCGTCTTATACTTCATCTATGTTCTTTAATGATGGTCTAACAAATTCTAATGACAGGTACTCTCGGAAAACTAGCAAGACCGCCACTCAATGGCTCCAACGGGTGAGGATTTACGTCAAGAGTGGTAGAATGCACCAACACAAGTGTGGCACGTTGACCCGTTTGATATGGAGCTATTCCACGGATACTTACAGAGGTACATGTCGATGACACGGCTATGGCCCATTTCATACGCACATGACGATGAGATATACCCTAGCCAGTCAACACTGGAGTCCAGACAGTCAGCGGTAAGTACTTTATTTAGAGCATAATAAACATGAGTGTCTATGTAGTGCATACCTAACTATGAGACAAATGCAGGCCGACATGACGTGGGAGCTACAGACTGAGGTGGCTCAGTACGGACGATCGCTTTCGACCGTTCCTCTTGTGCCCCGTCAGCAGGCTCAATCCTTTGCCCGGCGGGTCGAGGAGAAGCTGCGGCGTATCTACGCGGCCATCACGTGCACCAGCGTCTCAGACGTCGTTCAACACCGAGAAGCACAACGTCCACCGCGTCACTTGGTGGAGGAGTGCGCCCCTCGTCGCTCCACGCAGCAGCGCCCACCGCGTCGATCCATGGAGCAGCGCGCCCAACGTCCACCCATGCAGCAGCCACCTTCTCCAGACCAGGCTGGAGGCTCGGGATGGCACGAGGAGCATATTTCTCCTCCACTCCGCCATGGGCCTCGTCCACGACTCTCACAGCAGGCGCCGCCGAGAGCACCACCTCCAGACCAGGCTGGAGGCTCGGGGTGGCAGCAATCACAGTTTACTTCTGACCCGTGGCAGCAATCGCAGTTTAATATCGACCAGTTGCAGCAGAACCAGATTACTTTCGAACAATGGAAGCAGCAGCCGATCCCCTACATGGACTTCGCTTATCGACCACAATCTCATTCTCATGGTAAGCGTGTCCCTTCCTACTATTGTTAGATGTAGTATGACATTCGTCAGTACTTAATTTCTTGTACACTAGCAGGAGACTCCGTTACATGGGACAATACTGACGACCATGATCAGCAGACACAGCACGAGCAGGTAGACTGGTTTGGCCAGTATCAGACAGGTACTCCACCACCTATCCCCACACAGGATACACATGATCAAGGTGAAGGGTCAACTGCACCTCGCCGTGATGTGATGCCACCCCACAGATATGGATGGAGTACACCGAGGCCTCCGCCACCTCGTCGTCGACATCAGTGATATCTACTTATGTATCAGACATTTATCTATCTATGTATGAGACATCATTCTATTATTTCATGATTTTATTCGACAAACTACTCAACATAGCTTGCAACACAGTTCAACATAACTTGCGCTACATAAATAAGATTCCTATCTATCCCTAGCATGATGCCTTTCCCTTTCCCTTCGATGATGCCTCGCCCTTTCCCTTTGACGATCCCTCGCACTTGCTCTTCTTGGCCTGCGCTTTCTTCTTCTCCTGCCTCTTGTCCCACTCAGCTCTCGCCTTGCTTTCAACGAGTGGCGGCATGAAGATATCATCCTTATCTTCGCTCTCTTCTATCCAGGCCCTAGGTGCCACAACCTGCTCCGTCATGTCAGCTTGACTCTTCTTGGCTTGCGCTTTCTTATTCTCCTGCCTCTTGTCCCACTCAGCTCTTGCCTTGCTTCCAACGGGTGGTGGCATGAAGATATCATCCTCATCTTTGCTCTATTCTATCCAGGACCAAGGTGCATCAGCCCGCTCCATCATGCGAGCTTCACTCTTGAAGTTGAGCTTGTCCCACCTTGCCTGGATCCTGAGAAGCTCTGCTCGTACCTGATTTGGGGTCTTCAGTTTCCACCCTCTCCGATGAAGTTCCTTACCAAGCATAATGAGAGCATCATAGTTTCTTACCAACGTCTCCCAGTGGGCTGGTTCATCGCCTATCATAACACTTCTCGCTATTTGGAGAAGCCCAATGGACATCTCTGTCGGCCAGGGAAACGCGTCGGTCATAGTGGAGAGGAGTGGAGGGAAATGCGAGAGCAAGAGGAGAGGAGGGAAATTAATTAGAGAGTAAGAGGAGGAAGAGATAAACTGGGTGAAAAAATACATCTCGTTGCCCGCATTTATAGAGGCACCGAACCGAATAGGCAGAAAAAAAGGGCGGGAAGGACTGGCGGGAAAAATCAGCGGGAAGTACTGGCGGAAAAAATCGGCTGGAAGAGGCGGCGGGAGAAATCGGCGGGAAGGAGTGGCGAGAAAAATCGGCGGGAAGGAGTGGCGAGAAAAATCGGCGGGAAGAGACGGCGGGAAAAATGGCGCGAAACAATAGTCTGAAACCTAAAACTTATTTGGAACCCTGAACCCTTGCATGATCAATGCACCCTTCGTCTTTCCAACAGACGAACAACACGTTCGTCTTTCCAACAACCGACCATCTGGGGCGTCGTCCTCCCAAAAGAAGAACCTCTGGGTCGTATTTTAAAAAGACGAAGCACCTGAGTCGTCTTTCGAACGGACGACGGACCGTCAGAATTGCAATTTTCCCGTTTTGCGTATTATTTGTGAAATTCAATAAAAATTGTATTATTTAAAAAAAATTAGCGCGTTTTTTCTTATGGGAAAATAAATATTTACACCTTCAAAAAAAACTTTGGCCACAATATTTACGAATTGCAGTCGGCCGAGCATTTTCTATAAACTTCACTCAAAAATATTTTTAGTGTTGTGATAAATAATCTTACCTTCAGATCCCAAAGCCCCAAAACTCTGTTCACATTTCACAGTGATGTGTAGTCGGCCAAGCGTTTCGGTACAAAATCAGCAGGTGAAAAATACCCCGGGAAAAGCAAAAGCATCTGGTTGGTCGCAGTCTCTCCTCTAGCCATCCATCACCACCACCACCTTATCATCATCTTCTCCATCGCCACTACCAGCTCTCTACACGAAGGGCCTCTACCAGTCTCCCACTGCCTTCGTCACTCGACATGGCTACTCAGCAAGGTCAGCAATTCGTCCACAATTCAGTCTAGTCTCACTCTTCTCTTCCAATTCATCTTGCCATTTCAAGCGCACGAGTTGGAACCTCCGGTTTAATTTGTTGTTTGGTTCTTGCGTGTTCAATTGGATGATTAATCGGAAAGTTTTTACTAATTTGTTTGAGCAGAGGAGAAGACGGCTGTCAAGTCCGAGGAGGCGCCTTCCCCGGCGGCGCCGGTTGCGGCGGCAGAGCAGCCTCCTCCGGCTGGGCCGCGCAGGGCGGCGCCCGGCAGCCCCTTCGACTTCTCCACCATGATGAACTTGCTCAATGTAAGCTTCTGGATAGCTCCACAGATATACAGATAGATACTGAAGTCACCGAAACATTTGCAATTCCTACGAAAAAATAGCATTACTCTGTTTTGCTCTGTTCATAGCTCACTGTTGGAAGTTCGAATCGCCTGTGTTAAATTCCCTTCGATTAAACGAGAATTTTCGACCCTGAAATGGATTTCGTGGGCAGGACCCGAGCATCAAGGAGATGGCGGAGCAGATCGCCAAGGACCCGTCCTTCAGCGAGATGGCGGAGCAGCTGCAGAGGACGGTGGCGCCCTCGCCGGCGGCGTCCTCGGCCTCGTCCGCGCCCCGGTCGCCGCAGGAGCTGGCGGCGGCGCTGGACCCGCAGAAGTACGTGGCCACGATGCAGCAGCTCATGCAGAACCCGCAGTTCGTGCAAATGGCGGAGCGCCTCGGCAGCGCGCTCATGCAGGACCCGGCCATGTCCTCCGTCCTCGGCGGCCTCACCGACCCCGCACACAAGGAGCAGCTCCAGGCCCGCGTCGCCCGCATGAAGGACGACCCCTCCCTCAAGCCCATCCTCGACGAGATCGAGTCCGGCGGCCCCGCTGCCATGATGAAGTAAGTACCCGTTCTTGCTTTAATTCCTCTGGTTTCATGATTCCTTCCTCCACGAAGAACGACGGCACTAATGGGTTTTGTTTCAGGTACTGGAACGACCCGGAGGCGCTGCAGAAGTTCGGCCGCGCGATGGGCGTGGGCGGCCCGCCCGCAGCCGGCGCCGCCGCAGCCGCCGAAGCGGAGGAGGAGGAAGCCGACGTCGGCGAGGAGGGGGAGTACGAGGATGAGTCGCTGATCCACCACGCGGCGAGCGTGGGCGACGTGGAGTCCCTGAAGAAAGCCTTGGAGGACGGCGCGGACAAGGACGAGGAGGACTCGGAGGGCCGTCGCGGGCTGCACTTCGCGTGCGGATACGGCGAGCTGGCATGCGCGCAGGCGCTCCTGGAGGCCGGCGCGGCCGCCGACGCCGTCGACAAGAACAAGAACACCGCGCTGCACTACGCCGCCGGGTACGGCCGCGAGGCGTGCGTCGCGCTCCTCCTCGACCACGGCGCCTCCGTGTAAGTGAACCCAACAACCCGCCATGACTGACGTACGCATCATCATCGATCTACTGAACCTTAATTGGCTCGCTGACGAGATCATGCATGTCGGAATGGAATTGGAATGCAGGACCCTGCAGAACCTGGACGGGAAGACGGCGATCGACGTGGCGAGGCTCAACAGCCAGGAGGAGGTGCTCAAGCTGCTCGAGAAGCACGCATTCGTGTAGACGCCACGCCGCCATCATCGACCATGGACCGAGCTTGCTTCAAATGAGTTTGCTTAATTTATTACTATTATTATTATTCCTATATACTTCATTCCTCTCTGCTGCTTAATTAATTCGTCGACGACTTCCGGAAGAAGAAGAAAGTTTTCTCTTGGTCTGTAATTCGTATTTTTACAGGTCGATCTGTATCTATTATTGAGTGTGGTAGAATTTTGTCTATCATTTCAGAATTTTGTTTGATGATGAATAAGGAATGGTTTATGTTTCTTTTTCCTGAATTCCACCCTCTGTGTTTGATATTCTTGTGGTAGCCTTTTCTGAACTTGAGCGTGTGAGAAAGCAGCCTCATGGCATCCAAAATTTGCGAAATTTGTGTGATTTGTTTTCTAGAAATTGGAAACTTTTAGTACATATCGATAGATGCCTATAACCCAGTATTTTTTACAAGCCAACAATCATGATGAACAAAGCCCTAATTGGAAAATACGACATGCTACACGTAGAGCAAACAATAGACATATCAAAAGTGTGGCACGGCACACATAACATAACTATTCAACCTACTCTTCTCTCGTGACAGCAACCATTTGATACATAAGAACTAAACCCTAAACTCGGCGAGCACGGTGTCAGTTGGCTATCCTGATTCACCTTAGAAACCGTTGACGGCAGTCCTTCCGGCTACTCCGACGAAGGCGGCCACGGTGAGCTTGCCGTCAACAAAGTCAACCAAGACGACGGTCGGCGTGGTGGCAACTCCATAGACCGCGGTGACGGTCGGCATACCGACATCTCCTTCGTCCCCTACCTCTGTGATGCATCCTCTGGAATTTGCTGTAAGAAACCTCTCACCTTATGAAGTTTTGTGTCCGTTTTAGTTGGTAGGAGTGAATGCGAGTTGGGAGTTTTAGTTGGTAGGAGTGAATGCGAGTTGGGAGTTTTAGTTGGTAGGAGTGAATGCGAGTTGGGAGTAGTCCGCATGCGGCTAAGGGTTTAAAATGTTCTTTCTATGTACTCCACTTAGGACGCGTTTGGTAGCTTGCAGCTCCTCCGGGCAGGACGTGTTGGGCAGAAATCGATCTGTTTGGTTGCCTGCAACACCCCACGGTTTTTAAAGCAGGCCGGAGCCAAGCCCGGGGACAACGGTCGATTTGGCCGTTTCCAGCGGGCCAGAGTCGGGCGAGCGCATGGCCACAGAAACGCGTGCAACGCTGTTTTCCTCTTTCCATTTCTCTCTCATCTCTAAACACGCTTACTCTTCATAGTTTGAGATTAGCACGTACAAGCTTCAAATCAAGTCGAGTTGTACATAAAAAAGATGCGCATCAACGACCATACCGACCATCGGCTTCGAGGTTGGTGAACTGTATCTCCTTAGATTTATGGTCAAAGTTGGAGCTTTTTTATGCTTGTTTGTTCAGATTCATCGCACACAAGCAACTGCTCGAAGTGTCCTTTGAGGAGTAGCTTGATATTGTTATTTCTTATGATTTTTATGCTGCAAGTTTTGCATTTTGATGCAAGTATATAGATCTTTGTAGGTGGTAGTGTTTTGTGTACATGTACATGAGAAAGATGATCTCCTTCTCTCTCCTCACTCAAACATGCTCCTAGTATTCTCTTTCAATCAACACAAATATGACGTAATCGAGTTGTACATGAAAAAGATGCGCATCGATGACGGGGTTCCATTCTGACCATCGGCTTTGAGGTTGGTGAACTGTATCTCCTCAGTTTCGTGGTCAAAGTTTGAGTTTTTATGCTTGTTTGTTTAGATTCATCGCACACAAGAAACCGTGTGGCACCCCGGATTTACGGTCCGAGAATACCCGTTATACCTGCAATTCACGTTCCCATGATCAGTGAGCCGTGGGCATAACCGACAAGTATCATTACAACATCCATAATTAACGAATACACGTACTTACACTTGTGCCGTTATGGCGATACAACATCAATAGCGAAAGTCTTCGAGCGTAGAGCCCATGTCATGCCTTAACCTACATGCAACTGACTGGAAAGACGGCCTAGCTCGCATAGACGTCAGCAAACTCCATCGTTCCTCTTGCTTCTGGAAGTCTGGCCAAGTAAATAGCCAGGGGCAATGCCGATGAGTACTTTGAATGTACTCGCAAACCACCTTAAGAAGACAGTAATAAACGATATACAATATAGCCGTGGTAGGATGGCTCCAAGAGAGGTTCTTTTATAAACTAGTTTCTCTTGTAGATATAGCATGTCTCTATATCTTTGTTGAAAAACTATTGTAAAACATTTTGGAAACCCTTTTTGAAAAGTTTTTAGAAAATACTAGGATTGGGTCACCCAATTCTTTTTCCTTCCGGTCATCTCATGACCAAAATCCTTCCTCCTTTTCCCGACCATCCCATGGTCAAAACATTTTCGAGCCATTGCTTTTCCGAAGTCCATTTTGAAATCAAAACCATCACCACTGTACAGCCGCCAGCACAACCGTCCATGACCGAGGACTCGGATATTCAAATAAATTTACACTCTACAGGGGTTGTACACTGTACCCACACCATCCGATTACCCGTCCCTAATCTACACCGATCGTGGGTCGAATAACCGGTCAAGACCTTCCGAGTGCCCTTTCCGATATAAGTGCCTACCCTATGAAGTTGATCCCCACAACACCGGGACGCCCTATATAGTCACAAGCCAACCAGAGCGCGTTTTGCACCCCGCAGGGTGTGCGCTTTCAATGAGGGGTTCATAGTATCGTCTGGCCGCCATTTAGACGGTATTTACCTTCTCTAGACCGATGTTTCACATGGGCCTTTACAGGAGAAAGCCCAACCTCTAGGGATTTATTCTTCCCCCGTAGTAGTTCGAGACACCTATACGGGATTAGACAAACTTCCAGTCCAGCCCCGTCCCATTCTAGAGTAATGTGGTTGCACGGGTTAATTGCGCTAGCCTCAAAACTAGCCAGCCCGGTTGTTTTCGTAAACATTTTTCCTCCATATTTTTTTTGTAAAACAAAACCTTTCTCATTTTCAAACCACTTGGTAGGCCAAACCTCACCAAGGTTTTCTCATAAAACATTTTTGTAAGTATTTTTCCTGGGGTCTTCCCATCCTACACTTTTCCTTAGGCTAAAACGGGGTCTCCAAGGGGTTATGGTGTTAAACACTATCTACCATACTAAGGGAAGGTAGGTATTATACAAATGGGTTGTACCTAATGGTACTAAGGGGTAATCATTTGGAGGAGCCAAACATTCCCCATATTTATAGTAAAACAAATGCACTTTGCATAAATGAGTAGATAAAACATGTATAGGTAAAATAGTAGGACAAGGTGTATGAACAAGAAGGTGGCTTGCCTGTGACCAGCGGGATGTCCCGTGACTTCTTTAGAATACCAGAAATCCAATAATAATAATAAAGGGATAACCCGATGCTTCCTCCTTCTCAACATCTCACAAATCGCAACTATCGCCGTTATCGAGAAAACATGCAAACAAACAACACCACAATCAATACAATGCTTACAAGCATCAAAACATACAGCAAACAAAAGATAAATACAAGATATACATTATTAGTATGTTGGAGGTTTGATTTGATTGGATTGAGAAGATTTGGAGGCATTATGGAAAGGATCCCTTTGGATTTATAGTCTAGGGACTACCTAAGAGGGGGATTTTTGACCAAGAGCTTGATATGTGTAAGATCAATGTGAAAATATGATACCCTCAGATAGGTATTGATAAAATTAAGCCAACAAAAGTGGTTTCACTATTTTATCAATTTCCATTGATTTATAATGGGTTTTATAGTGAATAAAACCCTAGTTTTAGGAAATAATTCACCAGACAAATTATGGAGCTCCAAAAATTATTTATTTGGATGATTAGGTAGTATTTAGTGGACTGATTCAAGAGGACTTGGGATCACCTTAAAACAATTACCAAAATGCCCTTGAGAAATTCCCAAAGACAGTACTGGAGGGAATTTGTCTTTTCACCATATTTAATCTACAGAAGCTTTTGATATTATTTCACGGACACATGTAGGAATTTCAAATACCTTTATTTAGAAATTGGTCACCATTTTTCGATTTACAGAACTCAAATGGTGAATTTACTGGTGAACAAACCATGCACATAAATGTTTAATTCACCATAATTCAAATAAACCTCAATAAATATTGGGCTCCATGGTTTTGATAGATGTGCGTATACACGTGTGCTGGGAGTTGGAATTGGGTCAACACCTCACTTGATTTGACCTAGGGAATTTTCTAAAGGCATAAGGTCTCTGTTTTTTATATTTTTGCTACCAGCAATCTAGGAAGCAAATGACTATGGGGACAGTGGGACATGAAAGGTATGGTTTATACCTTCCATTAACAATTGGATTTACCACATTTGGATTAGTGAAGATCCCTGGGGAATTTATTTAGTGCACTGGACAGATCTGGGTGTATGATTTATCTAATTTATTCTAAACAACTTCTGAGCTAATCAATGCCTCTGCATGTTAGGGAAATCCATGGGGAACATCCTAGAATTTACATCTGGGCAATTGGGTGCACTTTCCAATTTCAAACATATTTAAATCAAACAGCTATTTGTGAAACTAGAAACAATTACTAAAAGAAAAAGGAAACTGGGTCGGATCTGGACCATCATGGGCCGTAGTCTGTGTGCCAGCCCACTGCGCTCGACGACGCGCGTGCGGCTTCGTGTTGGGGACATGGCCCAGCAGAGCCTGCGGTTCAGCGGCCTGGGAGGTGAAAGGGTAAGGGGCGCCCCTGGCCGTCCGATTAGAAGGGCATCGGCGGCCAGGATGTCATCTCCTTCCTCGCGTGGGCTTGCTGGGGAGGAAACCCTAGCCTGGACAGGGATGGCGCGGGGAGGCTCACCGGAGGGCATGGAGATGTCGGGGAGGGTCCAGGCGGGCGCGGGGTGTGACAACGACGCCAGAGAGGGGCGGAAGAGGCGGTATCGGCGCCGGGAATTGGCTCGCACGATGGTGGCCGAAGGGGAGCTTCGCCGGAGCTCGTCGGGTTAACCTACAGGGGAGGTCCGGAGCAAGAAGAAGGATAGGGTTAGATTTAGAGGAAGGAGGAGGCTCCGAAAAATCAACATGTAGAGGGAGGGGAGGGAAGATGGAGGAGCTATGCTCAACTTTTGAGCTATGGCCGAAGCTTCTCTTCTCCTCTCCTTTGAGCGAGGCAGAGCAAGGAAGAGGATGGAGAAGCTCTAGGGTGTGTGTGGGAGTGGTTGGGAGCAAATGAGGGAGAGAGGGGAGTGTTATGTTGGTTGCTTTACTTATAAACCAAGGGAGAGATGGCTCATGGTGGACATGGCCTAAGGAGGGGATGGGCAAAACCAGGGGCTGATTTGCTGTGGGCATGAGAGAGGGGTCTAGGTGGTTTCTGGTTTGGTTTGTGACAGAGGGGGAAGGTGGTAATGTTTAGAGATAGGGGTAGTTTCTCATGAGGTAACTTTGCAAGTCAAACAAGCATTCGAGACAAGGTTCTAAGTGAGCTACAGTGGTTGCTATAGTGGTGGTCGACCAGAGAGAGGGAGGTGTGCTGGGGTGGTGTGTTAGACAACTTTGATGGGGTTTGGCTAATGGTTTTGATTAGTTGGCCATATTTGATCAAAACTTGGGTTATGAATGAAGTACAAAAATTTACATTGACCAATATGGGTAAAAGTTACTGGTAGAGTAGGTCAAATAATCTCTTCATAATTTAAATGGGATTTTTCTAATGATAATAATCCCATTTAAATGCACTTCTTCAAAAAGTGCTGAAGTAGATTATGGAAGCTAAGATGGTAATTTTACATTGGGAAGGTTTGGTTTTCGATGTGATATGGTCCTAAATACTATAAAACACATTGGAGAATTTTATTGGGATTTATTGATGTGGAAAAGTATTTTTGGGGAATTATTTCTTGTTTCTAAGAATCTCAAAAATATTTATTTTTGAGTTGTAAAGATGGGATATGATATATAGGCTTCAAATGTGCCTTGGGTTGGCAAGGTGATTTGGTGAAAAGCAAACTTTCCTTTATAGACAAGGATTTGAGCATTTTGTAATTTTAGGAAATTAAATAGTTTAATAATCCAAATAATTGTGGGAATTATTTTGGGATGCTTATATCCAAGGTAGATGATGTAAACTTGATGTAGGAATCAAGGTCAACCTTGGTTTTGAAGAGAAGTGGTAAAAAGGATGGAAACTAGATGAGGGAGGATCTAGGGTTTAGTTATTTTGATGTCACCTAAACAGGGTGGGATTAGGGAGCTCAGAGCTCACCTTGGTACAAGGGGCATATGGATGGATAGACCAAGGTATATGGATTATCATGGAAGCAAGAGTTGGGCTTGGTTGCATTTGAGGTGGTTTTGGAGTGATGGCAAACTTTATTGAAAATAAGGCTGCCATAGCAGATACATCAGGTAGCCTCCTAAACCATGTGGGTTCAGGAAGCACAAGGCTCCAATGGAAACAAGTGAAGTGGGGGTTGATAGGACATGATTAGTAGATCATAACCATGCAAAGATTTGGTCATGGGGAGGTGGCATATAGATGTGAGCTTCTGCCAAAGTAGGCAAGCTGATAAGATTTGCAGGAAAGATTATTACACTACTACGTGACTGGCCATACAACCACACATAGATAGCAACGGTGTCGATATGTGTATCTACCACCTCTCCCACACCCCCACGTCAAAGTCCTAGGACCCATCCCTTCCACCTCAGTAGCACACGCATTCCCCCAACTCCCTATCTAAAAAAAAACCTCTCGTTCCCCATTCTTAGCCATTAACCCTAAGCAGCAGCACACCACAATCCACAACTGACCCGCCGCCAGAGATCGAGCTATCCATGAGGACTCCATCTAGCGCCATGGCGTCTAGAGATTTCTGCCGGCTGATGGACGGCGAGACCCTTGTTGCCTTCCAGGATGCCAAGCTGTCTTTTCGTGACATCCCTAGGTTTGCATACCCTCCTCGTAGCCACCGACCCCGTCGGGAGGCAACCGGTGCCAAATGAAGCCCCCCTGATCTTCTTCCTGGACCACATCACCTGGCATCGTAAACCTCCCTTCCTCTCCGGCTCTTGATGCCATGTCGCTTCTTGGTGACCACGCTCTGAACGATGCCGAATTAAGGAGAAGCGGTGCAGCAGCGAGGCGGATCACAGGTTCACAGCGGACAAACGGCCATCCAGGTGCGAATTCTCTTTTCCCCTTTCTAGATTCATCTCTCCTTTTTCCTATGTTTAACCCGTTCATAATCTTACCACTGGCAGATTATTAGCACTCGCAGCTGAACAACTGCAGTTAATGTTTTCATGCTTCCTTGCCTAGATGTCAATCACTACTGTTTACATGTATATGTAGCTGAGTAGCTCTCGGTACTCCTCTCACTGTATCACATAGACTAGAGAACCATAATATAAGTACTCGCTCCAACCCATATTAGTTGATTTGGATTTGTCTAGATTTGGTTGAATCTAGACAAAATTTAGTATATAGATTCATCCAAATTTTGATAAATTCAAGTCAACTAATATGGGTCAGAGGGAGTACCTTTTGTCTTTAGTATAGAGAGAGAACACGCGATGACTACTCTCTGGTACTCTAAATAAACAAGAGCTATTTATACTTTGAACATGCAAGCTTTTGTAATCTATTGTTAAGTGCTTGTTCTACCAAGCTTTAGACTATTATTCTTGAACAATTTTGTATTTTATTCTCACCTGAATATTTAGGATTAAAGTTAATCCACAGGAGAGAGTGGACATGTTATGTGAGGTATAATGTGCTAATCTGTTACTTGACAGCTTTCAGGAAATTATTTATTTAGTATTTGTCGTGTTCTGGTAAAGCGTCGGGCAAACCATTTTTGCTAACCTGTCTTGGCACGACTCTTTCGTCCTCAATTCTTTGTAGTTGCTGCAGGAATAGAGTGCCTAATCAGGCTTCCCGGTCACACTTTTGTTAGATGTTCATTAATTGGTAGCATACTAGCAACTACTTTTTCTACACTACATTTGGTAATCCTTGAGGTCTGGTGTGTTATAAATACATGTATTTTAAACCGATTTCTCATCTCATTTGGCAGAAACAACTTGTTGATACTAGAGGAGACCCCGATCTGTGGAGAATATCTGCATATGTTTACTGAAGGAACTTGTCGTAAACTTCTTTATCATATATATATATATATATATATATATATATGTGGCTATATGAATATTTGTTGCAAAGTGATGTGCATATTCTAATTTACCTGGGTTACTACCTCACTGCTGGAACTTAATGCAATGGAGCAGTTCTCATCTAGTCTATAGAGTCTACTAAACATTACTGTATTTTGATCGATAACTATCTGCAAATTTCCCTAATTGGATGTGTGAGAAATTGATGCACTTCTTATTTTCTGATCATCCAATCCTAGATACCAATATTGATTGCTTATTTGATTTATAATTATATATTCAAGTCATATATTCAAGTCAAGTCATCTGTAGGTCACTTGGTTTTTAATGTTCAGGTTGACATCTCTAGTTGATAAAATAAAAAAATGCATATAGGTTCAAGCTTAGGATCAATTCTAATCATCACCTTGCATTTCTAGGATCTATGCATATGGGGCAATATTATCAAATTATGAACATGATGAGTAGTTTCTAAACTGTTTTGATATATGATTGTCTAAATAATTCCATCGTCGTTGCTGGCCCCATGTAAGTTCCCCTCCTCCCTTGTTTCCTCCAACTCACTGTCCAACAAAATTTTAGCCTAATGTGGTATTTCTTCTATAAGTTTCCCTGGTAAATTCTAGATATCTTGTATGTTAGTTTGAGAGTTACTGTTGATATATGAGTAGCCTACTATTGTAACTATAGTTAACAATCATGTGCATGTCTAGTCTCGAATTGTAAGTAACTTAGTTACACTGATAATTGTGCTTAAACCATATGTGAAAAGATGCCTAATAGCCTAAGTGCTTAAACCATATGAAAATTGTGAAATTTCTGGAATAAACTACTATAGCTTTTGGTCTTGTGGATGGTCTATAATGCTCCTAGTTGAGCTCAAAATATCAGCATAGAACCTTGCTTTTTTCCATGTCAATTCTAAAATTGGAACTTTGTCTTTGCAGGCCCAGAGATCATCAAGGCTGCTATATTTGGATCTCGATCATTACATCTGAAGGAAGAACATTAGAAGGAATATATATATAGGATTAGTTAGAATGTCATACTTTTAAGCAAGCTTGTAAGCTCTGTACTCAAAAGATAATTTTCATGTATGGGATGAGGATTTCAATAAATAATATCGAATTGATTCTTCATGCAATGCGTTCATACTCTGTGATTTGTGTTTTTTACGTATTTTATGAACTGTATATACTCCTTGCTTATGAAGACTCTATACTCCTGACCAAGAGAGAATAATACACACTTAGTCTAAAAATGAATATTTATTTTATATCGTAAAATGATATAATCCATGTATGTTATGTTCCAACGGGTACATGTGTTGCCTGACATGTGTTGCCACCCTTACAACGCTCTACCCAATGGTTACCAACGCACTTTTATGCGTTGCATTGTATCATAGCAACGCCCAAAAACGCAACGCATAAGAAATCCGTTGGTATGGGTGTTAGCAACGTCTATATGGATGTTTAGATACAGATTAATGCGTTGCTGTAGGAGGGGTCATGTTGTAGTGTTATCTTGGCTACAAAACCATCATGGATGAGTGGGAATTAGAATGGCTTAGTCAATGGCAAGGGTAGGCTTTTGTAGTACTAAATATGTACTACAATATGGTTCAAGTACATTCTCAAGAATGCACATAGGTTGGAAGAGGTAGAGCTCCAAAGTTTGTATCTAGATAAGAAATCCAGACTGGACATTTTGGCAGATTTAGGGTTTTTAGACTAGTGTTCAAGGGTAGATGATTTTGAGAGGAGGCTAGGTTCCAACTCATCATCAAGGATATGATGTTGGAATGTTAACTATGTGGATAGAATCCATGCTTAGATTGGGTCTCCACTGGGTTAGAAACTATCAAAAGGGATTATCCCTGATTGATCTGATTAGTAGGGGAGATGATCACCTTAGTGGATTAGGATAGATCCAAACTTGGATGCTGGATTTGAGATTGATGATCACATGCATATATTGGGTCCTAAAGGATGATCTACTAGATTAGTTCATTCTAGTTCCTAAGCAAGCAAGGCAAATAGCAGATCAAGGAAAATCATGAGACAGCAGATCAAGGCAATTCATCAACCAGGAGATCAAGGCAATTCATATTAGTACTTATCCAACTAGTACTAGGGTTACCATCAAGCCTAGCTTGAGGTAAGGATGGGTATGTGGAAAGTGGTTTTTCTTTGAAGTAAGATAAGTACCATCTTGGTATCGCTACCAAGATTGAGATGAAAAGGTTTTAAATAAAGTTTTTTGGAAAACCTACAGATAAGGGTAGTTGAAGGTTCTGTCTTGAAAACATAAGGAGAGTATATATATGTCTCCATAGTTTTGTCAATAGAACTAGCAAAGTATTTTATTGTGCCAAATTCATCTTGGCTCAGGTTTTGAAATGCCAGAACATTTGAGAATATGAGGGATGATCCAAGACATATCTTTTGAAAAATAGTTTTTGAAAACTGGTGTTGAGATGAGGAGTACACAACTAATACACAAATAGTTGCTTGAGCACAAGCAAACAAGTAAGCACACATTGCAAGAAAAAGTTTTTGTTCCCCCTGATTTTTGCCTTTTTGGACACTTAATCAGGTTTACTGAAATTGGGATGTTACAGACCTTTCCCCCTTAAAATAATCTCGTCCCGAGATTCGGAAGGAGTATGGTTAGGGTGATAACATCCGCTTAATAATTCCAGTGGTGGAAATTATTAGGTGCTAATAAGTTTTGCAAAGACCCAACATGGTTAGTCAGGGGTTGGAGCTGAGGGGCTTCGAGTTTGGGGTGTTTGGATGAAACGAGTGGAAAAGACGCAGTCTTTTCCCCTTAGGACAAGTCTAGGTAAGTTTAACGTCGACGGGGTACTTCCTTCTTGAGGAGAGACGATGAGTTGAATCTTCTTCATTCCTTCGCCTCGTGGTCGACTTTCTTTCTTCATGGTCTTGATACACCAGGATGTTGGCTGGGCGGTCGACCTTGGAGTGGAGTTCCTTCCGATTATGGAGAAGTGCCGAACGTTGTTCTTCTTGCAGGGTCGATGATTCGGGCTTGGAGGGGTGGTCATCACTTAGTGTTGTTAGTGGTCGACTCCAGGGGTCTATTATGTTTTGGGCGAGAAAGACACAGTCTTTCCCCCTTAGAGCAAAACTAAGGGTGCCGGGTGAAGTCGCCGACTTTCGGGGTTGGAGTCATATGCTGATGTTGGGGAATGGTGCTACACCTTTACTTCGGGGTAGTTATCTTCAGTTGACGTCGTCGGAACCGCTTCATGAGTTAGAAGGTCTATCGGAAAGGGCGTCTAATAGCTTCCAGGGGAGTTAGTTCTGAGATGGTTACGGGTTCGATGAGTTGGAGGATGTCATTGGAGTTTGGCGGCCTAGGAAACGAGGTCCTTTGGAATGGGGGTCGTTCCGGTTTAGTCTGATGCAACATCGTGGGTAAAACATGAAAAGAAGTATATCACACTTGCATAACATCCATACATTTAGCAGGTTCAAGCCGGTCGGTGGCGGAGGTACTTAAGGGGTTGCAAAACAGGTCTGTGCCACAGGGCGACAAGGCATTTATAGTTTTACAAAACAGGTCTTGGGGTGGTACATAGGTACTACACTAAGCCACAAGGGGTGAGTCAAGAGAGAAAAACTACTCTATGGGTACCGCGTGACCCTAGTTGTTCCTTCTTGAGTTGTTGCATTGACTTCGGCTACTTCAATTCCTCAGGGGTGTGGGGAATATTCAGCTCTTCGGCAGTGAGGGTGAGGGTCGTGTCTGCTTCTGGAGTTTCTTCTACAGGTGGGTCTTCTGGTTGGGTTGACTGGAAGACAGGTTTATACTCGTAGAAGGACAGTTCCTCATTTTCCGTCTCGGAGTTAACAGCTTCAGAAGTTGAGGAGGGTAGAGCGGCCACTCGCCTTTCTAGACGAGCATTGGCGGCTTGGAGACTCTTCTCCCGGGTACAGAGTATGGTGACATCCATACGCATGAAGATGTTTTGACGATGGGTCTTGTCGAGGTCTTCTTGATGGCGTTGCAGAAGGTATTCCATATTCTCCAGCTGATTTCCAATGCAGCAGGTGAGGAAGGATTCGGTGGGGAGACCATCCTTGTCGCGCTTCCCGAATAGATATAAGGGGTATCCTTTAGCTCTTCTTCATGGATCTTGGAGAGGCGTGCCATGATTTGTTGTATCGCTCGCACGACTCCATCTACCCAGTTGTGATAAATGAAGGTGAAGATGATGGGCTCTGGGTCGTTCTCATGTGCTGGAATGGTGGCCTTGATGACTGTAACACCCTCAGAATCGGCCCTATGCAAGTTTTAGCGAAACCCGCCAAACCCGCATAGAAACGATTCAAAGGTGCCCACCAGGCACTTTCGTGCGGGTGGAAAACGAAGTAATAACATTACACAACAGTCCTCGATGGGACCCACAGAACAGATATATATACAACACGACTCCATGAGTCAAGAATACAGATATACAGTACAAAGATCCAAATCACCTTGAAAACGATAGAGCGTCCAGCTACGGACAAGATGCAAATGGGGCTAAGAGCCCTGAAGAATAACCAATGGCGTCCATAACCCTGCCCAGGCCAATCCGGAAGGGTAACCCTACTAACGAAGTCGATCTCAAAACCTGCTTAAACAAAAGGGGTGCCGACAAAAGGGCAAAGGAAAAGAGGAGCGTCAGTACTGAGGCCAGTACACGGCGAGACTAGAATTCGGCGGTCCTCGCCTACATAGGTATGGTGGACTGAAGCGGCAGCGGCAGCATGCACTAAACAACCTATAGAGACTCGATACAACTGACGGCTATCAGAGAGGGGTAAGAAAGACCTATCCGGAATCAAACTGATACTAACACCAAACAATCCCATCCTGGTATTCCCCCTCGAGACCAAACGAGGAAGTCAACCGAGGAACTCACACAGTTGGCAGTTTTATTTATTCAGTTATTGTTGCAGCAATTACTAATCAGGTGTAGATAATCGTCCTGATAAAATAAACAGTGGCCCGTTTTAGTTAACCATTCCGTTGTAATTGCGACACTTACTAGTCAAATACAATTAACATGAGATAACCCCAAAACCCAGCAGCTGTTGGTACTTTTATTTAGCCATTCCGTTGTAGTGAAGCTGATTACTAGTCCTATCGGATACAAGTCAATTTATAATAGTGAACTTTAGTTATAGTTGTCTATGATCAGTTAACATACACCCATCGGTATGTCGGCGGGGCCTAAGTCATGACGTTTCCAGACCCAAAGCAAGCACGGGGGGGCCACCCCACTAAGTACACCCGCAACGAAGTCGGCCGGTCTCCGAGACGGACTCAGGGTTTGGGTAGACGGCTGTGAACGACTGGGGACCCAAAACTGGGCTTGTCGACACCGCGAAAACGTGTCCCGATCCTAAACAGTACAGTGTGCTATCCATCGCACAATTTAAATAAAGCAGTAAAGCATGGCATAAGTACAGAATAGTAATAAAGCCCCAAACTACTTTGTGGCCCCCAGTACAATACTTTGAAATCAGGTACTAATCGATGGGGGGCCCATATCTCCCCACATGTGGTTAGCGCGCTCGATCTCGGAACAAGTGTCAAGAACTCGGGGTCCTACGGGACACAAGTGGACGGTTAACAACCAAATAACATCTATTGCCCACCTGTGCCTCTGCTTACCTACTTCAATTTTTGTTGTTAAACAATAATTAAAGTAAAAGATAATTAAAGCCATGATCATCTCCAACATTAAGCATGCGGCAGTACTCCAGCAAATGTGGTACTTGACGACACGCAACAGCACTCGAGCAAGCGACTACGACGCGCAAGTCCAACTATCGACCAAACAACAGGTAATAGGATGTGTCCAAGGCAATATAAGGCTGCAAGGGATATCACGGGTACGAAAACTAGAGCATCGCAACACAGATAGCAATAGATCATCAGGAGGGAATAAATACTAAAAAAGTAAGATAGGTAGAAAGGGGGAGATGCTCGCCTGAAAAACATTGCCGAAGGTTCAACCGAAGATCGGGTCGACACTCGCATCAACTCAACGGCCTTATCCGCGAAGAAGCAAAACACTAGAAGAAACACCGGATACACTATTTAATACTACGGCAGAAGATCGGGCATGATGCATGTATGATGTATGACATGGCAAAGGTGCGATGCAATTAGGTCATATTAAACGGAACCGGGGTCCCGACAATTAATTAGATGGTTCATGTTATTTATCTACCCCGCAAATTAAATGTTGTAATAACGAGGCAAGATAAGTTACCGGTTCGCTACACAAATTTAAATGAGGCCCATATAAGACTAGTTTTGCCCGCATATGGGCCCCATATATAATTGTATGGTGAATCAGCATAAGGCCCCCAAACCACACAAATATGCATGCGAGTATGACAATTTAATATGCATCAATTTGTTATTACATTTATAAAATAGGGCTCGAGAAAAGGGGTCACACATTAGGGTGCGGACGAGCTTGGGGTTCGAGGGGTTCGGGGTCGGTTTCGGGGTTCCGGGTTCGAAGGGATCGGTCTTCGAAGGTCGGTTGCACGACGAAGAGCTTGGCGTTCCGGGGGGGAAGAACTTGGTGTGGCGTCGGGGCGCATCGGACTTGCCCTGGTCGGTGCCGATCTGTCGTCGATGGCGAACTTGAGCGGATCGGGTACCGGGGTCTTCGAATCCGTGAAGTAGATCTTGTCGCACGGTATCCGGGGTAGACGAACTTGGCGTATCGGGTTCGGTCTTCGAATCCATGTAGTAGACCTCGTCAGTTCCATGTCGACGACCTTGGGGTCTCGGTGTCTTCGGGTTCTGGGTAGGAGGCCTTGACGTCCGTGAAGGAGTTCATGGCGTCCCAAGATCGGTCTTCGGGTACCGCGAAGGAGAGCTTGGGGTTTTGAGGCTTCAATTATCGATGGCGAACTTGGACTTAGCAGCGCATGTTCGGGTGGCTTATCGGGGTACTAGTCCGACTTGCAGCTCTTGTTCACCGGAAGGATTGTATGCCGAGTTACCATCTTGCAGTACCATCAACACCACCGTAGGACCCCTGTTGACAACACCAGGAGGGTGCCCGTGTGTCTTGTTGCTACACACGCACGACAGCAGTGCGGGCCAGGGAAGGCCGAGACCGTCCGACGCGGCCAGGAACGCGCAGGACACGGGGCAGCGGGGCCGAGGCGGCTGCGCAGGCGCTCGATGCGGGCTTGAGGAGGCGGAGCAGGGCGGGGAGGGAATACGGCGGCTGCCAGGTTCCGTGGAGGAGGACCGATGGAGGAGGTGGCCGCGGAGAGAATGAGGTCGACGGGGAGGGTGCGTGCCGGCGACGGGGCGAGCCCGAGCGGCGGGGAGGCCGGAGCCGGCGAGCGGGCGCGCTCGGGAAGGCGCTGGCAGAGGGGGGTGGACGGCGGCGGACGGAGGACGGGTGGGGGCGCGCCGGCGGAGGGCGGTCGACGGAGAGAGCGGGGCAGAGGCCGCGGCCGGACTGGGAGGAGAACCGAGCGGCGGCGTCGGGTGGGGCACGGAGAAGCGGGGCGGCGTCGGCGGGCGGCCGACCGCGGGGAAGGTGGAGGTCGAGAGCGGCGCACGGGGAGCCGCGGAGGGTCGCCGGTGGCGGTGAGGGAGCGGGAGCGGGAGCGGGCGATGGGGAGGGAAGAGAGGCAGAGAGGAGGGAGGTGGGGGAGAGGGCCACGCGGGGGAGGAAGAGAGAGAGAGACGCGGGCGCGGGTGGGGAAGAGGTAGGTGGGGCCGGTGGGGCCAGGGGGTGGGTCCAGGCGGGGGTGAGTGCATGTTGGTGTGGGGTGGGTCTGGTGTGTGTGGAGGCAGGGGTGTGGGGTGAGAGAGATGGGGCCAGCTGAGGTGGCGGGCTGGGGTTGGGTAAGGGAGAGGGGTGGAGTGAGGTGGCACGAGGGGAGTGGTCGGGGTGATGTGGCTGAAGGGTGGGTAGATTAGGTCTGGGTGTAAAAAGGGGTTTAGTGTGGACCGATTTTATTCTGGGGGTGGTCGACTGGGTCGGATCGGCCCGTTCGACTGCCCCCTAAAAATAATTTAGGTTTTTATTTAATTTAAAATTAACTTCTGTAATTAGTTTTAGACAAATAAAAGACCCGGAAAAGCCCGGTGCTATAATTTGAAAATGAGACGGGGAACATTTAGAAACCAAACTAGGCTTTTAGAAAATAGGTTTCGACAAACAAATGCATGATGACCCGACGATGCACAAATGCAATGAGGCATGATGACATGAGCATGAGGTTATGATGATGCAATGCACAAAAACAACGCGATTTTCTAGTAGTGGTTTTGCGGGATGCCACAATGACCCACTGAGATATGCTTGGATTGCTGCGAGGAAGCTCTGTGCCTTCGATCTTAGGTTGGGGACGACAGATAGTGTTCAATAGCTCATGAAGTTTCTCTTAAAAGAGCCAGAAGCTTTTTCCAACGGTGATACTTTCTGAACGGGTGGAAGCCATCTGCAGGGTTTTCTGGTGGAGATAAAGTCTCGGGATGTAGAAGGGAACGGTGCCACGGAGTTAGTCTTCCGAGTTCGAGGGTAGCGGAAAAAGTAAGGTATAATATTGGGTGGAGAGCTATGGTTGACGGTGATGGGTCAACATGGGTTTATTGGAGTTGAGTGGAAAGACGCAGTCTTTCCACCTTAGAGCTTTACTTGGGGTTGTCGAGGCTTTCCTATGTGGCCATCCTGCTGAGGAGAGGTTTCCGGCTAGTAGGTTGCGAGGGTTGGTATCGGGATCTACCAACTAGGGGGTCAAGACATATAGTATCAGATGATTACCGAAAGACAAGCAACACATTCCAAGCATCACACGCGTACATGACAAGCAAACAAGGCATACCATAGGTACTAAGGGGGGGTGGTGGCTATACGCCATAAAGGGAATCCTATTTTAGGGATGCTAATCCTAAGTACGGACGTTACTGGGGTCTTGACTTCTGTATTGCCATTTTTCGTCGGTCTCGTACTTGATCGATTCGGGGGAGATGAAGGACTCCGTGGGTAGGGCGATCTTGTAGTGTCTTTCATCGTTGGTAGCTCCTTTGTTTTTCTTGTCTCGGTGTCTTCGTCTCATAGTCTCCAAATCGAACTTTGTTGGAAACGGAACCTTGAAGTAGACGTAGAGCAATCCATTTTCAGTTCGTTTAAATCAGAGAAGATAAGATAAGAAATCTTTCGAAAAGCTTTTGACAAATAGTTTTCGAAAGCCGGTGTTTTCAAAAATAGGGGTTGTCCCGTCTAACGTCCATGCTAACTAAGGTCTCCTACAGTCAGGATGGCTCTGATACCATGTCTGTGGCACCCCGGATTTACGGTCTGATAATACCCGTTATGCCTGCAATTCACGTTCCCATGATCAGTGAGCCGTGAGCATAACCGACAAGTATCATTACAACATCCATAATTAACGAATACAAGTACTTACATTTGTGCCGTTATGGCGATACAACATCAATAGCGGAAGTCTTCGAGCGTAGAGCCCATGTCATGCCTTAACCTACATGCAACTGACTGGGAAGACGGCCTAGCTCGCATAGACGTCAGCAAACTCCATTGTTCCTCTTGCTTCTAGAAGTCTGGCCAAGTAAATAGCCAGGGGAAATACCGATGAGTACTTTGAATGTACTCGCAAACCACCTTAAGAAGACAGTAATAAAAGATATGCAATATAGCTGTGGTAGGATGGCTCCAAGAGAGGTTCTTTTATAAACTAGTTTCTCTTGTAGATATAGCATGTCTCTATATCTTTGTTGAAAAACTTTTGTAAAACATTTTGGAAACCCTTTTTGAAAAGTTTTTAGAAAATACTAGGATTGGGTCACCCAATTATTTTTCCTTCCGGTCATCTCATGACCAAACTCCTTCCTCCTTTTCCCGACCATCCCATGGTCAAAACATTTTCGAGCCATTGCTTTTTCGAAGTCCTTTTTTAAATCAAAACCATCACCGCTGTACAACTGCCAGCACAACCTTCCATGACCGATGACTCGAATATTCGAATAGATTTACACTCTGCAGAGGTTGTACACTGTACCCACACCATCTGATTACCCGTCCCTGATCTACACCGATCGTGGGTCGAATAACCGGTCAAGACCTTCCGAGTGCCCTTTTCGATATAAGTGCCTACCCCTATGAAGTTGATCCCCTCAACACCGGGACGCCATATATAGTCACAAGCCAACCGGAGCGCGTTTTGCACCCCGTAGGGTGTGCGCTTTCAATGAGGGGTTCATAGTATCGTCTGGCCGCCATTTAGACGGTATTTACCTTCTCTAGACCGATGTTTCACATGGGCCTTTACAGGAGAAAGCCCAGCCTCCGGGGATTTATTCTTCCCCCGTAGTAGTTCGAGACACCTATACGGGATTAGACAAACTTCCAGCCCAGCCCCGTCCCATTCCAGAGTAATGTGGTTGCACGGGTTAACAACGCTAGCTTCAAAACTGGACAGCCCGGCTATTTTCGTAAATATTTTTCCTCCATCTTTTTTTGTAAAACAAAACCTTTCTCATTTTCCAAACCACTTGGTAGGCCAAGCCTCACCAAGGTTTTCTCATAAAACATTTTTGTAAGTCTTTTTCCCGTAGTCTTCCCATCCTACACTTTTGCTTAGGCTAAAACGAGGTCTCTAAGGGGTTATGGTGTTAAACACCATCTACCATACTAAGGGAAGGTAGTTATTATAAAAATGGGTTGTACCTAATGGTTCTAAGGGGTAATCATTTGGAGGAGCCAAACATTCCCCGTATAAATTATAATATAGTAAAACAAATGCAATTTGAATAAATGAGTAGATAAAACATGCATAGATAAAATAGTAGGACAAGGTGTATGAACAAGAAGGTGGCTTAATGTGGCATCCCGCAAAACCACTACTAGAAAATCGTGTTGTTTTGTGCTGTGCGTCATCATGTCATCAGCATGCATCTATATGTTTAAAACTATTTTGCTAGAAACCCTATTTTGTTTTCTATATTAATTCCCTCCCTTTTATTTCAAATCAAACACTGGTGTTTCCGGATAACTCTATTTGTATAAAAACAATTTACAGAAGCCTTTTAAAATAAAATGTAAATAAATTTTAGTGGGGGAGGCAGCCACCGGCCAGGCCCAAAAGGCCCAACCGGCAGCCACCTACCACCCCACTACAAACCCTAACCCTAATCCTTGCATCCCATCTAGCCCTGACCAAACCAATTTCCCCAGCTCCCGCCGCCACACTCGACGCCCGGGGACAACACACGCACACACGCCTGCACAGAACCAGACCACACCAACACAACTCACCCAACACGACACCACACACACACCTGGTCACGTAAACTGACCCAGACACAACCCACGCACGTCTCGCGACCCATCCCCATCGAGCGCCTCGCTCCGCCTCGTTTCCAGTGCCCCGCTCGCTCCCCTGATGCGGCGCTGCCACTTCTCTGCTCCCCTCCTTATCTCGCAAGCCGCCACTGCCTCGTCTCCCGCCGGCCACAACCTCCTCTGGCACAGCCCGTCCCCGTCCGCCGCCTGGACCCCGCCTCCTCCGGAAGCGCGCGCGCCGCCGCCGCAGGCCAGCGCCGCCGCGGCCTCTCCTTCCCCGACCTCGAGCTCGCCACGTCGCGCCTCTGCTCGCGCCGCCGCCGTCGCCGGAGGGCCCTCCGCGTGAGCGCCCTCTCTTCCCCCGTGTTCTTTGCTCGCAGGCCTGCCGCCGGCCTCGCCTAGTACCACCGCCACCCATCAAGCCGTCGGAGGCGCGACTCCGCCGGCCTCTCCTCCCGCCGTGCCCCTCTTCCTCCGTGAACCTCGGGCACGCCCTGCCGCCTCAAGATGAACCCCTTGCGTGTCCTGCCCGTAAGGTGTTCGATCTGGTGTCCACTTGGGACATGCCGCAGTTGTTTGTTTAGCCTCCGGTGCCACTGCCCCGTGCCGTCTTGTTGCTAGGCCGTTGTAACAGAGAGGGCCCCTGGCTCCACAAGATCTGCCTGACGATTTAATTAGCTTCACAAGATCTTCCGAAGGCCGGCACGTCCAAGTTATCCTCGCCACAAGATCTCCTTCCCAGAACGCCAAGATTCTCGATCCGATGGTCGGGACCCCAAAGCCCCGACGCCCCGGACCCCGAAGACCGATCCCCGAGACCGAAACCTCGGCACGCCAAGATCTTCTCCTCGGAACGCCATGACCGTCTACACGGACCTGAAGACCACGGACGCGACAAGTTCTCCTTCCCGGATGCGATGCTCGAGAACCCGGACGGTAAGGACACCGACGCAGAACGCCAAGTTCTTCATCCCGGTCGCCGAGACCGACCTGATACGCAGGCCCGACAAGATCGACACCGACCAGGGCGAGTCCGATGCGCCCCGACGCCACACCAAGTCCTTCATCCCGGAACGCCAAGTTCTTCATCTTGTATCCGACCTTCGAAGACCGATCCCGTCGAACCCTGAAACCAACCCGAACCCCTCGAACCCAAGATCGCCAAACCCTAATGTGATTCCCTATCCGAGACCCCTCATATTTTTATAATATATAATATAACTTGTTGCATTAAATCATTCATCTCGCATGCATATGTGTGTGGTTTGGGGGCCTTATGCCGATTCACCTAAATTAAACATGGAGGCCATATGTGGGCGAATCTAGTCTTATATTGGCCTCATTTAAATTTGTGTAGCGAACCGGTAACTTATCTTGCCCTGTTATTACAACATTTAATTTGCGGGGTAGATAAATAACTTGAACCATCTAATTAATTGTCGGGACCCCCGGTTCCGCTTAATATGGCCTAATTGCACCGCATATTTACCATGCCATACATCATACATGCATCATGCCCGATCTTTTGCCGTAGTATTAAATATCGCATCCGGTGTTTGTTCTAGCCTTTTGCTTCTTCGCGGATAAGGCCGTTGAGTTGATGCGAGTGTCGACCCGATCTTCGGATGAACCTTCGGCAATGTTTCCAGGCGAGCATCTCCCCTTTCTACCTATCTTACTTTTATAGTATTTACTTCCCTCCTGTTGATCTATTGCTATCTGTGTTGCGTTGCTCTAGTTTTTGTACCCGTGATATCCCTTGCAGCCTTATATTTCCTTGGACACATCCTATTACCTGTTGTTTGGTAGATAGTTGGACCTGCGCGTCGTAGTCGCTTGCTCAAGTGCCGTTGCGTGTCGTCAAGTACCACAGTTGTTGGAGTATTGCCGCATGTTTAATGTTGGAGATGACCGTGGCTTTAATTATCGTTTAATTCAATTACTGTTTAATAACTAAAATTGAAGTAGGTAAGCAGAGGCACAGGTGGGAAATAGATGTTATTTGGTTGTTAACCGTCCACTTGTGTCCCGTAGGACCCCGAGTTCTTGACACCTGTTCCGAGATCGAGTGCGCTAACCACATGTGGGATGTATGGGCACCCCATCGATTTAGTACCTGATTTCAAAGTACTGTACTGGGGGCCACAAGTAGTTTGGGGCTTTATTACTATCCTGTACTTATGCCATGCTTTACTGCTTTATTTAAATTGTGCGAGGTACTGCACACTGTACTGTTTAGGAAAGCGGAGTGTTTTCGCGGTATCGACAAGCCCAGTTTTTGGGTTCCCAGTCGTTTACAGCCACTGGCGCAAACCCTGAGTCCGTCTCGGAGACCGGCCGACTTTGTTGCGGGTAGACTTAGTGGGGTGGCCCCCCGTGCTTACTTTGGGTCTGGGAAACGTTATGACTTAGGCCCCGCCGACATACCGATGGGTGTATGTTAATTGGTCTGGCAAAAAGGGTCGAAGTGCGTGTGGATACTTTGGTGCACCCCTGCAGGGTTAAATCTTTTCGAGAAGCCGTGTCCGCGGTTATGGACGACTTGGAGCACAGTGCTTGATCATAGACAACTATAACTAAAGTTTACTGTTATAATTTGACTTGTATCCGATATGACTAGTAATCAGCTTCACTACAACGGAATGGCTAAATAAAAGTACCAACAACTGCTGGGTTTTGGGATATCTCATGCTTATTATATCTGACTAGTAAGTGTCGCAACTACAACGGAATGGTTAACTAAAACTGCCCACTGCTTATTTTATCAGGATGACTATCTATACCTGACTAGTAATTGCTGCAACGATAACTGAATGAATAAAACTACCAACTGTGTGAGTTCCTCGGTTGACTTTCTCGGTTGGTATCGAGGGGGAATACCAGGATGGGTTTGTTTGGTGTCAGTGTCAGATTGGTACCGAATAGGTCTTTCTTATCCCTCTCTGATAGCCGACAGATATATCGAGTCTCTATAGGTTGTTTAGTGCATGCTGCGCTGCCGCTTCAGTCCACCATACCTATGTAGGCGAGGACCGCCGAATTCTAGCCTCGCCGTGTACTGGCCTCAGTACTGACCGCTCTTTTTTTTCTTTTTCCTTTGCCCTTTGTCGGCACCCCTTTTGTTTAAGCAGGTTTTGAGATCGACGTCGTTAGCAGGGTTACCCTTCCGGCTTGGCCTGGGCAGGGTTATGGACGCCATTGTTTATTCTTCAGGGCTCTTAGCCCCATTTGCATCTTGTCCGTAGTTGGACGCTCTATCGTTTAAAGGTGATTTGGATCTTTGTTCTGTATATCTGTATTCTTGACTCATTGAGTCGCTGTTGTATATATATCTGTTCTGTGGGTCCCATCGAGGACTGTTGTGTAATGTTATTACTTCGTTTTCCACCCGCACGAAAGTGCCTGGTGGGCACCTTTGAATCGTTTCTATGCGGGTTTGGCGGGTTTCGCTAAAACTTGCATAGGGCCGATTCTGAGGGTGTTACAGAGTGGTATCAGAGCTCAGCAGTTACGATACCCCACAAGTCCAGCATGTAGGATAACCTAGCTAACGGCCGAAGTAGAGTGTCAAAACTATTTTTGCAAAATCGGTTGGATAGTTCTGATTAGGTCTGATTTTACTCCTTACCCCTCTGCTGCTCTCCTCTCACCTCTGCGTGTTTTGAATTCGCTCTCTTCTCTCTCTTCGAGTCCAGGATCTCTCGTGGTTGGGTTCCATCGTACCTTCAGGGTTTCGCTTCCTCCTTTGGTAACGGTGTTGCTACATCTGGTCTTCATGCTATCCGAGGAATCCTTCGTCTGGTGGACTTCTCTTTGTTCCTTCTCGTGCCTTCCGGTGTTTTCTGACGCAACGACATCATCTACGCCAGATCCGATGCAGAGTCTGCATCACTCCTTTGTTTCTGAACCTCGATTGTCGAGATCTTCAGTATGATTCCGAGAATCCTTGCACGCTTTTCTACTGATTGTGTAGAGTAATAGTTTGGGTGCGTGATGGATTGGCCCCCATGCCGACTACCCCTTCTATTCGCTTTTGTACATTGAAGTGGATGAGAATGCATCGGTTCCCTCTTTCTATCGAAGCTAGAGGTGGCTTTATTTGTTGATACCTCTACCTTCGACCTTTTGTTCCCGGAGTGTTCTCTCGACGCTCACGGACAATGACCTCATTGTTAGTGGTGTCGCGAGGATCTACACGAAGCGAGAAGACGCAGATCGCCGACCTTCCTTCCGGTACCATGAGGCGGATCTCGAGGGCGAGATCCATTGTTAGTGGTGTCGAATTGTGGCATCCCGCAAAACCACTACTAGAAAATCGCGTTGTTTTGTGCTGTGCGTCATCATGTCATCAGCATGCATCTATATGTTTAAAACTATTTTGCTAGAAACCCTATTTTGTTTTCTATATTAATTCCCTCCCTTTTATTTCAAATCAAACACTGGTGTTTCCGGATATCTCTATTTGTATAAAAACAATTTACAGAAGCCTTTTAAAATAAAATGTAAATAAATTTTAGTGGGGGAGGCAGCCACCGGCCAGGCCCAAAAGGCCCAACCGGCAGCCACCTACCACCCCACTACAAACCCTAACCCTAATCCTTGCATCCCATCTAGCCCTGACCAAACCAATTCCCCCAGCTCACGCCGCCACACTCGACGCCCTGGGACAACACACGCACACACGCCTGCACAGAACCAGACCACACCAACACAACTCACCCAACACGACACCACACACACACCTGGTCACGTAAACTGACCCAGACACAACCCACGCACGTCTCGCGACCCATCCCCATCGAGCGCCTCGCTCCGCCTCGTTTCCAGTGCCCCGCTCGCTCCCCTGATGCGGCGCCGCCGCTTCTCTGCTCCCCTCCTTATCTCGCAAGCCGCCACTGCCTCGTCTCCCGCCGGCCACAACCTCCTCTGGCACAGCCCGTCCCCGTCCGCCGCCTGGACCCCGCCTCCTCCGGAAGCGCGCGCGCCGCCGCCGCAGGCCAGCGCCGCCGCGGCCTCTCCTTCCCCGACCTAGAGCTCGCCCCGTCGCGCCTCTGCTCGCGCCGCCGCCGTCGCCGGAGGGCCCTGTGGCATCCCGCAAAACCACTACTAGAAAATCGCGTTGTTTTTGTGCATTGCATCACCATGACATCATCATGCATCTTTGGCTCTCAGAATATTGTAGCTAAAAACTATTTGTCTGATACAATACCACTTCTCTTATTTCAAAACAAGTCTTATAATTATCTGTTAAATTAATTGCCTAAAAATTATTTTGCTAAAAAGATTTAAAACAAGACAACACCATAAATATTTTACAAACTAATAAAACCCAAACCCTAATCTATTCCTACCCAACCCTTTTTCTACCCACTCTAATCCTACCCAGCCACTCCCAGCCCTCCACCTCACCTCCCTAGGCCTCCTCACCCCCTGGACCCCAATCCCCACCCACCTTGCCACCTCATCAATCCCAGCCCAAACCCTCACTCCCTCCCCTGCCGGACACACGCACACACACCCAACGCACGCGCCAGACCGAGCCCCCCCACTCCCCTCCTACCCCGCACCTGCCACCCTGGCCCCACACCGTGACCCCACCCGCGGGACCCGCCTCTCCCCACCTACCCTCCTCTCTCCCCGCATCGCCCCGCTCCCGCACCTTCCCCCGACGCGCCCCACCCCCCCGTCTTCCTCCCCACCGGCCTCAGCGCCCTCGCCCCGCGTCCCTTCTCCCCTCCCCGCCCTCTGCTCTTCGCCTTCCGCCGCCGCGCCCGGAGCGCCGCCTCTCTCGGGCTCCACCGCCGCCATGCCGGCCTCAAGCCCGTACCGCCGCCGGCGCCCCCTCCGCTCGACCGCCCAGCGCCATCCTCCGCGCCAGGCGCCGCCCCTTCGTCCTCGTCGCCGGCGTCGCCTCCACCGCCCTGCCGCACCTCCTCGAGTCCCCGCCGCCTCCTCTGGCCCGCGTCGTCGCCGTCGCAGCCCCTCAGCCTCCCGTCGAGCTCCTCCGCCGCCTTCCGCGAACCCGGCCGCCGCCCCGGTCCACCCTCCCTTTTCAACGCTCCCCGGCCAGAGCTGCCGCGACCGCGTGGTCCGGCCAGCTTCTCCGCCGGCGCGGCGCCGCCCTTGGCCGCGTCTCCAAGCTCGCCCTGTCTCGCCGCCGGCGCCTTCCTCCGCCTGGTCGCCCTGCACCACCACCCCTCCCCGCCGAGGCCCGTGCTCGCCACCTCTTCCGCCAGGCCCGCCTGTTTCCTCTATCGTCGCCCAGGGCCCTCTCCTTGTTGGTTCCTCATCGAACGCAAGCAGGGCAAAAACGAGAACGGTGCAACAACAGGAGGTTCTATGTAAGATCGCCCCGAAGCCACCCTGCCGACAAGATCTACCCCTTCGAGAACCTGCTGTACCCGAAGATCGACACCGGACCCCGAAGACTGATCCCGAACCCGGCGTCGCGCCAAGTTCTCCTTCCAGGAGTCTGAAGATCATGAACCTCGTCGAGACCCCGATGCACCTATCCGAAGACCGATCCCGGTGTTTGAAGACCGAACCCCAAGATCTGTCTCACGGGACCGAACCCCTCGGAACCCCATGTTCCCCTACCCGGAGACCCCGATGCTTTCGACACGGAGCACCGAGGATGCCTTCATGGGACGCCAAGACACCCGTCGAACCCCGAAGGCCGAACCCCGTGGACCGACATGATGTTCTTCACGGATACGACAAGTACTCCCTCGAGGACGCCGAGTACTTCACCCCGGACACCGAGACCCTGGACGACAAGTTCTCCTTCCCGGAAGCATTGACGCTCGTGCGACAAGATCTACTTACCCGATCCGAAGACCCTAAATCCCGGAGTCCGAGAACGATCCCGCCGAACCCGAAACCCTGAGACCTACCCCGAACCCTGAATCCCTCGGAGCCCAAGATCGCCGAACCCTAATGTGTGACCCTAAGCCCATATTTTTATGAATGATAAAAATTGTTGCATATTAAATTGTCATACTCGCATGCATAATTGTCATGTGGTTTGGGGGCCTTATCCCGATTCACTGCATAATTAAATATGGGGCCCATATGCGGGCAAATATAGTCTTATATTGGCCTCATTTAAATTGGTGTAGCGAACCGGTGCTATATTTTGCCATGTTCAAACAACATTTAAATTGCGGGGTATCTAAATAACATGAACCATCTAAATAATTGTCGGGACCCCGGTTCCACTTAATATTGCCCAATTGCATCACATCTTTGCCATGTCATACATCATACATGCATCATGCCCGATTTTCTACCGTAGTATTAAATAGTGCATCCGGTGTTTCTTCTAGTATTTTGCTTCTTCGCGGATAAGGCCGTTGAGTTGATGTGAGCGTCGCCCCGATCTTCGGCTGAACCTTCGGCAATGTTTTTCAGGCGAGCATCTCCCCCTTTATACCTATCTTACGTTTATAGTATTTATTCCCTCCTGTTGATCTATTGCTATCTGTGTTGCGATGCTCTAGTTTTCGTACCCGTGTTATCCCTTGCAGCCTTATATTGCCTTGGACACCTCCTATTACCTGTTGTTTGGTAGATAGTTGGACCTGCGCGTCGTAGTCGCTTGCTCAAGTGCTGTTGCGTGTCGTCTAGTACCACAGTTGTTGGAGTGTTGCCGCATGTTTAAGGTTGGAGATGATCATGGCTTTAATTATTGTTCACTTTAATTACTGTTTAACAACTAAAATTGAAGTAGGTAAGCAGAGGCACAGGTGGGCAATAGATGTTATTTGGTTGTTAACCGTCCACTTGTGTCCCGTAGGACCCCGAGTACTTGATACCTGTTCCTTGAATATTCGCGCTATCCACATCCGGGAGGATTATGGGACCCCCCCTGAGCCAGAGCTTGATTCATTCTTATTTCTTGGGGCCACAAACTAGTTTGAGGTTTTATTTACTATCCTGTACTTATGCCATGCTTTACTGCTTTATTTACGATTGTGCGAGGAGCACCTGTACTGTTTAGGTAAGCGGAGTGTTTTCGCGGTATCGACAAGCCCAGTTTTGGGTTCCCAGTCGTTTACAGCCACTGACGCAAACCTTGAGTCCGTCTCGAAGTCAGCTAACTTCGTTGCGGGTAGCTTAATGGGGTGCCCCCCTGAAATATTTCTGAATCCTGTGATTGCTTTGTCGTGAAAGCCTCGTTGGGTTTTGATTTGGTTTATCCGAGGTTGATCGAGTGTGTGTTGCTATTTGTGCACCCCTGCAGGGTAAAACTTTCTGAAAGCCGTGTCCGCGGTTATGGACGACTTGGAGCACAGTATCTCGATCATAGACAACTATAACTAAAGTAGTGCTATAAATTTGACTTTATAATGACTAGTAGTCAGCTTCAATATAATGGAATGGCTAAATAAAACTGCCAACAATTGCTTGTTTGGGTTGTCGCTTGCGACCATTGTATTTGACTAGTAAGTATTGCAACTACAACGGAATGGATAAATAAAAGTACCAACAACTGCTGGGTTTTGGGATATCTCACGCTAATCGTATATCTGACTAGTAAGTGTTGCAACTACAACGGAATGGTTAACTAAAATGGCCCACTGCTTATTTTGTCAGGATGATTATCTATACTTGACTAGTAATTGCTGCAACGATAACCGAATAAATAAAACTGCCAACTGTGTGAGTTCCTCGGTTGACTTCCTCGTTTGGTCTCGAGGGGGACACACCAGGATGGGTTTGTCTGATGATAGAATCAGGTTGGATCCGGATAGGTCTTTCTTACCCCTCTCTGATGGCCTCTAGTTGTATCGAGTCTCTATAGGTTGTTTAGTGCATGTTGCCGCTGCCGCTTCGGTCCACCATACCTATGTAGGCGAGGACCGCCGAATTCTAGCCTCGCCGTGTACTGGCCTCAGTACTGACGCTCCTCTTTTTCCTTTGCCTTTGTCGGCACCCCTTTTTGTTTAAGCAGGTTTTGAGATCGACGTCGTTAGCGGGGTTACCCTTCCGGCTTGGCCTGGGCAGGGTTATGGACGCCCTTGGTTATTCTTCAGGGCTCTTAGCCCCATTTGCATCTTGTCCGTAGTTGGACGCTCTATCGTTTCCAAGGTGATTTGGATCTTTATTCTGTATATCTGTATCCTTGACTCATGGAGTCGTGTTGTATATATATATCTGTTCTGTGGGTCCCATCGAGGACTGTTGTGTAATGTTATTACTTCGTTTTCCACCCGCACGAAAGTGCCTGGTGGGCACCTTTGAATCGTTTCTATGCGGGTTTGGCGGGTATCGCTGAAACTTGCATAGGGTCGATTCTGAGGGTGAACGACTGGGAACCCAAAACTGGGCTTGTCGACACCGCGAAAACGTGTCCCGATTCTAAACAGTACAGGTGCTATCCATCGCACAATTTAAATAAAGCAGTAAAGCATGGCATAAGTACAGGATAGTAAATAAAACCTCAAACTAGTTTGTGGCCCCAAGAAATAAGAATGAATCAAGCTCTGGCTCAGGGGGGTCCCATAATTCCCCGTATGTGGATAGCGCGAATATTCAAGGAACAGGTATCAAGTACTCGGGGTCCTACGGGACACAAGTGGACGGTTAACAACCAAATAACATCTATTGCCCACCTGTGCCTCTGCTTACCTACTTCAATTTTAGTTATTAAACAGTAATTAAAGTGAACGATAATTAAAGCCATGATCATCTCCAACATCAACATGCGGCAATACACCAACAACTGTGGCACTTGACGACACGCAACAGCACTTGAGCAAGCGACTACGACGCGCAAGTCCAACTATCTACCAAACAACAGGTACTAGGAGGTGTCCAAGGCAATATAAGGCTGCGAGGGATATCACGGGTACGAAAACTAGAGCATCGCAACACAGATAGCAATAGATCAACAGGAGGGAATAAATACTATAAAAGTAAGATAGGTAGAAAGGGGAAGATGCTCGCCTGAAAACATTGCCGAATGTTCATCCGAAGATCGGGGCGAAGCTCACATCAACTCAACGGCCTTATCCGCGAAGAAGCAAAACACTAGAAGAAACACCGGATGCAATATTTAATACTACGGCAAAAGATCGAGCATGATGCATGTATGATGTATGACATGGCAAAGTTGCGATGCAATTAGGCCATATTAACGGAACCGGGGTCCCGACAAATATTTGGTGGTTCATGTTGTTTAGCTACCTTGTATTTTAAATATTGTAATAATAGGGCAAGATAAGTTACCGGTTCGCTACACAAATTTAAATAAGGCCAATATAAGACTAGATTTGTCCGCATAAGGGCCTCATATTTAATTATATGATGAATCGGCATAAGGCCCCCAAACCACAGACAAGGATGCATGCATGAACAATTTAATTTGCAACAATTTATATAGTTGACAATTTATAAAATAGGGTTCTCGGATATGGGATCACATTAGGGTTCGGCGATCTTGGTTCCGGGGTTCGGGGTTCGGGGTTGGCCTCAGGGTCTGGATCATGGATTCGGTCTCGGCGGGATCGTTCTTGGATAACAGAGTAGATCTTGGCGCATCCGTGGTCTTCGGGTCATGTCGACGATCATGGCGTTCGGGATGAAGTACTTGTCGTATTCGCATCGGCGACCTTGGCGTCCGGGTTCTCAACTTCGCATCCTCGAGGGAGTACTTGCCGTATCCGTGAAGTAGAGCATGTCGGTCCACGGGGTTCGGGCTTCGGGACTCGACGAGGAATCGGTCTCGGGCGTCGGGAACGGGACTTGCCATCTTCGGGTCCGCGAGGAGAGCTTGGTTTCCTTGACGAGGTTCCTAGCGAGAAGTGTGGAGGTCATGATGGTCGTCTCTTCGTCCGTGGCGAACCTGTCCGATGGCATACGGTTCACACCAACCTAGGGCCAAACTTGTCCAGTACCCATGCGGAGATCTTGGGCGGCGTTCCAAGCTGGCTTAACGACGAGCAGGGGCAACGGACGCGACGAGCTCGGCAAGGTGCAGAGGTGACGGAGGCACGTTCTCGCGCGCGGGACCTTGATGGGGCCGAGCGGCGGGGTCACACGGGACCAGGGACGAGGCGGGCCGCGAGCTTGCAGAGGGGGCGCGCGCCAAGCGGAGGAGGGGGGACAGCTGCTGCGGCCGGTGGCGCTCGGCGAGACAGAGGACGCAGGGCGGCGGGGAGGCGTGGCTCGCGGCCGGAGGCGAGGCGGAGGGCGCGCCGGCGGCGGGGAACTCGACGGCGAGGAGGCGCAGAGGGGAGGCGCTGTCAGCGGCGGGGCGAGCTCGGGAGAGGGAGGTGCTGGCGGGGAGGCTCGGGAGGCGCGCGGTGCGGGCCGGCGAGGAGGAGGCCGACGGGGAGGGAAAGGCGGCGAGGAAGGGGCGGTGGGGGAGGAGCTCGGCGAGGCGGCAGGGGGTGGAGGGAGCCCGGAGAGGCGACTCCGGCGAGGCAGAGGGGTGGCAAGCGCGGGGAGGACGCGGGGCGGCGGAAGGAGGAGGCCGCATGTGGGGCTCCTGGCGCGGCGGGCGAGCCAACGAGGAGAGGGAGGCGTCGCGGGCCGGCGCAGGGCAGAGGGAGGCGCGGAGAGCGTCGGGTGCCATGGGTCGGCTCGGGGACGGCGAGAGGGAGGCCCGGAGCAGGACGGGGCGGCAGGGAAGGAGAGGGGGCACCGCGGCCACGGCGGGGCTCTGCAGGCGGAGCGCCGGAGGAGGAGGCCCGAGGAGGAGGGGAGAGGGCGGGGAGAGGCGGTGGCGCAGAGAGAGGCCACCGGCGGCGGGCGGTTGGGGAAGCGAGCGGGGCCGAGGGAGGGCGACGGCGCCGTCCGACGGTGGGGAAGGAGGAGGGCGCGAGGTTGGTGGGGACTGAGGCGCGGGGTCGTGGGGAGGTGGGCCAGGCGGAACCAGCCAGGGGGTGGGCGGGATCCCGAGGGGGTTGTCGGGCGCGGGGGTGTGTCCGCTGGCGGGGTGGTTGGGTTGGTCCAGGTGGGGTAGGGGTGGGGTCAGCAGGTGGTTGGCAGGGCGGGAAAAGGAGGGTGGGACCGGCGCGCGGCGGCTGGCGCGTGCATGCGTGTGTGGGGGTTGGGGTGGGACCCAGGGAGAGAGAGGGGGAGAGAGAGAGAGAGAGGAGTGGGGGGCTGGCATGTGGGGCCAGGGGGGAGTGGGGCTGCTGGATTGATGAGGTGGCGGGGGTGAGATGAGGTGGAGGGGAAGGTGAGGTGGAGGGCACTGGTTGGTGGGTAGACTAGGATTGGGTAGATTAGGGATTTAGGTGGGACTAGTTAAGATATCTTAGTTTAGGGTTTTCTTTTATTTAAAAATAACTTTTGTAAATAGTTTTAGACAAATAAAAGACCGGAACAGACCGATGTTTTAATTTGAAATAAGACGGGGGCTATTTAGAAAACAAAACTAGGCGTTTCGAAAATAGTTTCAGACAAACAATGCATGATGATGACGATGCGATGCACAAAAACAACGCGATTTTCTAGTAGTGGTTTTGCGGGATGCCACACCCTGCCGCCTAAGGACGAACCCCTTGCGTGTCCTGCCCGTAAGGTGTTCGATCTGGTGTACACTTGGGACATGCCTCAGTTGTTTGTTTAGCCTCCGGTGCCACTGCCCCGTGCCGTCTTGTTGCTAGGCCGTTGTAACAGAGAGGGCCCCTGGCTCCACAAGATCTGCCTGACGATGTAATTAGCTTCACAAGATCTTCCGAAGGCTGGCACGTCCAAGTTATCATCGCCACAAGATCTCCTTCCCAGAACGCCAAGATTCTCGATCCGATGGTCGGGACCCCGAAGCCCCGACGCCCCGGACCCCGAAGACCGATCCCCGAGACCGAAACCTCGGCACGCCAAGATCTTCTCCTCGGAATGCCATGACCGTCTACACGGACCTGAAGACCACGGACACGACAAGTTCTCCTTCCCGGATGCGATGCTCGAGAACCCGGACGGTAAGGACACCGACGCAGAACGCCAAGTTCTTCATCCCGGTCGCCGAGACCGACCTGATACGCAGGCCCGACAAGATCGACACCGACCAGGGCGAGTCCGATGCGCCTCGACGCCACACCAAGTCCTTCATCCCGGAACGCCAAGTTCTTCATCTTGTATCCGACCTTCGAAGACCGATCCCGTCGAACCCTGAGACCAACCCCGAACCCCTCGAACCCAAGATCGCCAAACCCTAATGTGATTCCCTATCCGAGACCCCTCATATTTTTATAATATATAATGTAACTTGTTGCATTAAATCATTCATCTCGCATGCATATGTGTGTGGTTTGGGGGCCTTATGCCGATTCACCTAAATTAAACATGGAGGCCATATGTGGGCGAATCTAATCTTATATTGGCCTCATTTAAATTTGTGTAGCGAACCGGTAACTTATCTTGCCCTGTTATTACAAAATTTAATTTGCGGGGTAGATAAATAACTTGAACCATCTAATTAATTGTCGGGACCCCCGGTTCCGCTTAATATGGCCTAATTGCACCGCATATTTACCATGCCATACATCATACATGCATCATGCCCGATCTTTTGCCGTAGTATTAAATATCGCATCCGGTGTTTGTTCTAGCCTTTTGCTTCTTCGCGGATAAGGCCGTTGAGTTGATGCGAGTGTCGACCCGATCTTCGGATGAACCTTCGGCAATGTTTCCAGGCGAGCATCTCCCCTTTCTACCTATCTTACTTTTATAGTATTTACTTCCCTCCTGTTGATCTATTGCTATCTGTGTTGCGTTGCTCTAGTTTTCGTACCCGTGATATCCCTTGCAGCCTTATATTGCCTTGGACACATCCTATTACCTGTTGTTTGGTAGATAGTTGGACCTGCGCGTCGTAGTCGCTTGCTCAAGTGCCGTTGCGTGTCGTCAAGTACCACAGTTGTTGGAGTATTGCCGCATGTTTAATGTTGGAGATGACCGTGGCTTTAATTATCGTTTAATTCAATTACTGTTTAATAACTAAAATTGAAGTAGGTAAGCAGAGGCACAGGTGGGCAATAGATGTTATTTGGTTGTTAATCGTCCACTTGTGTCCCGTAGGACCCCGAGTTCTTGACACCTGTTCCGAGATTGAGCGCGCTAACCACATGTGGGATGTATGGGCACCCCATCGATTTAGTACCTGATTTCAAAGTACTGTACTGGGGGCCACAAGTAGTTTGGGGCTTTATTACTATCCTGTACTTATGCCATGCTTTACTGCTTTATTTAAATTGTGCGAGGTACTACACACTGTACTGTTTAGGAAAGCGGAGTGTTTTCGCGGTATCGACAAGCCCAGTTTTTGGGTTCCCAGTCGTTTACAGCCACTGGCGCAAACCCTGAGTCCGTCTCGGAGACCGGCCGACTTCGTTGCGGGTAGACTTAGTGGGGTGGCCCCCCGTGCTTACTTTGGGTCTGGGAAACGTTATGACTTAGGCCCCGCCGACATACCGATGGGTGTATGTTAATTGATCTGGCAAAAAGGGTCGAAGTGCGTGTGGATACTTTGGTGCACCCCTGCAGGGTTAAATCTTTTCGAGAAGCCGTGTCCGCGGTTATGGACGACTTGGAGCACAGTGCTTGATCATAGACAACTATAACTAAAGTTTACTGTTATAATTTGACTTGTATCCGATATGACTAGTAATCAGCTTCACTACAACGGAATGGCTAAATAAAAGTACCAACAACTGCTGGGTTTTGGGATATCTCATGCTTATTATATCTGACTAGTAAGTGTCGCAACTACAACGGAATGGTTAACTAAAACTGCCCACTGCTTATTTTATCAGGATGACTATCTATACCTGACTAGTAATTGCTACAACGATAACTGAATGAATAAAACTACCAACTGTGTGAGTTCCTCGGTTGACTTTCTCGGTTGGTATCGAGGGGGAATACCAGGATGGGTTTGTTTGGTGTCAGTGTCAGATTGGTACCGAATAGGTCTTTCTTATCCCTCTCTGATAGCCGACAGATATATCGAGTCTCTATAGGTTGTTTAGTGCATGCTGCGCTGCCGCTTCAGTCCACCATACCTATGTAGGCGAGGACCGCCGAATTCTAGCCTCGCCGTGTACTGGCCTCAGTACCGACCGCTCTTTTTTTTTTCTTTTTCCTTTGCCCTTTGTCGGCACCCCTTTTGTTTAAGCAGGTTTTAAGATCGACGTCGTTAGCAGGGTTACCCTTCCGGCTTGGCCTGGGCAGGGTTATGGACGCCATTGGTTATTCTTCAGGGCTCTTAGCCCCATTTGCATCTTGTCTGTAGTTGGACGCTCTATCGTTTAAAGGTGATTTGGATCTTTGTTCTATATATCTGTATTCTTGACTCATTGAGTCGCTGTTGTATATATATCTGTTCTGTGGGTCCCATCGAGGACTGTTGTGTAATGTTATTACTTCGTTTTCCACCCGCACGAAAGTGCCTGGTGGGCACCTTTGAATCGTTTCTATGCGGGTTTGGCGGGTTTCGCTAAAACTTGCATAGGGCCGATTCTGAGGGTGTTACACTTACCTGTGACCAGGGGGGTGTCCCGTGACTTCTTTAGAATACCAGAAAGCCAATAATAATAAAGGTATAACCCGATGCTTCCTCTTTCTCAACGTCTCAAAAATTGCAACTATCGCCGTTATCGAGAAAACATGCAAACAAACAACACCACAATCAATACAATGCTTACAAGCATCAAACCATACAGCAAACAAAAGATAAATACAAGATATACATCAGTAGGATGTTGGAGGTTTGATTTGATTGGATTGAGAAGATTTGGATGCATTATGGAAAGGATCCCTTTGGATTTATAGTCTAGGGATTACCTAGGAGAGGGGTTTTTGGCCAAGGGATTGATTTGTGTAATATCAATGTGCAAATATGATACCCTCAGATAGGTATTGATAAAATTAAGCCAACAAAAGTGGTTTCACTATTTTATCAATTTTCATTGATTTATAATGGGTTTTATAGTGAATAAAAACCTAGTTTTAGGAAATAATTCACCAGACAAATTATGGAGCTCCAAAAATTATTTATTTTGATGATTAGGTAGTATTTAGTGGACTGATTCAAGAGGACTTGTAATCACCTTAAAACAATTACCAAAGATAGTACTAGAGGGAATTTGTCCTTTTCACCATATTTAATCTACAGAAGCTTTTGATATTATTTCATGGACATATGTTAGGAACTGCAAATACCTTTCTGTAGAAATTGGAATCACCCTTTTTGGATTTACAGAACTCAAATGGTGAATTTACTGGTGAACAAACCATGCATAAAAATGTTTAATTCACCATAATTCAAAGAAACATCAATAAATATTGGGCTTCAGGGTTTTGATAGATGTGGGTATACATGTGTGTTGGGAGTTGGAATTGGGTCAAAACCTCACTTGATTTGACCTAGGGAATTTTGTAAAGGCAGAAGGTATCTATTTTTGATATTTTTGCTACCAGCAATCTAGGAAGCAAATGACTATAGGGACAGTGGGACATGAAAGGTATTGTTTATATCCCAGTAACAATTGGATTTACCCCATTTGGATTAGTGAAGATCCCTAGGGAATTTATTTAGTGCACTGGACAGATCTGGGTGTATGATTTATCTAATTTATTCTAAACAACTTCTGAGCTAATCAATGCCTCTGCATGTTAGGTAAATCCATGGGGAACATCCTGGAATTTATATCTGGGCAGTTGGGCGCACTTTCCAATTTCAAACAGATTTAAATCAAACAGCTATTTGTGAAACTAGAAACAATTACTAAAAGAAAAAGGAAACTGGGTCGGATCTGGAGCGTCGTGGGCCGCAGTCTACGTGCCAGCCCACTGCACTCGCCGGCATGCGCGCGGCTTCGTGTTGGGGACACGGCCCAGCAGAGCCCGCAGTTCGGTGGCCTGGGAGGTGAAAGGGTAAGGGGCGCCCCTAGCCGTCCGATTAGAAGGGCATCGGTGGCCAGGAGGTCATCTCCTTACTCGCGTGGGCTCGCTGGGGAGGAAACCCTAGCCTGGCCAGGGATGGCGCGGGGAGGCTCACCTGAGGGCAAAGAGATGTCGAGGAGGGTCTAGGCGGGCGCGAGGTGCGACGACAATGCCGGAGAGGAGCGGAAGAGATGGTATCGGCGTCGAGAATTGGCTCGCACGGTGGTGGCCGAAGGGGAGCTTCACCGGAGCTCGTCGGGTTAACCTGTAGGGACGGTCCGTATCAAGAAGAAGGATAGGGTTAGATTCGGAGGAAGAAGGAGGCTCCGAAAAATCAACGTGCAGAGGGAGGGGAGGGAAGGTGGAGGAGCTATGCTCAATTTTTGAGCTATGGACGAAGCTTCTTTTCTCCTCTCCTTCGAGCGGGGCAGAGCAAGGAATAGGATGGGGAAGCTCTAGGGTGTGTGTGAGAGTGGTTGGGAGCAAATGAGGCAGAGAGGAGAGTGTTGGGTTGGTTGCTTTACTTATAAACCAAGGGAGAGATGGCTCATGGTGGACATGGCCTAAGGAGGGGAAGGGCAAAACCAGGGGCTGGTTTGCTGTGGGTGTGAGAGAGGGGTCTAGGTGGTTTCTGGTTTGGTTTGTGATAGAGGGGGAAGGTGGTATTGTTTAGAGATAGGGGTAGTTTCTCATGAGTAACTTTTCAAGTCAAACAAGCACTAGAGACAAGGTTCTAAGTGATCTACAGTGGTTGCTATAGTGGTGGTCGACCAGGGAGAGGGAGGTGTGCTGGGTTGGTGTGTTAGACAAGCTTTGATGGGGTTTGTCTAATGGTTTTGATTAGTTGGCCATATTTGATCAAAACTTGGGTTATGAATGAAGTCCAAAAATTTACATTGACCAAGATGGGTAAAAGTGACTGGTAGATGGAGTAGGTCAAATAATCTCTTCATATTTTAAATGATATTTTTCTAATGATAATAATCCCATTTAAATGCACTTCTTCAAAAAGTGCTGAAGTAGATTTTGGAAGCTAAGATGGTAATTTTATATTGGGCAGGTTTGTTTTTTGATGTGATATGGTCCTAAATACTATAACACACATTGGAGAATTTTATTGGGATTTATTGAGGTGGAAAAGTAATTTTGGGGAATTATTTCTTGTTTCTTCCATTTAAGAAAAAAGGTCAAAAAGAAATGATAAAGTCAAAAATATTTATTTTTGAGTTGGAAAGATGGGATATGATATATAGGCTTCAAATGTGCCTTGGTTTGTCAAGGTGATTTGGAGAAAAGAAAACTTTCTATTATAGACAAGGATTTGAGAATTTTGTAATTATAGGAAATTAAATAGTTTAATAATCCAAATAATTATGGGACATATTTGGGGATGCTTATATCCAAGGTATATGATGTAAACTTGATGTAGGCATCAAGGTCAACCTTGGTTTTGAAGAGAAGTGGTAAAAAGGATGGAAACTAGATGAGTGAGGATCTAGGGTTTAGTTATTTTGATGTCAGCTAAACAGGGTGGGATTAGGGAGCTCAGAGCTCACCTTGGTACAAGGGTCATATGGATGGATAGACCAAGGTATATGGATGATCATGGAATCAAGAGTTGGGCTTTGTTGCATTTGGGGTGGTTTTGGAGTGATGGCAAACTTTGTTAAAAATAAGGCTGCCATAGCAGATACATCAAGTAGCCTCCTAAACCATGTGGGTTCAGGAAGCACAAGGCTCCAATGGAAATAAGTGAAGTGGGGGGTTATAGGCCATGATTAGTATATCATAACCATGCAAAGAGTTGGTTAGGGGGAGGTGGCATATAGATGTGAGCTTCTGCCAAAGTAGGCAAGATGATAAGATTTGCAGGAAAGATTATTATCTTGGCTACAAAACCATCATGGATGAGTGGGAATTAGAATGACTTAGTCAAGGGCAAGGGTAGGCTTTGGTAGTACTAAATATGTACTACAAGATGGTTCAAGTACATTCTCAAGAATGCACATAGGTTGGAAGAGGTAGAGCTCCAAAGTTTGTATGTAGATAAGAAATCCAGACTTATCCATTTTGACAGATTTAGGGTTGTTAGACTAGTGTTCAAGGGTAGATGATTTTGAGAGGAGGCTAGGTTCCAACTCATGATCAAGGATATGATGTTGGAATGTTAACTATGTGGATAGGATCCATGCTTAGATTGGGTCTCCACTATTGAAAGGGCATTTATTGTCATAATCACTTTTGGTGTTCGTTAACAACAAGTAGATCATTTTACAGTTTGTCACTGTCCACAGGTTGGTATTATGATAAGTGAAAAGCACCCTCACACTTGGGAAATGTCCATACTCATGTGACACATTTCTGGAAACTCCAGACCAGAGTCTCCGGTCTGCCAAGACCGGAGTCTCCGGTGTGGTCCGGAGTTTCCGGATCTGTCTCTGATGGTGAATTCAGAATCTGGGCTAGGACATACTGACTAGGGGTCCGGAGTCTACACCGGAGGATACTCCGTAGTCTCCGGTGCTGGCTCAGTCCGGAGTCTCCGGTCATGTTGGGTCGTGGATGGCCCGGGCCAGTCAGATGAGCGGTCCGGAGGCTGGACCGGAGATTGGACGGAATCTCCGGACCGGAGTCTTCGGTCTGTCTTTTCTACAACGATCAGAAAACGGTTCGTGGAGGTAGTTGCCTATAAAAGGTGACCCTTATCTTCTTCCTCCAGCTGCTCGAGCTGCTCAAGAACACCAACTCCATTAGAGCCACCAAATCTACAAGATCTCTTCATCTAACCATCCAAAGTCATTGATCTTTGGAGAATCGAAGGAGGAGGCCTTGATCTACATCTTCACCAAGAGAGATCTTCATTTCCCCCTCATTCACTTGATGTCCCCCAAGCTCTAGTGTTTCATTGGAAACCCTAACTTTGATTTGGTTCTTACAAGCTTGTCTTTGATTTGTCTTGATAGCTTGCTTGTATTTGGGAGCCTCCAATTAAGTTGTGGATGTGTGCCCCGAACTTGTTGTAAAGGTGCCGGCCTCCACCTCGAAGGTTGCCGATATAGTGGAAGGTGGATCGAGCCCGTTGGGGTGAGATTCATCGAAGAACAAGGGAGGCCTCTCGTGGCGTTGGTGGTTTGTAACCACCCCCTCTCCAAACGTAGACGTACTTCCCCTCAAAAGGAAGGAACTACGGGAAACAAATCCTTGTGTCTCCGCGTCCACTCCTTTGGTTACTTCTATCCTTTACCACACTTTACTTACTTGTTCTTGCTTAGTGTTGTGATAGTTGTTGCATGATTGACATATAGGTAAATTCACCATAGTTGCATAATCTAGAGAATTTACCTTTCTAGTCAAACCCTAATTTGAAAAATAAGAAAATTTGAAGTAGCACCTATTCACCCCCCTCTAGGTGCCCATACGATCCTTTCAACTGTGTTAGAAACTATCAAAAGGGATTATCCCTGATTCATCTGATTAGTAGGGGAGATGATCACCTTAGTGGCTTAGGATAGATCCAAACTTCGATGCTTGCTTTGAGATTGATGATCACATGCATAGACTGGGTCCTAAAGGATGATCTACTAGATTAGCTCATTCTAGTTCCTAAGCAAGCAAGGCAAACAAGAGATCAAGGCAAATCATTAGACAACATATCAAGACAATTCATCAACCAGCAGATCAAGGTAATTCATCTTAGTACTTATCCAACTAGTACTAGGGTTACCATCAAGCCTAGCTTGAGGTAAGGATGGGTATGTGGAAAGAGGTTTTTCTTTGAAGTAAGATAAGTACCATCTTGGTATTGCTACCAAGATTGAGATGAAAAGGTTTTAAATAAAGGTTTTTGGAAAACCTAGAGATAAGGGTAGTTGAAGGTTCTGTCTTGAAAACATAAGGAGAGTATATATGTCTCCATAGTTTTGGCAATAGAACTAGCAAAGTATTTTGTTGTGTCAAAGTCATCTTGGCTCAGGTTTTGAAATGCCAGAACATTTGATAATATGAGGGATGAGCCAAGACATCTCTTTTGAAAAATGGTTTTTGAAACTGGTGTTGAGATGAGGAGTACACAACTAATACACAAACATTTGCTTGAGCACAAGCAAGTAAGCACACATTGCAAGAAAAAGTTTTTGTTCCCTCTGATTTTTGCCTTTTTGGACACTTAATCAGGTTTACTGAAATTGGGATGTTACAAACCGCTCGAAGTGTCCTTTGATAAATAGCTTGATCTTGTTGTTTCATATGATTTTTATCTTGCAAGTTTTGCATTTTGATGCAGATATAGAGATCTCTTTGTAAATGGCAGTGTTCTGTGTATATGTATGTGAGGAAGGTGGGGTTGAAAATGAGTTTCATGAACAAGTCGTCGCCGTCCATTGCCGTCGTCGTCAGTTGCCAGTAAGTGCAGGTGTCTGCCGCACACCATCGCCGTCAGTTGCTAGTAAATACAGGTGCCCGCTGCACTCTATCGCCGTTGCAGCCCTCCAACAAGAAGAACAAGATCACTGCCAACAACTGTCTTAGTGTATGTGTTAATGTGACAGTGAAACAGGTGCAGACAACCAAACACCCGAGCTCTGTATCTGTCCTTATGCAAAAAAATCTTTATACAAAGTACCAAATAAAATGCGAAAGGCGTCTATATATACGTGGCAATGCTGGCCATGAACATTGCCCCGGTGAGCCCAGAATCTATACAGGCTACCGAACACCTACCAAACGCCCGAATGAATGGAGCGCGCGCTCCTGTCGCGTTTCGCCCAAAAAAAAAACTGATTGTAACGTGTACGTGGTCCTTTTCTGACTCAGCCAAATACTTTCAGCGTCCTTTCTTTAGAAACAAATTAAATTCCAGGGTCTCTTGTGCAAGACAGCCGTCACCACTGACCACTCCACCTGGATCTTCGCTGCAGACCATGCCTCGCGTCTTCCAAGTGCTTCGTCGGCGCCGGCGGCCCCTCCTCCAGATCACCTCATTCCGCTTCCATGCCGCCCTGGCAAACCAGCCCGACCAATGTCCACGGCTCCCCGTCAATCTGGACCTCCGCCCCGCCAACGACACGCCCGCCGGCCACGCGGCGTTCCACGAAGCGCCGCGCCGCGAGGCCGCCGCCTACGTCGCCCAGGTAGGCCTCCACCTGAGGCGCGGAGACCTCCCGCGCGCGGAGGCTCTATTCCGGGCGGCGCCTGCGTCCGCCCGCGATGGCATCCTGGACAACGTGATGCTCAATGGGTATGCCAAGGCCGGCCGCCTCGACCACGCCCGCAGGCTGTTCGACGGAATGGCGACGAAGGACCTGGTGGCGTGGAACACCCTGGTCTCCGGTTACTGCCGCGCAGGGCGCCTCGCTGAGGCACGCGCGCTGTTCGACGCGATGCCTATCCGGACCATGGTGTCGTCGACGGCGATGGTGCAGGGGTACTTCCGCGCCGGGATGCTGAGGGAGGCCAGGGAGATGTTCGACGCGATGCCGGAGCGGGATGTTGTCACCTGGAAGGTCATGGTCAAGGCCTACGCCTACCGTGGCCATTGTCAGGAGGCGGTGGAGCTGTTCGACAGGATGCCGTGGAGGAACTTGGATTCCTGGATCACTATGATCTCCGGTTTCCTTCATTCCGGGAGAGTGGACGAGGCGGTCCGGTTGTTCGAGAGGATGCAGGATAAGACCGTGATTGCTTGGAATTTGATAGTCACTGGCTTGGCACGGAACGGCCGAGTTTCGACGGCGAGGGAGTTCTTCGATAGAATGCCGGAAAACAAGGACATCGTGGCATGGAATGGAATGATCACCGCTTATGCCAAGAATGGGCAGATGAGTGAGGCTCGGAGGCTGTTCGATTCGATGCCCGCAAAAGACGTAGTGAGCTGGAGCATCATGATCGACGGCTATGCCATGATCAAGCTCAAGGACGAAGCCGTGGGTTTCTTTCTTCTCATGCTCCGGTCAGCAGTATCTCCTGACAGCACTACATTGATAAGTGTCATGGTTACATCGGAGAACAAAGTCGAAGTTGGGCAAATCCATGGCGTGGCCACAAAAACAGGTCTCCTGTCAAAAACCCCCTTAGGAAACACTTTGCTCACCATGTACTCGAGGAGCGGCAGCCTGCACTCTGCCTGGCGAGCTTTCAAGATGTTACAGGAGAAGGATGACATCACATGGACATCGATGATGCAAGCTTTTCTGAAACACGGTCGCGCCTCCTATGCCCTGCAGGCCTTCGCGCAGATGCTGCGGCACGGACACGACCCCAGCTCGATCACCTTCACCGCCGCACTATCAGCCTGCAGGCAAGCCGGTCTCTTCGAGAAATGCCAGAACATCTTCAGATCTATTTACGCCTACGGGATCAAGCCGACCATCGAGCACCGCGACATCCTCATCCGCATACAGCGCAGGAGGGAGGCCATGGAGGTTGTGACTGCCATGCCGCCGGAGACGCGTGGCCAAGAAATGGAGTTTAAACATAGGTAATAAAACCTCTTCATCCGTTATTGTTGTATATGCAATTTTATTAATATTTGTTCACAGGAAAAAGATGGAGAAAAAGGATAGTAAGAAGAAATCTGTGGAAGATAGTCGACTGCCAATAGAAGAGCCTGCAGGTGCAGAAGCTGTTGCTGCTACTGAATGTACACCAACAAAGGGTGTGTTTGGTTGGGCTGTGGCTTATCTAAAAGCACTTGTGGGCAAGTAAGTAGCTGTCGGCTGTGGCCTGTGAGAAAGCCGTAAAGCCAATTAGGTGTAGAACCTCCAGGTTGCTGTTGCTGCCACTAAATGTACACCAACAAAGGCTGCTACCTTAAGTGTGGCAACATTGCAAGCCAGCATAGGGCAGTAGGGCCTGTGAATTTTTCTAAGGAATCCAAGTGTTTAGTCGCAGGAAACTTGCTTTGGCTATTCAAGAAGATGCAGCATCTCAACCGGCTATTTCTCCATGGAGAAATGACAAGTGGCCAAAAACAGTACCTCAAAGAAGAAAAATAAATGCAAGGCCAATATGATATTGCTTTGGGCTGAATTGGCATGTGTTTTTGTTACGTAACCTTTTAACCTAGTGAAATCAGGAACTAAGTGAACTAGTCTTGTGCCATGTAATTAGTGAGATGAGGACTCACTTTATTATATAAAACATGGATCTGCACTATTATTTCTGAACTGTTGAGCTACATCGTGACATGTCAACTGGATCAAAGAGTAGGCAAGTCAGAGTTTCTTTGCTGCCATTTCATGTTGGATTAATGCTATTTGTTGTTCGTCCAAAACAAGGCAAGGTCTTGCAAAAATAGCGTGCCAAATTGTATCTTTTTATGAAATGAGGTTGTGGTAATGAACTGAACAACTCAGATTATCCAAGATGCTCATGGCGGTTCCTAACAAAGGCGAAAATGATAACTTGCAGGCTACATTAATATGCGAAGTACAAGTGTCATGCTGTGTTGTCACCTTTTTAGCTTTCAAGTAGTGTTAGAGCACAAGTTGTTCTGCATTTTTTTCTTTTCCAAAACTAGAGTACTGAGACTACAACTTTATTCTGTTGTCAACTAGTGTAATTTTTCTCTGCGAATGTTCAGTAAGTTACATGTTTGAACTTGTGTAGTAGCAGAAGCATCATGTTCATCTCGTATGAACTGTGCTCTGTTTTTTCTGCAGTGAACTTATGAACCATCCTCTTTTTTAATGCTGTTACCAAAGCAAATGTTCAGTGCATTGCTGCAGCTTCTTATCCTCTGTTTTTAGTAGATTTATGGCCTTCAAATTTTGGTGCTGAAATGTTTACCTTGTGACAATTTTTTCCCTGGCGCGGAAACATGACAGGAATCAATCAACAGGAGCACCAGGTATGTACATACTAGTATCATGCTTAGGACAATCTGATATCAATGCGTTTGTATTTCTTACATCTTAGCAGCTGGCTGGATTAACATTTTGCTCTGCCATTTGTATTTCTGCATCTTATGCTTATCTTGCTACAGAGCGAAAAATCCCCACCGGTGGCAGCAATTGAAAAACAAATTTCAGGTCCTTTTTTGTAGGGGAGAACTGAAACCCCCCTGGATGTGCTTGGCTCGCCTGCTGTCACTTGCGATTCTCTGAGGTAGCTGCGCTGAGGCGTGGAAGCTATTTGTTTAATCATCCAATAAATTACTAATTAGTTTCTTTTTAAAATTGGTTGCAAAACAGAATGTACCACACACTCTGAATTCGGGTTTATATGGCCCTCTACAATTTGGTGTTGCAACTATTAGTGAGAGGTAAGAAATTCTACCACTGCATATTTTTATTTTGTTTTCTTAGTTTTTTTTCACTCATTGTGTACTTCTCTTTTAAGCTATTTGTGACTAGGAAATCCTGCAACATCGCGTGGGGTATTGTCTAGTTATTTCTATGGGACATAACATTATTTAAAAAAAAAGGCTTTTGAAAAAATTAAGTTGTCTTAGATTTTTTTGGAGCGAGTCTAGCAGATTTTTTACATTGCCCTCATTCTTTCAGAATAAAAAATACAATGCAAAATACCAGTCCAGCAAATTTCGTAAAAGGTCACATTCCTTACAAAACTTATATATGAAACTTGTAATACAAGTCCAGTGCCAGCACAATGCATGCGTCTTATTTTATGTCACAGAAATGAAAAGACCGCGACCAATCAGTATATTGTGATACCAATCTAGTGCTATCATATATACAGTGCTTGATTTGATGAATCCAAAACTCAAGGGCTGCAAACCGTTAAGAAAGTGTACACATAAGTACAACTGAAGGAGCACAGCCAACCATGGACGAAGCACATGAAAGTAAAAATAAACAAGCGTGGAGGAATCTGCATGCTGTAGGTACATACTCATTAGCTAACTTTCTCGACTTTTGTCACGACCCGAAAATTTGAGGATGTGACTTTCTCCTCGTAAATTCTTCGAAGAGCATAATTATGGACTCTGTATAATTGCATAACTAAACCATCACATACATCAGGGAATATTACAAGGGAAATACGCTCAGCAGCGGTTTTAGTTTACAACAACCTGGGGCATCCATGCCCAAATTGTTTTAGGATACAAGTTACAACCAGAAGAAACTCTAACATCCAACATCCTTGAGTGTAGGAAAGGACCTATAGCTCATTGTCTTCTCCAAGAAAGAACTCCTCAACCACTTCATCTTCATCTTCATCAATATTTGCTATGTCTGAAATTTTAAAATGGGTAATAATGAGTACAAAAGTACCCAGCAAGTCACAGGGAATAAAGCCTACCTAATTCAATATATTTAAGGAATGCAAAGCATTAAACAATTTTGCCTTTCAGAACACTTTGTTATATTTTATCCCAGAGTATGGTGATAACCCTGAAGTCTTGTCTTATAATACTTGTTACTAAGGGAATTATTTTACTGAACATTAGGATGATACTGCTAAGTCATGAATTCTCGTAGATCATTAAAAAATATTAAAGTTCTCATAGATCATTAAAAACTACAAAGTCATTGAATTTTTTCCATTGGGCTGTGGTAAAACGTGGGATTAATAATAAAGCATAAGTGCATGGCGGAAGGAGAAAACTCTTTTTTAATGGGATAGTTTTGACACTATGAAAACATCTAGGAAAAGCATAAGAAAAATAATGATGGATGGATCTGTACCTGCTGCCTGCTGGTTTGTAATGTTGAAGGCGTAAATCTCCTTGGCACTGTTTGTATCAGATGTTTTGATCATACGAAGTGCCCACAGCCGGGAATCCCCAAGCTCACTGAAAGACATGAGTAGCCAGGCCAAGGTGATGAGCTCCCCTCCCGTGCTGGTCAGATGTGCCACCTGCATCTCCGCACGGGACTTGCCGGCGGCGTAGAGAAGGAGCCTCGTCCACATGTATACCATCTCCTCCACTGTTTCCTTGCTTGGAGAAAGATCATCCTCAGTGATTTGCATTTCTACTTCCACATTTTCTTTGGACTGGAAATCTTCCAGCACACGTAGTGAGCTGAAAGGAGGCGGCAGCATTGAGGGCTGGACTACCAGAAGGTACATCATGTAGTTGGATAGTTTCCGGCAGACCTGCACCAGACTAAAAGCTACATCATCTGCTGCTGCTGCTGCTGCCATGTATGAAAAAGCCTCCGATAAACAGCGAATAGGTGATTGCAACGTCAGCTTTGGTATACCTTTTGTTTGTCGACGGTTACATGGAACAGCACAAAAGCAGTACGTAACAAAAGATATCTGGGAGATGTGTCTGAATATCAGCCAACTCCTTGTCCTGAGCACAAGGGCCTTAGTGTAGAGCTCATCGTACATGAGACCAAGCTGAAGCCTCGCCACCTTCACCCTTCCGGTGAAGTGCGAGTAGGCACAAACATCTCCCGAGGAAACTAGCACCCCCATGACATGCCTCATTGTCACAAGAGCTTCAAGAACAGCCAGAGCGTAGCCAGCAGCATCCAGAAATATCATCCCCGTGACATTCCTCATTGTTTCTCTCCACTCTTGCATGTTCTGTCTTCTGCTCTCAAGGCCTCTCTGGCTCCCAGCCTCAAGACACCATATTCTTTCTACATACTTGATGATTCCAGCAACAAACACAAGGGCACCGCATCTTGCAGTTTTCCAATGGATTTCCAAAACACATACAGAGCTAGGAAAGCCTGCACCACCAGATTCAGCAGATGCCTCAGCCACAGGTTGTTGTCCTCCATGGAGAAAGCAGTGATGGTGTCCTGCCCACCAAGATGGATGAGGAGAAATGGTGCCCAGAGGAAAGCCAGTGGGCTGGTTTCCCTTGTTTCGTCTTGATCATGTCGTGAAAGATAGCCCAGGGCATAGACTGCCACAAAGTCTGCACCCAAGTAAGCCATCCAAGTGGAGAACCTGAGGAACCCGCTGGATGTACGCCGCCGAAGGCTACCGGCGTAGAAGAGGAACAGCTGCAGTGCGAAGCTGAGGAGCACGAGTAGCTGAATTTCCCAAGGAGAAAATCACATAATAGACTGCACTGCACGTAAGAATAGGTAATGCATGGGTGGAACTCAGATCTAAAAATCCAAAACAAAAGGCGCATACATACCTTAGACCAGGCTGGCGCTTGGATATTACTTCGTTTCAGCCGAATTGCCTGCATTTTCATGTGCTCACCGACGACTAGCAAGCCATGTTGTGTGCAGCCGCGCGCATTGCTTTCGTGAGGTATCGATTAACCTCCGCCGTCATATATATTCTTTGCTTGTACGAGGATGCTGACGAGCAATAAAGACAAATTGACGCAGTAGATTAATTAGATCTCTACAGATGTATAGCACTTTGCTGGCGTCCTATCTTTGATTCGTTTCTTGGAAGGAGAGCAAGACTAGCACTCAAAACATACATCGATGCTTTTCTTTTCTCCTCTTTGATCCACATTGGTGCTAGTTTCTGTTTCGCCTTTTGACGTACAATTTATTATTACAGGGCTACCAGGTAATGACATATGTTGCATGCACTTCGTGTAGTTTAGTTTAGTTTAGTTTAGTCTCCCTGTACATTGCTCTCTGCTGGCATTGGACGCATAGTGAATGCTTGAGCTTGAGTATGAAGAACTTGCACAGGGAGACAGTATGTATTTTGTAGTAGTACATTTCAAGTAGTATAACAAGTTTGGTATACTTGAAAAACCTTAAACAACTTAATGAGTGAAGCAAAACCTGTTCTGTATGAGGGAGATCACCCGTCTCTGTTTGCTGTTGACGAAATAAATAAACAGGATGGGCGCTTGAAGAGAATGCAACGAAGAAGGTCAGGAGGGTTTCCAGCCTTAAAAAAATGGCAGGTAATCAGAAAGGGCGTGGAATGCACTGCTGAATGAAGAGGATGAATTTGTTGATAGTAGCAGCCTCAAGGATGAGCTTGAATTTGAAGGAACAAGTGATGAAGAAGAAGATGAAGAAGAGCAGCAGCCACAAGAGAGAACAGGGGAGATGGTGAAGAAGACATAGATAGCGAAGAAGGTGATGGCGTAGAAGAGGCTGTGATAGAAATCTGAACTTCTACTGAGGTGCTGGAGCTGGAGCTGAGCAACTCAGGTTATCCAAGATGCCCTTGGTGGTTCCCAACAAATGCGAAAAATGCGATCACTTGCAGGCTACATGAATACATGAAGCATAAGTGTCATATTTCATCATCGCCTTTTTAGCTTTGGAAGCGGTAGTACTGTTAGAGCACAAGTAGCTCATGTTCATCTCGTGTGAATTTTGCTCTGTGTTTTTCTGCAGTGAATTCATCAACCACCCTGCTTTTTTAATGCTGTTATATGAAAGCAAAAGTTCAGTGCAATACTGCATCTTCTTATCCTCTGTTTTCAGCAGGCATCGGTGCGAGATTTCTGAAATGTTTTCCTTCTGACAATATTTCCTGCAGCAGAATTTCAGTATATCTTAATATGATTTTTATCATCATAATAATACTAGATATACTTAGGACAGTTCTGAAACTTATGCATTTGGATTTTTTACATCTTAGCAGCCAGCTGGTTGGATTAACAATATTGGAGAGATTGGCCTATGTTCCGTTGCAATTTTCCTCGGTTTGTAAAATATCACAAGAAATTCTTTGCTGTTGGCAAAATAACACTCAAAACTTGCCCCAGCTGCTAACTGTCAAACATTTTCAGTTAGTCGACATGTTTAGCAAGACTCGCTGTCTTGATTTTGAATAAAAAACTCTTCTTTCCCTCTCGTCTCATCGGCCTCCTCCCGATTCATTCTACCCCTCCACAATTTCTTAGGATCTTATCTTCCCCATCTCCTCCAATCCCGGCCCAGTCCCAAAAATTGACTTGATTTCTGCTCCTTCTTGGACTCTACTGAGCAATTTGACTGCTCTGCTCGCATGGCGGCGGCGGGCGAGCCGGAGGTGATCCGGGACAAGGCGGCGATGCGGGCGTGGTCGCGGCGCCGCCGGGCGGAGGGCAAGACGGTCGTGCTCGTGCCCACCATGGGCTTCCTCCACGAGGGCCACCTCTCGCTCGTTTCTGCCGCGGCAGCTGTGGCCGCTTCCGCCGGGGTCCCTGTCGCCGTGGTCGTCTCGATCTACGTCAACCCCAGCCAGTTCGCCCCCACCGAGGACCTCGCCACCTACCCCTCCGACCTCGCCGGGGACCTCCGCAAGCTCGCCTCCACCGGTGCCGTCCACGCCGTCTTCAACCCCCCGGACCTCTACGTCCGCGGCGCCCCCGGCCGTACCTCCGGCGACGGCACTTCCGGTGGCTCGGCTGTCTCCTGCCTGGATGCGGCGGCGGGCGGGGACGGGCACGAGACCTGGATTCGGGTGGAGCGGCTGGAGAAGGGGTTGTGTGGGAGCAGCCGGCCGGTCTTCTTCCGTGGAGTTGCCACCGTCGTGGCCAAGCTGTTCAACGTCGTCGAGCCCGACGTCGCAGTCTTCGGGAAGAAGGATTACCAGCAGTGGCGTCTCATCTGCCGAATGGTAAACAACAGATTTGGCATTTCTTCTCCATTTTTTGTTTGCTGGCATGTTATGATTTGGACAAGTACTCCCTGAAGCAACACTAACCGTATATTCCTTATATGGCCTGCTTTGAATTAAGCTACTGTACCTGAGATGATGATAGGCAACTCATAGTTTTTTTTAGAGTGGACAATATGAGCCTCTTCGCTGCAAAATGAATGTCAATGTGCAATCTGAATATATTCTAAGTGCAGGTTTTGCCTGTTCTCATCTTATTATTGTCCTCTTCTTGTAGTTAGGTGGTTCTCTTTAACTGTCAACTTGATCTACATATTAGGCACATTGTTTTTGGTCATAGATTCCCTTGCTCGACAGCTTGATGACCCGATACATTCTTTTAGACAGTGCATAATAATGTATACAATGTTTATTTAGGGAGTGATTTTTTCTCTATTTGAACAATCATTTTCAATGGATTGTCTGATGGATACCGGGTCTGTTCTGTTTCGATGCTTCGCGCCTTCGGTTACAAATTTTTAAATGCTAATTCTATTAGCTCTGACTACTTCCAGTTAGTGAGATAAGCTCATGTTGGTTTCAGGTTCGTGACCTTGATTTTGCCATAGAGATTATAGGATCAGAAATAGTGCGAGAAGCCGATGGACTTGCCATGAGCTCTCGCAATGTGCACCTATCGCCTGAGCAAAGGGAGAAGGTTTGTCTTTTACCTGACAAATTGTTTTTGCAGACAAGTGTCATGACCTGTAGCATGCATTTACAGAAGATACAACCTATGATCTTATTTAATTGTCGCAGGTTTTGGCAAGAAAGAGTAGCAAATTAGTCAGTGTCTTATTATTTGATTTTTTTAGCATTATTGTTTTGGCCAAACCACAAGACAACACCAAGTCGATACATGTCATGGAGCAAATGATTTTGATGCTTACAGATGATGATTTATATGTAGTACTGTACTAACTGTCATTGATTATTTTTATTTCTTTTGTAGGCGTTATCCATTAGTAGATCATTGGTAAATGCTAGAACTGTGGCATTGAGTAATAGCAACAGTGCTAGCGAACATATAAAGAATCAAATAGTGCAGACACTGACTGAAGCTGGCGGTCAGGTTGATTATGTTGAGGTAATACTAAACCCTTTTTTGTTTATTCACATGTCCTTAGCATTTTCTCTAAAGCAATTTACTTAGTGATTGAGTTCTTAACTATGCCACTGTAATTTGTTTATTTACTGTTGTAATATTGATGCTGGTTGTGTGCAGGAGAGCCTTTGAAATCTACACTTGTAGTAGTATCAGACAGCCCAAATAAAGCATAATTCTTTAGATATATCTTCTGGAACAAGATACTGCTAGATAAAAAAAAATCATATTTGGTTACTCAAGTAAACCTTTTGTGGTCTGCTTATCAAATTTATATTGAGTTATCTGTTATCTCAGTTTATTTTTCCGGTAACACTGGTGCTGGTTGTGTCTCCTGTAGACCCACGTTCAAATCGACATGGTATATGACCCTAGTACAATTTGTAGCACCGGAAGCCAAATTGATTGACAATAATTATCTATTTTTTTCCTTGTACAGCAACTGCTGATTTGATAGAATGAGTGACACCATAAGATGCCTCTTAACTTCTCAAGAAAGATTTTTACGTTAACTAATGAACTCTTATTTATATTGAATGAACTTGTGATGCCAATGCAGATCGTGGAGCAAGATAGTTTGGTACCCGTGCAGACGATCGATCGCCCCGTCGTCATCTGTGTCGCCGCATGGTTTGGAAAGGTCAGGCTGATCGACAATATCGAAATTCGTACACAACCCTGAGAAATTTGCCATGGCCTGGGAAATGTGTATCTTGTGAAGTCTTCACATACGTGTATTCTTCATCAATAAGAGCCATGTTGTTGTACGCCGCAAGTCTTTGACAGAACACACACAGAGAACTGGCTGAATCCTCGATGTATGTCCTCAACATATCCATATAAGAATAAGAATGGTAGAGGCAGTAGTATATGCATTAATTCCTGAGCCTACATGTTCAAGTTACTTGCGGTTCTTCTATTGGTGCTCTTGTTGAGCCTGAGTTTTGCCATAGCATTGGCACAGCCGGGCAATGAATTTGACTGGCCTGAGCTTCCTGACAAGTGACAAGCATCCTGGGAATGGCCCTTCCAAATCGGTGTATAACGCCCAGTTTGCCGCGGAGCCAACCTGTCCATATGCTGCTGCTATTTGGAAGTGTTGGGATTTTCACCCCTTTGATCGATGCAGACTTTTCATGTGGCCCACAGTTTGAGGTATAAATGCGGAGGATTAGTCGAAATTGTGCCCTTGGTTGGTTAGGCTTGTCCACTCTGGTGGTACTCATCAAGATTACAAATTTAATGGTTTGGAGTGAAAGGAATAATCTTTTGGTCGATTTGGCGCGAAAGTTAAACAGGGTGTTTGATAATAATACCTTTGGCACTCTTCGGCGTGCCGCTGATCAAACCCAAGGCAGGGCACATACATAACTGATGCTGTTCGCCTGAACTTGGCCTTTCTCTTTAGATTAAGGTACAACGTTTGAGCTACAGATTTTGCTCTTTATTAATCAACATAGATCTTTACAATGGAAGTCTCAGACATAAAGGCAACTACCCGAAAATTAACACACGCTTGGGTAGAACTCATCCTGTAAACTTTACATGTACCCACGCAGTCTAATTCAGCCCTGCCTATTCCAGAAGGCATGTGGCTGCTATAAGTGCGTGTCAAAATAACAACATGTACACACATACATAGTTATAGATGAGACGGTAGCAATCAACAAGGGAGATCGACAACTGCGTTGTGCTGCGTCATATCATATTGTTGCTGTCCGTTTGGTGTACTCAGCTTTGATCTTCTCCAGCGTCACGACCACGTCGTGCATCGTCATTCTTTGGTCAGGCGAGTCGCTGGAACAAGTCAGACCCAGCTCAAACACTGAAGCAAGAAAGCCATCTTCCAAGATGCAGCTAGAAAGAGAGGGGTCTTGTAGTAGCTGCCCATCGACGACACTGACAAGCTCTGAAGGATATGCCTCATGAACCCACTGCCTGAGGGTTAATTGTGCGCCGAACATAGCGTCGGTGGGTCTCTTTCTAGTGAAGACTTCAATGAGCATGATTCCATAGCTGAACACATCGCTCTTGCGCGATGCTTTTCCAAGTGACCCGTACTCTGTTCGAGAATAAAATATATATCAAATTTAGTTGCTCAAACAGGTTATTTTGAGTTGAGTCGTAATTCATCAATGGTTTTAAATATAAGTTGGTTGAGGACAATAACAAGAGCTAGCTAATTAAATACCTGGTGCCATGTACCCGATTGTTCCGGGCATGCTTGCACTTATCATGGAGTTGACATCTAGAAGCAACGTCGCGATGCCAAAGTCTGCGACATGAGCCGTCATCTCCTCATCAAACAACACATTGCTAGGATTCAAGTCGCGATGCAAGATCAGCTCGTAGTGCTCATGGTGTAGATAGCTCACTGCCATCGACACATCGAGCATGATGCCCAATCTCTCAAGGAATCCCAAGCGTTTTGCTGTGCTCTCTCTGACCCGTGGAGGAGCATCTCTAAGCTACCATTTGGCATGTATTGAAGGACTAGTGCTCTGAAGTCAAGGTTGGAACATGTGTTAAGTATCCTTATCAGGTTGGGGTGCCGCGCCATACGAAGCACTCGACACTCTGCATCGAAACTTCGGATGGCCCGCTCTAGCTGCATGTCAAGAACTTTTACTGCGACAACCAAACCAGTGCTAAGTTGGCCCTTGTACACTTTTCCAAAGCTTCCATGTCCCATGATGTTATCTTCGCTGAAATTACTGGTGGAACGAACAAGCTCATGATAGGTGACTATCTGATGGCCTGTGACATCGGTTGGATCAACCCAAGCTCTGCCCTCTACCTTCTTAGGTTTCTTTTTGAACAATAGGTATATGTAAATTAGAATAGCGAAAAATATTACAATTGCGACAAGAAAATAACAAAGAACAAAAACGAAAACACAGCAAGGGGACACAGATTTAACGTGGAAAAACCTCTCCAACAAAGAGAGGAAAAAAACCACGGGCGCCAGCCAGCGAAACTTCACTATATCGAGGAGTGTTTACAAATGCCGGGGATTTCACAGATGCAACCCATCCCAACCGGCGGCTTACAAGGGATTTATATATCGGTGGAAACCTAGGTCTTCGACGATCCGTACCGTACCAAGCCTCCGGTGGCTTACACTCGGCCCAAGCCTCCGGCGACGGGCCCCGCTCCACTCGTCAGAAGTTGGCCTATACTTTGTAGAATTTGGATCAACATATAACAAACTCCACCTTGAGACAAATTCCTCCTTGTAGCATCAACAACAACCATCTCCCTGAACAAACAAAGAAAATACTTTCGGCGCCAATAGCCACTTGGGCTAATCAGTTAAACCAACTAAGTTCGAGCAAAGCTCAAACTTAGCAACAGGAACAGGTTTAGTCATCATATCAGCAGGATTATCATGAGTGCTGATCTTACATACCTTTAATTTACCTTGAGCAACAATGTCTCTAACAAAATGGTACTTGACATCAATGTGCTTAGTTCTCTCATGGAACATCTGATCTTTTGTAAGGTATATGGCACTTTGACTATCACAAAACAAAGTAATGCAAGAATCATCTCCACAAAGCTCAGAAAACAAACCTTTCAATCAAACAGATTCTTTGCAAGCTTCAGCAATAGCCATGCATTCAGCTTCAGTAGTAGATTGTGCAACAACAGCCTGCAATGTAGCCTTCCAGCTAACAGCACAACCACCAACATTAAACACATAACCTGTGAGGGATCTTCTCTTATCCAAATCGGCAGCAAAATCTGAATCCACATAGCCAACGAGTCCCTCACCTGTCCTGACAAACTTCAAACAAGCATTGGAAGTGCCAAGAAGGTACCTGAAAATCCACTGAACAGCCTTCCAATGTTCTTTACCAGGATTAGCCATGTATCTACTTATCAAACTCATAGCATATGATAAATCAGGACGAGAACAAACCATGACATACATCAAATAACCAACAGCACTAGAATATGGCACCTTTGACATGTACTCAAACTCTTCATTAGTAGTAGGACATTGAGAAACTAACAATTTAAAATGAGGAGCAATAGGAGTACTAACTGAGTTGGCACCATCCATATTAAAACGATGAAAAACTTTCTTAATGTAACTTTGCTGACTAAGAAATAACAAACCAGATTTTCTATCTCGGGTAATCTCCATACCTAAGATCTTCTTAGCAGTACCAAGATCCTTCATCTCAAACTCACTACTTAGGTGTGCCTTCAAAGTAGTGATTTCTTTCATGCCCTTGGCAGCAATTAACATATCATCAACATATAGCAGCAAGTATATAGGTGACCCATCAACAAACTTGATATAAACACAACTATCATATTTAGACCTCTCAAAACCATGTGAGATCATAAATGAATCAAACCTTTTATACCACTGTCTTGGAGATTGCTTTAAGCCATAAAGAGACTTCTTTAATTTGCACACAAAATCCTATTTACCAGGCACTATGAACCCTTCTGGTTGGTCCATGTATATTTCCTCATCAAGCTCTCCATGCAGAAAAGCAATCTTGACATCTAACTGCTCAAGCTCAAGATCACGCATAGCCACAATACTAAAGAAAGTATGAATGGAACTATGCTTCACAACTGGAGAGAACACATCATTGTAATCAATACCTGGAATCTGGCTGAACCCTTTTGCTACTAACCTTGCCTTGTACCTTGAAGGCTCTTTGGGAGATAGACCTTCCTTTTTCTTGAAGATCCACTTGCAGCGGACCGCCTTCTTTTGTTTAGGCAAGCGCACAACATCTCATGTGCCATTTTTCTCAAGCAATTGCATCTCTTCTTGCATAGCAGAAACCCACTTCTCGCGGTCAACGGATGCAATGGCTTCATTATATGTAGCAGGTTCAGAATCATTCTCCACCTGTTCAGCACAACTCAAAGCATAATGTACAAGATTACACTCTTCAATTAAACGAGGACGAGAACCACAGTTACGCCTCGGTCTATCAGCAGCAATGGACTCATGTGGCTGCTGCAAAACGGTAGGTGAGTGCTGAAGAACAATATCATCAATGTTTTCCTCATGTGTATCTTCAATGATAGCATCAGTATCAACAGTTTTCTGCAGGTTCTCCACCTGAACACTAATTCCCTCCTCTCCAACAACAACATGAGAGGTATCTGATGGCAAGCTATCATGATACATACCGGACTCATTGAAAATAACATTTCTACTTAGCAAAATCTTTTTAGTTTCAGGATTCCATAGTTTATAAGCCTTAACTCCTGAACCATAACCAAGGAATATGCATTTAACAGCCCTAGGCTCTAACTTTCCATTATCAACATGAGCATATGCAGTGCAGCCAAAAACTCTCAACTATGAATAATCAGCAGGTGAACCTGACCATACCTTAATGGGAGTTTTCTTTTCAAGTGGAATAGAAGGTGACCTGTTGATGAGGTAACACGCTGTGTTGGCTGCTTTAGCCCAGAAACGCCTATGCATACCTGCATTAGACAACATATAACGAGCCCTCGAGATGATGGTTCTGTTCATGCGCTCTGCCACGCCATTCTGCTGAGGAGTATATGGGATGGTGTGATGCCTGATCATGCCATCATTACTGCAAAACTCCTCAAACTTATTAGAACAGAATTCCATACCATTGTCAGTATGTAGTACCTTTACCTTCTTCTCAGTCTGCTTTTCAACCATAACTTTCCACTTCTTAAAAGCATCAAAAACATCAGATTTATGCTTCAAAAAATAAGGCCACACTTTTCTTGAGTAATCATCAATAATAGTAAGCATGTAATTAGCACCACCAATAGAAGTCTTACGGGACGGACCCCATACATCAGCATGCACATAATCTAATATGCCTTTGGTGGTATGAACGGAAGCATTGAATTTAACTCTTTTATGCTTACCAAAAATGCAGTGCTCACAGAACTCAAACTTACTCAAGTTGTAACCATCAATCAGCTCTCTCTTGACCAACTCTGCCATGCCTTGTTCGCTCATATGCCCAAGACGCATATGCCACAGATGTGTTTTGCCACAATTATCAGAATCATTAGAAGTAACAGCAGCAGCAATATCAGGCAAAGTGCTACCTCTAAGAACATATAATTTAGCAGAATTCATATCACCTATCATGCGAATAAGAGAACCTTTTGATACCTTCAGAACTCGATGCCCACCGGCATACTTGTATCCATCAATGTCCATGGTACTCAGGGAGATCAAATTTCTGGCCATGCTTGGTATGTGCTTCACCTCACTCAACGTGCGTGTCACGCCATCATGTGTCCTAATCTTAACAGATCCAACACCAACGATATGGCATGGGTTGTCATTCCCCACACGCACAAAATCTCCAGTCTGCACAGACTCATATGAACTGAACCAATCTTTGTTACAGCAAATATGAAACGAACATGCAGTATCAAGTATCCATTCATCATCACGAGAAGCACAAGCAGCAAAAACAGCTAAGCATTCACCATCAGAACTATCAGAAACAACAACAGCCTTACCAGAACCTTCATACCTATCTTTCGGTTGGTAAGTTCCGTTTCTTTTCTCCTTATTCTGCAACTTCCAACAATCATCAATAACATGATTAGATTTCTTACAATACCTGCAGAATTTATCCTTTCCCTTGGACTTTGAACGACTTCTACCGTCCTTGCTCTTATCTCTGTTGCCATAGTTGTTGTATCTCTGCTCGGTCCTGCCACGAACCCGCAGAGCCTCAGCCTTGGATGATGTCCCATCTAACCCTGCCATAGTTTTCATCTTTTCCCTCTGTTTGAGGGCGTCATGTACTTCAGCAAGGGTTAGTTCATCACGGCTCAACAATATTGTATCACGAAAATGTGTATAGGAACTAGGCAACGAGCATAAGAGTAGAAGAGCTAAATCCTCATCATCATATTTTACCTCCATAGACTGCAAATCTGAAACAATCTCTTTAAAAACAGATATGTGATTCATTACCGATCCACCTTCTTGCAGCCTGTGCAAGAACAACTTCATCTTCACGTTCATCTTACTGGTTAGATCCTTTGACACACAGATCGTTTCCAGTTTTTCCCATAGGGCAGCAGCAGATTTCATGTCTAGTACTTCCTACAAAATATTATTGGACAGATAAAGTTGAATCAAAGACAAAGCCTTACGGTCCTTCCGCTTCTCTTCGGCGGACCAAGTCTTAGCATCCTTTTCACCGAATCCATCCAGCGCTTCATCCAGATCAGAAGTTTGGGCGAGAATCGCCCGCATCTTCACCTGCCACAAGGAGAATCTTGTGGTGTAGTCCAGCTGTGGTAGATCGAACTTCAATGACGACATATCGCAAACCCTAGATTAGAACCCGGGGCTCTGATACCACTTGTTACAATTGCGACAAGAAGATAACTAAGAACGAAAACAAAAAACACAGCAAGGGGACACAGATTTAACGTGGAAAAACCTCTCCAACAAAGAGAGGAAAAAAACCACGGGCGCCAGCCATCGAAACTTCACTATATCGAGGAATGTTTACAAACGCCGGGGATTTCACAGATGCAACTCATCCCAACCGGCGGCTTACAAGGGGTTTATATATCGGTGGAAACCTAGGTCTTCGACGATCCGTACCGTACCAAGCCTCCGGCGGCTTACACTCGGCCCAAGCCTCCGGCGACGGGCCTCGCTCCACTCGTCAGAAGTTGGCCTATACTTTGTAGAATTTGGATCAACATATAACAAAAAACGCTAATGTGACTACTGGCAGTAGAAACTGAAGATAGTGTCTATTATTTGAATGAGTTCTATCAAGGCAAGGTGGAAATTTAAGTCGTGGAGTGCCGCATAGCCCATCATTCCCAACAAAAGGTTTAAACGTGAGGTTTGAAAAGACACCTCCCTCGGGTATCTGTCCTTCTAGCCTATTGAATGAGAGGTTCAAGGTACTCAAGCAGGTAAAGTTGGCAAGGAAAGCAGGAATGGTACCAGAGAGATTGTTAGATGAGAGGTCCAATGATGTTAAGCTTTTTAATTTGCTAAGTGGATCTGGAATCGAGCCTTCGAATGAGTTATATGAAATATTCATGTAGGGTAGCATATTAAGTTGTCCGAGCGATTCCGGGATGCTTCCTGACAACATGTTGGAAGAAAGGTCCATTTGATCTGTTTGTGTTAGACCAGAAACATCAATAGGTAGTGCACCAACAAGGAAATTGTGGGAAAGATCTAGTTTGATAAGCTTATCAAGGTGGAACAGGCTCGCTGGTATTGTTGAACTTAATTGGTTATTGGATAGGTTGATGTTTTCTAACAAGCTAAGATTACCAAAAGTTCTTGGAATGGAGGTAGAGAATTTGTTTCCTTGGAGAAACAACTTTTGTAGACCCTTTAGCATACCCATTTGTGTTGGTATAGGGCCTAACATTTCATTATGAGAGAGATCAAGCAATACAATGTTTTCTAACATAGAGATAGATTCTGGTATTGTCTCGGTGAATAAGTTGTTGAAAACATATATTTGTTCGAGGCTGCTTATGTTTGAAATTTCTACCGGAAGTCCACCTATTAACTTATTGTGACGTACAGTAAAAATTGTTAGTTGTGTGCTAAGGTTTCCAAAGTAGCTTGGAAGGACTCCTGTGAAGGAATTATACTCTAACGCAAGGATTTGGAGTTGTCTACACTTGGAAAGAGTTGACATGAAGTTCAGATTCCCCTCTAAATTATTTTGTGATACATCAAGCGTGTTCAAATCTGCATTTTTCCCAAATGTCATTGGTACTTGACCAGAGAGTTGATTAGTTCCCAAAGATAGGAAAGACAATTTTGATAGGTTGCCCAAGGACACTGGAATATGTCCTGTCAATCGGTTCCCTCCAAGATACAAATACGATAATTCTGGCATAAGACCCAATTCTTGTGGAATCTCCCCTTCAAGGTAGCCATTCGAGAGGTCTATATCAGTAAGACTGGTGACATTGCTAAGAGCAGCTGGAATCGAGCCAATAAGACTAGCGAAACCAAAGAAAATTTGTTCAAGGTATGTCAATTTGGTTAACCATGTTGGCATGACATCCATGAAAGAATTTCCACCCAAATCAATTATTTGTAGGTACTGGCATGATGCAAGGCCCACTGGGAACCAACCGAAAAAACTATTATCATCAAGCGAAATTATTTGCAGCATTGGGAGATTGAAACTTTGATTGATCGGAAATGTTCCGGTTAGGTTACCATTTCCTGTGAGTATCATGGTTTGCAGCATAGACTTGTTGTACATGAATTGTGGCACCAGGCCGGAAAGTTGATTAATCTCTACACTGAACCACTCAAGCATAGATAGGGATGAAAGAGAGCGTGGTATAGGACCCCACAGGCTATTGTTTCCAAGATCGATGGCTGTCAGAAAAGGCGTGTTGTTGTACATATATCATATATGGTTGCGCATATTGGACAACAATTGAAGAGGGATTTGGCCTGAGAGTTGGTTGTCAGTTAGACTAAAGTACTCGAGCGGTCGAGCCTCGTGAGGTTTCCTATAGCAGTAGGTATGGTATTTGACAGGCTATTTCCTCTAAGACGGAGATGTCTAAGACGATATAGCCTACCAAGTTCTGCTGGAATGGAACCGGTAAGATTGGTGAAGGTGAGATTGAGGACAAGAAGAAAAGAGAGGTTACCGACATGAGGCGCCAATGGTCCAACGAGAGGCATACCAGGCAATGATAAGGCGGTGACACGTTGCCTGCGCTGGCTGCACAAGACGCCGACCCAGTGGCAGAAGGACGTGCCGGTGGTCCAGCTCTGGGCAAGGATGCCCATAGGGTCGGCGAGCTGGGCTTTGAAAGCTAGGAGGGCGGCGAGGTCGGCGTCGCTGCCATTGGTTGGACTGGGAGAAGAAGATGAGAGTAGGACTAGTAGGAAGATGGGAATGCGCGCAGACATGGTTGGAGAGGCCATTGAGCTGGGTTGTTTTCATGATGGAGATGTCCATGTTTTCCTACAATATTGATCAGCATTTGACTAGTACTGGGAAAATTCCTGGGTGTCCGGTGGATGGTCACTGGCCTGTAGAAAACCGTGTGTCTGTCGCTCATATGTTGCTTCGCTTTAATCCATGACTTCCATGGACGCACTTGTGGCGCAATGAAGGATGAGATTCTGTGTTACTACTCTCGATGTTCACTGCACACACCAAATACAGTTCAGAACTAGCACGACCAAAGTATACTGTACTAATGATCAGCATTTCACAAGTATGCACGCAGCATTTTCCCTGATGTGATCATTTTCTTTTTTTTGCGGTGATGATAGAAGTCGCATAGCTAGCAGGCAGAATTTATTTTGATTCCACACCACTACTATCGATGTTCAGTGCACAAACATGGTGCACTAACTAAAGTTGAGAGCTACTACCAGAGGCTATAATGGATCAACTTTTGACTTGTATAAACGCACGGAGCCTAGTCGCAAAGTCACCAACTGTTTTTTCTGCTTCTATCACTAGACGGCTAGACCTGAGGTGCATGCTTGAGTGTCGTGTTGGCCCAGCCCAAACGCCGAGTGCAGTCCGGTGTGACGACGGCGAAGTATTCCGGCGAGTTGCGCGCAACGTATAAGAACCAGCTAACAACGATCAGCAAGCTAGCTATCCAGCCTGATCAGTCTCGGTCCTGCTAATTGACTTGTATTGATTCTCTCACGTAGTCAGCTTACAAGGTAACGCACATGGGTATATATGTCAAGCTTCATGTACTAGCCAACGCAACCAAAAGTCCGAACTGATGGAAAGGGCTAATGCAATCTACTTATACACTTCAACACCCCCTCTCACGTGTGACGGGGAGAAGTCAGCACGTGCAACGGGAAAAGAGCGACGGCGCGCGAAACTCACGTATGACTCAAGAGGCCTATACGTGGACACAGAGGGGTCAACAGCAATTTTAGAATAAATTGCGAAAGCCAAGACTTGAACTCGAGACCTTAGGCTCTGATACCATGTCAAGCTTCATGCACTAGCCAACGCAACCAAAAGTCCGAACTGATGGAAAGGGCTAGTGCAATCTACTTATACACTTCAACAATATATACTCGGCAAACGACGCAGCGCAACAATACGTATCGGAGATGGACTCAACTAGCTACTCACATGGAACACATACGCACACGGACACCTTACCGGTGTGTCGATCGTGATTATTATTTCTAACAATCACCCCCTAAGGACGATGTGCCGCTCTTCACAACTTGAACGCCGATCCTTCCTCGCATCTCCGTGAACTTCACTCGTCCCAAAGATTTAATTAGGATATCCGCAAGCTAATCGTCGGTGCAAACATAGTTGCCTTCAATCTTGCTCTCCTCTACACACTGCCGTATGTAGTGATACTTCGTATCAATGTGCTTACTCCTGTCATGGTGCACCGGATTCTTGCACAATGAAATTGTAGACTTGTTGTCAACATTGAGCACCACTCGTTCCGCCTCCCGATTTGTGAGATCACCGAGTAGACTCCTTGGCCACACACCTTGACACGCCACAGTTGCAGCCGCAATATACTCAGCTTCACATGATGATTGTGCCACCATTTTCTGCTTTTGTGATAGCCAACTTACTATGTTTCTTCCCAAGAAATATGCCACGCCCGAGGTACTTTTACGGTCGTCAATATCTCCTGCCATGTCGCTATCACTATAGCCAAGTAGCTTCACCTCCTCCTTCTCTTTCGAGTAGACAATACCAAAGTTTGTTGTCCCTTTGATATACCTGAGTATATGCTTCACGGCTTTCCAATGCTCTATTGTGGGTGCTTCCATGAAGCGACTCACATAGCCAACATAATAGGCCAAGTCCAGTCTTGTGTTAATGAGATACCTCAAACTTCCAACCACACTCCTATACTCTGTTGCATCAACCGCGGGTGCTTCACTCCTTTTGCTCAGTTTAAGACGAGGTTCCATCGGAACATGAGTTGGATTGCACTCTTCCATGCCACACTTCTCGAGTATATTCTTTGCATATGCCTCTTGGCATAGTGTGATCTCACCCAGATTTTGATGTACCTCGATCCCAAGGTAGTAGATCAACAAGCCTAGATCACTCATCTTGAATAACTCCTTCATCTGTAGCTTGAAATTTGCAATCTCCTTCTCATCCACTCCTGTTATCAATAGATCATCAACATAGATGCCAACTAGTAGACGATCCCTTCCTTTACCCCGCTTATACATCGCATGCTCCAGTGGGCTCTTCTCGAATCCGAGAGAGATCAATGTACGATCAAGCTTGATGTTCCACGCTCGAGGGGCTTGTCGTAGCCCGTACAACGCCTTGTGTAGCTTCAAAACCTTGTGTTCTTGTCCCTCTTTGATGTATCCCGGTGATTGCTTCACATATACTTCTTCTAACTCCCCATTCAAAAATGTGGATTTCACATACATGTGATGCAATTTCCAAGATTCTTGAGCCGCGAGAGCAATAAGTAATCTCACCGATTCCATCCTTGCAACGAGAGCGAATACTTATTCGAAATCCACACCTTTCTCTTGCACGTATCCCTTAGCCACTAGCCGAGCTTTGTGTTTCACTAACTTCCTTTCGGCATCCTTCTTGATCTTGTACACCCACTTGAGCCCTATGGCCTTGTGATTGTTGGGTAGATCGACAAGCTCCCATGTATTATTGTCTTTGATCGATTCCAACTCCTCATCCATAGCACGACGCCAACACTCCTCCGTATTAGCATCCTCGAATTTCTTCGACTCCTCGGTGAGTAAACATCGACCTTGCCCTCGTCCGCGCTTGCGGAGAGCCTCCGATGGATACAACTCCAAGACGTTTCGCAGTTTCTCTGGAGTAGGTGGTCGTCCCCTTGGTTCCTGTACGGTCGGAGACACCGGAGCCGCTCCTGACGAGTTCTCTTCCAGCGTGCGGCCTTGCGTCTGTTCTGGACTAGCGTCGCTAGTCCCTCCTGGACCATCTCCCGTGCACGGACCTCTTGGCGGAGCGTGGCCACTAGCACCATCTCCTGGAACGCCTCCAAGAGCTCCTGCTGAGCTCTGGTTAACTTCTGGATGAGATGAGGCCCTTGGTGAGCTTCCTGGTGATGCTCCATGTGCAGCACGTGAGCAGCTCACGTTTGGGCTCTCATGCAAACCATGTTCCGCTTCTGCTGGATCACGTACAAGGTCAACGATCCGACTCGTGTGCTGGTTGTTTCCAGGTGACGTTGCAGTGTCCCATGGTCCAGTACCAGTACATGACGGCTCAGCTGTGCTAGCTTCCGTACGTGTATGAGAATATGCATCGCCATCCATCACGTTCGCTTTAGTTCCAGGTTGATCGTATGCATGCTAAAAATCACTGTAAACAACAGTAAATATATTATCTGATATCGGCTGTATCGGTTCCGTGGATCCCTAATTCCATGACTTCTCCTCCTCGAAAAGTACGTCGCGCGTCATCACCAATTTTTTGTTCACCGGATTGTACGTGCGATAAGCCTTCGTACCGGCTTCATAGCCGATCATGACCATTGGAGTGCTTCTATCTGCCAACTTGATTGTGTGTCCGGACACCGTCTTCACATGCGCCACGCACCCGAAAGTGCGAAGATGATCAACCGAGGGATTGCGTCCGTACCATGCTTCGTACGGCGTCATACCAACTACACTCTTAGTTGGCGCCCTGTTCAACAAATAGATAGCTGTACTAACTGTCTCACCCCAAAACCTGCCCGGCATGCCTTTGCTCTTTATCATGCTGCATGCCATGGCCACCACGGTTTGGTTCCTTCTTTCCACAACACCGTTTTTCTGCGGTGAATATGGTGCGGTGAGATACCGCTGGATCGTTAGCTTCGCAAAAGTCCTTAAATTCATTGGAGATGAACACACCCCCCGATCGGTACGGAGGGCCTTCAACTTGGCCTCAGCCTCTACTTCAGCCGCCATCTTCGCGATCCTGAAGACTTGCAAAGGTTGATCCTTCCTCTTTAGCAACACAAGCCACATGTATCTACTGAAGTCGTCAATGATGAGCAAGAAGTACTTGTTCTCAGCGGGGTTCGCCGGCGTGATTGGTCCACACAAGTCTTCATGGACTAACTCAAAAACCTTGCTTGCTTGATATTTTCCCTCCCTTGGAAACGGGGTCCGCCTTTGTTTCCCAACGAGACAACCATCACACAATTGCTCAACGTGATTGACACACGGCAAGCCACGCACCATCTCCTTTTGTCCAAGTTGCCGTAGAGCTTGGAAATTTAGATGTCCATAGTGAGCATGCCACTTCCACGCCGAGTCTTCCATGCTTGTCATCAAACATACTGGATCCGCCCGATTGATATTGAGGATGTAGAGTCTATTCCTTGACCTCTCCACCTTCATGATGAGATGCCTTTGGCGGTCATATCCCCACAGGAACTCGTCCTCCAACACGATCTTGCATCCACGCTCCGCGAGCTGACCAAGACTAATAATGTTGGTCTTTAGCTTGGGAATATAGTACACATCAGTGAGTACCTTGTGACCTCCATCCTTCAACTCAAATAGGACAGTGCCTTGTCCTGCAATCTCCAACTTCAACCCATCGCCAAATCGAACGAAGCCTCCAACCGTGAGGTTCAACTCAGAAAACTGAGCCTTGTCGCCAGTCATGTGGTTGCTAGCGCCTGTGTCAAGGTACCAAACATCGTGAGCCGTCCGCATCCTTCACGGGAAGATCTTCTCTTCCACGAGCGTGACGATCTCCGTAGCGGACTCCTGAGGAGTTGCTTCCTTGGTGGTCATTAACTCTGCGGGAAGACCTTCTCCTTTGAACGGTTGGGACACTCTGATTTGAAGTGCCCGAGCTGATTGCACTTATGGCAGCGAAAATTCTTCTTGTCGAATTTCTTCTTTGGCTTCTTCGGCTTGTTGTCCGACTTCTTCGTCGGGACCGAACCATCACCACTGCCACATGCTTTATCGCTCCTCTCCTTGGCGACCATTGCCTGCCACTGGGCACGCGTAAGCATGAGGTGCTCATCAGATTTTGCGTCGCCGTAGGTGATATTCATCCGCTCGTCGTGCGCCTTCAACCGTCCGACCAGATCATCCACCGTGAGAGTCTTGAGATCAACATATTGCTCGATTGCTGGCACAATAGACAAGTAACATGGTGGCACCGCGCGAAGGAAACGCCTAACGATTGAGATCTCATCAAGCTTATTGTCATGTGCGCAAATCCCATTGACCAAGGTGGCTACCCTCAAGGCAAAAGCGTCCAGCATCTCGTCTCCTCCCATCTCTAGATTCTCGTACTTCTTATGCAAAGTTTGTAGGGTCGCCTCGCGGACGCGCTCGTGCCCAAGATTTAGAGTCTTGAGCGCTTCCCACGCCTCCTTTGCAGATTTCTTCGAGATCAGCTGCTGCATCACGTCCGGCGGCATCACCGAGCCAATGGCCGTGAGCGCCTGCCGGTCCTTGCGGTGTACTCATCGCCGCCGGGATCGACTGATGGGGATATGCCTACCGGGGTATACCCAGCAGGACGTTTCCGACTGGCCCAAGAACTGGCGAGTGGGCCTGCAAGACGGCGACTGGATTGAAGCCCAGCAAGGAACCAAGCGACTGGAAGCTGAAGGCCCAGGCGAGTAGATAGGCCCAGTCGGATTAGGTTAAACGAGTACCGAAGTTTTAACTGAATCGGTTGAGATATGTAAACCCTAGGGGAGGTGAGCCTATATATAAACCTCCCTATAGGGCGAGTAGAGATACGTTCCATCATACACCCAAGCGACTCGCCGCCTAGCCGCCGAGCTCGCCCATTGTACCACCTCCATAATACAATCTAGCAGGAGTAGGTCTTTACCCTCCGGGGGGCCGAACCTGGGTAAAACCCTGTGTCTTTGCCCTCATCTCGCACCGCAGATGGCTGGCCGCCCTTGCCCCTCGTTCTACTACTCGCTGCCGATTGCAGCATCTGCCGTGACCATCCCCACGACAGTGGCACCCACCGTGGGGCCTGGCCGGTCTGGCCGGTGTTCTGCGGCGAGATCCAATCTGCCCATCAACGAGACGGTCGCCACCGGCCGCATGATAGCGATTGGCGAGATGCTCCAAATCTTGCCGAGCAGCTACGTCCCGGCGGCGCGGCCCGTCACGCACAGCGTGATCCTGCCGATCGGCACGATCAGCCTCTTCGTCGGCCTCACCGACGTCATCGTCTCGGAGGATTCGGCTCGCATCCGCGAGTCGCCGCCACGCGATCGGCTCTCCGAGAGCCAGATCCGCACGATCCATCGCCTCGCCTCCGAGTACAACTCGGCCCACAGCGACGTGGCCGAAAACTCAGCGGCCGCATGAGATGCGGCCCTCGACGACGACGCCGACTCGGCGACCCCGGCGTCACTCGCCGGGTCCATCACCGCGGCTTCACCCGCGGGCTCCATCACTCAGGTCTCCAACGTGGGAGACTTCGAGGACCCCTCCATCCTCGGGATCTTCGAATTTGACTCCGGGTCGGAGAATTCCGCCGACCTCCGCGACGGAACCGGTCGCCACGCCGCGACCTACATGGCGACCGGCACCGATCCGCCAGAGGATCCATTCTCCACCCCAATCCCTCCTAACGCCACGGCAACGGAGGTCGAGGAACTCCGCCTGAAACTGGCGGAGGCGGTGCGCAAGGAACAAGCCGAGCGCGAAAAATTCCGCCTCGAGCAAGTGACGGCGCAGGAGCTATCGCGCTACCACCAACAGCGGATCAGGTCGCGCCTGAACCCTACCGTTCAGGGGCGCGCCCTAAACTTCGACGACGAAAATGACCCGGCCCACGTGGCCGAGCGCGCGATCTGCAAGAACGCGCCACCAGGAGGAAGCGCCCGACCCCCGCCGGGGTCGACGGCGATGGGCGCCCCGCCTCCACCCAACCGCACACCCCCCAGGGACCAGCCGCGGATAGTAGTCTCCTCACGGGAGCGAGACGCAAATGGCCTCCCACTGTTCTCCACCCCGATGGACAACCTCGTGGCAGGCCGAGCAGCAGCCGACAGCATCACGGCCACCGGCGACGGCGCCCTACAGATCCAATACGTCAGGGCCCTGCTCGCAAAGGCCGTCGAGCAGCAAAGAGCGGGCGCCGACTCGCAAGGTCGAGTATACTCGCGTTCCTCGGGAAGCAAGGCGGCCTCGAGCGGCCGCCCAATGGCGGCAAACACACTGAACTGCCCACCACCGAAGCCACTTCAGCTCCAACACCGACCCGCGAACGCGGCACTCTCCACCAACGACCCCAGGCCGGCGACCAACCTCGTCGCCGCCAACGGTCAACCCATCGATGCCCGCACCCACATCATCAACAACCAAAGCTGGCGCGCACGCCAGCCCAACGACCTGCGACACACCCTAACCAATCGCCGCGACGGCGAGCCCATGGGGTCGCTCAGTCGACTCGGCCCCAAGTGCTTCGTGTTGGAGATATGCCCTAGAGGCAATAATAAATATAGTTATTATTATATCTTTGTGTTTATGATAAATGTTTATATTCATGCTATAATAGTATTAACAAGGAAACATTAATACTTGTGTGAATTGTAAACTTAAATTGAAGTCCCTAGTATAGCCTCTATACTTCACTAGCTTGTTGGTTGATTGATGATGTGGTTTCTTTGTCATGAACATTGAGATGTTATCAACAACAAGATCATATCGTTAGGAGAATGATATGGTGGACATACTCCTATAGACAAGCGTAGCATAAAGATCAAGTCATTTCAATAGTTCAATTGCTATATGCTTTCTGATACATAGTAACCTAATTCCTTCGACCATGAGATCATGCATATCACCTTTACTGGATGGATGCTTTGATGTCATCAAACACCACACCGTAACAGGGTGGCTATAAAGGTGGCATTGAGTGTTCGGAAAGTATTGGTTGAAACACATGGATCAAGAGTGGGATTTGTCCATCCACATGACGGATAGATATTCTCTGGGCCCTCTCGGTGGAATGTCATCCAATTAGCTTGCAAGCATGTGACATGGTCACAAGGGATCACATATCACGGGAACGAAAAAAGAGTACTTATCGGTAACGAGGTTGAACTAGGTATGCAGAGATACCGACGATCATAACCTCGGATAAGTAACATATCGTGAGACAAAGGGAAATTGGTATCGTATGTAAGTGGTTCATTCGATCGCAAAGTAATCGTAGAAATATGTGGGAGCCATATGAATTTCCAGATTCCTCTATTGGTTATTGTTCGAAGAAGTGTCTCGATCATGTCCGCATAATTCACGAACCGTAGGGAGACACACTTAAGGATTCGACGTTGTTTGAGTAGTTATGGTATTATGAGAAAGAGACCGAATGTTGTTCGGAGTTTCGGATGGGATCCGGGATATCACGAGGTGATCCGGAATGGTCCGGAGAATAAGATTCATATAAGGAAAGTCCCGTTTCGGAGTTCGGGAATGATTCCGGTGTTTTCATCGGGGATATTCTAGAAGGTTCCGGATTGTCCGGCACTCCGGGGGGGAAGGGGTACATGAATGTGTCATTACATATTGGAATGATTGCATCATGTACTAAGTGTTCTTGCTGTCCCAAATATAGGATTAAATTGAATCCTAAAACAGAAAAGTCAAATGTCCAGTTTGAAAGTCAAACTGCCAAAACAAGAAACTGTGGGAAACAAGCAAGAGGAGTTGGAACCAACTTGGAGGAGGAGTCCAACTCCTCCAAGCCGGCGCCAGCCCTAGGCCGAGTTGGGGAGGGACTCCCTCCCTCCCCTGGCGCGCCACCCCCTCCCACCTATATAAGGAGGGGCAGGGCTCCCCTCCTAGACACAAGTTTCCTATCCTCTAAACTAAACCCTAGATCTAGACCCCGGTTTAGAGCTATTCGGTTTAGAGCCTTCTAATTGGTTTAGAGCCCTCTAATTGGTGTGTCTAATTACTAGACCACTAATAGCCTCTCTCATAAGCTCCACCATACTCGCACCGGCTTAAGGCGAAGCCCTGCGGGATTTCCCCTCTACCTCCGGTACCACGCCGTTGTGCTGCCGGAATCGCGAGGAGAGTGCTACAACCTCCGCTGCCTGCTGGAACAAGGGAGAGGAAGGTCTTCGTCGAGTACCGAACGTGTGACCGACTGCGGAAGCGCTGCGGGAACGCGGCGCTGGAAGGATCGTCTACGCGATCTTGAGATCGGAAAGAGTACGACTACATCACCCACGAGAATCTGCTCTCGTTAAACACTTTGGAATCTTCGAGGGTGAGTTATTCCATCGACTCGTTGCTACAATCTAGTAGATAGATCTTGGCTTGTTTGTTTGTATGCGATAGAAAATTTTTGTTTTCCATGCTACGAACCCCTACAGTGGTATCAGAGCCGTGTCTATATGTAGATCTGTTGCACGAGTAGAACACAATGGTCATTGTGGGCGTTGATGCTTTTATTGTAGATTGCTTTTTGTGTACTTTGCATCTTGCGGTATGTTGGGATGAAGCGGCCCGGGCTAACCTTACATGACATCGTTCATGAGACTTGCTCCACGTTTGACATGCAACTTGTATTGCATAAGTGGCTTTGCGGGTGCCTGTTTCTCCTAGCATAGTTAAGATCCAATTTACAACGGGTAATCAACAATGCTAGTATCAATGTTGTGGTTCTTGTTCGTAAGTTAGAACGACACTTATTGAAAGCCCCAAACCACGTAAAATATGCAAAGAAAGTAGAGGCGTCTAACTTTGTTTTGCAGGGGTGTGCAGTGATGTGATATGGCCATGATTGTGATTATATTTGATGTATGCAATGTTCCTTATTGTAAGTTGGCAACCGGCAGGAGCCATATGGTTGTCTTTAATTTCTGTTAAGACCTGCGTGTCTATTCAAAATAGTTGTAATAGTTGAAGCTGGTGGACGACAACCATGAAGAAGCGTCATTGACCTTGATGCTATGCCGGTGATGATGGAGATCATGTTCGTGCTTGAAGATGGAGATCGGAAGCACAAAGAAGAAAGGCCATATCATATCACATATTATGAATTGCATGTGATGTTAATCCTTTATGCATCTTGTATTGCTTAGTAGACGACGGTAGCATTATAAGATGATCCCTCATGCACATAAATTTCAAGTTCTAAAGTGTTCACCCTTAGTATGCACCGTTGCCAAAGCTTGCTGCTTCGAAGCACCACGTGATGATCGGGTGTCTTTGATTCCGCGGGTGAATACAACGTAAGCAAGCCAGATTTGCTTATGCGGTAGCTAAGGTTTGATCTTGACGAGCCTAGCATGTACAGACATGGCCTCAGGAACACGGATCGCCGAAAGGCAAAGCATGAATCATATAGTAGATATGATGAACATGATGATTGTTCGCCATTAAAACTATATCAGCTCTCGTGATGATCGGTGTTGATGTAGTGGATTTGGTTCGTGTGATCACTAAAACAATGTGAGGGATGTTGTTTTGAGTGGGAGTTCACCTAGTTTAATTTCATTAATTAATTTGAACTCAATTTGTCATAAACTTAGTCTAAACTATTGCAAATATGTTGTAGATCAATGGCAGCCCCTACCATCAATTTTAATTCGTTCCTAGAGAAAGAAAAGTTGAAAAACAATGGAAGCAACTTCGCGGATTGGTTCCGCAATTTGAGGATTGTCCTCACAGCTGGTAATTTGACCTATGTGCTGGATGCACCGCTGGGTGACCCACCTGCAGCTGATGCTTCCGATGAAGTAAAGAATGTTTACCTTGCTCGGAAGAATCAGTACTCCATAGTTCAGTGTGCTATCTTGTATGGTTTGGAATTGGAGCTTCAGAAAAGGTTTGAAGAGTCAGACCCATATGATATTGTCGAGGATCTCAAATTAATTTTTGAGACTCATGCGGCAATTGAAAGCTATGAGGCTTCTGAAAAGTTCTTTAACTGCAAGATGGAAGAAGGCAGCTCCGTCAGTGAGCATGTGCTTAAGATGTCTGGGCACGCAAACAAACTTCAAAGCTTGGGTATAGTGATTCCTAATGCTTTGGGGATTTACCGTGTCCTCTAATCACTACCACCAAGTTACAGGAACTTTGTGATGAACTACAACATGCAGAACATGAACAAAGAGTTGCCAGAACTATTTGCTATGTTAAAATCTGCAGAAGTGGAGATCAAGAAAGAGCACCAAGTGTTGATGGTCAATAAGACCACCAAATTCAAGAAAGGCAAGTCTAAGCAGAAGGGACACTTCAAGAAGGGTGGTAAGAAAGTTGCCATGCCGACGAAGAAAACCAAGGCTGGACCAAAGCCTGATACTGAGTGCTTTTACTGCAAGGGAGAAGGTCACTGGAAGCGGAATTGCCCAAAGTACTTGGCGGATTTGAAGAACGGCAACATCAAGAAGAAAGGTATATCTGATATACATGTTATTGATGTGTATCTCACTAGTATTCGTAGTAGTGCCTGGGTATTTGATACTGGTTCGGTTGCTCATATTTGTAACTCGAAACAGGAGCTGCAGAATAAACGGAAGCTAGCGAAGAACGAGGTGACGATGCGCGTGGGAAACGGATCAAAGGTTGATGTGATCGCGGTTGGCACGCTACCTCTTCATCTACCATCGGGATTAGTTTTATACTTAAATAATTGTTATTTAGTGCCTGCGTTGAGCATGAACATTATATCAGGATCTTGTTTATTGCGAGACGGTTACTTGTTTAAGTCAAAGAATAATGGTTGTTCGATTTATATGAGTAATATGTTTTACGCACATGCACCTTTGATAGATGGTCTATTCTTGTTGAATCTCGATAGTGGAAATACACATATCAACAATATTGAAGCTAAACGTTTGAAATCAAGCGATAATTTGACCTATATGTGGCACTGTCGTCTTGGTCACATTGGAGTGAAACGTATGAAGAAACTCCATTCCGATGGACTTCTTGAATCACTTGATTTTGAATCACTTGAAAGATGCGAAGCATGTCTGATGGGTAAAATGACTAAGACTCCATTTTCTGGTATAATGGAGCGAGCTACGGACTTATTGGAAATCATACATACCGATGTGTGTGGTCCAATGAGTGTAGCATCGCGCGGTGGTTATCGTTATGTTCTTACCTTCACGGATGACTTGAGTAGATATGGGTATATCTATTTCATGAAACATAAGTCCGAAACTTTTGAGAAGTTTAAGGAGTTTCAAAGTGAGGTAGAGAATCAACGTAACAAGAAGATTAAATTTCTACGTTCTGATCGTGGAGGTGAATATCTAAGTTACGAGTTTGGCGAGCATTTAAAGAAGTGCGGAATACTTTCACAATTGACACCGCCGGGAACACCACAGCGTAATGGTGTGTCTGAACGTCGTAATCGAACTCTCTTAGATATGGTTCGTTCTATGATGTCACTTACAGATTTACCGCTATCATTTTGGGGTTATGCATTAGAAACAGCCGCATTCACTTTAAATAGGGCACCATCTAAATCCGTTGAAACGACACCGTATGAATTATGGTTTGGAAAGAAACCTAAATTGTCGTTCCTTAAAGTTTGGGGATGCGAAGCCTATGTAAAGAAGTTACAGCCGGACAAGCTTGAACCCAAAGCGGAAAAATGCGTCTTCATAGGATACCCGAAGGAAACTATTGGGTATACCTTCTATCATAGATCCGAAGGCAAAATCTTTGTTGCCAAGAATGGATCCTTTCTAGAGAAGGAATTTCTCTCGAAAGAAGTGACTGGAAGGAAAGTAGAACTCGACGAGGTTGTCGAACCTTCTCTCGAAATTGCGAGTAGCGCAGCACTGGAAGAAGTTCCTGTGGTGCCTGCACCAATAAGAGAGGAAGCTAATGATGGTGATCATGAAACTTCGGTTGAAGTTGCTACAGAGCCTCGGAGGTCAACGAGAAGTCGTACCACTCCAGATTGGTATGATTCCGTTATGAATGTCATGTTGGTGGACAACACCGATGACCCCGAGACATATGAGGAAGCGATGATGAGCCCAGATTCCAATAAATGGCAAGAAGCCAAGAAATCCGAGATTGGATCCATGTACGAAAACCAAGTATGGACTTTGGTGGACTTACCGGATGGCCGGAAGGCTGTCGAGAACAAATGGATTTTCAAGAAGAAAACAGATGCTGATGGTAATGTTACTGTCTATAAAGCTCGACTTGTCGCAAAAGGGTTTCGACAAATTCAAGGAGTTGACTACGATGAGACTTTCTCACCGGTAGCGAAGCTAAAGTCTGTGAGGATTATGTTAGCAATCGCTGCATATTATGATTATGAGATATGGCAGATGGATGTCAAAACAGCATTCCTCAATGGAGACATTGATGAAGAGTTGTATATGATACAACCCAAAGGTTTTGTCGATCCTAAAGATGCTAACAAGGTATGCAAGCTTCAACGGTCCATCTATGGATTGAAGCAAGCATCCCGAAGTTGGAATCAACGTTTTGATAAGGTAATCAAAAGTTTTGGTTTTATACAAACTTATGGAGAAGCTTGTATTTACAAGAAAGTGAGTGAGAGCTCTGTAGCATTCTTAATACTGTATGTGGATGACATATTGTTGATTGGGAATGATGTAGACCTTCTTAATAGTGTCAAAGAGTATTTGAATAATAGTTTTTCAATGAAGGATCTTGGCGAAGCAGCTTACATATTAGGCATAAAGATTTATAGAGATAGATCGAAACACCAAATATCATTGTCACAAAGTACATATTTGGACAAAGTTCTAAAGAGGTTTGGAATGGAAGATAGCAAGAAAGGGTTCTTGCCTATGTTGCCCAATACGACCTTGAGTAAAACTCAAAGTCCGACATCGGCAGAAGATAGAGAAAGGATGAGTAAGACTCCCTATGCCTCAGCCATAGGATCTCTAATGTATGCCATGCTATGTACTAGACCCGACATCGCATATGCTGTTAGTCTAACTAGCAGATATCAAAGTGATCCAGGAGTGGATCATTGGACAGCGGTCAAAAACATCCTTAAGTACTTGAGAAGAACTAAGGATATGGTTCTTTCTTATGGAGGTGATGAACAGCTCGTTGTTAATGGTTACACCGATGCTAGTTGGAACACCGATCCAGATGATTCTAAATCACAATCTGGGTACGTATTTATTTTGAATGGTGCAGCAGTTAGCTGGAGGAGTGCAAAGCAAAGCGTTGTGGCGAGATCTTCAACTGAATCGGAATACATGGCTGCTTCGGAGGCTTCACAAGAAGCGATATGGATGAAAGAGTTCATTACAGAGCTGGGTGTGGTTTCTAGTGCGCTGGACCCAATGTCTATCTACTGTGATAACATGGGCGCCATAGCCAATGCGCAAGAACCAAGGTCACACAAGAAGCTGAAGCATATCAAGCTACGTTTTCACGCTATTCGAGAACATATCCAGGATGGGGATATAAAGATTTGCAAAGTACACACAGATCTGAATGTGGCGGATCCGTTGACTAAACCTCTCCCGAGGGCAAAACATGACCAACACCAAACTGCCATGGGTGTTCGGTATATTACCATGTAATCTAGATTAGATGACTCTAGTGCAAGTGGGAGACTGTTGGAGATATGCCCTAGAGGCAATAATAAATATAGTTATTATTATATCTTTGTGTTTATGATAAATGTTTATATTCATGCTATAATAGTATTAACAAGGAAACATTAATACTTGTGTGAATTGTAAACTTAAATTGAAGTCCCTAGTATAGCCTCTATACTTCACTAGCTTGTTGGTTGATTGATGATGTGGTTTCTTTGTCATGAACAGTGAGATGTTATCAACAACAAGATCATATCGTTAGGAGAATGATATGGTGGACATACTCCTATAGACAAGCGTAGCATAAAGATCAAGTCATTTCAATAGTTCAATTGCTATATGCTTTCTGATACATAGTAACCTAATTCCTTCGACCATGAGATCATGCATATCACCTTTACTGGATGGATGCTTTGATGTCATCAAACACCACACCGTAACAGGGTGGCTATAAAGGTGGCATTGAGTGTTCGGAAAGTATTGGTTGAAACACATGGATCAAGAGTGGGATTTGTCCATCCACATGACGGATAGATATTCTCTGGGCCCTCTCGGTGGAATGTCATCCAATTAGCTTGCAAGCATGTGACATGGTCACAAGGGATCACATATCACGGGAACGAAAAAAGAGTACTTATCGGTAACGAGGTTGAACTAGGTATGCAGAGATACCGACGATCATAACCTCGAATAAGTAACATATCGTGAGACAAAGGGAAATTGGTATCGTATGTAAGTGGTTCATTCGATCGCAAAGTAATCGTAGAAATATGTGGGAGCCATATGAATTTCCAGATTCCTCTATTGGTTATTGTTCGAAGAAGTGTCTCGATCATGTCCGCATAATTCACGAACCGTAGGGAGACACACTTAAGGATTCGACGTTGTTTGAGTAGTTATGGTATTATGAGAAAGAGACCGAATGTTGTTCGGAGTTTCGGATGGGATCCGGGATATCACGAGGTGATCCGGAATGGTCCGGAGAATAAGATTCATATAAGGAAAGTCCCGTTTCGGAGTTCGGGAATGATTCCGGTGTTTTCATCGGGGATATTCTAGAAGGTTCCGGATTGTCCGGCACTCCGGGGGGGAAGGGGTACATGAATGTGTCATTACATATTGGAATGATTGCATCATGTACTAAGTGTTCTTGCTGTCCCAAATATAGGATTAAATTGAATCCTAAAACAGAAAAGTCAAATGTCCAGTTTGAAAGTCAAACTGCCAAAACAAGAAACTATGGGAAACAAGCAAGAGGAGTTGGAACCAACTTGGAGGAGGAGTCCAACTCCTCCAAGCCGGCGCCAGCCCTAGGCCGAGTTGGGGAGGGACTCCCTCCCTCCCCTGGCGCGCCACCCCCTCCCACCTATATAAGGAGGGGCAGGGCTCCCCTCCTAGACACAAGTTTCCTATCCTCTAAACTAAACCCTAGATCTAGACCCCGGTTTAGAGCTATTCGGTTTAGAGCCTTCTAATTGGTTTAGAGCCCTCTAATTGGTGTGTCTAATTACTAGACCACTAATAGCCTCTCTCATAAGCTCCACCATACTCGCACCGGCTTAAGGCGAAGCCCTGCGGGATTTCCCCTCTACCTCCGGTACCACGCCGTTGTGCTGCCGGAATCGCGAGGAGAGTGCTACAACCTCCGCTGCCTGCTGGAACAAGGGAGAGGAAGGTCTTCGTCGAGTACCGAACGTGTGACCGACTGCGGGAGCGCTGCGGGAACGCGGCGCTGGAAGGATCGTCTACGCGATCTTGAGATCGGAAAGAGTACGACTACATCACCCACGAGAATCTGCTCTCGTTAAACACTTTGGAATCTTCGAGGGTGAGTTATTCCATCGACTCGTTGCTACAATCTAGTAGATAGATCTTGGCTTGTTTGTTTGTATGCGATAGAAAATTTTTGTTTTCCATGCTACGAACCCCTACACTTCGGACCAATGATCCGAGGCGAGAAGTACCCGCCAAACTTTAAGGCGCCGAAGGAGATAGAAAAGTACGACCCCTCGTACGACCCCGCTGTCTGGCTCGACACATACCTCATGGCAATGGGGATCGCAGGCCACACCGACCTGCTAGCCGCCCGTTACCTCCCCCTGATGATGGAAGGGACGTGCAGGCAGTGGATCAACACCCTCCCTCAGGACAGTATAGACTCCTGGGAGGAGATGTGCGACGCTTTCGTCAGGCACTTCGAGTGCTCCTACACCCGCGCCACCACTATTGAGGACCTGGAGCGATGCGTCCAGGGACCCCGCGAGTCGACCCGCAACTGGGTCCAACGGTGGCAAGAACTCTGGTACAACGCGGTCGGCATCCACCCGGACACCGCGATCCATTGCTTCAAGACCTCGTGCCGCTACGAGCCCCTGGTCGCCAAGCTCAAGCGACACTCTCGCACACTCGACAACATCCCCGACCTCCTCGAGATCGCCAAACGGTACGCGGAGGAAGATCCAAACCAGGAAACTGACGACGAGTCAGGAGGTCAACGCCGCACGAGCGGCAACGACAGCGGACGACGGTCCGACCTACGCTACAGCAACACTCGCCTCACCGGCAAGCGCCGCAGTGACGGGCGAGTCGACTTCGTCGCCAACGCCGGGCACGCGCAACGCGAGCCCAAGAGCTTCCGCCGCGACGGAGGACAACGCCGCGACGGCGGCAATTACAAGGCCAAGCCAAGATTCGACCCTGCGGCTCTCCTTAACCAACCATGTGCGTTTCATAGCAGGGAAGGGAAGCCCGCAACGCACACCACCGCCGACTGCCACACCCTCAGGGAGATCGAGAAGGCACGGCGAGCGCGGGAGGACCCCGACAACGACCCACCAAACGGCAGAAAATTCGGCAAAGTGGCCGGCTCGCTCCATACCTTCACAGGCTTCAACACGAAGCGCGAGAAGAAGGTCATCGCCCGCGCCGTCGCCGTCAATGCGGTGTCCCAGGTGGACGTTCCCCAGTTCCTTAACTGGTCGGAGCAGCCCATCACCTGGAGTCGTCAAGACCACTCGCCACGCATCGAGTACCCAGGTCGAGTCGCCCTGGTGGTCAAGCCCAAGGTCGGCGACTACTGGCTCCCCAAGACATTCATGGATGGCGGCATCTCCATCAACATCCTGTACTTGGACACCTTCAGGCGACTGCGGCTCCCGCAGTCGATGATCGAGACAACCCACACCACGTTCCACGGCATCGTCCCCGGTCGGAAGGCGTACCCGATCGGCAAGGTCACGCTGCCGGTCACCTTCGGCACACCCGCAAACTTCCGCACCGAGCGGATCGTCTTCGAGCTGGTGCCCTTTGACAGCCCTTACCACTGCGTCCTGGGGCGCCAGGTGTTCGCCAAGTTCATGGCAGCGCCCCACTACGCGTACAACGCGATGAAGCTCCCCGGGCCGTGCGGCGTCATCACCATCAACGACGACCCCGACATGGCTGCCGAGTGCGAGGCCAAAGGAGCCGATCTCGCTGACGCCGTCATCGCGGCGGAGACCAACCACGCTGATGAGCTCGCCAAGTACGCGAGCGGGCTCAACAATGACGACCCCACCATCCTCAAGAAGCCCAACTCGGAGGGCGCAAACACCTCAACCTTTGAGGCCACTACGCACACCCGCATTGTCGAGCTGGTCCCAGGCGACTCCAGCCATACGGTGACGATCGGGACGGGCATGAGCCCAGCATAGGAAGGCGCGCTCATCAAGTTCCTCCGTGAGAACAGGGACATCTTCGCATGGAAGCCCTCTGACATGCCCAGTGTCCCCAGGGAGCTCGCTGAGCACAAGCTAAACGCCGACCCCAAAGTGCGACCTGTCAAGCAGTCGCTGCGGCCCTTCAATGAAGAGCGCCGACGAGCAATCGCCGAGGAGGTGCAGCGTCTACTCGCTGCAGGCTTCATCCGGCCAATCAAATACTCCAAGTGGCTGGCAAACCCAGTCCTGGTCGAGAAGAAAAACGGGACCCGGAGAATGTGTATCGACTACACAAACCTGAACAGCGCCTGCCCAAAGGAGCAGTTCGTCCTCCTGCGGATCGACCAGATAATCGATTCAACCGCGGGCTCGGATTCGCTATGTTTCCTCGACGCCTACTCTGGGTACAACCAGATCAAAATGGCTGTCGAAGACGAGGAGAAGACGGCGTTCATCACGCCATTCAGAGCCTTCTGCTACACCGCCATGACCTTCGGCCTCAAGAACGCCGGGGCGACCTACCAGCGGTGCATGCAAGAATGCCTCGCGAGCCAAATTGGCCGCAACATCCACGTCTACATCGACGACGTGGTCGTAAAGTCCGCTCGCCAGGGCGACCTACTCGCCGACCTGGCGGAAACATTCGCCAACCTGCGAAAATACAAGATAAAGCTCAACCCAGGCAAATGCACCTTCGGTGTACCTGCAGGACAACTACTGGGGTACGTCGTCTCCAAACGAGGGATCGAGGCGAACCCCACGAAGATCGACACAATCGCCCGGCTCGGCAAACCCGAGTGCCTGTGCGACGTCCAGAAACTGGCCGGGCGAGTAGCGGCTCTCAGTCGCTTCATCCCCTGGCTGGGCGAAAAGGCGATGCCCCTATACCGCCTGATGCGCAAGAACCCCACCTTCCAGTGGGACAAGGAGGCGGACGACGCGCTCCGCGATCTCAAAAAGGTGCTACTCGCCGCACCGCTACTCGCCGCCCCCGCCGACAAAGAACCCATGCTGGTTTACGTCGCGGCTTCCGAGCGCGTCGTCAGCGCCGTGATGGTCGTCGAGCGACCGGAGGAAGGAAAGGAGCGCCCAGTGTACTACATCAGCGAGGTCCTCACCGTGTCGCGCCAGCGGTACCCACAGTACCAAAAGCTGGTATACGCGGTCTTCAGAGCTCAGCGGCGCCTGCCGCACTACTTCCAGGAGCACCCGATCACGGTCGTCTCCTCAGCACCACTGCAAGACATCATCCGCAACAGCGAGGCGACCGGGCGGGTCGCCAAGTGGGCCGTCGAGATCGGCGTCCACAACATCAAATACGAGCCGCAAAAAGCGATCAAGTCGCAGGCCCTAGCGGACTTCATCGCCGACTGGGAAGAGGCCCAGCAGCCAGAGAAGCTGCCATACCTCCATTACTGGAGCCTGCACTTCGACGGCTCCAAGAATGCGGACGGCGCAGGCGCAGGGATCGTGCTAACTTCACCAAAGGGCGACAAGCTCCGCTACGTCCTCTGCCTCGACTTCACACCCTGCACCAACAACATGGCCGAGTACGAGGCCTTACTACACGGCATGCGAGCGGCCAAGGAGATGAATGTCAACCGCCTACGCTGCTACGGCGATTCCGACCTCGTCGCAGGGCAAGTCGCTGGCACCTGCGACGCCGTCTCCCCCACCATGGCGGTGTACCGCCAAGCAGTGGACAAGTTGGGAGGACACTTCACAGGCTACTCCGTCGAGTGGATCGACAGGCGGAAGAACGAGAAGGCCGACGCACTCTCTCGCATCGGGTCGGCTCGACTCGCACCACCCGCCGGCGTCTTCCTCGACACGATCACCAAGCCATCAGTCTCTCCCCCGAGGGAGATCGACATCGGAGTCCTGCTCCAACCAGAGGCAGCCCTGGTCGCACTCGTCAACGAGCCAGACGACTGGACCAAGCCCTACATAGCCTACCTGGAAGCCGGCACCTTGCCGGCAGACGAGACGGATGCCCGGATGATCGCTCGCCGATGCAAGTCCTACACCATCATCGACGGCGAGCTCCATAAGCGCAGTGTCACCGGCGTGTTCCAACGCTGCGTCCAACCCGCCGAAGGACGCAAGATCCTCCACGATATCCACTCCGGCGACTGCGGCCACCACGCCGGCGCCCGCTCTCTGGTCGCCAAGGCTATGCGACATGGCTTCTACTGGCCCACCGCACACACCGATGCTGTGGACATTGTCCATCGGTGCGCCGGGTGCCAGAAATACGCCAACCAGACGCACGTGCCGAGCTCAGCGCTCAAAACAATCCCCATCACCTGGCCATTCGCTGTGTGGGGCATGGACATGGTAGGCTCCTTCAAGAAGGCCCCCTCTGGCTACACCCACCTTCTAGTCGCGGTCGACAAATTCACAAAGTGGGTGGAAGCCAAGCCAGTTCAGAAATGCGACGGGAAGACTGCCACCAAATTCCTACGCGAGCTCATATATCGCTACGGGTTCCCAAACAGCATCATCACGGACAACGGCACTAACTTCGCCAAAGGAGCCATGGCCGAATTCTGCGAAGAGCATCGCATTCGGCTCGACCTCGCGTCAGTCGCCCACCCGGAATCCAACGGCCAGGCGGAACGGGCCAACCAAAGCATCCTCCACGGCCTGAAGCCGCGACTCCAAGTACCACTCGAGCGCACCGCCGGGTGCTGGGTCGAGGAGTTGCCCTCTGTCATCTGGGGGATCCGCACCTCAGTCAACAGGGTTCACCCCCTTCTTCATGGTCTACGGCACCGAGGCAGTCATGCCCACCGACCTCGAGCACGACTCGCCGCAGGTCGTCCACTACACGGAGGCCGCAAACGAGCTCGCCCGCCAAGACGGGGTCGACCAACTCGACGAAGCACGTGACCTCGCTCGGTCACGCACCGCCATCTACCAGCAGGGCCTCCGCCGCTACCACAGCCGGCGGGTGAAAACTCGCACCTTCCAAGAGGGCGACCTGGTGTTACGCCTCATCCAGGACAAGAAGGGCATGCACAAGCTCTCCCCTCCGTGGGAAGGGCCATTCGCCATCGGGCGAGTACTCGGCAACAACGCCTACTACCTCATCGACGTCCGCGGGGACGGCGAACTCGGCGTCAAGCGACCATGGAATGTAAACCTCCTACGGAAGTTCTACTCCTAGAACCCCACACATGTACTCTCCAGTCGCTATGAAATAAAAAGAAACGGTTACCGCAAATTGCGCCTACTCTCCATGTCTTGTGCCACTCGCACTCGTAATAACAGCGTTACGCTAACCGCAGAAGTCAACCTTTGGTAGAGCGATCGACACGGCTAAGTAGTGCGGTGCAAGAGCACTGAGTCACCTCAGGTCTTGCACCGTCCATGAAAAACGCCTACCCGGAGCCCCATTGGAGTCGCCTAGCCCGACTGGTTCTACGAACCAAGACAACTGCCTTCGCTCCTTACAGCGACCATGGTCCTCCGCATCCTTGACATAGCGACTCGAACGGCTAAGTACCACGCTCGGGGACTGCAGACCAGTTCAACGCGAGCGGTCCGGGAAAAACGCCAAGTAGGAGAGCATGCCCAGGACTCGCCACGCGACTGACCCCACGGGCCAGGCAGGAGTGACGCGCTCAAACTAACGCGCTAAGTCCTCAACCACCCTCGAGTCGCGCCTAGAACAACCAAGTACCACGCTCGGGGACTCGGCCACCCAACCTCGTTCGCGCAAGGGAAAACGGCAAAGTACAGAGCGCTCAAGGGAGTCGCCTAGCGACTGGCTTTCCGAGCCCGGGCGAGTCGACCACAATGACAAAACACATAAAAACAACAAATATATCACATACGAGGTAAACCCCACAAAAGGGCGGACGCGCTCGGGGACTCGTTCAAACATCAATCACAAACACATGACAAATACCAAAATAGACACGATGTCTCATTCGATTGCATTGTCTCATATTACAAAATATGCCTGCATGGCAGACCTGCTGCTAACGCCACAAGGAAACTACCCTATTCTGCAGGCTTAGACGACGACTCGCCAACACCCCGGCGATTGCGGATGAACGACGTGTACGGGTTCGACGGATACGTCGTCAGTTCACCCGCCATCGCCGCGTGGAAGGGCTGCTCGACCTTGAAATCACGATGCGGCGGCTCGGGATCGTTCGGCACGACGACCGTCTCCTGGTACAGAAGGAGGTCGCCCATTGCCCATACACGCTGCGAGTACGCGGCGGCGCGATCTTGCAACTTGAGGACCTCGGAAAGCTCCACCGCGCCGGTCGACGATGGGTAGCCACTCGTCACATCGTCGATGTCGAAGTCCTCGGGGAAGTGGGCAAGTCCAAGACTAAGTGCCGTCGCCGCTCCGCGCCGAAACGCCGACCGCGTCATGAACTCGACGACCGCGGGCGCCTTCTCCAAATACCTCCACACCTCAACGAGGTCGCTGGGAATCACTTCCGTGGGCTATATCTCTTGGAGATAGGCACGGATGCACGTCGCCGACAACGTTGCCGAGTCGACAAGCATGCTTACACACTGCCGCGCGTCGAACGAGCTCACCTCTTCCGCGCTATCGATGATGCGACCTGCGAGTAGAAGACAATAATGAATGCGACGGACACCACAAAAGGCACAACTACTGGAAGAGGCAGACGCACTTACCAATCAACGGGCGGGCGAGATCCGTGATGAAGCTTTGAAGCGACGTATGGTCGTCCTGAAGCCCAGCAACAAGGGCATCCGACACTTTGCGATCCTCTTCGGCGGCTGCAATGGCGGCCTTGGCTCGCCCGTCAGCCGAGCTCGCTTCTTCCTTTGCCTCCCGCAGCTCGCGCTCGAGGTCGGCGATCCGCTGTTCAGCCACACTTAAAGCTGTTTGCGCCGCCGCCAATTCACCAGCGGGGACTAGCCCCTGGCGAGCTTCCTCTGCCTTCGCGGCAACAGCCTGAAGCCCTTTGTTCGCCTCCTAGACGATGGCCAGTTCCTTCTCCGCGCGCTGCTTCGCTGCCAATCGGTCAGCCGATTCAAGCTGCAGACCCTGCACATCACCAAAAAGGTTAGTCAAAGCAAAATTCCTAAGTGCCTACCCGCTGAAATTCAGCGAGTACGCACTCGGGGACTGGCAATCAAGAAATTCTCAAGTGCCCACCCGCTGAAATTCAGCGAGTGCGCACTTGGGGACTGGCAACCAAGAAAATTCCTAAGTGCCCACCCGCTGAAATTCAGCGAGTGCGCACTCGGGGACTGGCAATCAAGAAATTCCTAAGTGCTCACCAGCTGAGATTCAGTGAGTGCGCACTCGGGGACTGGTACTCAAATAAATTCCTAAGTGCCCACCCGCTGAAATTCAGCGCGTGCGCACTCGGGGACTGGATGCGAAAAATAAAGATAAAACGTTAAAAGAATCAGGCCGCTGCAAAGCACCGACCTGATCCTCGGGGACTGGAGGTACCTGGATGGCTGCGCCAAGCATGCCGTGGAGTTGTATCACGTCCACGGACGCGAGGAGAGCCGGCGTGTGCCCACGACGTTGGTCGACTTCAGCATCGGCGGTCCCAGGAGCGTGGCTCGAGGGCGAAGTTCCACTCGCCGTGGCCGCCTTGGTCATGAAGCGCGGGAAGGTGGCGATAGAGGCACCCGCCCCAAAGGAGGTCGGCTCGGCCGTTCCAGGCAAGGGAGCGCACTCCTTCGTAGACGCGGCTGCCTCCGTTACGGGTCCAGCTGGCGCGACCGCCGTGTCATCAGAAATTGTGACGATGTCGTCACCCTTGGCCTTCTTGCTGCCATCCGCAGAGACGACGACCTCGTCCGCCTTCCTCTTGCGGGAAGGATCCTCCTCGCTAACGACGGGTGGCACCTTAGCCACGGTTGGGTGGCCCATCCTCTTCACCCCGGTCCTGTTCAACAATCATGTAAGCAATATAATTCGAGCAGCTATGGAAGACAAAGGAGGGAGAGTGTACTCACTTGGCGACTGGAATGAAGCGCAGTCCTGTACGGAGGCCGGCTAGCTTCTCTAGTTCGGGGCCCAGTCGGCGGCTGAGCCCCATTTCCAGAACGTCGCGTGCCCAAGACACGGACGGTTTCTTCGTTGTTGAGGCCGCAACCGGAGCCTCCGGAACATCTTCAACGGGAGCTTCTTTGTGAGGCGAAGCCGCTGCCACCGAGGCGTCCCCCAGCCCAGAGACTGGGGCGAATGGCGGAGGCATCGACGCCAGGGGCACCTCGATGGTGGCCGTGTCCAACGCGGATGTCGTTGGCGGCACCTCGTCCTTGGCCGGGCTAGGGGCGTCAGAACTGCTCGCTGAATGTGGCGGTGAGGCCGGCCTCGTCGGTTTGGCCTTCGTCTTCCTCGGAGGCGCCTTCACCTCCTTTTCCTTCTTTTTCTTCTTTGATGGAGTCGCCTGTGGCGCGAGGTGGTTTCTGGAAGCTCGTCGTCGTCATCGTGACGCTCGAGGCTTTTACTCGCCTCAAGCTCTCGTTGACACTGCCCACGGGTCTTGCGGAGCAGTGGGACGACTTCCTCTTTGGATTCGTCGTCGCTGTCGCCCTCGTCGCTCCCGGCGTTGCCCTTGGCGGGAGGCGACTCGCCCACGTCCTGAACGGACGAGCTCGAGTTCTCATCGTCCGAAGGTGGGAGCCATCCTTCCACCACTTGGAATAGCTGCAATGAATACAAGATGAAATTAGAATTACCGCGACTGCATAAACTGCGACTGCGAGCGAAGTGAAGCGATTACCGTTGGGGCTGGACGCTTTGCGGTATAGGGGGCGACCCCAGCCTGTGCGTCCAGGTACACCGCCTGGGTGATTTTCTTCAGTGCTGGGATGTAGTCCTCCAGCTTCCACTCGTCGAGGCAGGCCTTCGTCGAGTCTTCCCGGCCCGTGTACTGGTACATGTAGTGCTCGCGTCGAGCGAGCGGGATGAGCCGCCGCCCGAGCCAGCAGTTGTACAGGTTTATCGTCTGGAGGCCCTTCTTCTTCAGACCGCGGATGGTCTGGAGCATCTCGTCGACGACCATCCGCTGGTCGTTGGGGAGCTTGCCGACTTGGAGACGGCGCGGCTTGGACCGATTGGCGGAGTACCGCGGGATCGCCGCCTCGCCCTCCGGGGTCGCCTCGGCTACGTAAAACCACGATTTCTTCCAGTCGCTCGCTGCCTTGGCAGGCAGCATCAGGTCGAAGAATGAAGCCTTCGACTTGAGCTGGAAGGTTAGGCCGCCCGCGGCTAGCATTGGGCCGCCCGCTTCCTCGCGACTGATCCGTCCACGGAACAGATCTTGCCATAGGGGGAAGTAGGGCCGGCAGCCCAAGTAGCATTCGCAGAACGCCACAAAGATGGCGAGCTGCTCGATGCTGTGGGGACCCAGATCCGAAGGCTGGATCCCGTAGTAGGCGCAAAAGCGCCGGAAGAACAGGGACGTGGGGAACCCTAGCCCCCGTTCAAGATGGCTGGTGAAGCAGATGAATTCCCTCTCTCGCGGATTCAGGGTCGTCTCTCCGGCTGCGGGAATGCGCCAACAGCCGGCTCGCAAGATCCCGGCCTCCTCGAAGGAAGCCAGTTGCGCCCTCGTGCACTTAGATCTACCCCACGGCTCGGTGGAAAGGGCCATGGCAGAGATATTTGCTGGGGGTCGGGGGATTTCAGGTCGGCTGGATCGCGATGCGAAGGGAGGCGAAAGGCGCGTAGTCGGAGGAAATGGTGAGAAGGTGGTTCTCTAATCGCCTGCCATTCCTCTTATATAGCGGTTGTTACCCGCCAAATCAGGGAGCCGTTACTACGCGGTGATTACACCAGAAGTTACCGTTGGATTACCCCAACGGCTAGTTTGACCACGGTTAACGGTCCAACTTCGTCCACTCGACTCGCCGACCCTCTCACTATGACAGTGTTTTGCCGATTCGACACGCCAAAGCTGCGACCTGGATGATTGGTTTCTCCTCTATACGGGAGCCTGCCGACGATTCGACTGGATGTCCACTCTGAAGCCGTATACTCCGACTGCCAGCAGCCACCTACGCCTAATCGACGGCGGCCTCGGGGACTACTGATGGGGATATGCCTACCTGGGTATACCCAGCAGGACGTTTCCGGCTGGCCCAAGAACTGGCGAGTGGGCCTGCAAGACGGCGACTGGATTGAAGCCCAGCAAGGAACCAAGCGACTGGAAGCTGAAGGCCCAGGCGAGTAGATAGGCCCAGTCGGATTAGGTTAAACGAGTACCGAAGCTTTAACTGAATCGGTGGAGATATGTAAACCCTAGGGGAGGTGAGCCTATATATAAACCTCCCTATAGGGCGAGTAGAGATACGTTCCATCATACACCCAAGCGACTCGCCGCCTAGCCGCCGAGCTCGCCCATTGTACCACCTCCATAATACAATCTAGCAGGAGTAGGTCTTTACCCTCCGGGGGCCGAACCTGGGTAAAACCCTGTGTCTTTGCCCTCATCTCGCACCGCAGATGGTTGGCCGCCCTTGCCCCTCGTTCTACTACTCGCTGCCGATTGCAGCATCTGCCGTGACCATCCCCACGACATCGACAGCCTCCCAGATATCATTGGACTCAATCGCCCACTCCATCTGGGTCGCCCATACCGTGTAGTTGCCGCAGTTGTACCGCGGGTACTGCGACGACACCTATGCACCCGCAGCCGCACCGGAGTACTCGCCCACCTCCTTCGACGTCATGACCTCCCGTTACTAGGAGATCCTCCACGAGGCTCTAATACCAATTGTTGGGCCTAGCCCCAAACGCCGAGTGCAGCCCGGCGTGATGACAGCGAAGTATTTCGGCGAGTTGCGCGTACGTATAAGAACCAGCTATAGCTATCCAGTCTGATCAAAATAGCTAGCTCTCTCAACTCACACGACTACGTATGGGGAAAACCAATGTATGGTCACATGACCGTCTCGGTCCTGCTAATTGACTTGTATTGATTCTCTCACGTAGTCAGCTTACAAGGTAACGTACATGGATATATATACCCGGCAAGTGATGCAGCGTGGCAATACGTATCGAAGATGGACTCAACTAGCTACTCACACGGACACCTTACCGGTGTCGATCGTGATTATTATTCCTAACATGTCGCTGGCTATGGTCCCAAAGTCGCACCGTGATGCTTGCCTCCCAGCAAGGTGATCGAGGGATGAAATTATGCCGAAAACCCCAAATAAATTTGTCGCTACTCTTGCTAGTACCTCATTGCACTATAAGCACCCTTGATCAATGGCCTCGCCATCTATATCTGCCCACATTCCCATCTTCCTACTAATCCTACTCTCAGTTGTCTTCGCTTCTTCCTCCATTCCGACCAACGGGAGCGACACCGACCTCGTCACCCTCCTGGCTTTCAAAGCCCAGCTCGCCGATCCTGTCGATGTCCTTGCTGCCAGCTGGACCACCAACACGTCTTTCTGCCACTAGGTCAGAGTATCACGCGGCCGGCGCAAGGAACGCATGCCTCTCATTGGACCAGTGTCCAGTGGGGCTTATAGCTCCCATGCAACGTCATGATTCGAAATTGGAAGGAACACGACATCGTTACAAAGAATAGCTCGCATATGACGCTTCTAAGGCAGCTAATATCCCAGGGCCAAACGGGCCATAAAACGATCGTTAAGGACACATTTAACTTTGTTCCAAGATTAGGGTTAAGCCAAACCGGTCGGTTGGGACAGCCAGTCAAACCAACCGCTTCCGACCGAGAGCGCGTGTCACACTGACTGTAGCTTACCCGACGGCGGCGGCGGCGGACCTCACCCATCGTTCTCGGCGGCAGCGGCAGGGCAATTCTTTTAGGCAACAACACTTTCGTTCGACGGTGAAGGTGGTGAGTGCTATTTGAAAGATAATTCCTCTCCCATTCTTCTCAATTCGAGATCTGAGCGTGCCCATTGATGCTAGATTGTGGAGGCCGGGCGGGTGTGCTGAACGGGGTAAGGGGGAACGAGATGGAGCCGGGAGAGGGGACTTCTAATCGGTATATCCCGCATCTCTGCACTTAATTTTTGTAAGGTTCGGCTCCTTGTTCGCTTCCGCTAGCTAACAGTGCCCGCCAAAAACAGGGGAGACGATGTTGCACGGCACAATTCAAATTTTGCATCAAATTCTTTCCCTCTAGGGCTATTTTAGTTGATGGCAGCACGCAACTCATTGAGAGAGACACTGTTGTTAAATGGAAGGTGGAATTAGAACATGTTTATCCCCAAGAGCTAATAAACATGGGAGGGGAGGCGGTGAGGAAAATGATGGAAAAAATTGGGGATAGTGTGGTTTGGGGGCCAGAGCAAGAAGTTTCTTTGTTATGATTTGATGATTGGAAATGTGACTATGTTAGGATTGAGACAGGGGAACATATAGTTGATGAAATCGATGAGCGAAATGGTTGGACAAGCAAAACTCTTCTGTTTTAGCACAACTCATTGATCTGGAACCTGATTCGAGGGTTGGATATGTGGCCTCGAAGCTGGCTTCTTAGATGGTCGAGGATGATTGGGCTGCACAAAGGCAAGTAATGCCTATACTTACTGAGTTGGCAGTGTTAACCATGGATGCATATGCTAATGCACAAGGGGCTGCACAAAAGATTGTAACCGTTGATTGGAATTCAGTGGAGATACGTGTCCAGACTGATTTGGTCATTGCACCAATAGATGACATTGAAATGGCAAATCCTTTTGGCATTCCTATAGATGAAAGAGACAAGGAGAAGGAGAGGGACGAAGCTGCAAATTATGGTGACAACCATTTAAGAGATGAAGAGGCATATATAGATCCAGAGTTGTTGGAAAATGCTGCAGTTCATGTAGATGATGCACATGATGATGAGCTAGTAACAGTTTATGACAAAGAGGACCCAGTTATTGAAGTTGGGAGATTGTTTCCAAGCATGGATGAATTCAAGATGTGTTTCAGGACATATGCAGTCAAACGTGAGTTTGCTACCAAGACTATGTGGACTGATAAAAATAAGTTCTATGCAAAATGCATAGGTTATGATGGTGGTGTCAGGTCTTGCAAGTGGTATATATCTGTTAGACGCCAACCTGATGAAAGGACAATAAGAGTGAATCAAATTCCAAAAGCTCTACATTACAAGTTCTCAAACAGTTACAAAGATGACATCACAATTATGGGTTGCAGAAAAAATCAAGCCTATTTTATCCACAACACCAAACAACACTGCAAAGAGACTAAAAATAGACTTGGAAAATCACTACCCCATTAAGCTGAATTATACTACAGTGTGGAAGGCAAAGCAAAGGGCAATGAAGGAGCTATATGGTGATTGGGAAAATACCTTTCGAATGCTTTATAACTTCAAAGCAGAAGTAGAGAAGAGGTCACCTGGCAGTGTTGTGGAGATAGATACTGAGGTAACAGCTGACGGGAATGTCTTCTTCTCTAAATTCTTCATGGCTTTTAAGCCTTGCATCGATGGCTTCAAAGCAGGGTGCCGTCCATATTTGGGTATAGACTCATCTTTCTTGACTGGAAAGTGGAATGGTCAACTAGCAGCATGCAATGCTTTAGATGGACACAATTGGATGTTCTCTGTAGCTATTGGCATGTTTCAGTCTGAGATAGAGGCATCATGGACATGGTTCATGATGCAGTTGAAAAGATGCATAGGGCCAGTCTCTCCATTGGCAGTGCACACAGATGCATGTAAAGGTTTAGAAAATGCAGTGAAGATTGTTTTCCCTCATGCTGAGCAGAGGGAGTGCTTCGGTCATATGTGGATGAATTTGATCAAAAAATTCAGAGGAGATGATTTCGGACGCATGTGGCCAGCAGCAAGATCTTACACCAGACAGACACATTCATATCACCTTGACAAGATTAAGGCGGCATGCTCTGAGGAGGATAGAGTCAAGTTTTGTACATGGTTGGAAACCTACCATTCTCTTTTATGGTACAGGTCAGGTTTTAACACTGCCATCAAATGTGATCATATCAACAATAATTTGGCAGAAAGTTTCAACAACAAAGTGAAGGAATTAAAAGACTTGCCTGTCCATGACATGGTTGACCAGATCAGGATCATGATCATGAGGTTGTGGGAATTGAGAAGAAGGCTTGGTGATGTTCTTTAAGGAGGTAAGCTTCCTGATGTTGTGCAGCAGGTGGTTAACTAGAGCAGAAATCTTGCAAATTTGCGTGTTGAGAAATCCTCATTGTGGTATACTGAAGTCAGAGATACAAAGACTGGCATGAGGCATGTTGTTGACACTCAATTCCATGAATGCACATGCCTTGAGTGTCAACACACTAGGAAGCCTTGTGAGCATGTCATACTTTTCTTGGACTCCAAACACAAGCTAAATATGCACCCATATTTGCATGAGTATTATTCTGTAGCAAAATTCAAGGCTGCATATTGAACACTAATTCCAGCACTTACAGACCAATCTTAGTGGCCTGAAGTGGACATTCAGTTCTCCTTGTGTCCTCCTTTGATGAAAAGAAAGGCTGGAAGGCCCAAGGAGAGTAGATTCAAGGCTTGGTTTGAGAATGGTGGGAGCAGGAAGAAGGGAAAGAAAGATGAAAAGCCAAAAAGGACCCAAAAAGGTAACAAGAATAGATGCAAACTCTGTGAAGAACTTGGACACCGAACTGGCTCTACCAAGTGCAGATACACTACTGAAAAGCCAAAGTATGTTCATCCAAAATCTATGTATTTCTTGTTGATAATTTTTCTCCCCCAACTAACTTGCTTGTTTTTAGGAGGAAGCGTGGAGAAAAAGTCCCACCTCTTGTTGTTGAAGAATGCTGGCCAGTGAAAAGGGCAAGAATCAATGGCCAAAGAAAGAAGAGAACTAACCAGATCATGTTTGGTGCTGCTGAGATGCAATCTGAACTTGTTTTGGAGGATGATGTGCAAACTGTTGAGGTGCAAAGTGAACATGTTAATGCTGTTGAGGCTTTAGGGCACACCGTTTCTGATTTGGAAGCTCTGGTGCAAAATGAGCATGTTGTTGAGGCTCTGGTGCAAAATGAGCATGTTGTTGAGGCTCTGGTGCAAAATAAGCATGTTGTTGAGGCTCTGGTGCAAAATGAGCATGTTGATGAGGCTCTGGTGCCAGATTGTGTTGTTGAGTAGGTGCAGGAGGTGAAAGAGACTCTTGGACATGCTGTGGGGAGGCCAGATGGTTATGGTAAGAAAAAGAAGAGCATAAACCTGTTGTGTGATGTGAAACTTGTGAAGGAGAAGAAAACGAGGGGTAAGAAGAGCCAAAAGAAAGACTTTGAATTTGGCACTTGTTGTAATAATTTGACCGAAATTCAAATATGATGGTAAATTTGAATTTCAACCAATGTAGCTATGTGTACTTTTCTATGTTTGTATGAGCTTCCAACATTTTTCTCATGTGTAGAGTACAACTCATCCACACCCTGATCCCTTTTGTGAAGTACAACTCACCCTCACCCAAAATGTGGTAGAAATGGGCTCCAAAGCTAGGGTAAACCACCCCATTTCTAACCAAGTTTTTTTCGACCATTTCTAGAACCAAATTTGATATTTTTCCTCACATAACATGACACCATGCGAAGGTTTTGTATTTTTGATTTTTTTGAATTAGTTATGCATATTTGAATGTCTGATCAAACTTTGTGAAGGATTTTCATAAATATTTTTAGCTAGGGGATGAGGCTCACTAAACTAGCATTGGATCTCTAATGAAATAGCATTGGATATCACCGTGATGTGGACACGCTGTGGGTCTTGCTCTGCTCAGCTGATTCGAATTCGTTGACGGTCTCATGAGGTTAAGTGGAGGTGTCGCACGGGAGCTATTTGCCGCTTCAGAAGCGTCGTATGAGAGCTATTCTTTGCAACAATGTAGTGTTCTTTCCAATTCCGCGTAAAGACATCGCATGGGAGCTATAAGCCCGTGTCCAGTGGCACCACATATCGGTAACCTCTCTTTTCTCTATGTTCTCAACCTCACCAACACCGTCTCATGGGTTTCATTCCTGTCGAACTTGCCATCGACACATTGAGCATGATGCCCAATCTCTCAAGGAATCCCAAGTGTATTGCTGCGCTCTTTGATCCGTGAAGGAGCATCTCTAAGCTACCATTTGGCATGTACCGAAGGACTAGTGCTCTGAAGTCAAGGTTGGAACATGTGTTAAGTATCCTTATGGATGTTGATGATTTTTCTTATATTCTTGGTGAAACTTTGCAAAGTTTGACTTTAACAAAACCTAGAAATCAAGGTAACGGAGGGAGTATATGCTGACTGCCTACATATCTTTTGGTGTTTTTTCCTTGCAAAATTCAGTGCTTGTACTTTGAAAGCTTCCTTTTCCCAACTTTGTAGGTGAAGTATGACAACAATCATCTCAGTTGTGCTTCAGAATACGCCAGAATCAAGGTTCTTGCTAAATCCAACAATGGCACTATAACTGTCAGGGTATTTGGAAATCTTGGTGGCTCTATCTTGTCTTCCAAAACCGACCCCCAAAAGTCAAGGTTCATAGACTTCCCTTCAGAAAACGTCAACTTCTAACCGGTAGAATAGGGTTTTACATTACAGGAAGATGCAAAGCAACAATATACAAGAGAATGCAACGAGAAATATATGACGATGAAACAACTAGCTAGCTTCTTTGCACAGTGGTGCAATACAGATCAATGAGGACGTTTACGCCTGAATTACAAACCATTCAATTCCATATTTTCCCACATGTCGGACCTTTCTGGTTTAGCATATAGGAGAATAATACGATGAAACAAAAGCAAGATACATAGACTACGTACCATCTAACTAGATGATCCTAATCTGTATGGTATGCATAATAGTGTTATTACTTGAAAGTGTTGCAGCCACACTACATCCTGTAGTGCTTCCTCTTATTCCTCTTCTTTTGATTGGACACAAGCTTGGCAACGAGCTCGTTCAGAATAGAGGGATATGTCGTACTCATATGTGTCCAGCCATCAGTTTTCATAACTTCATCTAGACGCTCAGGACACTGTACTTGGATAAACTTGAAGCATACCTCCTTCAATCTGTTGCACTGGTGCTGCTCAGCTAGTGCAAGAGTGGACGCTACTGAGGTCACGCCTATGTTGTCGGACAACCTGTTTTCACATAGTAACTTAAGCCGTCGGAGATCGTACCTGTCTGCCGCCACAAACAAGTCTTGCAGCCACATTACATCCTTTTCTTGCCCTTGTTCATCCTTGATATTGTTGTCATCGTCCATCTTAGGAAAAGAATCCGTGTAGATGAATCTAAGCAAGTTCGCAAACACATCTGCTTCCATGTCTCTGATGTGTATGACATTGGACGTAGTGCCCTCCGTCATAGGGCCAAAGAGCTGCGCCATGAAAACTTTTGATCAGGCTGCAAGCACGCATCGGTGCGCAGCGAATGTCTCGCCGCTGACCTCAAACGTCACATCGGAACCCACCTTATTATTAAGCAGACGGTCAAAATGCTGGTGTACGTCGTCAACATCGTCCTCGTTGACGCTATCTTAGGGGCGGGGTCCGCGGGAGGGGGGCGCTGACCCGTCCAGTGGGGAGGACTCGGAGGAGGACCTGGACCCTCCCGCTGACCCCGCCCCTGCGGCATCGACGGGCGGGTTGGCCCTCCCTCCGGCGGTGGCGGGCGGAGCGGTCCCACCGACAGCGGCTCTGTCCTTCGGCCCGGTTCGTTCGGAGCCGCCTCGTTCGGTGGACGTCCCTAGGTGCCTTCGCCCGGACCGTCCGATCTTGGAGGAGGTGGGCCTGGCCCCCTACGGGACGAACCTACGCGAGGGGCTCGAGTACCTGGGCCTCTCTGGTTGGGCTGCTTGTCAGTCGGTGCCCTGTTCCAGCCCTCCGGTGGCGCGGACCTCTCCTAGCGAGGGGATGGTGGTGGCGCCGCCGTCTTCCCCTCGATCCCCCGGGGCGGTGTGCTACACTCTCTCGTCGGGTTCTTCTCCGGCTTCGCCCCAGCAGGCGCTGCCTGGGGCCCCGGTGACTCCGACTCTCCTGGCTGGTGGGCTGCTCTCGGTCTTCCCCAACACTCCCGAGGCGACGGCCAAGATCCACCCGTCCCGTCGTCCCAGGGCCCCCCTCCCCCCTCCTTCTCGCGCCAGTGTCAGGCTGGCCTCAGTGAGAGCCAGGGCTGGTGGTGAGGGGCGGGAGCCGACGGTTCTCGAGCTGGCGGAGGCGCTGGCGGCGTCCCGCAACCTTGACCCCGTAGTGGTACCCGTTGTGTAGACAGCAGGATAGGGCGCGGCTGGATGGGATGATCGAGCACTTGATTGAGGCGGCGCGTTAGCTTGCTGCCCCGCCCGGTCGCTGAGCGAGTCTTCTAGGCTCACCTGTATCTATGTGTGTTGTTCGTGGTGTGTGTGCTATGGTGGACTTTGGGTTGTTTCGTGGTTTCGCTTGTACCGGATGATGTATGGATGCTGCTTTATTTATAAAGCTGGGCGTATGCCCAGGGGCGAAGCCAGAAAAAATGGTCGCCGGGTCAACACAAACAGATAGAGAAAATCATGCTCATAAAATATACCACTAATATATACTATTTGCATAACTTGCACGGCTAGATTCACAACTATTATATTAATTAAAAATTTTATAGTGTATATTAATTTTAGCAAGAGGTTATTACAAAAGTATGTATGAATTATAATAAATTATGTATGAATTATACATTGATACTGTAGAACCGGTACAGGATTAGTAAGAGGCCATTACTAAATTAGCAAGAGTCCATTGCAAAAGTAGTATGAATTATATAGGTGAAAATTACTGTACGATGTGTCGATGTCCTTGTTCGATTACCTTACATTATACTAGATTGCTGGGGAAATTTGATGCCTAATTTGGATTCTCTAATCCACGTAGTCTATCACTGATTATTAAAATCCGCCCAGACCTTCAAGCAATTAAAAGATCAACGGTCAACACATCAGGAACCCTAAAATAATTTAAGAAATTGTTGTTTTTATAGGAAGAGGAGAGTGGCGAGTTCAGGCAGTGCCGGCGAGTCTGTGATCCACCGGAGGAGATGGGAACTGGCCGCAGTACGGCAGTACTGCACCAAGGCAACAACGAGTAAAATCCGAGCGATATGCTCCTTGGCGATCGAACCGATCCAGCAACTTACGAGCTGCCAAAGCTGGGCTGCCTGCATTGGCCCAGACCCGTGAATGTAGTATAATTAGCGGGGTCAAAATCAGTTTTTACCGGGATCATTTTGTTGTACTGGGCTATACAAACAAGAGTTTGGGCCAAAGTCGATGGGGTCAATTGACCCCAACTTTACACTGTAGCTCCGCCCCTGCGTATGCCTGTTTCGAGGAACATCGTCCTCGTTGTTGAGATCCTTGCAAACCATGATGTCACACCGGATGGTGAAACAATCAGCCTGCAGATTTTTAGATCGTTCAAGCACATCTCTCTTTATAAACAGGCATGAGCCCCAGTCGTCGTGAGAGAAGCTGAACGTTGCACCTGCACAAATATACGCTGGCTTTTGCTTCTCAACCTGGTCGACGAAGCTAAACTCGAACTTTGCCTCCACGGTCGTCTGTTCCGATCCATTATCATCGTCACGGCAAAGGCAGACATAGAAGGAGATAAAGTCCACATAGCTCGGCTCGATACCATTAGGGTAGTATGAGATGTACCATCTATGGCCTCCTACCATGAAAGGTCCGGAGGCGATCAACTCTCCGTTGTCCGTCTCTCGTACCGTACGTGAGTAGTCGTTGACCACGAGCAGGTGGTAGCCGCTGTCCATGACGGCGTCGATGGCTGACGTGGTGCAAACCTTTCCGCTGGTGACGACGGTGACGACGGATACACCGGCGAACGACGACATGTTGAAATCTGCGTAGATCTTTGCTCTTGTGTATCTATAACGTCGCGGAGCTCGCAATCTGGCAGATGCAATCACCACACGCACACCAGGCTTGACGAAGAAGGAACAGTTTGGAGACACCAAATAATCTCCAAAACTTGAGCGATAGCTACGGTACATGCAAGAACTCTGGCGGTGACCGGCTAGAAGTTGAATCGTACCCTAGCTACTTGTGTACAACTTTCCAGTTAGTAATATATATGCTGATCGAATTCAACTCCTGTTCGATTAACAACCGACGACCAATTAGCTTTCCTGATGCATGTGCATATATGTGTTCAAGATTGAAAACAGCTCCATCTCAACACCAGCACGGAATCGTGGTGTTGAGTACGCAACCCCGCCTTGCTGATATCTCTCGAAATAGGCTTTCGCCCCGCTATATTAATATAGCACCAACACAATACAAACATGATAGTCTCGAAAAGAAAGAACATGTTGGGGCAGCAGCACACACACCCAAAGAAAACAAAGAAGAAATAAAATGGAGACAAAGGCGGATCAACTAAACGACGGTGACCCGTGACCGCTGCGCCCTCCGGAGAAGTACCACCATGCTCCTAGCAGCGGATCGTCAAGTACCAAGCAACACCTTTAAGAAGGAAAGCTACAATGCTGTTGCCCGAACCAGAGTCTGATCCTAGGGTTTCTCCCGACACACAGAGGGGGAGGATGTAGGGTAGCCGCAACGCCCTCCAGAAAGGAATGGTGCCACCCGAGGGCGGCACCGTGTCGGTGTCAGCGAGCCGACAAGGATTTCTCCCGAAAAACCCTATCCACAACCCCCGGACAATTCGTTGCATAGGAGACCTGCGAGGGCGAGGCCTCGACACCACCAAACTCGACGCTCAACATCATGCGCCACTCCAATCATGAAGCCTCCACCATCGTATCACCCAGATTACCGCCACGAGGCCTGCATGACAAAGGAAAAATAGCTTGAAACGGAGCCAGTAGTACCACAACCATGCGGAAGGGAACTGCCTCCACCGCCTGCGGTAGTCGACCGGGCGTGGCTGCAAGACACACCAATCCCTATTAGGTCCGGCCAGGCCCAACAGACCCGTAAAGCCTCCACAGAGACACACCAGTCCCAATAGGGTCCGGCCAGGCCCAGATCAGGCCCGTAAAGCTCGCTGCCACGCTGCAACTGGCCGGTCGTCGTCGCTGCGAAGCCCTACACAAGCTATTTCACCGCTGCCTGCAAAACAACCGGTGAGCAGGACAGGCCCACCCACCCCGACCAGATCGGGCCCTAAGGGACCAGATCTAGGCCGTATGGGCTCAGTCAACGCCACCCCACCGTCGGTTGGTGCACTGCCATGCCGCCCCGCCCCGCCTCACTGCAGGTGCGCCACCGCGTCGCCACCGTCCGGCCAGAGCCGGGCCTTTGCCGCCCTAAACGCGCCACCGCCAGGAAGAAGGAGCCCCGTCTCCCGCCTCCAAGCACGCGTGTGAAGTTAGTCCGCCGCCGCCGGCGCTCCCCGGGCTGCTCCTGGCGGCCTCTGCCGGCGGCGGCGACAAGGGAAGGAGGAGGAAGGGGGGCCTGGGATGGAGGGCTTGGCGGCGCCCCCTCGTCTCGGGGAGGACGAGAGGAGCGCGAGGGGTCGGGGTCGCCTTGCTGATATACCTCACCAAAAATCATATACTCCTAGAATTGTTTTGGATTTCAAACTTGACTACATCTAAATGTTTCAAATACTCCTTCTGTCAGATACAACATGCAAATCTAGAAATATCCAAATCATTTATTTTGAAATGGAGGGAATATAAAATTTGGTGTTGCGCCTTGTCGCAGTTTGTTCCATCATCAGGAGGAACATTCTTGGTGTAAATATCTAAGTTGGACATACATACACTAGTAGGAAAACTTTATAGCAGCACTCCTTACCGCCGGTGAAATTGGGTCAAAGTCGCCGGGTATAAGGCCCTCTAGGCCCGCCGCGCCCTACCGCCGGCAAACATAATGTAAACGTGCCAGTGATAATCAACTTACCGCTGGCGAACCGAGACCCAAATTTGCTGGGGATGATTTTGAACATGGCCACCTAGGAGGGACAGGCGATACCGCCGACGCACTTGGATGTGGTTTGCCGAGGCTATTTTTATTACCGCCCGCGAACGAAATCAAGGAGCGCCGGTGCTAACTTGCGGCCTTCCCTAAACATTATCCCTTCCTGCAATCGACCTCTCCCCCAGCGCCGCCTTCCTCCTCTTCTCATGACCACCTCTCGATCCCGTCGGTCAATCAGCCCCTCCACTGACCCAACCTCGTCCCCCAATGCCGGCCATGTCCCCCGCACTCTGCACCGAACCTGATCCAGATTGACCAGATCGAGCCACAGGCCCGCAACCCCGGTGCCCTCCTCGCCGACTACCACGCTTCCACCGCCGGCCTGGCCACCGCCCGGTGCCCCTCCTCCCTATCCGCGACTAGTTCTTCCTGGACCATCAGCCTAGTTCTGATGCCCGTGGGTGGTGGACATTGAGCGAGCCTAGGGCAGGGACCCCTCCCCCGCTGCTCTGCCTCTCCTCCCGACGATGCAGCCTCGATGGACGCAGCGCTGCGGTGGAGCTCACCGGCGCCTAGGTTTGCACCCCCTGCCTCAAATAGTTGCTGCCGACGACCATGTCCCCGAGCTCCTGCTGCCGGCCACAACTCTGTCTTGCTGATGCCGATCATCTCCATGAGAAGCTGCTGCCGGTGAGGCCCCTCTCCACCTCTCCCTGTGTATTCCTGCAAAAGATTGGATCTTTTTATCACGTCAAATATGCTAGCTATTGAGAAACCATGCATTCATCCTTGTGAATCTGTCGTGTGCCATGGCCTTTTTGCCCTGGTGATCTAGGGTTAGGGATTGGTCCAGATTTCGTGTATGGAATGGGTGAAGCTTTGTTTAGTGCCATTTAGCACTTTTTTGATATCTAGCTGCTATAGTGTGCTTCATGGGAGTATATTAATCATGCAATCTTTGGTATTAGAGAGTTGTTCTTATCTGCACCCGAATGTTTAATAGTAGTAGTAGTTTCCTGCTGAAGCCTTAGGTATGTGAAAAATGATGAAATTTTGTTTTAGATAGGAGAATATCGGCCATTAGTGTTCTAGCTTTAGCATGGAAGGAGCTAGGTTGCTAGTTAAATTTATTACGTTACAAAGTTCGCTTATGCCATTTGCTATTGATTCTTTCTTCAGCAGCCAGAGGACTGGATGAGTCGGACAAATTTGTGGGCAACTTCTGAGAGCAGCACGCTCGCTGGTCCAGGAGCACGTTCTTCTGCTCTGTCGCCACCGTCAAGGCATGTTCCTGCTGTGATGTCTATTTTGTTGACCTAGGATTCTGGTCGCATGTACATCTCTAGCTGCATATTTTTATTTCAGAAACAAATAGACCCCTTTGCATGGTGAGAAAGACTGATAAGCTAATTGTGATTTGTTTAGTTATTTCTTCTGACTAGCTCTAATGCTCTTCAAACTGGAGTATCTATGTTTAGTATTTTGATTCGGTTGCCATGTATGTGTATAACTCAATTGTGATACCTCTTTTGTTGTAAGGTTTAATCAATCTAGGTGCTGATGTATTAAAACACCGTGTTAATCATCTGCTATGTATTCTTGTTTCAGTGAAGAAATATTCTACATACATGGTGTGTGAGATTAATTACTTACTACATTAGGCTCAACAAATTAATTATGTGGCAGGGCAGATGGTCTTGGATATTTCTGAGCCCGGGCATGTGAAGGTGGAGCTGGCATAGTTATAGGTCGCTAAGCTGCTGCTGCTGCTACCGGCGTCCACTACGCCCTACCGTCTTCGACTGTGATGTCTCCTACAGTACATCGTCCCCCAGAAGGTTTCTCTTTCTCTCTCGAGTACTCCATGTTGTGTTTAGGTATAAGATTGTGGTTCCTCTCTATGTTGTGGCCAAGGAGCATATGGCCCTTATTTTAATCATCATGGTGATGACTAGCTTGTTTCTTAGTTGTGTTACTAAGAATTTGGCATATGGGGTGTTGCTGGTTATGGACATGATGTTTTAGCTTACACAAGGTAGTTTTACTCTGAATCGTTGTATTATTAGTGTAAGTAGATTATTATGGCTAGGCTGTAGGTTGGTTTGAAGCACATATAAATCCTGGTTATGAGTGTAAGCAGATTTTGGACAAATGAATACATTTAATTTTGGGCTTTGGAAGTCGCGTGTAAGCAGATTTTGGACAAATGAATCCATTTAATCCTGGTTATGATACTTGCTTGGATGTCGTGTGTAGGAAGATTAAAGCATTGATCTTGTAAGGGGTAAATAGACTTAGGAAAGCAACAAATCCAGGAGTATCAACATAAAATGCATCTGGTGATCTTTGTGTTGCTATGTTATAATAACTGTTTATTTTAAATAAAATAAGCAGAGCCTGCTGCTACTTTTTTTAGAAACTCCTATACACACATACGGCCAGCGAACATGCACTAGTGGAAACAAGGTCTTTGGTTGAGCCTGGAAATGGGCTTTAACACCGGTTCTTCTACGAACCAGTGTTAAAGGGGGGCCGTACCAGCGTGGCCCGTGCAGCAAAAAGGAGCCCCCCTTTAACACCGGTTCGTGGCACGAACCGGTGTTAAAGGGCGTTGCACCAGTGGCCCGCACAGCCCCCCTTTAACACTGGTTTGTGGCTTGAACCGGTGTTAAAGGGGGGGGGGGCTATATAAGACACCGCAGCCCACATCCCTATCTTCCATTTTTTCACTCTCTCATTTTGGAGCCTAGCAAGAGGGTGTGAGGTGTGCTAGTTTGTGTTTTTTTCCTATGCACAAGAGGTGTTCAGTGAAATGCCTGAGAGATCAAAATAAGTTTTCTCGTTGCTCTTTCCTTCTCGGTCGAGGTCGGCAACTATCCTTTCATGTGTCATTGATGTACTATATATAAATGGTCATCTCCCTATTAATTTTTGATATATACTATATATTAATGCAGATGAACCGGCAATGGATGTATGGTGACCGACGCACTTCCGAGTACATTACGGGCCTCCAAAATTTCATCGTTGTGGCTAATGCAAACCATGGTCACAATAGTTTTATGTGCTGTCCGTGTGTTCACTGTCAGAACAAAAAAGACTACTCAAATACCAGAACCATTCACGCCCACCTGCTTCGATCCAGTTTCATGCCCAGCTATAATTGTTGGACCAAGCACGGAGAAAAAGGGGTTGTGATGGAAGACAACGAAGAAGAAGAGGATGATGACAACTATCATAATATGTATCCTGAATATGATGATACTACAACGGGGGTAGATAATGAAGATCAAGAGGCAGCAGATGGGTCCGCTGATGACGATCTTGGTCGGGCCATTACTGATGCAAAGGAAGAATGTGAAACTGAAAAGGAGAAGGAGAAGCTGGAGTAGATGTTAAAGGATCACAAAACATTGTTGTACCCAACTTGCGAAGATGTCCACAAAAAGCTAGGTACCACACTGGATTTGCTGCAATGGAAGGCAGAGAACGGTGTGACTGACAGCGCCTTTTCAAAGTTGTTGGTAAAAATAAAGAATCTTCTTCCAAGAAATAATGAGTTGCCCGACAGTACATACCAAGCAAAGAAGGTTGTCTGCCCTCTAGGATTAGACGTGCAGAAGATACATGCCTGCATTAATGACTGCATCCTCTACCGCGGTGAGAAGTACGAGAATTTGGATGCATGCCCGGTATGCACTGCACTGCGGTATAAGATCAGACGAGACGATCCTGGCGATGTTGAGAGCGAGGCCCCTAGGAAGAAGGTTCCTGCCAAGTTTATGTGGTATGCTCCTATAATACCACGGTTAAAACGTCTCTTCAGAAATAAAGAGCATGCTAAGTTGTTGCGATGGCACATGGAAGACCGTAATAAATACGCGATGTTGAGACATCCCGCTGATGGGTCACAGTGGAGAAAAGTCGAGCGAGAGTACCCGGACTTCGCACGTGACGCAAGGAACTTAAGGTTTGGTCTAAGTACAGATGGCATGAATCCTTTTGGTGAGCAGAGCTGTAGTCACAGCACCTGGCCTGTGACTCTATGTATCTATAACCTTCCTCCTTGGTTGTGCATGAAGAGGAAGTTCATTATGATGACAGTGCTCATCCAAGGCCCGAGGCAACCCGGGAACGACATTGATGTGTACCTAAGGCCATTAGTTGAAGAACTTTTACAGATGTGGGCCAAACCAGGTGTACGTATGTGGGATGAGCACAAAGGGGAGCCATTTGACCTACGGGCATTGCTTTTCATAACCATCAATGATTGTCCTGCTCTTAGTAACATTTTAGGGCAGACAAACAAGGGATACAATGCATGCACACACTGTTTAGATGAGACTGAAAGTGTATATTTGGATAAATGTAAGAAGGTTGTGTACCTAGGGTATCATCGATTTCTTCCGAACCTGTATCCAGTAAGAAAGAAAGGCAAGCATTTCAAACGTCTGGCAGAACCCTGGAGAAAGCCTGTCCTCCGTACCGGTGAGGAGGTATTTGGTATGGTCAAGGACCTAGAAGTAATCTTTGGAAAAGGTCCTGGCAGTCTATCTGTTCCGAATGGCGATGCCGGACACGCGCCCATGTGGAAGAAGCAATCTATATTTTGGGACCTACCCTATTGGAAAGTCTTAGAGGTCCGCTCTTCAATCGACGTGATGCACGTGACGAAGAATGTTTGCGTGAACCTGCTAGGCTTCCTAGGAGTGTATGGGAAGACAAAAGATACACCGGAAGCACGACAGGACCAGCAACGTCTGAAAGACCCTGAAGAGCCTATGCATCCTGAGAACGAGAAGGGTAAACGATGCCACTTAACTCCTGCTAGCTACGCTCTTACCAAAGCAGAGAAGGAAATCTTTTTTGAATGCCTGAGCAGTATCAAGGTCCCGTCTGTATTCTCGTTGAATATAAAGGGAATAATAAATATGGCAGAGAAAAAATTCCAAAACCTGAAGTCTCATGACTGCCACGTGATTATGACACAATTGCTTCCGATTGCATTGAGGGGGCTTCTACCTGAAAATGTTCGAGTACCCATTGTGAAGCTTTGTGCATTCCTCAATGCAATATCTCAGAAGGTAATCGATCCAGAAAGCCTACCAGGGTTACAGACAGATGTGGCCCAATGTCTTGTCAGCTTTGAGTTGGTGTTCCTACCATCCTTCTTCAATATTATGACGCATCTCCTGGTTCACCTAGTAGAAGAGATTGCCATTCTCGGTCCTGTATTTCTACACAATATGTTCCCCTTTGAGAGGTACATGGGAGTCTTAAAGAAATATGTTCATAATCATGCTAGGCCAGAAGGAAGCATCTCCAAGGGCTATGTAACAGAGGAGGTCATTGAGTTCTGTGTTGATTTTATTCCTGACCTTAAGGCGATTGGTGTTCCAGAATCACGACATGAGGGGAGACTGCGTGGAAAAGGCACCCTAGGATGTAAAGCAATGATATGTAGGGACGGGCATTCTCTCAATCAAGCACACTACATGGTTTTACAAAGATCTATCTTGGTTGCCCCGTATATCAATGAACACAAGAATTTAATACGCCTCAAACACCCGGGGCAGTCTGATGAATGGATTATAAGTGAACACATGGCGAGTTTTGGCGGCTGGCTGCAAAGACTTCTCACGAATAACACCACTGTTGGGGATCAGCTGTACTTGTTGGCTAGGACACCATCTTCGACTGTATGTACTTTCCAAGGATACAAGATAAATGGGAATACATTTTACACGATAGGCCAAGATAAAAAGAGCAGCAACCAAAATAGTGGTGTCCGCTTCGATGCAGCAGAAGACAATGGGCAAAAGACCACGTATTATGGGTTCATAGAGGAGATATGGGAACTTGACTATGGACCTAATTTTAAGGTCCCCTTGTTTCGATGCAAATGGGTCAAGCTAACAGGAGGAGGGGTTGAGGTAGACAAGAAGTACGGAATGACAACAGTGGATCTCAACAATCTTATGAAGGTAGACAAGAACTTAGACGAACCATTCGTCTTAGCCAATGATGTGGCTCAGGTTTTCTATGTGAAGGACATGTCTACCAAACCGAAAAAAAGAAAAAAAAAGCAAACAGATACATCAAACGATGAGCCAAAGCGTCACATAGTTCTTTCAGGGAAAAGAAACATCGTGGGAGTGGAGGACAAGACAGACATGTCAGAAGATTATAATAAGTTTGATGAAATTCCGCCTTTCAGAGTGAAGACTGACCCAACCATCCTGTTAAACTGTGCTGATACTCCATGGTTACGGCCGACGCGATCATAAGATTGACTATATGTATTAATTGAGCCATTTTTGGCACACATATGTATCTCAACATGGAAATCAATGTCATATTTCTTCCGTTAACAGTATATGTATTAAATGAGCCATTTTTCTTCCCGCCATTTCTTCCCGCCATTTTTCTTCCCGCCATTTTTCTTCCCGCCATTTTTTCCCGCCAGTTCTTCCTGCCAGTTCTTCCCTCTAGCCATTTCTCACTATATATATGTAGGGTTGGCCTCCATTGTCATTGCACATCTCTAGACTCATATCTGCAACCTCATCACTCTTTCCCATGGCTTCCACCGTAGCACTAACCCCCAGGGAGGCGGAGGCGCTTTGCGTCTCGAACTACCCATGCCCGCCGGGCTACTGTGTCCCCGTCGGCTGGATGCTAAGTGCCGGAGGCGTGCCGGTTCCTCCTGTCCCTCTAGGTGTGGCGCGCCGGATGGCCATCATGAACCACTACTACTTCGAGCTCACGCCGGAGCAGCGGAGGAATCCCAGATGGCATCCCGACTATTTCCCTACTTGGGAAGCCTTCTTCGGGGATCGGCGTGAGAGGTCGCTCGCCAGGCACGAGGAGGACGGCCCACCTCCTCCGAACTTCAATGAGGCCGGCCGTCGGCTATGGTGGCGCGGTCGGACTCTCCAGAGCGTCATGGCCTACGACACTGCCGCCGACTCTAACCCCCATCTGCGCTACCCTCAAGTCCAGCCCACGCGTACTCAGCCTTCAAGGTTCAATTACGGCGACCCCAACGACGACCGCGACAACGGCGGCAGCGAGTACGACGACTACAGTGGCGAGTATTACAGGTGTAGGCAGGAGCATGACTGAATCACTCCAACATTCTGAAACAAGTTCGGCCGATTGTGACTTAATCTGGCCATGTATCTTAACTTTCAGTTCTTTTATGTATCTTAATTTTCAGTCGTGCTTTATGTAACTTACTGTTAGTTGCATTCTGTATTTTAATTCCAGTTTTATCTCATTCACAAAATGACCTATCTCATTCGACGTTTCTTGGCTTTCGGGTCAAATGACCAATGTTATGGCTAGAATCTCGGAGAGCAGGAAAACCAATCATGCGCCCCGCTCCAAGTGTTCGACACACGGGATGCTCCTCCCGTAAATGATTACGAGGAAGAGCTACAAAGAAAGACCAATGAGATGGGGATGACTTACATTGCATACTTGAACATCATGGGAGACAACTTGCCCAAAGGCGATGCCAACCCCATACAGCCATGGAAGTATGGGAAGAATCTCGTCAAGAAAGAGGAGCTCAAGAATCTACCAACAAAGATGCGAAGATTGCACAAGTGGTACCTTGATTTCTGCAAGACGAGAAAGGAAGAATGGATCACGGCGCATACAAGAGATTAGATTTTCTTATGCAGAGACGACGCGATCACCTTCAACATTCAAGAATTGCATTTTCTATTCAATCAGAAGGAACTCGACAAAGCTGCCATCAGTCTTTATTGTGTGTAAGTACTATTTCTTTAATTTCTATCTCATCTCATTCAATTCATTAATTGCATGTATATATATGCTCACCATATATTTATATATATACTATTATGCAGGAAAAAGGATATGGAATGCATGAAAGGAGGCCCTTTTGACATTGGGTTCGTTGACCCAAATAGAGTTCATGAACAAGTGGTAAGAGACAAACCCGGGCAAACAGAAGATTTCTTGCTAAGGTCTTTACTGAGACAACAAACCAAAAGGGAAATACTATTGCCTTACAACTTCTCGTGAGTACTGTTACCCTCTCTTGTACATATTCTGTTTCGGCTTACTAGATGTTAAGTTTAACTGATGATGAGTTATGCGTGCGTAGATTCCACTTTATTCTGCTAGTCATTCGACCTGACTCAGGAAAAGTCCTTGTCATGGACTCGTTACAAAAAGAAAAAGAGCTATGGGCAGACTTTAGAGAGATGCTCCAGAGGTAATTTCAATCATATTATCGCACTAGATCGGCAACTTTCGTGACACCAAGTAATTGATTACTCCTTCATCCATTTTATTTGCCGGACAGGGTTTGGAAAAGGTTCACGGGCAGAGCCGTGGGTGAATGGTCAGAAGAACTAAAATTTGTAGACCAAAATGTAAGTAATACTAGCTAGCTAGGTCTGCGTATCTCTTTGATTCTGCTTCCAATTCCATTATATCATGCTTTATTGATTATTATTTTGATTGAACTCTCTATTCTCGTAAAGTGCGTGCATCAGGGACCCGGCAATAACTTATGTGGGTACTATGTTTGCGTGTTCATTCGCAACACGATATGTGCGACGGGCCAAGCCGCAGTAGAACAACTTAGAGTAAGTAAACATAGTACACAACATTATTTTATTACCATCAATTGTGTTGAGTTTTATTCTTATATATATATATATTGACCCCATTCTTCATATATATTCAGATCGAACGGATGCGGGACCAACTCCTACCATTTGACCGCATACGAGCCATTCAAGAGGAATTGGCGGGGTTCATACTTGATGAGGTCGTCACGCCTGGCGGAGAACTCTTTAAATGTCCACCAAAATGAACGTTGTATATATGCTTGAACGTGTTTGTCTTGTACTTGATGCTTCAACGTTTACGGAAAATACCACACAATGACAATGTTTGTGTATAATAATAGTTGCTTAATTATTCATGTACTCGTATGTACCGATGATGATGTATGTGTATACCGCTCCCGATCGATTCCCCATCCCCCCTCCCCGTCCCCGTCGCGCCGCAGAAATACGCCCAGAACGGGGCAGGGGCAGAACTCTGCCGCGGCAGAGATTTAGGCCGTTTTCCTGCCGCAGCAGAACTCTGCCACAACAGAGATTTATCTCTTTTTCCTGTCGCGACACAGAACCTTTAACACCGGTTCGTGTTACAAACTGGTGTTAAAGGGAGGGGGCCTGAGCGCTGCGGCGGCCCCACGTGCGTCACCCTTTAACACCGGTTCGTATAAGAACCGGTGTTAAAGGGGGGCTCTAACACCGAAACCTCAACAACAGTTCTACAACCGCTGTTAGAGGGCCTTATGAACCGATGTTAAAGGCCCCAGTCTGCACTAGTGATGGCCTGCGCCAGGGGTAAATCCATACTAGCGCTGGCGAACTTTCCTTATTCGCCGGGGGTATCTTAAGATACCTCCGACAAACTGGATTGCACCGGGGATAACACATTACCGTCGGCGAGGTGGTCGCCGATGAATAGAAATTCGCCGGCGGTAAGGTTTTCCCTAGTAGTGATAACACTGTTGACGTTTATGGCTTTATTATACAGTACTAGTTGAATGCATGTGCGTTGCTATGGTTAAAAATCCGAATTGTTACCATTATTAAGAATTCGTGCTCTTCCTTGCTTTTGACATGTACAATTTCATTTACTATTTTTTTTTTCAAATTTGAATACAATTTTGATGTGCCACTGCATCAATCACAACAAAAAGTTGTTCCTAAATAAATTAGGACCTCACGTGCCTGGACTATGCTCCTAATGTGATTGATGACCCAACATTTTGCGAGATAGCCGTGGACGCCGAGCGTTGTAAGATGCATAACCTCGAGCCACGCAAATGCGTAGGCTTTGATGAGACAGACACTGGGAGGAGATTCTACATGTGCCAGATTGAAAATGTAGTAATTTATTCCATTTTGATACATCGAAAACGTATCTATAATTTTTGATACTCCATGCTTGTTTACTATCTACTTTGCTTTGTCTACACTTTGAGGTGTTTTTATATCTTTTATGGAACTAATCTATTAACAAGTTGCCACAGTGCCAGTAGACTGTTTTCTTCTGTTTTTGGTTCCAGAAAGGCAGAAAATCAATATTCTCGGAATTGGACGGGACAAAAGCCAAAGTCAATATTTTACCATGGGGGACACGAAGTCCAGAGGAGAGACTGAGAGGCGAACCAGGGCCGCCACACCCCCCTAGGCGCAGGTGGGCCCACCTCGCTCCTGGGTAGGGTGTGGGCCCCTGGCCGTCTCCCAACCTCGCCTCTTCACCTATAAGAAGCCCCTGATGCAGAAATCCTAGGCATCCGATCAAAACTCCATGAAACCTTCTGTAGCCGCCGCCACCATCGTTCCTAGATCAGGGGGGATCTGAAGTTCTTCCCGGCACCCTGTCGGAGGGGAAATCATCCCGGAGGCCTTCTTCTCCGGTATGAAGCGTGAGTAGTTCCACCTTGGACTACGGGTACATGTAGTAGCTAGATGGTTGTATCTCCTCCTTGTGCTTTCATGTATAGATCTTGTGAGCTCCGTTCATGATAAAGATCTAATCTATTTGTAATCATGCATGTTGTGTTTGTGGGGATCCGATGGATATTGATATTACTATGTCAGATAGATTAATGGTTTTGTCTTTATGATTCTATCATGTCTGTGTTGTTTGTGATCTTGCATGCTCTCCGTTGTTAGTAGCTATCTTGGCCAAGTAGTTGCTAGTGACTCCAAGAGGGGGTATTTATGCTCGATAGTGGGTTCATGCCTCTAGTTTCCAAGGGAAGTGATAGAAATCTCTTCGGTTGTAGATATGTTGTTTCTACTAGGGAGAAAACAACGGTCTCTTGTTCATGAAATAAGTGGATTGTTTACCTTACACAGTTTTCTTAAAGCAGTTGTCTGTTGCTTGCAACTTAATACTAGAGGGGGTTCGGATGATAACCTGAAGGTGGACTTCTAGTCATAGATGCGGTTGCATGGCGGTTTATGTATATTGTTGTATTGCCCAATCGAATCTCATATGATCCTTTTGTCTAGTATTGCATTGTTATGCCTAGCTCAGTTCCTGTCAATTGTCCTACTGTAATTTGTTTACCCTTCATGCCATGTTGTTTATCTAAGGAGAGCACCTCTAGTGAACTATGGACCCCGGTCCAATCTTTACCATTGATAAATCCTCCACTGTTACTTGTTTACTTGCTGCAAACCATTACCTTCCACACCATATGTTTAATCCTTTATTACAGCAAATTAGTGAGCTTGACAACCTCACTGATTCGTTGGGGAAAAGTTTTGAGTTTGTGTTGTGTAGGTTTCCACGTTGCTGCAACACCTTTGAGACGTTTCCTTCCTCCTTCTGGTTCGATAACCTCGGTCTCTACTGAGAGAAGACTTGTTGCTGTGCTCATCACACCTTGCTCTTGGAGTTTCCAACGAAGCGCTCCCAATACCGGGCGCCATCAAGTTTTCTGGCGCAGTTGCCGGGGAGGCCAAGGACGTCTTCACAAGGGGAGTCCTCCACTTCCTTTCTCTTTACTTTGGTTTTAGTTTGCTTAGTTTCTTTTGCTTGGTTTTGTTTGCCTCTTTTCAAAAATTCCAAAAAATTAGTTTAGCTTGGTTTGCTTTCTCTTATAAAAAAAACACAAAAAAATTAGTTCCTACTCTAGTTGCTGGTCTATTATTGCCTTGCTTGGTCATGTTTTCTATCAATGGATGGTTTCTTCGAAATTAGTTCTTATTGGCAAGGTGGGTTCATGGAAGAACAAAAGTATTATTATAAGGAACACCGTTTGTCACAAAAAGGGAAACACTTATGGGAACAAATTGATAAGTTAAATACTATTGCTAGAGACGTGTGTTCTACTTATAATGTTACTTATTGCTTTGATAAAGCTTGTTGCTGCAGGAGGTATAAACACCTACCTTTTCAATGTGAGTATAATGATAATGTTACCATATCTTCTTATGTTAAAGGAAATTATGACTTTTATGATGTGGAACAAAATGAAGAATTCATTGCCTTCAAGGGTGCATTTGAACTTGCTAGTTTGTTTGAAAATACTGATGATGCACCTTATGAAAATGAGGTTTGAGAGATACTTAAATTTTGCTTTGACAATTACAAGGAAGAAAATGGCTATATTCTTGAATATTTTAATAGGTGCTTTCCACAAATGGAAGAGACTAATGCCTTCTAAGATCCTATGGAAGAAGAAATTGTTGAAACTGGAAGCTCATTAGATGAAAAAGAGGAGGAGAGTGATGAAAAAAAGGAGGAAGAATGGATCTACCCATGCCTACCTTCTAATGAGAGTAACTCTTTATCTCTTACATTATTTGATTGTCCCCCATGCTTACCAAAGGAGGATGAATGTTATGTTCCTATGAATTCTTTTGAAATATCTGCTATAGGTAAAACTTGTGAAACTAGTTATGCTCATGTTACCTATGATAATCCTATATTTGTGCCTAACTTCGAAATGCATGGTACCAAAGAGTTTTGCTTAGAAAATGTTTATGATAAAGCTCTAGATGATGGTCCTATATTGAATGATCAGTCTTCTTGTTATAAAATAGTTAAAAGTGGGTTTGATTTTAATCCCACTATTTTTTAGCTTGATAAGAATTATGTGTCTGTAGATCATGAAAAGCATGCTTTATGTGATAGATATATTGTTGAATTTATTCATGATGCTACTGAAAATTATTATGAGAGAGAAAAGTATGGTTGTAGAATTTTTCATGGTATTGAAACACCTCTCTATGTGCTGAAAGTTTTGAAGTTACTCTTGTTTTATGTTCCTATGCTTGTCACTTTGTTCTTTGTGAATTTATTTATGTATAAGATTCCGATGCATAGGAAGAGGTTTAGACTTAAATGTGTTTTGAATTTTCTTCTTGGATCTCTCTTTTACTTCAATTCATATTTCTTATGTGAGCATCTTCTCAAACTATCAAGCCTAACTTAAAGGCGTTAAAGAAAAGTACTTGTTGGGAGATAACCCAAGAGTTTCCTTGAGTAGGAAGTTATTACTTCAGTAATGACCTCTCCTTATACTTTTTGTTTGCTTTTTGTGCCAAGAATGACCTCTAAAGAGAGGGAAGTAAGATTTGGGAGTTGCTGTCCCAAAACAGATTTCTATCCTCCACCAAAAAAATCATGAGGAGTCTCTGTAACTCGGATTGTGCTGCAAATTTACGAATAAATCTCCCAGTATGTTAGATAACTTCCGTTATTTTCGAAAAAATTGGTTTCTCTCTACTGGTCTGTTTTGACAGATTTCTGCCATTATTTGCATTTGCTTCTTATTGATTCCTTTTTTGAGTGCTCTTTTGGGGAATTGAGCTTTTTGAAGGAGTTGCTACAGTATCTTGAGTTTTTAGTGAAAAGTCTTGATGTTCCAAATCTTTGCCTAATGGTCTATTATCTTTTGATTACACTAATGTTGCTAATCAAGATTGTGTGAAGTTTTGTATGAAGGAAAACAATTTAGGTGTAGAGAAAGAATGATGTAATGAGATGAAGAATGGACAAAATGTCAAGCTTGGGGATGCCACCCCGGTGTAACCCAAGAAATATCCAAGAGGTACAAGCGTCAAAGCTTGGGGATGCCCAAGGCATCCCCTTCTTCATCAATAAAAAGCTCAGGTCTGTCTAGACACTTTGTTTTTATTGTTTCATGCACAGTTGTGCTGTTCTTGGAGCGTCTTAGTTTTCGTTTGGTTTGCTTAGTTGTTTAGTTTGCTTGAATAAAGTAGTTTAGACCCCATTCTCGCTATGTTGTTGCAAATAAGTTGCTTGATGTTGGAAAGGAGTAGAAAGTTCTTGCTTGATAAGTGCAAGAGGAGCTTGCATTGACTGTGACTTAGACTTTAGCATGACATGCTAGGTGTTGTTTTGACCTTATGCTTAGTGATTATTGCTGTAGCATGTCTTGTTCCAAACAATTGGGATTGCTTAGTGTGGCTTAAAAGAATTATGTGTTGTTTTAGCATACAAAAGCATAGTATTGTGGTATTTTCCTTTGATGCTTTGTTTGGGTTGACTTGGTACATGCTCACACCATGTTATGACTATGAAAAGTCACTATAGCCTCCATGATCATTTAGTCCTTAACTTGTAGTACCACTCTATGCTTTGATTAGTAATGTTTAGTTGCTCTACATGATTATGGCCGTTATTGCTCTTTTAGTTGGTTGCTCCCAGTCTTTTGCTAGCCTCCACTTGTATGAGTAAGTTCTACTCATGCTTACAACTCCCAAGAAACCAAGTTATTCCAAAGTGTCCACTATAAACTCCTATGCATGGTGTGTTACACCATTCCAAGTATATTCTTGTTTTCAGATGTCTTCCAATTAAAAAGTATTTTGTTATGTGAAAACTTAGTGATTAAAGATCTCACGAACTTGATGGCACAATTTATATTCATTGCCCCTAATAAACTTCAACCATTGTGTCGTCTATGTTGTATATGCTTGCACTTATACGTTAGAATTAGTAGAACCGTGCTATCACAGGGAACGTTTTCAACATTGCACTTATACTTTGTACACAGTTGATATCATTCTCTTTTGTCTATGGATATCACCGGTGCGAAATAAAGAGGGAGCTTGTAAGTCCATGGAGTTATGTATTTTGTGTTAGAGAAAGCCTAGGCCGCTAGCCTAAGCCATGCCTAATCATGGTGGAAACTTACAGAATCACCATAATGAGCTATCTATGAAGCATCCTCAATAAAAAGCTATGCATATAGTAAATAAAAAGATCGCTGAGATGCTCATTGTCTGCTTGCCTTGTCATTTTGGTTATGGGATAGCTCCTGTACCATGTGCAAGGGGTACCCCGTTGGCGGTTCTCTATGATACGCATGTACTTACAATGACAAGAACTTATAGGTGACTAAAGTTGAGTAGCATGAGGTGTGGCCCTCGTATTTAAGGGACTTGAGATTACCAACTTATACTTTGTCAAGTATATACTCCATAGTTTGTTCACTTTAACCTTAACCACTTCAAGATTCTTATGACAGGGGCAATGAGGGCTGAAAGCTAACAAGTACCATAATTTTTGGAAGCTCTTTTTGAAACTTTAAATCCCTGCTTCCCTTTGTAAAGGGCCTTTCTTCCACCATTATTTGAGTCTCCACCTTCTACTTTTAGGCACCATTAAGAGAGCATAGTTGCCATTCTCTGTGCAGTGTCCCAAAACTTATTGATTGATGCATATTGTGATATTACTTGTTCTTATGCTAATTTTTTCTAGTCACCCTTGTGAACTTTGAAGGTGTCCTATGCATCTATTTGCTACTCTATGAGGGACAATCTGATTTCCACTATGCCATGTTTTCTGTATGTGAAACAAACAAACGTTTTTCAACGCATGTTATTTATGATCTTTGTTTGTAGCATTTTATGTTGCATGCATAGTTACTATGTCCTATTGTTAGAACTCCATCTTTCATGCACATGTTTAGAGTTCTTTGATCCCAACTTTCAATGCTTGCAGATGGTTTGATCTTGGTTTTGACTGTGCATGTCTCCTCAAAAATTATTCTGTTTTTGGTTCCAGAAAGGCAGAAAATCAATATTCTTGGAATTGGATGGGACAAAAGCCAAAGTCAATATTTTACCGTGGGGGTCACAAAGTCCAGAGGAGAGACAGAGAGGCGAACCAGGGGCGCCACACCCCCCTAGGCACGGGTGGGCCCACCCCACGCCTGGGTAGGATGTGGGCCCCCTGCCGCCTCCCGGCCTCGCCTCTTCGCCTATAAAAAGCCCCCGATGTAGAAACCCTAGGCACCCGATCAAAACTCCATGAAACCTTCTATAGCCGCCGCCACCATTGTTCCTAGATCGGGGGATCTGAAGTTCTTCCTGGCACCCTGCCGGAGGGGAAATCATCCCAGAGGCCTTCTTCTCCGATATGAAGCATGAGTAGTTCCACCTTGGACTATGGGTCCATGTAGTAGCTATATGGTTGTATCTCCTCCTTGTGCTTTCATGTATAGATCTTGTGAGCTTCGTTCATGATCAAGATCTAATCTATTTGTAATCATGCATGTTGTGTTTGTGGGGATCTGATGGATATTGAGATTAATATGTCAGATTGATTAATGGTTTTGTCTTTATGATTCTATCATGTCTGTGTTGTTTGTGATCTTGCATGCTCTCCGTTGTTAGTAGCTTTCTTGGCCAAGTAGTTGCTAGTAACTCCAAGAGGGGGTATTTATGCTCGATAGTGGGTTCATGCCTCTAGTTTCCAAGGGAAGTGACAGAAATCTCTTCGGTTGTAGATGTGTTGTTTCTACTAGGGATAAAACAACGGTCTCTTGTTCATGGAACAAGTGGATTGTTTACCTTACACACTTTGCCTAAAGAAGATGTCTATTGCTTGCAACTTAATACTAGAGGGGGTTCGGATGATAACCTGAAGGTGGACTTCTAGTCATTGATGCACTTGGATGGTGGTCTATGTATATTGTTGTATTGCCCAATCGAATCTCATAGGATCTTTTTGTCTGGTATTGCATTGTTATGCCTAGCTCAGTTCCTGTCAATTGCCCTACTGTAATTTGTTTACCCTTCATGTCATGTTGTTTATCTAAGGAGAGAACCTCTAGTGAACTATGGACCCCGGTCCAATCTTTACCATTGATAAATCCTCCACTGTTACTTGTTTACTTGCTGCAAACCATTACCTCACACCATACGTTTAATCCTTTGTTACAGCAAACCGGTGAGATGGACAACCTCACTGATTTGTTGGGACAAAGTCTTGAGTTTGTGTTGTGCAGGTTTCCACGTTGCTGCAACACCTTTGAGACGTTTCCTTCCTCCTTCTGCTTCGATAACCTCGGTCTCTACTGAGGGAACACTTGTTGCTGTGCTCATCACACCTTGCTCTTGGGGTTTCCAACGAAGCGCTTCTAATACCGGGCGCCATCACATTTCTACACCATCCTATTTGAGCATTCTCAATTTGTTACTGCCAATGCACATTTCTGAATTTAGATAGCTTAAACAACTGACCTAGTTTAGTTTACCTACATTTGTTTTATTCTAACAACTCAAGCTATGTGCCAACAACTCAAACTTAAGCATCCAAATTATTTTATCTCATAGTTGAATTAAATGTTGGTACTGACAGATAAAGGAATGAAATGTTGGAACTGACAGACATAAAGAAATACATTATCTTAGTGTACAATGCTTATACCTATGTTATGTTTAATTTGCAGCAAGCAAGCAACTGTGGTTTCCAGTCTTCGATAAATAAAGAGTGGCCTGCCACTCTCAATAATGCACTAAGCAAGTTGTGGTTAATGTATGATGACTGTAGTAGCACTATGATGTTTGAGAGATATGAGAGAAGGAGCAGTGAGTTGTAGGAGCAGAAGTACATACAAGCTTTGAAGAATGAGGTTGAGGTGCTAAAGAATGCAAAATAAGAACTAAAGAATGTGTTAAAATCCCAAGCTAATGTGTTTAGGTTCAAACAAAAGAAGCTAGAGAATGAAAGAGATGCCCTGCTGGAAGCGAAGAAGAAGTGGGAGGCAAAAAGAGCTTCTCAGAATGAAGAGAAGAAGAAATGGGAGGCAGAAAGAGCTATCCAGAAGTAAGAAAATAAGAAGATGGAGTATACCATATATGAAATGTTTCAGGAAAGTGATGTGAACAAAGTAAAGCTGAAGAAAATCAAAGCTATTTGTGACAAGTGATCCTTTTATTACTGTAATGTTTGTTGGAAATATCTGTGTAATCTAAGCTTTGAGTTGTGGAACCATTTTATTACTTTAATGTTAGCTGTGTAATGGTACTTTGAATCCTTTTGTTAAACATTTATGTAATTGTACCTTGAATCTTATGAAATGCTTTGGTTTAGCTGTTTGTGTCTTGGATTTGAAAAAGAAGTCCCTTTATTTCTTCTTGTTCAGCTGCATGTGCCTTGTATTTCAAATTAAGTACACCTTTTTCAAAGGATGCAAACTAAGATGAAAAATACATGATGCAAACTAAAGATGAAATAAAGTACACAATTATCAACATAGTCTCACATAGTTTTGCACATATAGTTTGCATATTAACTAGATATGTCTTACACAGTTTTGCAACATAGATAGATAGGTTCAACACAAATACATAGGTTTAGCACAAATAGATAGGTCCAACACATATTTAGCAACATACATAGATAGGTCCATCATTTGAACTTAGAGACATAAATTACTCTGCAACATTTGAACTATCAGCAACAGGTTTCTGACCGTTCTTCCTATAGTTGCCATATTTACCAGCACTAAGGTACCTTGCATCTTCTAGGTAGGCTTGAATGTCCTGGAAGATACTATGGTGCTGGTAACATTTGTTGTTGAAGATACTGGCCTTGGTGGTGTGAAAGGCCTGAGACTTGGTGCACTACTAGCAGAACCTAGACTTGGTGCACTTCTTGCTGCTGGAAGCCATCTTGCTGGAGCACTAGGAGCTAGAATTGGAGGCCTTCTTGCTGGAGCAGTAGGAACTGGAGTAGATGAAGCAGTAGGTGCTGGACTAGTTCTTGCTGTGGTAGTATTGTTAGCACCAGATTATTGAGTCTAGTCCTTCCTGCTAGCCTGATACAAATGCACAACAGTTAACAATTAACATAATAACTAGTAAACAGAAAAACAAGAACAACTAAGAGCTACTAACCTGCTGATCATCTTTTCATACTTGCAGGCATGGCCTCAATGCTACCTGACAGCTAGTGTACCTATGACCTACTAGCTTGCAGTTACTGCAAGTGATATATCCCATTCTAGATGTATCCCTAGGGGCAGGTACCTCAAATTTTCCTTTCCTTCTCTTGGTCTGCTTCCTTCCAGGTTTCTCCCTGAATACAGGTGGGTCTATGTCTGGTGTGTCGGTCCTAGTCCAATCTTTAGGGCCAGGAACAGGGTAGATTGTATGCCTGAATGTCTCAATGTACATGGGTTTTTTGAAGAAATCATGTACATAATCCTATGGGTGTTGCTGCACTTTCATGATAGCTGCAACTGCATGAGTGCAAGGAATCCCTGTAAGATCCCATTTTCTACATCCACATGTCTTGTTAATCAAATTGACAACAACAATTCTGCCACTTGAACTTGTAACTTGCCATAGACCAATCTCACTATTCTGAGCATTGCAACCCCTGGACCACCTCTTGGCCTCTGCAAGCTTCTCTGTGTATAATGGAGTTATCTCCCACCTTGATGCTGCTGCTTTACCCCTAGTGCCATTGTACTTCACCATGAGTTTGTTTCTTACTCCTTCAAGCATTGTCCTAATTGGATTGTTTCTCACATTCCGGATCATCCTATTGAATACTTCATTGATATTGTTCACAACTAGGTCTGTCTTACATTTAGTGTCAAACAGGTGTCTTGCCCATGTCTCAGCTGGAATTTTCACTAGCCACTCATATGCCTCTACACAGTCTCTCTTCATTGTTTTCATTGCCAAATCAAACCCATTCTTTATGTAAGAGTAGATAGCTGCATCCATATATATTTTTAGTTCTGGGCCCCTAAAGTCTGTTGTCTGGAAGTTGGCATAAATATGCCTGAGATAGAATCTCTGTGGAGAATTTGGAAAAACTTATGAAATTGCTTTTAACAGTCCATCCAAAAGTTAATTTGGGAGACAATTACAATAAATCACATATAATCTTCTATCAGACATAATATAATAGAATTAGGAATTTTCCTAACCTTTTGCCTGTCAGAGATAATGGTGTAGTAACCAAATTTGCCAGATTCTCCAATGCAGTACCTAAGCTGAATTAGGAACCAAAGCCAGCTAGCCTGATCTTTCTTGTCAACTACACCAAAAGCAATTGGAAAGATGTTGTTGCCATCTCTCCCAGTTGTAGCTAAAATTTGCTGCCCAGTTGTCAATTTGATGAAACACCCATCTACTCCTACAATTTATGACAGTGAACACATGAAATCCATAAATAAGACTAATACATAGATGTGCTATATGTAACTTGTAAGTATTACCTATGAATGGTCTGCATCCATTGAGAAAACCTTGGAGTGAAGCATTGAAGCATATGAATAACCCATGGAATCTTGGGTTAGGGCTAGAATGTTCCACAAGCTCCTTGGTTATCACTACACACCTGCTGCCTGGGTTGGTCACTAATATAGCATTCAAATAATCCCTCAACCTAGTATATTGTTTCTTCTGATCTCCAATGACAGCAGCATATGCCTTCATTCTAGCTCTGTAGGCTTTGCTCCTTGGCACTTCAACTTACCATTGTCTATCAAAGTGTCAACACAAGTATTGGGGTCTGTCCTTATTGCCTTCTCAGACTGAGCTGCTAGCCAATCAATGCTCACCTTTGTGTTCTCACCATGAGCTATATGCAAGTATGCTCACACTTGAATTTCCTAATGCAAAAAGTTTGCTCATTTGCAATCTTGGAGGCTGTCAAGTAGAACTCACACCCCTGTTTCTTGCCTTCATCAGTGCACCACACAATGATCCTATCAGGAGTGTTCCTGTGAAAGTGGTAGTTCCTGAGCTAGGCTATGTGGTAGTTTCTGAGACCTATTCTAAATTGGTAAACATCTTTGACGCTTGATGCAGAATTGCAAGTGTGAGTCTACTCTGTTGGGATCATACCACATCCTCTTCTTCACTTTCTTTAACTTTCTCTTCTTGCCACTTGCAAGTGTGTACTTCTGGACTGCCCCATCATCATCACTATCCCCTATATCAGTCTTATTTACCTCCATCTTGTTGTAATTTCAATTGCTATTGTGGATTTGTACTTGTATTCATCCATATACGTGTACTCCATTCATATGCTTATAATGTTGTTGATTGCGTGTATTCATCTATCTTGTTCTGTGCGAGATGGAGAAACCCTAACAATATTATGATATGAAATAAAGATGATCTATAAGTTTGGTCTATGATTAAGCGTTGGTTCTCTCTAGATATTATATGAAGTCGATCATGTAATATTTTTTTCGGAACTAAAGAGGGGATTACTGTTGGTTGTATGATAGTGTGTACAACGCTAAGTGACATAACATGCTGGCATGCTATTTGTATGATCAAGGGGATAAGAAGAGATTCACTAAGTTCATATCAATATCCATGGAAAAAACGTCAATTGTGAAGGCTCAAAGTGTCTTGTTTATAATCACTAGAATAATTATCTGGGATGAAATATCAGATGGATTGTCCGTGATCATCTTACACTTTGAAAAAGAGAGAGTATTAATTTGGTCAAATTGACCATATAGGCTCTAAAAGTAAAATCTTTTGCCTCATGTAATAAAATACAGACTCTCTGATGTATTGAGTAACGAGCCCATTAATTCTCCTCGTCCTTTTCCCCTTAAAAAAAGAGAAAGTCGTCGGTATGCATGATTCTACTCAATCAAATAAATAAATAAATAAATAAATAAGATCAGTTGGTTGCTCTCCATTCCTCCTTTCCCTTACTACCATTTCTTCATTCTCCACTAGCTGTGCCATAGAGTAGTAGTAGCAGCAGCATATCCACCGGATCAGCGTCCGATCTGCGCCGGAGACGGCGGTCAAAGATAGAAATCCCATCTCCCGTGAGCAGGTTCACCATGTCGGCCACCGCCGGCCAGCCGTCAGGGTCCGCCTCCGCGATCGTGGCCGCTATGTGGAGCGGGCATCACCTTCTGAAGATCGACGGCTACTCCCTCACCAAGGGCGTCCCCACCGGAGACAAGATCGAATCCCGCCCTTTCGCCGTTGGCGGACATAGATGGCACATCGATTACTACCCTGCACTGCCGAGCACGCGGACTACATATCCCTGTTCCTTGTTCTCGAAGACATTGTTGCCATGGCGGTGAAGGCGCAACAGAAGTTCTCTTTTGCGGGCGAGGTCAAGGGCCAAGCTCCTTCACTGGGATCATCAGCAGAGGTAAATCACTACTCTTGGCAGCAGGCCATGGGGATTCATGGTTTTGTCAGAAGGGCAGACCTGGAGGAGTCGGAGCATCTCCAGGACGATTCTTTCACCGTCAGGTGCGATATCGTCGTCATCAGCGATTACCGGGTTGAGGATCTGCCCGAGAGCACCCCTCCACCCTTCGTCTCTGTGTCCCCACCTGACCTGCACCAGCACCTCGGCGATCTCCTCAGGACCGAGAAGGGCGCCGACGTTGTTTTCGAGGTTGCCGGTGAGACCTTCGCAGCGCACCGGTGCTTGCTCGCCGCCCGGTCGCCGGTATTCAGCGCGATGCTCTTTGGCGGCATGAAGGAGGGCAACACGGTGCACATACATGACATGGAAGCCCAAGTGTTCAAGGCGTTGCTCTGCTTCGCATACACTGACTCCTTGGCAGGGACGGCAGAGGAAGAGGAAGAGAAAGAGGACGAGGTGATGTTCCAGCATCTGCTTGTTGCGGCAGACAGGTACAACATGGAGAGGCTCAAGAGTGTGTGCGAGGATAAGCTCTGCAACCACATCGATGTGTGCAATGTGGGGACTATCCTGGCGCTGGCTGAGCAGCACCACTGCGACGGCCTGAGCAAGGCATGCTTAAGTTTTCTCGGCTCCCCGGCGAATCTTAGAGCGTTTATGGACAGTGACGGCTTCGATCATCTGAGCAGGAGCTGCCCTCCTGTTATTAAGAAGCTGATTGCCATCTTGTCATTTGTTTCGTGATGCCTGTTGCGCTAGCAATACTCCTGTTGACTAATCAATTGTGCTTTGCTCCCTGCTAATCTAGATTTATCATCATGTACTCCAGTTATCTTGGATTATTGGTATATGACTGTCAGACTATCAGTCCAAACATTCAATAGAATACGGAGTACTACATACTGTCACTTTTCTTGTTTCACCCTACAGATGTCATGACACTTGTCTATAGAAACAATTTTTCAAGTAAAATACGAACCTAAAAACAACACGAGCATATTGGCATGGGCAGACGGTACGGGCAAGCTTCGCCCGTATCATAGGTCATTAAACCATCTGTAGCTTTTTTTTCGCTTTCTCTCTTTTCTCTGTAGCTTTCTTTTGCTTTCTCACTTTTTGCCAGGTGTGAGAAAAAATCATTTAAATAACATTTATCATTTAAAAATATTATATTACCGTATAACATGATAGTCTCAATTGATATATTCACGAAAGGATCATGTCAAAACAAGGACAAAAGGTGTGCGCGAGCGCAGCGAAATACCAAAAACCCTACTTTACTCTCATCACTCAGCCTCGAAAGCCTCCTGCCCTGCCCCCGGGTCGCCTGCTGCGGTGACCCAGCATACCACTTCATGATGTAGTATACTATAGTCGTTGACATAACACCAATAAAACACCGTTCACTAGTATTACATCCCTCAGAATGACACAACAGAAACACAGCGGGTCCAATATATGGCTAAAGGTTACAATTCACTCTTTACATAAGATCTAGAGAACACTCTAGGTTAAAGAGAGAGAAATAACTTCTTACTGAGAAGAATCAAAGATAAGCAACGCAAGAACTAGTATACTATTAAGTCTAGTATTCTGGCTAAGAGGTTGGCATTGCTGCTATTGCAATGCACTACAGAAATAGGTGCTTTGACTAGAGATTATATTCCTAACTAATCAGTAACTTCGTCTTCACTTGAGTTGAGTATATGTTGTCTTCCTTGTCTTCATTAAAAAGCTGTAGCTTTTGCTGATTCCTGGAGCATAACTTGATGTATACATCTTATTAATGGCTTCAGAATCTAGCAAGGGTTAAGAAGATACTTTGAGTACAAGCGTACTCAGCAAATTCACTAGAAAAGGAGTGTTTGATGCACTATAACTATAACCACAGACCATAGGTCGTAGGCAATGCAAGTTTTCATAAACATTTCTTCAAAGGTTGCTTTTATTCTGAAAAGCTATGTCCATCAGCCTTCACGGGTTTACTAGAACTTTCATGGAGTTCCTTTCCCTCCGCGTTCGCAGCTCCTTCCCGGAACAGGGAGTAACAAGTTACAGTTTTTACACTCTCTAGAGCTGCGTTACCCATGAGAGATCAACTCTTTGTTGCACAATCGGGCAGCTTATTCTCGTCCACAATTCCATGATGTGGGGCCCAGAAGATGATCCAAGCCAATCACTGCCCCCTTCGCGACCTCGCATGCCTCCTTGGTGTACACCATGCCCACATAAAGAATTACGGTAATGGTTTATACAAACCGTTAGATGTCAGAACTATCGTGGGACGATGAGGGTTCCCACCCATATGCTGCATATCCTCTATGAATTACCAATTAATATGCACGCTATGAGGATAACAGCCACGACCTGCACATCCGGCTGCATGCGGGAGGAAGAAGATACAGCTGACTTCTCCGTCCCATTCCAAATCTCATGGTCAACGCGTAATAGCGCAAGAATCACTGGCGACATTGGTTGTTAAGTCCTAGGTGATATAGTTCTGAACAGTGGTATCCCAACTGTAAGATTTAATAGATTAGTTGATCACCCTGGATCAGTAACCAATAGTTCACATTATTATCGAAAATAGTGTTTTTAGACCTTTTTCAAATGCAGGTGATAACAACACTGGCTTTGTAAAATACTTTACAGAAAATAAATAAAGGACATGAGCAAGTGTGAACTTGCCTTTTGTGATTGCAAGATTATGCACTCATGGTCTTCGAGTCGGTATAAGATCCAAAATCTGAAATCAGTATCATTGGTCCGGTAAGGACTAATGTTTAAATAAGCAATATGCTTTTATGCATAAGTAATGTGATGCACGTTCTAAACGCAAATCCTGGGGATAACGTTGTCCTAGGGTTTGGATTCCAGAAATGGTTAGCTTGGGATGTGTGGTTCTTTTAGATAAGTTTCATATTTGTGCTTCTATTAGAGTTTATGAGTGGTTGTGAACAACACATATGTAGTAGTAAAGTCTATATACTTATGACATACTAGTTAAGATTGCTTATACAAGAGTTCTGGTTTGAAGTGGCAAAAAGAATAACCTTCGAAGAAAAGGTTTCTGTTTTAAGGTTTAAACAAACTTTGTGGTTAGTTAGTGGTGGTTGATATTATTTGTTTGCTTAAATGTTTTGGCTTGAGTTGCTTTATAGCTTAACTACTTCAGACCAAAGTTAACTATAAAACATATAATAATTCTTATAGTGTTATATTAAGATTCTGTAGACTAAAGTTAACTTTAAAGTATAGATAGTTTTTAAAGTATCATACTTATACATTGGTATCTTGTATATCTGAAATGTGTTATTTAAGTTACTTAAGAATGTTTATTCTGTTACTTGAGTAATGGTTTCTTGATTTTATAATAGAGTAACATCCTTCGTCTTTTATAAATAAGTAAGTATAGTTTATAAATCCAACATAATGTTACTTAACTACTTATGGATTTATATAGTGTTTTAGTAGTTTTTGTAATTTGGTGATTAATATGGTTTAGAAAAGATTTGATTGTTTACAAGTTGTTCTTTAAGGATTTTATTATTAGTGGAATTCTTCTTAGAGATAATCTTCATTTAAGGTTGTAGATCCTTCTAAACTAAGAACATTTATAATGTTTTAAACCATTATGGCATTATATTATTAATATTTAAGACTAATAATATTTATTAGACGTATTTGACTCATTTTAGGAATATTAATAAATTTTATTTATCTTTATATGAATTATTAATGAAGTAAATAAGTTTAAATTTGAGTTATTAAAATATTTAATTTTTTATTTACCTCAAAAGGAGATTATTAGATTTTTAACATGTAAATAATATTTTTGTGATCATTTTGGTATATCAAATTTATTTTTGTGATTTATAAATAATAAGATATGATTTTTATAATTCTTATTACTTTATAATTACTTAATAAATAATAAATATTTAATTAAGTGAAATAATAATACATGATTATAGTTTTAAATTAGAATTCTTATTTTTCTAAGATTTTTTGTATTTTATTTATATTATTAATATTTATTATTATAAAAATATGAATTATCAAAGTTTTATTACTTATAAAACCTTTATTAAATAATATTTATTTAAATAATTATCACAATAATATTTTATAATAAGTTAGTGGTTGATTTTATTTTTCTACAAATTTTCATATATTATATATATTTTTCTGAATTGTAAATCAAAAGTTATTAATTAAACAAAATTTAATAAAAAAATTCTAGAATATTATTAATTGAATTATAACATTGTATTTATTTCTTAACAAATAATACCTTTTACACCACACTAAGAGCTAGCCTTAGTCACTGAGTTGTGGCCATTGTCCACCTCACCACACTGTGTAAAGAAAATTCATTTATTACCGACCCTGCCTTGACCCCCAGTCAATGACATATGGGCCCAAGGACATGTCATCAGCCACGCGGGAAGAGACCGGTCAAACGAGCTGACGTGGCTCGATCATGAGGTAAGCATGACGCAGCGATGGAGTCATCACCACCACCACCATCGGTGAGTGGTCACCGGCGACGATCTATGGCGCCCTAGCAAACAAAATGGATCTAGTTCGAATCAGCTCAACCTACTGAACCTAAAAGTGTCGTCGCCGCTCGGAAATGTTCATCGGAGCATCAGCTCCGACGAGCTCCGGCGGTGGCCGACGGTGGCTTACGGTGAAACGACGATTTACAACGAGATCGGACGATTCAAGGATGTTGGAAGGTTCAGGAACTCACCCTAATTATGATTGAGTGGTCGGCGAGGACAGGCGTGGTCGGAAACGAGCTCCCCGAAAAGGATTCCGACAAACTGCTGCGAAGGGGAACAACCAAATTCACCAGCTCCAGTGCTTCCCCTGATGCAAGCTTCTACCCCGAGAATCTACGGAGGAAGGCGCTTCTCCATGACGGCTCAAAATGGTGTGGGGAGACGTGGTTCAACGGCGAGAGGTGGCTCCGGTGAGCTAGGGTTCCGGTCCCGCTCGCATCTGATAGGATAAGGAGGAATTGGAGATAGGGATGGAGGCAATGCGTCACGGTGGCCTTCTTATACCCTCCTGGCAACAGCGGTGAGTATCTTGGCGCAACGACGACGATGACGACATCGGGCGACGGCGATATCCGCCAGCGAGTTGTCTGTGTGCGTGACGATGACGATGGTGACTGTTTTGCGGATAACCCCCTGGCTATTCTTTTGGCTTAACCCGCGGTCCTCTCCTGACCCCACTTGTCAGTCACATATGGAAAAGAACTGGGCTGGTTACTGGGCTGTTGTGGGATGCACAGGGCGTCAGATAGGTATAGTGGTATTAGGCCACGACCAGGTTGTGTTTTTTATTTGTTTTATCTTTTTTCTATTTTCTGTTTTCTTATTCAGATTTGAATTTGTTTTATATTTTGAACCTTTCTTTGTAGGATTTATTTGCTGGATATTTGCAACAATACTAAAATACATTTTGTATCATTTGTGAATTTTTATTATATCATCCTTTTGTATTTCTTTTGTTTACTCAATATGAACTCCTTTTTAATAGTTTGTAGAAACTTTTCTTATTATTTTTCTCTCCTATTTTAGTTAGGGATTCTTGAATGATATTTTCTTATTTGTTTATAAACTTAACTCAAGTTGGCTCATAGTTTGAATACAAACTTTTATATGTATAATGATCCTATATCTTTATTGAATGCATGAAATATAAAAGACATTGATATAGTTATTACTACTCCCATTGATTTGGAAAATGTCAATGTATCTATTTTATTATGATAAATAAGGAGGTTTAGGATTTCAAATTATGATTACTACCCTTGGCTTTAGGGTTTTGTATAAGCTTAGATTCCTTTTAAGAGTCAAGATTTAATGACTAAGCATATTACCTTATGTATATAGTATTTGATGAAATCTTCCTTTTTAATAGAAAGTTGTAATTAGAGTGTTTTATAGAAGTGAATTGATAAAAATATACTTAAGCACATATAGTTATGATGGTTGGAATTAACAGAGATGTGCTTATGTGATTTGCTATAGGAAAATATTTCTATAAAGTGTTATAGACATCAGATGATGGATCAATAGTATGAGATGGATATTATGTTTGATTTGAGATTTAGAGTTGATTGCTTACGAAGATTAAATAGGAAAATGATTTATAACATATAATTATATTTCACAATCTTGGATCTCTAATTAAGGAATTCCTTTCCTAGATATAACACTTCTTTCTATCCATCATTAGGGTTAGTATAATGAGCTTACTTATTAAAATCTTCTTATTCATATATCATTCTTCTAAACTCATGGATAAATCCAATGAGTTTGATACAAAGGAATTTTATAATTTGTTCATATCCTTGCTTGGTTGTATTTACTATTCTACTGTTGATAATCTTTCATCCAACCAGTAGTCCCTTCAAACTCTTCTTACAATCTTCCTTAATCCCCCATCACTAATCTTTATCTAAAGTTGACTATCCTTAAAGATGAACAACACCACTTTTCTGACTCTATGCTATACTAGCTTTAGTTGAATAACACCATCTTATATTTACTTAACTCTCATGACTTACACTTCAAACCCTAAATTATATTTATGTGGTTTGCAAAGACTACTCTAGGATCACTTATCTCTACTAAGGTTCCAATCATGTTCTACCCACCAGTATTACATATACTAAATATAAGCATTCAATATTGGTGGTCAAAGCATTACCATTATAATACTTTAATCATTTATTACTGAAGTTCTTAGTTGGCTAAGCAGGCTTTATCAATCCTACCTTTATTGTCTAGAAATTATCTTCTTAGTATCTTATATTGGATTAAGGTTATTAATGGATTATGCCCTCATTAGAAGATTTAAGTAGATGTTCTCATAAGATCAAATAAGAGGTCAAAGACTAATAGTTAAAGAATTTGTGAATCAATGGAGAATTATCCAACATTGATGAACAACAGATATTGAACTAAGTTCCATAAAGATTCTATAGAAAGAAAGATATATATATGTATATAGTGGATGATCTTGACTTAATCTCTTTCCAACTCCAACTCATCAAAGGAGTTTTTAAGGTTAGGTGTTACTATGATACTCAGGATGTATGAAGATGGAATTAAGATATAGTGGTTACATTATTATTATTTGTTTTATATCCTTAACTTGGTACTTATGAGTGAATATAATGAATACTATAACATGATCACCTAATGATCAAATATAATTCACATTATATTAAGGTTTAACTCATAGTACATTTGATCTACCCTTAGATCAAATCTCTCTTACCCAAAATGGGATTTTAACAAAGGTCTTATTGAAACTTATCGCAGTCAACTTGATGATGTACTTCAATTCCATCAAGCTAAGAGAAGCTTCAATCACTTTGACAAGTTTTGTTTAAAAGTGCGAAAATTATTCGTATTTTCTATGCATGAATGCAAGGCACACATCTGGGTTAAACTTATTTCTAGGCTCTAATGCTGGGATGTTACAGACTCTCCCCCTTAAAATAAACTTTTTCCTCGAAGTTCGCAAACTCTCATTCCTCGGAGTAAGAAATTGTCTTGCAATGGTTGCTATATTCTTCACTTCATGATGACCTTAAATGGAATTAATTGGAGTATTCCATAACCTGATTAGATATTCTAATCTAATTCTTTTTATCTAAAGATCAAACTTTATTACTAATTTAAATACAGTTTAGGGGTCTTCTGAAAAATAAGTTTTAAGTTTCTATATACCTGTGTTAGTAATCAAAAGACTACCCTTCTATTACTGTCATAGCATAGTTGATACTGGTATTCCTTCCAAAATTGGATTTGAACTCATTTATTCCATACCCATTAGAATTCTTATTCGCTTCCTATGTCTAATTGGAAGTTCTCTATTATTTCTTAAGATTACTTAAGAGTTGTTTCTTTTGGGATTAGTCGGTTAAATGTATACCTTATCATCTTCAGGTTTAAAACTTCTCACGATTTTTCATTAATCTTCCATTATTACCTATAGTACTTTCTTCATCCTTCATTCATAACGTCTACTCTCCCCCTTAGATTTTACTAATAGTCTTTAAATTACATACATAGAGACCATTGGTTCTTAAACTCGAATATTGATCTTGATTTAGCTTAGATTCTACCTGTTTAAGGTCTGATGAAAGATTATACGGTGTATCCACACAATTGTGGATATCCGAAGTAAATCTTCCAGCACTATATATCGTACTCCCTATTGGATATTTTCGCTGGGATAAATCTAACTTTGTGAAGCCTCTTGAGAGACGATCACCTTAAAAAAATTATACTTCCTGAGGTTTTACTTAACTTAGGCCAAATTTAATGCTCTTTATGCAACCTTTATGATAATCTGATTAACTATGTCAACCAAATACCAGCTGCGGACAGATAGCAACTGCGGTTTAGAATGCCGGCAAGGGATTAGGTACCCAAGGCGGAACATTCAGAGTGGTATGTATTATATTACAGTTTCCAACCTACGAGTTACATTATCTCTGAATTTTCAGAGCTTGAATACCCTTTTGGTTCTAAGACATCTTCTTGGTACTTTTTCATGATACTTCCATGAACTTGATACAGCTCTCCATTGACTTCTTAGCATCCTACCTACTTTGAATGAACTTTCAATTTATCATAGCTTGTTACTCCTTACATCTCCTCTACCATGCTTTCTTGCTAAACTGGACAAGAATGTGACTTATGTTCTATCTATTCCCCAAATGGTGTAAATACCCCTTTTATCATGCTACATCATTCAAGTTAATCTTCCTTATGATCTTTGAAACTCGTCACTCCCTTACACGAATTCCCGTTTCTATCTAGGTCTATAACATCAAGTAATAGCTGGGTGTTACATCATGCATTTGCACACCTAATTAAACTTCATGTACAGATCTAGTCAATCAATAAGAATCAAAAAGATCCAAAAGTCGATAAACAACAAAACATATACCATGTATTACACATAGGTTTTAAATAATTTACAAATGTACTAGATGTTCCAACGGTTTGCTCCATACCTATTTACACAACTATCTTACAAGAACTTCTTGTTCTTGTGGATATATCCTCACTTATTTTGGCAAACCCTTCAAACTACAATATGCATTACCCTCTATATACATTATTCAAGCCCGCATCTCTTGGGATGTTGTTTCTCTCTCACTTTCATCTTCCTCTAGTGCTTCCTGGAGTTCCATCCATGATGACGTGAAGTCCTACGACTGCCTTCTGGAGCATAGGAGCATCCAGGAGGTGCGTATTCTTGATTAGAAGTACCGAGACTGAGATTAGTCATTGAAAAATGACTAGAGTTGGCGTAATCTTCCACCGAATAGTCCAGGTTTTCTAGCAACGCTTTCTCATAGTAAGTTGTTTCCTTAGATTTTTCTTGGATCCAGTCATATATATTGGTATAGTAGTTATTGGAGTACTCTTCTAAGTTGATTGGATTTGTATTACCCCCATATGGTCCATAAGGCTCTCTACGGGTATAGTTGGTCTCTTCTTTAATACATGTATCACAAGGTATAGGATTTCCTATGTTTCTACCTTGAGATTCTATTTCCCATCCGTACTTGTTAAGCTCAGGATTACTTGGAATAACTTTATTCCATTCCTGTTGTTCGGAGTTATATTTGGTCCATAGGTCTTCAGGTGGCTTGAAGTCATTCTGGTAATAGGCATAATTTTCTGAGTTTGGGTCATCAAACTCAGTTTCCTCGAACACTTCTCCTGAAGGTATGTATTTGGGATGCCTAGCTTCTTTATCTAGCTTCTTCCTACGAGCCATTGCTTTATCAGGATCAGTAAAATCCTCAATGACCGTATCCAGCTCCTGAACTAAAACTTGGTGAGTGTTATGATAAGTGTTTAGCAAAGACCGATAATGATCCATATACTCTACAGCTAGAGTTGGTTCAGCTTGGACTAAGGTAGAGTGATCTAACTCATGCTCTGAGTTTGAGGTTTCATGTGGTATAATGGTGTGAGTACTACCTTCTAGAGCTTGGGATTTATGTTCTCGGATCATGGTTATGCCTGCTGCTATGGCAATCTGATATGCAGATGCCATTCACCTTGCCTCTCCTGCTAGCATTTCTCCCTTAAGTCCTAATTTCTTGGATAACATGATCATGACACGGTATTTAGCTAATACCTTCCCATCATAGTAAGTGCAAATCTTGACCAAAAGTTTGGATTCACATTCCAAACTCCATAGAAGTTGTCAAAGATTGTCTGTCCAATCCCCTCCGTAGTCATCCAATGTCTTGTTCATCACTTGAACATTCCGGGGTGGATATCGAGGTGCCATGTGGAACTGTGGATAAGAAATTATCATCAGTCACATAGAGTTAAAACTCTTGGGTAATGATTGTAATTTCAATCATATAAAAGAGTTATCGCACTAGTAACATAACAGGATTATTCTCAAGTGAATATCCCTCATATCACTAGAGAACTCTTCATTATTGCTAGGATGTGTTCTACAGGTTCTACCCATTTACTCGGTTTCCAAACTAAGGTCAAAGCATATGCTCTGATACCAATTGCGGTGACCCAACATACCACTACATGATAGTATACTATAGTCGTTGACATAACACCAATGAAACACCATTCACTAGTATTACATCCCTCAGAATGGCACAACAGAAACACAGCGGGTCCAATACATGGCTAAATGTTACAATTCACTCTTTACATAAGATCCAGAGAACACTCTAGGTTAAAGAGAGAGAAATAACTTCTTACTGAGAAGAATCAAAGATAAACAATGCAAGAACTAGTATACTATTAAGTCTAGTATTCTGGCTAAGAGGTTGGCATTGCTGCTATTGCAATGCACTACAGAAATAGGTGCTTTGACTAGAGATTATATTCCTAACTAATCAGTAACTTCGTCTTCACTTGAGTTGAGTATATGTTGTTTTCCTTGTCTTCATTGAAAAGCTTTAGCTTTTGATGATTCCTGGAACATAACTTGATGTAGACATCTTCTTAATGGCTTCAGAATCTAGCAAGGGTTAAGAAGATACTTTGAGTACGAGCGTACTCAGCAAATTCACTAGAAAAGGAGTGTTTGATGCACTATAACTATAGACACAGACCATAGGTCGTAGGCAATGCAAGTTTTCATAAATATTTCTTCAAAGGTTGCTTTTATTCTGAAAAGCTATGTCCATCAGCCTTCACGGGTTTACCAGAACTTTCATGGAGTTCCTTTCCCGCCGCGTTCGCAGCTCCTTCCCGAAACAGGGAGTAACAAGTTACAGTTTTTACACTCTGCAGAGGTGCGTTACTTTACCCATGAGAGATCAACTCTTTGTTGCACAACCGGGGAGCTTATTCCCGTCCACAATTCCATGATGTGGGGCCCAGAAGATGATCCAAGCCAATCGTTGCCCCCTTCGCGACCTCACATGCCTCCTTGGTGTACACCATGCCCACATAAAGAATTACGGCAATGGTTTGTACAAACCGTTAGATGTCAGAACTATCATGGGACGTTGAGGGTTCCCACCCATATGCTGCATATCCTCTACGAATTACCAATTAATATGCACGCTATGAGGATAACAGCCACGACCTGCACATCCGGCTTCATGCGAGAGGAAGAAGATACAGCTGACTTCTCTGTCCCATTCCAAATCTCATGGTCAACGCGTAATATACGGCGCAAGAATCACTGGCGACATTGGTTGTTAAGTCCTAGGTGATATAGTTCTGAACAGTGGTGTCCCAACTGTCAGATTTAATAGATTAGCTGATCACCCTGGATCAGTAACCAATAGTTCACATTATTATCGAAAATAGTGTTTTTAGACCTTTTCGAATACAGGTGATAACAACACTGGCTTTGTAAAATACTTTACAGAAAATAAACAAAGGACATGAGCAAGTGTGAACTTGCCTTTTGTGATTGCAAGATTATGCACTCACGGTCTTCGAGTCAGTATAAGATCCAAAATCTGAAATCAGTATCATTGGTCCGGTAAGGACTAATGTTTAAAGAAGCAATATGCTTTTATGCATAAGTAATGTGATGCACGTTCTAAACGCAAATCCTGGGGATAACGTTGTCCTAGGGTTTGGATTCCGGAAATGGTTACCTTGGGATGTGTGGTTCTTTTAGATAAGTTTCATATTTGTGCTTCTATTAGAGTTTATGAGTGGTTGTGAACAACACATATGTAGTAGTAAATTCTATATACTTATGACATAGTAGTTAAGATTGCTTATACAAGAGTTCTGGTTTGAAGTGGCAAAAAGAATAACCTTCGAAGAAAAGGTTTCTCTTTTAAGGTTTAAACAAACTTTGTGGTTAGTTAGTGGTGGTTGATATTATTTGTTTGCTTAAATGGTTTGGCTTGACTTGCTTTATAGCTTAACTACTTCAGACAAAAGTTAACTATAAAACATATAATAATGCTTATAGTGTTATATTAAGATTCTATAGATTAAAGTTAACTTTAAAGTATAGATAGTTTTGAAAGTATTGTACTTATACATTGGTATCTTGTATATATGAAATGTGTTCTTTAAGTTACTTAAGAATGTTTATTCTGTTACTTGAGTAATGGTTTCTTGATTTTATAATAGAGTAATATCCTTCATCTTTTATAAATAAGTAAGTATAGTTTATAAATCCTACATAATGTTACTTAACTACTTATGGATTTATATAGTGTTGTAGTAGTTTTTGTAATTTGGTGATTAATATGGTTTAGAAAAGATTTGATTGTTTACAAGTTGTTCTTTAAGGATTTTATTATTAGTGAAATTCTTCTTAGAGATAATCTTCATTTAAGGTTGTAGATCCTTCTAAAATAAGAACATTTATAATGTTTTAAACCATTATGGCATTATATTATTAATATTTAAGACTAATACTATTTATTAGACTTATTTGACTCGTTTTAGGAATATTAATAAATTTTATTCATCTTTATATGAATTATTAATGAAGTAAATAAGTTTAAATTTGAGTTATTAAAATATTTAAATTTTTTATTTACCTCAAAAGGATATTATTAGATTTTTAGCATGTAAATAATATTTTTCTGATCATTTTGGTATATCATATTTATTTTTTTGATTTATAAATAATAAGATATAATTTTTATAATTCTTATTACTTTATAATTATTTAATAAATAATAAATATTTAATTAAGTGGAAGAATAATACATGATTATAGTTTTAAATTATAATTTTTATTTTTCAAAGATTTTTGGTATTTTATTTATATTATTAATATTTATTATTATAAATATATGAATTATCAAAGTTTTATTACTTATAAAACCTTTAGTAAATAATATTATTTAAATAATTATCACAATAATATTTGATAATATGTTTAAGTGGTAGATTTTATTTTTCTACAAATTTTCATATATTATATATATTTTTTTGAATTGTAAATCAAAAGTTATTAATTAAACAAGATTTAATCATTTATTATATTTCTGGAATATTATTAATTGAATTATAACATTGTATTTATTTCTTAACAGATAATACCTTTTACACCGCACTAAGAGCTAGCCTTAGTCACTGAGTACTGGGCCATTGTCCACCTCAGCACACTGTGTAAAGAAAATTCATTTATTACCGACCCTGCCTTGACCCCCAGTCAATGACATATGGGCCCAAGGCCATGTCATCGCCACGCGGGAAGAGATCGGTCAAACGAGCTGACGTGGCTCGATCATGAGGTAAGCATGACGCAGCGATGGTGTCAGCACCACCACCGCCGTCGGTGAGTGGTCACCGACGACGATCTACGACGCCCTAGCAAACGAAATGGACCTAGTTCGAATCAGCGCAACCTACTGAACCTAAAAGTGGCGTCGCCGCTTGAAAATGGTCATCGGAGCATTAGCTCCGACGAGCTCCGACGGTGGCCGACGGTGGCTTACGGTGAAACGGCGATTTACAACGAGATCAAACGATTCAAGGATGCTGGAAGGTTCAGGAACTCACCCTGATTATGATTGAGTGGTCGGCGAGGACAGGCGTGGTCGGAAACGAGCTCTCCGAAAAGGATTCCGACGAACTACTGTGAAGGGAACGGCCAAATTCACCAGCTCCAGTGCTTCCCCTGATGCAAGCTTCTACCCCAAGAATCTACGGAGGAAGACGCTTCTCCATGACGGATCAGAATGGTGTGGGGGGACGTGGTTCAACGGTGAGAGGTGGCTCCGATGAGCTAGGGTTTCGGTCCCGCTCGCATCTGAGAGGATAAGGAGGAATTGGAGATAGGGATGGAGGCAATGCTTCGCGGTGGCCTTCTTATCCCCTCCTGGCGACGGTGGCGAGTATCTTGGCAACGACGACGATGACGGCATCGGGCGACGGCGAGCTCCGCCAGCGAGCTGTCTATGTGCGTGTCGATGACGACGGTGACTGTTTTGCGGATAACCCCCTGGATATTCTTTTGGCTCAACCTGCGGTCCTCTCCTGACCCCACTTGTCAGTCACAGATGGAAAATAACTGGGCTGGTTACTGGGCTGTTGTCAGCTGCACAGGGCGTCAGATAGGTATAGTGGTATTGGGCCACGGCCATGTTGTGTTTTTTATTTGTTTTATCTTTTTTCTATTTTCTATTTTTCTTATTTAGATTTGAATTTGTTTTATATTTTGAACCTTTCTTTGTATGAATTATTTGCTGGATATTTGCAACAATACTAAAATACATTTTGTATCATTTGTGAATTTTTATTATATCATCCTTTTGTATTTCTTTTGTTTACTCAATATGAACTCCTTTTTAATAGTTTGTAGAAACTTTTCTTATTATTTTTCTCTCCTATTTTAGTTAGGGATTTCTTGAATGATATTTTCTTATTTGTTTATAAACTTAACTCAAGTTGGCTCATAGTTTGAATACAAACTTTTATATGTATAATGATCCTATATCTTTATTTAATGCATGAAATATAAAATACATTGATATAGTTATTACTACTCCCATTGATTTGGAAAATGTCAATGTATCTATTTTATTATGATAAATAAGGAGGTTTAGGATTTCAAATTATGATTACTACCCTTGGCTTTAGGGTTTTGTGTAAGATTAGATTCCTTTTAAGAGTCAAGATTTAATGACTAAGCATATTGCCTTATGTATATAGTATTTGATGAAATCTTATTTTTTAATAAAAAGTTGTAATTAGAGTGTTTTATAGAAGTGAATTGATAAAAATATACTTAAGCACATATAGTTATGATGGTTGGAATTAACAGAGATGTGCTTATGTGATTTGCTATAGGAAAATATTTCTATAAAGTGTTATAGACATCAGATGATGGATCAATAGTATGAGATGGATATTATGTTTGATTTGAGATTTAGAGTTGATTGCTTACCAAGATTAAATAGGAAAATGATTTATAACATATAATTATATTTCACAATCTTGGATCTCTAATTAAGGAATTCCTTTCCTAGATATAACACTTCTTTCTATCCATCATCAGGGTTAGTATAATGAGCTTACTTATTAAAATCTTCTTATTCATATATCATTCTTCTAAACTCATGGATAAATCCAATGAGTTTGATACAAAGGCATTTTATAATTTGTTCATATCCTTGCTTGGTTGTATTTACTATTCTACTGTTGATAATCTTCCATCCAACCAGTAGTCCCTTCAAACTCTTCTTACAATCTTCCTTAATCCTCCATCACTAATCTTTATCTAAAGTTGACTATACTTAAAGATGAACAACACCACTTTTCTGACTCTATGCTATACTAGCTTTAGTTGAATAACACCATCTTATATTTACTTAACTCTCATGACTTACACTTCAAACCATGAATTATATTTATGTGGTTTGCAAAGACTACTCTAGGATCACTTATCTCTACTAAGGTTCCAATCATGTTCTACCCACCAGTATTACCTATACTAAATATAAGCATTCAATATTGGTGGTCAAAGCATTACCATTATAATACTTTAATTATCTATTACTGAAGTTCTTAGTTGGCTAAGCAAGCTTTATCAATCCTACCTTTTATTGTCTGGAATTTTTTTTCTTAGTATCTTATATTGGATTAAGGTTATTAATGGATTATGCCCTCATTAGAAGATTTAAGTAGATGTTCTGATAAGATCAAATAAGAGGTCAAAGACTAATAGTTAAAGAATTTGTGAATCAATGGGGAATTATCCAACATTGATGAACAACAGATATTGAACTAAACTAAGTTCCATAAAGATTCTATAGAAAGAAAGATATATATAGTGGATGATCTTGACTTAATCTCTTTCCAACTCCAACTCATCAAAGGAGTTTTTAAGGTTAAGTGTTACTATGAGACTCAGGATGTATGTAGATGGAATTAAGATATAGTGGTTACATTCTTATTATTTGTTTTATATCCTTAACTTGGTACTTATGAGTGATTATAATGAATACTATAACATTATCACCTAATGATCAAATATAATTCACATTATATTAAGGTTTAACTTATAGTATATTTGATCTACCCCTAGATCAAATCTCTCTTACCCAAAATGGTATTTTAACAAAGGTCTTATTGAAACTTATTGTAGTAAACTTGATGATCTACTTCAATTCCATCAAGCTAAGAGAAGCTTCAATCACTTTGAAAAGTTTTGTTTAAAAGCGCGAAAATTATTCGGATTTTCTATGCATGAATTTAATGCACACATCTGGGTTCAACTTATTTCTAGGCTCTAATGCTGGGATGTTACACCTGCCGAGGGAAGGTAGACGACGACCGAGCTCTTGGGGTCGCGGCCGAGTCGTCCAGGTCCATCAGCAGGTCCCTGCCCACTCGGTCCAAGAAGAAGCGTGGGAGCGAGACGGGGAACGCCGAGGGCCGGGGTCCCAACATAGGAGCCTTTGGCGTATCGCCCCATGTCCCGAGAGGGAGAGAGGGTCGACCTACAAAAAATTGCCCACTGCCTGGGAGATCAGGGCCACAATCTCCACAGTCTTGGCCTCCAGCAGAACCCCGATCAGGTGAACCCAAACCTCCGAGTGCGTGGCCGTAGACTCCTGGTCCGCCAAGGAAGTCCTAATCGAGACCTTCAGCTGGTGGATTAGGATTGTGAATGAGGAGCCATAGGCACGCATGCGCATGATCGCTACTGAGAGGAACGACACTGCGAACTCTGTGACCTTGATCTGAACTGGCCAGTCATGACCTGGCAACACATCACATAGATCCTCGTGGATCAACTCCTCTGTGACCTTGATCTGAAGTGGATGGTCCTAAGCGAGAATGGTCACCATCGCCAAAGTCTCTAGGACGGTCATCTGGACCCCTCCCATATTGATGTAATATAAGCCCCATCCACCGCGTGCCCGTAATACTCCAGGCACTCCCGACCGCGGCGCGGAGGAGCCGGCATGGGATCACCCACAACCACGAGTAGCGCGGCCAAGGGCTTTTTCTTTTTCTTGGGATTCTTCTTTTTCTTATGGGCACCCACGGATCCCAAGGCCCTGCCTCCGACTGTCTCGCCGCCGCCTGCGTTGGGCATGACAGGGCATGTCCCTTCACGCCAAGACGCTGCATCTCCGCGGCTAGCAAGCCCCTGCTCCTCCTGGGCTGGCCCTGATGACCCACAAGTATAGGGGGTGTATCATAGTACTTTCGATAAATAGGAGTGTCGATCCCCCCGGCGCGGTTGGCGTGCGTCTACCACCACCTCTCGTAGCATCACGCGGCCGACACAGACAAATTCCCCCGGCGCGGCTGGCGTGCGTCCACCACCACCTCTCGTGCGTTGAGGAGGACGGGCGACCGGCCGGAGTAGGAGAAAGCCGGCTGCTTCCTCATGCCTGCATCCCGGGAAGACAGAGGAGGATCTCACCTGCCAGTGGACGGGCGGGGCTGCCTCCAGCAGCACACACACACACTACTAGAAAAACGATTATAGGTAGATTTTAATTATGTGGCGCATATAGGAAAAATGCTCCACTAAAATTAATTCTATGGCGCATATAGCAAATGCTCCACATAATTTTTGCAATTCTATGGCGCATATAACTATATGTGTCACAGAAAGTGAGAATTCTGTGGCGCATATAGGCATATGCGCCACATAATTTATGTGGGCCTGACCTAGCACATGGGCAGGCTAGAATTCTGTGGCGCATATTCTGTGGAGCATTTGTCGTATGCGCCACAGAATGTGCGAAACAGATCTAAAAAAAGGTGGCATCCCTACCTACCTGTCCCTAGTCTGCCCAAACCCTAACCCTAATTTCCACCCATGACACCCACCCGCCGCCGTCAGTTTCTCAAGCACTCGCGCGCATGCAGTAGCTCTGCTACCCAACCCGCCTTGATCCCGTGTCGACCGCGCCCGCAGCGTGCAGCGCAGACCAAACCACCCCATGCCCACGCTCCCACCCGTACGCAACCAGCACCTACCCCGTAGCGCTAGCACACTCCCCACGGGGGCCCTACCGCAAACCCCTTCTGCACTTCTCGCGGTCAACCTTTCCGCCGAGGCCCACCCCGACCCCGCACGCATCGCACGCCTCCCGTTTCCCCACCTTCCTCGTTCGATACAGCGCCCTCCTTCCTCGCTTACCCTGTCGCCACCGGCGTGCCCTCTTAATCTCCCCGCCGCCACCATCGAGCTCCACCACCGACGCTCCTCTCGCCCGCGCCCGGCCCCGTCCCATTCAAAGGAGGTTGCAGAGGCGGTGGGGCAGGTTCGTGGCCGGAGCCTATGGTCGTCACCGGGTTGCAGAGGAGGCAGGGAAGGCTCAAGATCTTCGCCATGGTACCCTGAAGCCCAATCTTTGCTGCTGATTCCAAGATCGACATAGATCCTTGAAGAACGAACCGGACCCGGCGCCGTGCCAAGTTCTCCTTCACGGATCCAGCCGAGTCTGAACCCAAACCACATCAAATCAAGATCGTCGATCCGACATGTGTGAACCTTCTCGAGCCTCTAAGTGATGTGAAATGTAAGTTATGTGAGTGAGATGAACACTTAGTGAAATATATTTATACACTTATTCGGTTCTAAGTGATATGATTGATGAACACTTGTGAACATTCGTGCTTGTTGATGTATTATATGTGAACTGAAACATTTGTACTGCTGTGTATAGATTTTCTGTGTATTTTTGTCAAGTTTTGTGTATTTCCTGTAATATACCTGTTATATACCTGTATTTGTACCAGATTCTGAAAATTTCAAAATTCTGAAAAAAAGAATTATGTGACGCATATGAATATATGCGCCACAGAATATGCGATATAGAATTCTAACTTTAGTGACGACAATTTAACGGCGACCACTAAATGCGCCACGGATTTTATTTTTAGTGCGCCACTGATAACGTTTTTACTAGTACGTAGTGGCAGGGGAGGACGTACGGGCTCAAGAGGCCGGCCGGCGGCGCGGGAGCCGATTCAAAAAAAACGCTCATCTGAAAAACGTTACACGTATGGAAAACTAATTTAACAGTGAACGACAATGTAGGACGAGCTGATCGAGCTCTGAGATTGTGTGTGTAAGTAATAAGCTGTATGTAACACAAGTGATGTGAGCAGGACACATGACGTCATTGCATCTTTGTAAAACTTCACAGCTCTGCAACCCAATTATGATGCTTCCATGGTGTTGTTTCGTGCGTTGTATTTGGAACTAATTAACATATAACCTACTGAAGTAGTATAGATAGGTGGTATAGTAGCAAGCAAAAAAGGGAGATGATCACTGCGTGCCACACGCTATATATGTGATATATAGTTGCCATCCACTTGGTGTACTACTCGGTTTCTGATTTTCTTTAGTGAAACGACCACGTCGTGCATCGTCATCCTCTCATCCGGAGAGTCGCTGGAGCAGAGCAAACCCAGCTTAAATACAGACGGGAGGAAGCCATCGTTGTTCAAAGAAAGAGAGGAGCCATGTAGTAGCCGGCTATCGACGACCTGGACAAGGTCCGCAGGAAACGCCTGATGAACCCACTGCCTGAGGGTTACTTGTGCACCAAACATAGCATCGGTTGGTCTTTTTCCAGTGAAAACTTCAAGGAGCATGATCCCGTAGCTGAATACGTCGCTCTTCCGTGATGCTTTTCCTAGTGACCCGTACTCTGCTCAACAAAAACATAAACATAAATTAGGTGCACTATTTTATTGCAAGTGGAGCCATAACACTCCTATAACACTCCTAAACATAAACACCTGGTGCCATGTACCCAATTGTTCCTGGCATGCTTGAACTGATCATGGAGTTATCATCCAAAAGTAACCTTGCAATGCCAAAGTCCGCCACATGCGCCATCATCTCCTCATCAAACAACACGTTGCTAGGCTTCAAGTCACAATGCAAGATCAGCTCATGGTGCTCATGGTGCAGATAATCCATTGCCATTGACACATCGATCGAGCATGATTCCCAATCTCTCAAGGAACCCCAAACTTGATGTAGTTTGATACTGGTGTAGGAGCATATCCAGGTTGCCATTTGGCATGTAAGGAAGAACGAGTGCTCTGAAGTCAAGGTTGGTACATGTGTTGATTATCTTTATCAGGTTGCGGTGTCGCACCATACGAAGAACTTGACACTCGACATCAAAACTTTTGATGGCTTGCTCTAGATGCATGTCAATAACTTTTATGGCGACCTCCAAGCCACTGCTCAATTGTCCCTTATAGACTTTTCCAAAGCTTCCGGATCCCAAGATATTATCTTCACAAAAATTGCTGGTGGCACGTACGATCTCATGATAGGAGACTATACGATGACCTATGACATCAGTTGGTTCAACAAAAGCTTTGTCCTTTCTCTTCTTAATTTTCTTTCCGAACCATAGGTATAGGTAAATGGCAATGGCGCCAAACACTACAGGAAATGCTAAATAGGCCGACGGCTGGCCCCCGTCGGCGTAGGCCCTGTTCCCCGTCGGCGTAGGCTTGCCCGACGGGGGCCGTCGGCGTATGCCCGTCGGCGTAATAGGCCGTAGGCGTAGCCCAATAACCCGTCGGCGTATAGATTCCCGTCGGCCTAGGCCCACCTGGGGCCCACCTATAGCAGGTAACGGCCGTTAGCGCATGGTTCTATACGCCGACGGCAATACCGTCGGCCTAAGGGGACACGTGCCTCCCTTGTGGCTGCCTACGAGCGCGGATACGCCGACGGCAATACCGTCGGCCTAAGGGGACACGTGCCTCCCTTGTGGCTGCCTACGAGCGCGGATACGCCGACGGTTATGCGGTCAGCCTAAGGGGACACGTGGCTGCCTACGAGCGAGGATACGCCGACGGCCTGGCCGACGGCCTGGCCGTCGGCCCTACAGCACTGACGCCGACGGCAATGCCGTCGGGCAAAGGTTGCTCTCTGGGCCACACGCGCACTGACGCCGACGGCTATGCGGTCGGGCAAACTAATTACGTGCCATATGGTCTGTTCTACGCCGACGGCAATGCCGTCGGCTTAGTCCTTGGCAATTTTTTTTCATTCGTTTTATTCATTTCCTGCAAATTATATATTCCCAGATTCATCGTCAAAAGAAGACACAGGTTTCAGACACAGCACATGGACAAACATAAGATCATCATCGTCAAAAGAACATAACTAGATCATCCATACATAGGTACATCCTCATCCAAACAACATAGCTAGTACATCCACACATAGGTACATCTCTAAGTGCATCCTAACACATGCACATGCCTACACCTCCGGAGAGCTACTCGAGAGACCCATGTCTCCCCGCGTGAAGAAAGGTGAAGCTTGACGTCGAGTAGCCGCCGTCGAACCAGCACCGGAAGAAGGAGAAGTACCGCCATGACCACCACCACCGGTAGAAGGAGAAGCACTGCCACCCTCAACACGATGCAAAGAAGGAGAATCCCCGCCACCGCCACCGCCACCACCACCACCACCAGCACCACCACCACCACCAGAAGCACCAGGAGAAGCACGGCCGGTATGAACCGGTGTCATCGCGCGCGAGATAGTCGGCGAGGCATCAGGACGACCAAAGTGTGTATTGCCGGAGCATCCCGGTCCCTACATGTTTGAGGCAGATTTAGCAACCACCAAGACACAGGTTTGTTGTAACAACCGGTTTGGCAAAAAACTTACCGGGGTCCCTGAGTAGAAGGTCAAAGCATATTCGTCCTTGATGGGAAGATTCGCTGCGGCCCTGGCCTAGGTGGCCGTGGCGGTAGAGTGGCTCGCTCTCCAGTGCCATAAAACCTCTCCAAAAGCTGCAAGATAGTTTAGATATGAGGCGTTGCAGAAATAAAGATTCAAACTAGGGAATGCGAGACTTGCCATATTTTGCAAAAATAAATGTGGAAACTTACATCATCGCGTAACTCTGCCCACTGCTCGTAGGCCGCTCGGGTCTGGGACCACGTCTCGAGCGTCACCAAGTGTTCCGCAAAAGCGGCCTTGTAGGCCGCGTCCAAAACAGGCTACAATTTCAAAAACAATGAATCTCGTCAACTTAGGCACTCACGAATGACTTTCGGAAATATGATGGAAATGAGAAAAACTTACATCGTCGTTCGCTCGGGAAGGCCGTCGAGGCGGGATAGCGGGGTCGTCGGCGGTGAGGGTAGCCTTGATCCGCGTGAGGCTCAAAGCAGGAGTTCGCGGGATCACCCTATCGAGAATCTTGAAACGGCCGTGCTCCCGGCCGCGCCCCGCCACGACCACCGCTCTCTCATCGGTCTCCGCTGCTCTAGGATCTTCCACCTCCGGATGAAAACCAGTGAACGCCTCGAGGTAATTAGCACCATCCTCCTTGGCAGTGCCATAGAACTCTGGAAGCGAGGGCTGAGGCTGGGACATATCAGGCTTCTTCTGCTTCATCATTTCCCATACTTCATAGTCAGAACAAGGCCTCTCTAGATGTGTCTCCTGCATGGACAAAAAAATGTTATGCGTATCAAGTAGGATCACGAAGGGAAATAAATACATATTGTTCCATGTATACATGTAACTACCTCGGTGAATTACGCTCCTAGTTACAAGCCTGGATGAGCGGAAATGGTTGAAATAGTACGGTGGGGCCCAAATGCCACTCAAAGATAGACCTTTCGGCCGTCCCAAACATTTACAAACATCGGGACAAGAACGGGCGGCGTAATCGGCAGGAGAAGGGATCAACTACATACACAAATGAGTATGTATGCAAGCCACCATACAACAGTACATCAGAGCCATTCCATCTAAAAGAAATAGAAATATTGCAACGCCATACGGCAAGATCCAAATATCCTAGATAGATATAATAGTTTAGCATATCTCCTCATACATCAAACATCAGAGTATCAGGCGGAAGCGGCAAACAAGATCCGAGTACGGATAAGAAGCAAATCGGCATAAGATGCCCCATACATAAACACATCCCGCCCACAGATCTCACGGATCCCCGTTCCCGGAATCTCTACACCGAATGATCGTTGCCCACATCGTCCGTCTCCTCCACCCAGTATCCATCTTGCGAGTTTACCTGTTCAGCTGAATCAAACAATTTATCGTGTGAGACCCTAGGGGTACTCAGCAAGACTTTATGCCTCTAAAGGGGACACAACCTGGGGTGACGCAATTGCAGCAAAAGATAAACCCTAACAATTCTATAGATACTCGCTAACCATCCGCCTAACCAAAGATAGACGGATGTCCGTGAATTAACAACAACAGTTATAACAGTAATATCAACAGATCCATCCTCCTCCTCGCTTACCAACGAGGAAGCGGACGAACACCCCCATCCGTTGGCAGTTTTATTATCCATTCCATGAGTGTTGCACTATTTACTAGTCAGTTATGTAGTCAAGTTAAAAGCGGTACTTTAGTTATGCTTGTCTATGATCGAGAAACTGTGCTCCAAGTCGTCCATAACCGCGGACACGGCTTTCAGAAAGTTTTACCCGGCAGGGGTGCACAAATAGCAACACACACTCGATCAACCTCGGAAAAACCAAATCAAAACCCAACGAGGCATTCACGACAAAGCAATCATAGGATTCAGAAATATTTCAGGGGGCCACCCCATTGAGTACACCCGCAACAAAGTTAGCCGACTCCGAGACGGACTCAAGGTTTGCGCCAGTGGCTGTAAACGACTGGGAACCCGAAAATGTGACTGGGCTTGTCGATACCGCGAAAACACTCCGCGACCTAAACAGTACAGGTGCAGTACCTCACACAATTTTAAATAAAGCAGTAAAGCATGGCATAAGTACAGGATAGTAAATAAAACCTCAAACTAGTTTGTGGCCCCAAGAAATAAGAATGAATCAAGCTCTGGCTCAGGGGGGTCTCATAATCCTCCCGGATGTGGATAGCGCGAATATTCAAGGAACAGGAATCAAGTACTCGGGGTCCTACGGGACACAAGTGAGCAGGAAAAACCAAATAGCAGATATTGCTCACCGGTGCCACTTTCATTAGTTATCCCATACTACTCAGGTTAAGTTTTTTAGGTACCTCGTTATCCATCAGACACTCACATACCCCACACATGCTGTTCTACGACTCGCATGGCTCAAACAACTCCTGTAGTAATGGCTCATGGGATGGAGGAACAAGCTTCGGTGGGGTTTAAAAGTAAAGGCTTTGCAATACTTGGGATTCAGTTTAATGCGATCGCGACTCAATGATGCAAGAATAAGATAGAGGCAATAGGTACTATATGTATGCAAGCATGTGGTAGTGCTTGCCTGGCAGCTCAGTTGAAGCGAGAGAAGGATCTGGGTAGTGCTCCTGGGTTTCTTGATATATCCCCTGCTCAGCGTCTATTCGAAGAAGAACCAAACAAACAAGGGCCAACATAAATAAAGTGCACAAGCATAAGAATAAATGCGATAAGCAAACAATCATGCCATGATGAATGATGCACAATTTGCATGGCAATAAAGTAGCATGGCATGGGTGAGGTATAGAATACAAGAAATAAACTTTTTATGGGGTTTTAATCAGAGTTTATACTCCAATAAGTTGCTGTAATCTTTATGTTTATATGATGCATGCTGCAATTCAGATCATGGGATGCATAAACAGAAAGGTCTCGTCGAGCTGATCATTTAAGACATATCATTTGTCAAATTTGGAGTTATAAATCAAAAGTTATTAAATAAATAAGGTAAAATGGCATTTTATTGTAATTTAAATCAACTTGTAATTTAAAGTGCTCAAACAACATTTGAAGGGCATATTTGAAATCCTCACATTTTTCTGATTCAAAAACATATATTACATGTTGAATTTGGAGTTATAATTCAAAAGTTATTTTAAAACAGATTGAATTTTGAATTTAAATTAATTTTGAAAAGTTTTAATTAAAACAGGCAACAGGAAGAACTTTTCTTACTCAGACCGTCCCAGCCATAGCCACTGACAGGTAGGGCCGCTGCTGACTGGGCGAAAACAGCGCAGAAAACCTCCTGTCACCGCGGGCTCGTCTAGCCACTGAGACTGCGGGGTGGGCCATCTGGCGTAGGCCCACGTGACAGCGGCGAGAGAGACAGAGGCTGACAGGCGGGGTCGCGATGGAGTGCGGGTTAGGTGTTACGAAAACCGGAGGGCTTTCCTGCAAAAAGCACACAGCGGCTGGCAGGTGGGGTCGGAGGGGAGCGCGGGTTGACGGGATAACATGGTGGGGGGTTTTCTGCAAAACGCGCCGCGGGACTGTGGATCTTCCCTGACGAACGACAACAGACGGAAAACAGCGTGCGGCGACAGAGCGCAGGGCGCGGGGATCGATCCCACGACGCGGGACACGCGCGCGGTGGGCGGAACCGCTGCGGTAGGTGTGGGCTTGGTGTCAGGAGGTTGGACGCGTGCTAGAAGAGGCTGGCGCAGCGGGGGGAAGGCTGCAGACAACAGCAAGCCCGGCGCACCGACGGCGCTCGTCCGGTGGCGTGGCGCGTACAGGAAATGGTGAACGGAGGGAGGTTGTCTGGGAGGTTCCGACGCTCACCGTGGGGGCGTCGGTGGAGGTGGTTCGGGCTGGGAGGCAGCCGATCGACGGCGATGCAGACGTTCCGGCGGGCTAGGGTTTGGCGAAGGTGGCGGCGGTATCGGCGGCTCTGGTGCCTCTCCTGCTCGGCTCCGTGTACAGGGGCGACGCTGGGGCTCGGCTCGGTCTTCCTCGACACCTGGACGCCGCGCCCGCCGCCTGGTACGGTGTCGTCGAGAGGAGGCCGACGGAAAGGTGGTGATCGGTAGTGGATGGTGGTAGGGGTAGACGGAGAGGAAGGGGGCGGCCTAGGGAGATCTGGAAGAGGCAGAGGAGAAAAGGGAGGTGGTGGTGGATAGCAGAGGGGGAGGGGAGGGTGCCGTGGGGGAGTGGGGAATCAGGTTGGAGATAAAGGTGGCTTCGGCCACCTTTGTCCTTCTCCCTCACGTGCTCGTCATGGGGAGGCTAGGCAGAGGCTGCAAGAGGGGGCCAGCAGAGGGGTGAGGCCAGGCTCGGCTCGTGGGGCCGCAGGGCAGGGAGAGGTAGCTAGAGAGAGAGAGGGGGTGTGGCATGGAGCTAGGGTTGGATGGAGCAGGCTCCGGTTAGGGTTTTTGGGTAGGGTTGGGGTGGTAGGTAGCTAGGTGGGGCCTGCATGGCATAGAGGAAGGGAGAGAGGCCGAGAGAGAGGGTGTGGGTAGCTAGGGTTAGCTAGAGAGGGGTGGCTCGGGTAGGGTTTTGAAGAGAGGGGGTGAGGTTGGGTGTTTTTGACAAGATCAAGCAAAGATCAAACAAGTTCTAGTCAAAGGAGTAGAGAGATAAAAAGGTGGTGAGGGTGTTTAGGGTTAGAGCATGGCCAAGGCAAGACCAACCAAGGGGTTTAGGGTTTTTGCATGCATCAAGCTAGATCATACAAGATTGGGTGGAAGAGGTGTGGGGTTTAGCAAACTCAACAAGATCAACAAAGAGGAGTGGAAGAGAGGGATAGAGATGTGGTGGTGGATTTTGGCAAGATCCTACAAAATCAAGCCAAAAGAGTGGTAGAGAGGGGGATGGATGATTCATTCAAAGATTCAAATAAAAACCCAAAAGACTAGAATGTGGTGGTTCTTGCATGGCCCATGCAATAATTAATGCCATGTTTATTCTTGTGAAAACAATAATATTAACATGGCATTATTCTTATGCATTCCCAAAAGTGGATTAAAGCCAAGCAAAAGAAGTGAAAGAATGCCCCATGTGGAGTAGATGGAGATGACCATATTTGAATAAAAATGGGACATGCTAGTGCGTATGTGCCACTAGGTATTTAGTAGCCCAAAAATATCCCAACATGATAATAACCCCAAAACAACACATATGAAAGCTAGAAAAAGGGTTCCACTCACAAGGCATGCAAAGGTGGCCATGTGGCTCTTATAAACCCATAATGTGGAAACAATATGGTGCATATATGAGAGCATGTGGAAATAGAATTGGATCCATCCCAACCCACATGAGCTAGAGGTAAAACCAAATAAGTTGCAATGCTCATATAAGATGGAATGGTGGAATGATGGGGTGATGACAAGAAAGGTGGTGGAGTGGAATAAAAGATATGCCCCTAACTCAACTTGGGCATTTAAACAATATATCAAGAACCAAATACAATATCAAGAGGCAAATACAATTTACAATGCATATGAGAGAAGAACCAACAAAAAGGGTTTTATATGATGCTCAAATGCAAGGTGGCATGATGACATGAGCATGATATAATTATGATGCAACTATTATGTATAGGAAGTAGCATTTATATAGACTAGTCTAGTAGCATTGCAATTGTTAGACAATTGGGATGCTACAACTCTCCCCCACTAAACAAGAATCTCGCCCCGAGATTCCTAGGGAAAAGAAAACAACACAAGGAGAGGCGGGTGTTCGAACGAAGGTGACCCTCATGTTCCCAAGTTGATGAAGAACGGAATGGTGCGACCACTACACCTTGCAAAACTTGCTAGACTTGTTGTGAGTCTTGCGTTTTGCTTGAGAAACAACGGGTTAGAAGAGTTGAAGGATTGTCGTGAGACAAGAAGGATAAGATGGGCATAGCTCCGGTTTTCCCAAGAATCATGATAAAAGACTAGAACCACTTGCGAAAGAAAAGGAGAAGATGATGTATCATGGATAAAGAAAGACACACCGTTAAGATTAAAGATTTACCGATACGAGAGAGGATGAATCTTTATCTCGCCGGAAGAAAAAGAGCTAGATTGGAGAGGTTTTGAACCACTACTACAATAGCATCGTATCTTCTCTCGGATGTGAGGAATGAAATTCGGAAACAATATTGCCTTCAAACAATAGAGTCCCTTGATATCACCAGGAAGATTTAGTTAGACATCGTCGGATTAGATTCTTGTTGTGCCGGTAAGAACCAAGGATCACGCGATTTAGGTGCGCAGATATAACTTCCAGAGATGGATGTGAAGCCAGATCATGGTGGAATCCCGAGAAGCAAAGAATATGGAGGATCTGGAGTTTATTGTAGAGATACTTATTGCTTTCTTTAGCCTTGAGGCTAACGCAATAGATTTGCGGCTGATGGCATCAACCATAATTGGCTTTACCACAGAAAAAGAATTGATGAAACAAAGAGAGAGATAGTTTCCTTTCATCTTGTTTGGGGATATCGAGCATCGGTAGAAAGACGAGGATAGAAAAAGGTTTGCGTTTGTTTCCACCAGATAATTGAGGATTTTTGCTCCGTGTAGAAAGGGTGAGAACACCAACAAGAGATTATTGATTACTTTCTTCGAAAGAGCACTCCGGAAAAACAAGGACGGAAGTAAAAGTATCAAGGGACAAAGGCCACTTCTAACTTCCGTGGAATGAGTGAAATCACATTAATTCACTAATTCAATGTACAAGAGCGAATGATAAGAGTAGTGGTATGGTAGCTACTCCATCCCGCACTCAAAGCATTACTCCGCACATGAATAAGAAAACCATGCAACCCAACTACCGAAACAGACTGAAGGTATTGACAAGAAGAGCTCATGGAACTCCGCTAGAAAACAAGGATAGATGCAAACGATTCGCCGGATTAAAGATAGATAAGGGTGATGATGTTGTCGTCATGTCTGAAGTACCAAGCCACCAGAAAGATCTGAAGGAAGATTACGGAGAAGAACTGCAAGATTCAACAGCTACAGAAAAGATAGCACCAACTTGAACGAAAGGAAACAAGATCTGGAAGGTCTTCATGGCCTCCGGTGGATTGAGCATAGACGATAGAGCGAGAGGGTTTCAAGAGATTACTTAACGAGATTGAGGTGAAAGATCTCCATGTTCTTCTTGAAATGATTGAGAGAGATTTAGCAGCCTTGAGGAAATCTTCAGCGGAACGACGATGATAACTTGCCAACAAGGAACAACTCCGGATTGGTTGAAGATGGAGGATGGAATTAACAATGGACTTGCTGATTCCAGAGTTGAAGTAATGGATTTAGCAGAAGGACGTGGTCGAGATAGGTGACTTCAAAAGTCAGAATTCTCACTTTGAGACTTTGCACACAGGCAGTGCTCACGAAGCTCGAGAGAAAGAGACACAGATGATCTTCCATGTCCTTCCATTGATATCGAATAGGCAAGCATATTATCAACATATACCACCATGGATTAACAAGATATTCCCAGAATATCAAGTGCAAAAGGCGAGAGAAACGAACAAATGCTTGAACACTTCCTGAGCTCAACGCTCTTAGAAAGATCAACATTAAGAGCACGGGTTCGTGTTGAAGAAGATGCACTGGAAGAATAGATTATCTGGTCCTTCTGAAGAAAAAGAGATGTCACCTGGTTCACATTGTCGATCGGATCACCGGTTACAAAGATAAAGAGATCTTGGATAAGAACCGATGATAGCTCATACCTTAAGCAAAGCTATCAGAGACGGAAAATATGCAATTCCCTCGTCTCAAAGAGAATTTTGCAGATATGGAGTTCAAAAAGATGTGCAGCATGATGGACAGATGATAGACCGCCGTAGTGCCTTGAGAAACTCCGGATTGCCAAAGATGCTTGAATATGCATAGATATGATCGCGGTGTACTCAAAATCACAGGAGTTAACCGTCACCATTTGGAGGATAGTGGTGATTGCATTTTCCATATTCCACTCAAGATACGTGTCATATAGCTATGCCGAGACCCAAATTACAATCACCAGCATCGGATCGACACATGTTATGTAATTAGCCCAAGAGAATTGGAGATGAAAAGAAACTCTAGGATTAAGCGCCGGTGACAAAAGAATGAGTTAGCATGGACATGCTGATAAAAGGAAGATAGATAATGTTTCACACACGACTGAAAAGGAGTGTGGAAGCACAGATGTATCAAAGAAAAATTTTCCGCATTTTCGGCATTAAAATACCAATAGATGCGCAAAAACACTTATCAGGTAGCGATTAGCAACTGATGGTTTCACCGAATGTGGAGTTGCTAGAAGGAAGAACACCCTTAAGAAGATGGCACCGGTTAACAAGGAGTCAGATAGATCGCGCCGGTATTCAAAAGCCTGTCAGTATGGAATGTACCAATAGTTGATAACCAAAAGGCAGATAAAGATAACATGTTGGATGCAACAGATAGACAAGGAATTACACACACACACACACACACACACACACACACACTCAACCTATGGTACTACGGAAACCCAGAACACGTGAATCCTAGTTTGAATTTAAGAAGAGGATAGAAAATGTTACACTTCCTTACCAGAAAAGGTTGGGTGGGTGGGTAAGAAGAAAAGTGGAAGCAGTCCTACTCTCGCGTTTTGTTTTTCCCTAGTATACATAGCTACCAAAATTATTTGCCAGACAGACAACGACCATTTGGCTGAGACCCTGAAGGGCGGGATGGCTCTGATACCAATTGTAACTACCTCGGTGAATTACGCTCCTAGTTACAAGCCTGGATGAGCGGAAATGGTTGAAATAGTATGGTGGGGCCCAAATGCCACTCACAGGTAGACCTTTCGGCCGTCCAACCATTTACAAACATCGGGACAAGAACGGGCGGCGTAATCGGCAGGCGAAGGGATCAACTACATACACAAATGAGTATGTATGCAAGCCACCATACAACAGTACATCAGAGCCATTCCATCTAAAAGAAATAGAAATATTGCAACGCCATACGGCAAGATCCAAATATCCTAGATAGATATAATAGTTTAGGATATCTCCTCATACATCAAACATCAGAGTATCAGGCGGAAGCGGCAAACAAGATCCGAGTACGGATAAGAAGCAAATCGGCATAAGATGCCCCATAAATAAACAAATCCCGCCCACAGATCTCACGGATCCCCGTTCCCGGAATCTCTACACCGAATGATCGTTGCCCACATCGTCCGTCTCCTCCACCCAGTATCCATCTTGCGAGTTTACCTGTTCAGCTGAATCAAACAATTTATCGTGTGAGACCCTAGGGGTACTCAGCAAGACTTTATGCCTCTAAAGGGGACACAACCTGGGGTGACGCAATTGCAGCAAAAGATAAACCCTAACAATTCTATAGATACTCGCTAACCATCCGCCTAACCAAAGATAGACGGATGTCCGTGAATTAACAACAACAGTTATAACAGTAATATCAACAGATCCATCCTCCTCCTCGCTTACCAACGAGGAAGCGGACGAACACCCCCATCCGTTGGCAGTTTTATTATCCATTCCATGAGTGTTGCACTATTTACTAGTCAGTTATGTAGTCAAGTTAAAAGCGGTACTTTAGTTATGCTTGTCTATGATCGAGAAACTGTGCTCCAAGTCGTCCATAACCGCGGACACGGCTTTCAGAAAGTTTTACCCTGCAGGGGTGCACAAATAGCAACACACACTTGATCAACCTCGGAAAAACCAAATCAAAACCCAACGAGGCATTCACGACAAAGCAATCACAGGATTCAGAAATATTTCAGGGGGACACCCCATTGAGTACACCCGCAACAAAGTTAGCCGACTCCGAGACGGACTCAAGGTTTGCGCCAGTGTCTGTAAACGACTGGGAACCCGAAAATGTGACTGGGCTTGTCGATACCGCGAAAACACTCCGCTGACCTAAACAGTACAGGTGCAGTACCTCGCACAATTTTAAATAAAGCAGTAAAGCATGGCATAAGTACAGGATAGTAAATAAAACCTCAAACTAGTTTGTGGCCCCAAGAAATAAGAATGAATCAAGCTCTGGCTCAGGGGGGGTCCCATAATCCTCCCGGATGTGGATAGCGCGAATATTCAAGGAACAGGAATCAAGTACTCGGGGTCCTACGGGACACAAGTGAGCAGGAAAAACCAAATAGCAGATATTGCTCACCGGTGCCACTTTCATTAGTTATCCCATACTACTCAGGTTAAGTTGTTTAGGTACCTCGTTATCCATCAGACACTCACATACCCTACACATGTTGTTCTACGACTCGCATGGCTCAAACAACCCTGTAGTAATGGCTCATGGGATGGAGGAACAAGCTTCGGTGGGGTTTAAAAGTAAAGGCTTTGCAATACTTGGGATTCAGTTTAATGCGATCGCGACTCAATGATGCAAGAATAAGATAGAGGCAATAGGTACTATATGTATGCAAGCATGTGGTAGTGCTTGCCTGGCAGCTCAGTTGAAGCGAGAGAAGGATCTGGGTAGTGCTCCTGGGTTTCTTGATATATCCCCTGCTCAGCGTCTATTCGAAGAAGAACCAAACAAACAAGGGCCAACATAAATAAAGTGCACAAGCATAAGAATAAATGCGACAAGCAAACAATCATGCCATGATGAATGATGCACAATTTGCATGGCAATAAAGTAGCATGGCATGGGTGAGGTATAGAATACAAGAAATAAAATTTTTATGGGGTTTTAATCAGAGTTTATACTCCAATAAGTTGCTGTAATCTTTATGTTTATATGATGCATGCTGCAATTCAGATCATGGGATGCATAAACAGAAAGTTCTCGTCGAGCTGATCATTTTAGACATATCATTTGTCAAATTTGGAGTTATAAATCAAAAGTTATTAAATAAATAAGGTAAAAGGGCATTTTATTGTAATTTAAATCAACTTGAAATTTAAAGTGCTCAAACAACATTTGAAGGGCATATTTGAAATCCTCACATTTTTCTGATTCAAAAACATATATTACATGTTGAATTTGGAGTTATAATTCAAAAGTTATTTTAAAACAGATTGAATTTTGAATTTAAATTAATTTTGAAAAGGTTTAATTAAAACAGGCAACAGGAAGAACTTTTCTTACTCAGACCGTCCCAGCCATAGCCACTGACAGGTAGGGCCGCTGCTGACTAGGCGAAAACAGCGCAGAAAACCTCCTGTCACCGCGGGCTCGTCTAGCCACTGAGACTGCGGGGTGGGCCATCTGGCGCAGGCCCACGTGACAGCAGCGAGAGAGACAGAGGCTGACAGGCGGGGTCGCGATGGAGTGCGGGTTAGGTGTTACGAAAACCGGAGGGCTTTCCTGCAAAAAGCACACAGCGGCTGGCAGGTGGGGTCGGAGGGGAGCGCGGGTTGACGGGATAACATGGTGGGGGGTTTTCTGCAAAACGCGCCGCGGGACTGTGGATCTTCCCTGACGAACGACAACAGCCGGAAAATAGCGCGCGGCGACAGAGCGCAGGGCGCGGGGATCGATCCCACGACGCGGGACACGCGCGCGGTGGGCGGAACCGCTGCGGTAGGTGTGGGCTTGGTGTCAGGAGGTTGGACGCGTGCTAGAAGAGGCTGGCGCGGCGGGGGGAAGGCTGCAGACAACAGCAAGCCCGGCGCACCGACGGCGCTCGTCCGGTGGCATGGCGCGTACAGGAAACGGTGAACGGAGGGAGGTTGTCTGGGAGGTTCGGATGCTCACCGTGGGGGCGTCGGTGGAGGTGGTTCGGGCTGGGAGGCAGCCGATCGACGGCGATGCAGACGTTCCGGCGGGCTAGGGTTTGGCGAAGGTGGCGGCGGTACCGGAGGCTCTGGTGCCTCTCCTGCTCGGCTCCGTGTACAGGGGCGACGCTGGGGCTCGGCTCGGTCTTCCTCGACACTTGGACGCCGCGCCCGCCGCCTGGTACGGTGTCGTCGAGAGGAGGCCGACGGAAAGGTGGTGATCGGTGGTGGATGGTGGTAGGGGTAGACGGAGAGGAAGGGGGCGGCCTGGGGAGATCTGGAAGAGGCAGAGGAGAAAAGGGAGGTGGTGGTGGATAGCAGAGGGGGAGGGGAGGGTGCCGTGGGGGAGTGGGGAATCAGGTTGGAGATAAAGGTGGCTTCGGCCACCTTTGTCCTTCTCCCTCACGTGCTCGTCATGGGGAGGCTAGGCAGAGGCTGCAAGAGGGGGCCAGCAGAGGGGTGAGGCCAGGCTCGGCTCGTGGGGCCGCAGGGCAGGGAGAGGTAGCTAGAGAGAGAGAGGGGGTGTGGCATGGAGCTAGGGTTGGATGGAGCAGGCTCGGGTTAGGGTTTTTGGGTAGGGTTGGGGTGGTAGGTAGCTAGGTGGGGCCTGCATGGCATAGAGGAAGGGAGAGAGGCCGAGAGAGAGGGTGTGGGTAGCTAGGGTTAGCTAGAGAGGGGTGGCTCGGGTAGGGTTTTGAAGAGAGGGGGGTGAGGTTGGGTGTTTTTGACAAGACCAAGCAAGATCAAGCAAAGATCAAACAAGTTCTAGTCAAAGGAGTAGAGAGATAAAAAGGTGGTGAGGGTGTTTAGGGTTAGAGCATGGCCAAGGCAAGACCAACCAAGGGGTTTAGGGTTTTTGCATGCATCAAGCTAGATCATACAAGATTGGGTGGAAGAGGTGTGGGGTTTAGCAAACTCAACAAGATCAACAAAGAGGAGTGGAAGAGAGGGATAGAGATGTGGTGGTGGATTTTAGCAAGATCCTACAAAATCAAGCCAAAAGAGTGGTAGAGAGGGGGATGGATGATTCATTCAAAGATTCAAATAAAAACCCAAAAGACTAGAATGTGGTGGTTCTTGCATGGCCCATGCAATAATTAATGCCATGTTTATTCTTGTGAAAACAATAATATTAACATGGCATTATTCTTATGCATTCCCAAAAGTGGATTAAAGCCAAGCAAAAGAAGTGAAAGAATGCCCCATGTGGAGTAGATGGAGATGACCATATTTGAATAAAAATGGGACATGCTAGTGTGTATGTGCCACTAGGTATTTAGTAGCCCAAAAATATCCCAACATGATAATAACCCCAAAACAACACATATGAAAGCTAGAAAAAGGGTTCCACTCACAAGGCATGCAAAGGTGGCCATGTGGCTCTTATAAACCCATAATGTGGAAACAATATGGTGCATATATGAGAGCATGTGGAAATAGAATTGGATCCATCCCAACCCACATGAGCTAGAGGTAAAACCAAATAAGTTGCAATGCTCATATAAGATGGAATGGTGGAATGATGGGGTGATGACAAGAAAGGTGGTGGAGTGGAATAAAAGATATGCCCCCAACTCAACTTGGGCATTTAAACAATATATCAAGAACCAAATACAATATCAAGAGGCAAATACAATTTACAATGCATATGAGAGAAGAACCAACAAAAAGGGTTTTATATGATGCTCAAATGCAAGGTGGCATGATGACATGAGCATGATATAATTATGATGCAACTATTATGTATAGGAAGTAGCATTTATATAGACTAGGCTAGTAGCATTGCAATTGTTAGACAATTGGGATGCTACAATACATGTATACCATATGGGCCTTGAAGCGACCATCGTTGCGGTTTCCCGCACAGTGTGTCCCTCCGGAGCCACGGTTTGCCTTGTTCCGCTCGCTCAAGGCGTTGAACTCAGCGTCTTCCCCGCGCCACCTCGCCGACAACGCCAGCCATGCGTCCTCCTTACCATCGGCCCACGTGGGCATAAACTGAAAAAACAATACTCATTTGAAGAATGGATAATGCAATTAGCAACAACATAGAATCTGATTGACAATTTACTTACCCCGGCATAATCTTCCTCGGTCATCTTTGGTTGGGCCTTCACATTCAAATGCTTCGGCGCCCTCTTTCTCAACTTCTCGGAGCTGTATAGACTGGTCGTGGTATGCTTCTGATTGTAAAACTGCTGCCGTGTCAACCTCTGACAAGCCCCCCGCAAAGTCTTGTCCGCCTTCTCCTGGTCCTCCGGAAACACCCTATAGAATCTCTGTAATCATACATACAAAATATTGTGAGGGTCATAACTTAGCATGGTGGGGTCATCAACTATGAACGAAACTCGAAAACTTTGCCTTACCCAAAACTTGGTGATCACGGCTTCAGAAGCTTTCCCAGCATAGCCCGAGTTTTCGGCGGCCTCATAGTGCACCCAACTGGTGGCTAGCTTCCTCTCACCGTTGGGGACGGGAGTGTAAAAGCCTGGCCAAAATTTCCTAATCAGAGCTCCAACCAAGGTGTTAGGAGCACGGGTACCTGGAGGAAATGTCCAGTTGCTGCACAATAGTAAAATATTAGTACATGCCAAATTCTTATGACCAAAATGAAATTACATGTTCAAAATTAGTATAGCCACTTACTCAATGCCGTTAGGCGTAATGATGGGTTTCTCCTCCTCAGAAGCAGGTTCGTCCACTGGGACACCCGATTCCCCACGAATCTTTGGCTTCTTCGGCCGCGTCGACGGCCCCGACTCCTGGTCTCGGGGCTCCCCCTCCGTGTCTCGAGACTCCCCCTCCTGGTCTCGAGAATCAAAGTCCTGGTCTCGAGACCCCCCTCCTGGTATCGAGACTCCCACTCCAAGTCTCGAGACTCCTCCTCCAAGTCTCGAGACTCCTCCTCGTCAGGAGACTCCGAGTAAGAAGACTTGGAAGCCACGTCGCCAGAAGCGGAGGGTAGGTCACTCAGAAGGCATAAACCTCGTACTCCAACTCGTCCTCGTCCTCCACCTCGTCCTGCGCCTCGTCCTCCGCCTCGTCCTGCCCTCGGGGGAAGTCCGCCTCCTCCCTCACCTCGTCCTGCACCTCGTCCTGCCCTCGGGGGAAGTCCGCCTCCTCCCTCACCTCGTCCTGCACCTCATCCTGGCCTCGGAGGAAGTCCACCTCCTCCTCCCTCACCTCGTCCTCCTCCTCCCGCATTGTCGTCATTGTAACGCGAGTTGGGAATGGGTGCTCTTCCACTTTTGGTAACCTTCTTCTGCTTCCACTTAAGGATAGAGGACGGTGATTCCTTGCGTTGGCTCATATTGGTCAATCACCTACATTGAGAAGAGGTAAACAATTTAGTCAAGCATAATAAAAATACTAATCATAATAAAGATATTAAACATAAATACTAAGCATAATAAAGATACTAAGCATAATAAAGATATTAAACATAAATACTAAGCATAATAAAGATACTAAGCATAATAAAGATACTAAACATAGTCGAGGCATAAAAGACATAAAAGACCCTCACCACTCATCATCATCACTCTCATGTGTATGTCTTGGGTTCTCATCAGCACTATCAACATCACTATCACGTGAGAAGTAAGTTGGAGGTTCATCGCAGGGTGGAGGCTCATCGTTGCCATTGTCCGAATATAACTTGGTGAGCATATCAATGTCCTTTATATTCGTGACTACCTCACCACGAGTATGTGCATTGTTCTCGAGGTTCTCAAGATCTTGTAAGTCAAAGTCCCCAAAGTTCTCTTGTTCTTGATAGAAAACTCCCTCGTATGTTTTAGGGTCAATGTTGTTGTAATCATCGTCGGAGGTCATGGGTAGCTTACCACGTGGCGATACCTGGAACACGACTTCCCAGCCCTTGAGTTCCTCTTTCTGACATGGGTAGGGTAAATAATAAACTTGTTTGGCTTGGTGGGCCACAATAAAGACATCGGCTCCACTATAGGTGGTTGAAGGCCTAACTTCAACTAACCCAATGGAAGGGGTACTTCTATATCCACCGCGTGGGTCGAACCAGTGGCATTTGAACACAACAAGCTTGAGTTCTAGGGGCGTATTATTGAACGTCAGCCCGTATACATTTTGTAACCTTCCATAGTAATCAAAGTCATCAGCTCCTCTGGTGAAGACCCCGGTATTTATAGTTTTTGCATTTGGCCGACGGTTCTGGTAAGACTCTATATGGAATCGATAACCATTCACATCATACTTCTCATACATCTCGACTTTACGGTTACAACCCTGGGAGACACATCTCAACTCATCCGACATCTCAACGTTGGGATCGGCTCCCTACAAGTTGCATACAAATTGTGCATTAGTTACGTGTAATAAGAGGGACAAGTCACGGATTGCCAGGTAAGAGGGACAGGATATAAATTACCTTTTCATAGAACCAAGACGTGAAATTTTTCTTTCCAGGGGCACCCACTTTCATAAGGGTTTCCAACTCCGCGTCATCGGGATCCGTCGTTCCCGACCACATTTCATCCGTGAATTGGCTAAAAGGAGAAAATACGTATTAGATCGAAACCGAGTTACTAGTTGCAAATGAATTTGTTCACCATTTTACCTAAGGAAACTGGGCACTTGATTTTCTTCCTCATCTTCATTCTCACCGCGGACCACTTCCTTCATGTTCATAAGCACATAGAGCATTATGCAATCCTTCTCTTACTTTTTCAAGGTATAACTTGTTGCGCCACCGGCCTTGCCACCGGGACACTGGAAGAGGAGGAGCTTGGGGTCATGCTTCGGCTCGTCGACATTGTACCGACAGACCTGGTTATGCATAGTGGGAACATCATCGCCATAGTATGTTGTCGTGGCGTCTGTTATCTCCTGGAGGAGAGTTGCCTCAGCTATGCATGCTTCAATCTTATTTTTGTTTCCACATTTGGTTCGAATATACTTAAACTCTCTCTCAATACAAAACTGCCAACGAAACTGCACCGGTCCACCCAAGAGTGCCTCGTGGAAATGACACCTAGGTGACGCGACTTGATGTGGAAATGGAATCTACTGACATCAAATATGCGAGGGAGGAGACGGAGTTGTAGCTCACCCTCGGCGGTAGAGGTAGTAGGCGACCTCCGGGACGATGACCTCCGGGACAGCGACCTCGACCTCCGGGACAGCGACCTCCGGGACGGCGACCTCCGGGACAGCGACAGGACCTAGTGAATGTAAATAGAGTCATGATTATAGCACAACAAGTAATATACTAGAACAACTAATATACTAGAACTAATTATACTAGAACTAATATACAACAAGTAATATAGTAGAAACTAATTATATAACAACAAATAATTACCCTAAATAGGCAGGGAGGCAGAGGGAGGAGGGGAGGCAGAGGGAGGATGGAAGGAGAGGATCGGAGGCAGGGATGTGGGGAGGTGGGGAGGAGAGGAGGCAGAGGGAGGAGGGGAGGCAGGGAAGGAGGGAAGGAGGGAAGGAGGCAGGGAAGGAGAGGAGGCAGAGGGGAGAGGGGAGGCAGGGAAGGAGGGGAGGAGGGGGAGCGGCCGGCGGGGAGGCAGAGGGAGGAGGGGGCGCTGCCGGCGGGAGGTGGGGGAGGCAGAGGGAGGAGGGGGGCGCTGCCGGCGGGAGGTGGGGGAGGCAGAGGGAGGAGGGGGCGCTGTCGGCGGGAGGTGGGGGAGGCACGGGAGGAGGGGAGCGGCCGGCGGGAGGAGGGGGAGCGGCCGACGGGGAGGCGGGCGGGAGCGGCCGGCGGGGAGGGGGAGGAGGGGGAGCGGCCGGCGGAGGAGGGGGAGGAGGAGAGTGGCCGGCGGAGGAGGGGAGGAGGGGGAGCGGCCGGCGGGCGGGAGGGGGGCGGCCGGCGGGGAGGCGGGCCGGCGGCGGAGCAGCGGCAGCGGAGGTAGGCAGGGGAGGCACGGGTGGTCGCGCGCGCGGGTGAAGTGTGTGGTCGCAGGGGCTCGGGGTAGCTAGGCAGCAGGCCCTTATCCACTTAAGTCTAGGCCGACGGCTTTGCCGTCGGCGTAGACATACCCAAAAAAAAAACCCCACAGATAGGCCGACGGCAAAGCCGTCGGCGTAGACTAGATAAAATTTAATAAAAAAAATATTTTTTTATTAAACTTCTAAAAAATATAATAATCTAAAAATATAATATTAAACTTCTATCTATAATTTTTTATGTAGTTATATAATGCAAGTTTTGGAGACATCCTCGTGCTCTCGTGCCCACGTGGACGGTCACACCCGGGAGCTAGGTTTTCCATCTAGGGGCAATCCACCACCCTTGTGCATGTATGCTAGGGCCACACGCATGTTCCCGTGGCATCCCGGCACTCGGGCGGTCCTTTTCCGACGAAACCCTAATCCGAGGGACCCGCGGGTCTACCCCCGTAGCATTCTCCGTACGAGGGTTGAACAACGCACTCTCTTGGTGGTTTAGGTTTGTTTAGGTCATATCTACATGGAAAACCAAGGATAGGCCCATGGTTCCACCGGTCTACCCTCGTTTGACCCGCGGCGGGAGCCTACTCCTACATGTCCAGCACACTTCTCTAAGTGTTATCGCATGCAACGTGGACGGTCACACCCCGGAGCTAGGTTTTCCATCTAGGGGCAATCCACCACCCTTGTGCATGTATGCTAGGGCCACACGCATGTTCTCGTGGCATCCCGGCACTCGGGCGGTCCTTTTCCGACGAAACCCTAATCCGAGGGACCCGCGGGTCTACCCCCGTAGCATTCTCTGTACGAGGGTTGAACAATGCACTCTCTCGGTGGTTTAGGTTTGTTTAGGTCATATCTACATGGAAAACCAAGGATAGGCCCATGGTTCCACCGGTCTACCCTCGTTTGACCCGTGGCGGGAGCCTACTCCTACATGTCCAGCACACTTCTATAGGTGTTATCGCATGCAACGTGGACGGTCAAACCCGGGAGCTAGGTTTTCCATCTAGGGGCAATCCACCACCCTTTTGCATGTATGCTAGGGCCACACGCATGTTCCCGTGGCATCCCGGCACTCGGGCGGTCCTTTTTCGACGAAACCCTAATCCGAGGGACCCGCGGGTCTACCCCCGTAGCATTCTCCGTACGAGGGTTGAACAACGCACTCTCTTGGTGGTTTAGGTTTGTTTAGGTCATATCTACATGGAAAACCAAGGATAGGCCCATGGTTCCACCGGTCTACCCTCGTTTGACCCGCGGCGGGAGCCTACTCCTACATGTCCAGCACACTTCTCTAAGTGTTATCGCATGCAACGTGGACGGTCACACCCCGGAGCTAGGTTTTCCATCTAGGGGCAATCCACCACCCTTGTGCATGTATGCTAGGGCCACACGCATGTTCTCGTGGCATCCCGGCACTCGGGCGGTCCTTTTCCGACGAAACCCTAATCCGAGGGACCCGCGGGTCTACCCCCGTAGCATTCTCCGTACGAGGGTTAAACAATGCACTCTCTTGGTGGTTTAGGTTTGTTTAGGTCATATCTACATGGAAAACCAAGGATAGGCCCATGGTTCCACCGGTCTACCCTCGTTTGACCCGCGGCGGGAGCCTACTCCTACATGTCCAGCACACTTCTCTAAGTGTTATCGCATGCAACGTGGACGGTCATACCCCGGAGCTAGGTTTTCCATCTAGGGGCAATCCACCACCCTTGTGCATGTATGTTAGGGCCACACGCATGTTCTCGTGGCATCCCGGCCCTCGGGCGGTCCTTTTCCGACGAAACCCTAATCCGAGGGACCCGCGGGTCTACCCCCGTAGCATTCTCCGTACGAGGGTTGAACAACGCACTCTCTTGGTGGTTTAGGTTTGTTTAGGTCATATCTACATGGAAAACCAAGGATAGGCCCATGGTTCCACCGGTCTACCCTCGTTTGACCCGCGGCGGGAGCCTACTCCTACATGTCCAGCACACTTCTCTAAGTGTTATCGCATGCAACGTGGACGGTCACACCCCGGAGCTAGGTTTTCCATCTAGGGGCAATCCACCACCCTTTTGCATGTATGCTAGGGCCACACGCATGTTCTCGTGGCATCCCGGCACTCGGGCGGTCCTTTTCCGACGAAACCCTAATCCGACGGACCCGCGGGTCTACCCCCGTAGCATTCTCCGTACGAGGGTTGAACAACTAACTCTCTTGGTGGTTTAGGTTTGTTTAGGTCATATCTACATGGAAAACCAAGGATAGGCCCATGGTTCCACCGGTCTACCCTCGTTTGACCCGCGGCGGGAGCCTACTCCTACATGTCCAGCACACTTCTCTAAGTGTTATCGCATGCAACGTGGACGGTAGTTTAGCTTTGTTTATGTCATACCAATATACTTTTTTGGCCTTTACAAGCGTACATATGCGATAACCTTCACTCGGTGGAGGGTTTCTCCAAATAGTGGGTTCGATGCCCGTGGGTCCCCAAAAGAGAGGGGTTTCTAGGGTTTCCCAATAGATAGGGTTCGGTTCCCCGTGGTCCATAAAAAATGAGATATCTTACAATCACCAAGTTATTTATAAATTACATCTACATTAAAATTACAGTGGGAAATAAATTATGCAACTATCTGAATATTATAATTTGGAGTAAAGTAGTAAAAGTACCTACCTAGGCCGACGACATTGCCGTCGGCGTACACGTGCTGGCAAGATAGGCCGACGGCCTGGCCGTCGGCGTATCTACGCGCCTAACGCCGTTGCCCACGCCCGTCAGGTGGGACGGGTGGTAGGGACACGTGGCACCATACGCCGACGGTCGCCGTCAGATGTTGGTAACTGTAGGCCGACGGTTTTATATACGCCGACGGTCGTCGTCGGGGATTTTCGCCCTACGCCGACGGGTTCTCTACGCCGACGGCCACCTGGCCCAGCTGACGAGCCCGTCCAGTTACGCCGACGGGCCCGACATTTAGCCGTCGGCGTAAAATAAGGCCGTCGGCGTTTCTTGTTATTCCTGTAGTGAAAGGCTAATGCGAGTGCTGGGAGTAGAAACTGTAGAAAGTGTCTCTTACTGAAATGAGATCTCTCAATGCATGGTGGAAATCGTAGCCGTGGAGCGCCACATAGCCCGGCATTCCCAACCAAAGATTGCAATGTCAGGTTTGAGAAAACACCTCCCTCTGGTATCTGGCCTTCTAGCCTATTAAATGAGAGGTTCAAGGTAGTCAAGAAGGTAAAGTTGGCAAGGAACATGGGAATTGTACCAGAGAGATTATTAGACGAAAGATCTAATGATGTTAGGCTTTTTAGTTTTTCGAGTGGGCCTAGAGTTGAGCCTTCAAACAAGTTATACGACATATTTAGGTAGGTTAACATATTAAGTTGTCCAAACATTTGAGGGATGCTTCCTGTCAAGGAGTTGGAAGAAAGGTCCATTTGATTTAATTGTCTTAGACCAGAAACATCGGCCGGCAATGCACCAGAAAAAGAATTGTGAGACAGATCTAGTTGAGTTAGTTTATTTAGGTGAAAAAGGCTTTGGGGTATTGCCGAACTAAACTGGTTATTTGACAAGTCGATGCTTTCTAACAAACTAAGATTGCCAAAGTTGTTCGGCATATAGCCCGAGAACTTGTTTGAATAGAGAAACAATCGTTGTAGACTACCGGACATACCAATTTGTGGTGGTATTTGGCCTAACATGTCATTGCGAGATAGATCGAGCTCCACAAGATTTTCTAACATACCTATAGATTCTGGGATTGGCCCGGTGAATAGGTTATTTGGAAGATCTATCCATTGTAGGTTGCTTAAGTTTGAAATTGCTATAGGAATGCCACCAGTCAAATTGTTGTAACCAACAACAAAAGTGATAAGTCGTGATGTAAGATTTCCCACACTGCTAGGGAGGGGGCCTGTGAAAGAATTTGCTTGTAGAATAAGGGTTTGGAGTTGTCTGCACTTGGAAAGGTCCGACAAAAAGTTAAGGTTCCCCTCTAAAATGTTCTGTGACAAATCAAGCTTGGACAAAGCTGTATTTCCTCCAAATGTTCTCGGCACTAGTCCGGACAACTGATTATCTACCAAACCTAGGTAAGATAATTTTGATAAGTTACCGAGGGAAGCTGGAATTTCACCAGTCAATCGATTAACTCCAAGATAAAAATATGAGAGCTCTTGCAGAAGGCCTAGTTCTGGTGGAATGCCCCCTGTTAGATTGCCGTATGCGAGATCTAGTGTACTAAGTTTGGTGAGATTGCTAAGGCCCAGTGGGATTGAGCCAGTAAGGTTATTAAAACCCAACTGAATGGTTTCGAGGTTCACCAATTTGGGTAACCACGTTGGCACAACATCCACAAACGAATTCCCCGATAAAGAAATTACTTGTAAGTATTGGCATGACGCAAGCCCTGACGAAAATCGACCGTAAAAATTGTTACTATCAAGCGAAATATAATTCAACATTGGGAGGTTGAAACTTTGATTGCTCGGAATCATTCCGGTTAGGTTTCCGCTGTCTGTGAGTGCAATTACTTGCAGCCTAGACATGTTGAACAGGGCTTGAGGTAATGTGCCTGAGAGTTGATTATCTTGTAGGACAAAAATCTCAAGCATTGATAGGGATGCAATGGAGTGTGGTATAGGACCTGATAGGCTGTTATATCCAAAACGGATGAGAGTCAAGGCAAGTGTGTTGTTGAACAAACTGGATGGTATTTGGCCACTCAAGTCATTTCCTTCCAGATAAATTTCTGTAAGGTTGTGCATACCCATCAGCATCTGATGAGGAATGTGGCCTGAGAGTTGGTTCAAAGCTAGATTAAGAAACTCGAGCCTCGTGAGGTTCCCTATGGCAATAGGTATGGCATTTGATAGGCTATTTGCCATAAGACCAAGATACCTAAGACGACGTAGCCTTCCAAGTTCAGCTGGGATAGACCCCGTAAGATTGTTGTTGGTAAGGTGAAGGACGGAGAGGAAAGAGAGATTACCAACATGAGGCGCCACAGATCCAACGAGAGGTGTATCCATCAATGATAGACCAGTGACGCGTTTCCTGCGCCGGCTGCATGAGACACCGAGCCATTCGCAGAAATGGGTGCCGGTGGTCCAGTTACGGGCAAGGACGCCGAGAGGGTCGGCGAGCTGGGCTTTGAACGCTAGCAGGGCAGCGAGGTCGGTGTCGCTGCCATTGGTCGGACTGGAGGAAGAAGCGGAGAATACAGAAAGTAGGACTAGTAGGAAGATGGGAACACGGGCAGACATAGATAGAGAGGCCATAAGCTGGCTGCTGGGTTGTTTACCTCCGTGCAGTGCACAACTGGTGAGAGTGTAGAGGAGGGTGAATTTATATGGGTTTTCCGGCCGGCAGAGAATCTCATCCTTCCCTAAGCCACACGGCGGCATCACCAGCATGCGACTTTTTACTTCTTACCCGCGCGAGCCACACGGTCTATATATACAAGCCAGTCAGCTCAAGCATGCACCTTTGGTCCAGGAATCGAATTATCGAAATAAATTCTGCCTGCTAGCTACTCCATCCGTTTCAAAATATAAGATGTTTTAGGTTTGTGAATAAAATATATCTAGACTTATTTTAGTGTATATATTCATTCTAAACATGAGTAAACCTACACACTAAAACAAGTCTAGATACATTTTCTTCACAAACCTAAAACATCTTATATTTTGAAACGGAGGGAGTAGCTCTGACCTGTATTTTGGTGTGTCTGTGTGCAGTGAACATCGAGAGCAGAATCTCATCCTTCTCCGCGCCACAAGTGCACCCATCATGACATGGAAGTCAAGGATGAAAGCGTAGCACCACAGTAGAGCCACACGGTTTTCTACACGCCAGTGACATGCACCGGACACCGGACACGGTTTTCCACGAATTTTCTGCAGGCCAACATCAGATGCAAGATGCAGGAAAATAAATAGCCGCGCGTGCGTACTACTACAATAGTCAAATGCTGATCGGTAACGTATCTTTGGTAGTAGTACTACATGAGCTCCGTCTTTTCAAAATACTACTACGGTCTTCGTCTTAAAATAGATGTCACGGATTTGTTAAAATTAGATGAATATAGATATTATTTAGTACTCGCTCCCTTTCATTTTAAGATGTTCCCGAATTAGGATGTGCATTGTGTAGCTGAGCCCAAATCAACGATATCATGGCAGCAATTCTTGATCTGCGCAAAAGCAACGTTGCAATTCAAGAGACCAACAATGAAATCCAAGAGACCAACAAGGCCATCCAAGACAGCGTCGCAGCACTTGAGATCCGTGTGAAAGTGTTGGAACTCAAAACAACGGCCAAGCAAGCTTATACGTGTCTCAGCAGGACGTGGCACCATCTACATCGCAGTTGCCTCTGTCAACATCGCGTCGGCTGCTATAGACCTAGCTGCAAACCTTACTGCTGTTGCATTCCGCTCCACCTAGGGCCAGCTTTAGGTAGCCAATGTCAGTGTCCCTAGGGCAGCATCATTCCCTTCCACCATGGTCCTAGTATTTCATGCCATAGACGCCACCAGGCCTTCCACACCTCGCTGACACCACTGGGGTACCACGCTACCACAAGTTGAATTTTCCAACTTATGATGGAAAGAAGATCCACTCAGATGGCTAAACAAATGTGAGCAGTTCTTTTGGGGACAGAGGACAGACGAAGCGTACAAGGTGTGGATTGCTGCATACCACATGAATGAAACTACTCAGACGTGGTACATGCATCTCGAGCTAGCGCAACTAAGGCACCCCTTCGTGTCCTCGTTTTAAAAATCGTTGTCATCTTCGATTCGGCCCTCTAGTTTGATCAAATTGTTTGTGCAAATTAACCCTATTGCAGAGTACCAAGAAAAGTTTTTAGCACTTCTAGGGCGCATTGATGCTTTGTTCATGGCACATCAGGTGTCCATCTTCACCTTTAGCTTGATCAACCTATTGAAGATCGACGTGGAGCTGCATAATTAGCAAGATTTGGACACGACAATGAGCCTTGCCCGTGCACATGAACTGAGGGCTAAAGTCGCAACTGCTTCAATCATAGAAGCATCATCCAACGAAAAGTCATCCATGCCCATAGGACAGCTGCAAGGTATATCCTTAACTGGTTCAGTTCCAGTTGGGGATGGATCGTGCGTTTCGCCGGTTGACAACCACAGAGATGATAGAAAGAAGGGAGAAGGGAGTGTGTTTCAACTACGACAAAAAATTCTCAAGTGACCATCATTGTCAACGCCTTTTCTACCTTGAAGTTATTGATGATGCTGAGGAGAACGAGTCACCATGAATTACAGCTCAAGTACGATCTGTATATGAAGAGAGGGAGTAGAGTTGTGACGTTAGTAGAGTCCTAGCCAGGTTACAGTTAGTTTAAAGGGTCCAGTTCAGTTACTAGTCTAGATAGATTTAAATAGGGAAATTTTGCTATAGGACATCGTTATTTTTAGACGTTTGTCAAAACACATCGCAAAATTGTGTCGTTGTTAGGTATCATTACAATTTTGTGGCACATTTGCCAGAATACACCGCACGGCTAAAAAAGGAAAGTTTGATATATTTTTTTCAAACCCGGCCATAACATGGTCACATAGGAACAAGTGTCAAAACTTTCTTTTTTTTGGCCATATGGTGTGTTCTGGAAAATGTGCCACAAAATTATAATAGTATCTAGCAAAGACACAATTAAACGGTGTGTTTTATCAAACGCCTAAAAATAACGGTATCATGTAGCGAATTTTCCCATTTAAACCTATCTTCTACGTGCTACGCTATCATATATGAACAACACGAGCAATTCTCTATAAACACCATGTGTCTTCAGTAGTTAAGGTACCCTAAAGGGACATCTACGAATAGATAATTTTACAATAGAACTATTTTTCATCTAACACCCTTGAGCATTCATTCATGAGTGGTATTTTTCCTTCCGGGTTCCCACGCTATCGCCCTCAGAGGTACTCCCCTCATCTTCACAGCTCTTGCTCTCTCTCATCCTCCATCATCGGTGACCACCACCGCTCTCACTATGCGGCTTCGACTCTGTCCTCTACGGCTGTGGCGACGATATACATGCTGAATGGAAGCTTAGAGATGCTCCTGCACGGTCGGAGAGGACACGCTTGGGATTCCTTGAGAGGTTGGCCATCATGTTAGATGTGTCTACGGAAATGGATTATCTACACCATGAGCAGTTGAGCACTAGATCTTGCATTGGGACTTGAAGCCTAGCAACGTTTTGTTGGATGAGCAGGTGACGGCACATGTGGCAGACTTTGGCATTGCAAGGTTGCTTTTGGATGACAACTCCGCCATAAGTGCAAGCATGCGTGGAAACAGTTGGTATATGCATGGCACCAGGTGTTTAATTAGTTTCCATTGTTATTTCGTTGCACCAGATACTTTTTAAATCATTAATTATGCCTCCACTCAAAACAACAAGGTTAATCAACTACTCCCTCCATCCTAAAATAGATGTCTCAGATTTGTTAAAATTTGGAGTACTATATGTTTTTCTTGGGTAGAGTATGAGTCATTTGGAAAAGCATCACAAAAGACCGATGTGTTCAGCTACGGAATAATGCTCCTTGAAGTCTTCACAGGAAAGAGTCCTACTGACTGTATGTTTGGCGCACAAATAACCCTCAGGCAGTGGGTTCATCAGGCATTTCCTACAGAGGCACAGAGCTCGTCCAAGTTACGGATAGCCGGCTACTACATGGTTCATCTTTTTCTATGGATAATGGCCTTCTTGCTTCTGTATTCAAGTTGGGTCTGCTCTGCTCCAGCGGCTCTCCCAACAAGAGGATGACGATGCACGATGTGGTCATGTCGCTGACGAAAATCAAAGCCGAGTGCACCAAGCCAACATCAACGACATCACATAGCACGCCACCGTGATCGATATCCCTTGTTGCACTTGCAATAGCCGTATGCCTTTTGAATGGGTAGAGGAATCATGGCACCGTGTTTTGCATTTGGCATGTAGTATTGCTATTTGGGCATGCCAAAATATTTAAGATGTATAGCTATTTCAGCCTTCAGCACGTTATATGTTAGTTCCAAATAAAACCCAAGAAACAGCATCAGTAATCAGGTCTACTATGAACGTCTATACAGATGCAATGGCATGTGTCCTGCTCACATCGCTTGTGTTACATACAGCTCAACTGCTCGCAATCTCGAGCACTGATTGTCCTACATTATTGCAAACTGTTTGCTAGTATTACTTTTCTCTATGTGGAACATGTTTTTAGTAGAATTATAGTACAGTCTACATGGGAGCAGATTGAGAGACGGTCCTATCTTTTGCAACAATAGGGGTGCCCTCTTGCTGACGAAGGACTGAGGAGTGGAAATGCTGGACGCGCTCGAGATACAGCGGGGTCTGCATTTCTATGAGCCGAGATATCTGCGAAACATGATGCATAAGAGAATAACTCAGACATGACACTAACAAGTAACCATGTGGGTGAGTAGTTGAATAAACATACATGCCAGAAAAGTATTGTCAGTGACATACATGCTGTGAGTGAGCGGTTGAATAAACATACATGCCTAGACATGAAAGTCATACGGTGGAATAAGGTGAGTTTTGGCGCTAAAGGTTACTATATTATTAGTTACTTACCGCTCTCCGGAACGCGAACATTTCTTCTTGACCAGACAGCATTGACACAAGGCCTTTAGTAGAGGGCCCTACACCAACATTTCCTTCTGCGGAAACATCCCTCCTTAGCTTTGTCCCTTCGGCTTCAGTTTCAAACTGGAAACTGCATAATATGGCCTCCCATGTGAATAAATGAATAATCATCCTTGATTCCAATACAAATACATTGCATTGAAAACATTACAAAAGAATAGAAACATGATACAACAAAATTCAGCAACTCATTTTAATCAGGATTTGATAATTTTTGGGGGAAATCAGGAGGTAGAATTCCCTGCCTAAATTTTGACTCAGGATACACCATTGATGTTCTTTCTATCACTGTGTACAAGATTGTGTGGCATTTAGTAATGGCCTGCAGTTTATTGAGTACCAATTTCAAAAGTTTGATCCCTGCCGAGATGAAGATTACAGAAGACCTACCTGAGAGCTACCGTCGAAATATGAAAACTCTCACTAAATATTTACCAGATCGGGAAAGTGTTACTTGTATGTTGTGACAGCATCGTGCACATAGATGTAACTGTTACCTCTCTAAATCAAAAAGAGGTCCTTCTTCAGTTCCTTGAAAAAGATCGTCAATAGATGAGACGGCTAAACATATAAGACGGCAGTGATGATTGTACAGCTCGTCAATAAGGGTGATGAATCTTCTTGCCTAAATGAGGATAATATTAGCAAAAGGTAACACCTCATTTGGCATCAAAGAATCATTAAGTACTTAACAAAATCAGAGGATCGGAAAAGCAAGTGACGAACAAGTACCTTGTCACGGATCTTCATACTCATGGCTGGAAGGTCTGTTATGAAAATTGTATGGTAGTTCTTGGCAACTGCTATGTAATCTGCAGCTCCGACCTAAGCATTGGGACGAGCAACACAAATTAATATTAAGCATAATCAAAGCACGTCTTACCAAAACTGTACAAAATATTTGTGTGTATGACATTAGAATGCAGTTCAAATTCATACACTGTAAAAGAAGACAGATACTACTGAATATATCATTCCTGTCAAGCCCGACAGTACCATGATCATGAATAGCAAACTTCCTTTTCCTTCTATTTGGATTATAGATAAATGTGAACTAGAGAGTGAGATATTACTGGGCGGCCACATAAATACTCGAAGTCAAACCTTGCCACACCACTACAACTTTGAGGAATCTCAAGAGACCTGTACATGTAACATTAAAGTTAGTATAGTCCACAATCATGTATATTGGTATAAAGATGATTTTCAGGACACACCTTCCAAACATTACAGGAATTGTAACTGCAGTAACGTTTCCTCCTGCCCGGTTAGTTATGTCATGCCACATAGCCTCATACATACTCCTTGTGTCAGATGTGATAGGCCAAAAATAGTGAATCTGCAGACAATTTTGCAAACAGCTAGTTACATGAAAAAATACCGGGTAATGCAATTTACATCCAAGAATAAGGAGATTATACAAGCATAATAGATACCAATTTTCCAAACAAAACGAGAGTAAACATTCAGTTTATTCAGAAAACGTTATACCTTACTAGTTTCATCTTTGGCGTTACAATAGGGATCAGAGAATGCAGATTATAGATATACTTGATTTGACACTAAGAGAGATGTGCTTGAATCTCAGCCTTACAATCAACTTGATAACCAAAAAATTACATAGCCGCACGAAAGATGAGTATATTTTTACAGGCATTGTTAATTTATGAACCTCAGGGTAGGAAAGGGAGTTAATGTTTTCTTTCTTACCCATACCCTGAAAAGCTACACGAAAAACCTGAAACTTTGACAACGACATTAAGTCCATTTAGTTCACAAGGTGGAAGATTTCAAGAGAATGCTGGCTAGATGGTTTTCTAAACTAGATTAAGATGTTCAAACCAGGTGATGGAATCAACTCAACTTGTCAATCCAGTCACTGAATTAAGACAATCTACATGCATACAAAACATCTGAATAACTTAGGAACTACTTATTTTTCAACTTACTATCAGCCCCACGAAAGATGAGTATTATGCAACATGTTTATCTCCAAAGCATGTAAAGAAGAAGTTTTATGCAGATCTTAGGACCAATTTTCATAAAATCATGTCACTAGTAAGATTACATGTCAACCTGAGTTGAGCCGTCTGTTGGAATAAGGCGGCGATAATCAGTTTCAGTTCCAGCAAGAATCTTATTACAGGTCTCGTCCAATTTAGATAAGAACTCAAGGAAGATTTCTCGTTGCATCCCATCCTAGAAAACAAAGAGAAAAGAGTGAAAGGGTCAAAAACAAATTCAGAATTATTTTAACTTAAAGGTACCTATCTATCAGTCAGGTCTCGATTAATGCTATCATTCTTATGCTCTAATAGTTGTCTAGAAAATAAAGACTAACCAGAAAGTGTCTTGTCATTTATTGTAAATGGATGTTGTGTTTCATAATAGTCAAATAGCAAGAAACCGAGGTGCAGATAAGTAGTTCATAGCCATAAGCCATGTTATCTTATTTCAATGAATTTCAGAAGGGGCCATTATCTTTTGACGTTTCTGTAACTAGAATTAGGAGAAATAAAGATGAACTCTAGTTTAACTCCTCTACACATTTTACATATTTTTACTCGTCTATAACATAATAACAACCTGGTGATCTTTACCATTTCAGCTTATTTCATATCCTATTTACAATTGTGCTAAGTCATCCCTGTTTTTAGGAACAAAGTTATGTAGTTCAAACGAATATTTTCAGCAGGTTAGAATGTGTTTATGCCTTTCACTGCCACCTTCTTCTTTTGGTGAGACTTGAGAGATAAGTGTTTACTGTATTATGCAAATAAAAAATAATTAACACAAAACCTACCTGATTCAGATCTTCCGGTGCCTTATTACTGGTAGCAACAAGTACAGTTCCTGTGCTTAACAGTCTGTTCAGAATACCAGACAGGGCAACAACAGCAAATACGTCAATAGTCTGCACATATGCAGTCTATTAGTACATTTGAAATCTATAGGCTGCAGAATTTATTGAATTTACAGTGACAGCTAACTGTTTATAGTAAGGGCAGGCTAATATGGTGAATAGAGTAAAGTAGAAATAGGTGTTCATCAAAGTTTTTGCTGTTTTTTTAGAAGTGCACACCTTACATTAAAGCACAAGACTAAAATTGGATGTAAAATATTATCAGACTTATTAACCTCACAAAAGCTTTCTAAGAAGTTGAAGTTAGGATTATGCTAAGTCATCTGGGCACCAGTGTTCAATCTCATTTACCATCAGCAAGATTGACTGTCACTCACTAGAACATTTACATAGCAAGCATGTTATGTAACACATGTAATCGCAACAATTGCTACAAGACTATCCATTCGCAATAACTGCGAACTATGGCTCTAATCTGATAAGCATGATGCTGAGCGTAACGAAAGAAATGGCAGTTTTCTTTGAGAAATCGGAAAAGGACATTGTCGAAAGTGTGAAATTCAGGTACCTGTATCTCATCAAAGCATAGAATGCTTGCACCACATTTATTTGCTTGTCTATCGACAAGGAACTTATCAGCAACAGCTAAAAGGATATGCTTTTGCTGTGTATCTTGTTTGTATTTTTCTTCCCCGATCAGCCACTCCTTTATTTTGGCATCGAAAGGGAGGCCAGATATCCAACTAAAAGTAGTTGAGTGAATAGACTTGTTATCATCACGTTTCTTCCACACATCATGCATATGATCATTTATTTCCAGCATAGCCTGCATGAAATAGAGTAATTCAACTTTATACAAATCCTAGACAGCAGGATAGAAACTGAAACAGGATAATCACCAATTTGATTCACAGAACTCTTGCGAAGCCACACATATACTCTGTTCTGTCGTCTTGCCAAGTCACACGTACAAGAGTTCCATATAATTTACCTCATGAAAGTGAAACCGCCTCCTGTGCTTGATGACACCTTCCGTGGCCCCATAGAACATGTCCATTAACATTGTCTTTCCTGTGTCAGTAATTTAAATGTTTTGCTAGGGTCATTCTGGTATTATTTTTTAAAAATTCATGAGATGTTTATAATGATAATGATTTCTTTTCAAAATTCTGTTACGATATAAATAGATATACAGGAGAGAACCTGATTACAAACCCCTAACTCTAAGCATGGAGGTCATGTGAAGTCCCTTAATGATTAGCTTACCACTTCCAACATTCCCGTAAAGGTATAATCCTTTTGGAGCAACAGGTGCCACTGGTTTCTGTCCAACCAACGTATCTAGTTTCCTCTCTCGGTTCAAATATGAAACCCATCTTCCCACTCCAGGTTCTATATTTGCTCTTCTTTTCCTGGATTGATCAGCAAAAGATAAGTCAAACAAAGACATTCAATGCAGTGAAACATTTTATAGGTTGTGGATATGCTTAGTTATACTATTCTTGGAATATATACAAGAGATTTGATCTAAATTTGAAACAGAGTGTGCTCTAGTTGCACTAATGCCTTCCTGCAACATAACGGTGGGATTTTTTCAGACATCTGGGAGAGGATTTAGAGTCATATGAACAGCGCCACTGCAAAGTGAAAACACATAATTCCCAGGCAGGATACTAAATATTACCGCGAAATCAACTTATCGAGAAACCCCCTCTTCTCATCGATCCACACCCCATCGTGCTGCTTATCCTCGGCTTCTTTGAGGAGGAGCCTTCGCCGCTCTTTCTCCCTGGAACTGTCCCAGGTAGACAGCTTCGCCTGCACTTCGCAGAAAGGAACTCACTCAGAGATGACGCAAGAGTCAATCGCTGAAGGCCAAGGGATCGGCCACTCACATGGTAGTCCTCCATTTCCATCTCGTACCGCTCAAGCTGTCGGAGCAGGGTGTCCAGCTCGGACGCCACTTTCTCCTGGTACGCGTCGTGCCGGAGCCTCCCCTGGCTCACCAGGTCTCTGTATAGCGTGAGAGGGCCACCTTCAGGTACAGAGAACAGTTGACAGTGTCAGAGAAAAAATCAAGAGGAGTTTTCATGGGATTGAAACGTGCAAGCATCAGCAATTCCAAAATTACACATGGATGATCAGTGTGCCCTTAATTTCTTCCCGGAATTGGATGGAATTTTGTATCACTAGACACTTGGTCGGTGGTGAACGGTAGATTAAAGCCATGTAATGATCGGCACGGCTCTGAAGTCTGAAACTCTGAACTATGATCGTACTACAGCACACGCACTTGAGAGGGAGAAATCGCGAGGATGTACCTGGTTTCGGGCCGTGATCGCCCGCGGCGTCATGAAGGCGACGGGGGAAGGGGAGCACGGCGGGGGGCAGCGGGCGCGCGAGCACCTCATCGCGGGCGATGGCGGCGAGGAGAGCGGAAGATCGGCGAGGGAGGCCGCCGCGCAGCCGGAGTATCATCTCTGGCGCTGAGAAGCAGAGAATGGGGGAAGAAGAGGTGGCGGACGGCGGGGAGGAGGCGGTGGCTTAACTCCCAACCGCGCCCATGTCGGGAGGAGGACAGAGGCGACGCGGCCGCTGTTCTCACCGCACACCATGGGCTCGACGTCGAGTACGTTTCGCTGGACCTCCTACCTACCACCGAGAGAGGAGAAAGCCCGTGTGGCGCTTTTGTAGTTTCACTAAGCCCATGCTAGACGGTTAGGCCCATTAACGGGCTTAACGAAAATTTCGAGATACAAATTTTTTGGTTTGGTTAATTTAACTATACGGATAGCCAATCTTTGGGCTGATTTGGTTAGGTAATAGAGAACTGCTCTCCCTAGAAAAAAAAGTACTCGTAATAGATTTTTTTGCGGGAAAAAAGTAATAGATACTAGCTGAATGCCCGTGCGTTGCCACGGCCTATTTAATCTTTTTTACAGATATTAATGTATGCATGAAAACTCACATCGACATAGCCACATAATATTTCAAAAACAAATATCGTTGTTGAAAAATCATCTAATCTATTCACTTAAATTAAATCCGTTTTCACTAAAGAGACTAAACTGAATTTTTCATTTAGATTGCATTGCAATGGAAAAGAAAATTAAGCTTACACGACACCCTTCACGTAAAATAGATTATTAGGAGCATAACCGTGGCATGTCACGAAACTCAGCCTGCTTCAGCACGTTCATGGTGGACTATGCGGTGAGGCGTGTTGCTACTCGGGCGATGCCAAAACCTTTTACCGGATGAATTATAGTTTTGAAAGAAAAACAAAAAAAATAGACAACTGAATCAATGATTGAGAAAAACAATGTGAGTTCAGTCCTTTGCATATATCAAATAAAGAAATTGGATGCCAGCAACAGATCCGATCCGGAGGGACAAAATCAACGTACGGATGCAAGAGTCTACTTAAATTCTCTTATAAATTGTTTCATGGATAACAGATGCAAGAGTCTATTTAGATCCTCTTATAAAAGATAAAAAAAGCTTTGTTGTTTCACGGATATGTCAGCAGCAGCTAGCAATTGTCTAGCAAATTTCTGTAGCAAAATTAAGTAGAGCAAGACGGCGACAAGCTTCTTCTCCATGTTTGCATACGCATATGTGACAACTTTGCAAAAGCATCACAGGCAGAGCAACACGGTACAATCAATCAACTAAAAAAGTTCAGTACAAGAAGTCGGCCCCAAAATTTCAGTACAAGTAATCGTCTAACAAAATAAGTCAGTTTTATGTATATCTGTCAGCAGCAACAGCTAGCAATTATCTTGCAAAATTCAGTCCAAATTTCTGTAACAAAATTCAGTAGATATAGTGACATTGTGTCACGTTTTACCAACAAAATGTTTAAGTTACTAAGCATGCATGTGCGGCAATTTAAGTCTGTAAGAATGGCATGAGCGTTAGCTTCAGTCATGCATTCTGCCACCTCCTCCAGCACCATCCCTGGATCAGTAATCGTATTCATCTTTCCTAGAGAAGCGGTCAAGACACTATTAGTTTAGTCAGATAAATATAAAAGGTAAAATTCAAGTAAATATATAATTGTATCATGTAAAATCCAGATGATTCAAATAAGTGTTCCTAATACAATGGACGTGAACAAAAGTGATTGGCACATGAAACGATTACGCTGTGGACAAATATGCTTTAATCTCCAATTGATTATAAAAGTTTGATCCCAAATTCTTCTCTTCTGTGAAACATCAATTTCTATAAAACTAAATAAGAAAGTCTTGTCAAATGATTATAGAGATAAAGCATTCTAGAACAAAATATTTTGCAGAGAACATTCAAGAACAAATATTTTGGTGTGCCAAATTTGACAGCTTGAGAGCTCATTCTAAGCAATAGCTGGAAGGCAACACGGAAATCTTCAGATTTCATATACCAGTATAGTGCAGACGAAAACAAAATAGCAGGACTCGACACTTCAATCCAGCCAGTAGTCCAGCACATACGCATATACATAATGAACCTGGTACATAGCGGGATGCTTCCAGTCATCGCTGGCACAGACATCATGGCGCGTCACTCGCGAGGTTGAGGGATGACGCGCAGACCCGTCCTCCAGGGCGCATCCACGGACGCCTCCTTGACGCTAGAACGCCTTGGCGTTCGGCCGGACACGAGCTCTGGGTGTGGCCGACGCAGAAAGCCACAGAGCCGCTCAATATGCACCGTAGTACGGCCATGGTCCACACGCCCCATCCTGAAGAATACCTGCCCCGATGACGTCCGATTCCTGGTCGAATGTAGCGCCCTTCCCTTGTATGTTGTCGTTCTGCATCAAATTGAGGGCGAATTTGGGGTGGAGGCTACGGATCTGGGAGGAGACCCAAGAAGCAACAGTAATGGAGAAAGATCTGAGGAGGACGGAGGGGTTAGGGGCAGGGAGAAACAACGGCGGCTTGGGGAGTAATCGATGTAATGAATTTCCAGCGAAGGATGGTGGAGAGAATTAGCAGATGGCGGTGGGATCTCGGCGGCAGGGCTGCCGGGGTAGCCGTTCCCGCAGGCGGAGCGGCGAACGTTGTAGGGGTTCGTAGCATGGAAAACAAAAATTTTCTATCGCATACAAACAAACAAGTCAAGATCTATCTACTAGATTGTAGCAACGAGTCGATGGAATAACTTACCCTCGAAGATTCCAAAGCGGTTAACGAGAGCAGATTCTCGTGGGTGATGTAGTCGTACTCTTTCCGATCTCAAGATCGTGTAGACGATCCTTCCGGCGCCACGTTCCGGCAGCGCTCCCGTAGTCGGTCACACGTTCGGTACTCGACGAAGACCTTCCTCTCCCTTGTTCCAGCAGGCAGCGGAGGTTGTAGCACTCTCCTCGCGATTCCGGCAGCACAACGGCGTGGTACCGGAGGTAGAGGGGAAATCCCGCAGGGCTTCGCCTTAAGCCGGTGCGAGTATGGTGGAGCTTATGAGAGAGGCTATTAGTGGTCTAGTAATTAGACACACCAATTAGAGGGCTCTAAACCAATTAGAAGGCTCTAAACCGAATAGCTCTAAACCGGGGTCTAGATCTAGGGTTTAGTTTAGAGGATAGGAAACTTGTGTGTCTAGGAGGGGAGCCCTGCCCCTCCTTATATAGGTGGGAGGGCTGGCCGGCCAAGGGGAGGAGTTCCTCCCCAACTCGGCCTAGGGAGGTGCGCCGGCCAAGGGGAGGAATTCCCCTCCAACTCGGCCTCCACCTCTCCTCCTCTTTTCCCACTTCCCAAAACTGCCGTTTGACTTTCAAACTAGCCGTTTGACTTTTCAATTTAGGATTTAAATAAATCCTTTATTTGGGACAGCAAGAATACTTAGTACATGATGCAATCATTCCAATATGTAATGACACATTCATGTACCCCTTCCCCCCCGGAGTGCCGGACAATCCGGAACCTTCTAGAATATCCCCGATGAAAACACCGGAATCATTCCCGAACTCCGAAACGGGACTTTCCTTATATGAATCTTATTCTCCGGACCATTCCGGATCACCTCGTGATATCCCGGATCCCATCCGAAACTCCGAACAACATTCGGTCTCTTTCTCATAATACCATAACTACTCAAACAACGTCGAATCCTTAAGTGTGTCTCCCTACGGTTCGTGAATTATGCGGACATGATCGAGACACTTCTTCGAACAATAACCAATAGAGGAATCTGGAAATTCATATGGCTCCCACATATTTCTACGATTACTTTGCGATCGAATGAACCACTTACATACGATACCAATTTCCCTTTGTCTCACGATATGTTACTTATCCGAGGTTATGATCGTCGGTATCTCTGCATACCTAGTTCAACCTCGTTACCGATAAGTACTCTTTTCTCGTTCCCGTGATATGTGATCCCTTGTGACCCAGTCACATGCTTGCAAGCTAATTGGATGACATTCCACCGAGAGGGCCCAGAGTATATCTATCCGTCATATGGATGGACAAATCCCACTCTTGATCCATGTGTTTCAACCAATACTTTCCGAACACTCAATGCCACTTTTATAGCCACCCTGTTACGGTGTGGTGTTTGATGACATCAAAGCATCCATCCAGTAAAGGTGATATGTATGATCTCATGGTCGAAGGAATTAGGTTACTATGTATCAGAAAGCATATAGCAATTGAACTATTGAAATGACTTGATCTTTATGCTACGCTTATCTATAGGAGTATGTCCATCACATCATTCTCCTAACGATATGATCCTGTTGTTAATAACATCTCTATGTTCATGATCAGGAAACAATGATCATATATTAACCAACAAGCTAGTTTAACAAGAGGCTTTACTAGGGACTCTTATTTTAGTTTACAAATCACACAAGTATTAACGTTTCCGGTTAATACAATTATAGCATGGTATGTAAACATTTATCATAAGTATGAAGATATGATAATAACCTATTTTATTATTGCCTCTTGGGCATATCTCCAACAAACGTGGGGGGCACAGTGGGCGGCGCTGGAAGACGAGGGAGGGGAGGGGAGGGGTCGAGGGGATAAGGCCTGGGGTGGTCCTTCGTCTCACTTGGCGGTGGCAGGCATTGTAAATACACACCTAAATATGCGGATAATAATTTAATCACTTAAAGTTGCACGAAACAAATCCTAAATGAGATTGTAATCCTAACTCACCGAACCTTGCCTGATTGTTCAAGGTGTAGATGATGACAAAAAATATAAATATAGTCTTTCATCATTTTTTTTGCCTCGCACACTGAACAAAGAAACATTCACTTTTAACATTTGCCCATGCTACAGTTCGGTCTATATTCAACCAAAGCAGTCCCGATTTGCTTCTTGACCTCGTCACTGCTGTTGCTGCTAGCTCTCTGCAATGCTATGTTCCTCGCTGTGTTCTGCTCGCTGTGCTCTGCTCCATGGCATAATCAGCCAAGAAAGTTGTGAATCTCTCCTCGCTGTGTTCTGCTCCATGGCGTGGTCTCCCCCGCCTCCTACGCTGTTTCGCTCGGCTGCTGCTCCACCCGCAGCCGCTATGCGCGCCACCACCATGTGCTCGCCTGCATCGCCGCGCTGCCATCGTCTCCTCGTCAGCGCCGCATCTAAATCACGCCTCCTCCTCTCCCGCGAAGCGGTCACTCCTCTGCTCTGTCGCCAGTGTCCTGCCACCGTGCGCCACCGCGGGCCAGCACATCTCCGCCCCGACGCCTTTTTCTTCTCCCGGACGAGTGAGCGCGCCCCTGCCCTTCGGCTCTCCTCAGCCACGCTCCATCCCTGTCGTGGCCGTGCCTGATGCTCTCCCGTCGCCCTCCCCTTTCTTCTTCCCGGCTCCGTCACATCCTCCCACCACCGGCCTCCGGCCTCCGCCCTCGCCCAGACATTATTTCTTCCCGGCTCCGTCACATCCTCCCACCACCGGCCTCCGCCCTCGCCCAGGCGTTAGTTGGCCAACCTTGATGAACCCACCAGTTATCCCATCGTCCCAATCAACTCTCATACAGCAGTTCCTCTCCTTCCCCAAATTCTCTTTTCCCTGTCTCACAATCTCTCCCAAGGTTTCAAACTGAACACCAACTTTTGTATCAAATCAAGAGATACGTCAATTTGGAAGTCCAAATCCACCGCTCATCCTGTTCCATCAGTTAATTTTTTAGATCGAGCTCATCAATTGGAGATCGGTCCCCGGTCCAAAAAAAATTGGAGATCGGGCATGAGCATGTCCACGTTCCTCTGCGCAGGCGATATCTCCAGATTGTGCTTCGAGTACCCGCTACTCCTTTGGTCGCGGTTCAGCAACGCGACGTTGCCAGCATTGGCGGGCCTCCACCAGCGCTGCCCTCGAGCCTGGGCCTGACCCCAGGCAACGCTTCCCCTCTTCCCGCAGAGTCCCGGCTCAAGCTCTCCCAGCGCCGCCACTTGCTCTTCTCTGTCCATGTCACCACCGGCGCTAGCCTCGACCCGGACCCCGGGCACCAACCGACGCCATGCTCCGGATGTGCTCCTCCGGCCGGCTCTGTCTCCGTCAGCAGGAGCTCCCGAGCGTGCGGCTATGTTTCTTTTTGACGGACGACAGACTCAGCGGTGGCAGTCATTGTAATTAGACCGAACGCGCAGGGGCAAAATCGTCTACAGAAAAATCGGAACGAAAAACCTGTTGGACGAACCTACCTGTGTGTAAATTAGTAGATAGATCTGCTATACCGACGATGGTTTCTGTCCAATTCCCATACGATGGTAAAATCTATCCGCGAGTGTCTTGGTTGTTTTTTATTTGTGACCGGAAAGACTCGGTCTCTCAGACTGACGGGTCTTGTGATCAATAAAATTATCGCAGACGCCTTGTTATTGATAGGAATGACACCTCCTACTAAAAATATTCTATCTTTTATAAGGGACCAAAGCGACAAATATGAGTTTGAACTCTAGTGGGCTAGAGGTATCACTATCCTACTAACCATCCAATCACAGATTTGACCATCTAATGGTGCAGAGGTATTGTCGTACACACCCGAACAGAAACGATTGTGTAAACATCATTTCCATAAGTAATAAGTATATATTTAACAGAAAGCTCTAAAAAGGCCTCTACCTCTGAGAAGGTCCATACACTTGTAACGTGCATCCAGCTCTCTCTACTTGCCAAGTGTCTATCTTCTCATTCAGTGTTGCCTAGCGGCTGGTTGTTACTTACCAAGTGTGGCAACAAGAATAAAAGCATGACGAGAAGGACACAGGGTAAAAACTAAAAAGAGCGTGTGTGGGCAAAAACTAAAAAAATGGACACTTGGCAAGGTCGGACCAAACTCGGACCAAACGGGAGGAGCTAAGCCGATCGTGTGAATAAAAAGTAGAACCCTTCTCTCCCATTCTTCATTTTATTAGTTACATTACTAAATGTTCCAAGACCATTAAGCGTGTGATCCTAGGGATTCAAGCATATGTGCAATTTCCGTGACAATAGCAGGCTCTAGATACCCATAAAGTATCGCACATATCTAGGAGGATATTTATCTTGCGAAATTTTTGTATTTCACGTGAACGCTTCCAGTTTTCTTCGTGATACTTTACACAACCCAAGGAGAAATTGTTTTGTTATCCACCTTTCCCACCATAAACTATTTTCTCGTTTATCTATTTCCGATGTCCTTATGACTAACACTCAAGTGACACATGGTCTGGTGATGATGGACCTTGTAAACACCGAGTAGGGCATGAGTTCATCGAGGAGTGAACCCTAATCTTGACATATCTAGAACAACGAAATACTTTCATGTATACCTGAATACCACCTAGTAAGGTTTGACGACTGATAAGTAACCAAAAGGTATCCAAGTCAACGATATTCTCATGGTATAAAGCATACAGTAAACATTAATACAATTCACTAGAAAATACTATCAACATACTAACTACTTGTTTCATGGTATATCAATGGGGTCTCTCCAACATCATTTTTAAACCTAATAATGTGCTCTCTTATATCATAGGCAACCTCATAACACTTTAGTTATGGCCATTGTTAGGAAAACAAGACCACTGGTAATATATAAGGTAGTTGTCAGAATCGTGATTCTGAATCAGATCGGAACCTCTATGATAGAATCGTAGATCGTAGAATCATAACTTTTAGAATCGTGAAATCGTAGATTCTACTTAGTATAATTGTAAAATCGATCCACTCAATTTTGATCATAACGTTGTAGAATCGTGATTGATTCTGACAACTTTCCATAGGCCTATATGGGATCTAGCTTGGTGTTTATTATTCCACAAATTTATTTAGGTTTCTTCCCAATCTCATGTTCATGGTCAAATTTAATTATATAGCATAGAACATAAACGAAACAAAAAATAAACATGTGAATAGAATACTAAAAAATCAATTCCTCCTCGGCATATTTTAAATACAAAGTCCCTCAAAGGTGTTGGCGAGAAATTCCTCCATAACCGGAACACTACAGATTATGAGTATATGGACATTCCGGTGTCCATCATCCACGACAACAGACAGAGGCTCAAATAGATGCACTGTGGGATCAAAGGTCTCTTTTGCCTCTTCAAATAAGAGAGTGTGAAGCGTCAGAAGGATCATTGCAGACTTAAGGAGACAACCAAGATTATCAAAGAAACAAAGAGCAAGCTTGATTTTTCGGCTCTGGTGGCACCCATGGACAAGGTGTGTGAGCATGTAGAGATCCTGGATCCATTTGTATGCGACGAAATCTCACCTGCAACACCATATAGTCACGATGAGGATGGCGATGGGGAGGGCGATGTTTAGTCAATGTAGATGATCACATCATGTTAATTTCTATGGATCTTATTTATGTATGAGATTGTATGTTGGTGTGCTAGCTACGATCATGTGCAACTATTATGCACGAGACCACATCTATGTGCTAGCTACTTTAAAATCCACTATTTATTTTATGAGACTAGTTTGTTTACTTGCTTATTTGATTAGATCATTATGACTATATGCATACAAAAACTTTTCCAAGGATTTTTTTATGTTCTCGTATATTTTCTAGCGTATCATCTAAGGGGTTACATGAGTAGTCAAATATAAATTTCCATCCATTTACAACTATTGTTTCATGTATCCTAGTTCTAATTTGATTTAAAGCCATAAAAAAGCTAGAAGTTAACGTAAAATAGCAAACTATTTCAAAAATTCCAAAAATCACATTAGCAATATTTTCTGTTATGTTTAATTTAAAAATTCTCAAAAAATCACATTTGCAAATTCTAAACAATCTTCTATTCTAGTACGGATTAATATCTAGAGTTAACCTTTGTAGAAAAGATCTCTATAACGCCCCAAAAAATGGCCCTTGCCCTCCAAATTTGTATGTTCAGGAACTCTACTTTCATGTCCAGACCATGCATATGTTCTTTTCAAAACGTTGTTATGTTTATGTCGTGGGGATGGGGATTCATTCATTTGCACCCAAGTTTCTTTCTTATATGATTAAAAACACATAAGTCATGATCATAGTCTCACATACATAAAAGCATACAAATTATTCGAAATTTGGATATTTTATTAGTAAAATAGATGCTTCATCCTTCGTTATGATGATCTCAAATGTAAGGCCCTGCCGACAGAACATCATATTTGTCTCTTTGATTGATAATGCAGGGAGGGTCAGGATTCTCATGGATGTTGTTGTAATCTTCCTCGAAGACTACACCGTCAACATCGATGATAATACTTTGTGTGGGCATAACTGTGTATTTCCTATTATCCCTTGGATAAAAAATGTATGAGAGTTAATGAACTAGTTAGGCTAGTATAAATGGCTCGTTGATGTGAGCAACGCGGTCAAGGTGCACCATCATATGGCCATTGTCATTTGGATTCACATGATTATTACGAAACCAACAACGGAACAATAGATCTTGGAACTCCACATACTCAAGCTCCAAAATATCTTCTATGTATCTGGAGTAGAGATGTTTCTCATCATCTTCTTCAAGTACATCTAAGCAAACACCAATAATTTGCATCATTGTCGCTAAACCTTTTTTTCTCGTAGAAAATGTAAACCCATTGATTTTGTACCATTGAACCTACCTGACCTTACATCTAAGGCCTCTCACAAGAGAAGAAAGAATGGGATCATTTATTTAGACATCAAGTAGTCGTTCACTAATCCAGCTATTAAAATTAGAGTTTTGGAGTTTGGCGGCTATTTTTATCTCGGATTTTGTGACTTTAGAAGGACAATGTGTTCTTAGATGTCTCGGGTGACAACGTCGTAGCACATTGAAATGTGTTTGAGCATATTCAGTCGCACTCCGGTCAGAGTGTATGTGTCATCCAAACATGGGAATATGAGACTTCATGCCTGTGGCATCCCGCAAAAACCACTACTAGAAAATCGCGTTGTTTTTGTGCATTGCATCATCATGACCGCATGCTCATGTCATCATGCCACATTGCATTTGAGCATTGTTATCATCTTGCATCTGTTCGCATAAAACTATTTTCGAAAAGCCTGGTTTTGTTTTCTAAACGCCCCGTCTTTAATTCAAAACCAAAACCGGGTCTCCGGAATATTTTGTTTTGACCAACCACGGGTTGCAAACGGTCCGTTTAAAATGAATAAAATATTAAATTATTTTAGTGGGGGCAGTCGAACGGGCCGATTCGACCCGAACGACCACCCCCAGTTCCAAAACGGTCCAACCTAGAAACCTTTTCTACCCTGTCCTAATCTACCCAGCCCACCTCCACCTCACCCCAACCAACCCCCTCTCGACACCTCACCTCTCTCCCTCACCCCCTCCAATCAGCTGCTGCCACCTCACCTCCTCTCAACCCACCACACACCCACACACACAGCCCCACACCTGCCCTGTCCCGGTCCACCCCCTCCCCACCGCGGCCCCACCGCACCCGCCAGGCCACTCCCCTGACCGATCCCACCCCCTGACCCCACGTCCCTGCCCCGGTCCCACCTCCTCTCCCTCCCTTCCTCTCTCTCCCTCCCCGCGAGCAGCCCAACCCCGCGTCCTCCTCCTCCCGTCTGCCGCCACCGTCCTCCTTCCTCCTCCGGCCGCCCTCGCCGCCCGAGCTCGCCGGACCCCTCGCCCCGCCTCCTCCGCGCGCGCCCGCCTCCTTCCTCCTTCTCCCCTTCCGCCGGACCCGCTCCCCATCCGGCTACCCCCGCCTCCTCCTCCATCGCCGCCGGCGGCCGCGCCCCGCACCGGCGACCCGCGCTCGGTCCGCCGCCCAGGCCGCCTCCCGCCTCGCTCCCCATCCCCACCGCGCTCACCGCCTCCACCTTCCTCCCCTCTCCAACCACCGCCGGCCTCGCGCCCTTCCTCCCCGACGCCCCGCCGTCTTCTCCCTCTCCGGCGCCGGCCCCGCCGCCGCGTGCTCCCGCCAACCGCCTCCAGGCCCCGTGCTCGCTCTCCTCGCCCCGAGCTCCCCCTCCCGCCGGTTTCCCTCTCCCGTCTGCCTCTCCCCGCGGCCCTCCCCTCGCCTCGCGCGCCTCGCGGGCCCTCCCTCACCGGCAGGTCGCCGCCGGCCTCGGCCTCAGCCGCCCGCCGCGCCCCTTCCTCCTCCTCCCGTCGGCCTCGCCGGCGCGGTCCGGCTCGTCGACCTCGCTGGCCTCGCCCGCGGCCCTCCGGCGCCGCCCGTCCCGCGCCTCGTCGCCGGCCGCCGTCGCCCAACCGCCGCGGGGCCCGGCCCGGCCCTCTTCTGCAGCAGTTTCCGTGGGTCCCGCAAGCCGCAGACGCTCGCCGCGCCCTCCTGCGGCCAGGACCTCTGCATCAAGCCTGTAGCACGCCCGCAGAATGTTCGCCCGTGTGACCCAACAGGCCCGCCTTGCTGACCCGTCCAGTCGCCCGAGAATGATGACAACGAACCCGCCGGTACCTCAAGATCTTCCTCGCGGCGTCCGAAGACCCGAACCCTGTCGAATCCCTCTCGTTGAATGCCAAGATCGCCTCACGGACGCTATGACCTCCTTCAAGGATCTGATGGCCGAGACCCGAAGACCGATCTAGAGCGCCAAGGCCTTCGCATGGAGTCGGCAAGATCATCCGGGAACACCAAGATCAACTGTGCGGGACCGACAAGATCGACACCAACCGGGGCGAATCCGATGCCCCGACGCCAGAACAAGTACTTCCTCCCGAGACGCCAAGAACTCCGCGTGAGACGTCAAGACCGACAACATGGCCCGACCACCGCGGATGCGCCAAGATCTACCCCGGAGTCCGAGAACGATCCGTCGAACCCTGAGACCAACCCCGAACCCCGGAACCCCAAGTCCGTCGAGACCCCCTAATGTGTGAACCCTTCCCGAAACCCTATTTTATAATATAATACAACTTGTCGCATATTAATTGATCTTGCATGCATACATTCATGTGGTTTGGGGGCCTTATGCCGATTCACATCATAATTAAATATGGGGCCCATATGCGGGCAAATCTAGTCTCATATTGGCCTCGTCTAAATTTGCGTAGCGAACCGGTAACTTATTTTGCCATGTTCAAACAACATTTAAATTGCGGGGTAGCTAAATAACTTGAATCACCTAATTAATTGTCGGGACCCCGGTTCCGCTTAATATGACCTAATTGCATCGCACCTTGCCATGCCATACCTCATACAAGCATCATGCCGATCTTTTGCCGTAGTATTAAATATTGCATCCGGTGTTTCTTCTAGTGTTTTGCTTCTTCGCGGATAAGGCCGTTGAGTTGATGTGAGCTTCGCCCCGATCTTCGGTTGTACCTTCGGCAATGTTTTCAGGCGAGCATCTCCCCCTTTCTACCTATCTTACTTTTATAGCATTTATTTCCCTCCTGTTGATCTATTGCTATCTGTGTGGCGATGCTCTAGTTTTCGTACCCGTGATATCCCTCGCATCCTTATATTGCCTTGGACACATCCTATTACTTGTTGTTTGGTAGATAGTTGGACTTGCGCGTCGTAGTCGCTTGCTCAAGTGCTGTTGCGTGTCGTCAAGTGCCACAGTTGTTGGTGTATTGCCGCATGTTCAATGTTGGAGATGATCATGGCTTTAATTATCTTTCACTTGAATTATTGTTTAATAACTAAAATTGAAGTAGGTAAGCAGAGGCACCGGTGGGTGATAGATAATATTTGGTTTCCGACCGCCCACTTGTGTCCTGTAGGACCCCGAGTTCTTGACACCTGTTCCGAGATCGAGCGCGCTAACCACATGTGGGGAGATATGGGCCCCCCATCGATTTAGTACCTGATTTCAAAGTATTGTACTGGGGGCCACAAGTAGTTTGGGGCTTTATTACTATCCTGTACTTATGCCATGCTTTACTGCTTTATTTACGATTGTGTGAGGAGCACGCTGTACTGTTTTGGAAGCGGAGTGTTTTCGCGGTATCGACAGTCCCCGTTTGGGGATTTGCTGTCGTTTACAGCCACTGACGCAAACCCTGAGTCCGTCTCGGAGACCGGCCGACTTTGTTGCGGGTGTACTTAGTGGGGTGGCCCCCCGTGCTTGCTTTGGGTCTGGGAAACGTCATGACTTAGGCCCCGCCGACATACCGATGGGTGTATGTTAACTGATCTGGCAAAAAGGGTCGAAGTGCGTGTGGATACTTTGGTGCACCCCTGCAGGGTTTAATCTTTTCGAGAAGCCGTGTCCGCGGTTATGGACGACTTGGAGCACAGTGCTTGATCATAGACAACTATAACTAAAGTTTATTGTTATAAATTGACTTGTATCCGATATGACTAGTAATCAGCTTCACTACAACGGAATGGCTAAGTAAAAGTACCAACAACTGCTGGGTTTTGGGGTTATCTCATGCTATTTGTATCTGACTAGTAAGTGTTGCAACTACAATGGAATGATTAACTAAAACGGCCCACTGCTTATTTTATCAGGATGATTATCTATACTTGACTAGTAATTGCCGCAACGAGAACCGAATAAATAAAATTGCCAACTGTGTGAGTTCCTCGGTTGACTTCCTCGTTTGGTCTCGAGGGGGAAACACCAGGATGGGTTTGTTTGGTGGTAGTATCAGGATGGTACCGAATAGGTCATTCTTATCCCTCTCTGATAACCGCCGGTTGTATCGAGTCTCTATAGGTTGTTTAGTGCATGCTGCCGCTGCCGCTCAGTCCACCATACCTATGTAGGCGAGGACCGCCGAATTCTAGTCTCGCCGTGTACTGGCCTCAGTACTGACGCTCCTCTTTTTCCTTTGCCCTTTGTCGGCACCCCTTTTGTTTAAGCAGGTTTGGAGATCGACGTCGTTAGCAGGGTTACCCTTCCGGCTTGGCCTGGGCAGGGTTATGGACGCCATTGGTTATTCTTCAGGGATCTTAGCCCCATTTGCATCTTGTCCGTAGTCGGACGCTCTATCATTTTCAAGGTGATTTGGATCTTTGTATATTATATCTGTATTCTTGACTCATTGAGTCGCTGTTGTATATATATATCTGTTCTGTGGGTCCCATCGAGGACTGTTGGGTAATGTTATTACTTCGTTTTCCACCCGCACGAAAGTGCCTGGTGGGCACCTTCGAATCGTTTCTATGCGGGTTTGGCGGGTTTCGCTAAAACTTGCATAGGGCCGATTCTGAGGGTGTTACAATGCCCATTACTTAGTTTTGGTTCTTCGAAAGAACACTTACATGTTAGTGGTGTAGCATGTTGAAAATTTAATGCCATGTAGATATTCATAATTTTCTTCTAACTCTTGTTTCTTTAGGACAGAAGCCACGCGAAGAGTGCCTTTACTTGAGTGTCGTACACAGGTTCTACTCCCTTCTCATGCTACAGCTTCAAGTCATGCATTTACACTATCTTTCATATTGTCCTACATTCTGAGCAATGTCCCTAGTATGCTATCGCAAACATTCATCTCTAGTTGTATCACATCGATCGAATGTCAGACATCGAGTTGCTCTTGGTAAGGTAAGTCCCAAAATATCGGTCTCTTCTTCTAGAGAGGTATTTTCTTGGGTGTCTCTTCTATAATTATTATTATTTTCTTTGCCTTTTCCTTTGCATGTACTGTATTACTGTGGGCATGTGTTTGAACTTTCCTTTTCCATGTACTATTTTAAATTCCATCAGTGCAGACCTTACATTCCTAGGTTCTTTTCCAAAAGGATCACGACTCTTCAAATACCTTACCTATCAATGTTTCTCCCCTATGGAGACTCGATAAGTAGGGTCTCTCGACATTAAGTCCGTCGTGTTGTTCTCAGCGTGTGCCAACACATAATTTTTTCCGCATCACTGTTTGCATATAAGCGGTTCAAACGAGAAATAATGGTAGCTTTACTCGAATGTCCTTCCTCTTGAGCCTTTTATTTTCTTTCCCTGCTTAGTTTGCATGCCATCCTCGTTGTCATCAACCACATTCACATGCTTTCAAGGCTTGAATCTATGAGCTTTGCACACCAGGCATTCATGCAACTTGCTATGAGCATCACCAAGTAATAACATGCAACCATTAGTATAAGCATGTATTCTCTCAACTTTCCTTCCAGATGAACACACTGCTTAGCTATTACTTTCTTTAAGTTAAAATGGCACCTTTTCCTTCATAGAGAAAACAACGATCCCTCATGAAATAATTCCAAACATCCCGGGAGCCCATGAACTCGTAAAGTTAATCCCCACGTACCCGATCTCATCCACTATTATCCACTCGTGCCGCTGGCAGCCGTGGGCCCCCCGGTCATCTCCTCATCGCCGTCTCCACACTGGTGCCGCCATGGGCAACCACCCCCCCCCCCCCCCCCCGCCGATGCCCTCCGTCGCCTCAAAGTTAAGGATGTAGTATGTGTTGGAGATATGCCCTAGAGGCAATAATAAATGTAGTTATTATTATATCTTTGTGTTTATGATAAATGTTTACATTCATGCTATAATAGTATTAACAAGGAAACATTGATACTTGTGTGATTTGTAAACTTAATTTGAAGTCCCTAGTATAGCCTCTATACATCACTAGCTTGTTGGTTGATAAATGATTGTGGTTTCCCTATCATGAACATTGAGATGTTATCAACAACAAGATCATATCGTTAGGAGAATGATATGGTGGACATACTCCTATAGATAAGCGTAGCATAAAGATCAAGTCATTTCAATAGTTCAATTGCTATATGCTTTCTGATACATAGTAACCTAATTCCTTCAACCATGAGATCATGCATATCACCTTTACCGGATGGATGCTTTGATGACATCAAACACCACACCGTAACTGGGTGGCTATAAAGGTGGCATTGAGTGTTCGGAAAGTATTGGTTGAGACACATGGATCAAGAGTGGGATTTGTCCATCCATATGACGGATAGATATACTCTGGGCCCTCTCGGTGGAATGTCATCCAATTAGCTTGCAAGCATGTGACTGGCTCACAAGGGATCACATATCACGGGAACGAGAAAAGAGTACTTATCGGTAACGAGGTTGAACTAGGTATGCAGAGATACCGACGATCATAACCTCGGATAAGTAAACTATCGTGAGACAAAGGGAAATTGGTATCGTATGTAAGTGGTTCATTCGATCGCAAAGTAATCGTAGAAATATGTGGGAGCCATATGAATTTCCAGATTCCTCTATTGGTTATTGTTCGGAGAAGTGTCTCGATCATGTCCGCATAATTCACGAACCGTAGGGAGACACACTTAAGGATTCGATGTTGTTTGAGTAGTTATGGTATTATGAGAAAGAGACCGAATGTTGTTCGGAGTCTCGGATGAGATCTGGGATATCACGAGGTGACCCGGAATGGTCCGGAGAAAAAGATTCATATAAGGAAAGTCCCGTTTCGGAGTTGGGGAATGATTCCGGTGTTTTCATCGGGAATGTTCTAGAAGGTTCCAGAATGTCCGGCACTCCGGAGGGGAAGGGTACATGAATGTGTTGTATCAAGCTCGTATGATTGCATCATGTACTAAGTGTCCTCGCTGTTCCAAATAAAGATTAAATTGAATCCTAGTTTGAAAAAGTCAAATAGCTAAATTGAAAAGTCAAATAGCTAAAATTGGAAAGTGGAAAAGAGGAGGAGGGGGGGAATCCGAGTTGGGGAGGAGTTCCCTCCTCCAACCGGCGGCAACTCTCCAAGCCGAGTTGGGGAGGGACTCCTCTCCCTCCCCTTGGCCGCCGGCCCCCCTCCACCTATATAAGGAGGGGCAGGGACCCCTCCTAGAGCACACAAGTCCCTCACCTCAAACCCTAGAAGCCGCAGCCCACTATAGTCGCCGCCGCCCCCTAGGTTTTTGCCCTAGCTGCCGACTTGGGGGTCCCCGGAACCCTAGCCGCCGGCTCTAGCACCTCCTCCTTGGTGTGTCTAAAACCTAGATCGCCGAGGAGCTCTCTCATACTCCACCATACTCGCTCCGGCTTAAGGCGAAGCCCTGTGAGATCTCCCCTCTACTTCCGGTACCACGCCGTTGTGCTGCCGGAATCGCGAGGAGAGTGCTACAACCTTCGCTGCCTGCTGGAACAAGGGAGAGGAAGGTCTTCGTCGAGTACCGAACGTGTGACCGACTGCGGGAGCGCTGCCGGAACGCAGCGCCGGAAGGATCGTCTACGCGATCTTGAGATCGGGAAGAGTACGACTACATCACCCACGAGAATCCGCTCTCCTTAAACACTTTGGAATCTTCGAGGGTAAGTTATTCCATCGACTCGTTGCTATAATCTAGTAGATAGATCTTGGCTTGTTTGTTTGTATGCGATAGAAATTTTTTGTTTTCCATGCTACGAAACCCTACAGTGGTATCAGAGTCGTGTCTATATGTAGATCTGTTGCACGAGTAGAACACAATGGTCATTGTGGGCGTTGATGCTTTTATTGTCGATTGCTTCTTGTGTACTTTGCATATTGCGGTATGTTGGGATGAAGCGGCCCGGGCTAACCTTACATGACATCGTTCATGAGACTTGCTCCACGCTTGACATGCAACTTGTATTGCATAAGTGGCTTTGCGGGTGCCTGTTTCTCCTAGCATAGTTAAGATCCAATTTACAACGGGTGATTAACAATACTAGTATCAATGTTGTGGTTCTTGTTCGTAAGTTAGAACGACACTTATCGAAAGCCCCAAAACCACGTAAAATATGCAAAGAAAGTAGAGGCGTCTAACTTTGTTTTGCAGGGGTGTGCAGTGATGTGATATGGCCATGATTGTGATTATATTTGATGTATGCAATGTTCCTTATTGTAAGTTGGCAACCGGCAGGAGCCATATGGTTGTCTTTAATTTATGTTAAGACCCGCGTGTCTATTCAAAGTAGTTGTAATAGTTGAAGCCGGTGGACGACAACCATGGAGAAGCGTCATTGACCTTGATGCAATGCCGGTGATGATGGAGATCATGTTCGTGCTTGAAGATGGAGATCGAAAGCACAAAGAAGAAAGGCCATATCATATCACATATTTTGAATTGCATGTGATGTTAATCCTTTATGCATCTTGTATTGCTTAGTAGACGATGGTAGCATTATAAGATGATCCCTCATGCACATGAATTTCAAGTCATAACGTGTTCACCCTTAGTTAGCACCGTTGCTAAAGCTTGTTGTTTCGAAGCACCACGTGATGATCGGGTGTGTTAGATTCTGCAAGTGTATACAACGTGAGCAAGCCATATTTGCTCATGCGGAAACTAAGGTTTGATCTTGACGAGCCTAGCATATACAGACATGGTCTCGGAACACGGATCACCGAAAGGTAAAGCATGAATCATATAGTAGATATGATGAACATGACGATTGTTCGCCATTGAAACTATATCAACTCTCGTGATGATCGGTGTTGATGTGGTGGATTTGGTTCGTGTGATCACTAAAACAATGTGAGGGATGTTGTTTTGAGTGGGAGTTCACCTAGATTAACTTTATTATTAATTTGAACTCAATTTGTCATAAACTTAGTCTAAACTATTGCAAATATGATGTAGATCAATGGCAGCCCCTACCATCAATTTTAATGTGTTCCTAGAGAAAAAAAAGTTGAAAAACAATGGAAGCAACTTCGCGGATTGGTTCCGCAATTTGAGGATTGTCCTCACAGCTGGTAATTTGACCTATGTGCTGGATGCAACGCTGGGTGACCCACCTACAACTGATGCTTCCGATGAAGTAAAGAATGTTTACCTCGCTCGGAAGAATCAGTACTCCATAGTTCAGTGTGCTATCTTGTATGCTTTGGAATCGGAGCTTCAAAAAAGGTTTGAGAATTCAGACCCATAAGATATTGTCGAGGATCTCAAATTGATATTTGAGACTCATGCGGCAATTGAAAGTTATGAGGCTTCTGAAAAGTTCTTTAACTGCAAGATGGAAGAGGGCAGCTCCGTCAGTGAGCATGTGCTTAAGATGTCTGGGCACGCAAACAAACTTCAAAGCTTGGGTATAGTGATTCCTAATAATTTGGGGATTTACCGTGTCCTCCAATCACTACCACCAAGTTACAAGAACTTTGTGATGAACTACAACATGCAGAACATGAACAAGCAGTTGCCAGAACTGTTTGCTATGTTAAAGTCTGCAGAAGTGGAGATCAAGAAAGAGCACCAAGTGTTGTTGGTCAATAAGACCACCAAAGGCAAGTCTAAGCAGAAGGGACACTTCAAGAAGGGTGGTAAGAAAGTTACCACGCCGGCGAAGAAGACCAAGGCTGGACCTAAGCCTGAAACTGAGTGCTTTTACTGCAAGGGAGAAGGTCACTGGAAGCGGAATTGCCCAAAGTACTTGGCGGATTTGAAGAACGGCAACATCAAGAATAAAGGTATATCTGATATACATGTTATTGATGTGTATCTCACTAGTACTCGTAGTAGTGCCTGGGTATTTGATACTGGTTCGGTTGCTCATATTTGTAACTCGAAACAGGTGCTGCAGAATAAACGAAAGCTAGCGAAGAACGAGGTGACGATGCGCATGGGAAACGGATCAAAGGTTGATGTGATCGCGGTCGGCACGCTACCCCTTCATCTACCATCGGGATTAGTTTTATACTTAAATAATTGTTATTTGGTGCCTGTGTTGAGCATGAACATTATATCGGGATCTTGTTTATTGCGAGACGGCTACTTATTTAAATCCGAGAATAATGGTTGTTAGATTTATATGAGTAAAATGTTTTATGCACATGCACCTTTGATAGATGGTCTATTCTTATTGAATCTCGATAGTGGAAATACACATATCAACAACATTGAGGCTAAACGTTTGAAATCGAACGATAACTCGACCTATATGTGGCACTGTCGTCTTGGTCACATTGGAGTGAAGCGTATGAAGAAACTCCATTCCGATGGACTTCTTGAATCACTTGATTTCGAATCACTTGAAAGATGCGAAGCATGTCTAATGGGAAAAATGACTAAGACTCCGTTTTCTGGTATGATAGAGCGAGCTACGGACTTATTGGAAATCATACATACCGATGTGTGTGGTCCAATGAGTGTAGCATCACGCGGTGGTTATCGTTATGTTCTTACCTTCACGGATGACTTGAGTAGATATGGGTATATCTATTTCATGAAACATAAGTCCGAAACTTTCGAGAAGTTTAAGGAGTTTCAAAGTGAGGTAGAGAATCAACGTAACAAGAAGATTAAATTTCTGCGTTCTGATCGTGGAGGTGAATATCTAAGTTACGAGTTTGGCGAGCATTTGAAGAAATGCGGAATACTTTCACAATTGACACCGCCGGGAACACCAAGTGTAATGGTGTGTCCGAACGTCGTAATCGAACTCTCTTAGATATGGTTTGTTCTATGATGTCACTTACAGATTTACCGCTATCATTTTGGGGTTATGCATTAGAAACAGCTGCATTCACTTTAAATAGGGCACCGTCTAAATCCATTGAAACGACACCGTATGAATTATGGTTTGGGAAGAAACCTAGATTGTCGTTCCTTAAAGTTTGGGGATGCGAAGCCTATGTAAAGAAGTTACAGCCGGACAAGCTTGAACCTAAAGCGGAAAAATGCGTCTTCATAGGATACCCAAAGGAAAATATTGGGTATACCTTCTATCATATATCCGAAGGCAAAATCTTCGTTGCCAAGAATGGATCCTTTCTAGAGAAGGAATTTCTCTCGAAAGAAGTGACTGGAAGGAAAGTAGAACTCGACGAGGTTGTTGAACCTTCTCTCGAAATTGCGAGTAGCGCAGCACCGGAAGAAGTTCCTGTGGTGTCTGCACCAATAAGAGAGGAAGCTAATGATGGTGATCATGAAACTTCGGTTGAAGTAGCTACAGAGCCTCGGAGGTCAACGAGAACTCGTACCACTCCAGATTGGTATGATCCCGTTATGAGTGTCATGTTGGTGGATAACACCGATGACCCCGAGACATATGAGGAAGCGATGATGAGCCCAGATTCCAATAAATGGCAAGAAGCCATGAAATCCGAGATTGGATCCATGTACGAAAACCAAGTATGGACTTTGGTGGACTTACCGGATGGCCGGAAGGCTGTCGAGAACAAATGGATCTTCAAGAAGAAAACAGATGCTGATGGTAATGTTACTGTCTATAAAGCTCGACTTGTCGCAAAAGGGTTTCGACAAATTCAAGGAGTTGACTATGATGAGACTTTCTCACCAGTAGCGAAGCTAAAGTCTGTGAGGATTATGTTATCAATCGCTGCATATTATGATTATGAGATATGGCAGATGGATGTCAAAACAGCATTCCTCAATGGAGATATTGATGAAGAGTTGTATATGATGCAACCCAAAGGTTTTGTCGATCCTAAAGATGCTAACAAGGTCTGCAAACTTCAACGGTCCATCTATGGATTGAAGCAAGCATCCCGAAGTTGGAATCAACGTTTTGATAAGGTGATCAAAAGTTTTGGTTTTATACAAACTTATGGAGAAGCTTGTATTTACAAGAAAGTGAGTGGGAGCTCTATAGCATTCTTAATACTATATGTGGATGACATATTGTTGATTGGGAAGTATGTAGACCTTCTTAATAGTGTCAAGGAATATTTGAATAATAGTTTTTCAATGAAGGATCTTGGCGAAGCAGCTTACATATTAGGCATAAAGATTTATAGAGATAGATCGAAACGCCAAATATCATTGTCACAGAGTACATATTTGGACAAAGTTCTAAAGAGGTTTGGAATGGAAGATAGCAAGAAAGGGTTCTTACCCATGTTGCCCAATACGACCTTGAGTAAAACTCAAAGTCCGACATCGGCAGAAGATAGAGAAAGGATGAGTAAGACTCCCTATGCCTCAGCCATAGGATCTCTAATGTATGCCATGCTATGTACTAGACCCGACATTGAATATGTTGTTAGTTTAACTAGCAGATATCAAAGTGATCCAGGAGTGGATCATTGGACAGCGGTCAAAAACATCCTTAAGTACTTGAGAAGAACTAAGGATATGGTTATTTCTTATGGAGGTGATGAACAGCTCGTTGTTAATGGTTACACCGATGCTAGTTGGAACACCGATCCGGATGATTCTAAATCACAATCTGGATATGTATTTATTTTGAATGGTGCAGCAGTTAGCTGGAGGAGTGCAAAGCAAAGCGTTGTGGCGAGATCTTCAACTGAATCGGAATACATGGCTGCTTCGGAGGCTTCACAAGAAGCGATATGGATGAAAGAGTTCATTACAGAGCTGGGTGTGGTTCCTAGTGCGCTGGACCCAATGTCTATCTATTGTGATAACATGGGCGCCATAGCCAATGCGCAAGAACCAAGGTCACACAAGAAGCTGAATCACATCAAGCTACGTTTTCACGCTATTCGAGAACATATCCAAGATGGGGATATAAAGATTTGCAAAGTACACACAGATCTGAATGTGGCGGATCCGTTGACTAAACCTCTCCCGAGGGCAAAACATGACCAGCACCAAACTGCCATGGGTGTTCGGTATATTACCATGTAATCTAGATTAGATGACTCTAGTGCAAGTGGGAGACTGTTGGAGATATGCCCTAGAGGCAATAGTAAATGTAGTTATTATTATATCTTTGTGTTTATGATAAATGTTTACATTCATGCTATAATAGTATTAACAAGGAAACATTGATACTTGTGTGATTTGTAAACTTAATTTGAAGTCCCTAGTATAGCCTCTATACATCACTAGCTTGTTGGTTGATAAATGATTGTGGTTTCCCTATCATGAACATTGAGATGTTATCAACAACAAGATCATATCGTTAGGAGAATGATATGATGGACATACTCCTATAGATAAGCATAGCATAAAGATCAAGTCATTTCAATAGTTCAATTGCTATATGCTTTCTGATACATAGTAACCTAATTCCTTCGACCATGAGATCATGCATATCACCTTTACCGGATGGATGCTTTGATGACATCAAACACCACACCGTAACTGGTTGGCTATAAAGGTGGCATTGAGTGTTCGGAAAGTATTGGTTGAGACACATGGATCAAGAGTGGGATTTGCCCATCCATATGACGGATAGATATACTCTGGGCCCTCTCGGTGGAATGTCATCCAATTAGCTTGCAAGCATGTGACTGGCTCACAAGGGATCACATATCACGGGAACAAGAAAAGAGTACTTATCGGTAACGAGGTTGAACTAGGTATGCAGAGATACCGACGATCATAACCTCGGATAAGTAAACTATCGTGAGACAAAGGGAAATTGGTATCGTATGTAAGTGGTTCATTCGGTCGCAAAGTAATCGTAGAAATATGTGGGAGCCATATGAATTTCCAGATTCCTCTATTGGTTATTGTTCGGAGAAGTGTCTCGATCATGTCCGCATAATTCACGAACCGTAGGGAGACACACTTAAGGATTCGACGTTGTTTGAGTAGTTATGGTATTATGAGAAAGAGACCGAATGTTGTTCGGAGTCTCGGATGAGATCCGGGATATCACGAGGTGATCCGGAATGGTCCGGAGAATAAGATTCATATAAGGAAAGTCCCGTTTCGGAGTTGGGGAATGATTCCGGTGTTTTCATCGGGAATGTTCTAGAAGGTTCCGGAATGTCTGGCACTCCGGAGGGGAAGGGTACATGAATGTGTTGTATCAAGCTGGTATGATTGCATCATGTACTAAGTGTCCTCGCTGTTCCAAATAAAGGATTAAATTGAATCCTAGTTTGAAAAAGTCAAATAGCTAAATTGAAAAGTCAAATAGCTAAAATTGGAAAGTGGAAAAGAGGAGGAGGGGGGAATCCGAGTTGGGGAGGAGTTCCCTCCTCCAACCGGCGGCAACTCTCCAAGCCGAGTTGGGGAGGGACTCCTCTCCCTCCCCTTGGCCGCCGGCCCCCCTCCACCTATATAAGGAGGGGCAGGGACCCCTCCTAGAGCACACAAGTCCCTCACCTCAAACCCTAGAAGCCGCAGCCCACTATAGCCGCCGCCCCCTAGGTTTTTGCCCTAGCCGCCGACTTGGGGGTCCCCGGAACCCTAGCCGCCGGCTCTAGCACCTCCTCCTTGGTGTGTCTAAAACCTAGATCGCCGAGGAGCTCTCTCATACTCCACCATACTCGCTCCGGCTTAAGGCGAAGCCCTGCGAGATCTCCCCTCTACTTCCGGTACCACGCCGTTGTGCTGCCGGAATCGCGAGGAGAGTGCTACAACCTCCGCTGTCTGCTGGAACAAGGGAGATGAAGGTCTTCGTCGAGTACCGAACGTGTGACCGACTGCGGGAGCGCTGCCGGAACGCAGCGCCGGAAGGATCGTCTACGCGATCTTGAGATCGGGAAGAGTACGACTACATCACCCACGAGAATCCGCTCTCGTTAAACACTTTGGAATCTTCGAGGGTAAGTTATTCCATCGACTCGTTGCTACAATCTAGTAGATAGATCTTGGCTTGTTTGTTTGTATGCGATAGAAAATTTTTGTTTTCCATGCTACGAAACCCTACAGTATGCACCTTATGCAAATCTATAAACTTTGGTGTTTTCTAGACCAACCGATTTTCCTAATTTTCCTGTGGCAGCACTGGGTGTGCCACCTAGCATCACAGGAACAAGATGATGGACTATATAGTTAACCCTTTAGTTGGTTATTTGGAAACCAGCCTCCAAAAATATATTACTCCCTCGGACCAATATTAGTTGACTCAAATTTATTTAGATTCGGATGAATCTAGAGTAGATACTTAACTAGATTCATATGAATCTAGACAAAGTTAAGTCAACTAATATGGATCAAAAGGAGTATTAGATTCAGGCTTTTTAGGACCATCTCTTGAACTATTGGAGTCGGTTGTCTATATTCTCCAGCTCATATATTATTTTCTTTTGTGCCGGCTGGTATTTGCGGCCCACACTATGATTATCGGAGGTCTTTTTTGTTTTGCCTAACTCCGATATTTTATCACCGGAGTTGGTTCTTCCTTTTTAGTCGATTTTTTTAGGAAAAAGCGACCGAGGGGTGACATCTGGAGGGCGGCTCGTATTTTCTTGCTTTTTTTGGAAAAAAGTATATATTAATATCATAGGAATACCAATTACACCTAGCCCTGCAACAACGCATTGCCCTAGCGGCCTTACGGATGCACACATCCTAGAAAAAAGGAAAAAGAATTAAAAAAAAAGTCCCGCTACAGAGAACTATTCCTCACAGCAATGTCTTTACTATTCACTTTTCTAGAATATACTCCCTCCGTTAAAATATAAGGCGCATAAGGTTTAGTCAAAAGTTAACGTTTTTTAAGTTTAACCAAGATTATACATAAAATTATAAATAATTATAATACCAAATCAATATCAATCGATTTATCATAAAGTCTATTTTCTTAATATATCAATATTATAATATAGATGTACATATTTTTAAAAAAAATATTTAGTCAAAGTTAATAGGATCTGAATTTTCACCGATCCTTAGGCGCTATATTTTAGGACTGAGAGAGTACATGTAGACTGAAAGAAATCCTATGCGATTTAAGAGTGCGTTGTACTCTTCATAAGTGCGCACCATCGATGTTGAGCCAGACATCTCATTGATTGTCGGGCCCCTCAACGTCGTTGAAGCTAGCGGCAGCAATCCTTCTCGGACCCCTTCTGTAGCTACCACTAGGATTCCAAGAACCCCTTCATGGATTCCTTTGTCCCTTTCGGAGTCTGCCGGTGCGTTGTACCCGTACGTCTTAGATTAGGAGGAAACCAGCTTCGTCTCCCCTGGCTCTAGCCTAGTCGATATCAATAATAACCCCTCCAAAATATATACTCCGATGTTGGACGGGAGGAATAGAAAAATCACAACTTCAGCTAGGTTTTGCTCCAATCCCACCGCGCAATGGAATCCGCCGGTGAAGACTCTGCTTGCGCCGCCGGCTTCTCATATTGGTCGCGACTGCCGCAGGATCTGCTGGTCATCGTCTTTCTGGAGCTGGAGATCCGCGATCTTCTCCGCTCAGGCGCCATCTGCACAACCTGGCACTGCGCGTACTCCACCATCCGGCGCCTCCGACTTCCGTCCCCGAAGCAGATCCCATGCTTCTCCTGCAAAACCTATGGCCCCGACGCTGCCGTGCAAAGACGAAGATCTACTTTATATCTACCGGAACATCCACGACGAGGACCCTCGGTACCTCATCCACTCGCCATGGGGGGACCTCGTGCACGTCTGGAGGTACAGGACTGATGTGGCCTCGGAATCATCATCATCAGACGAGGCCGACTGGTTAGAGTATTATATATATATATGTTATGATAGTTTAGGATAGTTAGGACTTTAGTCTAACTTGACTTGTATTCTAAGATGATCTATGTACGTCTTTATATACTCGTCCATGAGACTCAATAATACATCCAACATATTTAACAAATTCCCTCTCTATCGTTTCACGTGGTATCAACCTAAACCGATCCCAAACCCTAGTCGCCGCCGGCATGATTCCGTCACGTTGCCCTCGGGAGGTCGATCTCCACGATCTCTGACGAGGGCTGCACAACCCGTACGCAGGGTTCGTCCGCCGATCCGTAATCGGCTGTCCTGCGAGTTTTTTTTCCGATCTAATGATCGGTTTTCTTGTTTGGTTTACCGATCTTAGATCGGATTGAGTCGCCCACCACCGTCTTCATCGCTGCACCTCTATTCCGACCATCGGCATCAAGGATCTACACCGCGCCCGTGCGTCTGCCTCCTCCGCTACTGTGTATGCCTCGTCAGGCTATCGTGGCCTCATGGCAGGCTGCCGTGCACCACGGACGGCTGTGACGCCTTCCTTGGAAGGCTAACGCGGCCGCCCCCCTCGGATCCTCTTTGTGGTCATCGTCCGGGACTTCACCGACATCGACTCCGATCTACGCGTCATCCACGCTCTGGCGCATACGGCGCACCGTCGGTCTGATCAACCGACCCCGCGCGTGTCTACGCCAAGCACGTTCCCGAGCACGCGCGTACCACCGATCGTGCTACGGGCTGCCGCTGCGTCGCCCCCTCGGGCCGCAGCGCCGCCGCCTTTGGTCCATGCTACCGGCTTCCAACACGTCTTCCTTGGCGTGTACGTCGCTGGTGGCCCCCCAGCTGATGCACCGACTTGTGCCCTGCAGCTATGCCGCCCCCTCGGATCATAGCATCGTTGTACGCAGTCTACTTCACCGTCCCGGTGCATCGACGTCCTTGGCTTTCACCACGTCATCTCCTACAGGTGTGGATCGCTGCAGTCTGCACATAGCCTTCATCACGTCGCCAGATTTCTTCCTCGCCTACTTCGAGCACCGCCGCCGCACTTCACAAGGTAACCTGAAGGGCGATCTCATGTCGTCGCAGGTCCCGCCGACTACCCCATCGCGCACTCTAGGCATCCAGCATGACTACCCCAGGTCGCCGCTGTTTTTGCCGCCTTCTACGTCTTCGTCCACTGCATCTTCGTCGTCAGTGTCATCGCCTCATCCCCGACTACACCACCTTCTACTCTACTCCGACAACCGCCGACATCTCTCCCTTCGCTGCTCTGTGCGTCGCAACCGCTCTGGAGGCTTCCTCTGCTAGTCTTTTTGACATGACGACAAGTTCATGATGGTCTCTGCCCCCGCACGCCTGGTACTGGCAACACCGGGAGTGCCTTCGTCCCCGACGCGTTCCCGAGTCTGGCAAGCTCGGATCGGCGCCTCGTCTTCATCGTCTTCGACAACGTCTTATTCGGCATCGACCCCTCTACGGCTACCTCGACCGCGTCACCGACGAGTTCTTCTTTGCATACTCGGTTCTGGCAAAACCGGAGTGTGCGTTCGTCCCCGACGTGCGCCTAGTTCTGGCAAAACTATGGCCGCACCTCGTCCTCGAAGACCTGGACTGCATCGGTTTCGGCATCGACATCCTCAAAGACTGCCTCGACGCGTCTCCGTCATCCTCCTCACGCACTATGCGCATGCGGCTTTATGTGTGGTTACCTCGACACCGGCATCCCCGACCACGGCGACCCCTCGCAACGGCTACCCCGACCTCGGCACTACCAACGCTCTCGGCTCCCTCGACATCGGCACAAGGGTTACCACTCGCTTGAGCATCATCAGCTTCCTCTACAGTCCAAGCTACCGCGACGCGACACTGTCCACGACGTTCCCGCTCCTACAGCGGGGGGATGTCAGCTGACTGGTTCTACTTGGTTTATCTACAGTCTGACTGTCTATCGTTCTACAGTGACGACATCCTTATACAATCAGCAGAGGAGGATGATGACGACGATGACGTCATAAGGCACAATGACTTCAGGGACCCTACTGTGGAGCTTAACACTACGGAGATACAACTCTACAAGACTGACCTCCATGGGCAGAAGCTGGAGAGACTCCCGAGCTTGGGATACTATGCTTTGTTCCTGGGTTACAATTCCTCTTTGTGCCTTCCAGTCAAGGATATCCCGGGGCTGAAAGCCCAACCACGCATACATCGCTGATGATTCGTTTTAGTTCATCAGTTACTTTAAACAAAACAAGCGAGAAGTCGGTGTTTGGAGCATCGAATGCAAGACCTTGGAAAGCATTCATGATCCAACACCCATGTTGAACACCCTAGGCTGAATTGGCCTCCACCCATTTGGATAGTACCCTCCCTTTTATAGAAGAATTGGATCTTCCTTATTGTTCTTGCTTTGTTTGTATCTTCGATTTAAGCCCCATAAAGTGGTACAAAAGGCAAGGCAGATAACACAAAACCTACGCCTGGCACGAGAAGGATTCATCGTCACCGCATTGTTCCATGGGGAATGATAGAAAAATGATCTAGTTCCGAAGGAAATTATTCCATTGAGAAATAAAAGAACAACCGTACAATAATATGGTCTTGTTGGAAAAAAATATTGCATTAAGAGAGAGAAAATATTTTGGTACAAAATTTGATTGATATATATTTAAACTTAACCAACAAATACGTGACCGCATTATTCCATGGGGAATGATAGAAAAATGATCTAGTTAAGAAGGAAATTATTACATTGAGACATAAAAGAACAATCGTAAAACAATACGTTCTTGTTGGGAAATAATATTGCATTAAGAGAGAGAAAATATTTTGGTGCAAAATTTGCCTGATATATATTTAAACTTAACAAACAAATACATGACCGCCGACCGGACCTCCTCGCCGCTGCCCCTCCACCTCCTGGGTTGTCCGCGTGTGTGGGCGACTCTGGAGGCGCTGATCCTAACCTACAAAACACCGTCTATGGCGCCGGCTATGGCGGTCACGCCTCGCCTCCGAAGAGGGGGGGGGGGGGGGGGCTCGCGGCTGGGAGGCAGGTGGATTGGAACCAACTGTAGGCGTGTTGTGGCGGCGTGGTCATGGCGGAGGCTAGGCCACCCCTAGGCAGCGGCGCTATTCAGGATCTTGCATACTCGGGCTCGATCTACTAGTTCCGATCGCTGGAAGATGGCCAGCGGTATGCAGCGGTATGGGGACCGTTGCATCAGCATCAATAAAAGAGGTGGTCCTAGAGGTTCTTCCGCGTGAAGACGAAGATATTATTGATGTATGCCCTCGTTGTTCTGGCCTGGAGAGGCGAGTTTCGGAAGGATCCACCGGCGAACTCTCATTGGTGTATCATGCCTAGAGATTGCTGAATTGGAAGGTATTCGGCCGTGTGGATCCATGTTTTCTTTCTGGTCGTGTGGTTTTAGAGGGAGCATTGTGAAGCTCTGCTATCTGTTACCAACATGTGTCATGTCATAGACGATCCATGGTGAAGTCAGATGCGGAAACTGTCATGAAAGTAGAAACATGAGAGCTAACGATGGTGATTTGAGTCTTTGTGGCGTTGATAAACTGGCTATATGATCTGTGACTTGCAACAACGACTGTTTATGGGGGCGACAACACAAGAGGAGTTCATTGTCCTATCTTGCAGGGTGAAAATCCAAGGTCGGACCTTAATTGGTAGTGCTTGACAATGGTCTGGTTGAAGGCATTGTTTTATGAGCGAGGACTTTTGAAAATCTATGATCTTTGATCGGGTGACGACGGTGCTTGTGCACTGTTTTCTTCTTGAAGGCGTCTTTATTGAAGTGTTTGGACCACTAGTGTTGTTCTAATGGTGTTAGTGTCGTTTGTATAAGGAATCGTTTGCTGTAGCGGGACTTTCCTTGTTTGTAATTCTTTTTTTTTCTGGGTTGTGTGTAGCCATAAGGCTGCTAGGGAATGCGTCCTTGCAGTGTCTGGATATAATTGGTATCTTCGCGATATTAATATATGTTCTTTATAAAAAAATCAACAAATACATTCAATTTTTTTAATAAAATAATTCTTTTGAGCTCTATAAGTCTGGTTGCTAGTGTTTGTTCTAGTATATTTAGCTGATTTCTTATTAAGATGAGACAGTAGATGATGAAAGCTACGTTTTACATATTCCCAAACATATGTTGTGGAACATGAATACAGTTGCTGCCAGCATCTATTGTTATCCACTCCTCTTAGCAATGCATCCAAACACATATTTCAATTAAGCATCGCAACACCATACTGGCAAGGCATACTACTTGCATTAGTAGATGAAAACAATACCATTGGGACTCTAGTAATCAATAAATAATTATATTATGAAAGGGTGTTTGTGGCAGTTGAATTTCTACTATAGGAAGTTCGAGTTCTTACCGGGTCCACCGTAGTAGATATAAGTGCCCAAGTCTCCATTGGTACCATTTTGCACGATATAGTATTTGGGATCCTCATTTAACAATTGCACATCACTTGCTGGTTTGAGATTGTTGGTAGAATCTACCACTTGGATGTTCTTGATGTGACTGGTCTTACCGAGCCCTTCCTCGGGGAAGTGTCCACTACCCATTTGTGTGGAAGTTTGGCCAGCATCAGGTGAATATATCTCGCCTCCCCACATGATATAGGATGCACTATCTGCCAAGTAGGTGAAGATGGAAGATGGCCAATACCCCAAATTATTGCCTCCCACTTGCAGCCACCAATTACCCTCCTTTTGGTCCTGCAAGCCAAAAATATTTTATAATAGACAAGATTATGAACATGGAGTATACTTTAGTTCCCTCAAGTGCCAAAATAAAGGAAGATAAAGGAAAACTAATGAGCCATGGTATCACAACGCAAAAGTGACTTTATGTGTTCATAATTAATGGAACATCTACAAATAAGTTATAGAGAAACTCTATGACGATTCCAACAAACCTTGAGTATTATATGGGGAATATGTGCTCGTTGGTCATGCAAGGGAAAGACATTATATTACTATAGTTGGCAATGCCACACAAGATTTTCTTCGTAAATATATTTGGAAAATAAAGGTCCCACTAAAAATTAGAATCTTTAAGTGGTTTCTTCATAGAAAAGTGTTACTGACAAAAGACAACTTAACTACGAAACTGGCAAGGAGACCAGAAATGTTGTTTCTGTGATAAACAAGAGACTACCCAACTTTTTTTCATTGACTATCATTTCACAAAACTCATATGGTGCTTAGTTAATATGTAGTTTAGTTTAACTCCAACCAAGAGTATTAAGAACTTATTTGGGAGTTGATTAAATGCGGTAGCTAAAGCTGATAAAGCGCACAGTCGAGTGGGTGTTTGCGCTTTACTTTGGGACATGTGGCATATACAAAATAATATGGTTTTTAATAAAACATCAAATTCGTCATTCATGCAGGTTATTCCCTTGACCACACATTGGATATGTATGTGGTCTTTCCTTCTGCCATGGGAGCTTAGGCCGGTTATGGCTACTGGATGAATATTTTTCTACACAAATTATATTTGTTTGGGACAAAGTGCGACTATAAAATGTATTACTCTTATCAAATAATGTGAATGTCCCAAAATCTATAAATGTATTTGTCATTTAGTTCCGACACACCAAAGACGATGTTCATAATTGTATGAAAAATAGATGATGCCTTCGCAATTGTGAGGGCCAAGTTTGTATAAAAATAATATATTTGAAAACATCTTTCAAATACACATTCAGCAATGTAATATTTTTGGCATATAACTTATACATCTCTATTTAGGTACATGGTTAAAGTTTGACCCAAAATAAGAGGAAGACTAATAAACCTAGACCGAGGAAGTATTATGAAAACAATATGAATACTTCTGATTTTCCATGCTATCTTAGTAGCCCACACTAATAGTGGGACACAAAATTAGGGAAACGAAATAGTTTTAAAAAATGAAGACCGCGAGCCCACCATGCCAAGCTACCTACAAGGTTTCACAAATAAGTCACATGCTTTACGTGTGCAAAATGTGTGCATGAACAATTTCCAAAAGAAGTTTATAGTAAAATTACAAAAGGAGAAAGTATCCATGCTAGACGTATTTGTGTCTTCTCATATTACGAACCTGCACCAATAATCATAGAGTTATAGATGTCGGTTGGTAACAAGATATGTCTTAGATGATCATCAGTCATGTATTTGCGCTAGGGTGGTCAATTGACACAGATAGTAACTGAAGTACCCATGCTGATGGATAGAGGTTGAGGGTTTCTTGCTACCAATTCTGATGACACACGAACATAAATGATTGATCCTAGTTGATTCTAATTTTATCAGCATTTGTAAGATGGCATGGATTAGTGTTTTTAGTAGTGAGTTCAAATATGATATGGCTTATAGGTCTTGAGATTGATGGAGTTGATTATGAAGACATGAAAGGTTAAAAAAATATACATAGAACCTTGATAGATTGTAACAAGGTAAAACATTGAGTACATGCTAATAGACTCAACTTGATCAATCAAATGAGATAGATATGGACTCAACCTTCTATGTAAGTACCGCATCTATAACAACCACACATGCACTTGATGATGTTGTAAGCATATGGTAAGCAGACGTTCTTATGTGCAATGCATAATCTTGTCGTGGTGCAGACCTTCCATAACATTGCACATGATTTGTAACCGTTATGAGCCTGCTAATTCACTATTAAGATGTCTAAATTAGTTTATCTCACTTAAAATCAATAGTTGAGATTTATGTTTTCAACTCTAACTGGGCGTGAGGAGTATCTTAAAAGTTCCCTTGTTTAATACCTAACTTAAAGATGTCGAAGCTTATTGTTTTTTGTTACCTTCCAAATAAAAATATCAAGGTCATATTGTGTGCCACCGTAGGTGGAGACTGAGGAGATGCTACCACCAAGGGTAATCTGATTGTTTGTTTGGACGAAGCCGGAGCACATAAGGTTGTAACATCCGGTTGTTTTATACGCATCGCGCTACAATATTCCACAACAATAGAAAATTAGTATTTTGATGCTATCCCCGAACTTAAACAGAAGGGCTCAATTTTAGTAATGAAGATAATAAAATGGAATGTGATGTTTATCTTACGGTCCAGTAGATGAAGAGTCTAGTATTGCAATCACCATACAGTTCAGGGAAAACCTGCAATTTGTATAGAACACAATGTCATTAACCACAACAAAAGAGATTGCACAACTTACTACACCACTACAAAATTCTTTGGGATTATATAATAGCATGATGTTAGTTATTTATAAGAAATTAAGTATGGCCACCTAGGATTTGTTTAATATGCGAGAGAGAGGATCAGAGATATTCAAAGATTATTCATTTGCATGTTTCTTCCTTCCTTCGATTGAGAGTATCTAGATACAGTGTGACACCATGCTAACAACTATGCCAATATGACAAACGCCCATGGATCTTTTGTCTAGCATCTTCATTTAGTTCTCCCAGCAATTGCTTCTTGTCCCTTCTATACTCCTGATGGCTCATTGGATTGAATGTTTCTTGCTTGCTAGTTGATTCCCTTTTAGATATTCACCCTACCCATGCTTATATATTTAAAAATTCTGTTTATGAAACAAATATTTGTCCCACAAAATAATACTTTAGATGATGGATTTCCTCTATGAAAGAACAATTAGTGTAGTGATATATTTTCAAATTTTAAAGTTGGAGCGCATATATGTATTTAAAGTTGAACCTTTCTTGCTGTAAAGCATGAATACAATAATTGCAGAACCTTTTCTAGCTCAATCTCATGCCGTTGACGCTTCGAGCAGCACATATATCATGCACAGAAGCTGAAATGAGAAGTTAACAAATCTCTTATGGCAGTGGGTTTAAATGTTTCCCTTTGAGTTCTAACCTGCCATCCTGCTTCAATGGTATTGAGGTCATTACCATCATAGGAACCCCCAATGATCCAGAGCTGCGTCAAGCTGAAGTCCTTGGCCCTTGCAATCATTGGTTGCCACAAGTTGATGGTGATTTTGGTTCCATGGTACTCATCAGCTTGTGCAGATGCTACCGCATGCTTCTCAATGGGAGAGAAAACAAAGTCACATGAGAAATTTCAGAAATAAAAATAGAAGTAACAATCCAAGAGGAAGATTATTATTACTCATATCAACATGATTCTTATATGGCTGTTTAAATTTGTACCTGGTGGCCCGTCAATACATCGGTTGTCGCAAGGTTATGGACTGAACTGAGGTTTGGGATGCTCTTGGGCCTCTTCTTGCCATACCTTCGGATCGAACTGGCCCTCATGACACCCTCCTTGGTGGTCCTTCGGATTGGTATGGTGTTCTCGGGGCACTTGCCATTTTCATGCCATGTTTGAATGATTGGGCGGGGCGCGATGTTGGAGTCATGATACATGCCTCCAGGGTGGTAAGAAGGCCGCATCTGGAAGATGGCGTGATTTAGTGTTACCATGATATGTATGTCTGGTAGTTAGGGCCATTGCAGCTTGTCTCCAAGCAACTGTGATATGAATTGGGCAATGGTACTAGCTTCACAGTTTTACCTGGATTGTATGGTTTCGGAGGAGAGGATGGTCGAGTGCAGGCTGTTTGGAGATGTGCACGCAGTCTATGACATCTCCATCTGCGCTCTGTTAACTTATGGGAATCAGTGGTTGAGACAATGTAGAAACAAAGAGAGGATAGTGCGAGCAAACAAGGAAATTGTACGATGCATAATGTAGAAAAATGATGTGAGAGCAGACAAAAGAGTGCTTTTGAGGTGTACATGGAGGCACCACTATATATATATATATATATATATATATATATGGTCTATAGATACATACCTCAATGCTTGCAAGAGGAGGCTTATTGAGCCGGCCGAGGAGGCTCCGCACCTCCCGCCGCCGCTGCACCGAAATCTCAGCAGTCGCCGGCGGTGGGCACTCCAGGAGGAGAAACATGACAGCCATGACGAACGCGACCAAGCACCCTGCTGGCGGCGCTGCCATTTAGTGCCTTAGGTATGTTATGTTTTGAATATCAGAGATAGCTTGTGAGCCTGCTGGTCTTGGCTCAGGTTTTTCTAGCTTCGACTGGATAAGGAGGGCCGGCCGTATAAATATTTTAGTTTTTTCTTTTGTACTAAAATATTTTCTATACACTAGACGATCGACATCAATCACAGATCTTACAAGGAAGAATGACATACTGTTTATTCTATAGGCAAGTTGTGCACATGACTAGTACCATTGGACAGCATGTCTGCGTCCATTTGGAATTCTTAAGAATTACCTGGTGTACGTAGACTTTTGTGTGTTGGCTTCCATGCATGGGGCTTTTGTGTTTGTAATGCATGTTCGAGTCGCATCGCTGGGGCCAAAGGTTGAGAGCTCCGCACCACCGCGTTCCTCGTGGCCGCCGGCAAGCTTTGCATGATGACTTCCATGGACGACGACGTTGAGAGGTTTTGGACCGGGTAATTTCCTGGATGTGCGGTGCCGGCCTGTTATGTTAAAATTTTCATGCGTCTAATTTTTTTATGTTTTATAGTTATCTCTCTTACCATTGGATTTATCTTACGACTCGGGCAATGTAAGAGTTACACGTAAATGGTAACTAGCTTGTAACTAAGAATTTAATGAGTTATATTTAAGTTGTAAATAAGAATAGTACTCCCTCCGTCTCAAAATAAGTCTTAGATTTACAAAATTTGGATGAATCTAGACACTGTTTAGTATATAGATTCATCTAAATTTTAGCAAATCTAAGACATCTATTTTAAAATAAAAAGAATACAAATTTTAGCATAAATAAAATAAATAACACCAGCCGACCGAGACATAAGAAGCTCTGAGGCTCCTGAGATCTGGGCGCTTATTGTTATAGAAACCGTGTTACATGAGCAATGCCTATTGTTGCCTCTCTGCCAGTTCACGTTGGCCTAGCCTGTCTCCACGCTACATACTTCCTCCGTCCACAAATAAGTATACTTTTAGTTTTGTCCTAAGTCAAAGTTAGTAAAGTTTGACTAACTTTATAGGAAAACATAGCAATATTTATGATACTAAATTGGTATCATTAGATATGTTTTTAAATTTAATTTCATAATATGTGAACTTGATGTAATATATGTTGTTATATTTATCTATAAAGTTGGTCAAATTTGATAAAGTTTGACCAAGACAAAAGCTAAAAGTACGCTTATTTGCGCAAGAAGGGAGTAGATCTATGGATGTCTCTATGTGCCGGGGCAATAGATAGAAGTGGAAGAACGAGCAATCGGGTATTTGGTTTGGTACGTTTTTTCTTTTCGAAATGGATTTGGTCTGGTACTAGCTAGCGGGAACTTGCAAGCTTTCGTTGGCCTAACAAATAATCACGATGGCTCAATAATTACAATTTACAGGCGCGAACTAATTAATTAATGACGAGCTGGGGGATTATTGAACGCAACGGAGAGCAGTTTGGGAGACCTTGGCGGGCGATTCTGGCCGATCGCCCCGGATTCCGACGATGATTGCTCTCCGGTCTCTATCAATGCCGACCAGCACCTAGGTCTCTGTTTTACTCCATTCGTTTTAAAATATAAGATGTTTTAGCTTGGTGAAACAAATGTATCTATACTTTTTTAGTATATAAATTTATTTAGATTTTAAATGAATCTATACACTATAAGAAGTTTAGATATATTTTAGAACGGAGGGAGTATTTGTTTTGGACCCCGGTCGTTGTGCGGTGCGATCGTCTCAACCCAGTCTCGTCAACAGCAATGAGGGGGAAGGAGAAGAAGAAGAGTGGCAGAGGATGATGGCTTTGGATCTACTCCCTCCGTCCCAAAATAGATGTCTCAAATTTATCAAAATTTGGATGAATCTAGACAATATTTAGTATATAGGTCCATCTAAATTTTGACAAATCTAAGACATCTATTTTGGGACGAAGGGAGTACATAAATACATAAACAACATCTGGATCAGCCGAGGGTAATTGATGGCTGCCCCTCCTTGTGCATGCAGGTTCAGTGAGGAAGATCACATCAGCGGTGTCACATCACAAATTTCTTTCATGCTCAAACCGTTTGATGCCCGGAATGGACGATGGTTTAGTGGAGACGACAGAGGATGGCATCGGTTAGATGCTATGCTTCTCGTCGGAGTGGAAGACGAACACATTCAACGGCGATGAAAAAGGTATTTTTTTCAAAAATTCAAACTGACAACATTGTGTAATGATTTTGTTGATCAAACCAATTCTTTGGTCCTCGTGGGCTCAAAATTGGGTTCGACGACTTCACCCTAGGCTCAGGTAGATGTTACTTTGGGTCTGAGGTTAGATCAAGAAGCTTATTTCTAGATCGACTTGTATATCGTCCGTCTACATTGTTATTGTTTAATTCTCACTATTATAATATTTATGAACATATATTGTTTTCATGATATATGAATAATTTGTTCTGAACCGTATGAACATCTATTTTCAATAGCATAACCAATTATGTAAAACACCATCCCACGAAAATTCATTAATACTCTATGCAAGCCACACACCATCCATCTTTTAAGCCAGACAATTGTCCATTTCATCAAGTTTTATCCAACAAATACATAAACATTTCACGCTGATTATTTTATTTAGCATCTCAGCTATTGTCACCAATTGAATCTCCTACATAACATCTTGTTTGAATCGTCCTATATATCTTTTGATTTACAAGATAGAGTTATTGGAGAAGTTCTTGATGCATCACGTGGGGTATCATTATTGTTATATTATATTATATTAAGGACTCCTAATTCTTAATTTGTCTTGTTCCAACAAACGGTAAGACCATTCCGCTATGTGCATTTTAGTTATGTACATACTACATGTATTATTTAAAAGTTTTAAGTAATAAAACGTCCTTTATCAGACCGAGCCGGTATACGCGGGAGTTCAGGATTAAAGAAGGCGACAACCATTGTAAAATCCATCTAGGTTTTTATTCCTTTGGCCGGCAATGTTGCCGGTCCACTCCACCTATGGTGGCCCTGGTGCCTTGGAGGTGGGTGGACCACGGCCTCTCACCGGCGGGAAGACTCATGTTCTTTGTTTAGACTATTTTTAGTGTCTTGTTCAAGATGTTGAGGCGCCGGCTACATCCTGAAGTCATAATAAGGACATCCCCGCCCTATCCTCGCTGCGATGGTGCGTCTAGCGTTGTTGAAGAGCGCGTGGAGTTGTGTGTTCGGAGGATCTATTGAAATACGGTTTTTTTGTATTTTTGGTGTGGTATGAGGTCAATCTCTTCCTATCTATGATTATTATCTTTGGTGATGATTGTTGCTCCGGTGAGCTGGCCCTACGAGGCCTTAGCACGACAGCTTTCAGTCCATTTACTATAGCAAGTTATTGTACGACAAGCTTTGTCCCGATATGGTGATGTAGGCACGAGGACATCGACGTGTCTTCTGCTCGTGCTAGTATATGTAGTCGTCGCTGTGTGGTTCAAAGACCTATTTATAATTTATACTCCCTCCATCCCGGTTTAAAGGACTTAATTTGCAATTCTCTGGACCCTAGGGTTCCCTAATTGGTCTATTTAATAGTGTGGAGAAGAACATGCATGAGAAGAAAAAGAGCCAGCAAAACGTTCACATTTGTTCACACATATGCATGCAAACACTTTATTCTTTTTACACAAAAGTAATTACAAAGATTAAATGCTTTTGTGTCTAAATATTTTGAAATTGCATGATTTACCAACTGTGTCCTTTAAACCGGGACTGGAGGGAGTAGTACTTTTATGCTCTTTTGTACTGCCCTTGATTAGTACATCGGGGTCGAGATTTTCCAAAAAGATGTCCTTCATAAAAAAAACAGTGAGACCATTGATGTGTCGTCGTTGCAGTGTCATCTATGGGAAACATCAAGATAAAAAAAAATGGCAAACTACCGAAATGAATTGGGGAAAAAATCGGGCGCTGTAAATCGGCCAGCCCACGAAACGCATGTGCCGGGCATCACCGTCCAATGGGCCTAGTAGTTGAACGCAATAGGGCCACGAGAGAACACCCCTCGTCCTCTCCGTCCAACTCGCACCACCAGCCGCCTCTCCCCGTCCGCCGGCGATGACCCTCCGGCCAAACTCACCGGCCACCTCTCGCCATTAGCCGGCGATGAAAATACTATCCACCTCGACGCGCCGCCGCAGATGCGTGCACTTGCCCCTCCCGGGCTCCCCCTTGTATCGCCTCCACGGTGCGAGGGAGGGAGCTAGAGATGGATGTAAGATCCCTGTCCCCTTCTTTGTGCAAGCTCTAGGATCCTCTGTTCTTGCTCTGTCGACTCTAGGACTGCTAATGGCGGAAGTGAATACCAAGTTCAGGAAATAGTCACATGGACCAGTCGATGGGGGTCAGAATATAATACTATCACATTGCTCATGGAGCCGAACCTGATTGCATTATCCCCTGGTTGTATATATATATATTCTACGACTTCTATCTCCCATAATTAAACAATTTTGATATGGTGTAACTATATACTAGGAAATTTATTTGAGCATGTCTTCAGGAAACACAGAAAATTCAGGAACCCTGTGAACCCATAAACTGATGGTGCTCAGCCAAACGTTTTCCAATAAAACATGAGCTGCCCATGGTTTTCACGTGACATTACGGTAAGTTGACGAACACCTTCTTTTCTAGTGTCCAATCACGAATGTGCGTTGTTTCATGCGAATCTTGGTATTGTTGTGTGAATCAGTACAGTGCAGGAAGCTGATTTGCTGGGACAGAGGAACCGATCAAGACCGATCCAGAATCAACATCACATTTCCATCGGTAAGCATCTACAGTATTCAGCAGGAATTGATAACCCTGAACACTAGCAGTGCTAACTAAAGTAGTAAAAAATAAAAACACAACACGAGTGTTGAACAGAAATATTTTACAGTTCTGGATGTAAACAATGTCTTAAGTCTGAATAATCGAAGGTAAGGGACAGTGTCAAAGCTTAGGTCATAATCATCAAAGTAAACAGATGAAACATGATACGTACTCTTCAACAGAAATAATTACCCACAGTCCGAATCGCAGACATAGCATACTTAAGTCTAAGTCATCAAGATTAACCAGTGTAGGAAAAACAGAACAAAGTATATGTAGCAACTGAGACAACTCTTCTTGGAAGTGCCTCAGTTTTTCATCTTCTCATGTGGATGTGCAAAGAATTGAAGCTTCAGGCCTCCTTCAGTATGACACTGACTCGAAGCAAATGCAGCCGCGCGCCATCTTAAATCAGTAAAAAAAAAAAGGATTATACGACATGTGAATATGAGAAGCCTTGAATAAATTAAGAAGGGTAGTTTTCAATTTGATGAAGAATTATTTTGAAATCAGTGAGAGGATACAGGACACGTGACCAGAATATGTTGTACTCCCTCCGACCCATATTACTTGACTTGGATTTGTCAAAATTTAAATGAACCTATATACTAAATGGTGTCTAGATTCATTCAAATCTAGACAAATTTGACTCAACTAATATGGGTCGGAGGGAGTACTACCTTTTTGCAGTTGGTGATGATGCCCCTTCTAATTTCACTCGGCATCACTATCCTCCTTGCTCTTTTCCTCCTTATTAACATCCTTTCCCGTGTCCTCTTCCCCTCCAAGAATAAGCATTGAAGGATGGTTCGTATGGGCATCTACTTCTTTCTTGACCGCAGTCCTTGCAGCGATGATTTCAGACTTTGTAGCGCCCTCGGATCGAATCCGTCTCTTTACTCTTGTGAGACATGGGAGATGCACAATGCCTAAATAAAAGCCATAATTTCTTTCCACTGATACAACGAGTTCCAGGTCTAGGAACTCAAGCTTGGGCATAGCCCCTTTCACGAACGTAATGTATGTCCCTTTGTCATACGAGACTTCAAAATATTTCACTCCGGAAACCAATTCCCTGGACCGTGATCTTATCTTCTCCTGTTTCTAATGTCAGGATCAGTCGAAGTAAGGATGGGAGCTCCCCAAGAGTGTGTAGGCCTTCCTCTGTTATTTCAGTTAAGTTGATGTCCAGGCTAAAAAGGCTACAGGTGAGGCCTGGTGAAATCCACTTTGGAATATTCCTAAAATGGTAGTTGGTGAACATATGAAACTTTTGAAGGCCGGATGGCATAGGGGACCAACAATCAATTAACTCGAGGGTATGACTATCATTGCTATATATCTTTAATGTCTGGAGTTTGTAGTTGAAAATTAGCTTCTGCACGGACGAAAATAAGTTCTCTAAATGGGTCTTGTACTTGTCAGATCCTTGACATCCCAAATATATAGAGAGTCCATTCAGTTTAGTGAGATTTCCGAGCTCCTCCAATGCATCAGCTGGACTCATGGTGGCATTAAAATGAGCTATTATCTGTAAGTTAGTCATAATTCCTATCCCACGTGGTATCCTTGTTTGCCTTCCGGCCAACAAGTTTTGCAGTTTAGTCAGGTGTACAAATCCAGCTGGCAACTCTTGCACTTCCGTGTTCCGAAAATCTAGGGTCTCCATGTCACTTAGCATAATAATCCTCGATGGTAGCTTCAGTATACCTGTGTCCTTAAGGCCAAGATACTTTAACTGGAACAACTTCTCAACACTGTTCATATCATACTGTTCCAAGCCGTTACAGCCTTCGAAATCCAGTACACGTAAAGCTTCAAATTCAGAGAGACTAGGCAAATGTTTGACGCAATTTGATGCAGTTACTATTAGAGATCGTACATGGCTTAGATCTTCCTTTGCCAATGAAAATGCAAGATCTTTGTCGATATGTTGGATTGACAGTCGACGAATAATACCGTGATGACTTGACAAACTCATTTGACCTCTCCCTACCACGGTAACGAAATTATCTTCAAATGATTTTGAAACAAGGATTTCAAGCATCATGTCATGGACCCGACATGCACGAACCACACCAATATAGCCAACGTCATATCCTTGGATCATGCTTTTGTTGATAAGCTCATAAAAATATCCCTCTGCAACCTCGTATTGGCTCCGCCCACGCTCTTCGGAAATGAAGCCTTCAGCTATCCATTGCCACACTAGCCTCTTTCTCGGAATCACATAATCCTCAGGGAATACACTTAAATACAATAAACATGTCTTGAGGTTAGGAGAAAGATCATTATAACTAAGGGATAGTATGCTACCCATTCCCTCTAGACTCCGGCTATCTTCCAGTGCAGAACCAATTGACCTTTTGACCTTCTCCCACTCCTCCTTAACGGTTGGTTTGTTAGCCAACAAACCAGATAAACTGATAATTGCCAGTGGTAGGCCTCCACACTTTTTTAAGATTTGTTCTGAAACTTCTTTTAGCATATCAGGGCAATGGTCAATGCTTCCGAATATTCTATTGAGAAATAATTTTCTAGAGTGGAGATAACTTAGGGCTCTCATTTCATATACGCGGTCAGCAGTGCATGAACAACATGACTTTGCTACGTCAAGGATACGTGTGGTAGCTACAATTCTGCTAGAACAATTATTCTCTGGAAAAGCACACTGTATATTGTTCCATGCTTGTGTAGACCATATATCATCAATTGTGATGAGGTACCTAGCATATTTGTAGATTATATAAACCAATTATGATAAGGAATTCAAGTAGAAGACACTGCCATACCATGAAACTACAACACTAAAAATACTTCACTAACACAACAAGACAAGTCGACAAGTTTATCACCGTTATTGATTTTATTTCCTTGTCGGATTTACTGTATATATGTATGAAGCCAAATTCATTAAAATTAAACTGTAAATGGATCTAAAATCTGGTTACTCGATTCAATTTGATTGATGTGGAACATAACACCATTTTACATACTAATTTGTGTATATATGAAATTGAGAGTAAAATATAATGTTTAGCGTTGCACAAGCTTCTTCAGTAAATCACACATATGTATTGTGTCCACTTCATTTGAATTAACTCTACATGGAACTCAACCTATTTACTCACTTACCACTACCAGAAACCAAATAATGTCTTTCTTAGTTTCTTCCGATGACTTGGAAACATTATACACAATGCTTATTTTAGTATATAAAAACAAGAGTATGTATAGTAAATGCACTATTAAAATTGCGCTACATGCACCTACCGGTCCACTAGGAAGGCTAAGCTGGACAGTACATATTAATATAGAACATACACCAAGCTGAATTGTCTTGGACCTAATTGAGTTCAATGTATAGTGTATACATGCACCAATCAGTTCACAAGAAAGACGAAGGATATGGAAAAGTGCACAATTTTTTTTTGAACAGGAGAAAAAGTGTACAATTGATATACTCGTATTTCAAAGGTTACACATTTGCTCGTGCTTTAATTGATGAAGAGAAATTTTAATTTGAGCAATCTGAGTACTTGTTTAATCTATACACATGTATTCAGCTTTTATAAGCAACACTGTTCTGTTTCTTTTTTTTAGCATGGGGTATCTTTATAATGCAATCAAGCCCATATTGTTTTCATGCACACATGGCAACAAACATTTTATGTTCTAAGCATCTTCTGTCCTCATACAGAGTATTTCTAAATTGTAATGTCCGAAAGAATGCCTTGAATTGCCATAGACGACCTATTTTAATTTTAAACAAAAAAATGGTCCATTGAATGACAGGGCACTAAACGAAACAACAGAAAATCATATATGTAGTTGGCATGGATGTATCGGTAATAATAAGCGCTATTGTTAAATACCTCTTATCTTGTAGCAATTCTCGCAGCTTTGTAATTGATTTCCTTTCATCCCAATCGCTGGTAGTACCATCTGTGAATTCTTCTTTGCATGACACTTGATTTATTACATCCTTGATAATTCTCTTTATATCTGGCTTTTGTGAGACAGATACAAAAGCTCGACAATCAAAATTCCCTTTAATACTGCGATAGACCTCATTAGCCAATGTTGTCTTTCCCAATCCACCAAAACCAACAATAGACAACACCATGCGATGCTTGGATGAGTTATTTCCTTCTTCCAACATCCAATTGACAAGATCATCTCTTGGACCTTCAATCCCCACAAAGTGTGCCTGCTCGGCAAAAAGAGCTGACAACCGTGGATCAAGACCTCTATGGTTGGATGTACTATAAGTAGCATCATCCAACTTGTAACTGTTCTTGAGCTCTTTCACATGCTTGATGCGAGCCTTTAATTCTTCAATCTGGCCGGCCATCTCGCGCCGATCTCTAACAGTCTTGAGACCGTGAGCAATCCTGCGGAAGGACTCCTTGAATCCTCTGTGACGCTTACCGTTGCCAAGCCGGTGAATGAACTTGTCCATGTGATCCTCGATATCATAGGCCAGCTCCCGAACCATTGATATCCATTGCTTTACTTGGATATCTGGGTCCTCTAACATTGCGTACTTTTGCACCGCAGCGTGCATGCTGGATAGCTCGAGGTTAAGGGCGAGGATCTCTTTCCGTACCCCTTTGAGACGACCATACTCACCGGCGACCAGACCTCCGAGCTTCACCACCAGCGGACCCAACACACCGATTGAAGCACTTACCACTGTCGGCGCCATCGATCAGCCTCTCAATTCCTCTCTCCTCTGTCCATGGATCTCTGGTTTTTCTTTGTGTGCTGGGGGGGAGTGGAGCGAAGTGGAGGAAGATGACCAAGCAATCAGTTGGGTGGGTACGAGCTAGTTGAAAGCGATTGCTGACTCACCTAGATGGCTCAGTAATGTTATTTTAGAGGAGAAGTTGGTTAACATGGCCATCAAGCAAAGTGGGTAATTAAGAACGGCAGCTCTTGTATGTTTGTGTGTGCGCTTGTATCGGTAGAGCCCCTGTGCAGGACTAAGGACCTGGCTGGTCTGGATGTGCTGGTGGAGGGAGTGCAGAAGCTTCATCGTGACATCTACTCCCCTCCACGAGCGAGCGGCGGAGAATCTTCTGCTGTTGCTGCTAGTCCCTCGTTTTGTTTGTTTTACGTGCTGAACTTTGTAGTCGCAAGTGCTGTCTCTACGTTTAAATTCGGGTAGCCATAAACATGCGTGACGACACTCAAACAAAGGTGTATTTATGTTGGAACAGATAAGCAGAGCAATACTGGTTTCAGGACATCTCAATGGACGTATGGTCTTGTGGCTGCAGTCTTCACCTTACTGAGAGCGTCAGCAGATGCTTCTTCTTCTCTAGCGCAGTCGTGAGATATTGACTAGTTTGGTGGAACAGGTCACTGTTGGTTGTGTTCGTGTGTCTAGCTGTCTTTTTATGATCTCCCCAGCCCCATTTTAGAGTAGGCGTGGCCTTGTTGACTGTTGTGTTGCTGTTCTGGCGGCCTTGGCCCTGTTTGTATCGACTTCAGCCTGGCCGGTTTCTCTCTAACTAAATACTAATAATTTCTTCTTAATTAATGGATAAGACAAATATTTTGCTTTTGCTTCAAAAAAAAGTCCAGGAAGAATACGGCAGAATGCTTTTCGCACCAGGTATTCTAGATTCAGCAAAAAAAAAAAAAACTGATGCATAAATATAGCATGCAACACCTGGTATACGAGTTACTGACAAACACTTATTTTTGGACAAGGGGAAGTGGGAACCCCAGCCCCATTTTATTTCGTATACTTTGCTCAGACACACAGGCCCAGGACCAAGCAAACGAACATACATTTTCATCAGCAAGTATTCCATAGAAATAATCCCGAGTGAATTATTTAGCTAATTAAACAGCTGAAACACAACACAAGTGTCCAACAGAAATAAATAATCCACAATCCGGAGCACAAACGGATCTTAACTCATAACATTCAAAGGTAATTAAAGAGTGTTTGTGAAAGTGGCTCTGCTTCAGCATAACTTTTTCATATTCTCCTGTGGAAGTGCAACGAATTTTCCCTACATGACCTTCTGTATGACACTCCAGCAAGCAAGCTAAGCTTCACAGCAAATCCTTCAACGCCAAAAGGAAGATAGTACTAGAAAGGATGAATTTCAGAAAACCAGAAGCAGTTTGAGATTTAAGAGATGTATAGTCTGGTGTAGAGAGTGGATACATGATTTGGATCTGTATTACTAGTCCTCTTCCACTTGGCTATGAGGGCCAATTCATCCAGAAGCATAACCATTTTAATTTTCATCAGTGCGTTCATCTTCGGTGCTCTTCTAACTGTCACTACCACCAGTCTCCTCACTAACCTGCTTTTCACTGGGCTCCCCCACAAAAATAACTGCAACATGGTTGTGATGGGAACCTGCTTCGCTCCTGATCACATCTGCTAATTCCTTGGTTTCAGAAATTGTGGCGGCATCTCTCATTAACCAGATTTTTGCTTGTTTGAGACGTGCGAGATGCTCAATGCCTAAGAAGAAGCCATCAGTTTTTGCCATTGATACACTCAATCTAATCTGAAGGTTCTCAAGCTTGGGCATAGAGCCTTTCAGGAATGTAACATATGCCCCAGGTATACTTGCGAGGTTAAACACCTTCAGACTTGGGAAAGAAAAGCCATGGACTCTAACTTTAATATACTTCTTCGATAACCTTGTTACCAAGCGAAGTAAGGATGGGAGCTTTCCAAGAGTGAGGAGATCATCATCTGTCAATTCCTTTAAGGCGATGTGCAGGTCACAAAGGTTAGTTAGTGCTGGTGTGATCCACTTTGGAAAGTTCGTGAACGAACCGTTCATGCCCGCTGTAAACTTTTGAAGAGAAGATGGCGGAGGAGACCATGAATCTAAGAACTCGAGAGAAGCACCGCTCACAGTTATAATTAAATCCTGCAGTTTGCAGGTGCCAAGCTTGCACAGTGAGGAGAGGAACGCCTCTTCACGCCTCCTGCGTTCAGGAAGAGGTACTTTACGGGAGTATGCATCCATGAGAACAAACACCTGGAGTTCTTCCAAACTTGTGAAGTTCCCAAGATCCTCCAACGCATCTTTTGAACTAGAGTAGACATTAAAACCTGACATCAACTGTAACTTCCTCATAACCCCAATTCCATTTGGTAGATCATGAACTCCCATCAGGTGTTGTAGCTTAGCTAGCTGAACAAATCCAGCCGGCAAGTCTCTCACTTTTGTATTCCAAATAATTAGTGTCTCTAGATTACATAGCAGCTCGATATTTGATGGTAGCTTTGATACACGTGTGCCCCCCAAGTTCAGGTACTTTAGTTGGTATAATTTATCCATACCATTGGTATAAGAATCATCTAAATCCAGGCAACCTTGCAAATCCAGCACACGTAAAGCTTCAAACTGAACAAGACTAGGCAAGTGTTTGCTGCAACATGATGGTATTATTGTGAGTGATCGAACATGGCTTAGATCTTCATTTGCCAATGAAAATGCAAGTTCCTGGTCAATATACTGGATTGATAGCCGCCGAATAAAACCCTGGCGATTTGCCAAACTTGATTGGCCTCCACCAACCACAGTAATGAAATTTTCTTCTGCAGATTTTGAAATAATAATTTCAAGCATCATGTCATGGACTCGACAGGCTTGAGCCTTACCATCATAATCAATGTACGCTGGTTGTACCATGCTTTTGTTGATAAGCTCATAAAAGTAGTTCTCAGCAACCTCTTGTTGGCTTTGTCCACGCTCTTCAGAGATGAATCCTTCTGCTATCCATCGCCTCACTAACCTCTCTCTGTAAATCACATAATCCTCAGGGAAAACACTTAAATACAACAAACATGTCTTCAAATTAGGTGGAAGATCATTATAGCTAAGGCATAATATGCTATTCATTCCTTGTAGACTCTGGTTATTTTCTAGCGCTGAACCAATTGACCTTTTAACCTTCTCCCACTCTTGCTTGGTAGCTGATCTATTTGCCAACAGACTAGATATACTAATAATTGCCAATGGTAGGCCTCCACATTTTTTAAGGATTTCATTTGACACTTCTTCCAATATATCAGGACAACTATCCTTCGAGCCAAATATTCTCTTGTGAAACAAACTTTGAGAATGGAGATCACTTAGGGCTCCCAACTCATACATGTGGTCATCAGCACCTGGACAACATGACTTTGCTACATCAACAATACGTGTAGTAGCAATAATTCTGTTCGAACAATTATTCTCTGGAAAAGCACACTTGATAGCATTCCATGCTTGTGTAGACCATATGTCATCAATAAGGATAAGGTACCTAATAAAATGATAATAGACGTTGTCAACCAACAATGATAAGGAATTGAACTATAGGTCATAAACATGTGTGACATTACAACACTTCATATGCTTCAATGCTCAAGAATAGTTGATATGTGGGTGTATCAGTCTTATTGTTTATGTGTGCCTACACCATTTATTGTATTTATATGTGTGATGTGTACTTTATTGCAATTTTAACTACAATTGGAACGCAACTCTAGATCCAACTCACGAGCAAAATATTATTTGATATTTTTTCTATCTTTTTTGGAAACATGTTTCACAAAACAGTTCATAGACTCATAGTACATATATGAACCCACAAAATACATTAAGTGAAACTTCAGCACTTGGTTTATAGGATATATTCTTCATATATTCAGCTCATTAATTAAGCCTATGATGCTTATTGAACATATTACATATCTGTCTCAAGCTAATTTGGAAAATATTATTTGCATAAATATTACACCAAATGATGAGAACTAAGCATGCGGCATGTTTGTGGAAGGATAATATAGGAATTGAAGTTACCTCTTATGTAGTAGTAGTTCTCTTAGCTTTAAGATGGACTTGCTTTCATCCCAGTCAATTGTATCTTCTGTTGATACACGATGGCATGATACTTGAGAGATAATATCCTTGATTATTTTCTTTATATCTGGCTTTTGTGAGACTGATACAAAAGCCCGACAATCAAAATGCCCACTAATATTGCGATAGACCTCATTCGCAAGTGTTGTCTTTCCTAGTCCACCAAAACCCACAATTGACAAAACTTTGAGATCCTTGACCGAGCTATAATCTTCTTCCATCATCCAATTGGAAAGATCATCTCTTGGACCATCAATACCCACAAGGTGTGCCTGCTCAGTAAAAAGTGCATGCAGCCGGGGATCCACTGCAGCATGACAAGTGTTACTAGGAGGAGCATCATTGAGCTTGTAACTATCCTTTAGCTCTTTCACTTGCTTGATGCGATTGTTCAGGTCGTCGATTTGGTCAGCGATTCGACGACGAGAACCAAGTGTCTTCAGACTGCGGGCGGTCTTGCGGAAGAACTCCTTGAAGCCCCTGTGATCCTGGCCATTACCGAGCTGGTGGATGAACTTGTCAAAGACATCCTCGGTATCATAGGCCAGCTCCCTCACCAGCGATATCCATGTCTTCACTTGTTCATTGGGGTCATCCAGCTTGGTGTACTCTTTCAGCGCAGCATGCATGCTGGCAAGCTCAGATCTAAGGGAGCGGATCTCGCGACGAACTCCTTTCAGCCGGCCACACTCCTTGGCCAGCAAGGCAGTGAGCTTCCCCAATAGGGGACCAAACACGCCATGCGCAGCGCTCACGACCACCATTGATCTCTCTATTCTCCGTCTCTGCATAGCATCTTTTTGTTGGTGTGCTTTTGTGTGGTTTGAGTGGAGAGAAGAACTGGGAGAAGTGCAGCTAACAGAAAAACGAAGAGGACAAAGAAAGGTTAATCACTTAGGCGCAGGTAATTCACAATCTCAGGCACGTGAATGGTCACGCGGTAGCATGTGCATCCGCATTGAGTTACGCAATGTAGTGAATTAAAAACAGCTCATGTCAGGGGAAGACAGAGAGAGCCTCGATATGCAGCATACTAAATTCAGGTTAGTAAAACGAAGCAGAAAAATAACCCTTTGAACCATAATGCACGGCCACTTGTACAAGGATTTAATAGATCACTTCTTGACTAGTATCTCTAAGTGCTCGATTTGCGCACATATGACTAGACTTGAACCTCGATTTTCCAAAGGACTCAGTTGTTGGGTATTCAGATCATCTTGCCGGCCACTTGTACAATCTTAAAACGCAAAATCTGGCCAGTTAATTACTGCCCCTATTCTAGATTAATCAGAATATAAGTAAAAGTAACACACCATATATTGCGGTGTATACCTCATAACAAATCATTAGTTAATTACAAACTAGGAAATTCTTTTGAGCTTGTCTTCAGGAAGCACATAGAATTCAGGAACCCTGCAAACACAAAACAAACTGATGGTGCTCAACCAAACGTTCTTCGATAAAACATGACCTTCTCATGGTTGGCACTGATATTACGGTAAGTTGAAGAACTACTCTTCTTTTTCTAGTCTTCAATCATGAAAAATCTGTATGATGTCTGGGTTGGTTACTTATGTAGCTTGTATCTGCATCGGGATTATTTCTCCTGAGTACTTCCTGATAGAATCTGAATGCTGATTTATGTTCCTTTCTTGGAACATGTTCACTGTGTGATGAATTCTGTCTGTGCTCGAACAGTTACAGAATAAAACGTGCATACAGTATATGAAACTGAAGATGGACTGCCATGGTTGGTGGGCTCCAAAACACACACTGCAGCAGGAGTCCTGGGTAACTAGTTGTGCTGCCGGAACAAGATAGGCAGCTAATTTTGAAAGCGTACCAGTCTAGTTCAGCTATCCAAAAGACAAGATGTAAACGGTCAACTAGTTTTAAGCTGCTAAGCTCTGCAGGTTCTCTTGTAATTTATTAGCATTATTATTGGGTCGATCCCTGGAGCATTCATCATAAACATTGGCGATCTCCTACAGGTATGCATACAGAGATCGCCCAAATCAGACTGAATCTCCAATGACAGATCATCATGCTAGATTCTGATTGTTTTTGTTGGCATGTTCTCGGCTGATCTCCAAATACAAATTTAGGAGTGTGGAATGTGGTGGCACAGTTCCAAGGGGAGTTTCTGCCGCGTGTTTCTTCGGTACGTATGTCCCTGGCTCTGTTGTCTTTGACAAAAATAGGTATGGAATTACAGGCGGCGATCACCATTTGGGTTAGATGCCAAACTGCTATCTCTGAATTTCTTCTGCGAATTCTTATAGAGTTTATGCCGCTGATATTTCTGTTTAAATAGTTCAATTGTTACGTACTTGCAAGACAAAAGATGAGGCAATGCGTGATTGTAACTTATTTACATAGGTGTGGACAAAAGATGTGGAGAACCTCATGTAAGTACTCCTGTTTTGTTGAAAAAATAGGTGTGGACTTACATGCGGCGATCATGTAGTTAAAAGTATAGTGTGCGTAATACTATCTTAATTAGATGCAAACAAAGTTGGAAAGATCAGATGGATTTGATAGGGCCATTATGGTCATCCTCCTCCCGTCGTGATGTTCATGAGGATCATGGTATACATCTTTCTCTAGATTAAGAGGGTCATCACCATACTTCTCCTTCTCTTGTTGAGTATCACAGCTGTAAATCCCTGGATCTGATCGAGCAAAACATGGCTCTATCTTTGTTCCTATACTTTTTTAGATGAAATACATCACCGTTCCTGTTAAATCTCATCTTTGTTCCACCTTGCCACGTTCTTCCTGGTAGCACATGCTTAAGCATTGCGTATAAGATTTTCTCAGTGATATGTTGTACAAAATACAACATATCATATCCTAAATAATCACATCCTAGCAAATAACCATGTAATCATAGATAAAAATACAGCGGGCAGCAAACTATCTTAATGTTTTGGCAGAAGACAGTATATGCCTGTCTTTAAACTCATAAGAGGTGCAAGGGATACAAAGAGTAAAAACTGCTGAGAAGACAAGCTCAAAGTTTTACAAGCCTCCCATAAAGGGGGAGGAAGCATAGACCGTTAAATATATCTTAATTAGATGCATACGTATGAAGGAAATCCATCTTTCAGCTGGATTCGATTGGATCATCTTCCTGCTCCTCCTCCTTCTGTTCGAGAGGACCCTCTCACTCGTCATCAGCGCCATGTCCCTTTTCCCCCAGAGTTCGGCAACGATGAACAAAACCTAGTACGCCACGCCGCCGTGGTGTGCACTGCAACCGACCGAGGCCACGTACATGGAGGATGCCACTCAAGCCCCTTTAAGCTTGTCTTACTGCGCAACAGCGATGACCGCACAGAGGTGTTCGCTTGCCTCTACGATTCTAATACGGGTCTTTGGGGACATATCATCTCGAGAGAAGTTACAGATGTGGTTAATCCGCTCAGGCCTGGAATCCTCGTCGGCGATGCACTCTACTGGCTTCTGTTAGATGACACTGTCCTCGAGTATGATCTAAAAACAGATAGCTTGGATATGATTGAGATCCCAAAGAACTCACATGCTATTCCCAGGAAGTCCCACTTCCAGGTATTACGAACCAAGAGGAACATGCTTGGCCTCGCCATCCTGACAGGGAAGATTGTAGAACTATGGGAGAGGATGGACTACCATGATGGGGGCCTCACCTGGGTGCTTCAAAATACCATCGATCTCGGCAAGCTCCTTTCACTTGAAGGTGACTCGTGGGGGGAGAGACTACTGATTCGGGGTTCTGATGAAGACAACAATGTGATTGTTGTGCATACAAATGAGTGCGGCGTCTTCATGGTCGAGTTGAAGTCGATGTGGGTCAAATCAGTTGATGATAGGGGTTACATTTGGTGTTTCTATCCCTATGCAAATTTCTATATGACGGCCGATGAATAGGTGAAAATAAAGTATGCTTTGTTAAGATCGGGTGGGTCTTTCTTATATGATCATCGTTATATAGTTTTTGTATATTTTCGATGTAATATAATTTTGGTAGCATTCTACTGCATGTCTTTTCAACTTTCTTTACAATTGAAAATTGCTCGTTCGATCACCGACTCGACTCACCCTTCCTCGACCGCGACATAGGCCTCCTCCGCAGCGGTGCCTTCATCCTCCACCGCGACACCGGCCTCTTCCTTTGTGGCGCTATCTTCTTTGGCCAATCCTCCTCGATTTGTTGTTGTTGCTGGAAAATATTGCGTGGATGTTGTGGCGTCTCAGCCACGCCTATCACTACCGGAAATTGAGATTTTGTTGGGTATTTTTTACTTTGCCGAGTGTTTAAATCCCGGACACTCGGCAAACAGCTCTTTGCCGTGTACCGCACATATGACACTCGGCAAACAGGTCACTCACAGCAAAGTTACATCTTTGCCGTGTTGAGATTTTGTTGGGTATTTTTTACTTTGCCAAGTGTTTAAATCCCGGACACTCGGCAAACAGCTCTTTGCCGTGTACCGCACATATGACACTCGGCAAACAGGTCACTCACAGCAAAGTTACATCTTTGTCGTGTATGCATCAGCAAAACACTCGGTAAACACACACATACATGGTAATAACCTTCAAAACAAAGAAGGGTACACGACAAATCGTCCTGCCACGCGTCCTCCCCGCCCGCGGTTGACGGCACAGCTTACGGCGTTATGGTTTACCGAGTATCCTCAAAAGTACACACAGTAATAGTTCACGTCAAATTTCTTCTCCCGCGCGCGCTAAAAAACTGAGTGTTTGAAACGCCCCTATGTTGTGTATGTTAAAACTTGCGTGTTAGTCTAAAACACTCGGTAAACACCTAATTTGATGTGTGTCTTAGTATTTACCGAGTGTTTACATCAGATACACGGTAAAATAGTAGGAAAATAGGATTAGTGCCGAGGTGGGTCTATGTTGAAATTAGCTAGGCTCAAGCCCCACTAAACTTGAAGGTTTCACATGGTTTGATATTTTTCCTTTGCAACTATGTCACATAAAATGACTTCACACAAGTTTTCATATTGTTCGGACCGTTTTTGAATTTATTATGCCCGTTTCAAACTAGGCCCGCAGATCAGGATTTCGCAGCAAAACGCGTTCCAGGGCATCGGAATACCTCAAGGACCTGCATGTGGCCTTAGCACATGCATGAAAGTGTGGTGCTATGTTGAAACATACAAAACCTACGAGCCTCTAGGTGCTTGCATGTGTCCCCCTCGCATACATGCGCTCTAACCTAGAAGCGAATGTTTTAGACTTGTATAAAGGGGAAACTCCCTGTTCCGGTGAAACCGGGTAGGATAGTCCCCCACCTTGTGAACCAACATGGTTTTACGTCATCCTATGACCTAAACAAACACAAAACAAGAGAGATCTATCCCGGGCTATCCCTATCAGAAGAATGTCTAGGGGGGTAGACGATCCGAGGCCCGCACATCAGGGTTCCGCAGCAAACTGCGCTGCGAGGCATCGGAATACCTCAAGGACCTGCATGTGGCCCTAGCACATGCATGAAAGTATGGTGTTATGTTGAAACATACAAAACCTACTAGTCTTTGGGTGCTAGCATGTGTCCCCCCTCGCATGCATGCGCTCTAACCTAGAAGCGAAGGTTCTAGACTTGTATAAAGGGGAAACTCCCCGTTCCGGTGAAACCGGGTAGGATAGTTTCCCACCTTGTGAACCAACATGGTTTTACATCATCCTATAACCTAAACAAACACAAAACAAGAGAGAGCTATGCCGGGCTACCCCCATCAGAAGAATGTCTAGGGGGGTAGACGATCTGAGGCCCGCAGATCAGGGTTCCATAGCAAACCGCGCTCCGGGGCATCGGAATACCTCAAGGATCTGCATGTGGCCCTAGCACATGCATGAAAGTATGGTGTTATGTTGAAACATACAAAACCTACTGGTCTTCGGGTGCTTGCATGTGTACCCCCCTCGCATGCATGCACTCTAACCTAGAAGCGAAGGTTCTGGACTTGTATAAGGGGGAAACTCCCCGCTGCATGCTAGAGGACTTGTCTGCCACTTGGTTGTGTTGATGGATATACCAGAGCAGAGGGAGTAGGCCGATTCGTACATGATGCTGGACGCTTCCGCGTAAATTTCATTTTTTCCAATAAAGTATATGTAAATTTCATACGGACCAATTCAATCATATTATAGAGAAAACCAAGAGAGAAACCTCACATTCTCAATCTTCGTATCCAACTCACTTCCCAGTAGAGGATATGCTAATTGAATGTGTGTCGGTACATGGCCAGCGATGATCATAATGTTGATTCAATGTAAAACATTAATGTAAATTTTATCAATTAAAAAACCTTAAAACACGTCTGGTAAATGTTCGGAGCAGCACAAGAGATGAATTGTGTACCACTTCAATAGAACCATGAAACGTTTCGACAAGGACAAAACAGAAGGCCCAGCCCGCCAACATATATAAAGAACTAGAATGAACATTACATTTCTGTCAGCAAGATTATTAGTTCAGCAGGAGTTGATAATCGCAAATGCAGAGAATACCACAAATGTTCAACAGAAATCATCATCCACTATCCAGAATACAACCACACTCAATTCAGTCTTGATTACCGAAGACAATCCCATCAATCAATACACAAAAAACCAAACACGATCTACATAGCAAGTACCACAGCTAAGATTACAGCTTCTCGTGGTCACCCTGTTTGAGATTCTTTTCCAATCTTCTAATTTGCGTGTTCGAGGAATCCTAGCACGCAAAGCCAGTCAGCCACCCATCATCATCCTTTGATTGTACAAAATTATGAAAATGATAGAGCACATGTGAATTTGGAAAGCCAGTGAAGTCTTGGTGGATAAAAAAGAGAAGCTAATAATGGACGGATGATTATAGTTTGCTAGCACTGTTACCTGTTCCAGGTGTGGCCATCCTCTTTTTCTTTGATTTCTTCATCCATGAAAAAAACTTCATCGATTCCAGCTCATCCACAAGCATAATCGGGAGACGGTTGGGATGGGCATTTGCTTCGCTCTGGAACACCTCTGCTGCTTCCTTCCTGATCGCAGAAGCTGCAGGTGTGTCATCGGAAGCTGTGGCACCCTCGCTTGGAAAACACAAGAGTGCCTCTCTGAGACATGGGAGATGCCCAATGCCTGAATAGAAGCCATTTGTTTTGGCCGTCAACACATTCATTGATACATGAAGGACATTAAGCTTGGGCATAGCCCCTTCCACGAATGTGAAGTTTTCCCCATTATTAGAAATGCTGATGAACACATTACGACGTGGGAAGCCAGTGCCTTGGACTGTAAGCCCGTCTTTTTGTCCTCTTTTCAACTGCAAGTGCAGGTGAAGTAAGGCTGGTAGCTCCCCAAGAATGCGCAGACCTTCCACCGTTAATTCGGTTAAATTGATGTGCAGAAAAGAAAGGTTGGTGAGAGCTGGTGCAATCCACTTTGGAAAGTTTGTGAAATAAGAGTTGATGGATATATCAATTTTTTTAATAGAACATGGTAGGGGAGACCAAGAATCCAAGAAATCCAGGGAACCACCCTCCCTATTTATCTTTAAATACTGGAGTTTGGAATTGCCAAGCTTGCATAACGAGGAAAGGAACATCTCTTCATGCCTCCTGTGCTCTCCAGATCCTCCACTGTCCAACTGTACATTGAGTCCATTTAATTTGGTTAGGTTCCCTAGATCCTCCACTGCATCTGATGGACTCTGAGTAATATTGAATCCTGAGATCACCCGTAGGTTCATCATATCCGCAATCCCATTTGGTATCTTTGTTCCGTTTTCAGTGATCAGGTGTTGTAGTTTAGTCAGCTGAAGAAATCCAGTTGGCAGCTCTTCTACATTTGTACCCCGTAAATCTAAAGTCTCCAGATTACTCAGCATCACAATTCCTGGTGGTAGCTTTGATATGCCCATGCCTCTAAGTTTGAGGTACTTTAGATTGAACAGCTTGTCCAAACCTTTCAAAATATACTCCTCCAAATCAGCACAGGGTTCAAAATCCAGTACACGTAAAGCTTCAAATTTATCAAGACTAGGCAAGTGTTTGATACCACCAGATGATGTTGTTATTATCAAAGATCGAACGTGGGTTAGATCTTCATTTTTCAATGTAGATGCAAGATCTTGGTCAATGTGTTGGACTGATAGTCGGCGAATGACACCATGATGACTTTCCAAACTCATTTGACCGCTGCCTACTATTGTGATGAAATTATCTTCAGCCGATTTTGAGATAAGAATTTCAAGCATCATGTCATGAACCCGACAGGTATGGACCTTACCATCATGCGTAATGTCCACTGGCTGGACCATGCTTTTGTTGATAAGCTCGTAGAAGTAGTGTTCGGCGACATCTTGTTGGCTATGTCCACGCTCTTTGGATATAAAGCCTTCTGCTATCCAATGCCTCACTAGATCCTCTCTTTCCATCAAATGATCCTCAGGGAATGCACTTAAATACAACAAACAAGTCTTGAGATTAGGTGGAAGATAATTGTAGCTGAGAGATAGTATGCTACTCATTCCCTCTAGACTCCGGTTCTCCTGTAGTGCAGAACCAATTGACGTTTTAATCTTCTCCCACTCCTCCTTGGCAACTGGAACGTTTGCCAGTAGACCCGATATACTAATAATTGCCAATGGTAGGCCTCCACATTTTTTCAAGATGTCGTTTGATACTTCTTTCAACATATCGACACAACAATCTTCGGTGCCAAATATTCTCTTGAAAAATAATCTTTTAGAGTGAAGATTACTTAGGGGTTCCATATGATATATGCGGTCATCACAACTTTGACGACATGACCTTGCTACATCAACAATGCGTGTAGTAACCATTATTCTGCTAGAATACTCATTCTCCGGAAAAGCACACTTGATGGCGTCCCATGCAAGGGTAGACCATATATCATCAACAATGATAAGATACCTGATAGATAGACAGTAGTCATACATGAAAAAACTTGTGATAACAAATTGAGCTATAAAATATAATAGACCATATAACTCTGAAAACGGCATACTTAACAAGTTAAATTGAGTGTGTCACACTTACTACTAATGCAAACTTAAAAGCAATGATGCTAATAGAGAAAACAAAATTAGTGGCTATAAAGATATTTTCACGAGGGCAAACATTTAGGTGATCCTCAACTTAGTCAGGTTTGTAAACAAAGTTGTCTACCCAGGTATACAATATTATGAGTATAGGTTGTGAAATACTCAAAATGTTTCTAGTATGCATGTAAGAGTTGTAGTAAGCATCAGTTTTTAATTGTATCCATATGTGGTAAATTAGATGCATTAATAGCTGCCAAAAATGATGGAAAATCTTCGTTTAAAAATAATGTTTTTCAAAATGATAATATAAGCTTAAGTTACCTCTTATTCTGTAGTAGTTCTCTTAGCTTTGTAATGGACTTCCTTTCGTCCCAATCGTCGGTGCATCCATCGTGGCATGACACCTGGGAGATCACATCCTTGACAATTTTCTTTATATCTGACTTCTGTGAGACTGACACAACAGCTCGAACCTGAAAATGCCCTTCAATTTTGCGATATACCTCGTTTGCCATTGTTGTCTTTCCCAATCCACCAAAACCAACAATAGACAACACCCTACGATGTTTAGATGAGATGTTCCCTTCTTCCACCATCCATTTGACAAGATCATCTCTTGGACCATCGATTCCCACAAGATGTGACTCCTCGGCAAAAAGGGTAGATAGCCGTGGATCAATAGCTGTATGGTTAGATGTGCCACGGCTAGCATCATCCAACTTGTAATTGTTCTTGAGCTCTTTCACTTGCCTTATGCGAGCATTCAACTCGTCGATCTGGTCGGCAATCCCACGTCGAGCGCCAAGCGCCTTTAGACTCCGAGCAATCCTGCGGAAGGACTCCTTGAATCCTCCATGACGCCCACCATTGCCGAGCCGGTGAATGAACTTATCGATGCAATCCTCGATATCATAGGCCAACTCCCTTACCATTGAAATCCATTGCTTGACTTGAACATCTGGATCTTCTAGCATCGTGTGCTTCTGTACTGCTGCGTGCATGCTAGACAGCTCACACTTGAGGGCGAGGATCTCACGGCGAACTCCTCTGAGGCGGCCATACTCGCCGGCGACCAGTCCGGCGAGTTTCCCCAGCAGGGGACCCAACACGCCCACCGAAGCGCTCACCACCGCCGGCGCCATCGATCAGCCTCTCTACTCCTCGTCTCCTATCTCCATGGATCTCTGGTTTGTGTTTGTGCCTTGCGGAGTGGAGAGAGAAGTGGAGGAAAAAGACCAAACAATTGGGTGGTTTCGAGCAAGTTGACTGACTTGTCGTGTTTTCGGGGAGTGGTTGATTAGCATGTCGTTGAAGCAAAGTGGAACACGTACGGCCATCTCTTGTACTTTTGTGTTTTGGGTGGTCGTACCCGGAAAGCACCAAGCAATTGGGTGGTGCCGGCTGGGTAGTTTCAAACTTTTTCTTGGGCTCACCTAACGATCTATGGATGCTATGTGCATGAGGGGGCTGCAATTATTTAAGTAAAAGTTAACTAGTACACTAGCTAAACAACAACATAGTAGTACCGACAGGGGTCACAACTGTATATATTTTGATAAATTTTGGGTCTGTAGCTGTACAAACGTAAACAAAAGAAAAAAATGGAAAATTACATAAAGTTATCTACCCATGACCGGAAACCAGAATAAAAGTTCTTCTATGCCTTGTGATATGGTCGACCATGGCAGGCTCATCTTTGAACTTCTCCCATCATCAAAAAAGGTTTGGTTGAGCTCCACTATAATTTTGGGTACACAGCTTTCTGAAGCCTGTCTCGAAAATTCCTAAGGCCCTGTTCGGTTAATCCATCTCGGAGGTGGATTGGAGTGGATTGGGAAGGATTTGAGAGGATTTTGAACTAGATGGGATCTAATCCAGGTCAATCCATCTCAATCCCATAGTAACCGAACAGGCCCTAAAGTAGTTGTATTAGGAAATATGAGAAGAAATGGTAGACTGTACATACCCAGGGAATAATGAATGTTCCTAAAACTGGTTTATCGTGAATTCAAATCTAACCTATCGACTGAATCCATGGCATTAGTTCCTGAACTTGCAGAGCTTAGGGCAGAGTATGTTAACATTCAGATATCGTACAGTTTGAGTGAATAGAAGCAGAGGTCCACTTGGCATCCTAGAGCTAGCAAAGAACGGGAGAGTGATCTTACTGCTGCAACGTTCGTACTGGTGCCCGATTCGCTTCAGTTTCATGTATACAACACCATGCATGTCACTAACTGTTTGGAACAATCTCTCTCAAAAAAAAATAACAGAACTATTTCGGAACAAGGATAACCCAGCAGCCCCCAGTTTCCTAGTACATATTATGCAAAATTAAACAGAGGCAACAACAGCCGTCCAACTTGCTAAATGTGCCACACAGGGGGACCAATCAACATGCTGAGAATCAACGTTACATTTCCACCAGCAACTATATATATTCAGCAGGTCCTGAATGTAAGTAGATCTCACAGAATAAAGAGCCGATAACAGATGATACAAGTGTTCAACACAAACTAGTGCAAACTGACCTTCAGCTTGGATCATCAAAAGTAAGCAACAGAGGCAATGTAACAGAGTGTTATGTACCCAGTAGCAACTGAGACCACGCTTCTCTGAGGTGACTCTGCTTCAGCATCCATTTTCCCTGTCCAGTGTCCACATATGAGAGTGCAAGGAATAGTAATGCGTCAGCAGATTGGGATAAAAGAGATGTGTACTATTTACCAGCATCTGTAACGTAGCCAGGAACTAAGAGACCAAGGAAACAGCGGCCATTCAAATACTTGCTCAGACATAAGAGACCAAGGAACTAACCAAAGTACGTAAGAATCAGCATTACATTTTCCATTGGGAAGTGCATAATTTATTCAGCCATCTATGTTTGAATTCTGGATTTATCCATCGGGAAGTGCATAATTTATTCAGCAGAAATATCCCACAATGCAAACAGAGCTTAGGTCTTAATCACCAAAAGTGAACAACCGAAGCAACAGGAGTAATCATCCACAATCCAGAATTCAAACATCAATTACTGAAGTCTGAATGAATCATCAAAAGTAACAGACTTAAAAAAACCAAACACAATGCATGGAGCAAATGAGACCACTCTTCTTGGAGGTGGCCCTATTTCGGCTTCACTTTTTCTTTTCATCTTCTTCATCAAAAAGTGCAAGCAGTGGAAGCTTGAGGTATCCTTTGGTATGACACTGACTGATCATAAATCTTTAAGACACCGACTCATAAGGAAGTGCAAGGAATTGAGGCTCCAGGCCTCAGTCTGACACTGACTGACTGAGTCAAAGCAAGCCAACACAGCCACACACCACATCCTAATTCTGTAAAACAAAAAATGGAACCACATGTGAATATGAGAAGCTTTCAGAAGCTTCGAATAAAATAGAAAAGAAGCACGGTATTTAATTTGATGGAGAAAACAATGGGGCGATGCTTCAAAAAGATCTTCTTGAACGGAATATGTAGTACCTTTTTGCAGTTGGTGATGATGTCCGTAACACCAGCTCGTCACTCTTCCTCTTCATTACCAGCATTTCCCCTGTAACTAATATAAACTCTTGGTTTCTCCAAAAAAAAGAAAATATATAAACTCTTGGATGGTTGGTATGGGAACTTTCTTCTTCCTTGATCGCAGCAACTGCAGCTTTGATTTCAGAGTTTGTGGCATGCGAACGGTAAACCCTGACAAACACACGTTTGAGACATGGGAGATGCACAATGCTTAAATAAAAGCCGTAATTTCTTCCCAATGACACATCACGTTCCACCCTAAGGTACTCAAGCCTAGGCATAGCCCCTTTCACAAATGTAACGTATGTCCCTTTGTCTGAACAGATATCAAAATCCTTCAGACAAGGGAATCCAATGCCTTGGACAGTAATCCTATATCCCCCTGTTTCTAAATTCAGGATTAGATGAAGTAAGGCTGGGAGCTCCCCAAGAGTGTGCAGATCATGCTCTGTTAATTCAGATAAATTGATGTCGAGGCTAGCAAGGCTGGCAAGTGATGGTGCAATCCACTTTGGAACTTTCCAGAAAAAGTAGTTGCTGTACATAGGAAATATTTGAAGGGCAGACGGCAGAGGGGACCATGATTCTAAGAACTCGAGGGAATGACCATCACCGCTGTATATCCGTAAAGACCGGAGTTTGTAGCTGCTAATTAGCTTGCATAGTGAGGAAAGGAACTTCTCTTCATGCATCTTATAGTTCTCAGGTCCCCCACATTCAAACTCTCCACATTCCAAATATACAGAGAGTTCACTTAAACTAGTTAGGTTCCCGAGCTCTTCCAACGCATCTGCTGGACTCATCAGAGCAGCTAAAACCAGAGATCACCCGTAAGTTGCTCATCATGTCAATCCCACTTGGTATCTTTGTTTTCGTTGCAGCCAATAGGTATTGTAGTTTAGTTAGATGGATAAATCCAGTTGGCAACTCTTCAATTAGTGTATTCCGAATATCTAGGGTCTCTAAGTCACCTAGCATCACAATCTGTGATGGTAGCTTGGATAGGCCCGTGTTCATAAGGCCGAGGTACTTTAATTGGAACAAATTATCCACACTGCTCATATCATACTTCTCAAAATCCTTACAACCTTCAAAATCTAGTACACGCAAAACTTCAAATTCAGAAAGATTAGGCAATGTTTGATGCAATCTGATGCGGTTACCGTCAGAGATCGACATAGCTCAGATCTTTCTTTGCCAATGCAGATGCAAGATCGTTGTCAGTGTATTGGACTGATAGTCGTTGAATAATACCATGCCGATTGGACAAACCTGGTTGGTCTACTCCTACACCCAAGCCCCTCCGCAAGGGCCTCGCCACTGCAACTTTGCTAACAGCGTGGATGATCTGGAAACAACGCAACTCTAGGTTTTCTTATGGCGCCTCACCATCCATACCACAGCTTGTAGCGCGAATCCGTGAGGAAGCCGCCTAGTGGGTTAAAGCAGGGGCTGCTGGTCTTGGTACCGTCACCCATAGGACCTGGGATGTACATTAATTAGCTCAACTTTTGTTTGTTTGTCTGTGATCCGCCTCCTCTGAGGCTTGTAACAAACTCTTCTATGCAATGAAAAGAAGCGCAAAGTCTTTGCATTTTCCTGAAAAGAAAAAAATGAGTGTAGTAACTATAATTCGGCTAGAATAATTATTCATGGGAAGAGCACACTTGATGGCATCCCATGCCTGTGTAGACCATATATCATCAACGATGATAAGATACCTAACAGAGAGTAGTAGATATCGTACATCAACTAATTCAATTATAAAACATTAATAGACCATGAAACTACAAGACCGGATATGCTTCATGTAAATATAAAAGTAGTTAATTTAAGATCTCTTAATTTAAGTTAATGGTTAAATTATTTTTAAATGTGTCAAGCTAATATTGTGAACCAGGTGACTGGTTATAAATATTTCCATGGTGACATGTTTCAGAAAAAAAAATTCTTATTAATACCTGCTTAAACAATATTATTACATATAGTATCGAATATAATGAGAAATAATGTGACGTATGTATGTTTTGCGATAACAGAACATGAGTGAAAATTATCTCTTGTCTTGCAGCAGCTCTCTCAGCTTTGCAATGGATGTCACTTCGTCCCAAATATCGGCATCTTTTGTGAATCCATGAGGATATGGCACTTTGTAGATCATATCTTGTCTAATTTTTTTAATATTCGGCTTTTGTGAGACTGATACAACAGATCGACGATGAAAATGTCCTTGAATCTTGTGATATACCTCGTTCACCAGTGTTGTCTTTCCCAATCCACCAAAACCAACAATAGGCAACACCCTGTGATGCTTGGACGAGCTATTTCCTTCTCCCACCATCCACTTGACAAGATCATCTCTTGGACCATCAATTCCCACAAGGTGTCCTCCTCAGAAAAAAACGCGGACAGATGCGGATCACCAACTATATGGTTAGATGTGCTACAAGTAGCATCATCCAACTTGTAACTGTTCTTGAGCTCCTTCACCTGCTTGATGCCGGCCTTTAGTTCTTCAATCTGTCCGGCAATTCCATGACGTGCTCCTAGCATCTTCAGACTGCGAGCAAATCCTGCGGAAGGACCCCTTGAATTCACTGCGAAACACAACGCTACAAAGTCTATAAATAAAATTGTCGATGCAATCCTTGATATCATAGGCCAACTCGATCCCTCACCATGGATATCCATTGCTTCACTTGATATCTTGATATTCTAGCATCGTGTACTTTTGTATCGCAGCGTGCATGCTGGGTAACTCGCACTTGAGAGCGACGATCTCACGGCGAACACCTTTGAGGCGGCCATACTCGCCGGCAAGCAGACCTGTGAGCTTCACCAGCAAAGGACCAGCGCACCAATTGAAGCGCTCACCACCGGTGTCATGCATAAATCAGCATCTCAAATTCCTTTCTCCCTGCTATATGAATTTCTGGTTTGTGTTTGTGCGCTGGGGTAATGGAGAAGTGGAAATGAGGAAGAGGACCAAACAGTTGGTATTTGGCTTGGTACAAACTAGCTGGAACTTGCAAGCTTCCGTTGACCCACCTAATCACGACGTCTCGACAATTTTAAATAGCAAACATGGACGATAGCAAGCGAATTGAGAAAAACCTCACTCATTAGCTGTAACGTACTGCGGGCTAACAAAACCAAGCATCTTGCGGTCCACTTATATACTCCACTGGTCAAAGGGAGAGTGGTCTTATGTAAAAACTAAGTGCAATCTTTCAGTGCAGCATGAATGCAGGTGAGTTCAGATTGGAGGGACCCGATCTTACGGCAAGCGGACCAGCGTGCTTCACCAGCAAGGGACCGAACGCCCTAAGTGCAGCGCTCACCGCTGACATAGGGTGGATATTTTGATCCGTACAGGGTCGTTTCCATAGCACATGGTAGACCTCTTCTGTGTGCGATAGAGGGGGTCTTAATAAGACCGATTTGTACTAGTGTTTATACCGTTTTGTATATTGTAAAGTGTGTTAGGAATCACGATCAAGTTCGTAGTAGGTGGTGGTGAGTGTTGCAATTGAAATTTATGTGTCTTGTGGTGGCTTAATCGCACCTTTTTACCCCTCATTTTTCTCGAAGATCTTCCTTTTCTTTGCTCATAGATTAAGCCTCGTATCATATGCTCTTCTCCGTAAGTTGTAAGGTGCACTCTGAAGAACAAAAGAAAAGACAAAAAGAACAAAAACAGCGCAATGTGGTGACACTATCATGCATGGAACAAAAAGCTAAAGCGCAAGGAACCTCAAAGGAAAGAAGAATGCCTTAGGGACAATGAGGCTTATGGGCTGGGCAAGGAATTCCTGGACATACCTCCATATAATGGTCCCCGAAAGGCTGAGCGGCCAAGTTGCTGATCAACCAAAACATCTAAGGGCCTGCTTCAGCTTTGCCTCATCGACGCTTAGCTAGCGGGATTCGAAACCCTTGTGTTTATGCTACGATCAGCAGGAGTAAAGCGTCCCCTGTACATCTCTTCTCCCATTAAGGTAAATTTATCTTACTACTTATGTTGATCTGCATTGAGTACAACTTAAAAAATAGCAAATCATGTTTATTCACCTCATTTCATATACTCCCTCCGTCGCAAAATAGATGTCTCAAATTTGTCAAAATTTAGATGAATCTAGACACTATTTAGTATATAGATTCATCCAAAATTTTAAAAACCTAAGACATCTATTCTTGGACGGAGGGAGTAGAAAAATTAATAGGCTGAGCTAGAACACTGGTAGTTTGTACATAGGTGCCAGCTATTCCGTCCAAGTGCTGGGAAATGTTAGGGCTGGCTTCATAAATGTGCAAGATCCAAATTTATCTTACTTGTGTTGATCTGTACTGAGTAAGACTTAAAAATAGAAAATCATGTTGATCCATCAGTCATATGATAAAGCAAATTGGTACAAACTCATAAAATTAAATGATAAAGCAAAATGGTACATCAACTTATGATGCCATCAGTTCCGGTTCCACAAAATAAAGCTCGGATCCAAACTCTACCACATGTACTAGAAAAAAGCTACCGGTAATCTCAAAAAAAAAAAAGCTACTGGAGCCATGATCCAAACCCTTACATGATAAAAACAAAGAAGCAATACTAGTTATGCGCGGTTGCTAAAAATAACTCCTATGTAAGTAGTAGTAGTAGTAGTAGTAGTAGTAGTAGTAGTAGTAGTAGTAGTAGTAGTAGTAGTAGTAGTAGTAGTATGTTTTGCTATTTAACTTTATCTTTGATCCATCGAGCGATATCGAGCCATGATCCAAACACTTGCATGATAAAACTCCTATGTAAGTAGTAGTACTAGTAGTACGTTCTACTCTTTACCTTTGTTTTTGATCCATCGAGCGACATCTTCGCCCCCAATAAACAAGTTCCTCACATATGCTGATCGATCCTTGTTGTGTGTGTTCCAGAGGTCATCGATGGATGGAGGAGTTGTACACCTTTGGACCGAATGGGAGGTCCAAATCTTGGTGCTTCTCAGCTTCGCTCTGCAACTGTCTCTGCTCATGTTTGCGTGGATGCGGCGGCGGAACATCTCCGCAGTACCCAGGACCCTCCTCTGGCTGGCATATCTGCTGGCCGACTCCACAGCGATATACATCCTGGGCCACATGTCCATCAACTGCCATCCCCACGAGCACCAAGAGCTGATGGCGTTTTGGGCGCCGTTCCTGCTGCTGCATCTCGGCGGGCAGGACACCATCACCGCCTACGCCATGGAGGACAACCAGCTCTGGCCACGCCACCTGCTCTCCCTCGTCATGCAGGCTACGGGGGCAGCTTATGTGCTGTACAAGTATATGGCTGGCAGTGGCACCCTGGCCGTGGCCGCCGTGCTGATATTTCTTGCCGGCGTTGTGAAGTATGGCGAAAGAATTTGGGCGCTCAAGTCCTCCAACCTGGACAGCCTCAGGATGTTCCTCAACAATGTGGAGAAGCCGAAGCTGCGTAGTGAGATTCTCACTGAGCGTCCACAGGGGGAAGGAAGGCTTTACTCTGTCTCTGCAGAGCGGATTGAAGGCGATTCCGAAGAGGTTCTTCAGGGAGCTCACTACCTGTTCCCCATTTGCATGGGCCAGTTCGTGGGTTACAAGTTCTGGCCATCCCGATATCAGAGTAGAGCCGTAAAGTTGTTGTTTTCTGACAAGGGCCGCATGTACGAGCTGATTGAGATGCAGCTCTCGTTGATGCATGACGTCCTGTACACCAAGGCAGCGGTTATCCACACATGGTATGGTTGCTTCGTCCATGCCTTTTCATCGGCTGCCACCGCTGCCGCCTTCTTCCTGTTTCAGTCCAGCAGTAGTAGTGCCAACAGCAAGGAGAGCAACCTCAACAGAGCCGATGTCGTCGTGACATACACCCTGCTGGTTGGGGCTGTCCTCATAGAGATTGTGTCGCTGCTGGGGGCAATGGGATCAACATGGACATGCGCTTTGCTAAGAGCTAGAGAATGGCATCGGCTTCATAGAACAGTTGCACGTGTCCGGAAGCTGGTGAAGGCAGATGGAAGGATACGAAGATGGTCAGGTTCCATTGGACAGCACAACCTATGTGAGAAGTATATGCTGGGTGAAAGTCATGGGTGGACTAGTACTATGGTGCGGAAGGTCTGCGGGTTCATTTGGCCCCATCATTCGAGTTTCACTACAATTTCAGCTGACACTAAGAGATTAGTGCTGGAAGAGATAGAGAGAATAGTGGGAGCTTGTGGAGGCAACGAGGCCATCCTGAGGAGGTACCGTGGTCAGTGTGCGTTGAAGCCATATGAGAGCTTCTTCAGGGATCTCACAGACATTGCTGGTTTTGATGACAGCATCCTTGAATGGCACTTTGCTACTGACCTGCTTTTCTTGCACACTACTCGCGCGCAAGCCCAACAGCAGGAAGAAGAAATTCTTGTGCTGGAGGCGATCAAGGCACTGTCCAACTACATGATGTTCCTCCTCCGCGAACGCCCCTACATGCTGCCTAGCCCTGCTCGTCCCGTACTATATGACAGACCCTTGAGGGTAGATGGTTTGCATGGAAGGGATGTGAGGAGGATGACTGGAAGCGTCAAATCGGGAAATTATTGGGGTAATGACATTTTTCCTAGCTTTACCCGTGGAGCAGATCTTGCCGAAAGGCTCGTGGAGCTAAACGTCCCACTTCGAGTGGTGTTAGGGGTGTGGGTGGAGATGCTCTGCTACGCGGCACACCACTGCAGCAGGGACTCACACGCCAGGCAGCTCAACAGCGGCGGTGAGTTCATTACCATCGCCTGGGTGCTAACAACTGCCTCCTTCAATCGCTCATACTGCGACGAGCGCTGGTTTAAGGTTCGCGTCCGCAATTTCTTCCAACCAAGTCCAAGGAAACAATCAGTTTTAGATAAAGCGTGCTTATTTTTCGGATATCTTCTGGCTAAGATGAGCGGCCGTAGCCCCCCTCCCCCTCCCCCGGGGTCCCCAGCTGACGAGGGCGATGGTGGTAGGGACCCTGAGGCCCGGGGTTCGGACGACAGCGACACCGGGACGGACCCGGATTCCCCACTGGCCACCGATGCCTCCCCGCCGCCTCTGCCACCCCCCCAGGGTGGGACCTCCGGGGGACCTGTGGCTCGCTCCCTGGTGTTCGACGGCATGGATCGTCGTCATCTGTCGCTGAGTGCTCCGGCCAAGGTGGCCCCGGTGGACCTCCCCCGCTGCCTCCGTCCTGACCTCGGGGTCGACATCGCCCAATACGGCTCCAACCTCTCTCTGGGTCTGGCGCCGTCTCCGATCCTTCCCTCCCGGTCCCCCGCCTCCGAGACCTCGGGGAGCGTGGGGCTGGTCGTCTGCGCTCCTCCCTCCCCGCGCTCGCCGGGGGTGGTGTGCTACTCCCTCGCCCCTGACACGCCTGACCCGACGGCCGTGGTAGGTGCTACCTCTGACTCCGACTCCCCGGCCCCCTCCTCCAAGCTCCGTCGCGCCAGAGGCCCCCGCCCTTCGCCCCCGCCGCCGTCCCGCCACAGCTCCCGGCTGGCTGAGGCCAGGACAGGCATGGCGGGGCCGGAGCCGACGGTGGCTGAGCGTGCCGCTCGTCGTGTCGCGGCCAGGGATGAGCTCTCAGGTACCTCCTCCACTCCTGCCTCTTCCACACCTTCTGACCCCGGTCCGTCCGGTTTTCCTGGGTCCGCTTTCTGTGTTCTTTCAGAGGTCTCCCTCGCCCACCTGGGGGAGGTGGCGGATGATTGTGGGATAGTCTTTCGCGGCGAGAAGGGGCCGCGCCTTGAGCAGCTTGCGGCCATTAAGGCACGGGAGGGTTATGCGGGTGCGATCGCTGCGGCCCGGGCGTGTGACGCCCGGGAGCGGGAGCGCGCCCAGATCCTTACCGAGGCTAGGTCCGCGGGACCCGACTCCGGTGAGGACCCCCCTCCGGTGCCTGGTGTGCAGGCGGTTCCTTTGGGATCTGACTCCTCGGTTAGGTCCCGGGGGCGACCCCCTAAGGCTGCTCCGCTCCGCTCCTCTGCCAGTCGCGCGCGTTCGGTCCCCGCTTTGGGGACCCCCCAGGCTTAAGGTCCACTATGGACCTCCTGAGGGCCTTCCGGGTGTTCATCTGGAACATCCGGGGGTTCGGGCACGAGGGCTGCCGCCGCCAAATCAAGGAATATATCCGCCTGGAAGCACCGGATATTGTCGGTCTGCAGGAAACGATTCGCCAGGACTTTTCCATCGCCGAGTTGGAAGCTCTGAGTCGCTGCAAATTCTCGTGGTCGTGGCTGCCGGCCTCGGGCCACTCTGGGGGTATCCTCCTGGGCGTTAAGGAGGATACCTTTGAGGTCGAGGATATGGACCGTGGGGAATTCTTTGTGAGCATGACACTCACCCATAGACAATCTCGTTTTCGCTGGGAGATGATTATTGTCTATGGCCCTGCGGACCATCGGAGATCCGCGGTCTTCTTGCAGGAGCTCAAGTCGAAAGTGGAACGGACAGGGTTACCGGTGGTGATTGCCGGGGATTTCAACCTTATCCGCTACACTGACGACAAGAGCTCGGCAAATGTGGATCTCCCTAGGATGCGACTCTTCAATGACTGTATTGCCGACCTCGCTCTCCGCGAGATTGCTCGGGTGGGGGCTAGGTTCACTTGGACCAACAAGCAGCTGGATCCGGTCCGCTACATCCTGGATAGGGTTTTTGTGTCGGTCGACTGGGAGGTCGCCTTTCCCCTCTGTTCCTTGAAGGCGGTCACGCGGATTGGCTCTGACCACACGCCCCTCCTTCTCTCTTCCGGTGGGGGCCGCCCTCCCAGGCTTAACCGCTTCCACTTTGAGTCCTTCTGGCTGCAGAAACAGGGATTCGTGGAAGCGGTCCGAGCCAAATGGTTGGCCGCGGCGGCCACCCCCCCTCGTGCTTATTGCGCGGTGGATGTCTGGCACCACTGTGTTAGATTGTCACACCAATTCATGAGGGGCTGGGGGGCCAACGCGGGGGCTGCCCTCAGGGCGCAAAAGGACGCCCTCTTGAGCGAGATCCAGGCCTTGGACCGGGAAGCTGATCTCTTAGGTCTTTCGGCCGAGGCCTGGTCTCATAGGTACTCCCTTGAGACCTCCATCATGGAGATCTTTAAGGGAGAGGAGGCTTTCTGGCGACAACGGAGTCGCCAGAACTGGACTGTCCAGGGGGAGTCGAACACCGCCTACTTCCATGCCATCGCTAATGGTAGGAGGAGGCGATGCTCGATCCCCTGCCTCTGGGAGGGGGACTCCCTCCTGGAGTCCCCCCAGGCGCTGTCCTCCCATATTTATGCTTTCTACAAGGATCTCTTCTCTGCCTCCCCCTCGTCGGGCCTTTCCTTGGCTGCCGACTTTTGGTCGGGTGGGGCCTTAGTCACCCCTGAGGAGAATGCGGATCTCACCCGCCCATTTCTCCCCGGGGAAGTGGCTGAGGCCCTGAAGGCCATGAAGGCTGGTTCGGCTCCTGGTCCTGATGGGCTGCCGGTGAGCTTCTTCCAGACCTTCTGGGAACAGCTCCAGCCGGTCATCCTGCCGATGTTCCAGGATTTCTTCATCGGGACGTTAGTCATGTCACGGCTGAACTTTGGGGTTATTACCCTGATTCCCAAGGTGGAGGGGGCCACGGATATTCGCCAATTTTGCCCGATCACGGTCATCAATGTCATCCAGCGGCTCTTTGCGAAGGTCTGCGCCATTCGGCTGGCCCCGGTCATGGAGAGGCTCACGCACCCCTTCCAGTTTGCGTTCCTGAAGGGACGGCTCATTCATGACGATGTGCTCGCACTTCATGAGATCATTCATGAGGTTAAAGCACGACGTCAGAAAGGGGTCTTCCTGAAGCTGGACTTCCAGAAAGCCTATGACCGTCTGGATTGGGCTTTCCTGAGGTTAGTTTTGGAGAGGAGGGGCTTTGATGACCGCATGATTTGCTGGATCATGCAATTCGTGATGAGCGGGCGGACAGCGTTCAACATCAATGGCGAGATTGGTCCCTTTTTTGTGCCCTCTTGCGGGGTTCGTCAAGGGGACCCGATCTCCCCCCTCATGTTTAATGCTGCTGTGGATGCCCTGGCGGAGATCTTGGATAGAGCCCAGTCCGCTGGCCACATCTCTGGCGTGGTAGGACACCTTATTCCTGGAGGGGACGTCTCCCACCTCCAATATGCGGACGACACGATGATCATGGTACAGGGCTCCGATCTGGACATCATCAACCTGAAATTCCTCCTCCTCTGCTTTGAAGACATGTCAGGACTAAAGATCAATTTTGACAAGAGTGAAGTGGTGGTGCTTGGGTACTCTAAGGAGGAGCGGCAACGCATTGCTGACAACCTCAACTGCAGGCTTGACGATTTCCCCATCTCTTATTTGGGGATGCCCGTTCGGGAGACGAGAGTCCTGATCCGGGACCTGTCACCCTTGGTCACGAGGGTGCATTCGAGGGCGGAACCCTGGCGAGCGCGACTCACGTCTAAGGGTAGCAAGACGGTCCTTATCAACTCCTGTCTCTCGAGCCTTCCCATGTACCAGATGGGGCTATACTTGCTACCCGAGGGGACCCATGCCGACTTCGACAAGGAGTTGTCTAGGTTCTTTTGGGCAGCTAGGGATGGCCACCAGAAGTACCATATGGTGAAATGGGCGGACGTTTGCACCCCCAAATCCATTGGGGGCCTTGGTATTCTTGATTCTCGCCGCTTCAATCTCGCCCTGATGCTGAAATGGGTCTGGCGCATTCTTAGGGACGAGGGAGGACTTTGGCTGCAGCTCATTAAGGCGAAGTACCTCGGAGGCCGTCCACTCTTGGCGTGCGATCGCCGGGAGGGCTCCCAATTCTGGCGTGCCATCCAGGAGATCAAGCATCTCATTGGGTTGGGTATTGACTTCTCGGTGGGGAACGGTCAGGGTTGCCGCTTCTGGCTGGACCCGTGGCTATCCCAGATCCCCTTGGGGGTCCGGTTTCCTGCCATTTTTGCTATCTCCGCTGCCCCATCGGCCCTCACTGCCGAGGCGTTCTGCGAGGATCGCTGGAACCTCCCCTTCCGCCGTGCCTTCAGCGTGCTTGAGACAACGGAGTTGCGGCAGCTTATGGAGGCTCTCCCCTCGTCTCTGGCCGGTACCCCCGATGCTGTTTCCTGGAGGCTCCTCCCCTCCGGTGAATTCTCGGTCGGCTCGGCTTACCGGGCCCTCTTCCAGGGCCCGGAGCTGAGGTGGACGGCCCCGTTCTGGAAAGCTCCCCTCCCCCTTAGTATTCGCATCTTCGTCTGGCAGTTGCTGCGCGACAGGCTGCCTTCTGGTGTGGAGGTGGCCAAGCGCAATGGCCCCGGCACAGGCCGGTGCCCCCTATGTGGGACACCGGAGACGTGCGCCCACATCTTCTTCTCGTGTTCGGCGGCCCAGTTTCTTTGGGCCTTTGTCAGGGAGGCCCTTGGCCCGGCCTGGCTGGCGCAGGATCTGGGGGTCTTCCTCCACTCCCAGGCCACTAGGGCTGGGCGAGGCCGTCGCCTCTTTTGGCTTGTGTTTGCGGCCATGGCCTGGACTCTCTGGAATGTCCGGAACAAGATGGTGATTGAGAAGGTTTACCCCACGCGTGCCTCTGACTCGATTTTTGCTTTCCTTGCTTTCATCCAGCAGTGGACCCCTCTGGTGCTCCAGCGTGATCGGGCCGACTTTGACACCGCTCTTCGGGCACTACGGTCGGCATCGCTCCCCTTCTCGGCGTCCCCCCCCCTCCGCTGCCGCTTGGGCCTCCTGGTGGTCGCTAGCGTCTGCTCCGATCTTCGGCCCGTGTTTTGCTTTTTCTCTTGGGCGCTTGTGTGTTGTTGCCCCAGCATTGTTGTACTATTTTTAGTTCTTTGTCCCTTTGGCTGCGGCCGGCTGTGTTGTTGTTCCGTCTGAACGGTTGTTGCTTTATTTATAAAGCGGGGCGGAAGCCTGTTTCGAGAGAGGGTGTCAGTGGGCCAAGTAGGATTATATTATAAGTAATGAGGCACCTTGGAGGGAATATATAGAGACATAGGAAAAATTTCGGTTGTTCTCTCTATCTCTTGCTGTTTTGCTACTAACAAACCAAGCAATAATGCTCACTTTTTTATTTCTATATGTCCAATAATATTGATTTTATGAATAATTTGTGTGCTTTGTTTTCGGGGAGCTATTCCTAAGTGAACTATGGTCACTACGGGGAAAAAATGTCATTGCCGTGTCTTTGAACCTTTGCCGTGTGTCCAGCATCGCGGAACACGGCAAAGAAAGTCTTTGCCGAGTAATACGTGTAAAACCCAAGGCAAAGATTTAGTACACGGCATATCTATCTATTATATACTAAAAGCAATATAAGAATATTTTTCAAGGCATCAGGTTGATCCACATCACCTAAATTATATAAGCCATTAGATCCGAACAACCCTTTTAAATCTTTGAATCAGAACCATTAGATTTATGTAACTATTGGAGACTATCAAGGGGACGTGTCGCGTTATTCCAAATTGGACGTGTTGTAACCGATGGTACCTCTGCCTATCGTATTATACCCAGAAAAAAAGTACCAGCACGGTGAGCCGACCGGATTTGTTTTGCTAACACGTGATTTGTGGGCAGCATCCAAAACGAATCAGATAGCTAACGTGTTGGACTTGGACCTTTCTAATAAAGAACCAAAACTGTACACGGGGACCTCTCAAAAAAAAAGAAAAAAAACTAAAAAACCGGCAATTACAACCGTATACGAGGATAAACGGAGGAAAGCGTCGATGCGGCTGCGAACCCGTAAATATCCATAGGCGGCCGAGCTGGTGGCCCATGTGGTGTCGTTCTGACTGACGCAACGGTAGCCTGACCACCTTCAGTCTCTAGAGCATGTTCGATCACCGGCGCCCTCAAATGGTAACGCTCTCTTCAACGCGCTGGATGACATGCTCAAGGACGGCAAAGCGGCCGCCATCGATGGGCCAAGGAGTTCAGAGAGGCATTCTAGGTGTTCATGGTGACAGGCTTCTCAGGAAGTTGGGACTCCCGGAGGCCAACAACCCAGGCACAGTGGACAAGATGATAAAAAACCATCGACTACAATAGCAACGGCCGTGTTGACTTCGACGAGTTCAAGTGCATGAAGCAAGGATAACCGTCTGGTGCGCCTGAACAAGTTGTGGTGTGAGTTCACTGAGGGTCCAATGTGGATCCCCTCCAAATTGATGAAAAGTTGGTGATAAACCACTTCATGCATATTTCTGTAATCGGTAGAGGAGCCACCAAGGCGTATGACATGAGGTGCACCATCTTCCAAGTTTCAGATAATGCACTGCACCATACCACACACTAACAAAGCTATGTACACTTACTACCTTGGCATATTAGTGAAACTACTAATCTGTCGAAGTATAGATGAGTGATTCACCCTAACGCATAGCCTGCGGTGAGCATTGAATGTTATTCTTACCATTAACATATAAGTAAACTAATATTTATAGTCATACAACTCTTTTGAAGAAAAACAGATCATCACATAGTATTTTTTTTAGATGATCAGAACATAGATTCTTATTAGTAAGTTCATGAAGATAATGGAGTTTGATTGCACGATTTTCAACAAGTCATTTTCCAAATAAGCACTTCATATAACTAACTATATATCAATGATTAGAATAAAAGAAAAATATTTACTTTCTCCTTGAGCATGAATTTATTTGTTTCACCTTTTCCTTCCGGTTTAAGGTTTTAGTGAGCATATTTTGTACATGTCTTGTATGGGTTATTTAATATTTTATAAACAATATAAATGGCACAATAATTTCTTCAACCAATATTTAATAAAATTGAATGTATACTTAACCATCTATGGTACCGTTAGACCTTAGTCGTACCACCTTTTATATTCATTTTCCTACTTTTACTTAATGCACTGTTACTACATAAGATGGTACTTTAGGTATAAATCAAAAGAAAATTGTTAACATCCCCATTTCTATTGTGACTAATTCTTGAACTTTAGATATTCATGGTTTAATTTGACTTGCTAGACCATCTCTTTTCAAATGCTTAAAACATACTATAGTTATGATTACAATTTATTTTTGTGATATAAAAGATAATGATCTAAATAGGAGGGCACAACCAAGGACAGCGAGCATAGAAGAAAAATAATATGCTCAACCGTGATATAATTTCTAATTTAAGTCTCCCAAACCCCATGTGACATATCATGTCCTGGATTTATTTTTTTGCTTCGAGTGTTGTATAGTGTTCAACTTTAGTCTGCAGAATATATAGTGCTCTCTGTAATAAAATATATAAATTCTTTATATATTTTATTTTTTGGTTGGATTATAAACGAAAATCACATGTTATTCTTGATTTAAGTATACCAGTATTCACCACATACACAGAAATGCTATCCATTTATCTTTTGGCTCCAATACCATCTTATGCTTTTTAGACGATTGGTACTATCGTCAACATACATTTCTTGAGGGATATATTCTAAAAGAACTTAAGTGTGATTAGGCACCAACAGTAGCATATAAAGAGAAGTACACAAATGAGTGTGTTGATTACACTACAACAAAAAACTTGAGGCCACGCTGATCAATGTTCTTTTAAACTATTGTTCTTTATACAAAAGATGGTCCTTATAATATTGTTAGCAAGGATCTGGGTACGAGTTACTTTTTTGGCAGGGATGAGAGCAACAAGCACACTGTATCAGTATATATAGCCACACAAAAAATCACAAGTAGACCTAGAGCTACATACTACATAATCTAGATAGCATATGTCAATTGATTTCTTCGAGATTACGTCTTTATTTGTTGGTGTCCTCACCGGCCACTTTTGACATATAAAATATTACTGGGAAAAAATTAATACATTAGTTTTTTAAGACATGTTTCATTTTTTTCATAATTCCATAGTAAAATAATTGTATGTTAATATACAAAACACAACTTAAGTTATACTTTTATGACCATATGGATTTCTAAGGCATCTATAATAATAAAAAGTAAATACTTAACATTGTTGTCACAAAAAAAATGATGCCCTCGCATTTGCGAGGGCCACCTTACTAGTTATATCCTAAAAGCAATATAAGGGTGTTTTTCGAGGCACCAGGTTGATCCATATCACTCAAATTATATAGACTGTTAGATACGTATTCAATGGTTATGATTTAACCGAAAACATAATTACGTTACACGTGTGTTACGTACTGCACCAAACTCATGTTCAAGTATTGAAACGTGCCATGTGAGTCCGCGTTCAAAACAACTACCTAGAGTCCTGGTCTACTATGTTGTAAAAAAGAAAAAACCAGACTTGAAACAAGTCCTGGTGCACTACGTTTTAAAAAGGGGAATCCAGGCTTGAAACAATCCGTTGTCAATAAAAAAATCCCACCTATGTAACATCCGACGCATTGGATGCAAATTATTGAAATTTTTGCCATCAGACTTGAAACATCGATGCTATTTTTTCCAGTCAGAATGCTGAGCAAAAATAGCCTGAATTGAAACATAGCACCAACACAAAAAAATCAACGTGACGGAGTCGATGTCATGCACGACTTGAATAAACAACGCTCATAATATATGAGTTAGACTATCTCTTAGTATGTATCCTAAGTTGAATTATTTGGCAACGTTAGAATGCTGAGCAAAAAGATACCGAATTAAAACATAGCACTGCCACAAAAAAAATCAACATGACTGAGTCAACGTCAGGCACGACTTAAATAAACAATGCTCATAATATATGAGTTAGACTATCTCTTAATATGTATTCTAAGTTGAATTATTTGGGCTAACCTAGACAAATCACATCACCTACAAGCTTTTTATACCATCAAAGATATATTAACCATCAATGATCATAGTACAAGATTACAAAGCTCGATAAAGAGCAAGACCAAGCAGTTATATGATGCACATAATAGATTCTAGAAATTCAACTTACGTGCAGGGATAAAAATTAGGACACGGTTCGAAGATATCCTCGCTAGGCTATAAACTACCGGCTACTCGCAGATTAATGAGTACATAAAAAGCTCGAAATACATCAACATTTATAGTCAAAATTGACAATATAAAGATTTATACCTGGAAAAAGAATTGCAAAAAAGATAGTTCACATGATTGGTCCAAAGATTACTTGTATGTGGGAGTAATCAGCGTGGATATCTCATTGTCAGTATACCACAACTAATTTTTTTCATAATCATACCTAAATTTGATCACACCCACATACAAGTCTCATAATTTCTTTTGAAAATGATAGCACTTATATATGAAAAATATCTTTCCAAATTTCAATGTTAATATATTTCATGTGTTTTGTGAATTAGGCATCTGATCCATTTGGTGAATTTTTATTTCAGCTATTCCATATTTAAATACACGGTATGACTGGAAAAGAAACATATATTTAATATTCTGACGGAACAACAGAGCATATTTCTGACAATCTAATAGGACAACTGATCCTAATAGATATGTTGTCTTATTTAAATGTCACATGTATTGAATCATAATGCAAGACAAAAGAAGTGTTTCGTTAAAATTGTCTTAGAAAACATCGGAACCTACTTATGTGGACCCTCTTTTTTAGTAGACCACAATCAATAGATCTTCATATCGATATCTAAATGAGGCAACACACAATAGATCATAATAATTGTAAACAACTAATCACAATGATATCTTGGCACATAGGATACGATGAGACGTGAAATATTTCTTACTATAGTTTTGTCGGAAGGTTAACTAGATGGGTGTTTTTGCAATTGAGTTAAGATCCATAGCCTATTAGCATAGTTTTTTCGAATGAAAGACATAGGACCAACAACACAAGAATGAGAAGTCTCGGTAGTATATAATTTACCATGTGCTTGTACACCAAAGAATGACATATACAATATCATTACTATTAAAAATAATATAATTTAAAACATTTGTATCATTACTAACAACTGCCTCGTTCAATCGCTCATACTGTGACGAGCCCTGGTTTAGAAATTGCATTGGCAATTTCTTCTTCTCGAAATAGACGTCATGTTTTATAAATAAAGTAACCAGGTAAGACCACTGCTAGACCAGATAGCACAACGTCCAAAGAAAGAGACACAACACGATACAAGATGCTCGGGCCAACATCCCAAAAAAAAACACATATAGCAAGATATAGGATTTTGTTTAGGGTTATCTACCGGGCTACTACTATTGACATGGTTATACCCCACGGGTACAGAACATTATCATACCTAGTCCAGCCCAAGGAAAGGCCCACAACAAGATACGCGGTCTGTGGAGGTTTCGGGTGGCCCAAGCCCATGACGCCTTCAGATGCTTGGAAAACAAGACTAGAGTAGATAAAATTTCAAAGAGACGAACCCTAATTTGTAACCGGCTCGACCTACGCCCGGGACCTGCCTATCTATATAAAGGCTAGGAGGACACGGCGAGGAGGACAATCAACTCACCTCGTACACACCTCACGCCAGATTGCATCTGTGCATCCCTGTAACCCACTACTAGAGAAAACCTTAGACGAGGCACACCTAAAAGCATATGCGAGGCGCATAGCATATGCGCCTCTAGCTTCGAGGCTCGCCTATTTTTTATGCGAGGCGCATGTGATATGCGCCTCCTATATTTCACATATGCAAGGCGGGCGCATATCGATATGCGCCTCGCATATGTGAAATATAGGAGGCGCATATCATATGCGCATCGCATATGTTTCACAATGCGCCTCGTATATTTATAGTATATGCGTCTCCTATAGTGTTCTATATGCGCATCCTATAATATTTTTGAAATTCAAGTTTTACAGATCACTATAATAACAATATACAAATATTCAAATATATAATACAGTCCAGAATACAGTATAAACAACACATAAGTTTTCAGAAACTTGCAATTGGCCAAGCATAATAGAACCAATATGAATACAATACATTACACATCAATCGCGACATACGGGTTCATACATCAAGTAGAATCAACAAGTGCCAAGTTTTCACACAACACCAAGTGTTTGCAACAAGTTCATACCTCCGAGTACAAGTTCACAATCACATTACAACTCCGACGATGGAGCTCTAGCTAGATGAAATAGAGCACATAACCTATCATGAAGTGAAACAAGGTGGTGATCACGAGGAAGTTCCTCCACTTCTTCCTTCCGTGCCTCCTCCACTTCTCTTCCGCCACCTCTACTCTCGTAGCCTTGGTAGTTGTTGCCCGAGAAGTTATTCACTTGCTTCTAGCAGTCTTTCCACTCCTCGTACACACATGGAACCAGACCGATGTACACGACATAGCACTTCTTCGCCATCTCCTACACACAAGAAAGATGATAACATTGGCAACTCAAAAAGAAAAACCTGCACAAAAAAGCCTAAATAGACACAAACATAGGCCTAAATACTCCAGCAAAATCTGGACAACATACACAAAATCTGGCAGAATATCCACACACTTGCTGCCAGCATACACAAATTCTGGACATCATACACAACTTGCTGCCAGCAACATACAAGAAATCTGGACAGCATACACCACATATAAGAAATCTGGACAGCATACACCACCACAAGAAATCTGGACAGCATTCAGTTTCATATGAGAATATTGTAAGGCAATGGCCAATTCAATAGGCTCAATATACTGAAATAAAGGGGGACAACTGTGCAACAACAACTATCTGTACTAGAATAATTCTTGTCTAGCAATAGTGCTACTGTAACGTCCAAAGTTCCACCTTGGTGTCAAACTCTACAAAGTGCTGACATGTTTCCATATACTAGCTAATGGAATTACACATAACCAACTTCTAGGATAAAGATAAAACACATCATCAGGACAATATCAACCAACTTCCTACAGTCACACCACAAAGAGCATGGACATAGCTAGAAAAATATACTCACATTGCACAACTGAGTCTGAATGTGGGTATTACTACATATATGAAAGACAACCTTTTCAGTGAATGATGAGCCGTGTCACCTCAACAATCCCACTGTAGATGTGCAAATTACAGATGGTGGTACCATACAAAAAAAGGACAAATGTATCTATCAGCTTATCAACTAGGAATAGATGGTAATCAACTAGTACCAAGAATCTTCACTAGGAATAGATGGTAATCTACCGACAACATGTAAAAAGACAGAATTTAATTGTAAGCAGAAAATATAAACAGTAGCAACAGATCAGTCGAGGATGCTAGCTTCGAAAAATAGAGAGAGATGAGTAGAGGATGCTCACCACATCCGCCCTGGACCTTGATCGCAGCGACCGCGCCCTTGGTGTATGCCCCGGAGAACTGCTTCACGGCCACCTCCACGCTCCGGCCATGCTCCCCGAGGACGGTGCCATCGTACACCACGTCGTACCCGCCCTGTCCCAGCATCATCTTCTCGTTGAACTGGTACTTGACATCGGTGGAGGCCGAGAAGCCAAAGTAGGCCTTCTTGCCGAGGAGGACGGGACCGTACGGCGCGTGGAGGCCGATTCGGGAGAGTCCGAGGATAGGGAGGTCAAGGAGCGAGGCCGCTGGACTCCGGCAGCACACGGGCACGGTGAGGCGCCTGACGCCGCGGGGCGGACACGCATGCCTAGCACGGAGCACCGGGAGGCAGTCTAGATGGCGTCGGCGGCAGAGGTTCTGCGGACGAGGCGAGGACAGAGAGGATCCGGGGGAGAAGCTCGGAGTGGGGGAGCTTTGCTGCGGGTGCAGCCACGAGGATGCGGCGAGCGTAGACGGTAGAGCTACGGTCGGAGGAAGACGGGGGTTACAGGGCGAGGGGGGCGGCCGGTGGCGGCGGCGCCAGGAGAGGATCGAGGGAATGCGAGGGAGCCTGGCGGCGTCGGGGATAAGCGAGCGAGGGAGGGGTCGCGAACGTGGTTGGTGAGCGATGAGATGGACACGCGGGGTGGGGTCGGCGGCGTATAGGAGGCGCATATGAGGATATATGCCTCGCATATTGTAAGTATAGGAGGCGTATATGACTATATGCGCCTCGCATTTTCGACCATCGACATGCAGCTTATGCGAGGCGCATTTTGCCCATATGCGCCTCGCATATCTGATATATAGGAGGCGCATATGATTAGAATGTGCCTCGCATAATTTGGGGCTGCTTGATTTCGTCCGTACATGGATTATAGAAGGCGCATTCTTATCATATGCGCCTCGCCTATTTTTATACTAGAGGCGCATGGAAAGGAAGTGTGCCTCTCGCCTATTTTATAGGAGGCGCATATGGTCTAAATGTGCCTCCTATAAGCATGTCTCCTATAGCATTTTCTCTAGTAGTGACCTTCGGTTCCGCCATAATCAAGAGTAGACAAGCAGGAGTAGGGTTTTCCCTCCAGAGGCCTGAACCAAGGTAAACTTCGTGTCCCCGCGTTACTTGTTTGCTAACTATTCCGTGATCTCCAGCATCCCCATCTTCTCCAAAACCAAAGTCCATAATAATGGGCATTGACGAGTCGAAACCTCGTCAATTGGCGCCGTCTGTGGGAACTGGAGGCGCTGATTGTGCGATCATGACGGTCCCATCCGAGGCGATCTATAACTCATCGGCGATGGAGATTCATCTCCTCTTCGGAACCTTCGACTTCACCGCCCACTCGCCAGTCACCATGAGGGATTTCGAGCTCGTAGGCGACGGGCTCGAGATTCTGTTAGGGAGCTTCTGCTTCTAGGTGGGACAGACCGGCACCCTCCGCCTCCCAGAGCGGGTACCACCGCCATCCATCAGGCCCGCTTCGTGGATCCCCCCCATCGGCGTTCTACGCACGTCAACGCTGACAGATGAGTCCTATGACAGCAGCAGCTACAACTCAGATTTGTGCGGCCCTCTATTAGACGAAAGAACCTACGGTTCCGGATTCAAAAGCTACGGCAGCAGCAACCCAATCTGTGGGCGCTACCAATGCGTCGTGGTTATCCAGGGAGAATCGGAACTGCCACCAGGTTCGACCGTGCCCAACCCACCACCCAATCCACCGCCCAACCCGCAGGCTAGGAACGGAGGAAACCCTCCCCTCCAGCCCAACGAAGGCGACGCTGACGCCTACCAGAGGATCAACCTCAACGAGGACGGATGGCGCCAGGCACGCGAAGCCGTGGCGGGCAATAGGATCCTACCTGTGACTGCTTCACGGGATCTATTGATGGCATACCATCTCCTCCTCATCGGTGAGCATAACCGGCAGGTAAAACTACAAGAAGAACTCGACAAACGCAAGCAGGCAGCTTCAGAGTCTAGCGTGCGGCGAGCTGCGCTCTCCGCCGCTGGTGGCTCTAGCTCGCACGGCAACAATGCCAACAAGCATCGTTCTCGCGTGGAGAACATGGACCCCACTGCGCGTCGTGAAGCCACAAGGGCCCTCAACATGTCCTTCATGACAATGGACGTGAACGGCAACGTCATGCCGAAGACGCCTCAGGTTGCAATCATGCCAGCCACAACATACCTCGCGTCCCATCCACCTCCGGTGGGGGACCCGAAAAGCGCCATGCACAATTCCGCGCTAGACGGTCTTGGACTCATCGGAGATGCGCTCCACGAGGAGGCTCCTACGGAGCCGAAAAATAAATCTGCGGTTAGGTTCAATCGTAGCACCACACCCTCATGCGACGAGGATGAGCACGATTCTGCCTTGACGTCGCAAGAGCCCAAGGCGTCGTAGTAGCGACTATGACGCTCGAAACGACCTCGCCCAGCGCAAGGTCGACAAGGCACATGCCAAACGCGCGTGCTCAACCGAATCCGACGAGGATGATGATGGAGAGCTGTGCGGATCCCGATGCTTCAGTAGATTCGTTCGGTGCACACGGATGCCGAAAAATTTCAAGCTCCCTTCGTACACTCCGAAGTTCGACGGCACACATGACCGAAAGCCTGGCTCAGCGATCATCTCTCGTCTGTCAAGCTACATGACGGTAACAGAAACACCGCGCTACAATGCCTTCAGCTGCAGCTGATAGGCGCAGCTCGAATCTGGCTCAGCATCCTATCCTTCAGCTCCATCCGAAGCTAGGAAGAGCTAGCGTATAGTTTCATCCGAAACTTCAAGGGCACCAGCAAGAGGCCAGCCTCGATCAAGGAACTACGGGTCTGCACTCAACGTACGGGTGAATTCATTCGCTCGTACATCCTACGTTGGTCCATATCAAGAACTCCATCGCACACATCTCCGAGGAAAGGACGATCGATGCCTTCAAGGATGGTGTCAAGCGCCCGGACTTCAAGGAAGAACTTGGGCACGTCAAGCCCAAGACGCTCGACCACCTCATGGACATTGCCAACAGGTGGGCAGATGGAGAAGATTCCCTCACCCGAATGCATTCGGATGACGAGGACTACTACGGCCGCAGGCGCGAATGCCGCAGCAAGCGAAGATCGCACGTCTACGACGACCGCGGCGGAGTCGACATGGTTGCGGATGGCTACGCCGATCGACGCAACGATGGCAACCGCAGCAGCGGATACCGTGGAGGCAACTCCCGCGATGGAGGGCGCCATACACAAACATGGCAGCATCGCAGCCGTGACGACGAACCCTCGGCATACGACAAGTTATATGGTCCCTGCACCATCCACTTCTACATCGACAAGCAGGACAACAAAAAGAAGGCCAGCCACATGCTCAAAGGGCTGCCGCGAGTTCTAGAAACAAAGCGAGGGTCTCACCCAAATGCGACGCCAGATCGTGAACCCTGGGTTTGGGCCCGCACCCGCACCACGTGACATCACCCACGGAGCTCCTCCACCACCACCCGTGGGACCGTCGAATCCAGCAATCGCACCTGCACCAAACAATGGTACAGGAGGATACCCACCGCCAAAGGGGGGCCTGATGATCCAGAAGAGACGCCCTACCAACAGGGTGCAAAAGAAGATCACCTGACAGGTCAGCCTGGCCGTGACCGCTCCACCTGCTATCCCTGAGTACCTCAATGGTTCGGAGTCCTGTATCACATTCGATCGCTCGGATCACCCTCGCCAGATCCCTCGACCAGGTCATGCTGCCCTGGTGCTCGAGGCGCAGGTCAGAGGATTCGAGATGAGCTGCGCCTTCATGGACGGCGGCAGCGGCATCAACCTGATGTTTGCCAGCACCCTCGCAGCGATGCGGATCCCGCTGTGCAGCCTGGAACAATCCAACACGACATTCCACGCCATAGTCCCAGGGAAGGGCATTTATCCCCTGGGCAAGATATGGCTCGACATCATCTTCGGCAAGCCTGAAAACTTCTGATGCGAGCGACTGGAGTTCAAAGTGGTGGACTGGCCATCACAGTACCACGCCATCCTCGGGCGTGTGGCGTTCGCAAGATTCCTGGCAGTACCGCACTATGAGTACCTGCTGCTCAAGATGCCAGGGCCAGGGGCGTCATCAACAATCCAGGGAAGCTTCACCCGATCGGACCACTGCGATAGAGATTTCAACATAATCTCCCAGTCGTTCGGAATGCATGAAGAGCTCACAAGGCTCCGAGAGGTGACAGACAACGGGGCACCCCCAGTCGCCAGGAAAAACACACCCGATATGTCGTTCGACTCTACGATCAACACGAAAAAGGTGCAGGTCCACCCAACGGATGCATCCAAGATGGCGCTGATCGCCAACGACCCCAGCCCCGCATAGGAAAGCGCGCTCGTCGAATTCCTCCGTGAGCGCTGGGAAATCTTTGCCTGGTGTCCTGCGGACATGCTAGGAGTTCCCAGGGAATTCGCCGAGCACGCACTCAATGTGTTCCCCGACGCAAGGCCAGTCAAGCAATCGATTCGACGACTGTCCGAACCACAAGTCGAAGCAGTTGGAATCGAAGTCAACAGACTGCTCGATGCCAACTTCATCCGAGAAATCAAGGAGAGCGAGTGGCTGGCCAATACTGTGCTGGTCCCCAAAAAGGACACGAGCATCGTGCGGATGTTCGTGGACTTCACGTCACTCAACAAGCACTGCCCCAAGGACCATTTCCCTCTTCCTCGGATCGATCAGATCATTGATTCGACTGCAGGATCCAAGAAACTCTCCTTCCTCGACGCCTACTCAGGCTACAATCAGATTCGGCTGAAGGTCGAAGATCAGGAGAAAACGGCGTTCATCACGCTGTTCGAAGTGTTCTGCTACAACATCATGCCTTTCAGGCTGAAGAACGCAGGTGCCACGTACCAGAGGTGCATGCAGGCATGTCTGAAAAACCAGATCGGTCACAACATCCAAGTCTATGTCGACGACATAGTCATCAAGACCAGGGAAGCCAAGACACTGATCGACGATCTCCGCGAGACGTTCGATAACCTCGATCAGTACAAGATCAAGTTGAATCTAGAAAAGTGCGCCTTCGGCGTTCTATCTGGCCAACTACTCGGCAACTTCATCTCCCAACGAGGAATCGAGGCGAATCCAAAGAAAATCCGGGCCATACTGACCATGGAGAAGCCGAAGAACCTCAAAGGTGTCCAGCAGCTAGCTGGGCACATCGTGGCGCTGAGCAGATTCATCAGCCGCATGGGTGAGAAGGCCCTTCCCTTTTACCAGCTGCTACGCAAGACAGACAAATTCGAGTAGACACCCGAAGCGGACGACGCATTTGAAGCATTCAAGCGGCTGCTCTCCACCTTGCCTGTCCTGGTCATGCCAAAGGAGCGAGAGCCTCTGCTGCTATACATCGTAGCCACGCACCAGGTGGTAAGCACCGTACTCGTGGTCGAACGACCCGAAGATGGCAAGACCCATGGGGTCCAACACCCAATTTACTACCTCGGCGAGGTACTGACAACAACAAAGCAGAGGTACCCTTACTACCAGAAGCTCGCCTACGGCGTATTCATGACGGCTCGTCGGCTGAGCCACTACTTCCAAGAGCATCAGATAATGGTCGTCAACGAGACGCCACTGTCCAACATCCTGAACAACCCCGAAGCCACGGGACGCGTAGCCCTGTGGGGCATCAAGCTATACCCTCTAGACATAGTGTATGAGCGGCGCAAGGCCATCAAATCTCAGGTCCTCCCTGACTTCCTACTCCACTGGATGGAACTCCATCTGCCGGACATGACCCAATCATGGACGATGCACTTCGACGGATCCAAACGTGAGGCCGGAGCAGGAGCTGGTGTCATACTGACATTCCCTCAGGGCGACAAGATGAAATACGTCCTTCAGATAAAATTCCGCGCCTCCAATAACGAGGCAGAATATGAGGTCCTCATCCATGGAATGTGGATGGCCAAGATCTGCGGCACAACGCGCCTAATCATCTATAGTGACTCGAACCTTTTTGTCCAGCAGATGATGAACGAGTGCGACGCGCACAACGCCAACATGATCGTGTACCGCGCACTCTACAACTCACTCGAAGGAGACTTTGACGGCTGCGAGCTTCGGCACATTGGACGGGAAAGCAACGAGGAAGCCGATATACTCGCCAACATCGGCTCCACCTGTGCGCGGTGCCACCAGGTGTGTTCCTCGAACAAATCTGCGTACCCTCTATCAAAAGGAAAATCCCCAAGGGATCACCCGAAGAAGCAGAGCACTCGGGGGTTGCGTTGTGGCATCCCGCAAAACCACTACTAGAAAATCGCGTTGTTTTTGTGCATTGCATCATCATGACTGCATGCTCATGTCATCATGCCACATTGCATTTGAACATCGTCATCATCTTGCCTTTGTTCGCATAAAACTATTTTCGGGAAAACCTAATTTGTTTTCTAAACGCCCCGTCTTAATTCAAAAGCAAAACCCGGGTCTTCGGATTATCTTGTTTTGTCTGCTATCGGTTTGCAAAAGCCCTGTTTGAAATAAATAAAATATTTAATTATTTTAGTGGGGCAGTCGAACGGGCCGATTTGACCCAGTCGGCCACCCCCAGTTCAGAACGGTCCACCCAAAATCCTAAAACTACCCAGTCCCATTCTACCCACCCCTCCTCCACCTCACCCGGACCAATCCCTGGCTGCCACCTCACCCTCTCCCTCCCCTCTAACCAATCCCATGCCGCCACCTGCCCAACCCCTCTCTCTCCACTCACCCCACCGCCTGGCCACACACACAACACCCACACAACACCCCACAGCCCCCAACCCGCTGCCACCTTGGCCCCACCCCCTGGTCAAACCCACCCCTCCTCTCTCTTCCCCTGGCCCCACTTCCCAGCACACACCCACCACTCAACCCCACCCCGCGCCTGGACCCACTCCCCCGGTCCCACTCCTCGTCCCTCTCCCCGATCCTCCCCCCTCTCTCCCCCACCTCTCTCTGCTCCCCACCGACGCCCCGCTCACGCCACCTCCTCCTCCTCCCTCACCCCGCTCCCCACCTTCCTCGCCGGCGCCGCGCCTCCACCCGCCGGCCACCTCGCCTCCTCCGTTCCCCTCCGCGCCTCCTCGCCGGTCCACCTTCCTCTCTCCCTGAGCGGTGCCGCCCTCGCCTCCCGCGCTCGCCCCGACCCGCCTCTCTCCTCCCTCCTCCCCTCTGCAGAGCCCGCCGGTCGCCTCCTCCCTCACCGCCGACCGCCACCGCCTTCCCCCTCTGTGCCGGCCACCGCGAGTGACCTCCCCTCTGCCGGCGTCCACCCAGCGGGCAGGACCTCGCCGCCTCGCCTTCAACCGCGTCCGGCGCCGCGGCCGCCGCCCTCCTCACCGCTGTCGGTCCGCCCCGCCTACACCTTCCTCCGCCTCGTCGCCCCGTCCTCCGCTCCAGGCCCGCCGCCGGCCTCAACCACCTCGAGGCCGCCCCTCCCCGAGCCCGCGAGGCCCTCCTCATCGACCTCCGTGCCGGCCTCCTCCTCCCGCGTCCGCGAGCGCCGCCAAGCCCGCCCTCTTCCTCGGCTCGGCACCGTCTTCCTCGGCCGCGCCCGGCGCCCCTACCTCGCTGCCCGCTCCCAGCATCTCCTCGTCGTAGGATCTGCACTGCCTCTGCAAGTGCCTGGCCCCGTCGCCTTCGTCTGCGAACCAGGACGCCGTGCCTCGCCTCGGTTCTGTGCTCAGCTTCTAGTCCAAGATGCCCTGCACCCTTTTTGTTTCGTGCCGATACCAACAAGGCGGAGAACTCTGACGAAGCGACAAGATCTGCAGTGCCCTTCGAGAAACCCAGAGGAGAACCCGAAGGCCACCGACAGTGAACCCCGAGACCTTCGACACGATGATGCCTACTTCCAAGATCTCCGGCATGGATCGAAAAGGACCCCGAAGACCGGACCCGGCCCGACAAGTTCTTCCTCTCGGATCCGAGGACACCGAGACGCTGGACCCTCAAGTTCTCCTTCACGGACGCCAAGTACCTCCCTCGGACGCCAAAACCCGAACTGGAAGGACGCCAAGATCTCCACAAGGACGACAAGTTATACTTCCGAACGACAAGACCGGCCGATCCGTGGACCCGACAAGAGCGACCGCTTGGACCCAAGATCCCCGGCACGTCACGACAAGTTCTCCGTCTTGTATCCGCTCTCGCTGATCCCGTCGAACACTGAACCCTGAGACCGAACCCCGAACCCCGAAACCGCCAAGATCGCCGAACCCCGATGTGTGAACCCTAACCGAGCCCTTATTTTATTAAATGATATATACATTGTTGCATATTAAATTGTCATACTTGCATGCATACTTGTCATGTGGTTTGGGGGCCTTATGCCGATTCACCTAATAATTAAATATGGGGCCCATATGCGGGCAAATCTAGTCGTATATTGGTCCCATTTAAATTTGTGTAGCGAACCGGTGATCTAATTTTGCCTTGATAAGACAACATTTAAATTGCGGGGTAGTTAAATAACTTGAACCGTTTAATTAATTGCCGGGAACCCGGTTCCGCTTAATCTTGCCTAATTACATCGCATCTTCGCCATGCCATACATCATACATGCATCATGCCGATCTTTTGCCGTTGTATTAAATATTGCATCCGGTGTTTATTCTAGTGTTTTGCTTCTTCGCGGATTGGGCCGTTGAGTTGATGTGAGCTTCGCCCCGATCTTCGGTTGAACCTTCGACAATGTTTTCAGGCGAGCATCTCCCCCTTTCTACCTATCTTACTTTTATAGTATTTATTTTCCTCCTGTTGATCTATTGCTATCTGTGTCGCGATGCTCTCGTTTCCGTACCCGTGAAATCCCTTGCAGCCGTATATTGCCTTGGACACATCCTATTACCCGTTGTTTGGTAGATAGTTGGACTTGCGCGTCGTAGTCGCTTGCTCAAGTGCTGTTGCGTGTCGTCAAGTACCACAGTTGTTGGAGTATTTGCCGCATGTTCAATGTCGGAGATGATTATGGCTTTAATTATCGTTCACTTTAATTATTGATTAACAACTAAAATTGAAGTAGGTAAGCAGAGGCACAGGTGGGCAATAGATGTTATTTGGTTGTTAACCGTCCACTTGTGTCCCGTAGGACCCCGAGTTCTTGACACCTGTTCCGAGATCGAGCGCGCTAACCACAGGTGGGGAGATATGGGCCCCCCATCGATTAGTACCTGATTTCAAAGTATTGTACTGGGGGCCACAAACTAGTTTGGGGTTTTATTACTATCCTGTACTTATGCCATGCTTTACTGCTTTATTTACGATTGTGCGATGGATAGCACACTGTACTGTTTAGGATCGGGACACGATTCCGCGGTGTCGACACCCCGATTTTTCGGGTTCCCAGTCGTTCACAGCCGTCTACCCAAACCCTGAGTCCGTCTCGGAGACCGGCCGACTTTGTTGCGGGTGTACTTAGTGGGGTGGCCCCCCGTGCTTGCTTTGGGTCTGGAAACGTCATGACTTAGACCCCGTCGACATACCGATGGGTGTATGTTAACTGATCTGGCAAAAAGGGTCGAAGTGCTTGTGGATACTTTGGTGCACCCCTGCAGGGTTAAATCTTTTCGAGAAGCCGTGTCCGTGGTTATGGACGACTTGGAGCACAGGTCTCGATCATAGACAACTATAACTAAAGTTTACAGTTATAAATTGACTTGTATCTGATATGACTAGTAATCAGCTTCACTACAACAAATGGCTAAATAAAAGTAACAACAACTGCTGGGTTTTGGGTTATCTCATGCTAATTGTATCTGACTAGTAAGTGCTGCAACTACAACGGAATGGTTAACTAAAACGGCCCACTGTTTATTTTATCAGGACGATTATCTACACCTGACTAGTAATTGCTGCAACAATAATTGAATAAATAAAACTGTCAACTGTGTGAGTTCCTCGGTTGACTTCCTCGTTTGGTCTCGAGGGGGAATACCAGGATGGGATTGTTTGGTGTTAGTATCAGGTTGGTTCCGGATAGGTCTTTCTTACCCCTCTCTGATAGCCGCCTGTTTTATCGAGTCTCTATAGGATGTTTAATGCGTGCTGCCGCTGCCGCTTCAGTCCACCATACCTATGTAGGCGAGGACCGCCGAATTCTAGTCTCGCCGTGTACTGGCCTCAGTACTGACGCTCCTCTTTTCCTCTGCCCTTTGTCGGCACCCCTTTTGTTTAAGCAGGTTTTGAGATCGACGCCGTTAGCATGGTTACCCTTCCGGCTTGGCCTGGGCAGGGTTATGGACGCCATTGGTTATTCTTCAGGGCTCTTAGCCCCATTTGCATCTTGTCCGTAGACGGACGCTCTATCATTTTCAAGGTGATTTGGATCTTGTATGTTAAATCTGTATTCTTGACTCATGGAGTCGTGTTGTATGTATATCTGTTTTGTGGGTCCCATCGAGGACTGTTGTGTAATGTTATTACTTCGTTTTCCACCCGCACGCAAGTGCCTGGTGGGCACCTTTGAATCGTTTCTATGCGGGTTTGGCGGGAATCGCTGAAACTTGCATAGGGCCGATTCTGAGGGTGTTACATGCGCCACCCGAAGGACATGAAGGGCCCGAAAAGCTCGACATAGAGGCCGAGCTCGTCAGCCTGATGCATGTCATGGCAATTGAGGAGACATGGACACAGTCATACCTTCGGTACCTGCTAAACAAAGAATTGCGACCCGACAGATGCACGACACATATCTCGCTGGTCCAAAGCGTTCACTCTCCATAATGGCGAGTTGTACAAGCGCGGCATTTCGGGTGTACTCCAAAGGTGTGTCACCATCGGTGATGGCAAAACCATCCTCCAAGACATCCACGAGGGCATCTGCGGCCATCATGCAGGCAGCCGCGCCCTCATCGCCAAAACTTTACGAGCTGGATTCTACTGGCCAACGTCCATGAACGATGCTAAGGACATCGTCCGAAGGTGCAACGGCTGCCAAAGGTTCGCGGACAAGCCACACGCACTAGGATCGGAGCTCAGGCGCATACCACTGGCCTGGCCCTCTGCCAATGGGGCCTCGACATGATTGGCAAACTGCCCAAATCTTCAAAAGGAGGCCACGTCTACCTCCTGGTCGCAGTCGACAAGTTCACCAAGTGGATCGAGGCCATGCCCGTCACCAACCAAAGTGGCAAAATGGTCGTCAAGTTCTTCGAGTCCATAGTCTACAGGTTCGGCGTGCCGCACAACATCATCACGGACAACGGCTCAAACTTCATCTCGAAGGAATTTCAGGACTTCTGCGAAGGCCTTGGCATCAACATATCATACGCCTCCGTGGCGCACCCGTAGACCAACGGGTAGGTCGAGAAGGGCAACGGCCTCATAGACGGCAGCATCAAGAAACGCCTGCTCAGCCCACTCGAATGGCTTGCGTGAGCCTGGGCAGAGGAGCTACCCTTCGTCCTCTGGAGCCTACGCACAACGACGAACAGTGCAACTGGCTTCACACCTTTCTTCATGGTGCATGGAGCTGAAGACGTACTCCCTGCCGAGGTATGCCACAAGGCCCCACGGGTCGTCGCCTACAGCGAAGACGAATCAACGACCGCACTCGAAGACGTTGTCGACACACTCGACGAGGCACGCGACATCGCCGCAGCTCGCTCAGCGGTCTATCAGCAGAGCCTCCATAACTACCACAGCCGTCGGCTGCGCCCAAGGTCTTTCGTCAAAGGAGACCTCGCCCTACGACTCAAGCAAGAGCGGCTGAAAAAGCTCGAGTCACCCTGGGAAGGACCCTACATCGTCACAGAAGTCATCCCATGTGGCGCTTACCGCCTCATGGACATCGCGTCAGGAGTCGAGTACTCCAACCCCTGGAACGTCGCACGTCTGCGACGCTTCTACCCCTAGTTACCCCTTTACTTTCAATAAGGCTACTCAGCCAAGGCTACTCAGCCGAACAATGTACCTCCTCGTTACGATATGAATAAAAGCTAAGTCCCTCGGCCGAAAATTCTTTTCCTTACTTTTTGCTATAATACGCTCGGGGGCTACGCCTCACCTCACGACTTCGTCGACTGAGAACAAAAGCATGCAACCTGAGTAGCTGACCACGTCAGGCTAACGAAAAGGACATGCACATAACAAAGCACAACGTGCTAATACAAATAAAATTTACAAAGGGCACAATAAGCCCACTCGAATAACATACACATTTTACATTAATCTGTTTTCTTTACAGGACCTACCTATTCTGGAGTATTACACTCACCCGCTGCTCGAACAGATCAACAATTTCTTCGGCATACTGCCTTACAGCCGCATAATGCGGGCGCATATCCCAAAGACTACCATCTGGACGAAGGGGTGGACCAGTCGCCACCGCCGCGATATCAACGTCATGACGATGGAGCCGAACAAGTGAAAGAGCGGCCTTCACCCCAGCAACCAGCTAACGCCGCACCAATTCCTTGACGTGACCCACGTCCTGAAACTTCGCCAGCAGGCCCAAAAGGTTGGAAGGTGCCTCATCCAGGAGGAACATAACGGCCCAGGTGGACCCCAGGGAAATCCTCGCCCGCCTCAGCACCTGAGAAACCTGGTGCGCGCGATCTTGAACCGTCGCAAGGACGATGGCCCGATTGCGGTCCATCCAGAAGAATCCGCCAGCCTCCAAGTCATGTTGGGTTAGGCAATTCATTTCGAACAACAACGTGCTCCTTCTCTTCCTTCGGAACAAGATTGATGCCTGCACCAAACACAAGAAAAGGATGACACATAGGAAAGGTGCGTCCGAAAAAGAACAACAGTTCAAGGAGACTCACATTGAAGCTGCTCGCTGATTTTCCGTAGCTCTCCCATCAAAAATTCCTCCCTAGCAGTGGCTCGCTCAGCCTTCGATTTCCACACGCCCGCATGGCCTAGAATGCCGAGAATATCCTTCTCGAGGCTGCGGATGCGATCGCGAAGGAAAACAAGTTGTGACTCATCATCCAACGATGGTCGCGGCTCAGGAGCAATCGAAGTATCTACGGGAATCTCACCCGAAGGACCCTAAAGGCAAACAAGTAAGGAAATGAACATCACAAACATCGCTGGTGGGAGATCAAAACATAACTTATATACATAAAGGCCACCCCGTGGCATAAGTCAAGATTGTTCATCAGCAAAAGCATACATCACAAAAGGAACATGATATACTATCCTAAACTACAACAACAGAGCCTAGGCACTCGCATCCGGAGTGGCCTCAGAGCCAGACTGCCTACTCTTGACCTCCTCCTCCTGCTTCGCCGCGTACTCCGCCAGCAGGTCAATGAGCTTCGGCCCATAACGCTTACAGCGGGAGGCAAAGAGAGCGAAAGCTACCTCTAAGCCATCGGCAGCCATTGGCATCTGGGAGGTGATGTGCGGCAGGTCCAGCTCTGCTCTGGATGCCATCGCCATCGCCAACCCCATCGAGGCGCCGAGGCCCTTCTGCTTGCGCTTGTAGGCCGCCGAAGCGTCCTCCGACAGGGCATCCGCCAGCGCGTCGACATCCTCAAGAGCATCGCCCTTGGGGACGATCTCCTTATAGAAGCGTCGGAGCACCCGCTTGGCCTTCGACAAGGCGCCAGCAGCAGTACCGCATCGGTCTTCGATCGCCGCGGTGGCATCATCTAGAGCATTTCCGTGCTCCAGCGCACCGCGATCAAACGCGATGCCTGATGCATCTAAGACAAGAAGAAAGGACCCGAATAAGAATTAGGACAAGGAACAGCCAAAGAAAGTACAAAACCAGAGCAAGCAAAAGATAATCACCAGAGAAAGCTTTGGCCGTAGCCATCAGCCCGTTGGCCATCTCCTTCTCGCGAGTGGCAGCCGCAGAAGCAAGCTACTCCTCGCGATCGACAGACTCCTTCCGCAGACGCTCCTGGGCCTCAGCAGCATCGGCCACCTCCTTCTGCAGGCCCTCATTTCCCTCCGCAGCATCCGCAGCTCTCTTCTCCGCTCGACCGAGGCTCTTTTCAAAAGCGTCCAGCCGATGGAGAGCTGCATTATTCTCATCTAAAAACATCAAGAACAAAGGATCGGAAGAAGCAAAGACGAAAGGGACAGCCAAAGCAAACAAAAGGATGATCAAAATACGCACCTTGTAGTTTCCGCATGTCGGCCTCCAGCGCCAAATGTTGTTGGATAAGGAGATTAGCGCTATGCATGAAGGGCTGCAAAACAAAAGCAACACAACCATCAGAAAGGGCTCGGGGTCTACGCCCCACAAGAACAGAAAACAACCAACAAGTCATCCGAAAAAGGCCCGGGGGCTCCCCCCTACAAGATAAAGATGCAAATTACCAACGTGCTTAGGCGGCGACTCCGAAGTTCCGTGTGCGGTCTTCTGAGTCACAACTACCCGAGCCTGTCGCTTGGAGGGGTTCGGCTTGTCGTCCTCAGAGTGGGCCACCACCTGAGAGGGATGAACAGTAGGCTTCGAATCCCCTACGGCCTCTTGAGTGCCCTCACAAAGAGAACCCTCTGAGGAGTGGCTGCAAAGAAAAGATTGATCAAGACACGAAGCAACATTGCACACACAAAAATAACAGAACAAAAAGCAGCCGAAACTACTTACGAGTCAATGTCTGACAAGTTGAAGACCGGTGCTGTCTTCTCCTTCTTCTTCTTCTTGGCCGGCGGCTGCGGCTCCATCGCCCGAAGCGGCACAGCGGGGAAGGGTGCAGCCGAGGCACCTTCATCCTCATCATGCCGCTCCAAGAAGGAAGGGCCCCGGGGAGTTGGCGGAGTCAACGCATCCGAAAACTCGCTCCGAGAGTGCTTCTGGGTCTGCCCCTCGCTCGGCTCGGCGGCTTCTTGCGTTGGAGATTGCGCTGGCGGAAGTTCGGACTCAGAGTCCACAACCTGGTTGTCAGGCGCAATCGGATATTTTTCAGGCAGCGGAGGCATCATGCCAGCTACCTTGAGCTCCTACAAACCAAAGAAGACAAAGAACATGATTAGCAACGGTATTCAAATGTAAACATCACTCAAAAAAAGGGGCGCAGACGCGCATGACGCAGTTCTACGCCTGAGGAACTGGATTCGAAGAACTGAAGGGGGCGGTCAAGGACTTCTTCGGGAGGTCCTCATCAGCCTTGAACTTCAGCAGCGGCCAAAGAGCCCTATCGAGGTCGCCCCTGGATAGCTCCTCGGCCAAAACCCTCGTCGGGTCGTTGCGACCAGTGTAAAGAAACATCGGATACGCCCTCGCTTGGATCGGTTGCACCCGACGTTTGAGGAAGGTGCGGATGATACAAAAAAAACACATACAGCAAGATACGGGATTTTGTTTAGGGTTATCTACCGGGCTACTACTATACTCCGATCATAGACTGTCCTCCAACGTATGGAGTTTCGCCACTTATTTGCGGAGGGGTGTATGCGCTTGGAGGATACGACGAGGGATATTTTCTTCCGACATGGATAGCCGCGTGATTTGCGGATTGAGTTATCATAGCCCGAAGCCATCGTTTGTTTTATTTCTACTTGTATTAGTACTACTATACTCTTTTCTAATTTTGTGGTTTATGCGGCTGTGTGTATCATAATTATGCAGAGGTCAGGTGTAAACATTACTATAAAGTAATAAAGCGCCTATTTCCAAAAAAAGCAGTAGGTTGACTAAATAATGACGATTCGAGACCGCTGCGCCCACCGGCTATGCCCCACCACGCTCCGAGCCCCCCAATGCGCCTCGTACCAAGCAGCACCCTCGCGGAGGGAGGAGTCGTCGCACGGCGCAGCTACCCAGACTAGTGACTTGGTCGTAGGGTTTCCCCCGATACTCGGGACACATAGGGAGTAGGATCTCCGCGACGCCCTCCAAAAAGGAAAGTCGCCACACGAAAGCGGCACCGCGGCGGTGTCGGCTAAGCCGACAAGGATTTCTCCCGATCCCCTCTCCACCAAGGCGCCCCGAGGCACACTGGAGCACCACCACCAACGTTTCCACCCACGAGCATGCGCCACCACGCTCTCGGAAACACCATCGCCGTCTCTTTGAGGACCTTGGAGTGCGTCCTGCAAGACAGAAGACTACACCGTTGCTAGACGAGGGACCGCAGCATCGAAGCCGTGCGGGAGGACCAACCTCCACCACCAAGAGGTGGTAGACTGGTAGTCGACCGGACCAAGTCCAAGGAAACAATCAGTTTTAGATAAAGCGTGCTTATTTTTCGGATTTCTTCTGGCTAAGATGAGCGGCTGCGGATCGGGTGACAATGAGCTAAGTAGGAGTATATAAGTAATGAGGCACCTTAGAGGGAATATATAGAGACATAGGAAAAATTTCGGTTATCTTTCTCTTCTCTGTTGCTGCTTTGCTACTAACAAACCAAGCAATAATGCTCATTTTTTTATTTCTATATGTCCAATAATAATGATTTTATGAATGATTTGTGTGCTTTGTTTTCGGGGAGCTATTCCTAAGTGAACTGAACTGCTGTTTACATGGTAAAACAAACTTGTCACGGTTTAACAGATAATTTCTCCTTCCAAACTATTTTTTTAGAATGGTTTTAACCAAATATTATATTAGACACAAAAAAAAACATTATCATACTATACATGCATATATCACTAGTGCATTACAGGATCTTCACACATGGCTTAATCGCGCACCACACACAATTTACTGCGCCTTCACTATCAAAGGATGTGCGACTGCTAATTTTTAAATAACACGCTATTTTTATTAATTTTCAAAATAATACATAATTCTGAAAAATTGCAAAAATAATACGGCCTCGGCTTTGCCCAGCCCGATAGGCCCTTGTCGGCCACGGCGAAGCTGACCAACTGTTCAGCCTGGACAAAGTCAGACAAAACAACATGTCGCCCTGGGCCAAACCGACTAGGCCTTGTTAGTTTCGACCAAGCCGGTAGGTGCCAGCCAGGCTTTGCGACGCCTTATATTTTTTTGACTGTCTATAGTAATTTTGTTCAAAAGAAAACTGGTGTTTTAGACATGCTTATCCAGGCTTTCAGAATCTTTTGGGTCGTGCATGCGTGTGTGTATGTGCGCGCGTGTGTAGGAGAACATATATGAAATGCACCATCTGACAATGAAAGGATACATCCATACCTCAAGTTTAACCGAAAACCGAAGTGTAGAAAAAATCTCACCTCTCATCTATTCTACTATTATATATACTAATACTAAAAGCAATATAAAAGATTATTTCGAGCCACCACACTGATCCACTTAATTGTTTTAGTGGTTAGATGATCTAAAATGTATGGCTAAGATTTAATGGGAAAACACGCATGCTCACGTACAAGTTTCACGTACACACTATTTTCAATAACCAAAAAAAACTCACGTACCCTAGTCCATCGTGCCGTATATGTTCGCACAACTATGTTGGATGTATCCAGTTAATTACTGCACGTATGAGCTAGAAAAAACACGGCTCCGCGTCGCTCCCGCGAGCGACCGGGGGCGCCCCCCGCCGCCACCTCCTCCCTCGTCTCCCCTGCGCCCTCCCCTCCTCGCCGCCACCGGCTATCGCCGGCGGCAAAGCCGCCTGGCGTCGGTGGCGGCGGGGCTTCCTCCTCCCCCTGCTCTCGGTGGCATTCGCGGGTGGGTCTTGACGAGCAGAGGCGGCGCGTGTTTCGCGGCGCGCGGTGCGGCGTCTTGGCGGCGGGGCCTCGTTCGCGGCGGTGGTGACGTGGTGCTGGCGCGGAGCTCCTCGCGCGGGTCGGGTGGCTAGCGCTGGTCTTGCTGTCCGCGGCAAGGGCCGGCCCGGCGCCCCGGCAGGTCAGCCAGCGGCGTTCCGGCGTGGTTCGGGCTGCGGCACGGCGGCGGGCGCCGCCCTTGGCGGTGCAGGCGGCAAAGTCGGGATCTGCTAGGGTTGCCCTCCGGGCGGGCTGGATCTGTAGCTCCGTTGTCTTTGGCTGGATCTAGGTAGGACTGGTGGTTTGGGTGGCGGCACCTACGTCGCGTCTGCTGCAGCTAGGCGGCGAGAGCTTTACGGACCCGTTCGGCCAGGCCTAGGATGCTGAACCTGGGTGGAGGCAGCTGGCCTTCGTGCTGCAGAGTGGCGGCGAGGGCTTTACGGTCCCTCCTTGGGTCTAGCCGGGCCTTCGGCCTGGTGTGCCCTTGCTACCGCGTCCGGCCGGCACCCGCTCTTCTGCGGTGGAGGTTGCCCTCCAGTTGGCTGTGCGGCTACTGCCCTTCGACTCCCAATGGCCAGGTTTGCTCCTGCCGCTGAGTCCGGCCGGCTATCGCCTTTGGCGGTGGAGGCTGTTCCCTCCCACGGGGCGGCGGTACGGTCACGTCTTGCCTACGGTTCCTTGCTCTTGGTCCTGCCAGCCTCGCAATGTTTGCCTCGGGGAGACGGCAATGGTGTCCTTAAGACCGTGGTGGTGCATGTTGGTGGGCGGCAAGCTTGGTGGAGCTCTTCGGGGTCGTGGGGTCGGGGGGTCAGGAGAAATCCTTGTCGGTGTGGCCGGCCCCGTCACGGGGACGCCTGCGGGTGCCTCCTTCCTTGTTCAGGGCGGCGGGTGTACCCTCCTTCATTCCCCAAGTGTACCGGGAGAAATCCTAGGACCTGTCCGGGCAGCAGCGTCGTCGTCGTCGCCTCCCTTCTTGAAGGTGTTGCTTGGTACACGACGACCCGAAGGCATATGCGGGTGGTGGTAGTCTCCGGTGGGCACAACGGTTGCGAGGCACTAGCGCTCTTGTTAATCCGACGTTGTCGGCATTTCTTTCTTTTCTCATTTCTCTTGTTTTTCTTTTGGGCACTTGCTGTGCTGTCTGCCCCAGCTATGGTCTCATGTTTGTTCCGGTTTGTCCCTTGGGCGATGTGCTGTCTGGCCCTGTAGCGGTCTCACCTATCTGCTTTATTTATAAAGCTGGACGAAAGCCTGTTTCAAGAGAGAATTACTGCACGTATTGCAAATTCATCAGAATATAAGTAAAAGTAACACACCATATCTTGCGGTGTATAGCTCATAACAATTCAGAGAAGGGTGCATGAAGGAAAAAAGACAAACTCAAATACCAGATGAACCAAGCTGGAGCCATGAGCTGAAAGACCTAATGCTTGTAAGCTTTTTCTTTAGTTCACGGGTACCTAACAGTGGCTGGCATGTGCATGAGAAGGAGGATAACAGCCAGTATATCCTTTTATTGACCCCTTGGTAGGGGCTTGCGCCAATCAATATACATTTTTCATTCGACCGATCAAAATCCAAGTTCCATCCCTCCTCAGCTCCTTCATGTTTTCTGCAGAGAAGACAGTGGCACCTTAGTAAGGTGCTCTTAAGAAGGAAAAAAAGAAAAGAAGGTGCTCTTATTCGGTGGCAGATGAGAAAGTTAGCTGTTATTCAACGGTATGCAGAAGGAAAATTCTCAGCCGCAAAATGTATATCATCTAAGAATTGCAGAACTATTCTGTTATCTTCCACGGCGCTGGGTCTACTTCTATTAATGAGGGACCGCGAAGAAAGTTCTGCACTCGACGTCTGTTGACTAGTCAGCAATCACTGCTGGAGATGTTGATATTGCTGGGTTGTATTGGACTGCATGTCTACATCCTAGCTACTTCCAGTTGGAATTCTATATCAAACCTGCATATCGCCTTCATAGTATGCTTGCTTTGCATAAGTACAACAGTTTTTATTGACTCGTGTGTCAAATAATTTTCTCAGGGAAGCAATTATTCCTTTGTTTCAGACACAAACTCCAAAAGAAATTCGGTACACCACCTGTTCTAAATGACGATGGTACTTGCCAAGCAGCTCCACGCGGTCTAGAATTGAGAATTCACATCCCACAATATCTTTGGGAATGGAGATAGTGGTCTGTATTATGCCCGTATGGATACGTTGGCTGGTGGCCTTTCGTTTCTATAAGCCCTATGACCAAGAAAACAACTCACAAATGGAACCAGGCTTGGACTATTTGTCCCTCAAAAAAAAAAAAGGCTTGGGCTATTTGTTCTCTGGCACTTGCTTTAGCATTTCATAACCGATCCCTGAGAGAAAGATGCCCTGTTTCACTATGCTGCCTCAGTCATTCCTACTCTTTCTCCTTCTCATCACCATCCCTAATTCCATGTCAGACAGCTTTGATAATGGCCCCGGATACGACTATGGCTTCCGCAATGATGACGGCTTCTTTGCTGGAGAGCTCCTGCTTTGGGGAGTGGCTTCTACCACTAGCGGAGCACTTGAGCTAACCAATAGCGTGCGACAGAGCACAGGACACGCTTTCCACCGGAGATCGCTTGGCCCTGTTTCCTCATTCTCGGCAACCTTCGTGTTCCTCATCATTCCCCCAGAGAACCTTGATGGGTTAAGCGGGCATGGCATTGCCTTTACGCTTTCCACCAAAACAGAGTTTATGTTCAGTGCCCTGCCGAGTCAGTACCTGGGCATACTCGACGCCGAAAACAACGGTAATGTCACAAATCAACTCTTTGCTGTTGAGTTTGATACCGTTCAAAATCATGAGTTTGAGGATATTGATGATAACCACGTTGGAATCGATGTAAACAGCATGGTGTCTATCAATTCCCACACAGCTGGTTATTACACCGCAAATGGCACGTTTGCTCCCTTGAGGCTTGCTAGTGGAGAACCGATGCAAGTATGGATGGACTATGATGGCAACTCACACAACTTGAATGTCAGTTTAGCACCTTACTTAAAGCAAAAGCCTCAACGACCACTTCTATCGAGCACTGTCAATCTTACATCTGTATTGGGAAATGACTCCTTCTATGCTGGGTTTTCCTCTGCAACAGGCGCCCTTTGGTCCAACCACTACATTATTGGCTGGAGTTTCAATACAACTGGGGAGGCTCAACTAGTTAACTATACAGGGATGTCTCAAGTTATAGAAAATGTTAGACAGAAGATAGATGATGGACAAGAAGCACATCGCTCCAATAACCAAAGGGGAATTGTTTTACCAATCGTTATTCCAACAGTTTTCGTGATACTTGTTATTCCTGCTGTAGTTTATGTTCTTAAGAAGAAGGCAGGGAAAAATGGTCGGTGGGAAATCGAGTGCGGGACACCATCTTTCACATATAAAGATCTAGCCACCGCAACAAGAAGTTTCAGTGACACGATGGTACTAGGGAAAGGGGGATTTGGAAAGGTGTACAAAGGTGTGCTACAGACCTCAAAGCAAATCGTTGCGATCAAGCGGGTTTCTCCAGAGTCAATGCAGGGGATGAAGGAATTCATAGCCGAGATAACTATACTTGGCCAGCTCCGCCATCGCAACCTTGTACAGTTGCTTGGTTATTCTCGGCACAAGAATGAGCTCCTTCTAGTTTATGATTACATGCCTAATGGCAGCCTTGATAGAGTTTTACATGGTCAAGATAGGCAAGTTCTTGATTGGGTTTACAGACTTAACATTATAAAAGGCATTGCATCTGGTCTCTTCTACCTACATGAGGACTGGGAAAAAGTTGTCATCCATCGAGACATCAAGACGAGCAATGTGCTCCTCGACTGTGAAATGAAGGCAAGACTTAGTGATTTTGGCCTTGCGAGATTGCACAACCACGGAACAGATGCCCACACCACTCGTTTCGCCGGCACCTGGGGTTACATTGCTCCCGAGCTAGCTAGGCTTGGGAGGGCAACAAAGGAGACTGATGTATTTGCATTTGGTGTGGTCATGTTGGAGGTTGCCTGTGGGAGGCGTCCGATAGAAGTGAATAATTCTGGTGAGCCAGTGCTGCTGACAGATTGGGTGCTCCATGCATGGGAAAGTGGTTCAGTCCTCATGACAGTAGACCCAAGATTAGAAGATTACATCAGGGAGGAAGTAGAGTTGGTACTTAAGCTTGGCCTGCTATGCTCACACTCAGTACCTAGTGCTAGGCCTTGCATGCGCCTAATAATGCAATACCTTGAAAAGGATGTGCCACTCCCAGATTTCCAGCCATGTTTTTTTAGCATCACCATCAGGGACGATGGTGTTGATCAATATATCATGCCATTCACCTCTGTGGCAACCGCCACAGGCGGTCTTTCTGGAGGAAGGTGATAAACACGGTAGTACTGTATGAACTGCTAGTATTTTCATGTGAGAGATGGGCTACTCATGAGCATGCATATACTGTAATACAAGTGTTTTATGAACTACCCAGTATTCTCTACAGTTTTAGTATTGTGTGAACTGCTAAGTATAGACAAGTTTTTATATTTCGTTATACATGACAGGAACCATAGCACGTTGTTGATGACAACTATGTATGTTGCTCCCTTCAAAGTAGAATGGAACTTTGTGTCCTGGTTTACTATGTCTGGTGTTTCTGGATTCCTTCCCCTATGGAAAAGGTACGAAATTCCTGCTGCACATTTTTATAAATTTTGGGTCTGTAGCTGTACAAACGAGAAAAAAAAAGGGAAAACTACATAAAGTCATCTACCCATGACTAGAAACCAAAATAAAAGTTATATGCCTTGCTACATGGTCAATCCATGGCAAGCTCATCTTTGAACTTCTACATTCCTCCAAAAAGGTTTGGTTGAGCTCCACTGTCATTTTTGGTACGAAGTATTCCTGAATTCTACTTTGTGCTTGCTCAAGAAATGCTCAAAAATTCCTAAAACAGTTGTATGTTCCTAGAAGCGGTTTATTTTGTATTCCTCTCTAACCTATCGACTGAATCCATGGCACTAGTTCCTGAACTTGCAGAGCTTAGGGCAGAGTATGCAGCTATTCGCTGTTAACATTCAGAAATCATATAGTTTCAGAGAGCACAAGTAGAGGTCCACTTCGCATCCCGCCATACCAGATACCTAGGAAAGAATGTGAGAGGGATCTTACCACGCCATACATGATACCTACTAGCTGCGGACGTGATCAGAGGCGCCGTCTCCCGCTGCCGCACCGTGGAGGCGATAGAAGGGGGTGCCCGGCGGGGGGCACAGGGCGCGCCCGCGGCAGCGCGTCGCGGGAATGGGGGCGAGGGGAGCTATGCGCCGGAGGGAGATACCGCCGGTTAGCCAGAGGCTCATCGCCGGTGGAAGGGGAGAGGTGGCCGGTGCCTTTGGTCGGAGGTTCATCTACGGTGGAGGGGAGAAGTGGCCAGTGGGGCGAGGAGAGGGAGAGGTTTTTTTTTCCTGAGGGGAAGGAGAGGGAGAGGTGGAGCCGTGAGGTGCTCGTGTGGGCCTTTCTGCGGTTCGTACTCTAGGTCCATTGGAGGGTGATATGCCCTCAGGAGACGTCGGGCAAATCTGGCCAACGGGCCGGCCCGACACGTCCAGGCCCGGTACGTGCTAAACTTGTCTGGCCTGGCACGGCCCGCCGTGACCCGTCTAACTCACGTGTCATGCCGGGCCGGCACGGGGGCCTGGCCTCGAGGCCCGGGCATGGCACGGAGGCCTAACAGGCTAGCCCGTGGCACGTGAGACACGCGGATCTTTTATTTTTTTTTCTATTGGCCCATTAAATTCTCCTTAATACAAGCCAAATATTTACTATAACACAAAGAGTTCGTTGGCATGTTGCTTAACGCGTGGAAGCAGGAGGTCGGGAGTTCGACCCCCCTCCACCTCTTATTTTGCCTATATTTACCAGAATTTCACCTGCTGAGAGATTGCCAGGCCGGCTCACGGCACGGGCCGTGCCAGGCTTGTACCGGGCTTTTTTCACGGGCCCACGGGCTGGCCCGTAAAACGCGGCCTTGCCTATATTTACTAGAATTTCACCTGCTGAGAGATTGCCGGGCCGGCTCACGACACGGGCACGGGCCGTGCCGGGCTTGTACCGGGCTTTTTTCGCGGGCCCACGGGCTAGCCCGTAAAACGCGGCTCGTTGGCCAGGTTTGCAGGCAGGGACAAACTTCGCTCCACCCATCGTTGAAGCTTCCTGGGCTGGGCTGATTTCAACCTACGAAAATGTTCATGATTTTCGTTACTAGAGCTCAGATTTGAAAAAAAAATCAGATTCAAAAATACCTTAAAGTTGGGCCCCCAAGATCTTGATGAGATTTTTAGGGGATCTGTTATAAAGCGTATAAACTAGATAGCACCTGTGCAGTACCAAATTATCTGGTATCTACTAGAGATGCTCTAAGACTGCAACCACTTCGGTGGTTTCTATCTACTTTATTAACTAGAACGATACCCCCACATGTTGTTGCTGGTAAATTTTATTACTACATTGTGAATTTTGGAAAAGAATATAGAGGTTATGTTGTTCTCTAGTTTGAGCTTTTGTGAAGAAATGTGTAAGTTAAAACTCCGATGGAACATATTCGAGATGAATGGTTAATTGTTGGCAATTAGAGAGTGTGAAGAAAGTATCCATGCTAATATGCTTGGTTAACTCTTGCTTGACTGGATCATTTGCAATCTAAATTATAGTTGTGCTGTCACAAATAATGGTTGTGGGTGCATCACACGAGACACGAGACACCAAGATCAGCCAAAATAACCGAGGAAGCGAGGCATTCTCCTGTCAATCTCCACATTATGACCGTTTCTCCTTTTGCATAGCCCTAATGAGATACCGATACATGGACTCAGAGCTTTGTTCTGAAAACAAAAAATGCACGTGGGAGCTCTGTGATAGGTGGCACACCAGCCATCTAGCCTTGAAATACAAAACTCAAGACTAACAATACTAGAAATAATACATAATATAGCATGTATGCCACCCGAGCTCTTCCGTTCATTGTTCATTAAATCTGTGACGCATGTCACAAATACCGAGTTCAATGATGCTCGAGTGCTGCTGCCACTTTTTGTTATTGCAATGTCTATTGTTTTTTAGACTCTTTCTATAGACAAAGAATTACATTGATTACATTGCACATCTCACTTTGCTTTGCCATTGATTACTTACAAAATGGGTAAGTGGCCATGACGTAGCAACAACGTGCTGAATTATTGATGGATGCCTAATCCAGGCTCAACTCTGCATTTTCTAGTCAGCTACCACCTGTTGCCAGTAGATGATTTGGGCATGTTGGGTATAAGTTATAGGTCTGTCAACTATACTTTTCTGATAACCTATACTGTGTAATATGTCGGACATATTTGGTTGTTTTTTGTTGGTCAAAGTTTGGTTGCCAATAGGCATACCTGACTTCTTTTGTACTGGTGGAAAACAGGCCTCTAGTCCCGGGCCGCAACGGGCTCTAGTCCCGGTTTTGGGTTCGGGATTGCGAAAACGGGACTAGAGGCCGCCTCTAGTCCCGGCTCGCAACGGCCCGCGACTGATAACAGCCACGTGGTTGTTTCAGCGCCGCGGGGGGCGGAAACCCTCTAGTCCCGGATTGTAACACCACCCGGAACTAAAAGGTTTCTTGCCGCGGCAGAGAAACACTACATTTCTCTGCCGCGGCAGAGATTGTGTATTTCCCTTTTTTTGCCATTTTGTTCCTTTTTTATTTTGTGTTTCACTATAACAAACATATATTTCAGTATACATATTATACGCTACTACATACGCACTACACGTCGATGCATTTATATAATTAATCGATCCCTTGCAAGCATACATATAATCAATCATATCAAAAGGAAGAAATGTTTTGAAATTACATGGTCATTGATGAATATATATATATCATATGAGCTACATGGAGATGACTAAGGAAAATCGAGTTCCACGTCATCCGCATAATGCTCTCCATGTACATCAAGCACTTCCTTCATCATAAATCCCGCCAGCTCCTCTTGAATTGCTCTTATGCGTTGGTCTGGCTCTAGTTTCTCTCGCAAATCATAAATATAATGTGAGTCAACTTTCCGCTCGCTGGTCAACTCGCGGATGTACTCGCAGACGTAGTATCAACATAAATGAGTTTCTGGTGGCTGCTGTAAACTCTTCGCCATTTTATAAGTTAGCTCCTCTTTGAATGGACCTGGTATTTCCTGTCTGAACCGTGTCCAACACCTGCTCGGCAAAGAAAATGAACAAAGGAGTTATTAGTTACCTAATATCAGGAAATGAATGAAAGAGGACGATATAATGCGATAATGATTGAAATTACTTATGGAGCATTGCTTTCATGTCGCTCCACTTCTCTTGGTCCCAACTTAATGAGTCGTGGACTTCAACTAGGGAGTTGTCAACTTGAATGTTTAGCAAGATCCAGTGGAATCTACGGACATTTACATAAGCATACATGCATAGCTCATCCAGTAAGCAAAAATAAAATGTGTACAAGATATAAACACTCACTTGAAGTTGTAAGCAAATAGTATTTCCTTAATAAAATTATGCTCGGTTAAGAACCTAGACAGGTCTTTCTCCACGTCTTTGGGGTGATTCTTTAATGTATATTCATTAATGATATATGGGTCAACGAACCCAACGTCGTATCTTCTAGCTCTTTTGCATTCAAGCATCTTCATTCTGCGGAATATAATATCATCATACAAAAGTATATATAGTTAGGATAATATATTAAATGCAATGAACGAGCTAAAGCTACAAACTTAATTATAGAAATAAATAACTTACAGACAGTAGCAACCAATGATAGATTTGTCGAGGGCGCGCTGGTTGTATAACTGAAACAGTTCGGTCATTTGAACTTGTATCGAGTATGGTTTGAAGTGATGCTCCTTTCTAACGTCCACCGGAAACCAATCTTTTTGATGCTTTTTTCTGCTTGCGACATGTACCATTCATGCAGATTTCGCATATGTGTGGATAGACGCGCGAGCTCCTCATTACTGACTAGAGGCTGCCCTTGGACATACTGCCGTACTATCTGACCCACTGGCGTATCTTCATAGCCTAAATATTGACCAAGAGACATATTTGCTTCGTTAGCAGGTGCTTTGGCCTCCGATACAGTGATTACCATAAGTGCAGCATTATTACGGGCTCTAGGGTCCATTATTTGCATGTCCATATCCATTTCAGCTCTGAAGGCCTTGTCGAGGTCTGAAATGACTTTGAGCGGGGCGGCCGATTGATTCTTCTGTGCTCCGAGCTGGGCAACTTGCTTCCCGCTTTTTGCACTTGTGATTTTTTTCTTCTGTGCTTGCTTAATAATCTCCCGGTCATAGTCTGATTCCAGATTCATCGATATCTGGGATGGTTGCTTAAGAAAGGACTTAGCCCACTTTTTCGTTTTTTCGTTATATACCAGCTTTGGCTCAGGCTTTTTGGGTGCAAAATGCGCCTTAACTTGGGCAGCCACATCCGCGTTAGTTTCCTCGTCGGTCTTGTCATAAGGTCTCTTTGGAAGAGCCGGCGGGATATCGACTATCTTCGGCGTTTGACCTTTCTTCGATGTGGGGCGCGGGGGACTGTCGAACTTCCGTTTCTTCGACGAGGTAGTAGTATTGCACGGAGGCGGAGGCGGAGATCGAGTTGATGTACTCCTGCTGCGGCGATCGTCAGCGAGGCGGGGTGGACTTGGAGGTTGGCGATAATCGGGTTGGGTGGACTTGGAGGTTGGCGATAATCGGGTGGGGGTGGACTTGTAGGTTGACGATATTCGATGCGGGGTGGATTTGGATTCCTTGGAGTCGGTGGCCTTGGCGCCGAGCCTGGAAACTTGATGTACTTCTTATTCCATAGAATGATGTTGCGCTTGACATCTCCTAGTTTCGTAAGGCCTTCAGGCGTAGCGATTTCAATCTCTAGGTCCGCAAAATCCTCCACTATGTCATCCACCGTGACACGAGCATAGCCTAGTGGAATCGGAAGTGAATGGTGGAGTGATCCAGGTAGACAAGGTAAAGCAGTGCCGATCGCCACCTTGAAGGACAGGTTGTTCATTGGCTGATGTAGCTCACATTGTGTCATCTCTCTGACATCATCCACGGGGTAGTGAGGAGCCGGTGCATCATCCAGAAGTTCTTGATCATCAGCACGGACCTCCGTGGAAGCCACGCTGCTTCTCTGTTGGCTAAGATCCAACGCTGGATCATCAGACCGCGGGTGAGTTGACGACGGCGGCCTTTGGCTAATTTCATGCATGAGGTTCTTCAGATCAGCTAGGTCCTGCTCTACCCTGGAGATCCGGTCTGCCTCCCGGTCCTTCTTTCTCTGACGGCTTCTGTAACTGGCATCGTACTGAGGAAACCCTTTCTTCCAAGAGACACCGGCGCCTTTCCAAGGATCCCCCGTGCCCGTACCACTAGTGCTTTGACCTCTCGGGCCATCCATCTGTACCAGGAGTGACGCCTCTAGCCCTCATATCCTTCTCCATAGTTTCCCACTTAGGGATGGCACTCTTGTAGCCACATGTCCCCATTTTATGATGGTATTTCTTGTTGGCAGCATTTAACGCGTTCTTTGCCGACTTTGCCTTTGCTTTATCAGATTGCTTGTACTGTACAAAATCGGGCCACTGTTCTCTCAACTTCTCATTTACTCCTTTGAAGTCTGGAGTTTTCTTTTTCGCGACATATTTCGCGTATAAACTTTTCTTGTGGTTCCGGTACAGTTCAGCCATCTTGCTTAGTGCCCACTCCTTGACTTTCGCTCTATTTTCAAGCCCACCCGGCCTTGGGGTAATACCATCTACCTCAAATTTCTCATACTCTGGAGGTAGTATGAAATGCGCTATGAGCTTCTGCCAAAGGTCATCTTTGGCATCATCGGTGACATAGCTGTTGGATTCTTCACCGGCTTTCTTTGACTTATTCCATTCTTGGATGGTGATCGGCAGGTTGTCCCTAACAAGCACCCCGCATTGATTTATAAACATCCTCCGGTGCTTCTCTGGAGCAATCGGTTCACCATCATCATCTATTTCTTCGATGGTGAACCTCTGATTACCATCCAACTTTTTGTTCGGCCCTCGTTTCGTTCGAGCTATCGATTGCTTCGATCCGGTGGGCTAAAATAAGAAGAGAGAGTGATTAATATATCTAGATCAGTTAATGAATAGAGGTAACACGAGACTTTATACATATATATATGTACCTCGCCGGATCATGTCGAGGGGCCATCATTATTGTTGTTATTTGTTTGCCCTTCGTCCATCTGGTCTTCCCCTTGGTTTTCCTCTAGTCCATCACCGGATGGATTTAGATATGAGGATATCTCTTCCTAGAGCAAAATATCTTTGGCGCCGGTAGTAATAAGAGGAATTTCACCTCTTATCATGCCCTGAAGAAAACCTTCACCGATGCGACCAGGATCTTCGGATGGATCCATGACTTAATTATCTATAACAAAAAGAGAGTTAAACAGGTTAGAAAAAACAATAATCCTAATAACTAAAACAATATAATCCTAATTATAATAATCCTAATATTATTTGTGCTAAAACAATAATCATAATAACTAAAACAAAAAAATAACCCTAATCCTAATCCTAATTCTAATCTTAATAAATAAAACAAAAAAATCACTAAAACAATAATACTAATCCTAATTCTAATATTAATTGTGGTAAAACAATATAATCATAGCTAATAACTAAAACAAAAAAATAACCCTAGCTAATTATAATTAAAACAATAATTAAAAAATAACCCTAGCTAATTATAATTAAAACAATAATTAAAAAAATAACCGTAGCTAATTAGAATTAAAATAACCCTAGCTAACAATATAATCCTAATCCTAGCTAATTATAGTTAAAACAATAATTAAAAAAATAACCCTAGCTAATTATAATTAAAACAATAATTAAAAAAATAACCCTAGCTAATTATAATTAAAACAATAATTAAAAAAATAACCGTAGCTAATTAGAATTAAAATAACCCTAGCTAACAATATAATCCTAATCCTAGCTAATTATAGTTAAAACAATAATTAAAAAAATAGCCCTAGCTAATTATAATTAAAACAATAATTAAAAAAATAACCCTAGCTAATTATAATTAAAATAACCCTAGCTAACAATATAATCCTAATCCTAGCTAATTATAATTAATACAATAATAAAAAAATAATATAAAACAGATTTGTATTTAAAAAATACAAAAAGAAAAGGAAAAACAGAAAAAGAACAAATTTTGGAAAAAAAACAGTAGCCCGACCCCAACCAGGCCGGCCCTTCTCTCCCTCTCCCCTACCAGCCCAGCAGCCCAACACGGCCCACCTCGTCGGCCATCCTTCCCCGTCCTCTGGCGCGCGACGCCCTCGCCGGCCGTGTCCGTCGCCGATCCGCGCCGCCGCCATGGAGAGAACGCCTCTCCCTCTCCCCCTATCCTCTCATTCCCCCCAGGCTTGCTCCCTCTCTCTCGTTTCATTCCCTGGCCGAAGCCTAACCGTCGCAGAGGCGCCGTCGTTGCGGAGCGGCGGCGGCACGACGGAGCGGCGCCACGTCCTGGAGAACCATCTCACCTGCGGAGCGGTGGCGGCACGACGGAGCGGCGGTGGCACGACGGAGCGGCGGTGGAATCGGACAGCACCTCCCCTGTCTTCGTCTGTGCTTCGTCGTCGATGAGAAATGCGAAGTGTTGGGGCGCAGCACCTCCGCTGGCGCCAGAATATAAAGGGACAGACCTTTAGTCCCGGGCTAAGCCACCGCCCGCAACTAAAGGGTCTTTAGTCGCGGGCCGTGGCTTAACCCGCGACTAAAGACCCCCCCTTTAGTCGTGGGCTAAGCCACGGCCCGGGACTAAAGGGTTTTTTCGGCCGCTTCGTTTTCGCGCGCGCACTCACCCTTTATTCCCAGGTCCAGCCACGACCCGCGACTATTTGTTTTTTGCAAATTTTCTTTTTAAATTCAAAACTAATATAAAAACTTTGAAAAATCATACGTTTTATTGTAATAATCCAAATAAAACAAATAATATGTCTATTATTACCAGAAAAATATAAATAATTTTAATATAATATCCATTTATCTGTTTGCATCATTTTTAAATTATTTCATTTGTAAATTTTCTTTTTTAATTCAAATAAAATATAAAAACTTTGAAAAATCATATCTTTTATTGTAATAATCCAAATAAGACAAATAATATGTCTATTATTATCAAAAAAATATAAAGAATTTTAATATAATGTCCATTTATCTGTTTGCATCATTTATAAATTATTTCATTTGTACATTTTCTTTTTTTAATTCAAATCAAATATAAAAACTTTGAAAAATCATATCTTTTATTGTAATAATCCAAATAAAACAAATAATATGTCTATAATTATCAGAAAAATATAAAGAATTTTAATATAATATCCATTTATCTGTTTGCATCATTTGTAAATTTTCTTTTTAATTCAAATCAAATATAAAAACTTTGAAAAATCATATCTTTTGTTGTAATAATCCAAATAAAACAAAAAATATGTCTATTATTATCAAAAAAATATAAAGAATCTTATATAATATCCATTTAGTCCCGATTGTAGTCACAAACCGGGACTAAAGATATTTACCACCGCTTCCCGCCAAGTTTTCCCGCCCTTTCCTTTCTACGAGAGCTTTTAGTCCCGGATGTAGTCACTAACCGGGACTAAAGATATTTCCCGCCATTTACCAAAGATTCACGCCAAATTTTCCCGCCCTTTCCCTCTATATTTAGGGCGATCGCGCCATGGCTATCCACACATCCACACCTTCCTCTCTTAGAACAATGGACAACGCCTACTGGGCCATTCTGACCCTCGAGGAGACCGAGGCGCTGTGCGCCTCCAACTACCTTGTCCGCCGGGCTACCGGCCGCCCGCCGGCTGGATGCTGAGCGCTGGAGGGGTTCATGTCCCTCCTGTCCCTCAAGGTTCCGCATGCCAGGCGGCCATCACAAACCACTTCTACCACGAGCTCACGCTGGAGCAGCGGATGGATCCCCAGTGGGATCCCGACAACTACGACACCTGGAATGCCTTCTTCGCTAATAGGCGGGAAAGGGAGCTCGTCAGGTATGAGGGTGATGGCCCGCCACCGGTGAACCACAACGAAGCCGTCCGTCGTCTGTGGTGGGCGAACCGTACTATCATTAGAGTGATGCGCTACATCGCCGGGGGAGACCATCCTCGCCTGCGGTGCCCACGAGTCCACCCGCCACAGAGCCACAAAAAGGCCCCACACCGGCCCGGCGGTAGCGGCATCGTCTTCCAGGAGACCCCTCCCCCGCCCACCGTGAATCCGAGGCTGGAATGGCCCCTGGTATATGCCATGAATGGGCTGAGGATCCCCGGAGTGGCAGGTGGCGATGGCGATGATGATGAAGGTGACGAATAAGACCCTGAAGCTGCGTACTATAGGACTAGGCATGATTATGACTAAAGGGGGCGGCTTTAGTCCTGAGTGTTAGCTAGTCCCGGTTTGTCCCGGTTTTTAATATTAATAAATGTCTTGAGTGTTACCTAATAAATAGAGGGAAATGCCTATATAAAGCGAGGGTTCATCTTTAGTCCCGGTTGGAGAAACCAACCGCGACTGAAGGGATTTCGGCAGACTAGGCCAGGCAACACTAATAATAGGGGTGAGTGTCGACATTATGTCGTGCGGCTTGTACCTTGTCCCGGTTGGTGTCACCAACCGGGACTAAAGATGAACCTTTAGTCCCGGTTGGAGACACCAACCGGGACTGAACATGAGTCAGCACTAATAATAGGGGTGAGTGTCGACATTATGTCGTGAGTGTCGACATTATGCGGAGCTGCTTGTACTATAAATAGGCATCCTTGTGAGTCCAGTCCTCCAGCCAGTTTGAGGCATCTCCAAGATGGTTTTCGAGAGCAGGGACACCACTACGGCCAGTTTCAGGGAGATGCCGACGGAGCCCAGTCCTCCGGCATCTCTGAGAAACTGGTCATAGAGGCACTCCCTAATATGTAAAATTAGTTAGCTCCCAGGCATATTGATCTAGTTAGAGAAGTTACAAGCTGCAAGATGGTTTTCGAGAGTAGGGACACCACTACGGCCAGTTTCAGGGAGATGCCGACGGAGCCCAGTCCTCCGGCATCTCCGAGAAACTGGTCATAGAGGCACTCCCTAATATGTGACATCACGCATTTGGAGATCAGATCTTAATGGTAAGTATGAATCGGGATTAACACACTCAAGATTGTTTGCAGACAACACTATTAAAAATGGACACATGCATGGAGCATCTTCACTCATAAAATGTTACAATTATTACATATCATTTCTTCGCGTGTGTTCCTTTCTGATCCCGTCGTATCCATGGAGCATCTTCATTCATTAACATGATGCTTGGGTCATCCTTCACCGCGAAGGGCGGAATTTCATGAAACTTATCACAATCTTCTGACATGTCTGTCTTGTCCTCCACTCCCACGATGTTTCTTTTTCCTGAAATAACTATGTGGCGCTTTGGCTCATCGTCTGATGTATTCTTTTTCTTATTTTTTTCTTTTTCTAGGTTTGGTAGACATGTCATTCACATAGAAAACCTGAGCCACATCATTGGCTATGACGAATGGTTCGTCTAAGTACCCAAGATTGTTGAGATCCAACGATGTCATTCCGTATTTCTTGTCTACCTCAACCCCTCCTCCTGTCAGCTTGACCCATTTGCACCGAAACAAGGGGACCTTAAAAGTAGGTCCATAGTCAAGTTCCCATATCTCCTCTATGTAACCATAATATGTGGTCTTTGACCCATTGTTGTCTGTTGCATCAAAGCGGACACCACTGTTTTGGTTGGTGCTCTTTTTATATTGGGCTATCGTGTAAAATGTATACCCATTTAGCTCGTACCCTTGGAAAGTCGATATAGTCGAAGATGGTGACCTAGATAACAAGTATAGCTGATCTCCAAGAGTGTTGTTTTTGATGAGATGTTGCAACCAACCGCCAAAACTCTTCATGTGTTCATCGCTAATCCAAGAGTCATGCTTTCCAGGGTTGTTGGAGCGTAAGATTTTCTTGTGTTCCTCGATATATGGGGCTGCCAAGATAGAATTCTGTAGAACGGTGTAATGTGCTTCGGTGTAAGAATGTCCGTCTCTACATATTATTGATTTCCTTCCTAGAGTACCCTTTCCACTCAGGCTCCCCTCATACCGCGATTGAGGAAGACCAATCGGCTTATGGTCAGGAACAAAGTCAACACAAAATTCAATGACCTCCTCTATTCCATAGCCCTTGGAGATGCTTCCTTCTGGCCTAGCACGGTTACGAACATATTTCTTTAAGATTCCCATGAACCTCTCAAAGGGAAACATATTGTGTAGAAATACAGGACCAAGAATGGAAATCTCTTCGACTAGGTGAACCAGCAGGTGCATCAATATATTGAAGAAGGATGGTGGGAACACCAACTCAAAACTGACAAGACATTGGACCACATAATTCTGTAACCGTGGTAGATCTTCAGGATTGATTATCTTCTAAGAGATTGCATTGAGAAATGCACATAGCTTCACAATGGATACTCGAACATTATCTGGGAGAAGCCCCCTCAATGATCAGAAGCATTTGCATCATAATCACATGGCAGTCATGAGACTTTAGGTTTTGGAACTTTTTTTCTGCCATATTTATTATCCCCTTTATATTCGACGAGAAGCCAGACGGGACCTTAATACTGCTTAGGCATTCAAAAAATATTTCCTTCTCTTGTTTGGTAAGAGCGTAGCTGGCATGACCTTGAAACCATTCTGGATGCAGGCCATCTGGGTCTTTCATACGTTGATGGTCCTTTCGTGCTTCCGGTGTATCTTTTGTCTTCCCATACATGCCCAAGAAGCCTAGCAGGTTCACACAAAGATTCTTCGTCACATGCATCACATCGATTGCAGAGCGGACCTCTAAGAATTTCCAATATGGTAGATCCCAAAATATAGATTTCTTCTTCCACATGGGTGTGTGTCCTTCAGCGTCTTTCGGAACAGATTTTCCTCCAGGACCCTTTCCAAAGGTTACCAGTTGATCCAAATCTTTGAACATATCAAATATATCAGCACCAGTACGCTCCTTAGGCTTCGTCTGGTGACATGCCAGACTGTTGAAATGCTTGCCTTTCTTTCTTAAGGGATGCTTGGCCAAAAGAAATCGACGATGCTCATTGTATACATTCTTCTTACAATGTTCCAAATATATACTTTCAGTCTCATCTAAACAGTGTGTGCATACATTGTATCCCTTGTTTGACTGTCCTAAAAGGTTACTAAGAGCAGGCCAATCATTGATTGTTACGAAAAGCAATGCTCGGAGGTTAAATTCTTCCTGCTTGTGCTCATCCCACACGCGTATCCCGGGTTCGTGCCACAACTGTAAAAGTTCTTCCACTAATGGCCTTAGGTACACATCAATGTCGTTGCCGGGTTGCTTCGGACCTTGGATCAACACTGGCATCATAATGAACTTCTGCTTCATGCACAACCAAGGAGGAAGGTTATAGATGCATAGAGTCACGGGACAGGTGCTGTATCTGGAGCTCTGCTCCCCAAAGGGATTCATGCCATCTGTACTTAGACCAAACCTTAAACTCCTTGCGTCATCTACAAAGTCCGGGTACTTTCTATCGATTTTTCTCCATTGCGACCCATCAGCGGGGTGTCTCAACATCCCGTCTGACTTACGTTCCTCTTTATGCCATCGCAACAACTTGGCGTGCTCTTTGTTTCTGAATAAGCCTTTCAACCGTGGTATTATAGGAGCATACCACATCACCTTTGCAAGAACCCTCTTCCGGGGGGGCTCGCCTTCAACGTCACCAGGGTCATCGAGTCTAATCTTATACCGAAGTGAAGTGCATACCGGGCATGCATCTAAATTCTCATACTCCTCACCGCGGTAGAGGATGCAGTCATTAGGGAATGCATATATCTTCTGAACCTCTAAATCTAGAGGGAAGACAACCTTCTTTGCTTCGTAAGTACTGGCGGGAAATACGTTATCTTTTGGAAGCATATTCTTCATCATTTTCAACAACTTTTCAAATGAGGAGTCAGGTATAGCACACTCAGCCTTCCATCGCAGCAATTCCAGTGTGCTGCCCAGCTTTTTCAGACCATTTTTGCAATTTGGGTACAACAACTTTTTGTGATCCTCTAGCATGTGATTGAACTCTCACTATCCTTTTCAGTTTGACAATATCTTCGTGCATCGGCAATGGTCCGACCAAGATCATCAGCGGGTTCATCATGTGTCTCTTCTTCATCCTCCCCTTCAGCATCCACCATGGAAGTATCTCCGTACTCAGGGAAACCATGATAGTTGTCATCCTGCTCCTCTTCTTCATTGTCTTCCATTATAACCCCTCTCTCTCCGTGCTTGGTCCAACAATTATAACTGGGCATGAAGCCGGACTTCAACAGGTGGTTGTGAAGGGTTTTTGAGTCAGAGTAATCCTTCTGATTCCTACATCCATTACATGGACAGAATTCAAAACCATTGTGCTTGTTTGCATCAGCAACACGGATGAATTCATGCATGCCATTAATGAACTCGCCAGAGCGTCGGTCAGTACCGTACATCCATTCCCGGACCATCTGCATTATAGTAAAAGTATATCAAAAACCATTACACAACATGATAAAATTATTACAAGTTATATTGAGAGCTTCTAGAGCATTAATTTTGAATTTTGAAAAATTTACATGCACCAATTTGTGAATTGGAGAAAACAATCAACATGATAAATGTGGAGTTTTTTATTATTGTTCTATCAGTGAAAACCTCATTCCATTCTAAGCTCTGAAACTCTAAAATTACACATTTCAATTTTCAGTAACTATGTGCCTAATCAAAATTTGTTACACATATATACTCCCTCCGACCCATATTAGTTGACTTCAATTTGGATGTATCTATCACAAAAACATGTCTAGATTCGTCCAAACTGAAGTCAACTAATATGGGTCGGAGGGAGTATCAAAATCCTTCTAGCTACTTCTAGAGCATGCATGCATTTGATCCATATCTCTATACTTCTAGAGCATTATAGAGCTAAAGTAGCAATAAGAGATGAAAGAATGAAGTTCTAACCTTTTAAAGCTTTGGATTTAGGTGTTGCAAACTAAATCTTGACAAATCTTGAGAAAAAAATGGCATGAACTCTCTTGCTTCTTTGATAAAAATGGCCACCATATGCTTTAGGGCAGCTGGCCAGGGAGCTGTATATATAGTGATGGACAATTAGTCCCGGGCCGTGATACGACCCGGGACTAATAGTCCCCGAAAAGAGCTGTTGGCCCGCTCCAGCTTATTAGTCCCGGGCCGTATTACAGACCGGGACTAATGCTCTGGTCCGGCCCGGGACTAGTGCTTATGGCCAATTCTAGCCGTTGGAGGCCTCACGGACCTGGACTAGTGCTAGCACTAGTCGCGGTTCGTGACGGGCCGGGACTGGTGACGTTGCTCTGATCGAACCGAAGGCCTGTTTTCCAGTAGTGTGTCCCCTGACGGCTCAAAACCTGATGATGGTTAACCATCTACCAGATGGTACCGATCACTTTTGGCAGTTTTAACATGGTCTAAATTCGTAGAAACTAAAAGCATTACATCCCTACTTTTAGCAGAATGAGGCCATTAGTCCGTTTGCTGTCAATCTATATATCTAGAATCATCAATTATATATTCTGCCTCTGAGATGGGGGGACAGAAACAGCGAGAGATGGCGATTTTGAATTGCTCTGGTGCGACCGCATCTGTCGCGCCGGCGGCGGCCCCCTCCGGCCGCTAGCTCCCTCCCTCCCCTCCTGCCGCTCCCCCTCCCTCCCGGCCCCTCCCCCGGTGCCATGGCCTCGTGGGAGGCGCGAGCCAATGCTCCACCTCTCCGCTGGTGCGCGACGGCGGCTTCGGTCTTCAGCGGCTGCCGGCCCGGCGAGGTGCCGACCTTCCTCCTTCTGCGGGTTGCGGATTGGTGGCTGGTCCTCCTCAGCATGGAGGAGGTCGTGATTGACGCCAGGGCATTGTGCGGCGGCGAGTTCGTCCGCACCGGTGTGGAGGTGCTCCTCCCTGCCCACCGCGTGCAGGTAGGCCGTCGGGTAAGGGTTGACCGGGGCATTCCCTTGTGCAGGTCTGCGTTGTCGGCCCGTCGCCCGGTGGTGCAGCCACGGGTGGCCCTTCCCCCTGTCGCCGGAGGAGCTTGCGGCGGCGAGCGACCTCCAGGGTCGCGCCTGGGCGGATGTGGAGGAGGAGGGGCCGTAGAGCTCCCGGTGGCGTCGCAACCCTCTTCCCCGAGCCCGCCGCCTTCTCCACTGCCGGAAAACTGGGACCTTGCGGCCCCCGAGCGTGGCATGGAGACCCCGCGGTGTCCCTCCGCCCTGCGCTGGCCATCGCTGGGGGAGTTTCTCTCGGCGGCTCAGTCGGCGAGGGGTGGTCGGCGTCCGACGGGTCCTGGGAAGGCTAGGCTCTCGCGGTCCCTCCAGCAGCGGTCGTCGGTGGCGCCGATGGTCGGTGGGGCGGCGCTCTATCATTGGGCGGATGGCCCTGCGTGGGGCTAGCGGGCCTCGAATGGGCCTCGGCCTAGTAGGGGCTGGCCGGCCACTGCGGGGCCACAGCCTGGTGGGAGGCCCACCCGACCCAGGAGGGAGCGGGATCAGTTAGGGTTGGAGCCAGGGGTCGCGGGCGCCCCCAGTTTTCCTCCTCTTCTCAGCGCCCCGCCGCCTGCTTCTGCCCGTGTGCCGCCAAGCGCCTCCCCCTGCCCTTGTCCACCGCCAGGTCCTCCGCCACTGTCGGTCTCCTTCAAAGCGGCCCTCATGGCGCTTAAGCGCCCCCGTAGCCCGCCGCCCCCGCGGGATACGTCGCCCGGCATCGCCCCTCCACCGCTCTTTGCCTCCTCCCCGCTGGATCTCCCCGGTGCGGGCGCACCGTGGCTTCCGCCACCCGTCTCCTCGACGCCAGGGACCGGCTCGGGGTTAGCGGGAGGCTCCTTCGCCCATGCCGTCATGCTCCCCTCAGTGGGCCAGAGGGTACGGTGGCCGATAGGTCTCTCGCTCTCCTCCACGACAGCAGCGTCGCCCCCAGGCCCCAGGCCCCAGCCCCCGCGCCCTCTCAGCAGCGCCCGTCCAGGGCCCCCTCTCCCGAGGGCGCACGGCAGGAGGCCCAGTTGAGGCAGCACGCATTGGCCTCGCGGGGGGCACGCAGGGTGCCAGGGGTGAGCCGGGTCACACGGACGCGGCTAACTGGCGCGATCCGCCTTCTCCGCGGGCGGCCTAGCCCTCACCTCAGCGCTATGGAGGTGCCGGAGCTAGCCCGACAGGGGCTCCGGCGAAGAAAAAGAAGAAGTCCAAGAAGAAGAAGCCGGCGTCCACCTTGGTTCCGGCATCTGGAGCCCTTCCCGGTGGGAGTCTCCCCCTCGCGCCCTGTCCTGGCTGCCAGTGCCTCGAGTACTATGGCCACAGGGTCAACGGGGGATTCTATTACATTGACCTAGGGGGTGTTCAGATGGCGGTTCCCGAGACCCTCGCGACTGTGACTCTCATCCCGCAGGATCCCCCCGTTCTGCTCGAGGTGACAGAGGAGTTGATACACCAGGAGTTCTGCAAGGTTCTCCCAGGCCACGCGTGTCCGATGCGGAGGATTTCAGAGTCTGAGTTCGCGGTGTCGATCCTCTCCGTGGTGACCCTGCGGATGTGCGCTATAGGCGCATCCTTCACCCTGCCGGTCCACCAGCTGCAGGTCCTGATCAGGCCGTCGTCTGCCGATCAGGGGGTCACTGCCACGCTGTCTGAGGTTTGGCTTCGCCTGTCTGGCGTCCCCCGAAGGCGAGACGAGCTGAGGTGGTCGCTCTGGTTGCCCAGACTGTGGGCAAGTGCCTGGAGGTGGACCTTGAGTCCCTCTCTAGCATTGGGGCGATCCGTCTGCGGGTCCTTTGCCCTGATTCGGCCGTGTTTCCGGTGTTATTGAGCGCGTATTCTTCAACCGGGCTGGGCGGAACCTGCTGATGAAGCTGGACGCCCCCCTCCCCCTGCAGGGACAGGATCGCCCTCTCCGTCCCCACCCCAGGATGATGACCTTGGGATGGGACGGGGGGTGGAGGATCAAATGAGGACTCGGGCGACGAGGAGTCCCCGGCACCTGAGGCTCCCCCTCCTCCCCCACTGCGGCCTTCCGCCGGAGGGGTGATCGGCCGCACGGCCGGAGGGGTGGGCCCCTTATTCCCGGACCGGCTCCCGCTCTCCAGGAGTGCTCCGGCCAAGCTTGTGCCAGTGGACCTCCCTCGCTGCGCCAGTACCATTCTGCAGGAGCCGATGGCCTTCGACATTGTTCAGTATGGCTCCAACCCTGGCCAGCCACAGCTGTTCTTGGGTGGTGGTCCCGGGGGAGCCAGGTGAGCTCCCCCTCCTATTTTCTCGTCTCTCCATCGAAATATACCTCGGGGAGTGTGGGGCTGGAGGTGTTCTGCGGTGACCTAGCATACCACTTCATGTGTAGTACACTATAGTCGTTGACATGACATCCACAGAATACCGTTCCATAAATATCACATCCCTCAGAGTGGTACAACAGAAACATTGCGGGTCCATATTACAAATGTACACACATTATTATTATTACAAAACCGGAAGTTCAAGACTTCCAAAAGATCCAACTTACAAACCAAAATATAAAGTGTTTAGCGCAAATTTAAAAGTAGCAACTCCGACTAGGAGTTGAGCTCAACAGCTTATTCTATATAGATCATGCTGCTCGGCTCCGTTAGTTACTACTAACTAGATATTTAATTGGACTCGTTCTCATCGACACCGTAGCGGATCTCGTAATCCACTCCTTCAACTCCTCTGGACAGATCAGGTTCCTCGTAGAACACATCTTTTTGGCATTCGGCTGCATACATTGGCACGTCTTCAGGATCCTCAGAGTCTAAGCAAGGGATCAAAGGAAAGAATGAGTAACAGCGTTATCCAACAAGTTCATTATATGCAAGGTGGGAAGTTTGATGCTCTAACTACCACCTCGGATTATAAATCCTTGGCACTATGCAGTTTTTGTAAATCTTTCTTCAAAGATTGATTTTATTCTAAAAAAAACTATGACAATCAGCCTTCACAGGTTGACCAGAACTTTCATGGAGTTCCTTTCCTGCCGCGTTCGTAGCTCCTTCCCGGAACAGGGAGTAACAAGTTACAGTTCTTACACTCTGCAGAGGTGCGTTACTTTACCCATGAGAGATCAACTCCTTGTTGCACAACCGGGCGTACTTTCCCGTCCACAATTCCATGATGTGGGGCCCAGTAGTTGGTCCAAGCCAATCACTGCCCCCTTCGCGACCCCGCATGCCTCCTTGGTGTACACCATGCCCACATAATGAATTACGGCAATGGTTTGTACCAACCGTTAGATGCCAGAACTATCGTGGGACGATGAGGGTTCCCACCCATATGCTGCATATCCTCTATGAATTACCAATTAATATGCACGCTACGAGGATAACAGCCATGACCTGCACATTCGGCTTCATGCGAGAGGAAGAAGATACAACTGACTTCTCTGTCCCATTCCAAATCTCATGGCTAACGCGTAATATACGGCGCTAGAATCACTGATGTCAGGGGTTATTAAGTTCCTACTTGATCATCATTGTTGCAAATAGAACCCTAAGTTCTATTGCTCCATTATATCACCACTTAGGATGATATATATGATTTCTTTATTTATGAAAATAATATTTTCTTTCTTTTATAGCATATATGATAACACACAATTTGCAAATACTTTGATAAAGACTCATCAAAGGACATGAGCAAGTGATGAACTTGCCTTGTGATGGCAAGGTAGTGAAGTCTGATGCTTGCACTGGACCTTGAGCTTCTAGTTCTACAAAAACATCATTATTGCCCGGTAAGGACAATATTTAAAGAAGCAAAATGATTATGCAAGTAATGTAATGCATTATTTAATTTTATATGAATTTTCCCTATATAAGGTGCCTTTTAATCAAGCATTTATAAATATTATTTTTTATATTTATTGCATATATTGAATTATTTAATTTTATTTTCCTTTTTATTTGACTTTTATTGATTTAATAATTCTTTTAGGAATTATTAATTATACATTAAATTTATTATTAAATATTTATTTAGTATTTTTCAAAAATACTACAATACTAATAAATAATAAAAGTGATATTTATTTATTTTTATCATCTTTCAATACTTTTGTAAAATTCCATAAGGAATATAAAAATTACAAAATTCTTATAAAAATTTAAATGTCCAAAATTTTATATCTTATTTTATTTGGATAGAGTGTATTATTGTGAATCCAAAAATATTTTATTTATAATTTTCGGACTTTTTATTTATTTTCTAGAATTTTATTGAGGTAAGGGGCATTTTGGTCTTTTTTAATTGATTAAAACAGTTTTTTAAACAACTTGGGCTGGCCTTTTGGGCTTATTGGGCCAGTGTGGCCTAATAGGGCAAGTTCAAATTTCCACCCCGAGGGGTTTCGGCCCACCCAGCCCATTCTCTCTGCCTCCTCCTCGTTCTCACCCTTCCTCTTCCTTGACACCGCGGGCTCTGGCGCCGCCGCTGGCGATTGCCGCCGTTGAGACTTCCCCTGGCCGCTGCCGTGGTGCAGGGCGAGGTTTGCAACTACAATTTTTTGTCTAGTCCAACTCGGTTTGCCTCTGGGGCTTCCCCGTGGTTAGGTTCACCCCGTTCCCGAACCCTAGGGTTAGGGAAAGGTGTTGTTGCCACCATCGCGGTCCCGCCTGCGGTGGTGTGCTGGGCTCATGTGCTGCTGTGGCCGCCGCCGTGGCTGGTGCAGGTTGCAGCGCCCTCTGGGTGCTCCCTGTGCAGCCGCGGTTTCGTTGGCCAATTTGCTTCCTCTTCGATTCGTCAGCGAGGACCTCGGGTAAGTTGCTTCTATGGTTCTTGTTCATGCTACTACCATGAATCTCTATGTGTGTGTCTAGTGGCTTCTCGTGCCTAGTGATTATGTTTTGATTAGCGTTCATCTCCTAATTAGGGTTCTTGTTCTGATTAGGGTTCATAACTCCCTGTTGATCATATCCATGATGCTTTAGATCTAATGTTGATCATACTTGAGCATGAAGAATGATTGTTTGCTGTGGATCATGATTTGTAGTGGCTTTGATGATGCTAGTGGCTTGTCAGATTTATTCCAGTGGTAATCCACTATGATCCCATGCTAGTGTTTCTATGGAATCCCTGATTGGATTATGTTGTTGATCTGAGACTTACTCTACTGTCAGAATGCTTATATTGACAGTGGTTTCTCTCAGTAGTTGCTTATTGCAATTATAATGGCAGGCTTGTATGAGACTATACACATTGAATATGATCATTATATGTAATGATTTTTCTGTGGATATATAGATGAATTTGATGTTGATTCCTGGCACTTGGCTTCAGGAAAATGATATTTATTGGTTTGTCCCTTTTATCTGTGGGAACTAAGCAAAGATTGGTTTTAGCTCCTGTAAAACTTGTCCTTGTGATACCACTAGGATCTGGCACACAAGTAATTGGGTTTTATCTCTAGGCTTTGCCTTGACAATACATGTGATTAATACTGGCAAGATAAAATGAAAGCTTTTCTTGATTCTCCTGCCTATGATGTTGGTCTGAGGCTCTAGGATTTAATTCCTAGCTAGTTGAGAAACAGTTTGTTTGAAACTTGTAGGATTAAAGGTGCTACTCTCTCTGGGAGATGTGCCCTGATCTGATAAGATCAAATTAAGAATGATCTAAGTTGCAAAAATTAACACTAGACTCTGTGATGCTGGTCTGAGAGTTTAGTGCTTGTGGCTGAGTTTGATTTCTTATCTTTATACTTGAAATCTCTAGGATAGATTCACCTCTCTTGGGTGATTATTGAGATATCATTTCATAAAGCAACACATGCTTTTGTTTATATAATATGATGAAATCATGTGATGGTTTTATGAGGCTCACCACAAAATCTGATGATGGTGTAGTAGATTGATGATGATGATCTTGATCTTGATCTGCTGGATTCCTGTGCTTGCTCTTGAGCTGGATTGCTCCTCCTAGCTCCTGAGCTTGGCCTTCCTGTCCACCTAATTCTTTCCCCTCCTTATGTCACCATCCTAGTGATGTTTGGGTTGATCTGGGTGGCTTGGTTTGGCTGCTGTTCTTGGTTTGGCTGCTGTCTACACTGGTTATGCTTGTGTGCTGTGTAGTGGAGAGATGCACTGATGTGCTCCTCCACGGCTGTGCTATGGTTTTGTGATATTGGGTTGCTGTGTGAGCTTGACAACACACCATTTGCATGCTGGTGTGTGTCCAGCTTGTGTGCCTGCTATGCACTTGTGGATAGGTTCAGAAATTTTTAACTTACTGCTACCAGATTACTTTCACCTGGCTGGTGAATTGGCCCCTCTTGGCTGTCATTTGACTCCTGGCTTTGAATTTATGAAAGATGAAATCTTTCATATTGGTGAAACTTGCCCCTCTATAACATTTCTCAATGATGAATTTGTCAAGTGCATTTCACTGACATATCTGAGAGAAATATTACTAACACTAATCTTATTTTGTTTCTATTTAGTCTTTGTTTTGCAGGTACAAAGATAAAGATGAAACTTTAGTGTAGATTTAGATATAGAATAGTTAGTAGATATTCAAATGTAATTTTCTTATTCTTTTGTAATTTTTCATTTATTATTCTTGTAATCTTTATTTTATTTAATTGTAATAAAGATTATATTATTATTAATAAAGAATATTCTTATTCTTTATTCTTTTGTAAATTGTGAAGTTTGGAATGACTTTAGTAGGTAACATTCTTTGTAACTTGTTTATGTATTAATAATATGAAATGAATTTCATATTCAATATTGTTTTTGGATAAGATTTAAGTTATAATACTTATCTCTTAATTAATTTAAGATTCAAATCTTATATCTAAATCATTTAAATTATAATTCAAACACTCAAGTTTAAAATTCAAATTCATTTTAAACACATAACTCCTTAAGATCATCTCAAAATTTATAACAATCACCCTTTAAGACTAAACCTAATCTCAAAGTATGAAAGAAACATTGATCACTTAGGTTGTTTTATTTGGCGAAAACTTTACCCACATTTTCACAAATGAATGCATGCAACAATTCATATTCCTAAATCTACCCTTTGTTAGGTCCTAAATGCTGGGATGATACAGACTTCCCCCCTTAAATTAAACTTCGTCCCGAAGTTTGTGGAGATGTACCTGAATAGTTTTGGATAAGCTTTTCTTAAATCCTCTTCCTTCTCCCATGTGGCTTCCCTCTCAAGGTGATGTTCCCACTGTACCTTGTAATATTTGATTGCTCTGTTCCTCAATCTTTTCCAGTTTTCTTCGAAAATCTTACAGGGCTTTTCAATATAAGTCAGGTCTGCTTGTAGTTCTATCTCTTGATGTGTTATTGCATCATCGGGAACTTTGAAACATTTGCGGAGTTGTGACACATGGAAAACATTATTTACTTGAGCCAATCTTGAGGGTAACTCTAAAGCATAAGCTATAGTTCTATTTTGACTCAGTATCTTGAATGGTCTGATATATCTTGGACTCAATTTCCCTTTAACTATGAATCTCTTTACTCCTTTCATTGGACTTACTTTCAAATAGACCATATCTCCCACTTCTGGATGCCATGATCTTCGACTTTGATCCGCATAACTTTTCTGCCTGCTCTAGGCTATTTTTAGTCTATCCCTGATCTTATCAATGATGTATTGTCTCTCCTTGATATAATCTGGTGCAAATTCTTTTCTGCTTCCAGGTTCATACCAACATATAGGTGATCTACACTTCCTTCCATACATAATCTCACATGGAGCTGCCTTCAGACTACTTTGATAGCTATTATTATAAGAAATTCTGCCAATGGTAGGTGATCTTCCCATGTTCCTCCAAAATCTAGTGCACAAGCTCTCAACATGTCTTCTAGTATTTGATTTGTTCTTTCAGTTTGTCCTCCTGTCTCAGGATGATATGCCGTGCTGAAATCTAACTTTGAACCAAGTGCTTCATGCAATTGCTTCCAAAATGCTTAAGTAAACACTGATCCCCTATCAGTTATGATCTTTTTGGGTACTCCATGCTTACTTACTATCTCTTTGACATATACTTCAACTAACTTCTCAGCATTATCCTTTTGATTCACCAGAATAAAATGTGCACTCTTAGTGAGTCTGTCCACAATTACCCATATCATATCCTTCCTTTTTGGTGTCAGAGGTAATCCTGTAATGAAGTCCATACCTATTTCCTCCCATTTCCATTCAGGAATTTCTAAGGGTTGTAATGGTCCTGCTGGACTTTGATGTTCAACTTTCACCCTTTGACAAGTATGGCATTCAGATACCTATTTAGCAATATCTCTTTTCATGTTATTCCACCAGAATAGTTCTTTCAAATACATATACATCTTAGTACTCCCTGGATGTATAGAATATGGTGTATCATGTGCTTCTTTGAGTATGACATTTATGATCTCAGTTACATCTGGAACACATAGACGATCTTGGAACCATAAAGACCCATAATCTCCAAGGCGAAAAACTGATTTTTGCCCTTGAGATATCCTCCGAATTTCCTCAGCAATAAAAGGATCTTCTTCTTTATGTCTAAAAATTTCTTGCTTAAGATCACTGTCCTGCTCTGCAACTACCTGCATAGTAGCTAATCCTCAAAGAACCTCTGTTCTGATGAATTGAAGTTCTAATCTTTCCAAGTCTATTTGTAACTCTTTTGGTAGCTCCCTATTGCTAGGCTGAATATCTGCACTCTTTCTGCTTAAAGCATCTGCTACAACATTTTCTTTCCTTGGGGTGTAATTGATTGTTAAATCATAATCCTTGATTAATTCCAACCATCGCTTCTGTCTCATGTTCAATTCCTTTTGAGTGAAGAAATATTTGAGACTTTTATGGTCAGTGTATAACTCACATCTGGCTCCATAATGAAAATGCCTCCATCCTTTCAGTGCAAAAACTAATGCTACTAACTCTAAATCATGAGTTGGATAATTGACTTCATGTGGTTTCAATTGCCTTGAACCATAAGGAATCACTATCCGATCTTGCATTAACACACAACCCAGACCTTCTTTAGATGCATCACAATATACGGTGAAGTCCTTCCCTGTTTCAGGAACTGCTAAGATTGGAGTTGTGGTTAATCTAGTCTTCAACTCTTGGAAGCTTGCTTCACATTTCTCATCCCACTTGAATGGTGTATTTTTACTTAATAATTTGGTCATTGGTCTGGCTATTTTGGAGAAACCTTCAATGAATCTCCGATAATAACCAGCCATTCCTAAGAAACCTCGAATTTGCTTCACATTAGTCGGTGCAGTCCACTCTAGTACCGACTGAACTTTAGATGGATTCACATCAATTCCATCCTTACTGATCACATGACCGAGGAATTCTACCTCATCTATCCAGAACTCACACTTACTGAACTTAGCATAAAGCTTATGTTCTCTTAAGGTTTGCAATGCTATTCTCAAATGGTCAGCATGCTCTTCCTTATCCTTGGAATATATCAGAATATCATCAATAAAGACGATGACAAACTTGTACAAATATGGCATGAAAATCTTGTTCATCAGATTCATGAATATTGCCGGTGCATTGGTCAAACCAAATGGTACTACCAGATACTCATGGTGTCCATATCTTGAGACAAATGCTGTTTTTGGAACATCTTTCGGCTTGATTTTTATTTGATGGTATCCAGATCTTAAATCGATCTTTGAAAATACTCCAGCTCCTTTCACTTGGTCAAACAAATCTTGAATTCATTAACTATAGGAATCTCTTCTAATTTAACTTCTTTCATTGAATTCAACTGCAGATCCACCATGATATGACTGTATTTATCTGCTTGGTAAACTATCCTTGCTCCACTCGAATTTTTGATTGAGATAGTTTTCTCCTCACAATTTATCTGAGCTCCGTGTTCCATCATCCAATCCATCCCCAGCACTACTGCAATTCCCTTCAAAGGGATCACATAAAGGTCTGTGAAATATGTACAACCACAGATCGAGATAACCTGATCTTATTTTATGTGGCGTACAATCACATTCCCTCCTGCCGTAACTACGGGCATAGGACTTTCTAACGTTGCCCTTCTAATCCCGAACTTATCACAAATATCTTCAGAAATGAATGAAGTAGTTGCACCAGTATCAAATAGAACTTTGCCGGGATTGGTAAGGATATTGAGCGTACCTATCACTGCATGCTCCGAATTATCCACCTCCTCGAGGGTTGCACAGTTCAGTTTTCCGGTAGGTGGTTTGTCTTGCCATTGTTGTTCTTGCCATTATTTCCTCCTTTATTGGACTGTCCATTACCTCCACTAGCTTGTCCTCCTCCCTTGGTAGGCCATCCTCCCGGTGGTTTACTTGGACAATCTGGCTTGATATGCCCCTTCTGGCCACAACCGTAATAGATCACTACAGGCTTTTTGCACTCCCTCTGGAAATGCCCTGTAATTCCACAATTCTTACAGATAACATTCCTTCTCGGATTAGATTGATTTCCACCACTACCCTTGTTATTGTTATTGTTGTTGTTGTTGTTTTTGCCATAATTCCTATTCCGAGGTTTGAACTCCAGGTTAGGTTTAGGTTTGCTTGCATGAATTCTTTTGGTTTCCTTCTTGGCTCTCTTCCTCCGATCCTCTTGGACATTCTTGTAGTCATATTCAAAACTAATGGCTGCATCCAACAACTGCTGATAAGTTTGCTTATTGTCTAACCTTAGCTGCATCCTCACAAACGGATTTAATCCACGCAAGAAACGTTTCTTCCTCTTCTCTTCAGTGTTAACATCCTCCTCAGCATACGAGACAGTTGGCTAAACCCCCGGATGTACTTCATGACACTAATATATCCTTGCTGAAGCTCCTCAAATTGTCTTTGCTTCAACTCCATGACACTTTCCGGAACATGATATTCACGGAATCTCTGCTTGAACTCCTCCCAGGTAAACTCCCTTCCTGGTTGTTGCATGACTAACTGATTTTCCCACCATGATGTTGCAGGTTCAGTCAGCAGATGAGTTGCATACCTCAATTTTTCCTCATCATTGCAACCCATAGTTTTCAGCTTTCTTTCTGTATCTGCTAGCCAGTCTTCTGCATCCATTGGTTCAGGAGCTGATGCAAAAGGTAACGATCTTGCATTCTGGAAATCACATAAACTCACTCCTCCACCTTCAGGTGCCCTCTGATTTGCTCGCCCCAGTAGCTCTTCCATGAACTAGTTCTGGGTCTCTTGCATCATTTGCATGCATTGCATAAAGTTCTGCTCCATTAACGGCCTCATTGGTGGTGGTGGTGGTAATGCTTCTTGGTTTGCTGTATCTGCATCGGCCTTTTCCTTGGCCTCTCGCTCCATCCGCTGCTGCTCAGTTTCCATTTCTTCACCCATATCCATGACCCTCTAGTCCTGAAACATAAAGCGAGTACTCATAATTACATCATGCACATGTGTTCTGAGCTCGACTTTACGCACAGAACTAGTCACACAATGAAGATCCAAAGAAAATCCAAATATGCATTTCACATATTTTACATAATGATACAAAGTTATTACAACATATACCTTATAGGTATCATTACAAGACTACCTTATTACTTGGGTACAAGACACAGTACTTGATACTATTGACTACTTGTCTCCTCCTAATGGTAACTACGTTCATCGTACATGCCTGATGTCCAACCATGATGACGTGTTGTTTGTCGCACAATTTGTGGAACATATGGCCTTCCAGAAGGAACATACTCTGTATCTGAAGTGTCAGGACTTGAGTCATTACTCAACCTGAGCGCATTGACTCCCTCCAGCTCAGCCGAAAAGTCTTCAGAAACATATTCAACATTATCTCCAGCTTGTATCTCCTAAGCTTCATTTCTTGAGTTGTCAACAGGATACACAGATCCTGCTGCTCTCCAGGTGCTCTCGTGGGCAAGATAGTTAAACACTGGATAATGTATATTCCCTGGGTTTTGAGAAGATGTTGATGATTCAAACACTCTCTCCTCAGGATCTTCTTCTTCATCCTAGTTATCTATTGACATAGTATTTCTATTACTATTATTAGGGTTCATCCATGCACCCATCCCACTAGATTGTCCAACATTCCTGTCGGAACCATCTGTGGACATTTGGTGTTCATGAGATCCATTATATGATCCCATTCTCCAACCATCTGAATTCTTAATAGGAAGTTCTGAGTCAGAACCATCCTCTAAGCCCTGTGGTACTACATACCACCTATCCATAGTAGGATCATGTGTAGGTTCAGGTCTTGGTGAATAAGGATATGGTATAAAAGATTCCGGATCTATAGATATATCCTTAAAGATAGGTTTTGCACTACTACTTGCTTCTTTCTCTAACTGGAATGCTAACTGCTTCCTCCTTTCCGGATCAGTTAGATCCTCTAACATGTCATTTTTATCTTCAACAATCACTTGATGGATCTTGTAAAAAGACGCAACGAGTGTCCGATATCTATCCATAAACTTGGAAGCTAACTTAGGATACTTCTTAACCAAATTAAGATGATCCGGTATAGGCTCTGAGTCTATAGAATCATGAGGTATCACAGAGAATGTGCTACCTTCTAATTCCTTGGTTTTCTGCTCCCGGATATTAGCTATCGCCTCCACAACAGCAACATGATAGGATGCTAAATGACTCCTACATTCTCCTATAGGTAGATCGTGATATAATCCAAGCTTCTCTGGAAGTTGGATACTCACACGATACTTGGATAATATTCGACCATCGAGGTAAGTGATAGTGTTCACTGGAATTCTAGTTGGACAACTAAAGAGCTTCAAAAGTTGACGAAGTTGGTCTGTAAATGATCCTTGATAATCATCAAGAGTCTCCTCTTTCCTTACCAAAGTCTGTTTTGGAAACTTTGGTGCCATATCTCTGTATATCAGGAAAATAATTTTTGATTAGTATCCAATGATATATTGCATCATAACAAAGAATTATCGCACTAAAATATATAACAAAATATTCTCATTTGAATACCCATTATATTACTTTTAGAGAATTCTTTATCATTGCTAATTCTCCTACAGTAATACCCTTTACTAGATTTCCAACCTAAGGTCAAAGCAATTTGCTCTGATACCAACTGCGGTGACCCAGCATACCACTCCATGTGTAGTACACTATAGTCGTTCACATGACATCCACAGAACACCGTTCCGTAAATATCACATCCCTCAGAGTGGTACAACAGAAACATTGCGGGTCCATATTACAAATGTACACACATTATTATTATTACAATACCGGAAGTTCAAGACTTCCAAAATATCCAACTTACAAACCAAAATATAAAATGCTCAGCGGAAATTTAAAAGTAGCAACTCCGACTAGGAGTTGAGCTCAACAGCTTATTCTATATAGTTCATGCTGCTCGGCTCCGTTAGTTACTACTAACTAGATATTTAATTGGACTCGTTCTCATCGACACCGTAGCGGATCTCGTAATCCACTCCTTCAACTCCTCCGGACAGATCAGGTTCCTCGTAGAACACATCTTCTTGGCATTCGGCTGCATACATTGGCACGTCTTCGGGATCCTCAAAGTCTAAGCAAGGGATCAAAGGAAAGAATGAGTAACAGTGTTACCCAACAAGTTCATTATATGCAAGGTGGGAAGTTTGATGCTCTAACTACCACCTCGGATTATAAATCCTTGGCACTATGCAGTTTTTGTAAATCTTTCTTCAAAGATTGATTTTATTCTGAAAAAAACTATGACAATCAGCCTTCATAGGTTGACCAGAACTTTCATGGAGTTCCTTTCCTGCCGCGTTCGTAGCTCCTTCCCGGAACAGGGAGTAACAAGTTACAGTTCTTACACTCTGCAGAGGTGCGTTACTTTACCCATGAGAGATCAACTCCTTGTTGCACAACCGGGCGTACTTTCCCGTCCACAATTCCATGATGTGGGGCCCAATAGTTGGTCCAAGCCAATCACTGCCCCCTTTGGGATCCCTCATGCCTCCTTGGTGTACACCATGCCCACATAATGAATTACGGCAATGGTTTGTACAAACCGTTAGATGCCAGAACTATCGTGGGACGATGAGGGTTCCCACCCATATGCTGCATATCCTCTACGAATTACCAATTAATATGCACGCTACGAGGATAACAGCCACGACCTGCACATCCGGCTTCATGCGAGAGGAAGAAGATACAGCTGACTTCTCTGTCCCATTCTAAATCTCATGGCTAACGCGTAATATACGACGCTAGAATCACTGATGTCAGGGGTTATTAAGTTCCTACTTGATCATCATTGTTGCAAATAGAACCCTAAGTTCTATTGCTCCATTATATCACCACTTAGGATGATATCTATGATTTCTTTATTTATGAAAATAATATTTTCTTTCTTTTATAACATATATGATAACACACAATTTGCAAATACTTTGATAAATACTCTTCAAAAGACATGAGCAAGTGATGAACTTGCCTTGTGATGGCAAGGTAGTGAAGTCTGATGCTTGCACTAGACCTTGAGATTCTAGTTCTACAAAAACATCTTTATTGCCCGGTAAGGACAATATTTAAAGAAGCAAAATGATTATGCAAGTATAATGCATTATTTAATTTATATGCATTTTCACTATATAAGGTGCCTTTTAATCAAGCATTTATAAATATTATTTTTTTATATTTATTGCATATATTGAATTATTTAATTTTATTTTCCTTTTTATTTGACTTTTATTGATTTAATAATTCTTTTAGGAATTATTAATTATACATTAAATTTATTATTAAATATTTATTTAGTATCTTTCAAAAATACTACAATATTAATAAATAATAAAAATGATTTTTATTTATTTTTATCATCTTTTAATAATTTTGTAAAATTCCATAAGGAATATAAAAATTACAAAATTCTTATAAAAATTTAAATGTCCAAAATTTTATATCTTATTTTATTTGGATAGAGTGGATTATTGTGAATCCAAAAATATTTTATTTATAATTTCTGGACTTTTTATTTATTTTCTAGAATTGTATTGAGGTTAGGGGCATTTTGGTCTTTTTTAATTGATTAAAACAGTTTTTTAAACAACTTGGGCTGGCCTTTTGGGCTTATTGGGCCAGTGTGGCCCAATAGGGCAAGGTCAAAATACCACCCCGAGGGGTTTTGGCACACCCAGCCCATTCTCTCTGCCTCCTCCTCGTTCTCACCCTTCCTCTTCCCCGACCCCGCGGGCTCTGGCGCCGCCGCTGGTGATGGCCGCCGTTGACACTTCCCCTAGCCGCTGCTGTGGTGCAGGGCGAGGTTTGCGACTATGCTTGTTTGTCTAGTCCAACTCGATTTTCCTCCGGGGCTTCCCCGTGGTCAGATTCACCCTGTTCCCGAACCCTAGGGTTAGGGAAAGGTGCTGTCGCCACCGTCGCGGTCCCGCCTGTGGTGTAGTGCTGGGCTCGTGTGCTGCTATGGCCGCCGCCTGGCTGGTGCAGGTTGCAGCACCCTCTGGGTTCTCCCTGTGCCGCCGCAGTTTCTTCGGCCAATCTGCTTCCTCTTCGATTCGTCAGCGAGGACCTCGGGTAAGTTGCTTTTGTGGTTCTTGTTCATGCTACTACCATGAATCTATCTGTGTGTGTCTAGTGGATTCTCGTGCCTAGTGATTATGTTCTTTAGGGTTCATCTCCTAATTAGGGTTCTAGATCTGAGTAGGGTTCATAACCCCCTGTTGATCATATCCATGATGCTTTAGATCTAATGGTTATCATACTTGAGCATGAAGAATGATTGTTTGCTATGGATCATGATTTGTAGTGGCTTTGATGATGCCAGTGGCTTGTCAGATTTATTCCAGTGGTAATCCACTATGATCCCATGCTAGTGTTTCTATGGAATCCCTGATTGGATTATGTTGTTGATCTGAGACTTACTCTACTGTCAGAATGCTTATATTGACAGTAGTTTCTCTCAGTAGTTGCTTATTGCAATTATAATGGTAGGCTTGTATGAGACTATACACATTGAATATGATCATTACATGTAATGATTTTTCTGTGGATATATAGATGAATTTGATGTTGATTCCTGGCACTTGGCTTCAGGAAAATGATATTTATTGGTTTGTCCCTTTTATCTATGGGAACTAAGCAAAGATTGGTTTTAGCTCCTGTAAAACTTGTCCTTGTGATACCACTAGGATCTGGCACACAAGTAATTGGGTTTTATCTCTAGGCTTTGCCTTGACAATACATGTGATTAATACTGGCAAGATAAAATGAAAGCTTTTCTTGATTCTCCTGCCTATGATGTTGGTCTGAGGCTCTAGGATTTAATTCCTAGCTAGTTGAGAAACAGTTTGTTTGAAACTTGTAGGATTAAAGGTGCTACTCTCTCTGGGAGATGTGCCCTGATCTGATAAGATCAAATTAAGAATGATCTAAGTTGCAAAAATTAACACTAGACTCTGTGATGCTGGTCTGAGAGTTTAGTGCTTGTGGCTGAGTTTGATTTCTTATCTTTATACTTGAAATCTCTAGGATAGATTCACCTCTCTTGGGTGATTATTGAGATATCATTTCATAAAGCAACACATGCTTTTGTTTATATAATATGATGAAATCATGTGATGGTTTTATGAGGCTCACCACAAAATCTGATGATGGTGTAGTAGATTGATGATGATGATCTTGATCTTGATCTGCTGGATTCCTGTGCTTGCTCTTGAGCTAGATTGCTCCTCCTAGCTCCTGAGCTTGGCCTTCCTATCCACCTGATTCTTTCCCCTCCTTATGTCACCATCCTAGTGATGTTTGGGTTGATCTGGGTGGTTTGGTTTGGCTGCTGTTCTTGGTTTGGCTGCTGTCTACACTGGCTATGCTTGTGTGCTGTGTAGTGGAGAGATGCACTGATGTGCTCCTCCACGGCTGTGCTATGGTTTTGTGATATTGGGTTGCTGTGTGAGCTTGACAACACACCATTTGCATGCTGGTGTGTGTCCAGCTTGTGTGCCTGATATGCACTTGTGGATAGGTTCAGAAATTTTTAACTTACTGCTACCAGATTACTTTCACCTGGCTGGTGAATTGGCCCCTCTTGGCTGTCATTTGACTCCTGGCTTTGAATTTATGAAAGATGAAATCTTTCATATTGGTGAAACTTGCCCCTCTATAACATTTCTCAATGATGAATTTGTCAAGTGCATTTCACTGACATATCTGAGAGAAATATTACTAACACTAATCTTATTTTGTTTCTATTTAGTCTTTGTTTTGCAGGTACAAAGATAAAGATGAAACTTTAGTGTAGATTTAGATATAGAATAGTTAGTAGATATTCAAATGTAATTTTCTTATTCTTTTGTAATTTTTCATTTATTATTCTTGTAATCTTTATTTTATTTAATTGTAATAAAGATTATATTATTATTAATAAAGAATATTCTTATTCTTTATTCTTTTGTAAATTGTGAAGTTTGGAATGACTTTAGTAGGTAACATTCTTTGTAACTTGTTTATGTATTAATAATATGAAATGAATTTCATATTCAATATTGTTTTTGGATAAGATTTAAGTTATAATACTTATCTCTTAATTAATTTAAGATTCAAATCTTATATCTAAATCATTTAAATTATAATTCAAACACTCAAGTTTAAAATTCAAATTCATTTTAAACACATAACTCCTTAAGATCATCTCAAAATTTATAACAATCACCCTTTAAGACTAAACCTAATCTCAAAGTATGAAAGAAACATTGATCACTTAGGTTGTTTTATTTGGCGAAAACTTTACCCACATTTTCACAAATGAATGCATGCAACAATTCATATTCCTAAATCTACCCTTTGTTAGGTCCTAAATGCTGGGATGATACAGACTTCCCCCCTTAAATTAAACTTCGTCCCGAAGTTTGTGGAGATGTACCTGAATAGTTCTGGATAAGCTTTTCTTAAATCCTCTTCCTTCTCCCATGTGGCTTCCCTCTCAGGGTGATGTTCCCACTGTACCTTGCAATATTTGATTGCTCTGTTCCTCAATCTTTTCCAGTTTTCTTCGAAAATCTTACAGGGCTTTTCAATATAAGTCAGGTCTGCTTGTAGTTCTATCTCTTGATGTGTTATTGCATCATCGGGAACTTTGAAACATTTGCGGAGTTGTGACACATGGAAAACATTATTTACTTGAGCCAATCTTGAGGGTAACTCTAAAGCATAAGCTATAGTTCTATTTTGACTCAGTATCTTGAATGGTCCGATATATCTTGGACTCAATTTCCCTTTAACTATGAATCTCTTTACTCCTTTCATTGGACTTACTTTCAAATAGACCATATCTCCCACTTCTGGATGCCATGATCTTCGACTTTGATCCGCATAACTTTTCTGCCTGCTCTAGGCTATTTTTAGTCTATCCCTGATCTTATCAATGATGTATTGTCTCTCCTTGATATAATCTGGTGCAAATTCTTTTCTGCTTCCAGGTTCATACCAACATATAGGTGATCTACACTTCCTTCCATACATAATCTCACATGGAGCTGCCTTCAGACTACTTTGATAGCTATTATTATAAGAAATTCTGCCAATGGTAGGTGATCTTCCCATGTTCCTCCAAAATCTAGTGCACAAGCTCTCAACATGTCTTCTAGTATTTGATTTGTTCTTTCAGTTTGTCCTCCTGTCTCAGGATGATATGCCGTGCTGAAATCTAACTTTGAACCAAGTGCTTCATGCAATTGCTTCCAAAATGCTTAAGTAAACACTGATCCCCTATCAGTTATGATCTTTTTGGGTACTCCATGCTTACTTACTATCTCTTTGACATATACTTCAACTAACTTCTTAGCATTATCCTTTTGATTCACCAGAATAAAATGTGCACTCTTAGTGAGTCTGTCCACAATTACCCATATCATATCCTTCCTTTTTGGTGTCAGAGGTAATCCTGTAATGAAGTCCATACCTATTTCCTCCCATTTCCATTCAGGAATTTCTAAGGGTTGTAATGGTCCTGCTGGACTTTGATGTTCAACTTTCACCCTTTGACAAGTATGGCATTCAGATACCTATTTAGCAATATCTCTTTTCATGTTATTCCACCAGAATAGTTCTTTCAAATACATATACATCTTAGTACTCCCTGGATGTATAGAATATGGTGTATCATGTGCTTCTTTGAGTATGACATTTATGATCTCAGTTACATCTGGAACACATAGACGATCTTGGAACCATAAAGACCCATAATCTCCAAGGCGAAAAACTGAATTTTGCCCTTGAGATATCCTCCGAATTTCCTCAGCAATAAAAGGATCTTCTTCTTTATGTCTAAAAATTTCTTGCTTAAGATCACTGTCCTGCTCTGCAACTACCTGCATAGTAGCTAATCCTCCAAGAACCTCTGTTCTGATGAATTGAAGTTCTAATCTTTCCAAGTCTATTTGTAACTCTTTTGGTAGCTCCCTATTGCTAGGCTGAATATCTGCACTCTTTCTGCTTAAAGCATCTGCTACAACATTTTCTTTCCTTGGGGTGTAATTGATTGTTAAATCATAATCCTTGATTAATTCCAACCATCGCTTCTGTCTCATGTTCAATTCCTTTTGAGTGAAGAAATATTTGAGACTTTTATGGTCAGTGTATAACTCACATCTGGCTCCATAAAGAAAATGCCTCCATCCTTTCAGTGCAAAAACTAATGCTACTAACTCTAAATCATGAGTTGGATAATTGACTTCATGTGGTTTCAATTGCCTTGAACCATAAGGAATCACTATCCGATCTTGCATTAACACACAACCCAGACCTTCTTTAGATGCATCACAATATACGGTGAAGTCCTTCCCTGTTTCAGGAACTGCTAAGATTGGAGCTGTGGTTAATCTAGTCTTCAACTCTTGGAAGCTTGCTTCACATTTCTCATCCCACTTGAATGGTGTATTTTTACTTAATAATTTGGTCATTGGTCCGGCTATTTTGGAGAAACCTTCAATGAATCTCCGATAATAACCAGCCATTCCTAAGAAACCTCGAATTTGCTTCACATTAGTCGGTGCAGTCCACTGTAGTACCGACTGAACTTTAGATGGATTCACATCAATTCCATCCTTACTGATCACATGACCGAGGAATTCTACCTCATCTATCCAGAACTCACACTTACTGAACTTAGCATAAAGCTTATGTTCTCTTAAGGTTTGCAATGCTATTCTCAAATGGTCAGCATGCTCTTCCTTATCCTTGGAATATATCAGAATATCATCAATAAAGACGATGACAAACTTGTCCAAATATGGCATGAAAATCTTGTTCATCAGATTCATGAATATTGCCGGTGCATTGGTCAAACCAAATGGTACTACCAGATACTCATGGTGTCCATATCTTGAGACAAATGCTGTTTTTGGAACATCTTTCGGCTTGATTTTTATTTGATGGTATCCAGATCTTAAATCGATCTTTGAAAATACTCCAGCTCCTTTCACTTGGTCAAACAAATCTTGAATTCATTAACTATAGGAATCTCTTCTAATTTAACTTCTTTCATTGAATTCAACTGCAGATCCACCATGATATGACTGTATTTATCTGCTTGGTAAACTATCCTTGCTCCACTCGAATTTTTGATTGAGATAGTTTTCTCCTCACAATTTATCTGAGCTCCGTGTTCCATCATCCAATCCATCCCCAGCACTACTGCAATTCCCTTCAAAGGGATCACATAAAGGTCTGTGAAATATGTACAACCACAGATCGAGATAACCTAATCTTGTTTTATGTGGCGTACAATCACATTCCCTCCTGCCGTAACTACGGGCATAGGACTTTCTAACGTTGCCCTTCTAATCCCGAACTTATCACAAAATTCTACAGAAATGAATGAAGTAGTTGCACCAGTATCAAATAGAACTTTGCCGGGATTGGTAAGGATATTGAGCGTACCTATCACTGCATGCTCCGAATTATCCACCTCCTCGAGGGTTGCACAGTTCAGTTTTCCGGTAGGTGGTTTGTCTTGCCATTGTTGTTCTTGCCATTATTTCCTCCTTTATTGGGCTGTCCATTACCTCCACTAGCTTGTCCTCCTCCCTTGGTAGGCCATCCTCCCGGTGGTTTACTTGGACAATCTGGCTTGATATGCCCCTTCTGGCCACAACCGTAATAGATCACTACAGGATTTTTGCACTCCCTCTGGAAATGCCCTGGAATTCCACAATTGTTACAGATAACATTCCTTCTCGGATTAGATTGATTTCCACCACTGCCCTTGTTATTGTTATTGTTATTGTTGTTGTTGTTGTTTTTGCCATAATTCCTATTCCGAGGTTTGAACTCCAGGTTAGGTTTAGGTTTGCTTGCATGAATTCTTTTGGTTTCCTTCTTGGGTCTCTTCCTCCGATCCTCTTGGACATTCTTGTAGTCATATTCAAAACTAATGGCTGCATCCAACAACTGCTGATAAGTTTGCTTATTGGCTAACCTTAGCTGCATCCTCACAAACGGATTTAATCCACGCAAGAAACGTTTCTTCCTCTTCTCTTCAGTGTTAACATCCTCCTCAGCATACGAGACAGTTGGCTAAACCCCCGGATGTACTTCATGACACTAATATATCCTTGCTGAAGCTCCTCAAATTGTCTTTGCTTCAACTCCATGACACTTTCTGGAACAAGATATTCACGGAATCTCTGCTTGAACTCCTCCCAGGTAAACTCCCTTCCTGGTTGTTGCATGACTAACTGATTTTCCCACCATGATGTTGCAGGTTCAGTCAGCAGATGAGTTGCATACCTCAATTTTTCCTCATCATTGCAACCCATAGTTTTCAGCTTCCTTTCTGTATCTGCTAGCCAGTCTTCTACATCCATTGGTTCAGGAGCTGATGCAAAAGGTAATGATCTTGCATTCTGGAAATCAGATAAACTCACTCCTCCACCTTCAGGTGCCCTCTGATTTGCTCGCCCCAGTAGCTCTTCCATGAACTAGTTCTGGGTCTCTTGCATCATTTGCATGCATTGCATAAAGTTCTGCTCCATTAACGGCCTCATTGGTGGTGGTGGTGGTAATGCTTCTTGGTTTGCTGTATCTGCATCGGCCTTTTCCTTGGCCTCTCGCTCCATCCGCTGCTGCTCAGTTTCCATTTCTTCACCCATATCCATGACCCTCTAGTCCTGAAACATAAAGCGAGTACTCATAATTACATCATGCACATGTGTTCTGAGCTCGACTTTACGCACAGAACTAGTCACACAATGAAGATCCAAAGAAAATCCAAATATGCATTTCACATATTTTACATAATGATACAGAGTTATTACAACATATACCTTATAGGTATCATTACAAGACTACCTTATTACTTGGGTACAAGACACAGTACTTGATACTATTGACTACTTGTCTCCTCCTAATAGTAACTACGTTCATCGTACATGCCTGATGTCCAACCATGATGACGTGTTGTTTGTCGCACAATTTGTGGAACATATGGCCTTCCAGAAGGAACATACTCTGTATCTGAAGTGTCAGGACTTGAGTCATTACTCAACCTGAGCGCATTGACTCCCTCCAACTCAGCCGAAAAGTCTTCAGAAACATATTCAACATTATCTCCAGCTTGTATCTCCTAAGCTTCATTTCTTGAGTTGTCAACAGGATACACAGATCCTGCTGCTCTCCAGGTGCTCTCGTGGGCAAGATAGTTAAACACTGGATAATGTATATTCCCTGGGTTTTGAGAAGATGTTGATGATTCAAACACTCTCTCCTCAGGATCTTCTTCTTCATCCTGGTTATCTATTGACATAGTATTTCTATTACTATTATTAGGGTTCATCCATGCACCCATCCCACTAGATTGTCCAACATTCCTGTCGGAACCATCTGTGGACATTTGGTGTTCATGAGATCCATTATATGATCCCATTCTCCAACCATCTGAATTCTTAATAGGAAGTTCTGAGTCAGAACCATCCTCTAAGCCCTGTGGTACTACATACCACCTATCCATAGTAGGATCATGTGTAGGTTCAGGTCTTGGTGAATAAGGATATGGTATAAAAGATTCCGGATCTATAGATATATCCTTAAAGATAGGTTTTGCACTACTACTTGCTTCTTTCTCTAACTGGAATGCTAACTGCTTCCTCCTTTCCGGATCAGTTAGATCCTCTAACATGTCATTTTTATCTTCAACAATCACTTGATGGATCTTGTAAAAAGACGCAACGAGTGTCCGATATCTATCCATAAACTTGGAAGCTAACTTAGGATACTTCTTAACCAAATTAAGATGATCCGGTATAGGCTCTGAGTCTATAGAATCATGAGGTATCACAGAGAATGTGCTACCTTCTAATTCCTTGGTTTTCTGCTCCCAGATATTAGCTATTGCCTCCACAACAGCAACATGATAGGATGCTAAATGACTCCTACATTCTCCTATAGGTAGATCGTGATATAATCCAAGCTTCTCTGGAAGTTGGATACTCACACGATACTTGGATAATATTCGACCATCGAGGTAAGTGATAGTGTTCACTGGAATTCTAGTTGGACAACTAAAGAGCTTCAAAAGTTGACGAAGTTGGTCTGTAAATGATCCTTGATAATCATCAAGAGTCTCCTCTTTCCTTACCAAAGTCTGTTTTGGAAACTTTGGTGCCATATCTCTGTATATCAGGAAAATAATTTTTGATTAGTATCCAATGATATATTGCATCATAACAAAGAATTATCGCACTAAAATATATAACAAAACATTCTCATTTGAATACCCATTATATTACTTTTAGAGAATTCTTTATCGTTGCTAATTCTCCTACAGGTAATACCCTTTACTAGATTTCCAACCTAAGGTCAAAGCAATTTGCTCTGATACCAACTGCGGTGACCCAGCATACCACTCCATGTGTAGTACACTATAGTCGTTCACATGACATCCACAGAACACCGTTCCGTAAATATCACATCCCTCAGAGTGGTACAACAGAAACATTGCGGGTCCATATTACAAATGTACACACATTATTATTATTACAATACCGGAAGTTCAAGACTTCCAAAATATCCAACTTACAAACCAAAATATAAAATGCTCAGCGGAAATTTAAAAGTAGCAACTCCGACTAGGAGTTGAGCTCAACAGCTTATTCTATATAGTTCATGCTGCTCGGCTCCGTTAGTTACTACTAACTAGATATTTAATTGGACTCGTTCTCATCGACACCGTAGCGGATCTCGTAATCCACTCCTTCAACTCCTCCGGACAGATCAGGTTCCTCGTAGAACACATCTTCTTGGCATTCGGCTGCATACATTGGCACGTCTTCGGGATCCTCAAAGTCTAAGCAAGGGATCAAAGGAAAGAATGAGTAACAGTGTTACCCAACAAGTTCATTATATGCAAGGTGGGAAGTTTGATGCTCTAACTACCACCTCGGATTATAAATCCTTGGCACTATGCAGTTTTTGTAAATCTTTCTTCAAAGATTGATTTTATTCTGAAAAAAACTATGACAATCAGCCTTCACAGGTTGACCAGAACTTTCATGGAGTTCCTTTCCTGCCGCGTTCGTAGCTCCTTCCCGGAACAGGGAGTAACAAGTTACAGTTCTTACACTCTGCAGAGGTGTGTTACTTTACCCATGAGAGATCAACTCCTTGTTGCACAACCAGGCGTACTTTCCCGTCCACAATTCCATGATGTGGGGCCCAATAGTTGGTCCAAGCCAATCACTGCCCCCTTCGGGATCCCGCATGCCTCCTTGGTGTACACCATGCCCACATAATGAATTACGGCAATGGTTTGTACAAACCGTTAGATGCCAGAACTATCGTGGGACGATGAGGGTTCCCACCCATATGCTGCATATCCTCTACGAATTACCAATTAATATGCACGCTACGAGGATAACAGCCACGACCTGCACATCCGGCTTCATGCGAGAGGAAGAAGATACAGCTGACTTCTCTGTCCCATTCTAAATCTCATGGCTAACGCGTAATATACGACGCTAGAATCACTGATGTCAGGGGTTATTAAGTTCCTACTTGATCATCATTGTTGCAAATAGAACCCTAAGTTCTATTACTCCATTATATCACCACTTAGGATGATATCTATGATTTCTTTATTTATGAAAATAATATTTTCTTTCTTTTATAGCATATATGATAACACACAATTTGCAAATACTTTGATAAATACTCTTCAAAGGACATGAGCAAGTGATGAACTTGCCTTGTGATGGCAAGGTAGTGAAGTCTGATGCTTGCACTAGACCTTGAGATTCTAGTTCTACAAAAACATCTTTATTGCCCGGTAAGGACAATATTTAAAGAAGCAAAATGATTATGCAAGTATAATGCATTATTTAATTTTATATGCATTTTCACTATATAAGGTGCCTTTTAATCAAGCATTTATAAATATTATTTTTTTATATTTATTGCATATATTGAATTATTTAATTTTATTTTCCTTTTTATTTGACTTTTATTGATTTAATAATTCTTTTAGGAATTATTAATTATACATTAAATTTATTATTAAATATTTATTTAGTATCTTTCAAAAATACTACAATATTAATAAATAATAAAAGTGATTTTTATTTATTTTTATCATCTTTTAATAATTTTGTAAAATTCCATAAGGAATATAAAAATTACAAAATTCTTATAAAAATTTAAATGTCCAAAACTTTATATCTTATTTTATTTGGATAGAGTGGATTATTGTGAATCCAAAAATATTTTATTTATAATTTCTGGACTTTTTATTTATTTTCTAGAATTGTATTGAGGTTAGGGGCATTTTGGTCTTTTTTAATTGATTAAAACAGTTTTTTAAACAACTTGGGCTGGCCTTTTGGGCTTATTGGGCCAGTGTGGCCCAATAGGGCAAGGTCAAAATACCACCCCGAGGCGTTTTGGCACACCCAGCCCATTCTCTCTGCCTCCTCCTCGTTCTCACCCTTCCTCTTCCCCGACCCCGCGGGCTCTGGCGCCGCCGCTGGCGATGGCCGCCGTTGACACTTCCCCTAGCCGCTGCTGTGGTGCAGGGCGAGGTTTGCGACTATGCTTGTTTGTCTAGTCCAACTCAATTTTCCTCCGGGGCTTCCCCGTGGTCAGATTCACCCCGTTCCCGAACCCTAGGGTTAGGGAAAGGTGTTGTCGCCACCGTCGCGGTCCCGCCTGTGGTGTAGTGCTGGGCTCGTGTGCTGCTATGGCCGCCGCCTGGCTGGTGCAGGTTGCAGCACCCTCTGGGTTCTCCCTGTGCCGCCGCAGTTTCGTCGGCCAATCTGCTTCCTCTTCGATTCGTCAGCGAGGACCTCGGGTAAGTTGCTTTTGTGGTTCTTGTTCATGCTACTACCATGAATCTATCTGTGTGTGTCTAGTGGATTCTCGTGCCTAGTGATTATGTTCTTTAGGGTTCATCTCCTAATTAGGGTTCTAGATCTGAGTAGGGTTCATAACCCCCTGTTGATCATATCCATGATGCTTTAGATCTAATGTTGATCATACTTGAGCATGAAGAATGATTGTTTGCTATGGATCATGATTTGTAGTGGCTTTGATGATGCCAGTGGCTTGTCAGATTTATTCCAGTGGTAATCCACTATGATCCCATGCTAGTGTTTCTATGGAATCCCTGATTGGATTATGTTGTTGATCTGAGACTTACTCTACTGTCAGAATGCTTATATTGACAGTAGTTTCTCTCAGTAGTTGCTTATTGCAATTATAATGGTAGGCTTGTATGAGACTATACACATTGAATATGATCATTACATGTAATGATTTTTCTGTGGATATATAGATGAATTTGATGTTGATTCCTGGCACTTGGCTTCAGGAAAATGATATTTATTGGTTTGGCCCTTTTATCTATGGGAACTAAGCAAAGATTGGTTTTAGCTCCTGTAAAACTTGTCCTTGTGATACCACTAGGATCTGGCACACAAGTAATTGGGTTTTATCTCTAGGCTTTGCCTTGATAATACTTGTGATTAATACTGGCAAGATAAAATGAAAGCTTTTCTTGATTCTCCTGCCTATGATGTTGGTCTGAGGCTCTAGGATTTAATTCCTAGCTAGTTGAGAAAACAGTTTGTTTGAAACTTGTAGGATTAAAGGTGCTACTCTCTCTGGGAGATGTGCCCTGATCTGATAAGATCAAATTAAGAATGATCTAAGTTGCAAAAATTAACACTAGACTCTGTGATGCTGGTCTGAGAGTTTAGTGCTTGTGGCTGAGTTTGATTTCTTATATTTATACTTGAAATCTCTAGGATAGATTCACCTCTCTTGGGTGATTATTGAGATATCATTTCATAAAGCAACACATGCTTTTGTTTATATAATATGATGAAATCATGTGATGGTTTTATGAGGCTCACCACAAAATCTGATGATGGTGTAGTAGATTGATGATGATGATCTTGATCTTGATCTGCTGGATTCCTGTGCTTGCTCTTGAGCTAGATTGCTCCTCCTAGCTCCTGAGCTTGGCCTTCCTATCCACCTGATTCTTTCCCCTCCTTATGTCACCATCCTAGTGATGTTTGGGTTGATCTGGGTGGTTTGGTTTGGCTGCTGTTCTTGGTTTGGCTGCTGTCTACACTGGCTATGCTTGTGTGCTGTGTAGTGGAGAGATGCATTGATGTGCTCCTCCACGGCTGTGCTATGGTTTTGTGATATTGGGTTGCTGTGTGAGCTTGACAACACACCATTTGCATGCTGGTGTGTGTCCAGCTTGTGTGCCTGCTATGCACTTGTGGATAGGTTCAGAAATTTTTAACTTACTGCTACCAGATTACTTTCACCTGGCTGGTGAATTGGCCCCTCTTGGCTGTCATTTGACTCCTGGCTTTGAATTTATGAAAGATGAAATCTTTCATATTGGTGAAACTTGCCCCTCTATAACATTTCTCAATGATGAATTTGTCAAGTGCATTTCACTGACATATCTGAGAGAAATATTACTAACACTAATCTTATTTTGTTTCTATTTAGTCTTTGTTTTGCAGGTACAAAGATAAAGATGAAACTTTAGTGTAGATTTAGATATAGAATAGTTAGTAGATATTCAAATGTAATTTTCTTATTCTTTTGTAATTTTTCATTTATTATTCTTGTAATCTTTATTTTATTTAATTGTAATAAAGATTATATTATTATTAATAAAGAATATTCTTATTCTTTATTCTTTTGTAAATTGTGAAGTTTGGAATGACTTCAGTAGGTTACATTCTTTGTAACTTGTTTATGTATTAATAATATGAAATGAATTTCATATTCAATATTGTTTTTGGATAAGATTTAAGTTATAATACTTATCTCTTAATTAATTTAAGATTCAAATCTTATATCTAAATCATTTAAATTATAATTCAAACACTCAAGTTTAAAATTCAAATTCATTTTAAACACATAACTCCTTAAGATCATCTCAAAGTTTATAACAATCACCCTTTAAGACTAAACCTAATCTCAAAGTATGAAAGAAACATTGATCACTTAGGTTGTTTTATTTGGCGAAAATTTTACCCACATTTTCACAAATGAATGCATGCAACAATTCATATTCCTAAATCTACCCTTCGTTAAGTCCTAAATGCTGGGATGTTACATGTCCCCCAGTCGTCCCCGCGCTCTCCGGGGGTGGTCTGCTACGCCCTCGCCCCCGACACCTCGGACCTCGCTGCGGGGGGCTCGTCCATGGTTCCCCCTCTCCACTCCCGCCCCAGCATCCAGAGGGCGTCGTGCCCGAGGTCCCCGCCAGCCTTCCCCTCCCCCTTCGCGCCACAGTGAGCGTATTGCGGGGGCTCGGACGGGTGGGCTAGGGCCGGAGCCGACGATCGCGGAGCGGGCGACTCTGCGGGTGACAGCTCGTGATGAGTTCCCAGGTACTCCTCGTCCCCTCCCCCTTCCTCGGCTTGTTCCTTCTTGCCCTCGGGTTCTAGGTTCTCGGTGCTAGAAGAGGTGCCTTTGGATCACCTTGACGTGGTGGCGGCCGATTGTGGCATTGTGTTTTGTAACATCCCAGCATTAGAGCTTAGAAATAAGCTGAACACAGGTGTGTGCATTGCATTCATGCATCAGAAAATCCGGAGAATTTTCGCGCAAAACTAAAGAAGCTATAGAGGGATCGAGATCTCTCTTCTTCTGATGGAAACATTAGGACAGATGCGATAGATTTTGACATGACCTCTATTGTACTTTTGTGTTTTAGGGGAAGATAATTCAAATTTGAGTATTTTATTGATAGATTTGAATACTATAAGAATTTGAAATAGAGTAGTAATTGGAAATTAAATTGTAATAAGAAACAAGAGGTGAGCTCTTATTTCTAAAAAGACACACTAATGATAAATCTCAATTAATAAAACACAAAATTGAAAGAAATGAATTATAATAATAAATAAGAATGTTATTCTTATTTATAAGTAAGATATAAATATTTATTTGGTTCCAAGAAAAATGGAACACTTTATTATATAATACAATGTTACATTGTTGCTACAATGAAAGAATCAAAGTATATTTCTATAAAACAAATAAAAATAAAAAGGAATTACATAAATGAAACAACTAAAAGACTTCTTTATTGTGAGCAGATACATATATTACAAAGTCTTACATTTATTCAAATAGAAAGGAATATGACAATATGAATAATACTTAAGGAATAGACATAGACCTTATGTCTCAAAAGTATAAACATACATGATGACAATGCTGTAAAGAATTGATTCATATTTTTAATCAAGATATAATATTACAAAGAGAAAGAAAATTTAACTTTATTATTGTACCATATTACACTGACTATTACAATATTCAAAGTAAAAGAGAAAAAACAACATTAGAAGAATAATAGATAAAATCCTAAACTAAATCTTCATGTCCTGAGGATTTCCTTCTTGATCTTGTATATCTGCAAAGCAATTTAAAGAAACACAAAACAAAAGTAAAATAATAAGGGGGTTAGAGTGAATATTGAGCTCTCAGAATGAACAGTGTAATGCACTGTAATCATTTCATCACTGAGCTAATCTTAAGAGGGGCAAGTTTCACCGAATCATTTTATCTGTCCTAAATCAGATAGGTTGCCTCAGCACAGCATCATTGTCCAGGGGCAAATTTCACCAGAGAGAAGGGTAGAATAGTAGCAGTAAATTCACAGGAATCCTTTGATCAGATCCATTTGAGTGAGGCATGCACAGAGGCAGCTCACTCATCTGCATGCACTAGTGTGCTGTCAAGCCAACACAGATGCAATCAAGGTAGAAAAGGAAGCCACCGCTACACAGGGGGGGTTTCCCTGTACACACATCTTATCTCTCTATTCTCAGAGCATCATAATATATCACCGGTCATCACCAGATTCACAACAAATCCACCACACCAATTTACACAAATCAGCCAACAGATCTACCTGGTAACCTGAGCAAGCTCAAGCAGCACAAGGAGAAGCATGGCAGGTGTGCAACAAGGAGGACAGTAGCAGATCAACACCACAAGGAGGAGAAGGAAATTGTTTCCAGAAGCTTACCAGCAATAAAAAAATGGAACCTGATCAAGATCCACCACAAGAATCACTACAAGCACATATTCCCCAACCCACTGTTCTACTTAACACCAGCAGGTTGGTTTCTTAGATCAGTATAGCATCTGTTCTTGTCTTTTTATTTCTGAGCATGGAGTTGTGTGGTAGAAAGAGCTCTCAGACTGGGTAGTAGTGCTACTCCAAAATCTTCTTAGAGCTAACAAAAGGGCAACAAAAGTATCTGTTCATGTGCAACAAAAGTAATGCCTCAGTTCATACATCATTGGCTTACTTAAGTAAATCCATCATTTGGTTATAGAAAGGATTCCTGCTGGCAACTAAAACTTGAGATAGTTAGCTACAACACCAGATCTGGCTAGTCAATGTTTATAAAACAATTGTGTATCCTCAATTGAGGTGTCACAACTTTAACACCATCAACAACCAGAAGGTAATTGTGTAACCATATTCAAGTAAAAGATACCTAGCAACAAATCCAATCCATACCATCAGTTTTTATAACTATGAAGCATTTCAACATGTACTGTCATGTGGAAAGTATCCACATAGTATCACATTTCTACTTAAAAAATGAAAATAAATTTAATTCATATCATTTTCCTAGAAGCCACAGTTAGGAATCATGTAGTTAACTACTGTCATGTTGACAGCATACATACATAACCACCCAATCTCACTTGCAAATGAATTCAAATCATTTTCCTAGCTAACGGGCTAGGAATCATTTAGTATACTGCTATTATCACTAGCAGAGGAGGACATATCCTAGCACACTCAGAGTTGGTTGTCATATATCATCCACCATCCAGCTATTAAGCATCATAGTAAGCTGCCAAGGTCACTACTGTGCACACTCCAGGGTGGAGGCACCACAGTAGTAACTCCTAAAGAAATAACAGCTAAAAATCACAATCTTCATTTCATAGGATCATCCAGAATTCAAAAGCTACCCTCTCATAAAAGTTTAGAAGAATTCAGATCATCTTCCTAGTCACATTAACTAGGAATCATTCATTAAACTAATCACATCTGCAAGCTATCCCAAATAAAGCAAGCCACTAGACTGAACCACAGCCAGTAAACAGATATCCCATAAGCTAGTAATTTTATTGAAGCTCATTAATCATGGACAAGATCAAATACCATGTATAAGGGACAATACCAGAATTCACTAATCCTAACTCAATTGAACCACATGTCCCAAGTAATTTAATCAAGCAGATGAACCCTAGAACATGGGATTAGCCCCAATTAAGGTTTATCCAAGTAGCAATAAGGAATTGAAAGGGAGACATAGAACAAGGGGGAGGCGAATCAGACTTACCCGAGGTCCTCGCTTAAACTCGAGAAGAGGAAGCAGACCAACAACGACACCAAGCATGGCGACACGGAGAGCAGCAACAGCGCTCAATCCACACCAAGCCACATTAGCATCATCACCAAAATAGAGGTGATGGCGACAGACGGTCACCCCACCACTAGATCAAGCACATAGCCACGATGGATCACGGGACAGAGAAAGGCCGAAACACCTGAACCCTAGCCGCTAGTCCAGTGCTCAACACGGCTAGGAAAGATAACGGATTTCAAATCGAATTGGACACCGTAGATGAGCAACCTAAATCACCTCGAAGGCCAGCAGGGCAACGACGGGGATGATCAGATCTCGCCGGAATCGGGGAAAAACTCAGCGGTGTCATGGCATGGCTGGAGGGGGGCGTTGAAAGGGAAAAGGAGAAGCTCGAGGAGAGTAATGGAACCAAATGGGTCGGCCTGTTCGGCTTGAACCCAACCCGGTTGGGTCTACCAGACCAACTAGGTCCATTGGACTAAATATTGGGCTAGGCTAGCCCAAAACCTTGGCCCACCAAATAAAAAACAAAAAAACTAAATATTAAAGCTACTAAAATCCTAAGTAAAATTTCATAAAATAAGGAAGAATCCTAAAAAAATGAATAAAAATCATTTTTGCGTAAAAAATAAATCTACTATTTTTATAAAATACTATCTTAACTCTTTTATAAATACAATTTGAAGTAAATATTTAAATACATTTAATCCTTTATGGAATTTTATAAATATAACATTAGTACTTAAAATTAAATAAGAAATCATTTTTAAGATCTTGAATAAATATATTACACTAGAAAAATATTAAAAATACTATCACAAAGGTTTTTGATATTTTAAGTAATAAATCCTTGTCTATTACCTATTTTGAAAATTCATATTTTACTATTGGTAAATGTTAAAAATATAAATAAAATACCAAAAATCTTAGAAAAATAAGAACTATAATTTAAAACTATAATCATGCATTATTATCTCACTTACTTAAATATTTATTGTTTATTAAGAATTTATAAAGTAGTAAATATTATAAAGATCATATCTTATTATTTATAAATCACAAAAATAAATGTAATATACCAAAATGATCAAAAAATAATACCTACATGTTTAAAATATAATATTACACTTTTGTGGTAAATAAAAATTTAAACCCTTTTATAACCTGAATATAAACCTATTTCCTGAGTTGTTAAATCTTTTAAGGATAAATAAAATTTGTTAATATTTCTAAAAATTAACCAATTGAGTCTAATAAATAGTATTAGCCTTAAATACTAATAATATGAAGTCAAAATGATTCAACACATTTGAAATGCAATTTATTGAATTATCATTCAACCATAAGAGTAGATTATTTTCTAAAAAGATTCTTGTCCAACATAAAATCTTCAAGAATAAAATGTGATAAAATAAAATATTTTCCATTACTCCAAACACAAGTTTATAAACAAATCAAAACACTATAGTGAGTCCATAAATAGTTAAGTAATATTACTTCCTTGATTAAAAATCCTAACCACACCCTTATAAAAAGGTAAATAATTCTATTCCATTATACAATTAAGAAACCACTACTCCAATAGAAGTAATGCCATTCTTAAGTAACTTTAAAGAAACCATAGAAAGTAAACAAGATACAAATATTATAAACATTACACCTGAAGCCCATCTATATTTTTAAAGTTAACTTTAGTCTCAAGGCTTATAAACATTATGTCTAATAAACCACTTATGTTTTATAGTTAACTTTGGTATATTCCAATTAAGACATAAAGCATCTCAAGTCCAAACTAATCAATCACACACCAAATGACATTGAACACATCCCATTAACAATAAAGATTGTTTAAACCTTAGAAAAGAAATCTTTTCTTCAAATGTTATTCTTTTTGCCACTTCAAACAACAACTCTTAAATAAGCAACCTTGAGTAGCATTTCACATTTGTGTGTGTCTCATTGTTTTATGATATTGTAATTACATGTTGTATCACACACACTCACAAGCCTTAATAAGAAGCACAAGTATGAAACTTATCTAAAAAGGACAACACATTCTAAAGTAACCATTTCCAGTATCCAAACCCTAGAACAACGTTAACCCCGAGATTCGAGTTTACTAAATTGCATTACATTACTTATGCATAATAGCATCTTGCTTCTTTAAACATTAGTCCTTACCGGACCAATGATGCTGATTTCAGATATTGGATCTTATATTGTCTTGAAGACCGTGAGTGCATAATCTTGCAATCACAAAAGGCAAGTTCATACTTGCTCATGTCCTTTGATTATTTTCTGTAAAGTATTTTACAAATCCAGTGTTGTCATCACCTGCATTTCGAAAAGGTCCGAAAACACTATTTTCATAATAATAATATGATTATAGGTTATTTACCATGAGGTAATAACCTGCTATGAAATGTACCGGTGGTAAAGGAACATATTATCTAGGACTTAACCACCAATGTCGCTAGTGATTCTTGCGCCGTATATTACGCGTTAACCATGAGATTTGGAATGGGACGAAGAAGTCAGCTGGATCGGCTCCCTTTCGCATGCATTGGACACTGTTCTGAGCATTTGTAAGTTGCAGATCGTGGGTCTACCCGTTTTATACGGGGAAAAGTCTACCGTGGATCTGGGCTTACAAAAGACAGATTTCTAGTGTTAATGGTTGTTGTGTGTATCCAACTAAGGTATAGCCGTTTGTAAGGTCCCTCCTTTATAAAGGAAAAGGATCCATGTGTTTACAATGCTAGTCCCTGGATCAATAGCTAGCATCCACAGTTAAGATGTAATATCAAGAAACAAAGGTCATAATACAACTTTATAACCAGGAATAAAATAATTTATTACATCTTTCATAGATCATTTGGCTATCTCATTACAATGCAGCAGAATATAACAATAGCATGGGGTCCTTAATCTTCAAAGTGCCACAGGCAAACATGTTGGTTGTAGACTTGTAATCCTATTTCAACACACTTCACTAATATCAAACAACCTGCAACATAACAAGTTACAACCACAAGGGTCAATACATTTGAATTGTATTGGCAAGTGATACTATGGTAGTATAGTGGAGTTTATCATCTATATGCATTTGGCTAAGTGGAGCTTAGGCTTGATTTTCTCAAAATAGATTTTCCTTATCATTTAAAAACACTAAGTTTTTGCTTTGACAAAATCACCCAAGGCATCTCCCAATAGAAATTGGTGATCCTTCAACCCTTGTTAAACCACAAAGTTTTAACTTAGAAATTGGGATGAGGAGATTCTTGATAGCTTCCATGTCTTGATGCTCAAATTGTCCTTTACCAGGGACATGGCTAAGTACTTAGATTTTTCACTCTTCAGAGGTGGTGCACTTTCCCCACAAGACTTGGTTTCACCAAGACAAGATCTTTCAGAACCCTTCCCTTAGACCAGAATGGACGCGTTCCACCTATCATCCCCTACCACCAACTATCCATTTGGCTAAGTTATTGCAACCTATATGATCCAGGCAGAGCCCATAATGCCAAGTGGCTGCACTTGAAGCTTCTCAACATTTGACATCTCAAATCTCTTTGTTCCTAGGTGGCAATCCACAAGTGAGATACACAAGGTAAACCATAGAAATGTGCCTTGTGAACCACTCAACACAAACCATTCCTTCCATTCCACCCAGGTGATTCATTCACTTAGTTGTTTTATTAAACAAAACACAAGTCCTTGACTTAGAAATATTCCATAGTATGAATATATATTCCACCCTTGTTTTCTACTAGCTAAGCTAAGCATGATAGTAGTAGTAATCTTAACTTAGGAAATTTCTACTAAGGATTCATCTACTAGGATTTCCCATGGCATAGTTTATACTTAGCAAAAATTCCATGCAAGTCCTACTTAGAAATATCACTAATGCATAGTGAAAATAATGGGACAAAAGTATGAAGCATCACTTGCCTTTTTGGTAGAGAGAATAAGTTCATTCCTTGATCTTGCAACAATAACACTATTCAAATTCCACTACAATTCAATCAAGCAAGCAATATTTCAATCTACCATTCAAGCAAAACATCACATAAAATGATAGAAACAAAACAATGCATGCAAGCATGCTAAAGATTGTTTTATTTGGAAAAGTGGTTTCTAATAGGTTATAATCATTCTAAAACACCTATTGGTAATTTTATAAAGGGGCAAAACCATTTGCAAAAGATTTTATCTATAAACCATTTTTAAACCAAATCAATATTTTATGTGGTTGAAAATGCCTTTAACAAAGTAATAATCTTTATAGGATTCACCAAATATGTTTTCAAATCATAAAACTTGGTGTTTGGGGTCAAAGAGTTTAAATCAAAACGTTTCCCAAAGGTTTTCCTCCAAAATCATTTTTAAACCATAATCAACATTTTTAATTGGCTAGAAAAGCTTTTATTCAAAGATTTATACTTTTGCATCACCAAATATATTTTTGAAACCATAAATTGATTTCTATGGTCAGTATGTTCAAAACAAACCATTTTCCAAAGATTTTATCACCAAAATAGTTTTAGAAAGAATTTTATATTCAAAACATGCTTACACAAGTTTCTGCAAAAACAATCAATTTAACAGAAGCAATTTACTAAACAAAGGGCAAGGTTGGACAGGGCTTGACTTGCTGAATCCATTGATATAAAATTTTCAAAATTTGGACGTGTGGTTTGAAAGTTATGGATTTTACAAAATTGAACATCTAATAGGAAAGTTTCTGTCTATTTAATCAAAAGCTGGCCACGTGGCGGGTTGCTATTCGTCTGTACCGCTTCGTGCGGATCGTGCAACGAGGGGCGTTAGATTTTAAACAGATCGTGCGGCTCTGATCAAAGGATACCCTTTCGGTTAGTCAATCTATCGTGGTGCTTGGATCTGAATCCTACGGTGCTCAGCACGCTAGCCATCGAGTGGCGGCGCTGGCGGCGGCAGGTGGCGACGCGCGCTCTGGCTATGGCGGAGCCGGTGATATAGGAAGCAACAGGGGTAGAGGAAAGGCTCACCGGGTTCGCAGCTTGCTGCTGATGCTCAAGGTGCTTGCCGCTTGTCGAGGGGCGCACGGTAGCGTCGAGGATTGCTCGCCGTAGATGCTGCTGTTGTCGGGTCACGCACAACTTCGTCGGAGGCGAGTCTCTGGAACGCAAGAGACCAAAACAACGCGTCAGTAAGATGCACACGGGTTCAAGGACCGCGGGAATACTCACCAGTGAGCAAGGGGCGCACGAGGTCGTCGTCTATGGCTCGCCGGAGTCGAGCTCATCATCGGTGGCGCTTGGACATGGACAGAGCCGAGGCTGCAGGGCACGCACGGGTGAGTGCGAGGCACTAGCGGGTGCGCCTGGTTCTGGCGAACTAGATCGTGTGAAGCAGGGACAGTGGGGAGGTTTGTGCTCGTCGGAATCGACCGGAAAGGTCATCGGAGGCAGTGGTGGCGCGAGCGAAAATTAGCGCAGCCTAGTGGCATAGAGGATCTGGCGAGTGAGGGGGCGAAGGAGCTTTGGTACGCATGATTGCGGGGCCGTTTCATGGCGTGGTTAACGCGTATTCACGCCGGCATTCAAATGGCTGCAACGGCCGGCGAGGCGTGGTCAGCAGGGCGGGTGAAGGAGACGCTGAGGTGGCGATGGGGTCCGTTGGTCAGTGAAAGGAAGAGAGAGGAGGTGGGGGCCAGTGATCAGTGACTGAGTGGGTTCTGTCTGCGGTGAGAAAACGTTTCGGGGGAGAGAGGGAGAGGTAGGCTGCTGGGCCTGGACTGGGCTTAGCTAGGCTGGGCTTTTCCTTTTCATTTTTTTTTGTTCAGATTGTTTTTCCATTTCTAATATTCTGTTTTGATTTTGTTTAATCAATTCAAGCATCCATTTGAATTCAAACCTTTGTCAAACTTTGTGTGGATTCAAACACTTATTAATTATACATTTTAAAGTCAAAATCAGAATATTTCTTTTATTCTTTTTACGGTCTTTTAATTATTTAAAATAGGCTCTAGTATTAATTCAATTAAGATTTAATAATATTTTTCAAATTCCATTTGAAATCTAAATCTTTCCAAATCTTTTCAGTAGGTTTTATTTGTTTATTAGGGTATCAAATTATTCACCATGAATTATTTGGAAAATATTTAATATGATTTATAAATCATTTGAATTGGGTATTTGTTTTAATTCCAATGAAAGTAAAGTTTTGTTTCCGTAAATTTTATTTGGAAGATTTCTTTGATCTTATTTAAGTTAATTGAACCACTTTTATTCCACTTGGGTAAATTCCAAATATTATTATCCCATGATTTAATTTATTATTTCTAATAGGGATTTTATCTTTATTCAAATAGAATAGGATTTGGTTAATGCCCTCTTAATTAATTTGAAAATTCCTTATCCATTAATTTATTTGGATTTGGATTATATTTATTCCATTTGCTTATGGGTTAGGTCAAGAGTTAATTTGGCCTTTAAATATTCCTCATTTAATATTTCTTTCTTTACCTTATAAAATCCATATCTTTTTATTTATAGATCCAAACTTGGTGATTCCAATTTGTAAAATCTTATTTAATATTTGTTTATTCTTTTAAATCTTTTTAGGATTATTTTCTCACCATTGGGCATGGATTTCTAGATATATGCTTTATTAGCTCTGGAAATTCAATTTCCTTATCTTATTAAATTCCTAAGATTTTATCTATAGCTCTAAATTAAGTGAAACCAATTTCTATTGTTTTATAATATTTCCATTTGTCATTCTTGATCATTTTGAAATGTTTGTATGACCAATTTTATATGGATCAAATCCATAGGCTTGGATATAACTTGGAAATGATTTTCTTCCATTAGGGTTTTAGGGTTTTTGTTTATTCTCCAAGTGTTTAAATTTCAAGATGCATTTTAAGAGGAATGCATTCCACTTGATTTGAATTTAGTTGGATTCAAACATTAGCCAAAGTTTGTTCAAGATGGTATTTTAAGTTTCCTTTTAGAAACAAAAGTTTCTTTTCACCCTAAATTTCAACAATTATTTATTTTGTTTATTTATTTTTCACATTACAAGATTTGGAAAATCTTGGGATGTGACACCGTTTTATACGGGGAAAAGTCTACCTTGAGTTTGGGCATACAACAATTGTGGTGTATGCGGGGTCGCAGAGAAGGACAGTGATTGGCTTGGATCTTAGTCTGGGCCTCATACCAAGGAAGTGTGAACGGGAATGCGCGCCCGGATGTGCAACAAAGCTAAGATCTCTCATGGGTAAAGTAATGCACCTCTGCAGAGTGTAAGAACTGTAACTTGTTACTCCCTGTTCCGGGAAGGAGCTGCGAACGCGGCGGGAAAGGAACCCCATGAAGGTTCTGGTAAACCCGTGAAGGCTGACGGACATAGCTTTTCATAATAAAAGAAACCTTTGAAGAAATGTTTATGAAAACTTCCATGGCCTACGACCTATGGTCTGTAGCTATAGCTATAGTGCATCAAACACTCCTTTTCTAGTGAACTTGCTGAGTACGCTCGTACTCAAAGTATCTTCTTAACCCTTGCTAGGTTCTAAAGCCAGTACAGACGACGTCTACATCAAATTATGCTCCAGGAATCATCATCAAAAGCTAAAGCTCTTCAATGAAGTCAAGAAAGTCAACATATACATCAACTCAAGTGAAGACGAAGTTGCTGATTAGATAAGAATAGAATTTCTAACCATAGAACCTACTTTTGTAGAGTATTGCAATAGCAGCAATACAAGCCAGTAGTTCAGTTACTAGTTTTATAAGTAGGGTAGCTATGAGTTATTTATTCCTGATTCTTCTTTGTAAGAAGTTTCTTTCTCTCTCTTCAACCTAGACTGTTCTCTGGATCTTGTGTAAAGAGTTGAGTTGTAACCTATAGTCATGTCTTGGACCTGCTATGTTTCTGTTGTACTACTCTGAGGGATGTAATACTAGTGAACGGTGATTCATTGGTGTTATGTCAATGACTATAGTGTACTACATCATGCAGTGGTATGCTGGGTCACCGCAGTTGGTATCAGAGCATATGCTTTGACCTTAGGATAAAAACCCTTTTAGGAAGATTTGTAGGTTGGATAGTGACTATAGGATCCATCTTATCTAAACCAAATATCCATATGACTTGTGATGAGTATCCACTTGAGGATAACCTTGTCACACCTAAGTCAGATGTTAAGTCATTCTTTCTTAGGAGTAGTTATTTATCTTTTCTCAAGTATAGTGCTCTTTAGTGTTTTCCGAGGGAGACATAAACCACCAAGATACTGTAGGAAAGTTTAAGACATCATATGGAAGTAGTCTTAATGGTGTAGCCTAACCCTAGAATTCAATTAGGATAGTGGAATCTTATGGTTAGATGATAACCAAAGGCAACATGATGAATATCATTAGGATCAATGTTGATGTAATGAGTAGTAATCATGTGGGATTCACTTGCGAATTCCACGTGATGAAGTGGAATTATGTTAAGACTGAATGATAGAGTAATGTGAAACAAAGTGATCAGGGTTAGATTAGTCCTTAAATCATAATGTACAGGTAAAACATAATAAGATCATGGTGATATTAGCTCTGAAACCATGAGGAGAGTATAAATATGATGAGTAATTAGTAAATTATCTTTAGATAGAGTAAGAAAATAACATGGTAGAACTATGATAGAATTCATAAGTGCTAGAAAATTCTAATAATCTTTGGTTTAAGCTAGATATATAATATGATTAGTCATTTGGAGAGATAATGTGAGGTTAGTTCACTAAGAAATAAAGATATATTTATAGTTAATCCTTCCAAAGGTGAGACAAAAGGGTTAGTGAAAAACAAATTGAGACCACTTTGTTTAAAATTATCCTGTTGCAATTGAGCAATTTGGGTAAATATTGAGACAAAGTATAGTTTGACTCTATGTGCTAAGTATCACAATGTAAACCTATATGAGGAGGTGTCATATACTACACAACTAAGCCGGAATTCTAGAGATATTATACTCAACTACTATATTCTGGGCTTAGAATATTGTGTGTTATATGTACCACATTTGGATTTATTGGTTTTTCTTGGATCTTCTTGATTGACTAGATCTGTACATGAAGTTGGACTTGGTGTGCAAATGCATGTTGCAACATCCAGTTACTGCTTGATGTTATAGACCTAGATAGGAATGGGAATTCGTGTAAGGGAGTGACGAGTTCCGAAGACCAAGATGAAGACCTACCTGAAGGATAAAGCCAAGTGTAAGGAGTATCAACTCAATTTGGAGGATGGATAAAGTTCAGGTTATTCTTAGCCAGATATAAGAATAAAGTCTGGTGTAGAAAATACAAGGAGCAACAGGAAGTAATAAACTTAAAGATCACCCAAAATAGGTAATGTTGCCAAGAAGTTAATGAAGTAGTTGTACCAAGTTCATGGTAGTATCATGAATAAGTACAAAGAAGAAGCTTTGGAACCAAAAGGGTATTCAAGCTCTGAAAATTCAGGGAGAATCCATAGTGGTACGTTGGAAACCGTAGGGTAATACATACACCCTAGGATGGTTCACAGCTGGTAATTATTCGCAGCTGGTATTTGATCCCTTGTGGTATTAGATCCATAGTTGGTATCTTGTCTGCGGCTGGTAATTGGTTGGCATAATTAACCAAATCATCTTAAAAGTTGCATAAAGAGCATAAAATTTGGCCTAAGATAAGTAAGACACAAAGGAGTATAAAAATTGAAAGCGACCGTCTTTTGAGACTCTTCGCAAAGTCAGACCTATCAAAGCGAAAATGTCCTAATAATAAGTAAGACAAATAATGCTGAAAGATTCACTTCGGAGATCCACAATTGTGTGGCTACACCGTACAATCTTTCATCAAACTCTAACTAGGCAGAGTATAAGATGGAGAGAGACCAATATTCTACTTATAAAGCCAATAAATACTAAATAGACAGTTTGAAGACCATTAGTAAAACCTAAGGGGGAGAGTAAACAATTTGTGGAAGTATTGTTATCTGACTTTCCAAGTAAAGATTAGAGAGGAAATACTAACCTATGCCAACATTAAGTCTTATTTTCATAAGGTTAAAAGAAAGTCATAATTATAGAAGTATTCAAGATAGTAACAAAAGATTGTCTAAAAGCCTGATAAGGTAAAAGCTTGAAGTAATAAAATGGAATAGTCTTAACAGACTAATTCTAAAAGAAACAACTCTTAAGTGATCATTAAGAGGTAATAGAGCACATCCATTTGGGCATTTGTAGAGAACAAGAAATTCCAATGGGTATGGACTAAATGTGTTCAAATCCAGTCTTGGAAGGATTTCCATCTTGAGACATACAATGACAAATCAAAGATTAGTCTTTTGGCCACAAATATTAGCTAACAGAAATTTAAAACTGTTCTAGTGAGACTTCCTAGACTTTGCATAATATAATAAGGAAGATTGATGATCAACTTAAGGAGTTCGATTAGAATATCTAATAAGAATAATAAACTAAAGAAGAGACCCCAATATAATGTCACATCCCAAGATTTTCCAAATCTTGTAATGTGAAAAATAAATGAATAAAATAAAACTTTGTTTATTTTCAGGGTGAGAAGAAACTTTTTGAATCCAATTGGAAACTTTCAAACCTATTTTGAACAATAAAATCCTAAAGGGATTTAAAAAGTTAAATAAACAATAAAGTTAAAAATATTTGGAATTATTATTTTGAATCTTTTAATAAAAAGATTTGAGTTCAAAAGAAGGAAGAAATTTAAATAAGGATTATTTTATAAGCCAAATTAAAACTTGGCCAAGCCTTTGAAATAAAATATTTCTATTTGACAAAAATAGTAAAGGGTTATTTAGATAAAATAATAAGGATTTAATATCCAAGTTTATTAAAAATAAAGGTTTTACTATTTTAATTAAAACATCAAAACTTATTCATTTATTTAAAACAAGTTTTCCAAGTATTCTTTATTTTCAAATAAAACCTACTATTTTGGTTTTTAAAATATTTAGATTTCAATGGAGATTTTAAATAAATTAAAACCCATTTGATTTAATAACTATGGTCCATTTTATTTAATTATAAATGGACCCTAAAATAAAAATGTTATATTATTTTGGGACATGGAATATTGTTGTTAAATAGAACCAAAACTCAATGCAAAGTTTGGAGGATTTTTGAATTGATTTGTTGATTGATTTGTTTGATTGAATTTCAAAACAGAAAATAGAAATAGAAAAATATAAAACATTCAGAAAGAAAAAAAATAGAAACATACCTGACCCAACTGAGCCTGGCCCAACTTAAGCCCAGTTAGCCCACTCCCTCTCTCCCCGAAGGAAACGTTTCGCACCCAGTTTTGAACCCATAGCGTCACAGACAGTTGGACCCCACTGCACCTCTCTCTCCTTCGCTGACGAAGCGAACCCACCGCCAGCTCACTCTCTTCTTCCTCGCGCAGACCCCGCCCTGCCGTTGCAGCCAGTAACGCCAGCGATCAATTCGCGTTAATGGCTGCATTACTCCACCCCACGATCACGCCCATTTAACCTCCCGTGGCTTACCTCTCTTTTCCCCCCAGACCCCGCACCACCGGAGCCACCAGGCTGCCCCCGATTCCATTTGCTTTGCCACTGCTCCGACGAACTCGTGAGCAAATTCCGGCGACCCCGCGCCACCCCTTTCCTCCCCAAGCACACGGACACCTTCCCCAGATCCTTGCGCACCTGCCCGTGTCATCCGTTCACCCGCGGGCGCCCCAAAACATCGACTTCGACAACCTCTGAGCGCCGCCGCGTCTGCTTCCCTCTCCGGCGACCTCCCCTGGTAAGTATCGACCGCCCCAGCACTCCTTGATGATGCTCCCATCTTCTCCAGAACAACACGCTTCTAACCGTACCACCCGTTCGTCTTAGGGTGATCTGCAACATCGTCCCCGACGACCACCAGAACCGCCTGACGCCGCCGACGTTTCCGGCGAGCGATTAATTTCGCTCCAGTGCGCCCCTCGCCAGACCAGCACCACCTCGAGCTTCACCGTGACCCTGCGAGCACGGTGAGACCTTCCTCTTCCTTCTTTGCTTCCTGTAACCGCCGCTAGCACCTCGTCCGACCGTGCGCCGCCGCTCACCGCCGTCAGCGCCGCTCGAGTATGGTCAAATAGGTTTACACCGTTAGATCTTGATCTTGTGGCTGAAATTAGAACTTAAGCGAAAGGGTAAGTTTGAATCAGAGCCATAGGATTTCATTTAGATCTAACGCACCGCATCAGTTGATCCACCCGAACCGGTACCGACGAATAGAAAAGCGCCGCGTGGCACCAGTTCTGTTTAAAACAAATTTTGAATCTGATTAGAATGTGATTTTGTAAACCTTGTAACTTTTGATCCACACGTCCAAAATTTGCAAACTTTATATCAATGGAATCAGTGGAACAAGCCCTAGCCAACCATGCAATTTTTTTTAGTAAAAAGCATCTGGAAAAATGTTTGTTTTTGCAGAAACATTTGTATGATTGTTTAGGTTATAAAAATTATTCCAAAATGATTTTGGGGATGAAATCTTTGCAAAATGTTTTTTTGTGAACCTACTGACCTTAGGAACCAACTTATGGATTTAAAAATGTGTTTTGTGAAGTTTAGGAGTAAATAGTTGAATTAGCCCATTTCTAGTCAAATAAAAATATTGGTTTTGTTATGGAAATGATTTTTGAACAAAAACCTTTGGAAAATGTTTTGGTTCAAACCTACTGACCCAAAACACCAAGTTTTGTGAATTAACAACTTATTTGGTGAACAATATAAAATTGTTGCTTTGCTAAAAACATTTTCCACCACATAAAATAATGATTGGATTTAAAAATGATCTATAGATAAAAACCTTTTGCAAATGGTTTTGCCACTTTGGAAAATGACCACTTTGAACCTTACAAAGTTTAGAGCCTAGTGGAGACCACCTTTGCAAATAAAACTATCTTTTGCATGCTTGCATGCATGACTTGATTTCTATGATTTCATGTGTGATGAATTGTTTGATTATGGTTTGGAATGCTAGTTGAATCTATGTTTGCTTGATTGATTTGTAGTGAAGCTAGAAGAGTGTGATATTAGCAAGATCAAGAAGTGAACCAACATTCCCTACCAAAAGGCAAGTTACACTATCATCCAAAAGTCCTACTATTTTCATTATATACTTGTGGATTTTGAAACATGCATGAAAAGGATTTCTATACTTATGCTATGCTAATCCTAATAGGATACCTGTAAGGGTCCCAACCTTTAAATAAGGTAGAGTCCCCTGTGTTTACAATGCTAGTCCCTGGATCAATAGCTAGCATCCACAGTTAAGATGTAATATCAAGAAACAAAGGTCATAATATAACTTTAGAACCAGGAATAACATAATTTATTACATCTTACATAGCTCATTTGGCTATTACATTACGTTGCAGCATAATATCTATAAGCATGGGGTCCTTCATCTTCAAAGTGCCACAGGCAGACATGTTGGTTGTAGACTTTGTAATCCTAATCAACACACTTCACTAAATCAATCAAACCTGCAACATCACAAGTTACAGCCACAAGGGTCAATACATTTGAATTGTATTGGCAAGTGATACTATGGTAGTATAAAGGAGTCTATCATCTATATGCATTTGGCTAAGTGGAGTTGAGGCTTGCATTGCTCAAAATAGATTTTTCCTTAACATTTGAAAACACTAAGTTTTTGCTTGACAAAATCATTTTTCTCAATCAAAGATTGAAGATCCTTTAACCTTGTTCAAACCACAAGTTTTTATCTTAGAAATTTGAATGATGAGATTCTTGATTGCTTCCATGTCTTGATGCTCAAATTGTCCTTTACCAGGGACATGGCTAAGTACTTAGATTTTACACTCTGCAGAGGTTGTGCACTTTCCCCACCAGACTTGGTTTCCCAAGACAGGACCTTTCAGAAGCCTTCCCTTAGACCAAAATGGACGCTTTCCAACCTATCAAACTCTACCACCAACTGTCCATATGGCTAAGTTCTTGCAACCTATATGATCCAGGCAGAGCCCATAATGCCAAGTGGTTGCACTTGAAGCTTCTCAACATTTGACATCTCAAATCTCTTTGTTCCTGGGTGGCCATCCACAAGTGAGATACACAAGGTCAACCATAAACATGGGCCTTGTGAACCACTCAACCAAAAACCACCAAGCAATTACCATTTCACCCAGGTGATTCATTAACTTAGTTGTTTTATTAAAAAAAAACACAAGTCCTCAGACTTAGAAATTTTTCATAGTATGGATATATATTCCACCCTTGTTTTCTATTAGCTAGGCTAAGCTTGATAGTAGTAGGAATCTTAACTTAGGAAATGTTCCACTAAGGTTTCATCTACTAGGTTTTCCTATAGCAAGGTTTATACTTAGCAAAATTCCATGCAAGTTTTACTTAGAAAAATCACTAATGCATAGTGAAAGTAATGGGACAAAAAGTATGAAGCATCACTTGCCTTTTTGGTAGAGGGTATAAGTTCACTCCTTGTCCTTGTAACAATCACACTCTTCAAGTCACTACAATTCAATCAAGCAAGGCACAATCTCAATCTACCAATCAAGCAAAACAACACACATAAAATCATAAAGTTAAAGTAATGCATGCAAGCATGCCAAGCTTTGTTTTATTTTAAATAGTGGTTCCTAATGGGTCATAAACATTTGAAAACACCTATTGGTCATTTTGTAAGGTGGCAAAGTCATTTGCAAAAGATTTCACCTTATAAACTATTTTATAAACAAAGTATCATTTTATGTGGTGTAGAAATATTTTTACTAAGGCATTAATCTATAGGGTTCACTAAATATGTTTTCAAACCATAAAACTTGGTGTTTAGGGTCAGAGAGTTTAAAACAAAACATTTCCCAAAGGTTTTCTTCCAAAACCATTTTTAATAAATAAACCATATTTTTATTTGGCTAGAATTGGTTTTAAATCAAAGAATCATTCTTTTGTTTCACCAAATACATTTTTAAATCCACAAAGTGTTTCCTATGGTCATTAGGTTCAAGTCACACCATTTGCCAAAGATTTTATCCCCAAAATCATTTTTGAACAATTTTTACAATCTAAACAAGCATACAAATGTTTCTGCAAAAACAAACATTTTACCAGAAGCTTTTTACCAAACAAATTGCATGGTTGGCTAGGGCTTGTTCCACTGATTCTATTGATATAAAGTTTGCAAATTTTGGACGTGTGGATCAAAAGTTACAAGGGTTTCAAATCTGCATCTAATTCAGATTCAAAGTTTGTTTTAAATCAAACCAGTGACACGCGTCCTGTTCCTATTCGCAGATACCGTTTCGCCCGGATCACACACTCTGGTGCACTGGATCAAGTCAGATCATGCGGCACAGGTTGCGTACCCCTTCGCTTTAAGTGGTTCTATCATATCCACTAGATCGAGATCGAACGGCTGTTGCGAGGTTGACCTAAAACGAGCGGCGCTGCGGCGGTGGCTGGCGGCGGAGCGGCCAGATGGTGGCGGTGCCGGCGATACAGGAAGCTAGAGTGGCTGGGGAGATGCTCACCGCGTTCGCAGAAGCCTGGGGAAGCTCAAGGTGTTCTCGAGGAGTCAAGGGGCGCACGGAGTTCACGGCTATTGCTCACCGGAGTTCCTGCTGGCGTCGGTTGCACGTGGTCGTGGTCGAGGGCGAGGCTGCAGAGCATGCCGAAGCAAGGTAGAGGGTGCGTTAGACGCGCAAAGTCATTGTGGTGATGCGAGCGTGAAGGAGGAGGAGAGGGGCGGTCAGACACTACCTGGAGGACTCGCCGGACTTGCAAACAGACGGTGGCGGTGCTTGGAGTCGTCGTCGAGGCTCAGAGGCGCGCGCGAGCGAGCTGTGGATGCCGAAAGATGCGCCGGGTGATGGGGATCACGGCTGGGTGCTCGAGGAGGCGAGGGGCGATGTGGTGCTGCCAGAATCGTCGTCGGACAGTGGGTGGTGTGGCGAGGAATTGGGCGGCCTAGGGGCGTGTTGAGGTGGGGCGACAGAGGGGAACGAGAGAGGAGACGCTGGCGTTTATCACTGCGTGGTCACGGCGAGGTTTAAGCGCGACATTATGGCGAATTGATCGCGAGCTTTCAATGGCAGAAATGGCCGCGGCGTGGTCAGCGGCGGGTGGAAACGACGAACAGGAGGGGTGGGTCCTTTGTCAGCGTGAGAGAGGAGAGGAGAGTTGGGTCCACCGGTCGGTGTCTGCGCGGGTGCGAGAATGGGTGTAAAACGACTCGCGCGTGGGGAAAAGGAGTTGGGCTGGAATGGGCTGTTGGGCCTAGTTGGGTTGGGTCAGTCCGTTCTCATATTTTTTTCTGTCTGAATCGTTTTCTTTTTCCAAATTCAATTTCTGTTTTGAAATTCAACAACCAATCAAGCATTCAAATTAATTCAAACATCCACAACATAAACCAATTCCCAAAATAAAATAATATAATTTTATTCTTTTTAGGATCTATTTAATAATTAAAAAAAATAGATCTTAATTATTAATTCAAATAGGTTTTGATTTATTTAATAAAATCTCCATTTGAAAACTAAATATTAACAAAACCAAATCAGTAAGTTTTATTTGAAAATAAAGAATACTTGGAAAACTTGTTTAAAATAAAACAACATTTTTATTTTAGGGTCCATTAATTATTAAATAAAATGGACCTTAGTTATTAAATCAAATAGGATTTGTTTTATTAAAAACTTTATTTTGAAAACTAAAATAAAACCAAAACACTTCAGTAGGTTTTAATTGAGAATATAAAATACTTGAAAACTTATTTAAAATAAATAAATAAGTTTTAGTGTTTATTTAAAATGGGAAAGCCTTTACTTAAATAAAATTGGGTATTTAATAAATCCCCATTATTTTGTTTAAATAAACTTTTACTCCTTTAATCAAACAAAACATTTTGTTTCAAAATCTTGGCCAAGGTTTAATTTGGCTTTACAAATAATCCTTATTTATAAATCTACCTTTTCTTTTGAAAACCAAATCTTTTATTAAAAGATCCAAAATAGTAATTTTAAATATTTTTAAGTTTATTGTTTATTTAACTTTTTAAATCCCTTTAGGATTTTATTTGATCCAAATAGGTTTTCAAAGTTTCCAAATGGATTCAAAAAGTTTCTTCTCACCCTGAAAATCAACAAAGTTTTATTTTATTATTTTTCACATAACAAGATTTGGAAAATCTTGGGATGTGACAATACCCTTATACTATTCCTTAGTGAAAACAATGTAGTTGTAAAATGCTTAGCCATGCAACATATTTTCAGAAGAGATACATGTTGAGATTTTATAAAGATGAGAAAAGACTTGTGTTTTATATAATAAAACAAGTACTCAATGAACCACCTGGGTGGACAAGGATACTCAAGTTTTGGACAAGGTGGCAAAAAAAAGGAACCATGTCTATGGCAATCTCTTTGTGTTGTGCACCAAAAGAAAACCACCCAGGGACTTAGAGATTGAACATGTTTCTCCAACAGTGGCTTCTGTGTACAGCCACATGCTAATATGGCTCTGGCTTAGTCAACTACATTGGGAAGACCCATGCATTGTCTTTAGGTTTACTGGAAATGAGGGAACTAGGAACCCTACATTGGTGCCTGAAGACAAGCTAGCAATGGTGTATGGGAGGACCCTCTGGAAAGACTTCGTCACATTCTCAATCTGCCAGTACTCCATCTTGGTGAGTACTTATCCAGCGGCCACTGGTGGCAACAAGATGAGATTGTGTCATGTGGGTAAAGTGTACAACTTCTGCAGAAGATAAAAATCTAAGTACTTAGCCGTGTCCCCGGTTATGGACAATACTGAGCAACTAAAGGCTTGAAGCTATGGGAAATCTCGACATTCCAATTTCTAAAAGAAAAACTTTTAAGTGACAACAAAAGGACTTGAAGCACTTGGGGATTTACCAAGGAGCTCAAGAGATTTGGATAAAAACTTGAAGCACTTGGGGATTTACCAAGGAGATCAAGAGATTTGGATAAAAACTTGAAGTACTTGGGGTGTACCAAGGAGCTCAAGAGATTTGGATAAAAACTTGAAGTACTTGGGGTGTACCAAGGAGCTCAAGAGATTTTGGTAAAAACTTGAAGCACTTGGGGATTTACCAAGGAGCTCAAGAGATTTTGAGAAAAACTTGAAGCACTTGGGGATTTACCAAGGAGCTCAAGAGATTTTGACAAAGACTTGAAACACTTGGGGATTTACCAAGGAGTTCAAAAAGATTTGACCAAAGTTCAAAACTATTTTGAAAAGATAGGATAAATTATTGCTTTCTACAAATGAGCCTTAAACCCTACTTAGCCAAATATGCATGTAATGATAGGATCCACTTATACTCAACATAGTAGTGAAACTTGCCAATACAATTCAAATGTATTGACCCTTGTGGCTGTAACTTGTTATGTTCCAGGTTTGATTGATATTAGTGAAGTTGATTGATTAGGATTACAAAGTCTACAACCAACATGTCTGCCTGTGGCATTTTGAAGATGAAGGACCCCATGTTTATAGATTTTCTACTGCAATGTAATGTAATAGCCAAATGAGCTATGTAAGATGTAATAAAATTATGTTATTCCTGGTTATAAAGTTGTATATGACCTTTGTTTCTTGATATTACATCTTAACTATGGATGCTAGCTATTGATCCAGGGACTAGCATTGTAAACACAGGGATCTCTACCTTATTGAAGGTTGGGACCTTTACATATAAGAAGTTCATAATAAGGACATATCCCTAAGGGAGTAAAGTAAAAGAAACTATGGAGTATTAAAGACAACAATTTGAAGATTGTCATGAAGGATGGGAATTGGATATGGAATACTACAATTATTTACATTATGATTATCATGGAGTTGAGACCTGTCGTAATCATTGCAAGACAATTCCTTACTCTGAAACATGAGAGTGCGAACTTCGAGGACAAAGTTTATTTTAAGGGGGAGAGTCTGTAACATCCCAGCATTAGAGCTTAGAAATAAGCTGAACATAGGTTTGTGCATTGCATTCATGCATCAGAAAATCCGGAGAATTTTCGCGCAAAACTATAGAAGCTATAGAGGGATCGAGATCTCTCTTGTTCTGATGGAAACATTAGGACAGGTGCGATAGATTTTGACATGACCTCTATTGTACTTTTGTGTTTTAGGGGAAGATAATTCAAATTTGAGTATTTTATTGATATATTTGAATACTATAATAATTTGAAATAGAGTAGTATTTGGAAATTAAATTGTAATAAGAAACAAGAGGTGGGCTCTTATTTCTAAAAAGATACACTAATGATAAATCTCAATTAATAAAACACAAAATTGAAAGAAATGAATTATAATAATAAATAAGAATGTTATTCTTATTTATAAGTAAGATATAAATATTTATTTGGTTCCAAGAAAAATGGAACACTTTATTATATAATACAATGTTACATTGTTGCTACAATAAAAGAATCAAAGTATATTTCTATAAACCAAATAAAAATAAAAAGGAATTACATAAATGAAACAACTAAAAGACATTTTTATTGTGAGCAGATACATATATTACAAAGTCTTACATTTATTCAAATAGAAAGGAATATGGCAATATGAATAATACTTAAGGAATAGACATAGACCTTATGTCTCAAAAGTATAAACATACATGATGACAGTGCTGTAAAGAATTGATACATATTTTTAATCAAGATATAATATTACAAAGAGAAAGAAAATTTAACTTTATTATTGTACCATATTACACTGACTATTACAATATTCAAAGTAAAAAAGAAAAAACAACATTACAAGAATAATAGATAAAATCCTAAACTAAATCTTCATGTCCTGAGGATTTCCTTCTTGATCTTGTATATCTACAAAGCAATTTAAAGAAACACAAAACAAAAGTAAAATAATAAGGGGGTTAGAGTGAATATTGAGCTCTCAGAATGAACGGTGTAATGCACTGTAATCATTTCATCACTGAGCTAATCTTAAGAGGGGCAAGTTTCACCAAATCATTGTATCTGTCCTTAATCAGATAGGTTGCCTCAGCACAGCATCATTGGCCAGGGGCAAATTTCACCAGAGAGAAGGGTAGAATAGTAACAGTAAATTCACAGGAATCCTTTGATCTGATCCATTTGAGTGAGGCATGCACAGAGGCAGCTCACTCAGCTGCATGCACTAGTGTGTTGTCAAGCCAACAGAGATGCAATCAAGGTATAAAAGGAAACCACGGCTACACAGGGTTTTTTCCCTATACACACATCTTATCTCTCTATTCTCAGAGCATCATAAGATATCACTGGTCATCACCAGATTCACAACAAATCCACCACACCAATTTACACAAATCAGCCAATAGATCAACCTGGTAACCTGAGCAAGCTCAAGCAGCACAAGGAGAAGCATGACAGGTGTGCAACAAGGAGGACAGTAGCAGATCAACACCACAAGGAGGAGAAGGAAATTGTTTCCAGAAGCTTACCAGCAATAAAAAAATGGAACCTGATCAAGATCCACTACAAGAATCACTACAAGCACATATTCCCCAAGCCACTGTTCTACTTAACACTAGCAGGTTGGTTTCTTAGATCAGTATAGCATATGTTCTTGTCTTTTTATTTCTGAGCATGGAGTTGTGTGGTAGAAAGAGCTCTCAGACTGGGTAGTAGTGCTACTCCAAAATCATCCTAGAGCTAACAAAAGGGCAACAAAAGTATCTGTTCATGTGCAACAAAAGTAATGCCTCAGTTCATACATCATTGGCTTACTTAAGTAAATCCATCATTTGGTTATAGAAATGATTGCTGCTGGCAACTAACACTTGAGATAGTTGGCTACAACACCAGATCTGGCTAGTCAATGTTTATAAAACAATTGTGTATCCTCAATTGAGGTGTAACAACTTTAACACCATCAACAACCAGATGGTAATTGTGTAACCAAATTCAAGTAAAAGATACCTAGCAACAAATCCAATCCATACCACCAGTTTTTATAACTATGAAGCATTTCAACATGTACTGTCATGTGGAAAGTATCCACATAGTATCACATTTCTACTTAGAAATGAAAATCAATTTAATTCATATCATTTTCCTAGAAGCCACAGTTAGGAATCATGTAGTCAATTACTGTCATGTTGATAGCATACATACATAACCACCCAATCTCACTTGCAAATGAATTCAAATCATTTTCCTAGCTAATGGGCCAGGAATCAATTAGTATACTGCTATTATCACTAGCAGAGGAGTGCATATCCTAGCACACTCACAGTTGGTTGTCATATATCATCCACCATCCAACTATTAAGCATCACAGTAAGCTGCCAAGGTCACTACTGTGCACACTCCAGGGTGGAGGCACCATAGTAGTAACTCTTAAAGAAAGAACAGCTAAAAATCACAATCTTCATTTCATAGGATCATCCAGAATTCAAAAGCTACCCTCTCATATAAGTTTAGAAGAATTCAGATCATCTTCCTAGTCACGTTAACTAGGAATCATTCATTAAACTAATCACATCTGCAAGCTATCCCAAATAAAGCAAGCCACTAGACTGAACCACAGCCAGTAAATAGATATCCCATACGCTAGTAATTTTATTGAAGCTCATTAATCATGGACAAGATCAAATACCATGTATAAGGGACAATACCAGAATTCACTAATCCTAACTCAATTGAACCACATGTCCCAAGTAATTTAATCAAGCAGATGAACCCTAGAACATGGGATTAGCCCCAATTAAGGTTTGTCCAAGTAGCAATAAGGAATTGAAAGGGGGACATAGAACAAGGGGGGGGGCGAATCAGACTTACCCGAGGTCCTCGCTTAAACTCGAGAAGAGGAAGCAGACCAACAACGACACCAAGCATGGCGGCACGGAGAGCACCAACAGCGCTCAATCCACACCAAGCCACATTAGCATCATCACCAAAATAGAGGTGATGGCGGCAGACGGTCACCCCACCACTAGATCAATCACACAACTACGATGGATCACGGGACAAAGAAAGGCCGAAACACCCGAACCCTAGCCGCTAGTCCAGTGCTCAACACGGCTACGAAAGATAACGGATTTCAAATCGAATTGGACACCGCGGATGAGCAACCTAAATCACCTCGAAGGCCAGCAGGGCAACGACGGGGATGATCAGATCTTGCCGGAATCGGGGAAAAACTCAGCGGTGTCATGGCATGGCTGGAGGGGGGCGTCGAAAGGGAAAAGGAGAAGAAGCTCGAGGAGAGGAGTGGAACCAAATGGGTCGGCCTGTTCGGCTTGAACCCAACCCGTTTGGGTCTACTAGACCAACTAGGTCCATTGGACTAAATATTGGGCTAGGCTGGCCCAAAACCTTGGCCCACCAAATAAAAAAAACAAAAAAAATATATTAAAGCTACTAAAATCCTAAGTAAAATTTCATAAAATAAGGAAGAATCCTAAAAAAATGAATAAAAATCATTTTTGTGTATAAAAATAGATCTACTATAAAAATACTATCTTAACTCTTTTATAAATACAATTTGAAGTAAATATTTAAATACATTTAATCCTTTATGGAATTTTATAAATATAACATTAGTACTTAAAATTAAATAAGAAATCATTTTTAAGATCTTGAATAAATATATTACACTAGAAAAATATTAAAAATACTATCCGAAAGGTTTTTAATATTTTAAGTAATAAATCCTTGTCTATTACCTATTTTGAAAATTCATATTATACTATTGGTAAATGTTAAAAATATAAATAAAATACCAAAAATCTTAGAAAAATAAGAACTATAATTTAAAACTATAATCATGCATTATTATCTCACTTACTTAAATATTGTTTATTAAGAATTTATAAAGTAGTAAATATTATAAAGATCATATCTTTTTATTTATAAATCACAAAAATAAATGTAATATACCAAAATGATAAAAAAATAATACCTACATGTTAAAACTATAATATTACACTTTTGTGGTAAATAAAAATTTAAACCCTTTTATAACCTGAATTTAAACCTATTTCCTAAGTTGTTAATTCTTTTAAGATAAATAAAATTTGTTAATATTTCTAAAAATTAACCAATTGAGTCTAATAAATAGTATTAGCCTTAAATACTAATAATATGAAGTCAAAATGATTCAGCACATTTTAAATGCAATTTATTGAATTATCATTCAACCATAAGAGTAGATTATTATCTAAAAAGATTCTTGTCCAACATAAAATCTTCAAGAATAAAATGTGATTAAATAAAATCTTTTCCATTACTCCAAACACAAAACACTATAGTGAGTTCATAAGAAGTTAAGTAATATTACTTCCTTGATTAAAAATCCTAACCACACCCTTATAAAAAGGTAAATAATTATATTCCATTATACAATTAAGAAACCATACTCCAATAGAAGTAATGTCATTCTTAAGTAACTTTAAAGAAACCATAGAAAGTAAACAAGATACAAATATTATAAGCATTACACATGAAGCCCATCTATATTTTTAAAGTTAACTTTAGTCTCAAGGCTTATAAACATTATGTCTAATAAACCACTTATGTTTTTATAGTTAACTTTGGTCTATTCCAATTAAGACATAAAGTATCTCAAGTCCAAACTAATCCATCACACACCAGAAGACATTGAACACATCCTATTAACAATAAAGATTGTTTAAACCTTAGAAAAGAAATCTTTTCTTCAAATGTTATTCTTTTTTGCCACTTCAAACAACAACTCTTATATAAGCAATCTTGAGTAGCATTTCACATTTGTGTGTGTCTCATTGTTTTATGATATTGTAATTACATGTTGTTTCACACACACTCACAAGCCTTAATAAGAAGCACAAGTATGAAACTTATCTAAAAAAGGATAACACATTCTAAAGTAACCATTTCCAGTATCCAAACCTTAGAACAACGTTAACCCCGAGATTCGAGTTTACGAAATTGCATTACATTACTTATGCATAATAGCATCTTGCTTCTTTAAACATTAGTCCTTACCGGACCAATGATGCTGATTTCAGATATTGGATCTTATATTGTCTTAAAGACCGTGAGTGCATAATCTTGCAATCACAAAAGGCAAGTTCATACTTGCTCATGTCCTTTGATTATTTTCTATAAAGTATTTTACAAATCCAGTGTTGTCATCACCTGCATTTTGAAAAGGTCCAAAAACACTATTTTCATAATAATAATATGATTATAGGTTATTTACCATGAGGTAATAACCTGCTATGAAATGTTCCGGTGGTAAAGGAACATATTATCTAGGACTTAACCACCAATGTCGCCAGTGATTCTTGCGTCGTACATTACGCGTTAACCATGAGATTTGGAACGGGACGAAGAAGTCAGCTGGATCGGCTCCCTTTCGCATGCATTGGACACTGTTCTGGGCATTTGTAAGTTGCAGATCGTGGGTATAGCCATTTTATACGGGGAAAAGCTTACCGTGGATCTGGGCTTACAAAAGACAGATTTCTAGTGTTAATGGTTGTTGTGTGTATCCAACTAAGGTATAGCCGTTTTATACGGGGAAAAGTCTACCTTGAGTTTGGGAATACAACAATTGTGGTGTATGCGGGGTCGCAGAGAAGGACAGTGATTGGCTTGGATCTTAGTCTGGGCCTCATAACAAGGAAGTGTGAACGGGAATGCGCGCCCGGATGTGCAACAAAGCTAAGATCTCTCATGGGTAAAGTAACGCACCTCTGCAGAGTGTAAGAACTGTAAATTGTTACTCCCTGTTCCGGTAAGGAGCTACGAACGCGGCGGGAAAGGAACCCCATGAAGGTTCTGGTAAACCCGTGAAGGCTGACGGACATAGCTTTTTATAATAAAAGCAACCTTTGAAGAAATGTTTATGAAAACTTGCATGGCCTACGACCTATTGTCTGTGTCTATAGCTATAGTGCATCAGACACTCCTTTTCTAGTGAACTTGCTGAGTACGATCGTACTCAAAGAATCTTCTTAACCCTTGCTAGGTTCTAAAGCCAGTACAGACGACGTCTACATCAAGTTATGCTCCAGGAATCATCATCAAAAGCTAAAGCTCTTCAATGAAGTCAAGAAAGTCAACATATACATCAACTCAAGTGAAGACGAAGTTGTTGATTAGATAAGAATAGAATTCCTAACCATAGAACCTACTTTTGTAGAGTATTGCATTAGCAGCAATACAAGCCAGTAGTTCAGTTACTAGTTTTATAAGTAGGGTAGCTATGAGTTATTTATTCCGGATTCTTCTTTGTAAGAAGTTTCTTTCTCCCTCTTCAACCTAGACTGTTCTTTGGATCTTGTGTAAAGAGTTGAGTTGTAACCTATAGTCATGTCTTGGACCTGCTATGTTTCTGTTGTACTACTCTGAGGGATGTAATACTAGTGAACGGTGATTCCTTATTTTATGAAATTTTACTTAGGATTTTAGTAGCTTTAATATTTAGTTTTTTTTTGTTTTTTTTTATTTGGTGGGCCAAGGTTTTGGGCCAGCCTAGCCCAATATTTATTCCAATGGACCTAGTTGGTCTGGTAGACCCAACCGGGTTGGGTTCAAGCCGAACAAGCCGACCCATTTGGTTCCACTCCTCTCCTCGAGCTTCTTCTCCTTTTCCCTTTCGACGCCCCCCTCCAGCCATGACATGACACCGCTGAGTTTTTCCCCGATTCCGGCGAGATCTGATCATCCCCGTCGTTGCCCTGCTGGCCTTTGAGGTGATTTAGGTTGCTCATCCGCGGTGTCCAATTCGATTTGAAATCCGTTATCTTTCCTAGCCGTGTGGAGCACTGGACTAGCGGCTAGGGTTCGGGTGTTTCGGCCTTTCTTTGTCATGTGATCCGTCGTGGCTGTGTGCTTGATCTAGTGGTGGGGTGACCGTTTGTCGCCATCACCTCTATTTTGGTGATGATGCTAATGTGGCTTGGTGTGGATTGAGCGCTGTTGGTGCTCTCCATGTCGCCATGCTTGGTGTAGTTGTTGGTCTGCTTCCTCTTCTCAAGTTTAAGCGAGGACCTCGGGTAAGTCTGATTCGCCTCCCCCTTGTTCTATGTCTCCCTTTCAATTCCTTATTACTACTTGGACAAACCTTAATTGGGGCTAATCCCATGTTCTAGGGTTCATCTGCTTGATTAAATTACTTGGGACCTGTGGTTCAATTGAGTTAGGATTAGTGAATTCTGGTATTGTCCCTTATACATGGTATTTGATCTTGTCCATGATTAATGAGCTTAAATAAAATTACTAGCTTATGGATATCTGTTTACTGGTTGTGGTTCAGTCTAGTGGCTTTCTTTATTTGGGATAGCTTGTAGATGTGATTAGTTTAATGAATGATTCCTAGTTAATGTGACTAGGAAGATGGTCTGAATTCTTCTAAACTTATATGAGAGGGTAGCTTTTGAATTCTAGATGATCCTATGAAATGAAGATTGTGATTTTCAGCTGTTCTTTATTTAGGAGTTACTACTGTGGTGCCTCAACCCTGGAGTGTGCACAGTAGTGACCTTGGCAGCTTACTGTGATGCTTAATAGTTGGATGGTGGATGATATATGACAACCAACTGTGAGTGTGCTAGGATATGCACTCTTGTGCTAGTGATAATAGCAGTATACTAAATGATTCCTGGCCCATTAGCTAGGAAAATGATTTGAATTCATTTGCAAGTGAGATTGGGTGGTTATGTATGTATGATGTCAACATGACAGTAATTGACTACATGATTCCTAACTGTGGCTTCTAGGAAAATGATATGAATTAAATTGATTTTCATTTTTTAAGTAGAAATGTGATACTATGTGGATACTTTCCACAGGACAGTACATGTTGAAATGCTTCATAGTTATAAAAACTGATGGTATGGATTGGATTTGTTGCTAGGTAGATTTTACTTGAATTTGGTTACACAATTACCATCTGGTTGTCGATGGTGTTAAAGTTGTGACACCTCAATTGAGGATACACAATTGTTTTATAAACATTGACTAGCCAGATCTGGTGTTGTAGCTAAATATCTCAAGTTTTAGTTGCCAGCGGGAATCCTTTCTATAACCAAATGATGGATTTACTTAAGTAAGCCAATGATGTCTGAACTGAGGCATTAATTTTGTTGCACATGAACAGATACTTTTGTTGCCCTTTTGTTAGCTCTAGGATGATTTTGGAGTAGCACTACTACCCAGTCTGAGAGCTCTTTCTACCACACAACTCCATGCTTAGAAATAAAAAAGACAAGAACAGATGCTATACTGGTCTAAGAAACCAACCTGCTGGTGTTAAGTAGAACAGTGGCTTGGGGAATATATGCTTGTAGTGATTCTTGTGGTGGATCTTGATCAGGTTCCATTTTTTTTATTGCTGGTAAGCTTCTGGAAACAATTTCCTTCTCCTCCTTGTGGTGTTGATCTGCTACTGTCCTCCTTGTTGCACACCTGCCATGCTTCTCCTTGTGCTGCTTGAGCTTGCTCAGGTTACCAGGTTGATCTGTTGGCTGATTTGTGTAAATTGGTGTGGTGGATTTGTTGTGAATCTGGTGATGACCAGTGATATCTTATGATGCTCTGAGAATAGAGAGATAAGATGTGTGTACAGGAAAAAAAACCTGTGTAGCCGTGGCTTCCTTTTCTACCTTGATTGCATCTCTGTTGGCTTGACAGCACACTGGTGCATGCAGATGAGTGAGCTGCCTCTGTGCATGCCTCACTCAAATGGATCAGATCAAAGGATTCTTGTGAATTTACTGTTACTATTCTACCCTTCTCTCTGGTGAAATTTGCCCCTGGCCAATGATGTTGTGCTGAGGCAACCTATCTGATTAAGGACAGATACAATGATTTGGTGAAACTTGCCCCTCTTAAGATTAGCTCAGTGATGAAATGATTACAGTGCATTACACTGTTCATTCTAAGAGCTCAATATTCACTCTAACTCCCTTATTATTTTACTTTTGTTTTGTGTTTCTTTAAATTGCTTTGCAGATATACAAGATCAAGAAGGAAATCCTCAGGACATGAAGATTTAGTTTAGGATTTTATCTATTATTCTGGTAATGTTGTTTTTCCTTTTTTACTTTGAATATTGTAATAGTCAGTGTAATATGGTACAATAATAAAGTTAAATTTTCTTTCTCTTTGTAATATTATATCTTGATTAAAAATATGAATCAATTCTTTACAGCACTGTCATCATGTATGTTTATACTTTTGAGACATAAGGTCTATGTCTATTCCTTAAGTATTATTCATATCGCCATATTCCTTTCTATTTGAATAAATGTAAGACTTTGTAATATATGTATCTACTCACAATAAAGAAGTCTTTTAGTCGTTTCATTTATGTAATTCCTTTTTATATTTTTTTTATAGAAATATACTTTGATACTTTTATTGTAGCAACAATGTAACATTGTATTATATAATAAAGTGTTCCATTTTTCTTGGAACCAAATAAATATTTATATCTTACTTATAAATAAGAATAACATTCTTATTTATTATTATAATTCATTTCTTTCAATTTTGTGTTTTATTAATTGAATTTATCATTAGTGTATCTTTTTAGAAATAAGAGCGCACCTCTTGTTTCTTATTACAATTTAATTTCCAATTACTACTCTATTTCAAATTCTTATAGTATTCAAATCTATCAATAAAATACTCAAATTTGAATTATCTTCCCCTAAAACACAAAAATACAATAGAGGTCATGTCAAAATCTATCGCACCTGTCCTAATGTTTCCATCAAAACAAGAGAGATCTCGATCCCTCTATAGCTTCTTTAGTTTTGCGCGAAAATTCTCCGGATTTTCTGATGCATGAATGCAATGCACACACCTGTGTTCAGCTTATTTCTAAGCTCTAATGCTGGGATGTTACAGACTCTCCCCCTTAAAATAAACTTCGTCCTCGAAGTTCGCACTCTCAAGTTTCACAGTAAGGAATTGTCTTACAATGATTATGATAGGTCTCAACTCCATGATAATCTTAATGGAAATAATTGTAGTATTCCATATCCAATTCCCATCCTTCATGACAATCTTCAAATTGTTGTCTTTAATACTCCACAGTTTCTTTTACTTTACTCCCTTAGGGATATGTCCTTATTATGAACTTCTTAAATTGGGGTCTCTTCTTTAGTTTATTATTCTTATTAGATATTCTAATCCAACTCCTTAAGTTAATCATCAATCTTCCTTATTATATTATGCAAAGTCTAAGAAGTCTCACTAGAACAGTTTTAAATTTCTGTTAGCTAATATTTGTGGCCAAAAGACTAATCTTTGATTTGTCATTGTACGTCTCAAGCTGGAAATCCTTCCAAGACTGGATTTGAACACATTTAGTCCATACCCATTGGAATTTCTTGTTCTCTACAAATGCCCAAATGCATGTGCTCTATTACCTCTTAAGGATCACTTAAGAGTTGTTTCTTTTAGAATTAGTCTGTTAAGACTATTCCATTTTATTACTTCAAGCTTTTACCTTATCAGGCTTTTAGACAATCTTTTGTTACTATCTTGAATACTTCTATAATTATGACTTTCTTTTAACCTTATGAAAATAAGACTTAATGTTGGCATAGGTTAGTATTTCCTCTCTAATCTTTACTTGGAAAGTCAGATAACAATACTTCCACAAATTGTTTACTCTCCCCCTTAGGTTTTATTAATGGTCTTCAAACTGCCTATTTAGTATTTATTGGCTTTATAAGTAGAATATTGGTCTCTATCCATCTTATACTCTGCCTAGTTAGAGTTTGATGAAAGATTGTACAGTGTAGCCACACAATTGTGGATCTCCGAAGTGAATCTTTCAGCATTATTTGTCTTACTTATTATTAGGACATTTTCGCTTTGATAGGTCTGACTTTGCGAAGAGTCTCGAAAGACGGTCGCTTTCAATTTTTATACTCCTTTGTGTCTTACTTATCTTAGGCCAAATTTTATGCTCTTTATGCAACTTTTAAGATGATTTGGTTAATTATGACAACCAATTACCAGCCGCAGACAAGATACCAATTGTGGATCTAATACCACAAGGGATCAAATACCAGCTGCGAATAATTACCAGCTGTGAACCATCCTAGGGTGTATGTATTACCCTACGGTTTCCAACGTACCACTGGCATTCTCCCTGAATTGTCAGAGCTTGAATACCCTTTTGGTTCCAAAGCTTCTTCTTTGTACTTATTCATGATACTACCATGAACTTGGTACAACTACTTCATTAACTTCTTGGCAACATTACCTATTTTGGGTGAACTTTAAGTTTATTACTTCCTGTTGCTCCTTGTATTTTCTACACCAGACTTTATTCTTATATCTGGCTAAGAATAACCTGAACTTTATCCATCCTCCAAATTGAGTTGATACTCCTTACACTTGGCTTTACCCTTCAGGTAGGTCTTCATCTTGGTCTTCGGAACTCGTCACTCCCTTACACGAATTCTCATTCCTATCTAGGTCTATAACATCAAGCAGTAACTGGATGTTGCAACATGCATTTGCACACCAAATCCAACTTCATGTACAGATCTAGTCAATCAAGAAGATCCAAGAAAAACCAATAAATCCAAATGTGGTACATATAACACACAATATTCTAAGCCCAGAATATAGTAGTTGAGTATAATATCTCTAGAATTCTAGCTTAGTTGTGTAGTATATGACACCTCCTCATATAGGTTTACATTGTGATACTTAGCACATAGAGTCAAACTATACTTTGTCTCAATATTTACCCAAATTGCTCAATTGCAACAGGATAATTTTAAACAAAGTGGTCTCAATTTGTTTTTCACTAACCCTTTTGTCTCACCTTTGGAAGGATTAACTATAAATATATCTTTATTTCTTAGTGAACTAACCTCACATTATCTCTCCAAATGACTAATCAGATTATATATCTAGCTTAAACCAAAGATTATTAGAATTTTCTAGCACTTATGAATTCTATCATAGTTCTACCATGTTATTTTCTTACTCTATCTAAAGATAATTTACTAATTACTCATCATATTTATACTCTCCTCATGGTTTCGGAGCTAATATCACCATGATCTTATTATGTTTTACCTGTACATTATGATTTAAGGACTAATCTAACCCTGATCACTTTGTTTCACATTACTCTATCATTCAGTCTTAACATAATTCCACTTCATCACGTGGAATTCTCAAGTGAATCCCACATGATTACTACTCATTACATCAACATTGATCCTAATGATATTCATCATGTTGCCTTTGGTTATCATCTAACCATAATATTCCACTATCTTACTTGAATTCTAGGGTTAGGATACACCATTAAGACTACTTCCATATGATGTCTTACACTTTCCTACAGTATCTTGGTGGTTTATGTCTCCCTCGAAAAACACTAAAGAGCACTATACTTGAGAAAAGATAAATAACTACTCCTAAGAAAGAATGACTTAACATCTGACTTAGGTGTGACAAGGTTATCCTCAAGTGGATACTCATCACAAGTCATATGGATATTTGGTTTAGATAAGATGGCTCCTATAGTCACTATCCAACCTACAGATCTTCCTAAAAGGGTTTTTATCCTAAGGTCAAAGCATATGCTCTGATACCAACTGCGGTGACCCAGCATACCACTTCATGATGTAGTACACTATAGTCGTTGACATAACACCAATGAATCATCGTTCACTAGTATTACATCCCTCAGAGTAGTACAACAGAAACATAGCAAGTCCAAGACATGACTATAGGTTATAACTCAACTCTTTACACAAGATCCAGAGAACAGTCTAGGTTGAAGAGAGAGAAAGAAACTTCTTACAAAGAAGAATCAGGAATAAATAACTCATATCTACTTATAAAACTAGTAACTGAACTACTGGCTTGCATTGCTTCTATTGCAATACTCTACAAAAGTAGGTTCTATGGTTAGAAATTCTATTCTTATCTAATCAGCAACTTCGTCTTCACTTGAGTTGATGTATATGTTTACTTTCTTGACTTCATTGAAGAGCTTTAGCTTTTGATGATGATTCCTGGAGCATAACTTGATGTAGACGTCGTCTATACTGGCTTTAGAACCTAGCAAGGGTTAAGAAGATACTTTGAGTACGAGCATACTCAGCAAGTTCACTAGAAAAGGAGTGTTTGATGCACTATAGCTACAGCCACAGACCATAGGTCGTAGGCCATGCAAGTTTTCGTAAACATTTCTTCAAAGGTTGCTTTTATTATGAAAAGCTATGTCCGTCAGCCTTCACGGGTTTACCAGAACCTTCATGGGGTTCCTTTCCCGCCGCGTTCGCAGCTCCTTCCCGGAACAGGGAGTAACAAGTTATAGTTCTTACACTCTGCAGAGGTGCGTTACTTTACCCATGAGAGATCTTAGCTTTGTTGCACATCCGGGCGCGAAATCCCGTTCACACTTCCTTGGTATGAGGCCCAGACTAAGATCCAAGCCAATCACTGTCCTTCTCCGCGACCCCGCATACACCACAATTGTTGTATGCCCAAACTCAAGGTAGACTTTTCCCCGTATAAAACGGCTATACCTTAGTTGGATACACACAACAACCATTAACACTAGAAATCTGTCTTTTGTAAGCCCAGGTCCAGGTAGACTTTTCCCCGCATAAAACGGCTATACCCACGATCTGCAACTTACAAATGCCCAGAACAGTGTCCAATGCATGCGAAAGGGAGCCGATCCAGCTGTCTTCTTCGTCCCATTCCAAATCTCATGGTTAACGCGTAATATACAGCGCAAGAATCACTGGCGACATTGGTGGTTAAGTCCTAGATAATATGTTCCTCTACCACCGGAACATTTCATAGCAGGTTATTACCTCATGGTAAATAACCTATAATCATATTATTATTATGAAAATAGTGTTTTCGGACCTTTTCGAAATGCAGGTGATGACAACACTGGATTTGTAAAATAATTTACAGAAAATAATCAAAGGACATGAGCAAGTATGAACTTGCCTTTTGTGATTGCAAGATTATGCACTCACGGTCTTCAAGACAATATAAGATCCAATATCTGAAATCAGCATCATTGGTCCGGTAAGGACTAATGTTTAAAGAAGCAAGATGCTATTATGCATAAGTAATGTAATGCAATTTCATAAACTCGAATCCCGGGGTTAACGTTGTTCTAGGGTTTGGATACTGGAAATGGTTACTTTAGAATGTGTTGTCCTTTTTAGATAAGTTTCATACTTGTGCTTCTTATTAAGGCTTGTGAGTGTGTGTGAAACAACATGTAATTACAATATCATAAAACAATGAGACACACACAAATGTGAAATGCTACTCAAGATTGCTTATATAAGAGTTGTTGTTTGAAGTGGCAAAAAGAATAACATTTGAAGAAAAGATTTCTTTTCTAAGGTTTAAACAATCTTTATTGTTAATAGGATGTGTTCAATGTCTTTTGGTGTGTGATTGATTAGTTTGCACTTGAGATGCTTTATGTCTTAATTGGAATAGACCAAAGTTAACTATAAAAACATAAGTGGTTTATTAGACATAATTTTTATAAGCCTTGAGACTAAAGTTAACTTTAAAAATATAGATGGGCTTCAGGTGTAATGCTTATAATATTTGTATCTTGTTTACTTTCTATGGTTTCTTTAAAGTTACTTAAGAATGGCATTACTTCTATTGGAGTAGTGGTTTCTTAATTGTATAATGGAATAGAATTATTTACCTTTTTATAAGGGTATGGTTAGGATTTTTAATCAAGGAAGTAATATTACTTAACTATTTATGGACTCACTATAGTGTTTTGATTTGTTTATAAACTTGTGTTTGGAGTAATGGAAAAGATTTTATTTAATCACATTTTATTCTTGAAGATTTTATGTTGGACAAGAATCTTTTTAGAAAATAATCTACTCTTATGGTTGAATGATAATTCAATAAATTGCATTTAAAATGTGTTGAATCATTTTGACTTCATATTATTAGTATTTAAGGCTAATACTATTTATTAGACTCAATTGGTTAATTTTTAGAAATATTAACAAATTTTATTTATCCTTAAAAGAATTAACAACTCAGGAAATAGGTTTAAATTCAGGTTATAAAAGGGTTTAAATTTTTATTTACCACAAAAGTGTAATATTATATTTTTAACATGTAGGTATTATTTTTTGATCATTTTGGTATATTACATTTATTTTTGTGATTTATAAATAATAAGATATGATCTTTATAATATTTACTACTTTATAAATTCTTAATAAACAATAAATATTTAAGTAAGTGAGATAATAATGCATGATTATAGTTTTTAATTATAGTTCTTATTTTTCTAAGATTTTTGGTATTTTATTTATATTTTTAACATTTACCAATAGTAAAATATGAATTTTCAAAATAGGTAATAGACAAGGATTTATTACTTAAAATATTAAAAACCTTTCTGATAGTATTTTTAATATTTTTATATTGCAATATATTTATTCAACATCATAAAAATGATTTCTTATTTAATTTTAAGTACTAATGTTATATTAATAAATTCCATAAAGGATTAAATGTATTTAAATATTTACTTCAAATTGTATTTATAAAAGAGTTAAGATAGTATTTTTATATTAGATTTATTTTTATACACAAAAATGATTTTTATTCATTTTTTTAGGATTCTTCCTTATTTTATGAAATTTTACTTAGGATTTTAGTAGCTTTAATATTTAATTTTTTTTTTATTTGGTGGGCCAAGGTTTTGGGCCAGCCTAGCCCAATATTTAGTCCAATGGACCTAGTTGGTCTGGTAGACCCAACCGGGTTGGGTTCAAGCCGAACAGGCCGACCCATTTGGTTCCACTCCTCTCCTCGAGCTTCTTCTCCTTTTCCCTTTCGACGCCCCCCTCCAGCCATGCCATGACACCGCTGAGTTTTTCCCCGATTCCAGCGAGATCTGATCATCCCCGTCGTTGCCCTGCTGGCCTTCGAGGTGATTTAGGTTGCTCATCCGCGGTGTCCAATTTGATTTGAAATCCGTTATCTTTCCTAGCCGTGTTGAGCATTGTACTAGCGGCTAGGGTTCGGGTGTTTCGGCCTTTCTTTGTTCCGTGATCCATCGTAGTTGTGTGCTTGATCTAGTGGTGGGGTGACCGTCTGCCGCCATCACCTCTATTTTGGTGATGATGCTAATGTGGCTTGGTGTGGATTGAGCGTTGTTGGTGCTCTCCGTGTCGCCATGCTTGGTGTCGTTGTTGGTCTGCTTCCTCTTCTCGAGTTTAAGCGAGGACCTCGGGTAAGTCTGATTCGCCCCCCCCCTTGTTCTATGTCTCCCTTTCAATTCCTTATTGCTACTTGGACAAACCTTAATTGGGGCTAATCCCATGTTCTAGGGTTCATCTGCTTGATTAAATTACTTGGGACCTGTGGTTCAATTGAGTTAGGATTAGTGAATTCTGGTATTGTCCCTTATACATGGTATTTGATCTTGTCCATGATTAATGAGCTTCAATAAAATTACTAGCTTATGGGATATCTGTTTACTACCTGTGGTTCAGTCTAGTGGCTTGCTTTTATTTGGGATAGCTTGCAGATGTGATTAGTTTAATGAATGATTCCTAGTTAATGTGACTAGGAAGATGATCTGAATTCTTCTAAACTCATATGAGAGGGTAGCTTTTGAATTCTGGATGATCCTATGAAATGAAGATTGTGATTTTCAGTTGTTCTTTCTTTAGGAGTTACTACTGTGGTGCCTCCACCCTGGAGTGTGCACAGTAGTGACCTTGGCAGCTTACTGTGATGCTTAATAGTTGGATGGTGGATGATATATGACAACCAACTGTGAGTGTGCTAGGATATGCACTCCTCTGCTAGTGATAATAGCAGTATACTAAATGATTCCTGTCCCATTAGCTAGGAAAATGATTTGAATTAATTTGCAACTGAGATTGGGTGGTTATGTATGTATGCTGTCAACATGACAGTAATTGACTACATGATTCCTAACTGTGGCTTCTAGGAAAATGATATGAATTAAATTGATTTTCATTTTTAAGTAGAAATGTGATACTATGTGGATACTTTCCACAGGACAATACATGTTGAAATGCTTCATAGTTATAAAAACAGATGGTATGGATTGGATTTGTTGCTAGGTAGCTTCTACTTGAATTTGGTTACACAATTACCATCTGGTTGTTGATGGTGTTAAGGTTGTGACACCTCAATTGAGGATACACAATTGTTTTATAAACATTGACTAGCCAGATCTGGTGTTGTAGCCAACTATCTCAAGTTTTAGTTGCCAGCAGGAATCCTTTCTATAACCAAATGATGGATTTACTTAAGTAAGCCAATGATGTATGAACTGAGGCATTAATTTTGTTGCACATGAACAGATACTTTTGTTGCCCTTTTGTTAGCTCTAGGATGATTTTGGAGTAGCACTACTACCCAGTCTGAGAGCTCTTTTTACCACACAACTCCATGCTCAGAAATAAAAAGACAAGAACAGATGCTATACTGATCTAAGAAACCAACCTGCTGGTGTTAAGTAGAACAGTGGCTTGGGGAATATGTGCTTGTAGTGATTCTTGTGGTGGATCTTGATCAGGTTCCATTTTTTATTGCCGGTAAGCTTATGGAAACAATTTCCTTCTCCTCCTTGTGGTGTTGATCTGCTACTGTCCTCCTTGTTTCACACCTGCCATGCTTCTCCTTGTGCTGCTTGAGCTTGCTCAGGTTACCAGGTTGATCTGTTGGCTGATTTGTGTAAATTGGTGTGGTGGATTTGTTGTGAATCTGGTGATGACCAGTGATATCTTATGATGCTTTGAGAATAGAGAGATAAGATGTTTGTACAGAGAAAACCCCCCATGTGTAGCCGTGGCTTCCTTTTCTACCTTGATTGCATCTCTGTTGGCTTGACAGCACACTAGTGCATGCAGTTGAGTGAGCTGCCTCTGTGCATGCCTCACTCAAATGGATCAGATCAAAGGATTCCTATGAATTTACTGTTACTATTCTACCCTTCTCTCTGGTGAAATTTGCCCCTGGCCAATGATGTTGTGCTGAGGCAACCTATCTGATTAAGGACAGATACAATGATTTGGTGAAACTTGCCCCTCTTAAGATTAGCTTAGTGATGAAATGATTACAGTGCATTACACTGTTCATTCTGAGAGCTCAATATTCACTCTAACCCCCTTATTATTTTACTTTTGTTTTGTGTTTCTTTATATTGCTTTGCAGATATACAAGATCAAGAAGGAAATCCTCAGGACATGAAGATTTAGTTTAGGATTTTATCCATTATTCTTGTAATGTTGTTTTTTCTTTTTTACTTTGAATATTGTAATATGGTACAATAATAAAGTTAAATTTTCTTTCTCTTTGTAATATTATATCTTGATTAAAAATATGAATCAATTCTTTATAGCACTGTCATCATGTATGTTTATACTTCTGAGACATAAGGTCTATGTCTATTCCTTAAGTATTATTCATATTGCCATATTCCTTTCTATTTGAATAAATGTAAGACTTTGTAATATATGTATCTGCTCACAATAAAGAAGTCTTTTAGTTGTTTCATTTATGTAATTCCTTTTTATATTTATTTGTTTTATAGAAATATACTTTGATTCTTTTATTGTGGCAACAATGTAACATTGTATTATATAATAAAGTGTTCCATTTTTCTTGGAACCAAATAAATATTTATATCTTACTTATAAATAAGAATAACATTCTTATTTATTATTATAATTCATTTCTTTCAATTTTGTGTTTTATTAATTGAGATTTATCATTAGTGTATCTTTTTAGAAATAAGAGCTCACCTCTTGTTTCTTATTACAATTTAATTTCCAATTACTACTCTATTTCAATTTCTTATAGTATTCAAATCTATCAATAAAATACTCAAATTTGAATTATCTTCCCCTAAAACACAAAAGTACAATAGAGGTCATGTCAAAATCTATCGCACTTGTCCTAATGTTTCCATCAGAACAAGAGAGACCTCGATCCCTCTATAGGTTCTTTAGTTTTGCGCGAAAATTCTCCAGATTTTCTGATGCATGAATGCAATGCACACACCTGTGTTCAGCTTATTTCTAAGCTCTAATGCTGGGATGTTACAACATCCGAGGGTTCGGTCAGGACGGGCGGCGCTGCCAGATCAAGGAGTACTTGCGCCAAGAAGATGTGGACATTGTAGGTTTCCAGGAGATGATCCGGCAGGACTTTTTGATCATGGAGCTCGAGCCCTCTCTAGACATAGGTTTGTCTGGACTTGGCTTCCGGCCTCTGGTCACTCGGGCGGCATCCTCCTTCGTTTCAAGGAGGATACCTTCGAGGTAGAAGATATGGACCGCGGGGATTTCTTTCTGAGCATGGATCTCACTCATAAACAATCACGCCTCAAATGGGAGGTCGTGATTGTTTATGGCCCCGCTGACCATAGGAGGTCCCAGCAGTTCTTGCTTGAGCTCAAGGCCAAGGTGGAGTGTACGGATACCCCCATCATGGTGGCAGGGGACTTCAACCTCATTTGCTCCACCGCGGACAAGAGCTCGGCAAACGTGGACCTCAATAGGATTCGGTTGTTCAATGATTGCATCGCTGACCTTGCTCTCAGGGAGATCACTAGGGTGTGCGCGATATTCACCTGGACCAACAATCGCCTAGATCCGGTCCGTAGTGTTATGGATCGGGTGTTTGTTTCAGTTGATTGGGAACTGTCCTTCCCCCTTTGCTCCCTCCGGGCAGTCACTATGGTCGGCTCGGAACATACCCCCCCTCCTCCTATCATCAGGGGGAGGGCCCCTACCCAGGCTGAACCGCTTCCACTTCGAGAACTTCTAGCTCCAACAGAGGGGCTTCGTGGAGGCGGTTCAGGCTAAGTGAGTGGAGGCGGTAGCCTCCCCTCCCCGTGCATTCTGTGCGATTGACATCTGGCACCATTGTGCCTTGATGGCTCGCCAGCTGATGCAGGGCTGGGGCGCTAACCCGGGCGCTGCGTTTCGCGGCCAGAAAGAGGCGATTTTGTAGGAGATCCAGTCCCTTGACTTGGAGGCTGACCGGGTGGGCATCTTGGCGGATGCCTGGTCCCATAGATATGCCCTTGAGACCTCCATTATGGAGATCTATAAGGGTGAGGAGACTTTCTGGAGGCAGCGGAGCCGACAGAATTAGACTATCCAGGGGGAATCGAACTCGGCCTACTTCCACGCCATTGCGAATGGTAGGCGTAGGAAGTGTTCGATCCCTTGTCTCTGGGCCGCAGATTCTCTCCTTGTCGACCAAAGAGAGATCTCGACCCATATTTACTCCTTCTACCGGGATCTTTTCTCGGCGTCCCCGAGTTCGAGGCTGGCGTTGGACGCGGCCTTCTGGCCTGAGGCTGCCAAGGTAATCACGGAGGAGAATAGGGAGCTTACTCTCCCTTTTCTCCAGTCCGAGGTTGCTGAGGCAATCAAAGTAATGAAGACCGCCTCGGCGCCGGGGCCGGACGGCCTCCCGGTGGCATTCTTCCAGACCTTTTGGGACCATCTAAGCCTGGTGATCATGCGCATGTTTCAGGAGTTCTATACTGGGAACCTGGTCATGTCGCGGCTGAACTTTGGCGTGATTACCCTGATCCCCAAGGTAGTGGGGGCCACGGATATTCGCCAATTTAGACCTATCACGGTGATTAATGTCATCCAGAGGATTTTCGCTAAGGTCTGCGCCATCCTCCTCGCCCCTATCATGGGTCGCCTGACCCACCCGCTTCAATTTGCCTTCCTTAAGGGACGCCTGATCCACGATGGTATACTAGCACTTCATGAAATCATTCATGAGTTGAAGGTACACCATCAGAAAGGGGTGTTCCTCAAGCTAGATTTCTAGAAGGCATACGACAAGATGGATTGGGCTTTCCTGAGGCAAGTCCTCGAGCATAGAGGATTTGAGGATCGGGTGATCTCATGGATCATGCAATTCGTTATGAGTGGCAGCACGACGATCAATATTAATGGGGAGGTAGGTCCTTATTTTAGACCCTCGTGTGGAGTGAGGCAAGGGGACCCGATCTCCCCCTTGCTTTTTAACTCTGCGGTGGATGCCTTGGCAATAATCTTGGACAAATCCAAGGTTGCTGGCCATCTCTCAGGGGTGGTAGGGAATCTAGTCCCCGGAGGTGGGATCACTCACCTCCAGTATGCGGATGACACGATGATCATGGTTCAGGGATCGGAGTCGGACATTATTAACCTCAAGTTCATGTTGTTGTGCTTTGAGTCCATGTCCGGCCTCAAGATCAACTTCGACAAGAGCGAGGTCATGATTTTGAGCTTCCCTGAGGAGGAGCGGCAGTTGATTGCCGACCGTCTTAACTGCCGGTTGGCGGACTTCCCGATTACCTACTTGGGCATGCCCATGCGGGACTCTCGGGTGCTGATCAGGGACCTGGCCCCCATGGCCCCGAAGGTCAGATCCAAAGCCGAACCATGGCGAACTCGCCTCACGTCCAAGGGGTCCAAAACGGTACTGATAAACTCTTGCTTGTCCAGACTCACCATGTATCAGATGGGTCTATACCTCCTGCCTGAAGGAATCCATGCAAACTTTGTGAAGGATCTGTCTAGATTCTTTTGGGTGGTCGGCGATGGACACCAGAAATACCACATGGTGAAATGGGCAGATATTTGTACCCCCAAAATCCTTGGGGGGCTAGGGGTTCTTGACTCCCGCCGCTTCAACATGGCCCTGCTGCTTAAATGGGTGTGGCGCATCCTCCGCGAGGAGGGTGGTCTGTGGCTTCAGCTCATCAAGACCAAGTACCTTCGTGGCAGCCCCCTGATGGCCTGCGAGCGCAGGGAAGGCTCCCAGTTCTAGCGGGCTATTCAGGACATCAAACATCTCATCTGTCGTGGTGCATCCTTTGTGGTAGGGGACGGTCAGGAAGTCTTGTTTTGGTCGGACCCTTGGCTCCAGGGGGTCCCTCTCAAGCAGGAATTCCCGGCTTTGTTCGCTATCTGCGCAGCCCCCGCGATGTTTATTGCCGAGGCTAGGCTGGGGGATCAATGGAACATCCCATTCCGAAGGACCTTCAACGTAGCCGAGGCGGCAGACTTTAGGCGGTTGTGGGGTTCCTTGCCCCAATCCCTTTCAGCTGAGAGGGATTCGGTCTCTTGGAACCAGTCTCCCTCGGGAGCTTTTTCTGTGAGCTCAGCCTATAGGACCCTATTCCAGGGTCCTGAGCTCCCTTGGTCGTCGCATCTGTGGAAGGCTCCCCTTCCCTTGAGCGCTCGTATCTTCCTGTGGCAGTTGCTCCGGGATCGCCTCCCCTCCGGGGTCGAGGTCTCGAAGCGCAACGGCCTAGGCAATGGGTTGTGTCCATTATGTGGGGTGCCAGAATCCTGTACGACATAATGTTCACGTGTCCTGCCGCTCAGTTTCTGTGGAACTTTGTACGGGAGGCGCTGGGCCTCGCCTGGCAGGCCCAGGATCTCGGGGAGTTCCTGGAAACTGAGGCAAACCGTACCGGGAGAGGGCGCCATCTCTTCTGGCTGGTGTTTGCGGCCATCACGTGGTCTCTGTGAAAGATTAGGAATAAGATGGTGATTGAGCGGATTTATCCCCGCCGGGCTTCTGACTCAGTGTTTTCTTTGCTTGCCCATCTCCAGCAGTGGTACCCCCTCTCCAGCCAGCATGACCGGGAGCGTGTGGACGGCATCTTGCAGGCGATCAGGGCGTCGGCACAACGCTTCGCGGTCCCTGCTAGTGCGTCCGGGGCGTCGTAGGGGCGTTCTTCCCTGCGTTTGGCTGTTTTTCCTTTTTTTCGGGCTTATTGTGTTGTTGCCCCAGCATACTCATTTTATTTTGTCTCTGTGACGCCTGGGCGTCGTTGACTTTGTGGTACTCTGGTTGGTCGTTGCTTTATTTATAAAGCTAGGCGCAAAGCCTGTTTCGAGAAGGATATTCTGCCTTAGTCTTTGTGACTCTTGATTCTGGTACATGTAGAAGCTTATATTGATGATAAGAAAGTGGAACAGCTGTTACTGTGTTGGCTGGCTGGCTAGTGTCTTCTCTGACTAGTTTGCCTTTCAGAGTCATATGTTACTGTCATCTTCATTACAGATTGCCCAGTGTTTAAAATTCTATAAATAAAGTGTGGTTGATATCTGCATGCTTTTTTGTTTACACGGGCCCCTTTTCTCATCAGTATTGTGCCTGCTTATTATTCCTCGTCCATTTATGTGTGGAATCCAATGGCATTCTGAAATCTCACTCTCCAAATTCCTCCGTTCTATACTTTATTGATTTGATTGTTCTATCTATCAAAATCTCTCTCTCGCACAACCATTGATAAACATATTCTTGTTTCTTCAAGAAACATCCCTCCATTCTGGAAGATCATATCTTGTAAACTTTAGCCTATGGTTAACTGTGGATGTGGCTTAAAGTTTGCAGATCGAGATACGGGAAGAGCGTGTGCCTTGCCCCTGATCAATCCCGTGGCACAACCTTTGATTACATCCCGATGTTATCCACGGCTCACCAAGCCTCTGATCATTTATTCTCTACAAGATACATGAATATTATCAAGCCCGTGAGATGAGTAAATGACACCAGAAGTCACATACTCTTCACAAAACTTACACATTTAAATGCACATGCGATACAAGATCATCTAGGACAAGATCCCCGTCTGATCGATTACTTATCTAAGCGCAACCCTATATATATAATTTATTACACCACGAGATCAGGGGAAAACATCCACGTCGCATGTTGGTGATCGACCTTCCTCCGCGGCGCGCTCATAGTTCTGGATTTGACATTGAACATCTCGCCCGTGTCCACAAAATAAATTGTGTCCTGTTTCACGTCCTCATATGCAGAAATAGACTTGGAGAAACGTTTGCTAATGAAGAGCGCCTGGCCACCTAGTCCATCTGAGAGCGGCATCCACGCGCCTTTCCTGCCGCACGCTTCTAAAACCTCCACCTCGCGAGTGTGGTTGGGGCCATAGTCGGGCTCCTGTAATATTCTTCTCACCATGAGTAACTATTTCCACGTGACTCGACCAAGTGCCAAATGACGGTAACGAGATCCTTGGGTTCATATGGCACCTCATTGTCTTGCAAGCAGGTTGAACCGCCGAGAAGCGTGTCGTCGCCGGTTTCATCTCTAATTTCATCTAAGGCGCAAGCCTTCTCATACTCCTCTTGGCTTGGTTGACACTCACTATACGCGAAACCATACTCACCACCAGCATTGTTTTTGTCCTTGTAGTTGTCATCGTCATCCTGACCATCATCCCTCCACACATCGAAACGGTAGTACCGCGGTGGGTGCCTAATGAGGCGCTCGATACCAGTGATGTTGGGAATGCCATTGTTATCGAAATTGATCGCGAGGGAGACAAGGTCCTCGGCCTGAGTGATCCCGTACAGTTTATCTCCAATAAACGCAATGTGGATGATGTAGATGAAAGGAGCTGTCTTTGGCTCCGGCAACCACATGCCCTTCCCTGGCCAGACTAAGATGATGGGATAATTGCAGTTATTGGTCATGATAGCGACAATGTCACCAGGGGTTGATCGCATGAGCACCTTGCGAATCTTGAAAAGCTCGGAAACATTGCCTATGCCGGTCAGCTCCGGAAGCGGCACCGTCGTGTCGGAGAGAGGATTATGTAGAAAATAGGTATGCATATTCTTGGCGTCAGTGCAGTCGAGGGCGAGCCAATCATCGGTGGAGCCAATACATTTCGCATTCTCCGGTAATGTAGACAGACGGCGGCGCGAGGCGACCCTACGGCTGTCGTCGGAGGGCATACAAAATGTGCCATCCGACATGATAATCCACGGCATCAATCTTGGAGTCGTAAGGTGCTGCCGCATAGCTGAACACCATGAGCGGCACACGGCGCGGAAGCGAGCGCGGTCGGCGGAGAGGGCGGACTGCCGGGCACGACACACGGCCTGAAAGCCGCGGTGGTAATCTCTGGCGGCGGCGTAAGAGACGGCCCCTACGATCTTGGACCACACGACGGAGAAGCGCCGGCGTATCCGGCGGAGGAGCCGATGCCGTCGATGACGAGGCCTAGGATGTCTTGCGGGATCTCAGACCATGGCGGAAGCCGAACCGACGACGCCATAGATCGACGCTTTGTCAAGTTCTGGATCGTATACTGGATCGGAACCGCTATGATAGATAGATCGGAACGTATGTATATATAGCTAGATCGGCTTCGTCTGGGTCCGAATTCGAGAGGAAGTACGTGTCCGGAAATGCCTCGACGTCCTTATAATTTCATCACTAACGAAAAAGGTTCGTGACGGTAACTTAGGCTGGGCTCGTACCGATGTGAATCATGTCCTCTTTTTAAGTTGGTATATACTCGTTGGTTCCATAATAAAAATTGCTGATTTAGTATTATGGATCGAAGAAAATATTTTCACTGTTCACACTAGAAGTTATAGCCAAATAATTGCTAGTAAAAAAATCAAAAAACAAAAGTTAGTTTGCTAAAATATTTTTCGTAAACATTCTGGCATTAAAAAAAATATCAAAGAGTACAAATCAGTCCAACAAAATTTAAAATTACATCGAAATCCTGGTCCGTTTGGATGTTTGCATTCGGATCTAGTATTGGACATTGGCATTGGACAGACCCGAATATCTCGAATTGCACGTGTTTGGATGTCTTGTGTATTGAGGCTGTGCATTTGGACCGAATATTGAGCTGAAGTTTTTTTTTTCCTGGGTAGCCTGCTCCCGAATGAACCAGTCCAGAGCTGGACATTGCGAGGTATTCGGGCCACCGAAACGTTTTTATCTCATTTATATCCGCTCCCTGGCCAAAACCGTCGCTCACAGGGTCGCTCGCAGGATGCCGCCGTCGCATCCATCCTTCTCTCCGTCCGCCTCCGATACCACCCCTTCCGCTCCTCCTCCTCCGCATCCGCCTCCAGCGAGGCAGGTCCGCAGGGAGCCCACGCCCCTCCTCCTCTTCCTCCGCCTCCGGTGAGGCAGGTCCCGTAGGCCCCGTCGCCCTCAACCCCCTTCCTCCGGCAGAAGGTATCCGATGCGGAGGGCCCTCCTCCGGTGACACCCTCTCCCGTTCGGCCCTCCTCCGGCGAACGGCGCGGCGGCCCTCCTCCACGACCCTCTCCCGTTTGGCCCTCCTCCTCCGGCTAATGGTGCGGCAGCCCTCCACCTCGACCATCTCCCATTCGGCCCTCCTCCTCATGTGAACGACATGGAGGCCATCCGCCTCAACCCTCTCCCGTTCGGCCCCGTCGCTTGCCAAGGATTCGTCCCGTCCTCCTCCTCCGGCGACTGGCGTGGCGACCCTCCAGTGAGGCACGGATATGATCTTTTTTGTGTATACCATTTAGTTTTGGGACGCCCCTATTCGATCCAATCCATATATCTGAGACTGTAATTACTTTATAATAATCTAAAATTTGATAGTACTACGATCATGCTAGTACAAATGCAATTCATCACTTGACCATCCAAACACGATTTGATACTTAACCTTAGTATCAATCCCTAGCACCAAATACCTAAACATCAAAACAAAAATATTGATATTCAATCTCAATGCGAATATGCCAAGATTTTGATATTGGAACGAATGCAATGCCAAGCCTATGAATACATACATCCAAATGGGCCCTAAGAAGCCCTTCATCTTCAACCCCCAGACCGTGTCAACGGCGCGTCGCCGCTTCCTCTCCTACATGAGTCGGCCTGACATTGTCAGTTGCGGGCGAGAAGTCGTCAAATGGGTAAAAAAGACCACATCTTTTCCGGAGACGAAGAAGGATGAAGCGCCGATAAATCTCACTGACGATCCAAAGATCCCCATCGCCAGAAAAAGTCTTTGACAAAAGTGAGCTTTATAAAAATTTCTTTTGATGTACATACTTATATTATTTATGTATATACTATTTTTCTGTACGAAATGATATGTGCAAATAAACCAAGGGCTCCGATGAAATATTATGACTATACCAATCGAAATATGACGAATTTGTTCATGGCAGCACGTTCATCCACAACCGCCATTGATAGTTGGACTGTAATTTACGGTTAGCATATAGCTGGAGATTTTGATCTCACATATCAGGTAAACGAGGAGTCCAAACTCTAGCCTGCATGCACATAGGTAGGATCAGGCAATAAAAAGGTTTCATCACGAAAGAAAGGTTCGTGAACATAACTTAGGCTGGGCTCGCATCTATGTGAATCCTGTCCACTTTTTAAGTGGTATTTCCTTCAATTCTTAATAAAGCTTACAATCAGCTAACACTACCCAACGAGCGGTACTCCCACCAACTCTACCCAAATTTGCTAGACTATGTGCTACCACTACAGGACTAGGCGAAGACGCCGACGGTCGGCGCTACATCGATGGTCAAATGTCGGGATCGTCGGCATAGATCGCAACCAGTTCAGCCCCCGGCAAACAGTCGTCGGTGTAAATTTACCCTCGGCATAGAATAGCTACGCCGACGGCTGTCCTCGGCATAGCTATTTTTATTTTTACCTCATTAATCTTTGAAAAATCATAACTAAATCATTCTAATTCAGAAAAATACAAATAATATATCAAAAATTGCATAAAAGTAAGATCTGTCTATCTACACTCAAATATTACACATTTGTAAATAAAAAAGTGAAATATAAAACATTATATATATAGTTTAAACAGGCAAAAATTCAAAAAGATCCAAACAATATAAAACATTCGCGTGGTGTCATATTATGCGACATAGTTAGAAGAAAAATATCAAACTTGGTATATTGATTATGTCTTAAAAAACCTTCACAAAATGACCTATCTCGTTCGAGGTTTTCTGGCTTACGTATCAAATGATCAATGTTATGGATAGAATCAAGGTATAGTTTTTGATAATGTGTTCATATTGTGCATACATGTGCATCATGAGATGGCAGGCAATATTGTAGAAGTAAGTTTTCCTTTTCGTCACGCCAAAAAGCTATTTTTCATTTTCCAAGTGTAAAAATTATACGGTTTTGTGAAGCAACCACCAAATGGCTAATTTAAAATGCTACCCCCATATTTTTCAAAAATACTAAACCACCTTATATGGACAATATCCCAACGGTGGGATCTCAAATATTTCCGTCTATCCCTGGTGAAAAATACAAATTCCTACCGAATCGTAGGAAGTGGGTCAGATATAAACTATAGATACATGATCTGATAAATCATTTTTAGGTTCAAAATATGCTATTTCATCAAAGATCCCCTTCAAGTTTATCAAGGCTTGATACGTCGAAAACGTATCTACAATTTTTGATGTTACATGCTTGTTTAGTATCTACTTTGCTTTACTTTGTCTATACTTTAAGGTGTTTTTATATGATTTCTGGAACTAACCTATAAACAAGTTGCCACGGTGCCAGTTGCATATTTTCTTCTGTTTTTTGTTCCAGAAAGGCAGAAAATCAATATTCTCGTAATTGGATGGGACAAAAGCCAAAGTCAATATTTTACCGTGGGGAACACGAAGCCAGAATACGAGACGAAGGACACTCACCAGGGGGCCACACCCCCTGGCGGCGCGGGCTAGGGCTAGCCGCGCCTGGGGGGTGCATCCGCCCTTGTGGCCCCTGCCTCTCATCTTCGCCTATAAAGTCCCCCAAGCCTAAACCCTAAGTACCCGATCAATATTCCACGAAACCGTCTGTAGCTGCCGCCATCATCGTCCCTAGATCGGGGGGATCTGAAGCTCTTTCCGGCACCCTGCCGGAGGGGAGATCATCCTGGAGGCCTTCTTCTGCATCATGCTAGCCTCCGGTATGAAGCATGAGTAGTTTCACCTTGGACTACGGGTCCATGTAGTAGCTAGATGGTTGTATCTCCTCCTTGTGCTTTCATGTCTAGATCTTGTAAGCTCCGTTCATGATCAAGATATCATCTATTTGTAATCATGCATGTTATGTTTGTGGGGATCCGATGGATATTGAGATTATTATATCAGATTGATTAATGGTTTTGTCTATTTGATTCTATCATGTCTGTGTTGTTTGTGATCTTGCATGCTCTCCGTTGTTAGTACCTATCTTGGCCAAGTAGTTGCTAGTGACTCCAAGAGGGGGTATTTATGCTCGATAGTGGGTCCATGCCTCTACTTATCAAGGGAAGTGACAGAAATCTCTATGGTAGTAGATGTGTTGTTGCCACTAGGGAGAAAACAACGGTCTCTTATTCATGGAACAAGTGGATTGTTAAACTTACACACTTTGCTTAAAACAGTTGTCTGTTGCTTGCAACTTAATACTGAAGGGGGTTCGGATGATAACCTGAAGGTGGACTTCTAGTCATAGATGCAGTTGGATGGCGGTCTATGTATATTGTTGTATTGCTCAATCGAATCTCATAGGATCTTTTTGTCTAGTATTGCATTGTTATGCCTTGCTTAGCCTGTCAATTGCCCTGCTGTAATTTGTTTACCCAGCATGCCATGTTTGTTTATCTGAGGAGAACACCTCTAGTGAACTATGGACCCCGGTCCAATCTTTACCATTGATACATCTTCCACTGTTACTTATTTACTTGCTGCAAACCATCATTAACTTTCACACCATACAGTTAATCCTTTGTTATAGCAACCGGTGATATTGACAACCTCACTGTTAGTTGGGGCAAAGTCTTGAGTTTGTGTTGTGCAGGTTTCCACGTTGCTTGCAACACCTTTGAGACGTTTCCTTACTCCTACTGGTTCGATAACCTCGGTTTCTTACTGAGGGAAGACTTTCTGTTGTGCTGCATCACACCTTGCTCTTGGGGTTTCCCGACGAAGCGCTCCACGTTGACGCAGTGCCATCAAGGCTCAGCCCCGAGCTAAGAATCTTCATGCCCGCCGTTCGACAAAGTTTGACGATAGTTTAAAACGAGCATAAGAAATTCAAAAATGATTCAAACAATGTGAAACCTTCGCGTGGTGTCATGTTATGTGACATAGTTAGAAGGAAAAATATCAAACTTGGTATATTGATTGTCTCAAAAAAAGCCTTCATAAAATAACCTATCTCACTCGAGGTTTCCTGGCTTTCAGGTCAAATGACCAATGTTATGGCTAGAATCAAGGAATTTTTTAGGATAATATGTCCATATTGTGCATACATGTGCATCATGGGATGGCAAACAATATTGCAGAAGGAAGTTTTCCTTTTCATCGCGCCAAAAGCCATTTACCATTTTTCGAGTGTAAAAAACGGTCGGTTTTGTGAAGCAACCACCAAATGGCTAATTGAAAATGCTACCACCACATGTTTCAAAAATACTATACCACCTTACATGGACAATGTCCTAACAGGGGGATCTCAAACCTTTCCGCCTATCCATGGTGAAAAAGACAAATTCCTGCCGAATCGGTAGGAAGTGGGTCATATATGAACTATAGGCACATGATCTGATGCTCATAATTTTTACAAAAATCAGTTTTAGGTTCACAATATGCTATTTCATCAGAGATCCACTTCAAGTTTATCGAGGCTCAGCCCCTTGCTAATAATCTTCATGCCCGCTGTTCTACAAAGTTTGACGATAGTTTAAAACGGGCATAAGAAATTTAAAAACGATCGAAACAATGCGAAACCTTAGCGTGGTGCCATATTATGTGACATAGTTAGAAGGAAAAATATCAAACTTGGTGATACGTCGGAAACGTATCTCTAATTTTTAATGTTTCATGCTTGTTTAGTATCTACTTTGCTTTGCTTTGTCTACATTTTGAGTTGTTTTTATATCTTTTCTAGAACTAACCTATTAACAAGTTGCCACAGTGTCAGTTGCCTGTTTTCTTCTATTTTTGGTTCCAAAAAGGCAGAAAATTAATATTCTCGGAATTGGACAGGACAAAAGCCAAAGTCAATATTTTAGCGTGGGCGACACGAATCCAGAAGACGAGACGAAGAGGCGAACCAGGGCGGCCAGACCCCCCTAGGCGCGGCCAGGGAGGGCCCATGCCTGGGCAGGGTGTGTGGCCCATGGTCGCCTCCCAGCCTCGCCTCTTCACCTATAATAAGCCCCCGATGCAAAAATCCTAGGCACCCGATCAAAACTCCACGAAACCGTCTATAGCCGCCGCCACCATCATCCCTAGATCGGGGGGATCTGAAGTTCTTCTCGGCACCCTGCCGGAGGGGAGATCATACCGGAGGCCTTCTTCTCTGGTATGATGCGCGAGTAGTTCCACCTTGGACTACGGGTCTATGTAGTAGCTAGATGGTTGTATATCCTCCTTGTGCTTTCATGTATAGATCTTGTGAGCTCCGTTCATGATCAAGATCTAATATATTTGTAATCATGCATGTTGTGTTTGCGGGGATCCGATAGATATTGAGATTACTATGTCAGATTGATTAATCGTTTTGTCTTTATGATTCTATCATGTCTGTGTTGTTTGTGATCTTGCATGCTCTCCGTTGTTAGTAGCTATCTTGGCCAAGTAGTTGCTAGTGACTCCAAGAGGGGGTATTTATGCTCGATAGTGGGTTCATGCCTCTAGTTTCCAAGGGAAGTGACAGAAATCTCTTCGGTTGTAGATGTGTTGTTGCCACTAGGGAGAAAACAATCGTCTCTTGTTCATGGAACAAGTGGATTGTTTACCTTACATACTTTTCTTAAAATAGTTGTCTGTTGCTTGCAACTTAATATTGGAGGGGGTTCGGATAATAACCCAAAGGTGAACTTCTATTCATAGATGCAGTTGGATGGTGGTCTATGTATATTGTTGTATTGCCCAATCAAATCTCATAGGATCTTTTTGTCTAGTATTGCATTGATTGCCTTGCTCAGTTCCTGTTAATTGCCCTGCTGTAATTTGTTTACCCTTCATGCCATGTTGTTTATCTAAGGAGAGCACCTCTAGTGAACTATGGACCCCGGTCCAATATTTACCATTGATACATCCTTCACTGTTACCTGTTTACTTGCTGCAAACTATTATTACCTTTCACACCATACGTTTAATCCTTTGTTACAGCAAACCTGTGAGCTTGACAACCTCACTGATTCGTTAGGGAAAATTCTTGAGTTTGTGTTGTGCAGGTATCCGTGTTGCTTGCAACACCTGTGTGACGTTTCCTTTCTCCTACTGGTTCGATAACCTCGGTTTCTTACTAAGAGAAAACTTGCTGATGTGCTGCTTCACACCTTGCTCTTGGGGTTTCCCGACGAAGTGCTTCCCAGCACCATCACTTGGTATATTGATTACGTCTGAAAAACCTTCACAAAGTGACCTATCTCATTCGAGGTTTTCCGGCTTTCGGGGTCAAATAACTAATGTTATGGCTAGAATCAAGGCATAGTTTGTGATAATTTGTCCATATTTTGCATACATGTGCATCATGGGATGGCGAACAATGTTGCAGGAGGAATTTTTCCTTTTCGTTATGCCAAAAAATCAGTTTCCATTTTCCGAGTGTAAAAAACTGGCGTTTTGTGAAGCAACCATCAGATGGCTAATTCAAAATGGTACCACCACATTTTAAAAAAATACTAGACCACCTTACATGGACAATGTCCTAACAGGGGGATCTCAAACCTTTCCATCTATCCCTAGTGCAAAATACAAATTTCTGGCAAATTGATAGGAAGTGGGTCAGATATGAACTATAGGTACATGATCTGATGCTCATGATTTTTAAATAAAATCATTTTAGGTTTACAGTATGATATTTCATTAGATATCCACTTCAAGTTTATCGAGGCTCAGCCCCGAGCTAAGAATATTATGCTCATGATTTTTTGAAAAAAAATCATATTTAGACACACTATGATGTTTCTTTATAGATCCAATGCAAGTACATGATCTACAGGTACATATTGGCTGCATCTCAAAAACCACCAAAAGAAAAATTTAGAATACATCATATGGCTTGCTTATGGCCCTGTGGCTGTATCCATGGAGCATCTTCATCAATTAACATGATGATTGGGTCATCCTTCAGTGCGAAGGGCGGAATTTTATGAAACTTATCATAATCTTCTAACATGTCCTTCACATAGGAAAACTGAGCCACATCATTGGATATGACGAATGATTTGTCTTTGTAAGCATGATTGTTGAGATCCACTGTTGTCATTCTATACTTCTTGTCTACCTCAACCCCGCCTCCTGTCAATTTGACCCATTTGCACCGAAAAAAGGGACCTTAAAAGAAGGTTCATAGTCAAGTTCTCATATCTCCTCTATGTAACCATAATATATGTACTTTTATCCATTATCGTTTGTTCTATCGAAGCGGACACCACTGTTTTGGTTGGTGCTTTTTTATCTTGGGTGATCGTGTAAAATGTATTCCCATTTATCTCGTACCCTTGGAAATTCCATATAGTCAAATATGGTGAGCTAACCAACAAGTAAAGCTGATCACAAAAAGTGTTCTTATTCATGATATGTGTTTGCAACCAACCGCCAAAAGTCTTCATATGTTTATATCTAATCTAGGAGTCAGGCTTTCCCGGGTTGTTGGAGCATATAATATTCTTGTGTTTATTGATATACGGAGCTGCCAAGGTGGAATTTTGTAGAACTTTGTAGTGTTCTTGAGTGAAAGAATGTATGTCCCTACATATTACTGATTTCCTTCCTATCGTGCCTTTTTCACTCAGTCTCTCCTCATGCCGTGATTCAGGAACACCAATCAACTTAAGGTCAGAAATAAAGTCAACACAAAACTCAATGACCTCCTCTGTTCTGTAGCCCTTGGAGATGCTTCCTTCTGGCCTAGCACGGTTATGAACATATTTCTTCAAGACTCCCATGAACCTCTTAAAGGGGGACATATTTGAAGGGTTTTGCAGCATAGTAAATCAAAAAAATCTACGGATGCGAACGGGAAAGCCAAGATCTAATCTAGGATATGCAAACAACGAGGGGGAATAGATGATATCTTCATACCCTTGAAGATTCGCACAGCGGAACGTTCAACGAAACGTGGTTGATGTAGTCGTACTAGCTTCTCCTCCTCGCGATCCGATCCGATCCAACACCGCAAGTGGCGATGCCTCCGAGAGATGCACACGTACGGCACCTCGACGTCTCCTCCTTCCTCGGTCCATCAAGTGGGGTGGAGAGATAGATTGGATCTACAACACGACGGCGTGGTGCAAAGGTGGAGAGTTTCTGCGGCAGGGCTTCGCCTACGCGCAGTCGGGAGAGAGAGAGAGAGAGAGAGAGAGAGAGAGAGAGAGAGAGAGAGAGAGGAGAGAGAGAGAGAGAGAGAGAGAGAGAGAGAGAGAGAGAGAGAGAGAGAGAGAGAGAGAGAGAGAGAGAGAGAGAGAGAGAGAGAGAGAGAGAGAGAGAGAGAGAGAGAGAGAGAGAGAGAGGAGGGCAGCAGGTAGGCGGCTAGGGTTTGAGGAGGTGTGGGGAGAGGGTGTGCCCCTGCCCTATTTATATAGAGGGATGCCGGCTTCCCCCTTGCCCCTCCTCCAAGCCTAGGGCCGGCGGCCACATGGGAGGAGTGGGGGGCAAGTTCCCCCCCCCCCCTTCTAGAAGCTCTCCCTAGGGTTTCCCCTAGGGCTTGGCCGGCTGGGCCTATGGGGCCTTGTGCCCCTGGCCCAATGCGGCCAGGGCACTCCCTCGTAGTACCACGCCCCCTCCCGACAAGTGGGGCCATGTTGGTCCCACTCCAGAAGGTTCTAGAAGCTTCCGGTACAATACTGAACAATCTGAAACAATTCCGAAATCCAAAAACTGCTTTCCCTTATATGAATCCTATTCTCTGGGCCATTCCGGAACCTCTCGTGATGTCCTAGATCTCATCCGAGACTCCGAACAAAAACTCATAAACCAATTATCCATTCTATCCTAGCGTCGAGAGACGTTAAGTGTGTGACCCTACGGGTTCGAGAATATGCAGACATGATCTTCTATCAATAATCAACAGCGGGGTCTGGAAACCCATATTGACTCCCATACATTCATCGATGATCATATCGGATGAACAAAGATGCTAGGATTCAATTAATCCCATATATATATTCCCTTCGTCACGCGATATTTTACTTGCCCGAGATTCGATCGTCGGTATCGGCATACCTAGTTCAATCTCGTTCACAGCAAGTACTTTACTCGTTCCGTAATCCGATATCACTTTTGTGATTAACTCCTTAACCACGTGCTTGCAAGCGGTGTTGATATCGATTACCGAGTGGGCCCGAAGTATATCTCTCCGACATGGGAGGGACAAATTGAAGGGTTTCGCGGCATAGTAAATCAAAATTTTCTACGGATGCGAACAGAGGGAATGCCAAGATCTAATCTAGGAGATGCAAACAACGAGAGAGATTGGATTAGATCTTCATACCCTTGAATATTCGCACAGCGGAACGTTCGTCGGAACGTGGGTGATGTAGTCGTACTCGCTTCTCCTCCTCACGATCCGATCCGATCTAGCACCACAAGTGGCGGTGCCTCCGTGAGATGCACACGTGCAGCACCTTGACGTCTCCTCCTTCCTCGGTCCAGCAAGTATGGTGGAGAGACGGATTGGATCTACAACACGACGGTGTGGTGTATATGGTGGAGAATTTCTGCAGCAGGGCTCCGCCTACAAACAGTCGGGAGGGAGAGAGGAAGGGCAGCAGGGCGGCTAGGGTTGGAGGGGAAGGTGTGGAGGGGTGGTGCGCCCCCAGCCCTCTTTATATAGAGGGGTGGGCGGCTGCCCTAGCCCCTCCCCCAAGTCCAAACCGGCGGCCCCAAAGGAGGAGGAGTGGGGGGCAAGGAAACCCCCCTTCTAGAAGCTCTATCTAGGGTTTAAACCCTCTTTGGCCGGCTGGGCCCTATGGGGCCTTGTGCCCCTGGCCCAATGCGGCCAGGGCACTCCCTCATAGGCCCATGCCCCCTCCCGGAAGGTGTGGCCACGTTGGTCCCCTTCCGGAAGGTTCTAGAAGCTTCTGGTACAATACCGATTAACCCGGAACAATTCCGAACTCCAAAAACTGCACTGCCTTATATGAATCTTATTCTCCGGACCACTCCGGAACCTCTCGTGATGTCCCGGATCCCATCCGAGACTCCGAACGAAAACTCATAAACCAATTATCCAATCTATCCTAGCGTCGAGACACGTTAAGTGTGTGACCCTGCGGGTTCGACAATATGCAGACATGATCTTCTATCAATAATCAACAGAGGGGTCTGGAAACCCATATTGACTCCCACACATTCATCGATGATCATATCGGATGAACCATGATGCCAGGATTCAATCAATCCCATATATATATTCCCTTCGTCTCGCGATATTTTACTTGCCCGAGATTTGATCGTCGGTACCGTCATACCTAGTTCAATCTCGTTCACAGCAAGTACTTTACTCGTTCCGTAATCCGATATAACTTTGTGATTAACTCCTTAACCACATGCTTGCAAGCGGTGTTGATATCGATTACCGAGTGGGCCCTAAGTATATCTCTCCGACTTGGGAGGGACAAATCCCATCTCGATACATACAACCCAACAGATACTTTCCGATCACCTGAGAGACACCTTTATGATCACCCTCTCATAGGATGACGTTTGATGACCTCAAAGCTTTCTTCCGATACCAGGGAGTTGTATTATCTCATGGTCTAAGGAATACAATATTTGACATAAGAAAAGCTTCGCAAAGACGAACACGATGACACGATCTAATTGCTTCGCTTAATTTGGGTATGTCCATCATATCATTCTCCCAATGATATGATCTCATTATCAATTGACAACTCATGTCTATGGTTAGGAAACCTTAACCATCATTGAGCAATGAGCTAGTCCATAGAGGCGCACTAGAGACACGGTGTTGTTCACAAACCACACAAGTATTAAATTTTCCGCTTAATACAATTCTAGCATGGAATATAAACATTATCATGAACAAGAATTATAATAATAACATCTTTATTATTGCCTCTAGGGCATAATTCCAACAGTCTCCCACTTGCACTAGAGTCAATAATCTAGTTTACATTTGGCAACAATCTCACACCCATGGCACTGAGGTGCTGATCATGTTTTACACGTGGAAGAGGTTAAGTCAATGGATCTGCGACATTCAGATCTGTATGTACTTTGCTAATCTTCAGATCTCCATCTGCTATATAATCTCGGATTATATGAAACTTGCGGTTGATATGCTTGGTCTTTGGATGATATCTTGGTTCCTTAGCGAGTGCTATGGCGCCAGTGTTGTCACACAATATCTCCAGTGGGTCCAATGCACTTGGAACCACGCCAAGCTCAGTGATGAAGTTCCTGATCCAAACTCCTTCACTTGACGCTTCTGCAGCAGCCATGTATTCCGCTTCTACTGTAGATCCCGCGATCACGCTTTGCTTGCAGCTTCTCCAGCTCACAGCTCCTCCATTCAAAATATACACGTATCCTGTCTGAGATTTAGAATCATCCTTGTCGGTGTCAAAACTAGCGTCGACGTAACCTTTTACGACAAGCTGTTCATCACCCCCATAGACTAAGAACATTTCTTTAGTCCTATTTAGGTACTTTAGGATGTTCTTTACGGCTGTCCAGTGTTCCACTCCTGGATCACTTTGATATCTGCTCGTCAAACTAAGAGCATTGGACACATCCGGTCTAGTACAGAGCATGGCATACATGATAGAACATATGGCCGAGGCATAAGGCACTTTGCTCATAGCTTCCCTATCATTTACCGTAGCTGGACACTGAGCCTTGCTCAATGTCTTACCTGACAACATAGGCACTGAACCTTTCTTTTCCTTATCCATTCTGAACCTTTTCAGAACTTTGTCTAGGTATATACTCTGGCTTAAAGCTATCAGGTGTCTTTGTCTATCTCTATAGATTTTGATGCCCAATATATAAGCAGCTTCACCTAGGTTTTTCATTGAAAAACACTTGTTCAAATAACTCTTCACATCGTTAAGCATGTTAATGTCATTTCCAATAATCAATATGTCATCCACATATAGTACCAGAAATGTCACCGAGCTCCCACTCACTTTCTTGTAGATACAAGCTTCGTAGCAATTTGGAACAAATCCAAAGCTCTTGATCACTTGATCAAAATGAAGGTTCCAACTCCGAGATGCTTGCTTCAGTCCATAAATGGAACGCTAAAGTTTGCATACTTTATCAGCATCCTTGGGATCGACAAAACCTTCGGGTTGCATCGTATACAACTCTTCATCAATGTTGCCATTGAGGAATGCAGTCTTGACATCCATCTGCCATATTTCATAATCATGAAACGCAGCAATTGCTAATAAAATCCGAATAGACTTAAACATCGCTAAGGGAGAGAAAGTCTCATCGTAGTCAACACCTTTAACTTGTCGAAAACCTTCCGCGACAAGCCGTGCTTTATAGACGGTAACATTACCATCCGCGTCTGTTTTCTTCTTGAAGATCCATTTGCACTAAACGGCCTTTCGGTCGCTAGGAGGGTCCACCAAAGTCCATACTTGGTTTTCGCTCATGGATCCCAATTCGGATTTCATGGCTTCTAGCCATTTCTCAGAGTCTGGGCTCATCATCGCTTCCTCATAGTTCGTAGGTTCACTGTCTTCTACTAACAAGACAGTCAAGACAGGGTTGCCGTACCACTCAGGAGGGGCACGAGACCTTGTCGACCTGCGATGTTCAGTAGCAGCATCGTCCGAAGCTTCATGATCCTTGTCATTTGCTTCCTCTATTGTTGGTGCAGGCGGCACTGGAACAATTTCAGGTGCTGCGCTACTCTCCAATTCAAGAGAAGGTTCAATAACCTCGTCTAGATCTACTTTCCTCCCACTCACTTCTTTCGAGAGAAACTCCTTCTCAAGAAAGGAACCGTTCTTTGCGACAAACACTTTGCCTTCGGTTCTGTGATAGAAGGTATACCCAATAGTTTCCTTAGGGTATCCTATGAAGATGCATTTCTCCGCTTTGGGTTCGTGCTTGTCCGGCATCAACTTCTTGACGTAAGCTTCGCATCCCCAAACTTTAAGAAACGACAACTTAGGTTTAGCACCAAACCACAGTTCATACGGTGTCGTCTCAACGGATTTAGATGGTGCCCTATTTAATGTGAATGCAGCGGTTTCTAATGCATAACCCCAAAATGATAACGGCAAATCAGTGAGAGACATCATCGATCGGACCATATCTAATAAGGTTCGATTCCGGCGTTTAGACACCATTGCGCTGTGGTGTTCCGGGTGGCGTGAGTTGCGAAACAATTCCGCTTGCTTTAAGATGCGTGAGAAAATCATAACTCAAATATTCGCCCCCACGATCGGATCGTAGAAACTTAATCTTTCTGTTACGATGGTTCTCCACTTCATTCTGAAATTCCTTGAACTTTTTAAATGTTTCAGATTTATGTTTCATTAAATAGATATACCCATATCTACTTAAGTCATCGGTAAAAGTGAGAAAATAGCGATATCCACCGCGCGTCGAAACACTCATCGGTCCGCATACATCGGTATGTATGATTTCCAACAAGTCCGTTGCTCGCTCCATCATACCGGAGAACGGGGTTTTGATCATCTTGCCCATGAGGCATGGTTCGCATGTGTCAAATGATTCAAAATCAAGAGACTCCAAAAGTCCATCAGAATGGAGTTTCTTCATGCGCTTTACTCCAATATGACCTAGACGACAGTGCCACAAATAAGTAGTATTATCACTATCTACTTTGCATCTCTTAGCCTCAATGTTATGGATGTGTGTTTCATCCCTTTCGATATTTAGAAGAAATAAACCATTCACAATAGGTGCATGACCATAAAAGATGTTACTCATATAAATAGAACAACCATTATTCTCCGATTTAAATGAATAACCATCTTGCAATAAACAAGATCCAGAAATAATGTTCATGCTCAACGCAGGCACATAATAACACTTATTAAGGTTTAAAACTAATCCTGAAGGTAAAACTAAGGAGAGCGTGCAGACGGCCATCACATCAACTCTTGATCCGTTGCCAACGCGCATCGTCACCTCATCCCTCGCAAGCCGCCGTCTATTCCGTAGCTCCTGTTTCGAGTTACAAATATTAGCAACTAAACCGGTATCAAATACCCAGGCACTACAACGAGGGCTAGTAAGGAAAACATCAATAACATGTATATCAAATATACCTTTGATGGTGCCAGCCTTCTTGTCCGCTAAGTACTTCGGACAGTTGCGCTTCCAGTGACCCTTGTCCTTGCAATAGAAGCACTCAGTGTCCGGCTTCGGACCAGACCTGAGCTTCTTCTCAGCAGGGGCAACGCGCTTGCCGCCGCCTTTCCTGAAGGGCTTCTTTGCACCCTTACCTTTCTTGAAGGTGGGGGGCTTGTTGACCATCAACACATGATTATTCCTTTTGGTGTCCACCTTCGCTACTTTCATCTTAGCGAAGATCTCAGTGATCATATCAATGGAACCAATCTGATTGTGAGCAACTACAAAACTTTTGTAGCTAGGAGTGTCAATCTTGAGCTCCTCTGGAATCTTGCAGTCCAGTTGCTCAAGGCGTTGAGTGTATCCCGACATCTTAATGGCGTGCTCACTAATGGAACTCCCTTCCTCCATCTTGTAATTAAAGAATTTCTTAGAGATCTCATATCTCTCAGAACGGGCCTGAGTCTGAAACATAGTTTTCAGCTCCTCAAGAATCTCAAAGGGCCCGGCGAACTCCTCAAAAAGATTTTGAAGATTCGATTCCATAGCGTACAACATGGCGATCTTAATCAAATCATAATCATCCTTGCGCGACTGATAAACAGCTTTTTCATCAGCCGGCGCATCTATAGCAGGGGCGTCACCTAGCGCTTTCTCAAGGACATAGTCCTTTTGTCCGCCAGCGAGAATGATTCTCAGAATGCGGAACCATTTGGTGAAGTTAGACCCATTGTTTCTAAGCTTTTCTATCTCAGCAAAAACGTTGAAGTTGAAGTTGGACTTGGCCATGTGATCTATAGCATTTGCAAGTACAAATTAGACTATGTTCATGATAACTAGTTCAACTTTTAATCAAATTACTAGATGAACTCCCACTAAATTCAACATCCCTCAAGTTGTTTAGTGAACACGATCCAAATTCACCACACCTAATCCGATCTTCACGGGAAGAGATGTGGTTTCAATGGTGGACAACGAAGTGTCGATCATATCATTCATATGACTCATGCTTAACCTTTCGGTTCATGTGTTCCGAGACCATGTCTGTACATGCTAGGCTCGTCAAGTTAGACCCAAGTATTTCCGCGTGTGCAAAACTGGCTTGCACCCGTTGTATGTGAGCGTAGAGTCTATAGCATCCGATCATCACGTGATGCTTGGACACGACGAAATTTCGCAACAGTGCATACTTGGGGAGAACATAGTTTTTATCTTGATATTTAATTGAGGAATCATCTTATAATGCTACCGTCGCGATCTAAGCATAATAAGATACATAAAAGGATAAACATCACATGCATATAACTTTATGTGACATGGTATAGCCAATCTTCGCGCAATGATCTCCATCTTGTGCGTTCCGGCATGATCTCCATCACTCCACCATGATTGCCTCCACCATGAATAGCAACTACAACTATTGCTAACTACTTAGCGATAAAGAGAAACTATTACATGGCGTATAAGAAGTTGACACACAGGTCATACACAATTATAAAGACAACCATATGGCTCCTGCCGGTTGTGTACTCATCGACATGCAAGTCGTGAAACATTACAAAACATGATCATCGCATACATTATACACATCACATCTTGGGCCATACCATATCACAGAAAACACTCCCTGCAAAAACAAGTTAGACGCCTCTACTTTGTTGTTGCATGTTTTACGTGGCTTATGGGAGTAGATGCTAAGAACGATTCTTACTTACGGAAATCCACAACGGTGATATTATGGTTGCCAAACTCCAGTGTTAATCCCATGACAACTATAGTGAGAGAAACTGACATCCACCAGCCGCATGTGTGGAACAAGCCACACGTCAAGTGCGGAGCCGGTCTCGCGAACGACGTCGCGTAAGGTTGGCCTGGACCGCTTCAATCTCACTATCCCGCGTCATAATAAGAACACAAACAAGAGGCTTGCAACAGAAAACATCAACGCCCGCAACAACCTTGTTGCGTTCTACTCGTGAAACACATCTACGCATAGATCTAGCTCTGATACCACTGAAGAGTTTCGCGGCATAGTAAATCAAAAATTTCTACTGATGCGAACAGAGGGAAAGCCAAGATGTAATCTAGGAGATGCAAACAACGAGAGAGATTGGATTAGATCTTCATACCCTTGAAGATTCGCACAGCGGAACGTTCGTCGGAACGTGGGTGATGTAGTCGTACTTGCTTCTCCTCCTCGCGATCCGATCCGATCTAGCACCACAAGTGGCGGTGCCTCCGTGAGATGCACACGTGCAGCACCTTGACATCTCCTCCTTCCTCGGTCCAGCAAGTATGGTGGAGAGACGGATTGTATCTACAACACGACGGTGTGGTGCATATGGTGGAGAATTTCTGCAGCAGGGCTCCGCCTACAAACAGTCGGGAGGGAGAGAGGAAGGGCAGCAGGGCGGCTAGGGTTGGAGGGGAAGGTGTGGAGGGGTGGTGCGCCCCCAGACCTCTTTATATAGAGGGGTGGGCGGATGCCCTATCCCCTCCCCCAAGTCCAAACCGGCGGCCCCAAAGGAGGAGGAGTGGGGGGCAAGGAAACCCCCCCTTCTAGAAGCTCTATCTAGGGTTTAAACCCTCTTTGGCCGGCTGGGCCCTATGGGGCCTTGTGCCCCTGGCCCAATGCGGCCAGGGCACTCCCTCATAGGCCCATGCCCCATCCCGGAAGGTGTGGCCACGTTGGTCCCCTTCCGGAAGGTTCTAGAAGCTTCTGGTACAATACCGATTAACCCGGAACAATTCCGAACTCCAAAAACTGCACTGCCTTATATGAATCTTATTCTCCGGACCACTCCGGAACCTCTCGTGATGTCCCGGATCCCATCCGAGACTCCGAACAAAAACTCATAAACCAATTATCCAATCTATCCTAGCGTCGAGACACGTTAAGTGTGTGACCCTGCGGGTTCGACAATATGCAGACATGATCTTCTATCAATAATCAACAGAGGGGTCTGGAAACCCATATTGACTCCCACACATTCATCGATGATCATATCGGATGAACCACGATGCCAGGATTCAATCAATCCCATATATATATTCCCTTCGTCTCGCGATATTTTACTTGCCCGAGATTTGATCGTCGGTACCGTCATACCTAGTTCAATCTCGTTCACAGCAAGTACTTTACTCGTTCCGTAATCCGATATCACTTTGTGATTAACTCCTTAACCACATGCTTGCAAGCGGTGTTGATATCGATTACCGAGTGGGCCCTAAGTATATCTCTCCGACTTGGGAGGGACAAATCCCATCTCGATACATACAACCCAACAGATACTTTCCGATCACCTGAGAGACACCTTTATGATCACCCTCTCATAGGATGACGTTTGATGACCTCAAAGCTTTCTTCCGATACCAGGGAGTTGTATTATCTCATGGTCTAAGGAATACAATATTTGACATAAGAAAAGCTTCGCAAAGACGAACACGATGACACGATCTAATTGCTTCGCTTAATTTGGGTCTGTCCATCATATCATTCTCCCAATGATATGATCTCATTATCAATTGACAACTCATGTCTATGGTTAGGAAACCTTAACCATCATTGAGCAATGAGCTAGTCCATAGAGGCGCACTAGAGACACGGTGTTGTTCACAAACCACACAAGTATTAAATTTTCCGCTTAATACAATTCTAGCATGGAATATAAACATTATCATGAACAAGAATTATAATAATAACATCTTTATTATTGCCTCTAGGGCATAATTCCAACACAAATCCCATCTCGATACATACAACCCAACAAGTACTTTCCGATCACCTGAGAGACACCTCTATGATCACCCTCTCATAGGATGACGTTTGATGACCTCAAAGCTTTCTTCCGATACCAGGGAGTTGCATTATCTCATGGTCTAAGGAATACAATATTTGACATAAGAAAAAGCTTCGCAAAGATGAACACGATGACACGATCTAATTTCTCTGCTTGATTTGGGTCTGTCCATCATATCATTCTCCCAATGATATGATCTCATTATAATCGACAACTCATGTCTATGGTTAGGAAACCTTAACCATCATTAATCAATGAGCTAGTCCATAGAGGCGTACTAGGGACACGGTGTTGTTCATAAACCACACAAGTATCAAAGTTTCCGCTTAATACAATTCTAGCATGGAATATAAACTTTATCATGAACAAGAATTATAATAATAACATCTTTATTATTGCTTCTAGGGCATAATTCCAACAGTCTCCCACTTGCACTAGAGTCAATAATCTAGTTTACATTTGGCAACAATCTCACACCCATGGCACTGAGGTGCTGATCATGTTTTGCTCGTGGAAGAGGTTTAGTCAATAGATCTGCGACATTCAGATCTGTATGTACTTTGCTAATCTTCAGATCTCCATCTGTTATATAATCTTGAATTATATGAAATCGGCGGTTGATGTGCTTGGTCTTTGGATGATATCTTGGTTCCTTAGCCAGTGCTATGGCACCAGTGTTGTCACACAATATCTCTAGTGGGTCCAAGGCACTTGGAACCACACAAAGCTCAGTGATGAAGTTCCTGATCCAAACTCCTTCACTTGACGCTTCTGCAATAGCCATGTATTCCGATTCTACTGTAGATCCCCCGATCACGCTTTGCTTGCAGCTTCTCCAGCTCACAGCTCCTCCATTCAAAATATAAACGTATCCTGTCTGAGATTTAGAATCATCCGGGTCGGTGTCGAAACTAACATCCGGTCTAGTACACAGCATGGCATACATGATAGAACCATTGGCCGAGGCATAAGGCACTTTGCTCATAGCTTCTCTATCATTTACCGTAGCTGGACACTGAGCCTTGCTCAATATCTTACCTGACAACATAGGCACTGGAACTTTCTTTGCCTTATCCATTCTGAACCTTTTCAGAACTTTGTCTAGGTATGTACTTTGGCTTAAAGCTAACAGGCGTCTTTGTCTATCTCTATAGATTTTGATGCCTAATATATAAGCAGCTTCCCCTAGGTCTTTCATTGAAAAACATTTGTTCAAATAACTCTTCACATCGTTAAGCATATCAATGTCCTTTCCAATAATCAATATGTCATCCACATATAGTACCAAAAATGTCACTGAGCTCCCACTCACTTTCTTGTAGATACAAGCTTCGTAGCAATTTGGAACAAATCCAAAGCTCTTGATCACTTGATCAAAACGAAGGTTCCAACTCCGAGATGCTTGCTTCAGTCCATAAATGGAACGCTGAAGTTTGCACACCTTACCAGCATCCTTAGGATTGACAAAACCTTCGGGTTGCCTCATATACAACTCTTAATCAATGTTGCCATTGAGGAAAGCAGTCTTGACATCCATCTGCCATATTTCATAATCATGAAACGCAGCAATTGCTAATAAAATCTGAATGGACTTAAACATTGCTACGGGAGAGAAAGTCTCATCGTAGTCAACACCTTGAACTTGTCGAAAACCTTTCGCGACAAGTCGTGCTTTATAGACAGTAACATTACCATCCACGTCTGTTTTCTTCTTGAAGATCCATTTGCACTCAACGGCCTTTCGGTCGCTAGGAGGGTCCACCAAAGTCCATACTTGGTTTTCGCTCATGGATCCCAATTCGGATTTCATGGCCTCTAGCCATTTCTCAAAGTCTGGGCTCATCATTGCTTCCTCATAGTTCGCAGGTTCACTGTTGTCTACTAACAAGACAGTCAAGACAGGGTTGCCGTACCACTTAGGAGGGGCACGTGACCTTGTCGACCTGCGACGTTCAGTAGTAGCATCGTCCGAAGCTTCATGATCCTTGTCATTAGCTTCCTCTATTGTTGGTGCAGACGGCACTGGAACAATTTCAGGTGTTGCGCTACTCTCCAACTCAAGAGAAGGTTCAATAACCTTGTCTAGCTCTACTTTCCTCCCACTCAATTCTTTCGAGAGAAACTGCTTCTCAAGAAAGGATCCGTTCTTTGCGACAAACACTTTGCCTTCGGATCTGTGATAGAAGGTATACCCAATCGTTTCCTTAGGGTATCCTATGAAGACGCATTTCTCCGCTTTGGGTTCGAGCTTGTCCAGCATCAACTTCTTGACGTAAGCTTCGCATCCCCAAACTTTAAGAAACGACAACTTAGGTTTAGCACCAAACCACAGTTCATACGGTGTCGTCTCAACGGATTTAGATGGTGCCCTATTTAAAGTGAATGCATCGGTTTCTAATGCATAACCCCAAAATGATAACGGCAAATATGTAAGAGACATCATTGATCGCACCATATCTAATAGAGTTCGATTACGGCGTTCAGACACACCATTGCGCTGTGGTGTTCTGGGTGGCGTGAGTTGCGAAATGATTCTGCTTGCTTTAAGATGCGTGAGAAAATCATAACTCAAATATTCACCTCCACGATCGGATCGTAGAAATTTAATTTTCCTGTTACGATGGTTTTCCACTTCGTTCTGAAATTCTTTGAACTTTTCAAATGTTTCAGATTTATGTTTCACTAAATAGATATAACCATATCTACTTAAGTCATCAGTAAAAGTGAGAAAATAGCGATAACCACCGCGCGTCGAAACACTCATTGGTCCGCATACATCGGTATTTATGATTTCCAACAAGTCCGTTGCTCGCTCCATTATTCCGGAGAACGGGGTTTTGATCATCTTGCCCATGAGGCATGGCTCGCATGTGTCAAATGATTCAAAATCAAGAGACTCCAAAAGTCCATCAGAATGGAGTTTCTTCATGCGTTTTACACCAATATGACCTAGACGGCAGTGCCACAAATAAGTCGTATTATCACTATCTACCTTGCATCTCTTAGCCTCAATGTTATGGATGTGTGTTTCATTGCTTTCGAGATTCAGAAGAAATAAACCATTCATAGCAGGTGCATGACCATAAAAGATGTTACTCATATAAATAGAACAACCATTATTCTCCGATTTAAATGAATAACCGTCTTGCAATAAACACGATCCAGATATGATGTTCATGCTCAATGCCGGCACATAATAACATTTATTGAGGTTTAAAACTAATCCCGAAGGTAAAACTAAGGAGAGCGTGCCGATGGCCATCACATCAACTCTTGATCCGTTGCCAACGCGCATCGTCACCTCATCCCTCGCTAGCCGCCGTCTATTTCGTAGCTCCTGTTTCGAGTTACAAATATTAGCAACTGAACCAGTATCAAATACCCAGACACTACAACGAGCGCTAGTAAGGTAAACATCAATAACATGTATATCAAATATACCTTTGATGGTGCCAGCCTTCTTGTCCGCTAAGTACTTCGGACAGTTGCGCTTCCGGTGACCCTTGTCCTTGTAATAGAAGCACTCAGTGTCCGGCTTAGGTCTAGACTTGAGCTTCTTCTCAGCAGGGGCAACGCGCTTGCCGTTGCCTTTCTTGAAGGGCTTCTTTGCACCCTTACCTTTCTTAAAGCTGGGGGGCTTGTTGACCATCAACACATGATTATCTTTCTTGATGTCCACCTCCGCAACTTTCAGCTTAGCGAAGAGCTCGGTGATCGTATCAGTGGAACCAATCTAATTATGAGTAACTACAAAACCTTTGTAGCTAGGAGGGAGTGATTGCAGAACTCTGTCAATCTTGAGCTCTTCTCGAACCTTGCAGTCCAGTTGCTCGAGACGTTGAGTGTAGCCCGACATATTAATGGCGTGCTCACTAACGGAACTCCCCTCCTCCATCTTGCAGTTGAAGAATTTCTCAGAGATCTCATATCTCTCAGAACAGGCCTGAGTCTGAAACATGGTTTTCAGTTCCTCAAGAATATCAAAGGGCCCGGCGAACTCCTCAAAATGATTTTGAAGGTCCGATTCCATAGCAAACAACATGCTGCTCTTAATCACACCATAATCATCTTTGCGCGACTGATAAACAGCTTTCTCATTAGCCGGCGCATCTACAGCAGGGGTGTCACCTAGCGCTTTCTCAAGGACATAGTCCTTTTGTCCGCCAGCGAGAATGATTCTCAGATTGCAGAACCAGTTGGTGAAGTTAGACCCATTGTTCTTAAGCTTTTCTTTCTCAGCAAAAACGTTGAAGTTGAAGTTGGACTTAGCCATTTTATCTACAAAGTTTGCAAGTACAATTTAGACTATGTTCATGATAACTAGTTCAACTTAATCAAATTACTAGATGAACACCCACTAAATTCAACATCCCTCGAGTTATTTAGTGAACATGATCCAAATTCACCACACCTAATCCGATCTTCACGAGAAGAGATGTGGTTTCAATGGTGGACAACAAAGTGTCGATCATATCATTCATATGACTCATGCTTAACCTTTCGGTTCGTGTCTTCCGAGGCCATGTCTGTACATGCTAGTCTCGTCAAGTCAAACCCAAGTATTTCCGCGTGTGCAAAACTGGCTTGCACCGTTGTATGTGAATGTAGAGTTTATAGCACCCGATCATCACATGGTGCTTGAACACGACAAACTTTCGCAACGGTGCATACATGGGGAGAACACAGTTTTATCTTGATCTTTAAGTGAGGAATCATCTTATAATGCTACCGTCGTGATCTAAGCATAATAAGATATATAAAAGGATAAACATCACATGCATATAATTTTATGTGACATGGTATAGCCAATCTCCGCGCAATGATCTCCATCTTGTGCGTGCCGGCATGATCTCCATCACTCCACCATGATTGCCTCCACCACGAATAGCAACTACAACTATTGCTAACAAATTAGCGATAAAGTAAAGCTATTACATGGCGTATAAGAAATTGACACACAAGTCATACACAATTATAAAGACAACCATATGGCTCCTGCCAGTTGTGTACTCATCGACATGCAAGTCGTGAAACATTACAAAACATGATCATTGCATACAACATACACATCACATCTTGGGCCATACCATATCACAGAAACACTCCCTGCAAAAACAAGTTAGACGCCTCTACTTTGTTGTTGCATGTTTTACGTGGCTTATGGGAGTAACAAGCTAAGAACGATTCTTACCTACAGAAAGCCACAATGGTGATATTATGGTTGCCAACATCCGGTGTAAATCCCATGACAACTATAGTGAGAGAAACTGGCATCCACCAGCCGCATGTGTGGAACAAGCCACACGTCAAGTGCAGAGCCGGTCTCGCGAACGAGGTCGTGTAAAGTTGGCCTGGACCGCTTCGATCTCACTATCCCGCGTCATAAGAAGTACACAAACAAGAGGCTTGCAACAGAAAACATCAACGCCCGCAACAAGCATGTTGCGTTCTACTCGTGAAACACATCTACGCATAGATCTAGCTCTGATACCACTGAAGGGTTTCGCAGCATAGTAAATCAAAAAAATTCTACGGATGCGAACGAGAAAGCCAAGATCTAATCTAGGAGATGTAAACAACGAGGGGGAATAGATGAGATCTTCATACCCTTGAAGATTCGCACAGCGGAACGTTCAACGAAACGTGGTTGATGTAGTCGTACTAGCTTCTCCTCCTCGCGATCCGATCCGATCCAACACCGCAAGTGGCGATGCCTCCGAGAGATGCACACGTACGGCACCTCGACGTCTCCTCCTTCCTCGGCCCAGCAAGTGGGGTGGAGAGATAGATTGGATCTACAACACGATGGCGTGGTGCAAAGGTGGAGAGTTTCTGCGGCAGGGCTTCGCCTACGCGCAGTCGGGAGAGAGAGAGAGGAGGGCAGCAGGTAGGCGGCTAGGGTTTGAGGAGGTGTGGGGGGAGGGTGCGCCCCTGCCCTATTTATATAGAGGGCTGACCGGATGCCCCCTTGCCCCTCCTCCAAGCCTAGGGCCGGCGGCCACATTGGAGGAGTGGGGGGCAAGTTTCCCCCCCTTCTAGAAGCTCTCCCTAGGGTTTCCCCTAGGGCTTAGCCGACTGGGCCTATGGGGCCTTGTGCCCCTGGACCAATGCGTCCAGGGCACTCCCTCGTAGGCCCATGCCCCCTCCCGACAAGTGGGGCCACGTTGGTCCCACTCTGGAAGGTTCTAGAAGCTTTCGGTACAATACCGAACAATCCGAAACAATTCCGAAATCCAAAAACTGCTTTCCCTTATATGAATCTTATTCTCCGGACCATTCCGGAACCTCTCGTGATGTCCTGGATCTCATCCTAGACTCCGAACAAAATTCATAAACCAATTATCCATTCTATCCTAGCGTCAAGACACGTTAAGTGTGTGACCCTACGGGTTCGAGAATATGCAGACATTATCTTCTATCAATAATCAACAGCGGGGTCTAGAAACCCATATTGACTCCCACACATTCATAGATGATCATATCGGATGAACCACGATGCCAGGATTCAATTAATCCCATATATATATTCCCTTCGTCACGCGATATTTTACTTGCCCGAGATTCGATCGTCGGTATCGGCATACCTAGTTCAATCTCGTTCACAGCAAGTACTTTACTCGTTCCGTAATCCGATATCACTTTTGTGATTAACTCCTTAACCACGTGCTTGCAAGCGGTGTTGATATCGATTACCGAGTGGGCCCGAAGTATATCTCTCCGACTTGGGAGGGACAAATCCCATCTCGATACATACAACCTAACAAGTACTTTTCGATCACCTGAGAGACACCTTTATGATCACCCTCTCATGGGTTGACGTTTGATGACCTCAAAGCTTTCTTCCGATACCAGGGAGTTGCATTATCTCATGGTCTAAGGAATACAATATTTGACATAAGAAAAAGCTTCGCAAAGATGAACACGATGACACGATCTAATTGCTCTGCTTGATTTGGGTCTGTCCATCATATCATTCTCCCAATGATACGATCTCATTATTAATCGACAACTCATGTCTATGGTTAGGAAACCTTAACCATCATTAATCAATGAGCTAGTCCATAGAGGCGTACTAGGGACACGGTGTTGTTCATAAACCACACAAGTATCAAAGTTTCCGCTTAATACAATTCTAGCATGGAATATAAACTTTATCATGAACAAGAATTATAATAATAACATCTTTATTATTGCCTCTAGGGCATAATTCCAACAATATTATGTAGAAATACAGGACCCAGAATGGTAATCTCGTCGGCTAGGTGTACCAGGAGATGCGTCATAATATTGAAGAAGGATGGTGGAAACACGAACTCAAAACTAACGAGACACTGGACCACATCATTCTGTAACCTCGGTAGAATTTCTGGATTGATTACCTTCTGAGAAATAGCATTGACGAATGCACATAGCTTCACAATGGGTAGTCGAACATTTTTCGGTAGAATCCCCCTTAATGCAACTGAAAGCAATTGCGTCATAAGAACGTGACAGTCATGAGCTTTAGGTTCTGGAATTTTTTTCTCTGTCATATTTAGTATTCCCTTTATATTCGACGAGAAACCATACGGGACCTTCATACTGCTCAGGACTTCAAAAAATATTTCCTTCTCTTCTTTCGTAAGAACGTAGCTGGCAGTACTTAGACATCCTTTATCCGTCTTCATTGGATGCAAGTTGTCTCGGTCTTTCATACCCTGCTAGTCATGTCGTGCTTCTGGCGTATCTTTTGTCTTTCCATACACGGTTCTAGCAGGTTCACGCAAAGATTCGTCATCACGTGCATCACGTCGATTGCGGAGCGGACCTCTAGAACTTTCTAATAGGATAGCTTCCAAAATATAGATTTATTCTTCCATATAGGCACGTGTCCGTCAGCGTCATTCGAAACTGATTGACCGCCAGAGCTCTTTCCAAATTTTACTTTTAGACCCTTGACCATAACAAATATATCATCACCAATATGGCGGAGAGGCTTCTTTCGGTTATCTGCCTCATCATTGAAATGCTTGCCTTTCTTTCTTGCTATGTGTTAATCGAAAGAAATCAACGATGCCCCTGGTACACATTCTTCCTACCTTTATCCAAATATATACTTTCAGTATCATCTAAACAATGCGTGCATGCATTGTATCCCTTGTTTGACTGTCCTGAAAATTACTAAGAGCAGGCCAATCATTGATGGTTACTGTTGGAGATATGCCCTAGAGGCAATAATAAATATAGTTATTATTATATCTTTGTGTTTATGATAAATGTTTACATTCATGCTATAACTGTTTTAACAGGGAAACATTAATACTTGTGTGATTTGTAAACTTAATTTGAAGTCCCTAGTATAGCCTCTATACTTCACTAGCTTGTTGGTTGATAAATGATTGTGGTTTCCCTATCATGAACATTGAGATGTTATCAACAACAAGATCATATCGTTAGGAGAATGATATGGTGGACATACTCCTATAGATAAGCGTAGCATAAAGATCAAGTCATTTCAATAGTTCAATTGCTATATGCTTTCTGATACATAGTAACCTAATTCCTTCGACCATGAGATCATGCATATCACCTTTACCGGATGGATGCTTTGATGACATCAAACACCACACCGTAACTGGGTGGCTATAAAGGTGGCATTGAGTGTTCGGAAAGTATTGGTTGAGACACATGGATCAAGAGTGGGATTTGTCCATCCATATGACGGATAGATATTCTCTGGGCCCTCTCGGTGAAATGTCATCCAATTAGCTTGCAAGCATGTGACTGGCTCACAAGGGATCACATATCACGGGAACGAGAAAAGAGTACTTATCAGTAACGAGGTTGAACTAGGTATGCAGAGATACCGACGATCATAACCTCGGATAAGTAACATATCGTGAGACAAAGGGAAATTGGTATCGTATGTAAGTGGTTCATTCGATCGCAAAGTAATCGTAGAAATATGTGGGAGCCATATGAATTTCCAGATTCCTCTATTGGTTATTGTTCGGAGAAGTGTCTCGATCATGTCCGCATAATTCACGAACCGTAGGGAGACACACTTAAGGATTCGACGTTTTTTGAGTAGTTATGGTATTATGAGAAAGAGACCGAATGTTGTTCGGAGTCTCGGATGGGATCCGGGATATCACGAGGTGATCCGGAATGGTCCGGAGAATAAGATTCATATAAAGAAAATCCCGTTTCGGAGTTCGGATATGATTCCGGTGAATGTTCTAGAAGGTTCCGGAATGTCCGGCACTCCGGGAGGGGGGAGGGGTGCATGAATGTGTCATTACATATTGGAATGATTGCATCATGTACTAAGTGTTCTTGCTGTCCCAAATAAAGGATTAAATTGAATCCTAAAACAGAAAAGTCAAATGTCCAGTTTGAAAGTCAAACGGCTAAAACAAGAAACTGTCGGAAACAAGCAAGAGGAGTTGGGAACCGACTTGAGGGAGGAGTCTCCTCCCCAAGCCGGCGCGCCACCCAAGGCCTACTTGGGGAGGGACTCCCCTCCCCTGGCCGCGCCTCCCCACCTATAAAAGGAGGGGCAAGGCCCCCTCCTCTAGACACACAAGTTTCTACCTCTAATCTCCGGTTTAGAGCCGTTTTGGTTTAGATCTTCTAATTGCTTTAGCCTGCGGTTTAGAGCCTTCTAATTGGTGTGTCTAATCTCTAGACCACTAATATCCCTCTCTCATAATCCACCATACTCGCTCCGTCTTAAGGCGAAGCCCTGCGGGATCTCCCCTCTACTTCCGGTACCACGCCGTTGTCCTGCCGGAATCGCGAGGAGAGTGCTACAACCTCCGCTGCCTGCTGGAACAAGGGAGAGGAAGGTCTTAGTCGAGTACCGAACGTGTGACCGACTGCGGGAGCGCTGCCGGAACGCAGCGCCGGAAGGATCGTCTACACGATCTTGAGATCGGGAAGAGTACGACTACATCACCCACGAGAATCCGCTCTCGTTAAACGCTTTGGAATCTTCGAGGGTAAGTTATTCCATCGACTCGTTGCTACAATCTAGTAGATAGATCTTGGCTTGTTTGTTTGTATGCGATAGAAATTTTTTGTTTTCCATGCTACGAACCCCTACAGTGGTATCAGAGCCGTGTCTATATGTAGATCTGTTGCACGAGTAGAACACAATGGTCATTATGGGCGTTGATGCTTTTATTGTCGATTACTTCTTGTGTACTTTGCATCTTGCGGTATGTTGGGATGAAGCGGCCCGGGCTAACCTTACATGACATCGTTCATGAGACTTGCTCCACGCTTGACATGCAACTTGTATTGCATAAGTGGCTTTGCGGGTGCCTGTTTCTCCTAGCATAGTTAAGATCCAATTTACAACGGGTGATCAACAATGCTAGTATCAATGTTGTGGTTCTTGTTCGTAAGTTAGAACGACACTTATTGAAAGTCCCAAACCACGTAAAATATGCAAAGAAAGTAGAGGCGTCTAACTTTGTTTTGCAGGGGTGTGCAGTGATGTGATATGGCCATGATTGTGATTATATTTGATGTATGCAATGTTCCTTATTGTAAGTTGGCAACCGGCAGGAGCCATATGGTTGTCTTTAATTTATGTTAAGACCCGCGTGTCTATTCAAAGTAGTTGTAATAGTTGAAGCCGGTGGACGACAACCATGGAGAAGCGTCATTGACCTTGATGCAATGCCGGTGATGATGGAGATCATGTTCGTGCTTGAAGATGGAGATCGGAAGCACAAAGAAGAAAGTCCATATCATATCACATATATATTGAATTGCATGTGATGTTAATCCTTTATGCATCTTGTATTGCTTAGTAGACGACGGTAGCATTATAAGATGATCCCTCATGCACATCAATTTCAAATCATAAAGTGTTCACCCTTAGTTAGCACCGTTGCTAAAGCTTGTTGTTTCGAAGCACCACGTGATGATCGGGTGTGCTATATTCTGCAAGTGTATACAACGTGAGCAAGCCAGATTTGCTCATGCAGAAACTAAGGTTTGATCTTGACGAGCCTAGCATGTACAGACATGGTCTCGGAACACGGATCACCGAAAGGTAAAGCATGAATCATATAGTAGATATGATGAACATGTCGATTGTTCGCCATTGAAACTATGTCAACTCTCGTGATGATCGGTGTTGATATGGTGGATTTGGTTCGTGTGATCACTAAAACAATGTGAGGGATATTGTTTTGAGTGGGAGTTCACCTAGTTTAATTTTATTATTAATTGAACTCAATTTGTCATAAACTTAGTCTAAACTATTGCAAATATGTTGTAGATCAATGGCAGCCCCTACCATCAATTTTAATGCGTTCCTAGAGAAAGAAAAGTTGAAAAACAATGGAAGCAACTTCGCGGATTGGTTCCGCAATTTGAGGATTGTCCTCACAGCTGGTAATTTGACCTATGTGCTGGATGCACCGCTGGGTGACCCACCTGCAGATGATGCTCCCGATGAAGTAAAGAATGTTTACCTCGCTCGGAAGAATCAGTACTCCATAGTTCAGTGTGCTATCTTGTATGGTTTGGAATCGGAGCTTCAGAAAAGGTTTGAGGATTCAAACCCATATGATATTGTCGAGGATCTCAAATTGATTTTTGAGACTCATGCGGCAATTGAAAGTTATGAAGCTTCTGAAAAGTTCTTTAACTGCAAGATGGAAGAGGGCAGCTCCGTCAGTGAGCATGTGCTTAAGATGTCTGGGCACGCAAACAAACTTCAAAGCTTGGGTATTGTGATTCCTAATGCTTTGGGGATTTACCGTGTCCTCCAATCACTACCACCAAGTTACAAGAACTTTGTGATGAACTACAACATGTAGAACATGAACAAGACGTTGCCAGAACTCTTTGCCATGTTGAAATCTGCAGAAGTGGAGATTAAGAAAGAGCACCAAGTGTTGTTGGTCAATAAGACCACCAAATTCAAGAAAGGCAAGTCTAAGCAAAAGGGACACTTCAAGAAGGGTGGTAAGAAAGTTACCACGCTGGCGAAGAAGACCAAGGCTGGACCTAAGCCTGATACTGAGTGCTTTTACTACAAGGGAGAAGGTCACTGGAAGCGGAATTGCCCAAAGTACTTGGCGGATTTGAAGAACGGCAACATCAAGAAGAAAGGTATATCTGATATACATGTTATTGATGTGTATCTCACTAGTACTCGTAGTAGTGCCTGGGTATTTGATACTGGTTCGGTTGCTCATATTTGTAACTCGAAACAGGTGATGCAGAATAAACGGAAGCTAGCGAAGAACGAGGTGACGATGCGCGTGGGAAACGGATCAAAGGTTGATGTGATCGCGGTCGGCACGCTACCCCTTCATCTACCATCGGGATTAGTTTTATACTTAAATAATTGTTATTTAGTGCCTGTGTTAAGCATGAACATTATATCAGGATCTTGTTTATTGCGAGACGGTTACTTGTTTAAATCAGAGAATAATGGTTGTTCGATTTATATGAGTAATATGTTTTATGCACATGCACCTTTGATAGATGGTCTATTCTTATTGAATCTCGATAGTGGAAATACACATATCAACAACATTGAGGCTAAACGTTTGAAATCAAGCGATAATTCGACCTATATGTGGCACTGTCGTCTTGGTCACATTGGAGTGAAGCGTATGAAGAAACTCCATTCCGATGGACTTCTTGAATCACTTGATTTTGAATCACTTGAAAGATGCGAAGCATGTCTGATGGGAAAAATGACTAAGACTCCATTTTCTGGTATGATGGAGCGAGCTACGGACTTATTGGAAATTATACATACCGATGTGTGTGGTCCAATGAGTGTAGCATCGCGCGGTGGTTATCGTTATGTTCTTACCTTCACGGATGATTTGAGTAGATATGGGTATATCTATTTCATGAAACATAAGTCCGAAACTTTCGAGAAGTTTAAGGAGTTTCAAAGTGAGGTAGAGAATCAACGTAACAAGAAGATTAAATTTCTACGTTCTGATCGTGGAGGTGAATATCTAAGTTACGAGTTTGGTGAGCATTTGAAGAAATGCGGAATACTTTCACAGTTGACACCGCCGGGAACACCACAGCGTAATGGTGTGTCCGAACGTCGTAATCGAACTCTCTTAGATATGGTTCGTTCTATGATGTCACTTACAGATTTACCGCTATCATTTTGGGGTTATGCATTAGAAACAACCGCATTCACTTTAAATAGGGCACCATCTAAATCCGTTGAAACGACACCGTATGAATTATGGTTTGGGAAGAAACCTAAATTGTCGTTCCTTAAAGTTTGGGGATGCGAAGCCTATGTAAAGGAGTTACAGCCGGACAAGCTTGAACCCAAAGCGGAAAAATGCGTCTTCATAGGATACCCGAAGGAAACTATTGGGTATACCTTCTATCATAGATCCGAAGGCAAAATCTTCGTTGCCAAGAATGGATCCTTTCTAGAGAAGGAATTTCTCTTGAAAGAAGTGACTGGAAGGAAAGTAGAACTCGACGAGGTTGTCGAACCTTCTCTCGAAATTGCGAGTAGCGCAGCACCGGAAGAAGTTCCTGCGGTGCCTGCACCAATTAGAGAGGGAGCTAATGATGGTGATCATGAAACTTCGGTTGAAGTTGCTACAGAGCCTCGGAGGTCAACGAGAACTCGTATCACTCCAGATTGGTATGATCCCGTTATGAGTGTCATGTTGGTGGACAACACCGATGACCCCGAGACATATGAGGAAGTGATGATGAGCCCAGATTCCAATAAATGGCAAGAAGCCATGAAATCCGAGATTGGATCCATGTACGAAAACCAAGTATGGACTTTGGTGGACTTACCGGATGGCCGAAAGGCTGTCGAGAACAAATGGATTTTCAAGAAGAAAACAGATGCTGATGGTAATGTTACTGTCTATAAAGCTCGACTTGTCGCAAAAGGGTTTCAACAAATTCAAGGAGTTGACTACGATGAGACTTTCTCACCGGTAGCGAAGCTAAAGTCTGTGAGGATTATGTTAGCAATCGCTGCATATTATGATTATGAGATATGGCAGATGGATGTCAAAACAGCATTCCTCAATGGAGATATTGATGAAGAGTTGTATATGATGCAACCCAAAGGTTTTGTCGATCCTAAAGATGCTAACAAGGTATGCAAACTTCAACGGTCCATCTATGGATTGAAGCAAGCATCCCGAAGTTGGAATCAACGTTTTGATAAAGTAATCAAAAGTTTTGGTTTTATACAAACTTATGGAGAATCTTGTATTTACAAGAAAGTGAGTGGGAGCTCTGTAGCATTCTTAATACTATATGTAGATGACATATTTTTGATTGGGAATGATGTAGACCTTCTTAATAGTGTCAAGGAATATTTGAATAATAGTTTTTCAATGAAGGATCTTGGCGAAGCAGCTTACATATTAGGCATAAATATTTATAGAGATAGATCAAGACGCCTAATATCATTGTCGCAAAGTACATATCTGGACAAAGTTCTAAAGAGGTTTGGAATGGAAGATAGCAAGAAAGGGTTCTTGCCCATGTTGCCCAATACGACCTTGAGTAAAACTCAAAGTCCGACAACGGCAGAAGATAGAGAAAGGATGAGTAAGACTCCCTATGCATCAGCCATAGGATCTCTAATGTATGCCATGCTATGTACTAGACCCGACATCGCATATGCTATTAGTCTAACTAGCAGATATCAAAGTGATCCAGGAGTGGATCATTGGACAGCGGTCAAAAACATCCTTAAGTACTTGAGAAGAACTAAGGATATGGTTCTTTCTTATGGAGGTGATGAACAGCTCGTTGTTAATGGTTACACCGATGCTAGTTGGAACACCGATCCGGATGATTCTAAATCACAATCTGGATACGTATTTATTTTGAATGGTGCAGCAGTTAGCTGGAGGAGTGCAAAGCAAAGCGTTGTGGCGAGATCTTCAACTGAATCGGAATACATGGCTGCTTCGGAGGCTTCACAAGAAGCGATATGGATGAAAGAGTTCATTACAGAGCTGGGTGTGGTTCCTAGTGCGCTGGACCCAATGTCTATCTACTGTGATAACATGGGCGCCATAGCCAATGCGCAAGAACCAAGGTCACACAAGAAGCTGAAGCATATCAAGCTACGTTTTCATGCTATTCGAGAACATATCCAGGATGGGGATATAAAGATTTGCAAAGTACACACAGATCTGAATGTGGCGGATCCGTTGACTAAACCTCTCCCGAGGGCAAAACATGACCAACACCAAACTGCCATGGGTGTTCGGTATATTACCATGTAATCTAGATTAGATGACTCTAGTGCAAGTGGGAGACTGTTGGAGATATGCCCTAGAGGCAATAATAAATGTAGTTATTATTATATCTTTGTGTTTATGATAAATGTTTACATTCATGCTATAATAGTATTAACAGGGAAACATTAATACTTGTGTGATTTGTAAACTTAATTTGAAGTCCCTAGTATAGCCTCTATACTTCACTAGCTTGTTGGTTGATAAATGATTGTGGTTTCCCTATCATGAACATTGAGATGTTATCAACAACAAGATCATATCGTTAGGAGAATGATATGGTGGACATACTCCTATAGATAAGCGTAGCATAAAGATCAAGTCATTTCAATAGTTCAATTGCTATATGCTTTCTGATACATAGTAACCTAATTCCTTCGACCATGAGATCATGCATATCACCTTTACCGGATGGATGCTTTGATGACATCAAACACCACACCGTAACTAGGTGGCTATAAAGGTGGCATTGAGTGTTCGGAAAGTATTGGTTGAGACACATGGATCAAGAGTGGGATTTGTCCATCCATATGACGGATAGATATTCTCTGGGCCCTCTCGGTGAAATGTCATCCAATTAGCTTGCAAGCATGTGACTGGCTCACAAGGGATCACATATCACGGGAACGAGAAAAGAGTACTTATCAGTAACGAGGTTGAACTAGGTATGCAGAGATACCGACGATCATAACCTCGGATAAGTAACATATCGTGAGACAAAGGGAAATTGGTATCGTATGTAAGTGGTTCATTAGATCGCAAAGTAATCGTAGAAATATGTGGGAGCCATATGAATTTCCAGATTCCTCTATTGGTTATTGTTCGGAGAAGTGTCTCGATCATGTCCGCATAATTCACGAACCGTAGGGAGACACACTTAAGGATTCGACGTTGTTTTGAGTAGTTATGGTATTATGAGAAAGAGACCGAATGTTGTTCGGAGTCTCGGATGGGATCCGGGATATCACGAGGTGATCCGGAATGGTCCGGAGAATAAGATTCATATAAAGAAAATCCCATTTCGGAGTTCGGATATGATTCCGGTGAATGTTCTAGAAGGTTCCGGAATGTCCAGCACTCCGGGAGGGGGGAGGGGTGCATGAATGTGTCATTACATATTGGAATGATTGCATCATGTACTAAGTGTTCTTGCTGTCCCAAATAAAGGATTAAATTGAATCCTAAAACAGAAAAGTCAAATGTCCAGTTTGAAAGTCAAACGGCTAAAACAAGAAACTGTGGGAAACAAGCAAGAGGAGTTGGGAACCGACTTGAGGGAGGAGTCTCCTCCCCAAGCCGGCGCGCCACCCAAGGCCGACTTGGGGAGGGACTCCCCTCCCCTGGCCGCGCCTCCCCACCTATAAAAGGAGGGGCAAGGCCCCCTCCTCTAGACACACAAGTTTCTACCTCTAATCTCCGGTTTAGAGCCGTTTTGGTTTAGAGCTTCTAATTGCTTTAGCCTGCGGTTTAGAGCCTTCTAATTGGTGTGTCTAATCTCTAGACCACTAATAGCCCTCTCTCATAATCCACCATACTCGCTCCGGCTTAAGGCGAAGCCCTGCGGGATCTCCCCTCTACTTCCGGTACCACGTCGTTGTGCTGCCGGAATCGCGAGGAGAGTGCTACAACCTCCGCTGCCTGCTGGAACAAGGGAGAGGAAGGTCTTCGTCGAGTACCGAACGTGTGACCGACTGCGGGAGCGCTGCCGGAACGCAGCGCCGGAAGGATCATCTACACGATCTTGAGATCGGGAAGAGTACGACTACATCACCCACGAGAATCCGCTCTCGTTAAACGCTTTGGAATCTTCGAGGGTAAGTTATTCCATCGACTCGTTGCTACAATCTAGTAGATAGATCTTGGCTTGTTTGTTTGTATGCGATAGAAATTTTTTGTTTTCCATGCTACGAACCCCTACAGTTACGAACAGCAATGCTCGTAGGTCTAATGGCTTCTGTTTGTGTCCATCCCATATACGTACACCTTCGTCGCTCCACAACTATAGTAGTTCTTCAACTAATGGCCTTATGTACACATGAATGTCGTTGGCGGGTTGCTTCGGGCCTTGGATAAGCACTGGCATCATAATGAACTTCTGCTTCATGCACAACCAAGGAGAAAGGTTATAGATACGTAGAGTTATATGACAGGTGATATGACTATAGCTCTGCTCCCCAAAAGGATTTATGACATATGTATTTAGACCAAACCTTAAGTTCGTTGCGTCATCTGCAAATTCCGGAAACTCTCTATCGATTTTTTTTCTACTGCGACCATCAGCGGGATGTATCAACATTGAGTCTTTCTTGCGGTCTTCTTTGTGCCATCGCAACTTGGCATGCTCTTTGTTTCTGAACAAACGTTTCAACCGTGATATTATAGGAGCATACCACAACACCTTTGCAGGAACCCTCTTCCCGGGGCACTGCTCGCCCTTATCATCATCAGGGTCATCTCGTCTGATCTTATAACGGAATGCACCGTATACCGGGCATGCATCCAAATTCTCGTACTTCTCACCGCGATAAAGGATGCAGTTATTAATGCATGCATGTATCTTCTGCACCTCTAGTCCTAGAGGGCAGATAACCTTCTTTGCCTCATATATACTGACAGGCAATTCGTTATCCTTTGGAAGCTTCTACTTCATTATTTTTATTAGCTTATCAAATCCCTTGTCACATAAACCATTCTCTACCTTCCATTGTAGAAATTCCAGTGTGATACTGAGCTTTGCGTTGTTGCCATCTTCGTAAGTTGGGTACAACAATTTTTTGTGATCCTCTAACATGCCCTCCAACTTCTTCTTCTTGTTTTCATTTTCACATTTGCTCTGAGCATCAAGAATGGCCTGACGAAGATCGTCAACGGTCTCATCTGATGTCTGCTCCTCACCTTCTTTGTGTTCATTGTCTTCCATTGCAGTACCACCGTATTGAGGGAATATTGGATAGTTGTCATCATTATATTCTTCTTCGTTGTCTTCCATCATAACCCCTCTTTCTCCATGCTTTGTCCAACAATTATAGCCGGACATGCAACCTGACTGAATCAGGTAGATGTGAATATTTTTTGAGGAAGAGTAATCCTTCTCATTCCGACAGACACGACACCGAGCAACATATAAAACCATTTCGCTTGTTTGTATTAGCCACATCAAGAAGAGAACCCACGCCTTCAATAAACGCATCAGACATTCGGGAGCGGCGTACATTCATTGCCGGCTCATCTGCATTATAATTAAAAGCTTGGATCATTTTCATTATGATCTAAAAATTTAGTGTGTACTAACAACATATATATATATAATTATACATGCACCGATTTTTGAATTGGACAAAACTATTAACATAAAAATTGTTGACTTTTTAATTATTGATCTAGCAGTAAAAAACCTTATTCAATTCTGAGCTCCGAAACTCTAAAATTACACAACTCAACTTTTAGTAACTTTTTGCATAATCAAAATTTGCCTAAAATAACACATCTAAAATTCTCTCTACTTCTAAAGCATGAAATCCCTCTCTACTTCTAGAGCATTGAGTTAAACTAACAATAAGAGATGAAAGAATAAAATTGCAAACCTAACCTTAGATTGATGGGTGCCACCAAATCTTGGACAAAATGGGGATGAACTTGAGCTAGCTCAAACTCAACAATGGACATGGGCTAGACGGCGCAGTGAATATATAGGGATGAACTTTAGTCCCGGCCTGTACTACAACCGGGACTATTTAGCGGACTCTAGTCCCGGTTTGTAGTACAAACCGGGACTAGAGGTTCCCCACAAACCGGGACTAGGCGGGTGCTGCCTCTTAGCTGATAAAGGGACGAATCTCACACTAGTCCCGGTTCTAGACCGGGCCAGGACTAGAGGCTATGGCAGCTAAAAACGAAAGGTCTGTTTTCTACATCAAACGGTATGTATTTATATTGTAAATATTAATATATTTTTCTAAAACTTGGTCAAACTTTGCATGTTTGACTTTTAAAAAAAAACTTAAGTCTTAGGACGGAGGTAGTACAAGGCAAGAATTTTGCATTCTCTACGACCACCATAGAGTTGGAGGAGACTAGATCCACAAATCCAACACTGGCACATGTTCGTTTTTTCTCTTTGTGCAACAAGATAATGATATATACTTCACATGTCTATTTTTATATTAGATGTTTTGAAATCAAGATTGACCAAGATCTAGACGTATCACCATTTACACTACCAAGCAAATACAGGTTCATCAAAACTTTCTTCTTCGGTCTCCCCTAACTTCCGAAAATGCGCTTAAGTACAAGTGTACAACAACATGCAATTTATGAAAGACAGGGCGGGGCGGGGGAAGGCGATTTCGCTCCAAGGGCAATGTAAGGTACTCTCCTTTTTTTTCCTTAGGAAACATTAGTCACTCTTATATTTCTTGGTTGGTTAATTTATCGTAGATGCTCAAAGGGGGGTTTAGTATAGATATATGTGTTAGAATAGTTCTTTTTTGCAGAAAACTTACGAAGCTTTTTATTCAACTAAAATAGAGCCTGATCTATCAGCCATAAGGCTAACGATCAAAAACCACGCTGTACCTAGAGGATAGGGATAGAGAAAGAGGGAAAAATCGAAATAAAATAAATAAAGAATAAAGAAAAAAAAGTCGAAGATAGCCAGAGTACGATCGATCCAGCTACTAGTCACCATCAAAGTGCAGGATTGCGAGGAGCACTCACGGTAAAGCTCTCACATCAAAAGGTAACAAAAGAATTAGACGGGTTTCTGAACTGATTGATGATACGGGACATTGGAAGGTGCAGAAAGTCCTTGACACGTTTCTGTCCTTTGATGTTGATGCAATTTTAAAAATCAAGTTGCCAAGACGGAGCGGTGAGGATGTTATTGCTTGGATGCCAGAGGTCTCGGGTAGATTCTCGGTTCGCTCAGCATATAAACTAGCCATTGAGGAGCTTCCCGTACAGTGCAACTACGGCTCCTTAAGCTCAAACGCTGTGAATGCTTGCTGGAGCAAAATATGGAGTTCATCGGTCCCTCCTAAGGTAAAAAACTTTGCTTGGAGAGCAGCCTTTGATGCTCTCGCCACTGAAAGTAACAAGGTGAGGAGGAACATGAAAGTTACAGGACGTTGTCGAATTTGTGATGGGCAAGAGGATGTGGCGCATGCCCTAGTTTTTTGTCCCCATGCACATCATCTTTGGGAGGCAATGAGGGGATGTTGGTTCCTTCCGTCGGATATTGATCTGCAACTTTCACCCCACCAATGGTTTAGATCTGTATTGTTAAATACACCACCTCAGATGATTGATAACTTACTGCTAGTAACATGGCGAGCTTGGTTTGCAAGAAATGAGATAACTCATGATAAACCATGTCCATCTGTGGAGGGCTCTAAGAGGTTTCTGTGTAACTATGCAAATCTCATCGGCATTACCAAGGAGTTGAGTACTGATCAAGTTCTTAAGGTGAAACAACTTCTTGATGCTCCTGGCTCTCTCACTGTTGTGAAACAGAAGAAGTGTGTTTCTGCTTTACCCTGGTCTCCACCTCCTAAAGATTGGATGAAGCTCACGGTCGATGGATCATATAAATCAGAGGATGGTTCTGCTGGAACGGGGATGGTACTCCGAGATGCAAATGGGACGATCATTTTCTCTGCCTGCCGTTCGCTGCAGAGTTGTGACAGTGCGCTTGAAGCTGAAGTTTTGGCTTGTTAGGAAGGGTTGGAATTCAGTCTACAACATACTAACCTCCCTATTATTGTGGAATCAGATTGTGCTCATTTGATTGCCGCTGTCACTGCTGTATCTTTAGATCGTTCAACCTTTAGTCATTTTATTGGTGAGATTAAAGCTTTAGCTACTAGAGCTCAAGTCTGCAAATTTGTAAAAGTAGCTCGAGGACAAGTGAGGGTTAGTTATTGTCTAGCCAATTGGGCTAGGACAGAGGCTCGCACGCAATTTTGGTTCGGATCAGGTCCTGAAATTGTTCTTCAGGAATTGGTTATTGAACCTACTATAATCCTAGCTGTCTAATAAATATCTGTTTTTACCCGCAAAAAAAAGTGCAAGCAAGCTTTGCACAGAGATAGACAGAATGGTTTGCCGATCTTAACTATTCTAAAAGATCGATTTATTAGAAAGTGGTATATAGTGTACTTAATCGTAAATAAGAAGATATGAATCTGAGACCTACCTGACCTGAGTGGACAGAAAAGTTTGGTGCGTTGGCGCGTACGGACGTACCAGATTATGTCATGGCCGGACTTGGCCCTGCACTCACTACATACACCGGTGAGAATGTTAGGTCGATGTTCCCTCTATGCCATCGTGCATGCAGCTTTACTTTTCCTCTTATTCGGTGGCCATGACGACGTACGTAACGTACGGTGGGGGCTCCAATTGTTGGTATGATCTGCCCTGTCACCACAGGACATGGATCCAATTTAGCAAAAGCTGATTTTTTTTCCCTCCCCGTTTTCCATTTTCAAAATACACTGAAATAATAAATCCATTCCAAAAGAACATTCCCCAATAATTTTCAGTAAAAAAACTAGTACTACCTCCAAATCCATAATAAGTATCGCTTGTACTAAATCATCGACACTTAGGGCTTGTTTGATTCATAGGATAGGAAAAACAAAGGAATAGAAAAACCATAGGATTGCAATGTCATGTCCACTTCAATCCTATAGGAACCCACATGCAACAAAGTTTGTTTGATTCTATCAAATGATTCTAAGAAAGAGCTTTGGGTGGATGTTAGATTTCCTATGCAATCTAGTGCAAAGGATTTCCTAGGAAAGTTTCCTATAGGAACCAATCCTACAAATCAAACAACCATCATAGGAAAATTTTCTATAGGATTTAATCCTACAAATTTCCTATACAAATCCTTTGAATCAAACATGCCCTTATTATGAATCAGAGTGTGCTAACCTGTGGTTAGATGGTTAAAAAGACAGTGATATCCACAACCCACCAGAGTTCAAACCTCAGGTTTGATGTTTTGGTGTCTCGTACAGGCAAAATTTTCTTTCAGTGGAAAGCGATGTTTCCTTCGATAGCGAGGCGTCTGCGATGACTTCGTCAATCTCAAGACCCGCCGGCTCAATCTCTCGGAGGTCCTCATAGGGGTAGTGTGTGCATGCGTGTGCTCATAGGGGTGAGTGTATATACGCATTGTGAGCGTCTGCGTTTGTACCATGTTTTTCAAAAACAAAAAAAACTATTTTTGTTGGTTTCCCTCGGATTACAATTAAACAGTCGAGTTTAGTATTCATCCCCTTAACGCACCCAATTTGCCCTCCTGGTCTCTAGAGTTTTGACCATAACATGGGAGAAACATTCCCAATTTCAGAACATTCAGAAAGTTTAATCAAGATTAAATATTCAGAAGTCCCATGACACACCAAGTATTCAGCAAGTTTCCGAGACAAAAAAAACACTTTTCTAGCCTACTCTCAGGGATTGCATATATATTTGCACATGAAAAGAACTTTTTTTCTTTTCTTTTTGAAAATCTGTTCACACGCATGCTTATACACAATCATCAATCTGTCAATCACAAGTTGTCTGCTTATATACAATCAATCCATCAATCATAGTAAGTCAGCTAATAACGGCTAACTACGATTCCATTTACAGTTACAAATACCTACGGTCTCACGAAACCGAACATCTAACTTGCACCTCCACTTCAGCCTTCTCTGCTGCAGGTAAACACGTCTCATGTGGGCAGGGCCTCGCGAAGAATTTCGCGATATTGTCCCCGGGCATGATTACGGGCAGGCCACACTCTTTCGCCGCTTTCTCTTTCTGCAAAAAAAACAGCGCACGGCACCATAAATATATATATCCTTGGCAGAATTTTACGAGGACAGATCTTCCAGAATGGTGTCAGAACTGAAAACAGGTTGTACAGGATGCTACAGAGAGATCGCTCGCTGAGTTGCTTACCTTGTGCTGAGAGGTTGCCTTGCTCGGCGCCGATCCGATGGAGATGACAGTGAGCTGGCCTTCCTCGAGCATGGCGGGATGCCGAGACCAGAGCAACCGGAGCCTGTCCCAGTGGTAGCAGCACGAGAAGATGCCGCTGAGGGAGAAGATGACGAGGAGCAGGAGCGCCGTCCCGAGGGGGAACCCCAGCGTCGGCCGTGAGGAATGCGCCATCGGGACCGTCATGGACGGAGCAGGCGTGAGAGCTCCTGGCCTATTCATGTGCATCAGCTGGTGGCTTCTGGTACACTTTTCAGTTCTGCCTACTCTGTTAAGAGCCCAGACTTGCAAGCTAAGGAGACTGGGTACTTATACCTGAGTAAAGGCACCTCGTGTCGTACGAAAGGATTACAGGAAGTGGACTGACTTGCACGGCGGCCGTCCATCCGTGGTACTGGACAGTGCTGTGGTCCACATGCGTCTGCTGGTGGCCGGTAGTGCTTGACGCTGATCTCACCGCCTGTCTTTTCCAACAGAAAGAAGCTGTTTAAATCGTTTGAGTATGTATAGCTTTAGAGGGTGGGACGAAAGGTGGCGAATATGCAGCAGGATAGAAATTATAGGTATGTCTCTCCACAAGAAAATGTTTGTTAGGTAAAGGATGATGAACCCATTTACCGATGTACTAATGAAGTGCTGAAGCTTCAGAATGAAAAGAAGATACCAGGTGGATGATGCACACTCCATATGCAGGTTTTCAGAGGAAAGACAAGGATTTACTCGACTTCATGATTTACTAAGATCAATATATATATGTTACTTTTGGAACGAACTAACTATTTAACAGCAGAGAATTATCATAATGGAGTTGGGGATGGAGGGACCCACAAAGATGATATTCAGGTTATAGTAACACAAGTCGGCATATGCAACATGTAATCTACTGTACAAAGAGCACAGATGAGATGAACGTGCAACTTTATCTCAGTGTGCATCATCATTTGCCTTTTTGAAAAGTATATGCTTTTCAATAGATAAAGTGCCAATATAGCTTGAGTATCCTTGACGAAATCCCCCATATATGTACGGATAGCACATATGCAAACTTATCAAGGAAAAAATGTGGCTGCTAGTCTAAAAATAGCAGTGACTGCTAGCCATAGCCTTACCAAGCCTGGAAGATCTGCCTGAGTAAGGCAGATTCTTTGAACAGCTGAAAGCTATGGTATACCATAGTTTTAGCTCACAGTCACTGAGGTGACATTCCCTAGCCTTTCTATCTTCAAAGACCAACATGAGTTGTGCACTTCAAAGGATTCAAGAACTTTAAAACTCCATGAAAGAAGCAAACCACGGGAAGCAAAAGAAGAGTAGATAGATTCATACCTAACAAACAGATCAGCATGAATCAGTTTTCTAACCAGGAAGACATCTCAAGAACGTTTTTATTATCTTATTAAGCAGCCAATAGGGGGCAATATGTTTGCTATCTATCTAGACTGAACTGATGACGGAAGATGAGCTGCATGAGCTATCTGATTTACCTGTTTTCCACTTGGAGGCTCCCACCTACAAAAGTAACGATGGATACCCCTTTATAACCGCACTTCCTCCTGTCGGCCAAACTTTCATGCATGTCAGTGTTCTCCCTTCCTTGAATGGATGTTCTTCCTTCAATGGTTCACGTCCTGGTTAATGGAATCAGAAAACACACACACTCCACATATTTGAAGAAACACATCAGGGAGTTCGGTACAGAAAAGGTTGTGACGGAAATGAGCAAGTTTAGTGGTCAAAACAAGCATACTGACGGATGTCAAGTACTGTCCAAGTGTCCAGTGGTTAAAAATGGTTATGGACAGTGCCACTAGGACACGTGTATGATCTGACAGGTTTCAGTTCGATTTATGGCGAAAAACTAAGAATTGCATAATCTGCAGCGTTATAACTTCAGGTTAACTAGTGCAGAACACAAACAACATGTGTTGGAAAAATTAGGTTGATAGAATCACTTAAACATCAGCCAATAAGCCAGCTGTAATGGGGCCTACCATGCATCACTAACAATAGTACAATAGTGTTTTTTTTTTGACAGGCAATAGTGTTGCATGCTTGGCCAGCTGCAAGCCTACAACAGAGCTGTTTGAGAGGGACCTATCAGGTAGGATGTTAGGTAAGTGTCCTCTCATGTTATGATAAAACACATGGGAAAAATACCATGCAGTACAAATGATGTTTCAGGAAAACACGTATTGGATGTATTACCAATTTTCCTTTAGCTGGATTCCAAATGCCACAGGACATACTGGGTCATACATTTTCCATGGGATATTTAAAATTATATTTTATTTCATATTTAAGATAAAAATGGGGTACTTATATTATATTTCCTTATTTAATGCTTGTAACAGCTTGGTTAGTTTGAATATGCAACAAAAAATAATAGTTTTGTGTTTGCATCGATGCAGCAGATGAACATTTTAGATCTTTTTTATTTGGCATCAGTATGAAGCTAGCTAAAGAAACTCATACAAAATATGACTTGCCCCGCCGCCTCCGGGTCGCTCTCGGGCGACTCCGAGGTGACCACACCGCCGCCGTCACAAACCCCCTCTCTCTAGCCCCCCAGCACCCGCCGCCGCTGGAGGAGGCCGTCCAGCGGCTGACGGCGGCGGCGGGATGCCCCCAAGGGTCGTTTTTCTCCACAATCCAACTCCCCCCGCAAGAAGCCGCCCCCAAATCGACGACTGCCAGATGCGCCGCCGTCACTGTTCTCCGGGGCGCCCCTGGCTTCTACGTAGTCCTGCTCGGCGCTGTTCTGCCCCAGCCTTCTGCGCTTCCTCGGGTGCCGCGCGACAGCACGGGTGGACGCGTGCATCCGCTCAGATTCCGATCCAGATCGGCCCCTGCCACGCGTCCCGGTCGCTCTGGCCCCCTCAGCCTCTCCTCGCCGTCGTGCTCCAGCACGGGGCGGGTCATCCCCCCTCTGCTGCCTTGCTGCTTGGGGTTGGCCACAGTGGACTCTGACGCTCCTCGGCGGCCTTCAGCACACCGGCAGTTGGAGGCCTCCCCGGCCTCTTATGGTCCTTGCCCAAGCGGCGTGCGGCCGTGTGCTGCCCCAACGAGACCTTGCCGGCATGCACTGCTGCCATGCCTCGGTCCCCTGCAGATTGTCTGCGGCGTTTTCAATCGGCTAAGGTAAGGTCCGGGCGAAAGCTCTGCGATGACGGTGCCTGTGGGCATCGTAAACCTTTTGAAGGCGTCGCGAGGGCCCCCTGTTCTTTGCCATTGACGTTGGTTCACACGCTGGCTGGGCCACGGGCATGAGAGGTTCGTTGGTCATTGCCTTTCTCTCAAGTTGCCTTGCCGTTTTGATGGGGGTATCCGGTGGCGAGGCCTTGTCCTCGCAGTGCTGCCATGTGGTTCCTTGGTCCTCCGTTCTCGGTCTGTTGAGAATGCTAACTACGATGACGCCTGGCTGTTTCTATGTGCCCTGCAAAGGAGGCTCCATCTGATGGCGTCTGCCACTGCCCATGTACAGAGCTTCGTAATACTGCTGCGGTCTCGGTTGATCAGCACCCTTCGATGGCGTAAGTGCCCTTCCTCTCCCCGCAAGTGATTCTTGTTGTCCCTACGGCAGAGCTTTTGGTCAAGGTTCGTGAAGTCGGGTGATATTTCGGTCTTGTAATGCCTTCGAAGGCACTGGTCATGCCGTCTCGGCGGAGCAAGACCCTTTGATAAAGCCGACGACACTCGTTGACCCATTGCTCCGGATTGCCGGCTCGTGGATGACCGCTTGTGTGTGGGTGGCGTTGCATTTGCAAGGTCTCGGTACTGTGATTCCCTTCGACTGCATCCAGTGGCACTCCTCTGTCTAGGGCATGTGTGTTGTCTCCTGGTGATGGTCCACCTAAGTGTAGGCTATATAGTGTTGTTCCAGTATTATGTCACATTCCTTTTCTCTCTTTTTGATGTAACAAAGCTATGTATCCTGACCGATGTCAACCCGCGAGGGTGGACAAGTGCCTGGTCTTGTAATGCTCCTTTGATGCAATATATTCAGGTGGGGATTCTCTCCCCCCCGGTGAAAGCTTCAAAAAAAAATATGACTTGCTATCTTCAAACCACAAACTGAACTGACTGATCAAATGAGAAGTACAATGCAACACTGAATATTTAGCACTATTTTATGCTATGTATGACATAGTACCCTATATTAGCCCCCTCTTCAACTCAGTTCAGACCTCCTTTAGCCCCCACCCAAGTCTTGTTGAAGCTCCGCCACTGCTTCTTTGTATCAATTTTTTAATGAGATGTGACTTTGGTAAAGATGCACAATGTTAGCATCATATGCACTAATAGAAAAGGCTGGTAGAAGTCTCATTGGAAACCTAAATGGACTTCCTCAGTCCATAGGAACTGAGATGAGATAATATTAGTTAATAAAAAGAATCAGAATAAATTTAGTGCACCGATGTAATTAGCCTCTTTGCATTTTCTAACAATCAGCTGACGATGCAATAAAGACTGTAAAGTTAATGTCCACTGACAGCAATGAGGATTGTGGGGACTGGGAAACAATGTGCATAGCAATTGGAGCTGAGTGGCATTAGATATTTGGAAAAACACTTCAGCCTTTGGGGAGGGGGGGGGGGGGGGGGGGGACTCATAAGAATAAGAAACGGTATAATGGAAAATATTGGTAGGAAGGAAATGATACTGTCTAACATCACCGAAGTTTCTACCTTTTCCTGATAGAACAATGTTTATGATTCCACTTCAAGAGTATAAATTAATATGATGTCATATTGAAAATGACATTTAAAACTGAAGTAGGACATGTGTAAATAAGATGGTAAATTGTTAATGAGTTCCCTGCTAGGATTGAACTTTGACAATTGACACTGAACATCAATCTCCACCTAGTACAGGTTCGTTGCTTCTGGCACATACACAATCTCTTTCCACTATTCCCAGCAGCAAATTTGATGTTTCTGCAGGATTTACAGTTAAGCATTAAGCCATAGGAAATTTTCTGCTGCGTTTACAGTCAGTTCAGATTTTAATGCAGCATACCCTGGTAGATGTAGAACTAGGGCCCTAGAACAATTAATATTTTTTCCCAGATTTTATTAACGAAAATTGGTGTGTCTCTACTGAATAGACCCTCTGAAAAAGAAAGAGAAAGTGGCAGCTCACCCTTACCTTTTCATGGACATAGAAATTGTGTATCCGAATAAAATTTGCCGTGAGTCATAAAGGTTCCAAAATGTGAGCCTCCTTCTTCAGAAAGGTTCGCTGCAGAAAACAAGTAAGTCAGTCCATTCATTATTTCAGATTTTCAGTCAAAGTGAACTGTTAAAAAAAACAAGCTTGGCTGGTATAGACAATGAGGTGGGAAAAACATTTATTGGAAATGCTCAAGATGTTAGCACCTTGACTTGCGGTGTATCATCCAACTGCTTCCAGGTGAAATCTGCACGCCGCGTTGCTCCATGTCCCTTCTCACCCGCTCTGCCTCCTCATGCATACCCAAGCCTGAATAGATATTTGCAAGTGAAACAAAGTTCCCTGCATTCTCTGGCTCAATTTCAAACAACGCTCTTGCAGCAATTTCTGCCAAACCCACATCCTCGTACTTCCTGCAAGCAGCGAGGAGAGCACCCCAGGCTTTCGCGGTAACCCTGACCGGCATTGTCCGTATAACATCATAAGCTTGATTTAACCTTCCTGCCCGCCCCAAGACATCGACCAAGCACGAATAATGATCTCCGCACGCTTCCACCCCATACGTCTTTGTTAACACATCGAAATACTTCAACGCGTCATCCGCGCGACCAGCATGGCCACAGGCCTTTAACACGCCGAGGAACATGATGCCGTCAGGCCGCACATTGTCCAGCTCCATACGCCGGAAAAGCGACATCGCGACATCGCCATGGCCATGGAACGCATAGGCCGATACGATGGAGCTCCAGACAACCACGTCGCGCTCCTCGACCAGGTCGAAAACCCTCTGCGCGCCAACCAAAGAGCCGCACCGCCCGTACGCCTCGACAAGGGAGCTGCCGAGGTGGCAGCTTGGAGACATGCCATGCCGGACCGCGAAACCATGCACCTCCCTGACAGAGCCCAGCGCGCCCATCGCGGCGCACGCGGGGACGAGCGCCAGCAGGGTGATGAGGGAGGGCTTGACGCCCATACCTTCCATACGCCGGTAGAGCTCGATGGCCCGGCCCGGATGCTCCCCGGACTCCGCGACCGCCACGATCACGGAATTGAAGCAGGAGGCGGTCGGCGCGACGTCCATGTCGTGTAGCGCACGCATCGCCGTGGCGACGTCGCCCGAGCGAACGTACAGGGAGATCATGGCGCTCCAGACGACGGCGCTTCGGCAGGGCAATTCGTCGAACAGGCGGCGCGCGGCGTCCGCGGGGGAGGAGCCAGCACAGGCGCCGTAGGATGTGACGAGAGCGGAGGCCACGAAGGGGCTGCGGGGGATTTCGCCGCACTTGACTGCTAGGGCGTGGAGGGAGGCCGCGGCTGAGGTGTGGCGGAGCGCGGCTGAGGACTTAAGAACGAGTGGGAAGGCGTAGGCGAAGGACGGGTCGGTCAGCGGCGGGAGCGCCGGGTCAGATGCCATGCGGGCAAAGAAGGCGAGCGCGTCGCGGTGGCGGCCGGCGTTGACATGGGCTGTGAGCTGCTTCGTCAGCGTCGCCAGCCGCTGGTGGCGGCGGGAGGCCATTGTTTCGCTCGGTTTTCGAGTGGAGAAGGGGCCCAGGCTTGACGACGACTTTGATGGATCATGATGGTTTAAAGTAAAGTTTGAACTTTGAGAAGTTTGAAATCGATTTGAATGAGCGATTTTGGTGCTTAAGTTTTCGTAAAAGCCAAGGCCATTCGTATAATTTACTTATTTATTTTAAATTTCAGCCTATTTTAGCTAAATTTCGTTCTATGATTTTCAGGATTTACTCTAGTGCTCCTTGTTCGTGAGCAATCCCAGCACACAGCAATCCAAATAGGCAAGTTCATTAGGGGAAAACGCATTACAAAAATGTTTCTTACCATTGAATTTCGTGCAAATGACAACAGCACAAAGCAGTATGTGGAAATTTTGAACATCAAAGCAACATCAGCAATTCAAATAGTCACGTTCAATTCGGGTAGAACATCCTATTCATCAATGAATTTGTGCAAATGACAGCATCACAAGGCAGGATACAAGAAATGCGAGGGGGGAAACACAAAATGTGAACTCTTAATATTCGATCCATAATACCCCTCAAATCCATAGGCCACAATTGACATCACAGAACATCATCCAGTTTCGCGATGTAAGTGGAGCAAAAGACTGTCCTCGATAACAGTTACACAGCACAAAAGGTTAACAGCACGGTCAGATGTTAAACACAACCACATAGCAAAAGCATTTGTTTCAGGAACCAGGACCGGTCTGTCCAACCAATCAGTCAATCACAAGATCGTTTCGCTTGCGCTTTGTCACAGTACGAAACTTAGCTGCCTGAGATACTACTAATCTTTTGTTATGCACAATAACTCTGACCTAGCCTGTATAAATACATGCGAACATTGCCTTGCACAACCTCGCAGTCTGAACGGATAAAGAAACTGTTTCACGGGTCATGGACAGCAGTTGATCATTGGAACTGTGGGTTCATAGCACCAAACCTTGCCCCTGCTCCAAGCCCGGCATTGACTGGCCGTGCCACAACCACATTGTCGTCAGCAAACATCGCCTTGATGAACGAAGGAGTCTTCAGAGGACGTCGGCCAGTCATCCGAGGGTACACATCTTCCAGGAAGTAATATACATGGCCAGCAATCATACCCTGAAACAAACATGATTTGCCAGTTAAGAGAGATGGTCATTTGTCGAGAAAGAATATCTGCAGACTTGTGAAAATAAAGAATGAAGATGACACAGGCACAATTCTCATGAGCAAAGGTGCTTATGTCAATAATAAAAGCATGCAGATGTTGACCATTTTATTTTTAGAACTTTGAACACTGAACAATCTGTAGTGAAGATGACAGTAACATATGACTGGGAATTGATGATTCACAGAATCACAGGTTTGTTGGCTTGTAGTACCAGCAACATACAGATGAATAGTAAACGGACTAACGGCCTCATTCTGCTAAAGCAGTACAATCTGATAGCTGGTAAAATCATCATCATGATTGGAGCAGGCATGGGACAAAACAAGTCAGGTGTGCCTACTGGCAACTGAACTTTGGACAACAAAAACCAAGTGTGGCCTACATGTTACACATGATAGGTCATAAGAAAGTATAGACAGATCTACAGTTTATACACAACATGCCCAGAAACATCTACTGGCAACAGCTGGTAGCTGACTAGAAAATGCAGAGTTGAGCCTGGATCAGGCATCCATCAGCAATTCAGCACACTGTTGTCATGGCCACTTGACCATTTTGCAAGTATTAATGCCAAAAGCAAAGTGAGATTGCAAGTATTAATGCCAAAAGCAAAGTGAGATGTGCAATGTAATCAAATGAAATCTTTTGTCTAGAGAAAGAGTCTCAAAAGCAATAGCCACTGCAGTAGTTACTTTGAAGTTCATCAGTAAGAAAAAACATACCAAAAGATCCACCCATGTGCTGCTCCCCACCAGAATAGAAAACCCCAGAAGGACCTGCGAATTGAAAAATACAATTCACATCACTGTTTTTCGTCTCTGATATAATATGAACAAAAAATCACACCACTTCGCTACTTTGGCCTAGCCATGATATGATATGAGATGACCAAGTAAGGATCACAGGAGAACACAATCAGAGCAAAATGAGGCAGTTTCTTAAGATTGTTACGTTTTCTAACAATGATATGCCATCATGTATGATGCGACGGTAGCTATGTATTTTCCTAATGTAAAGCAAAACTACAGGAGTGTTCATTATTACACAGCATTTACAGGTCTCACAGTGATTGCCAGGTATTCACAGGTTGGAGTTGGAACCTTACCAACTTGAATGATTTCTTTATTCTCTCTAGTTGGAAGTAAATAAATTACTCATATTTTAGTCATTTTAAGTCTCTTTTATTTCAGAACATGACTTTTACTCTGCATTTTCTAGGCTCATTAATTTAAATTTTTAAGGCAGATTAATCATACACTATCTCACATAAACCTTCCTGTATTTATTTATTCCTACATGATCTAGCCAGAATTTATTCCATGGTGACGAAATGAATTAAGGTGTTACAGTATACACTTTATGTTACACCTTGCCCCATCTAGAACAGAGGGATTCCTGTAAAGGAAAGATCCGTCCATTTCCCATGAAGTCCATGTGTACTTTCAGTGCACTAGGCCCTTCTTTGAGCCAAAACCTATAGTTACTTTACATATACTGTGAAACCGAGGAAGTATTTCATCATAAAATAAACTAATAAAAGAAAATGGTAGACTCCCAAAGAAATTAAACGGATGTTTTTTCTTGCAAATGATACATGTGACCCACCAGATAGGGTTTTCAAGTCATTAAAGTAAGTAATGCATGCCCCCCTACATACAGATCTCAGATATTGTGAATCAATACTAGTATTTTTTCTATTAATTAGTGTATGAAATAGTAGGCATGAAATTATCACTTGTATATGCGTAAGTTTGTCAAATAAGTAATTTCACATGCGTATCAAGTGGACAGATGCAACACTTACCCAAGGTAAGTAGGCGGCAGTGAAGGTGAACAAGCCCAAGAAGCTCATGTGGATGAAGGGATTGTGTTTGCTCCAGACATAAACCTGCCATGTCATAACAGAGGTTACTAATGTTCTGCCACAGGAACCCAGAAAGGATAATTCTTAAAGCCAAGACTTCCCTAAAATGTGTCCTAGGCTACTAGCATAGGTAATTTTTTATTGAAAATAGTAAATGCTTGGAGGTTTTAAATTAATCCCATTACCATCATAAACGTCAATGAATTGCTCAGGAACAGAATTCTGGCAAAAGTTTCAGAGATGTAAGGTATCATCCCACCAATCAGAACTATGCCAGTAAGGACAGTAGCGCCAAACAAGAGCATGTAGAAAAAGTCAGCAGTTCTTCCTCTGAATGAGTTCTCCTCAAGAAGTTTGCAGTACCGCGCAAGGAAAAACATGTGGAACAAAAAATCCAAATCTGGAAAACAAGAGTCGCAAGGCTCAGTTATAAGCATGAAGGGCTTCAGCATACATAAAGTAGTATCACATAATGACAGAATAAGAGTAATTAAATGTAAAAAAAGTCTAGAGATGAGCATGCATATGATATACATGTGACATGCTAGGAATATGTAAGCACTTGCGTTTTGCATGAGCACGCATAAACTTGTAATGTATCCAGAGATACGACTCTACATGTTGGCTATTGAATGACAAAAGCGATGGTAGATTCTCCACACGTTCACTTATGGCAACGTATTGTAACGTAAGTGAACAATTTCATCAGCTACACATTCTCAGTTAGTATTTGAAGTTTGCGACACTAATTTTATAAATCTGTTCGCTGTTTCCGTGTTCATTTAGACATGCCAGCTAACAACAAGTAGGCCACATCCGTTTCCAACACAACCAATTCTCATATGCACAGCAGTAAACCAGCAACATGTAAGGTCCACAAGCCAACACTGATTGGCATCATGTACCCAACCATTAAATTCTAACATCTCCCTCTGCCGCAGTTCCATGTGGCTCGACAAACCGTACTTTCAGCACACATGAAATGAATTCCCCTTGTGTGGCCTATATCCTTATGTGGCAAATGGAATGACACTTACGCAACAAATCCATACAGCCTCAGCAACCTGCAGCTAAGCCATGCCAGCCTACCCAATTTTACAAAGCCTTGCGCTCACTGACCAGGGTAGAAGGTAAGCATCACATACCACATACCCATCTTGCGGAAGTAATGTATCCAGAGATATGAATCTACATGTCGGATACTGGATCACAAAGCAATGCTATATTCTTTCCACACTCATCATGGCAACATAATGTTACTTGCAAGTGGACAGGTTCATCCATTACACATTGCTCAGTTACCGTTTGAGGCGTGCACCATGAACTTCACAAATCAACATATTGTCTTCGTGTCGAGTTTGATATGCCAGCTAACACAATACGACAAACAAGTACGCCACGACCGTTTCCAATAAAACCAATTGCCATATGCATAGCTCCACAAACACAAGGGAGGCAATGGCCCAGCAGCATGTAATGTCCACAAGCCCTCGCCAATTGGTGTCACATACCAAGCACCTATATCCTAGCATTCCCATATGCCAGCGGTTTCCCGTGACGTGAACCGCACTTGCAAAGCACATGAAAGGAATTCCCCTGGTGGTGGCCATTGTCCTTATGCCGCGAATGGAGTGGCATTCACGCAATGAATCTACGTTAACGTGCAGCTAAGCCATGCCAGCCTACCCAAATTCACAAACGCCTTGCGCGCACATACTAGGATAGAAGGCGAGCATCATTGACACGTACCCATCTTTCGGAAGTAGAGGAAGTTGGTGACGAGGCGCCAGATCTCGTAGTGTTGCACGACCAGCTTGGGGTTGAGGTAGAGGTGGTACGGCGAGATGATCTGCGGCGGGCGAGCAAGGCAAGCAATCAACCACTAAGTAGGTCATCAACCACAGAAACGAACCAGAGACAACGGGCGACTCGACTAAAAACGAAGCACCGGATCACAGCGCGGAGGACCAGAGACCGCCGGGACGGGGGAGGGTACCTCGAGGGTGCAGCCGACGGTGGTGACGACGGCGGCGGTGAGGTAGGAGCGCGTGATGATGGGCATCTGCCGGTACCACTCCTCCACCGCCTGCGCCATCCTCGCTTCGCCCCCACACACGAAAACCCTAGCTCCCCTGCCGGCGCGCGCGTCCTCTGCCCGCCTCGCCGGCGGAATCGAAGACGAGCGTGGGGAGGAGGACGGAGGTGGATGGGGAAGGAGGGGAGAGACTGCGGCGTGGTCTCGATCTCTATTTTTTTTTCTCTTCTCGGGGGTGGATCAGGAGGAGCGCGTGTCGCTGGCGTGTGGTGGCCCTCGGTGGGATCCCGTGGGCGGGGCTGACGTGTCGATTTCGGTGACGTGTTCTGGCCCAATGCGCCCACGCCACGTCAGAGGAACACGTCGGATCGGGTTGGTGGGCGTCGACGGCTTGCCTGGACTTGCCAGTCTGCACGGTTGTCGCCACTTGTATGTTTCCGTTTGAGTACTTTAGGTAACTTTGGAACTTTCTGAAATGATGAATATACGGAGTGGTAACTTCTAAGTTCCATCATGGCATTAGGCAACTCTGAACTTCTGCCCGCGAGGGTCTAAACGTATCGCACCAAACCATCTAAGAGCATCTCCAAAGATCTCCAAAGAGCCTTGGTACAAGAGCATCTTCACTAGCATTTCCAGGACATCTCGACGTTAAAAATAGGTCTGGACATCGAAAATCGGCATGGTCACGTTTTCAGAAACCTCTTTCCGTCTGAATTCGGACGAACTTTGGTCCGGACTTTTCAGGTCATTCCCAAGATTCCGGGAACGTCCTGAGAACGCCAGACGAAGCGAAAACGGATATGGGCCAGCTCTGTCGGCGAGACAGTCCCATCCCCCCCCCCCCCCCCACTCCACTCGCCCAGACTGCGGCGAAGAGTTCTCAGCGCCTCTGTCGCCATGACTTCACCGGCGGAGCTCCTCCACACCTCTAGATATGCTCGCCGTAGCCGCCGCCCATTCCGCCGTCGCTTCCGCCGCCCGAACTTCGCCGTAGCACGGCTTCGCTGCGAGCTCCGACAACCACGCCCGTCAAGTGTTCGGCATTGGACTCTGACGACGAGCAGACACTCGTCGTACTGCTGGAGGAGGAGAACGCTGAGGTCGCCATGTTGGAGATATGCCCTAGAGGCAATAATAAATATAGTTATTATTATATATCTTTGTGTTTATGATAAATGTTTGCATTCATGCTATAATAGTATTAACAAGGAAACCATTAATACTTGTGTGATTTGTAAACTTAATTTGAAGTCCCTAGTATAGCCTCTATACTTCACTAGCTTGTTGGTTGATTGATGATGTGGTTTCTTTGTCATGAACATTGAGATGTTATCAACAACAAGATCATATCGTTAGGAGAATGATATGGTGGACATACTCCTATAGACAAGCGTAGCATAAAGATCAAGTCATTTCAATAGTTCAATTGCTATATGCTTTCTGATACATAGTAACCTAATTCCTTCGACCATGAGATCATGCATATCACCTTTACCAGATGGATGCTTTGATATCATCAAACACCACACCGTAACAGGGTGGCTATAAAGGTGGCATTGAGTGTTCGGAAAGTATTGGTTGAAACACATGGATCAAGAGTGGGATTTGTCCATCCACATGACGGATAGATATTCTCTGGGCCCTCTCGGTGAAATGTCATCCAATTAGCTTGCAAGCATGTGACTTGGTCACAAGGGATCACATATCACGGGAACGAGAAAAGAGTACTTATCAGTAACGAGGTTGAACTAGGTATGCAGAGATACCGACGATCATAACCTCGGATAAGTAACATATCGTGAGACAAAGGGAAATTGGTATCGTATGTAAGTGGTTCATTCGATCGCAAAGTAATCGTAGAAATATGTGGGAGCCATATGAATTTCCAGATTCCTCTATTGGTTATTGTTCGGAGAAGTGTCTCGATCATGTCCGCATAATTCACGAACCGTAGGGAGACACACTTAAGGATTCGACGTTGTTTGAGTAGTTATGGTATTATGAGAAAGAGACCGAATGTTGTTCGGAGTCTCGGATGGGATCCGGGATATCACGAGGTGATCCGGAATGGTCCGGAGAATAAGATTCATATAAGGAAAGTCCCGTTTCGGAGTTCGGGAATGGTTCCGGTGTTTTCATCGGGAACATTCTAGAAGGTCCCGGAATGTCCGGCACTCCGGAGGGGGAAGGGTACATGAATGTGTCATTGCATGTTGGAATGATTGCATCATGTACTAAGTGTTCTCGCTGTCCGAAATAAAGGGTTAATTCAAATCCTAATTGAAAAGTCAAACTGCCAGTTTTCGGTCAAACTGCCAGTTTTCGGAAAGAGGAGAAAGAGGAGGAGAGGTGGAGGCCGAGTTGGAGGAGGGTTCCTCCCCTTGGCCGGCGCACCTCCCAAGGCCGAGTTGGGGAGGAACTCCTCCCCTTGGCCGCCGGCCCTCCCACCTATAAAGGGAGGGGCAGGGCTCCCCTCTCTAGACACACTAGTTCCTACCCCTCTAAACTAAACCCTAGATCTAAACCCCGGTTTAGAGCTATTTTGGTTTAGAGCCTTCTAATTGGTTTAGAGCCCTCTAATTGGTGTGTCTAATTACTAGACCACTAATAGCCTCTCTCATAAGCTCCACCATACTCGCACCGGCTTAAGGCGAAGCCCTGCGGGATCTCCCCTCTACCTCCGGTACCACGCCGTTGTGCTGCCGGAATCGCGAGGAGAGTACTACAACCTCCGCTGCCTGCTGGAACAAGGGAGAGGAAGGTCTTCGTCGAGTACCGAACGTGTGACCGACTACGGGAGCGCTGCCGGAACGTGGCGCCGGAAGGATCGTCTACGCGATCTTGAGATCGGAAAGAGTACGACTACATCACCCACGAGAATCTGCTCTCGTTAAACACTTTGGAATCTTCGAGGGTGAGTTATTCCATCGACTCGTTGCTACAATCTAGTAGATAGATCTTGGCTTGTTTGTTTGTATGCGATAGAAAATTTTTGTTTTCCATGCTACGAACCCCTACAGTGGTATCAGAGCCGTGTCTATATGTAGATCTGTTGCACGAGTAGAACACAATGGTCATTGTGGGCGTTGATGCTTTTATTGTAGATTGCTTTTTGTGTACTTTGCATCTTGCGGTATGTTGGGATGAAGCGGCCCGGGCTAACCTTACATGACATCGTTCATGAGACTTGCTCCACGCTTGACATGCAACTCGTATTGCATAAGTGGCTTTGCGGGTGCCTGTTTCTCCTAGCATAGTAAAGATCCAATTTACAACGGGTGATCAACAATGCTAGTATCAATGTTGTGGTTATTGTTCGTAAGTTAGAACGACACTTATGGAAAGCCCCAAACCACGTAAAATATGCAAAGAAAGTAGAAGCGTCTAACTTTGTTTTGCAGGGGTGTGCAGTGATGTGATATGGCCATGATTGTGATTATATTTGATGTATGCAATGTTCCTTATTGTAAGTTGGCAACCGGCAGGAGCCATATGGTTGTCTTTAATTTCTGTTAAGACCTGCGTGTCTATTCAAAATAGTTGTAATAGTTGAAGCTGGTGGACGACAACCATGAAGAAGCGTCATTGATCTTGATGCTATGCCGGTGATGATGGAGATCATGTTCGTGCTTGAAGATGGAGATCGGAAGCACAAAGAAGAAAGGCCATATCATATCACATATTATGAATTGCATGTGATGTTAATCCTTTATGCATCTTGTATTGCTTAGTAGACGACGGTAGCATTATAAGATGATCCCTCATGCACATAAATTTCAAGTCTAAAGTGTTCGCCCTTAGTTAGCACCGTTGCTAAAGCTTGTTGCTTCGAAGCACCACGTGATGATCGGGTGTCTTTGATTCCACGGGTGAATACAACGTAAGCAAGCCAGATTTGCTTATGCGGTAGCTAAGGTTTGATCTTGACGAGCCTAGCATGTACAGACATGGCCTCAGGAACACGGATCGCCGAAAGGCAAAGCATGAATCATATAGTAGATATGATGAACATGATGATTGTTCGCCATTAAAACTATATCAGCTCTCGTGATGATCGGTGTTGATGTAGTGGATTTGGTTCGTGTGATCACTAAAACAATGTGAGGGATGTTGTTTTGAGTGGGAGTTCACCTAGTTTAATTTCATTAATTAATTTGAACTCAATTTGTCATAAACTTAGTCTAAACTATTGCAAATATGTTGTAGATCAATGGCAGCCCCTACCATCAATTTTAATGCGTTCCTAGAGAAAGAAAAGTTGAAAAACAATGGAAGCAACTTCGCGGATTGGTTCCGCAATTTGAGGATTGTCCTCACAGCTGGTAATTTGACCTATGTGCTGGATGCACCGCTAGGTGACCCGCCTGCAGCTGATGCTACCGATGAAGTAAAGAATGTTTACCTCGCTCGGAAGAATCAGTACTCCATAGTTCAGTGTGCTATCTTGTATGGTTTAGAATCGGAGCTTCAGAAAAGGTTTGAAGAGTCAGACCCATATGATATTGTCGAGGATCTCAAATTAATTTTTGAGACTCATGCGGCAATTGAAAGTTATGAAGCTTCTGAAAAGTTCTTTAACTGCAAGATGGAAGAGGGTAGCTCCGTCAGTGAGCATGTGCTTAAAATGTCTGGGCACGCGAATAAACTTCAAAGCTTGGGTATAGTGATTCCTAATACTTTGGGAGTTTACCGCATCCTCCAATCACTACCACCAAGTTACAAGAACTTTGTGATGAACTACAACATGCAGAACATGAACAAAGAGTTGCCAGAACTATTTGCTATGTTAAAATCTGCAGAAGTGGAGATCAAGAAAGAGCACCAAGTGTTGATGGTCAATAAGACCACCAAATTCAAGAAAGGCAAGTCTAAGCAGAAGGGACACTTCAAGAAGGGTGGTAAGAAAGCTACCATGCCGACGAAGAGGACCAAGGCTGGACCCAAGCCTGATACTGAGTGCTTTTACTGCAAGGGAGAAGGTCACTGGAAGCGGAATTGCCCAAAGTACTTGGCGGATTTGAAGAACGGCAACATCAAGAAGAAAGGTATATCTGATATACATGTTATTGATGTGTATTTCACTAGTATTCGTAGTAGTGCCTGGGTATTTGATACTGGTTCGGTTGCTCATATTTGTAACTCGAAACAGGAGCTGCAGAATAAACGAAAGCTAGCGAAGAACGAGGTGACGATGCGCGTAGGAAACGGATCAAAGGTTGATGTGATCGCGGTCGGCACGCTACCTCTTCATCTACCATCGGGATTAGTTTTATACTTAAATAATTGTTATTTGGTGCCTGCGTTGAGCATGAACATTATATCTGGATCTTGTTTATTGCGAGACGGTTACTTGTTTAAATCCGAGAATAATGGTTGTTCGATTTATATGAGTAATATGTTTTATGCACATGCACCTTTGATAGATGGTCTATTCATATTGAATCTCGATAGTGGAAATACACATATTAATAACATTGAAGCTAAACGTTTGAAATCAAGCGATAACTTAACCTATATGTGGCACTGTCGTCTTGGTCACATTGGAGTGAAGCGTATGAAGAAACTCCATTCCGATGGACTTCTTGAATCACTTGATTTTGGATCACTTGAAAGATGCGAAGCATGTCTGATGGGTAAAATGACTAAGACTCCATTTTCTGGTATGATGGAGCGAGCTACGGACTTATTGGAAATCATACATACCGATGTGTGTGGTCCAATGAGTGTAGCATCGCGCGGTGGTTATCGTTATGTTCTTACCTTCACGGATGACTTGAGTAGATATGGGTATATCTATTTCATGAAACATAAGTCCGAAACTTTCGAGAAGTTTAAGGAGTTTCAAAGTGAGGTAGAGAATCAACGTAACAAGAAGATTAAATTTCTACGTTCTGATCGTGGAGGTGAATATCTAAGTTACGAGTTTGGCGAGCATTTGAAGAAATGTGGAATACTTTCGCAGTTGACACCGCCGGGAACACCACAGCGTAATGGTGTGTCTGAACGTCGTAATCGAACTCTCTTAGATATGGTTCGTTCTATGATGTCACTTACAGATTTACCGCTATCATTTTGGGGTTATGCATTAGAAACAGCCGCATTCACTTTAAATAGGGCACCATCTAAATCCGTTGAAACGACACCGTATGAATTATGGTTTGGGAAGAAACCTAAATTGTCGTTCCTTAAAGTTTGGGGGTGCGAAGCCTATGTAAAGAAGTTACAGCCGGACAAGCTTGAACCCAAAGCGGAAAAATGCGTCTTCATAGGATACCCGAAGGAAACTATTGGGTATACCTTCTATCATAGATCCGAAGGCAAAATCTTTGTTGCCAAGAATGGATCCTTTCTAGAGAAGGAATTTCTCTCGAAAGAAGTGACTGGAAGGAAAGTAGAACTCGACGAGGTTGTCGAACCTTCTCTCGAAATTGCGAGTAGCGCAGCACCGGAAGAAGTTCCTGTGGTGCCTGCACCAATGAGGGAGGAAGCTAATGATAGTGATCATGAAACTTCGGTTGAAGTTGCTACAGAGCCTCGGAGGTCAACGAGAACTCGTACCACTCCAGATTGGTATGATTCCGTTATGAATGTCATGTTGGTGGACAACACCGATGACCCCGAGACATATGAGGAAGCGATGATGAGCCCAGATTCCAATAAATGGCAAGAAGCCATGAAATCCGAGATTGGATCCATGTACGAAAACCAAGTATGGACTTTGGTGGACTTACCAGATGGCCGGAAGGCTGTCGAGAACAAATGGATTTTCAAGAAGAAAACAGATGCTGATGGTAATGTTACTGTCTATAAAGCTCGACTTGTCGCAAAAGGGTTTCGACAAATTCAAGGAGTTGACTACGATGAGACTTTCTCACCAGTAGCGAAGCTAAAGTCTGTGAGGATTATGTTAGCAATCGCTGCATATTATGATTATGAGATATGGCAGATGGATGTCAAAACAGCATTCCTCAATGGAGACATTGATGAAGAATTGTATATGATGCAACCCAAAGGTTTTGTCGATCCTAAAGATGCTAACAAGGTATGCAAACTTCAACGGTCCATCTATGGATTGAAGCAAGCATCCCGAAGTTGGAATCAACGTTTTGATAAGGTAATCAAAAGTTTTGGTTTTATACAAACTTATGGAGAAGCTTGTATTTACAAGAAAGTGAGTGGGAGCTCTGTAGCGTTCTTAATACTATATGTGGATGACATATTATTGATTGGGAATGATGTAGACCTTCTTAATAGTGTCAAAGAATATTTGAATAATAGTTTTTCAATGAAGGATCTTGGCGAAGCAGCTTACATATTAGGCATAAAGATTTATAGAGATAGATCGAAACGCCAAATATCATTGTCACAAAGTACATATTTGGACAAAGTTCTAAAGAAGTTTGGAATGGAAGAAAGCAAGAAAGGGTTCTTGCCCATGTTGCCCAATACGACCTTGAGTAAAACTCAAAGTCCGACATCGGCAGAAGATAGAGAAAGGATGAGTAAGACTCCCTATGCCTCAGCCATAGGATCTCTAATGTATGCCATGCTATGTACTAGACCCGACATCGCATATGCTGTTAGTCTAACTAGCAGATATCAAAGTGATCCAGGAGTGGATCATTGGACAGCGGTCAAAAACATCCTTAAGTACTTGAGAAGAACTAAGGATATGGTTCTTTCTTATGGAGGTGATGAACAGCTCGTTGTTAATGGTTACACCGATGCTAGTTGGAACACCGATCCGGATGATTCTAAATCACAATCTGGATACGTATTTATTTTGAATGGTGCAGCAGTTAGCTGGAGGAGTGCAAAGCAAAGCGTTGTGGCGAGATCTTCAACTGAATCGGAATACATGGCTGCTTCGGAGGCTTCACAAGAAGCGATATGGATGAAAGAGTTCATTACAGAGCTGGGTGTGGTTCCTAGTGCGCTAGACCCAATGTCTATCTACTGTGATAACATGGGCGCCATAGCCAATGCGCAAGAACCAAGGTCACACAAGAAGCTGAAGCATATCAAGCTGCGTTTTCACGCTATTCGAGAACATATCCAGGATGGGGATATAAAGATTTGCAAAGTACACACAGATCTGAATGTGGCGGATCCGTTGACTAAACCTCTCCCGAGGGCAAAACATGACCAACACCAAACTGCCATGGGTGTTCGGTATATTACCATGTAATCTAGATTAGATGACTCTAGTGCAAGTGGGAGACTGTTGGAGATATGCCCTAGAGGCAATAATAAATATAGTTATTATTATATATCTTTGTGTTTATGATAAATGTTTGCATTCATGCTATAATAGTATTAACAAGGAAACCATTAATACTTGTGTGATTTGTAAACTTAATTTGAAGTCCCTAGTATAGCCTCTATACTTCACTAGCTTGTTGGTTGATTGATGATGTGGTTTCTTTGTCATGAACATTGAGATGTTATCAACAACAAGATCATATCGTTAGGAGAATGATATGGTGGACATACTCCTATAGACAAGCGTAGCATAAAGATCAAGTCATTTCAATAGTTCAATTGCTATATGCTTTCTGATACATAGTAACCTAATTCCTTCGACCATGAGATCATGCATATCACCTTTACCAGATGGATGCTTTGATATCATCAAACACCACACCGTAACAGGGTGGCTATAAAGGTGGCATTGAGTGTTCGGAAAGTATTGGTTGAAACACATGGATCAAGAGTGGGATTTGTCCATCCACATGACGGATAGATATTCTCTGGGCCCTCTCGGTGAAATGTCATCCAATTAGCTTGCAAGCATGTGACTTGGTCACAAGGGATCACATATCACGGGAACGAGAAAAGAGTACTTATCAGTAACGAGGTTGAACTAGGTATGCAGAGATACCGACGATCATAACCTCGGATAAGTAACATATCGTGAGACAAAGGGAAATTGGTATCGTATGTAAGTGGTTCATTCGATCGCAAAGTAATCGTAGAAATATGTGGGAGCCATATGAATTTCCAGATTCCTCTATTGGTTATTGTTCGGAGAAGTGTCTCGATCATGTCCGCATAATTCACGAACCGTAGGGAGACACACTTAAGGATTCGACGTTGTTTGAGTAGTTATGGTATTATGAGAAAGAGACCGAATGTTGTTCGGAGTCTCGGATGGGATCCGGGATATCACGAGGTGATCCGGAATGGTCCGGAGAATAAGATTCATATAAGGAAAGTCCCGTTTCGGAGTTCGGGAATGGTTCCGGTGTTTTCATCGGGAACATTCTAGAAGGTCCCGGAATGTCCGGCACTCCGGAGGGGGAAGGGTACATGAATGTGTCATTGCATGTTGGAATGATTGCATCATGTACTAAGTGTTCTCGCTGTCCGAAATAAAGGGTTAATTCAAATCCTAATTGAAAAGTCAAACTGCCAGTTTTCGGTCAAACTGCCAGTTTTCGGAAAGAGGAGAAAGAGGAGGAGAGGTGGAGGCCGAGTTGGAGGAGGGTTCCTCCCCTTGGCCGGCGCACCTCCCAAGGCCGAGTTGGGGAGGAACTCCTCCCCTTGGCCGCCGGCCCTCCCACCTATAAAGGGAGGGGCAGGGCTCCCCTCTCTAGACACACTAGTTCCTACCCCTCTAAACTAAACCCTAGATCTAAACCCCGGTTTAGAGCTATTTTGGTTTAGAGCCTTCTAATTGGTTTAGAGCCCTCTAATTGGTGTGTCTAATTACTAGACCACTAATAGCCTCTCTCATAAGCTCCACCATACTCGCACCGGCTTAAGGCGAAGCCCTGCGGGATCTCCCCTCTACCTCCGGTACCACGCCGTTGTGCTGCCGGAATCGCGAGGAGAGTACTACAACCTCCGCTGCCTGCTGGAACAAGGGAGAGGAAGGTCTTCGTCGAGTACCGAACGTGTGACCGACTACGGGAGCGCTGCCGGAACGTGGCGCCGGAAGGATCGTCTACGCGATCTTGAGATCGGAAAGAGTACGACTACATCACCCACGAGAATCTGCTCTCGTTAAACACTTTGGAATCTTCGAGGGTGAGTTATTCCATCGACTCGTTGCTACAATCTAGTAGATAGATCTTGGCTTGTTTGTTTGTATGCGATAGAAAATTTTTGTTTTCCATGCTACGAACCCCTACACGCCAAAGATGCAGAGCACATGGAGATCCTCGCCCAGCTGTACCTGCAGATGGCGAAGCCGAAGCGCGGTGGTTCGGCGCCGGGTCGCGGTGATCGAATGTATGCCAAACTAGGCCGAACAATATTTTGTATTCATATTATGCCGAACTATGCCGAAATCTGATGAATTTGAGCCGAATTTGGGCGGAAAAGGGCGTCCTGGGAACTCGGCCTCGGAACGCGAGTGGGAAACTTGGCGTTCCCAGGCCGAAAACGTGTTTCGTCCGGCCAAAGTTTGGTTCAGATTTCGCCTTGGAAACGTCCAACGAGTGGGGATGCTCTAATGAATTGCTAAAAACTGAGTATAGGAAGAGGAGAGAGAAGGTTTGACAATCCAAACCATGATGTGCTTTTCTAGCCTTACTATAATAGCAATCCAACACTCATTTTCCCTTTTTTTTCTACTTTGTTCTTCTTCCCACGATGCATAGGCCACACGCACACTCGTCGGGCGCACATGCCACCAACACCCAGCCTGGCCGACGGCCACACATCCAAAATGCTCCGGCAAGGGCGCATGCATGGGAGGCCTACGGGAATCGACCACGGCCGGCCGAAATCGACCACAGCTGGCCGAAATCGGGTGGCGTCGGCGGAGCTTAGAGGAGGCGACGGGAAGCTCGGTGTGGCACATGAAATCGTGGGCGAGATGGCGACGGACGACCAAAATCACCGCAGGGGGCACACCTGAGCTTCTCCCGCAGCTGGGAGGCCTCCACCGGGACGAATCAGTTGGCGGCTCTGCGGGCGTCGCGGAGCACGATCCGACAACGGGGAGCCTCGCGGCGACGGGGAAAGGATGGGCGTGGCGGCGGGGAAGCTCCAGGCAGGTAGGGGGCACAGCGGAGGGGCAAACGGTGGCCGGGACAGCGAGCCAGAGCGAACGGCGGTAGGCGGCAGGCAACAAGGAGCTAGGCGCGCGGTGAAGTTTCCATATGCGAGCAGTTGGCCGCTCGCGGGTTGGTTTTAGGATTATAGCAAGTGGCCACAGACTTGGTATATTTGCCAATTGAGAGTGTCGTTTTGCTCAACCGTCTAAATTTTTTGCTGTGGGGACTATTTATAGTAATGCCGTTGAAGCTTCTTTTTGGCGCAATTGCTAAAAATGCAGTTTTTAGCAATCCTGTGGAATTATAGTAAGGCTCTTGGAGATGCTCTAAGGGTGTGTTCGATTCTGAAATTTGGTAGAACGGAACTAGTCCGTCCTATATCTAGCACCCATTCATGCGTTCGGTTTGATGCGAGAAACAGAACCGAGTAGTTCCTAGGAACGGAATATGCTGCTAATATGCCCGGACCTGTGCGACCAAATCTGCCGGATCGCGAGGAATGCCTTGCTAACCACAGGCACAACGTACGGAAAAGAAAAAAAGCTCTAATCCTCATCCTGACCTAGCCTGGTGCGGCGGCATAGGCCAGCCACACGTGGCGGCGTGCCATGGGCCAGGCACGCGGTGACGACGGCAGCCAGCCACGCGACAGTGCCGACTAGGCACAGGCAGTGGCTAGGCATGAGGTGGCCAGGCACACGCAGTGGACAGGCACGCGGCGGCGGCCAGACACACGCGGAGGCGGTTCAGCTCCGATGTTGCTCCATGATTTTGACCTCTGTCCTTCGATTTTGTTCCGTGATTTTGCTCCGATTTTGACCTCTGTCCTCCGATTTTGCCTCTATCATGTATTCCGATTTTGCAAGGTCACCATTAACTATGATTTAGAGAGAAGATTAAGTTTATGTTAAAATCAATAGAATATTTAGTAGTGTTTATTTCTATGGTCTTTTGCTCTTTAATTCTACCAACCGAACAAGAAATAGAACCTCTTCGTTCCTCGATTTTTTATGAAACGAACATGGGGTCGGAACCGTCCCGTGATGTCGGAATCATTCAGTTCCGTCCCCTCCGGTTCTAGAACCGAACACACCCTAAGTGGTGTAGGTGTAGATGAGTTGTGAATTAATATGCGTCATGACTTTACATAGGAGGCCCTTGTAAGTTGTAACTGATTTTTAGTCGTCAATTAAAAGTTGTCGAGGTTTAGAGAGGGAGAAAAAGAGAGAGGGGGAGTAGTGACCTAGTAAGAATGACAATGCAAAATTACATGATAAAGCACGCTGCAAGATCTTGAGATATCCAGATCGCGGAAAATAGTTTCTGACGTGGAGCCTGTTGGGAACCCCAAGAGTAGGGTGTGAAGAAGCACAGGAACAAGTTTTCCCTTAGTAAGAAATCGAGGTTATCAAACCAGCAGGAGGAAGGAAACGTCACACAGGTGTTGCAAGCAACGCGGAAACCTGCACAACACAGTCAATGGTAAAGATTGGATCGGGATCCATAGTTCACTAGAGGTGCTCTCCTTAGATAAACAACATGGCATAAAGGGTAAACAAATTACAGCAGGACAATTGACAGGAACTGAGCAAGGCATAACAATGCAATACCAGAGAAAAAGATCCTATGAGATTCGATTGGGCAATACAACAATATACATAGACCGCCATCCAACTGCATCTATGACTAGAAGTCCACCTTTAGGTTATCATCCGAACCCCCTCCAGTATTAAGTTGCAAGCAACAGACAACTGCTTTAAGCAAAGTGTGTAAGGTAAACAATCCACTTGTTCCATGAACAAGAGACCGTTGTTTTCTCCCTGGTAGCAACATCACATCTACAACCGAAGAGATTTCTGTCACTTCCCTTAGAAACTAGAGGCATGAATCCACTATCGAGCATAAATACCCCCTCTTGGAGTCACTAGAAACTACTCGGCTAAGATAGTTACTAACAACGGAGAGCATGCAAGATCACAAACAACACATACATGATAGTATTAAATAGACAAAACCATTAATCAGTCTGACATAGTAATCTCAATATCCATCGGATCCCCGCAAACACAACATGCATAATTACAAATAAATTAGATCTTAATCATGAACGAAGCTCACAAAATCTATACATGAAAGCACAAGGAGAAGATACAACCATCTAGCTACTACATAGACCCATAGTCCAAGGTGGAACTACTCACGTATCATACCGGAGAAGAAGGCCTACGGGATGATCTCCCTCCGGCAGGGTGCCGGGAAGAACTTTAGATCCCCCCGATCTAGGGACGACGATGGCGGCGGCTACAGAAGGTTTCATGGAGTTTTTATCGGGTGCCTAGGGTTTCTGCATCGGGGGCTTCTTATAGGCGAAGAGGCGAGGCTGGGAGGCTGCCAGGGGGCCCACACCCTACCTAGGCGCGGGGTAGGTCCCACCCGTGCCTAGGGGGTGTGGTGGCCCTGCTTCGTCTCTCCGTCTCTCCTCTGGACTTCGTGTCGCCCACGGTAAAATATTGACTTTGGCTTTTGTCCCGTCCAATTCCGAGAATATTGATTTTCTGCCTTTCTAGAACCAAAAACAGAAGAAAACAGGCAACTGACACTGTGGCAACTTGTTAATAGGTTAGTTCTAGAAAATATATAAAAACACCTCAAAGTGTAGACAAAGCAAAGCAAAGTAGATACAAAACAAGCATGGAGCATCAAAAATTATAGATACGTTTCCGACGTATCAAGCATCCCCAAGCTTAACTTCTGCTCCTCATCGAGTAGGTAAGTGATAAAATAATAATTTTTGAGGTGACATGCACCATCAAAACCAAGATCAAACCATTTACAAGCATTGAAAGCTAAGATCAAAGAACTCTAAACATGTGCATGAAAGATGGAGTTCTAACAATAAGACATAGTAACTATGCATGCAACATAAAAGGCTACAAACAAAGATCATGAATAACATGCATTGAAAAACATTTGCTTGTTTCACATACAGAAAACATGACATAGTGGCATTCAGCTTGTCCCTCATAGAGTAGCAAATAGATGCATGAGACACCTTCAAAGTTCACAAGGGTGACTAGAAACAAGTAGCACAAGAACAACTAATATCACAATATGCATCAATCAATAAGTTTTGGGACACTGCACACAGAATGACAACTATGCTCTCTTAATGGTGCCTAAAAGTAGAAGGTGGAGACTCAAATAATGGTGGAAGAAAGGCCCTTCACAAAGGGAAGCATGTATTTCAAGTTTCAAAAGGAGATTCCAAAAATTATGGTACTTGTTAGCTTTCAGCCCTCATTGCCCCTATCATAAGCGTCTTGAAGTGATTAAGGTTAAAGTGAACAAACTATGGAGTATATGCTTGAAAAAGTATAAGTTAGCAATCTCAAGTCCCTTGAATACGAGGGCCACACCTCATGTTACTCAACTTCAGTTACCTGTAAGTTCTTGTCATTGTAAGTACATGTGTATCATAGAGAACCGTCAACGGGGTACCCCTTGCACATGGTACATGAGCTATCCCATAACCAAAATGACAAGGCAAGCAGACAATGAGCATCTCGGCGATATTTTTATTTACTATATGCATAGATTTTTATTGAGGATGCTTCATAGATAGCTCACCGTGGTGATGCTACAAGTTTCCACCATGATTAGGCATGGCTTAGACTAGCGGCCCAGGCGTTTCTCTAACACAAAATACATACTCCATGGACTTACAAGTTCCCTCTTTATTTCATACCGGTGACATCCATAGACAAAAGAGCATGATATCAACTAAGTACAAAGTACAAGTGCAATGTTGAAAACGTTCCCCGTGACAGCACGGTTCTGCTAATTCCAATGTATAAGTGCAAGCATATACAACATAGATGACACAATGGTTCAAGTTTATTAGGGTCAAAGAATATAAAGTGTGCCATCAAGTTCGTGAGAGCTTTAATCACTATGTTTTCACATAACAAAGAGACTTTTTAACTGGAAGATAGCTGAAAACAAGAATATACTTGGAATGGTGTAACACACCATGCATAGGAGTTTATAGTGGACACTTTGGAATAAATTGGTTTCTTGGGAGTTGGAAGCATGGGTAGAACTTACTCATATAAGTGGAGGCTAGCAAAAGACTGGGAGCAACCAACTAAGAGAGCAATAATGATCATAATCATGCAGAACAACAAAATATTACTAATAAAAGCATAGAGTGGTACTACAAGTCAAGGAATAAATAATCATAGAGTCTAAGGTGACTTGTTAGAGTCATAACATGGTGTGATCATGTGCCAAGTCAACCCAAATAAAGCATCAAAGGAGAATACCACAATACTATGCTTTTGCATGCTAAAACAACGTACAATTTCTTCAAGGCACACTAAGAAATACCAATTATTTGGAACAAGACATGCTACAGAAATAATCACTAAGCATAAGGTCAAAACAACACCTAGCATGTCATGCTAAAGTCTAAGTCACAGTCAATGCAAGCTCCTCTTGCATTTATCAATCAAGAACTTCCTACTCCTTTCCAACACCAAGCAACTTATTTGAAACATCACAGCGAGAACGGGGGTCCAAACTACTTTATTCAAAAAAACTAAACAACTAAGAAAACCAAACGAAAACTAAGATGCTCCAAGAACAATACAATAGTGCATGAAACAATAAAAACGAAGTGTCTAGACAGACCTGAGCTTTTTATTGATAAAGGGGATGCCTTGGACATCCCCAAGCTTTGACGCTTGTACCTCTTGGATATTTCTTCGGGTGACACCGGGGTGGAATCCCTAAGCTTGAGCTTTTGTCCATTCTTCATCTCATTACATCATTCTCTCTCTACACCTGAAAATTTTCCTTCATACAAAACTTCACACAATCTTCATTAGCAACATTAGTGTAATCAAAAGATAATAGACCCTTAGGTAAAGACTTGGAACAGAAAGACGTTCCACTAAAACACATGTTACTGTAGAAACTCCTTAAAAAATCTCAATTCACCTAAAGAGAATTTAAAAAGGAATCAATAAGAAGCAAATGCAAATAATGGCAGAAATCTGTCAAACAGACTAGAAGGTAGAAACCGATTTTTTAGAAAATCTTCTGTTGCTCAAATCAAAAAGTATTGAACTAACGAAAGTTAGCTAACATACTAGGGGATTTATTCGTAAATTTTCAGCTCAATCCGAGTTATAGATACTCCTCACGAATTTTATAGTGGAGGACATAAATCTGTTTCGGGACATCAACTCCCCAAATCTTACTTCCCTCTCATTAGAGGTCATTCTTGGCACAAAAAGCAAACAAAAAGGATAAGGAGAGGTCATTACAGAAGTAATAACTTCCAATACTTAAGAAAACTCTTGTTTTATCTCCCAAGAAGTACTTTTCTTTAACGCCTTTAAGTTAGGCACAAGAAGCAAGAAGAATCAAGTATTTTCAAATGAAGAATTTGGATCAATACTTGCAAAGTCTTCAACTATTAGAGGTATCTCATCCAAATTAGTCTTGGAGGATCCCTTCTCATTTCTCTTTGGTTTACTACTTTCATCAAAAGGATTTTTAGGAATAATCCAACCAAAATTCTTTTCAAAGGCCTCATGCATTCCAACAAGCTAAAAGGGTATGTGTATCTTAAATTCCTCTATAGGCTTGGTTTTATCTGAAGTACCCACAACATCTACGATTGATCTTAGCATATTAAAACACTCAAAGACCTTTTTGGCTTCCTTAGCAACATCATGAAACTCTTTTAGTAAAGTTTTAAGAATAAATTCTCTCTTTTCAGCATTCTTTTCTTTCTTTAGTTTTAGGAATAAAATTTGCATCATGGGGTTAAGGCTAACAAACCTAGCCTCCAGTATATGAATTAAAGAATCTGAAGCAATCTCATAATTAGGAGCAAGCTCTGCTTAGATTTATCCTCAATATCCTCATACTTGCTAACATAATTAAATAATTTTTCAATATTATTTTTCCCAATTATGGAGCCACTACCTATTGAAAGGTTTTTCAGGGTGAACTTGGGGAGCAACATGGTGTTCTCAGCAGAGTTCATTTTGGCAAAGGTGGGCAAGCCAAAAACAGCAGCAGCAGCTAGAGCAGGAACTAACTTTTTTGTGTTTTTTTTTGAAAGAAAGCAAACCAAACTAAACTAATTTGTTTAGAGTTTTTGAAAAGAGGCAAACAAAACCAAGCAAAAGAAACTAAGCAAACTAAAAACAGAGTAAAGAGAAAGGAAGTGAAGGACTCCCCTTATGAAGACGTCCTTAGCCTCCCCGGCAACGATGCCAGAGAACTTGATGGCTGACGTGGAGCCTGTTGGGAAACCCAAGAGCAAGGTGTGAAGCAGCACAACAAAAAGTTTTCCCTCAGTAAGAAACCAAGGTTATCGAACCAGCAGGAGGAAGGAAACGTCACACAAGTGCTACAAGCAACTCGGAAACCTACACAACACAGACTCAAGACTTTTCCCCAACGAATCAGTGAGGTTGTCAAGCTCACCGATTTGCTGTAACAAAGGATTAAACGTATGGTGTGAAAGGTAAAGGTTTGCAGAAAGTAAACAAGTAACATTGGAAGATGTATCAATGGTAAAGATTGGACCGGTGTCCATAGTTCACTAGAGGTGCTCTCCTTAGATAAACAACATGGCATGAAGGGTAAACAAATTACAGCAGGGCAATTGACAGGAACTGAGCAAGGCATAACAATGCAATACCAGGCAAAAAGATCCTATGAGATTCGATTGGGCAATACAACAATATACATAGACCGCCATCCAACTACATCTATGACTAGAAGTCCACCTTCAGGTTATCCACTACAAGAAATCTGGCTATATATGACCCTCTATTTTTGTCATAGAATCGTCACAATAGTCCGTTTATGACGATTTTGAGATCGTCGAAAGCTGGGCATCGCAAATGAACTATAACGACGTTTTTACTGAAATCGTTATAACCGTCTATGACGATATTGAATCGTCATAAGCATTATGACGATCGAATATCGTCATGAGCAGTCTGGTCTCGCCAGGTCAGATCCTACGTGGCCAATCCTACGTGGCATAGAATCAGCCTGGTCCATTTCAAAAATTATATGGGCCAAGCCCAACAATTTAGTCTATTAATATTTTTCTATCAATTCTGGTTGCTACTTGGGCCAAGCCCAACATTTTGGCCTTTTTGTTTATAGGGCCATGGCCTTTTTATTTTTAGGACTGTGGACTTTATACCATCGAGCTCTTTTTATTTTTAACCATTTTTTCTAGGAATTGTAAATTGCTCCGGTCCAATATTTTTTAGACCCTGACTTTTAACAAGTAGCATTTGGATAAACACACAGGCATTACACAAATAATATTTTAGTAAGCGCCATATCAAATCACATTCAATAATTGTAACCAAAATTGTGACATATATTACAATCAGACGTAATTCACATAACCCAAGAATAGAAAACAGCTACAAAAGTATTTGTGTAGTATATTACAAACATTCCAAAGTCCAAATCACCCACGACCACAAAAATATGAATATCAACTCTTTGCTAAGTAAGAAGCCTTCAGTTCTTCCATCTATAGCCTGTAGAAAGAAAATAAACAGATGTGCATATCAATTCTGAAGCTATTAGCGAACATTATACTGGTGATACAAACCTACATCACTTTTAACTGGCACTCAAATATACATATGTCCTAGTTAAGGAAATGCATGGCTTGGGCATTAAAAATACCAAAAAGGAACAAAAATTAGCTTACAAACAACAAAATTTACATTTCACAAAGTTTTATGACTTCAAGCAACCCTGATTCACAATACAGGCATCAACACCCAATGTCATTACTATATACCTCTAGTTGATAACGTGAGTAGAGCAAGAGATAAGATTTCATCCTTCAAGTCACAATGTTAAGCATGTCAACTTTCTTTACCTATTCAAGGAAAGGGAGGGATGTCAGTGCAACAGGACTGTCGCAACTACTATTCAGTTATTACTGGTTTCACATTCCAATAAGATGTGAAATGATACTGCACTTTTTATAATATAGCTAGAACATACGTTGAATGTCCATTAGAATTAAATTTTATAATAATAAAAGAGCTTTAGCCTGTAACATATTTAGTCTCTGAATTTGGTTCAGTATAAGATTATAAGAAGAGTTTTCTGTGTGTTCCACAAAACACTAAGATCATACTTCTAACTATGAATTAATTTCTAGCTCCATGTAAATGTTACATGATGACACCTTATGAAAATGCATAGAAGGTTTATAGTAGGAGATTATTGGAAAGGTACACTACAAATGAGCATAACTACAATCAGGAGTAATTGAGGAGTTTTAATACACAACAGTAGCAAAATCCTAGCAGCAGCAACAATTTAGCAGAATCTGAGGCGGAGAGGGTAGGACAGGCAGATACCTGGGGCGTAGGTGGGGTCAGAGGCGATGAACTCGTCGACGTCGGTGTCGGAGAACTTGGCGAGGGGCTTGTCGCAGCCTAGACCAGCTCGTGGAGCGCGTCCAGATCCCGCCCCGTCGGGTCGCGCCGTACCACCAGCCCCGCCACCGTCGTCGGGAGTCAACGGTGAGAGGGAGGCGCAGGTGCCGATGCCGCACATCATAGAGACCAAACAGAAAGTAACATGAAATGGTGACCATAAAATAACATCATAGAGGAACAACTAGATCCTAATACAAATATATTCAGACCATAGCTTCAACATCACAAATGAACTCTAGAAAATATGAGGACCACATGTGCAGAATCACAGAGTATAAACATAGTTATTTCTAGTTTCTGAACATTGTATAATTCGATTATGCAATGGAACCTACAGGTCACTGATAACTACAAATTGCATTTCTCCTTACCAAGCTAAAGGTCATTTGCTAGCTTACTACTACTACTACTGTTTTTTCATCATGTACGAGATGGCAACTCCTCAACAACCCAAGATATATATATATATATATATAATATATAGTGTGATGGCACCATGTCAAAACTAAATAAAGTGGGATGCAAACACGACCACATAAATATATAGGTGCCTAGTGAACTGCAATAAACAGGGATAGCTCATCTGCAACAACATGTACAATTCGGAGCCTACTATGCAACACAAGGACATTCCCACAACACATAAGAAGTTGATCTCAATAGTTTTATCTCAACTTACAAATTCCACTAATCTAGTGCTCTAATTAGATTGCTGGTATTACACAGTACAACACACTCTAAATCCTATACATCACCATCAGTGGGTAATGACATTGTAACGGTGCAATATGGTTTTGTTTTGAAACGGTAAGCTGGACATGCATGGGCCAGACATTGTAACGGTACAATAAATATTCACTAATAAAAGGAAATTTGGCTCTGTGCTTTATACAAAATAAAAGGAAATACAAGTTTAACACATAAAATATTCACTAATTATACATCGGCTCTTATTATTGACTTATAACCATGATATAAGATCTAGTAGAATAATACATCTAGTTTTACTGACTTATTATAGCCATGATATCAGCTAGGAGACTTACCAAGAGAAGCAAATCCAGCAGCTGAAGAGGCCAAACCAGCAGCGGATGGGAAGTTATTGTATGATGCTATGTGCACATGCAACTTCTCCCAATCCTATTTCTTGATCTTGATCCCCTTTTTATCATCCTCGAGCCCGCTTCCTGATCTCCCTCAGGCAGCTCTAAAACTTTCCACCAGACAACTCGATATCCTGCTCAATTCCAAACCAAACAGAGGATTAACTCATAAATACCATCCTAAAATATAACAAGTTTCCATGTTATGTTACATCCAGTTGTCCATAATGATACTTTGACTGTAATAAACTAGATGCTAGTGCAGACAAAATAAGAAACAGAAAGGTCCCTTGTGGTTTTTGTTACATGGCAATGATAGGTACCGATCCAGAACAAGGTAACTTAGTAATTGTGTCAAAGTTATTCATATTTACTAATGTGTTTATCACACTACCAAGATTAAAGATAAAACATGTGAACCGATTCAACACTTACATTACTCTAGCATAACTAAAATAGAAACATCAATTTACTGTTCCAGATGAGACTAATGGTAACTCTTTTCTATCTACCTTCATAAATTTCTACAAGATGAAAGAAACTGGATTGCTATAGAAGAGCGACATATGTTCGAGTACACACAACACACATGCTACAGAATATATCACAATGTGATGACATGCTACTCCCCGATCAAGTAAATGTTCCATTACCAAACGTTATTGTAGAGATCAGTGAGCTTAAACCATGTAATATATTGCCAACACTGAACATGAAACTATTACATTCACAAGAAACATTTATAGATGGCTTATAAAGTACATACAACATACATATGAGTGCCACGACAATTAACAGCCACATATCACATCACACTCACAGGTAATGAAAAGATTTACAAGTCTGCAATCAAATAACTAGACATGTGTATCATTCTTCCAGATCTATCTAGACATGTGTATACCAAACAGCAGAAGTAGGTTAATCAAGTGTATACCAAGATAAAGGCATCGCTTGAAGGAACAACTTTATTAATATCCTAGGTTTGTGAGTGTGCTGGAAAATAAGAAAGCTCACATCGTTAAACGAATCTTGTGGTAAACATTGAACCCTCATACATCAGTGTTTGGGGCACCTTTGACAAATCCGATGGTGGTGATTATAGATAGCTAAATAAAACATCGAGCCAACATGAGAACACATGCTTTATAAAAAATGTTATGCTGAATATGGAACAGTAGGTCCATATGCAGAACCTAAACAGAGTCTGATATAGGTTAAAAGAGAAAATAAAGCAAGTGACCATTTTATTGGAGTAAATACCACTATCGAAGGATTAGATGATCCATAGGACATATTCAGGTCCAGGCTAAAGACTTATGAAGATGAGAATGTTTCAAGTATAAATATATTAAGATCTTGCTTTAGCTAGCAACTAGTTGTTATAGAAAAAGTTGCATATAGCATAGCAAATCTGACTGCAAATTACCTTGGTGGCACATACAAGCACATCAAGAAAGGAATCAGAATAAGGTGAAGGTATTAAATTGTATGGAAGCTATCTGCATACAAGCAGCCAAATGGTACCACTGCATCCAAACTACCAGGATTGTAGTATGTATGATTGGTAGCAGCAAGTCGCAGTGGTGAGATCAGAATAAGGTGAAGGTGGGAAGGGAGCGTGCAGGTGTAGTAGGTACATGAGGATGTTGAGTGGGAGTACCTTAGCGTTGAAGTCAGCAGTGAACTTGGGGACGGAGGCCATGGAGGATAGGTCGAGGTCCATGACGTCGAGGGTGGCAGAAGGTGTGTCGGCGAAGATGGCCCGGGGCATGGAGTCGGTGGCGGCGAGGTTCCTCGAGGTCATGACGACATGGTCCCTGCGCTCTGCCAAGACTCGCGTCGTCTCGGCGCCGATCCCGTTGGACTCCCCTGGGTTCTAGAATCGGATCCGTCAACAAGTGGGCAGCGGCGGTGACAAGGGGAAACTAAGGAGGCAGGAGGGGACGGGAGGGGCGTTACCGGTGATGATGGCGGTGAGGTATTGGGTGACCTGGTCGGCGGTGGAGGCCCAGGAGAAGCCCGAGGATCCCTTGCGACTGAAGATGGACGACAGCATCTTGGTCCCTGGCAGCCATGAGATCTTGGTCGTGGCCCTTCCTAGGAGGAGATCGACGATGGCGAGCGGATGGGAGGGGGCGAGCGGAGATCGGCGTTGGCGATGCGATCGGGATGGGAGGGGGCGAGCGGAGATCGGCGTTGGCGATGGGGTCGCTGTGGATGGGAGGGGGCGAGCGCAGATCGGCGTTGGCGATGGGATCGGGATCGAGATTCGGGAGCAGTGGGAGTAGGGGTCGGGGTGGCGGCGGCGGCAGAGAGATGATGAGTATGCGCCCGCGGTGTGGTAGACGTGGACCTAGGGTTGGATGTGCGACCGGCCAAGTCATCGATCCATAGCAAGTTTCCACAGATCGCCATCCTATCCGTTCATCCTGCTCACATCCAACGGCTAATATTGTACTTCTCTTATATCCCGCTTAGACTTACCAATTATGACGATTCCGTCCATACAAATTACGACGCTCCGTAGCGAAATCGTCATAGTTTAATAAGGATTTGGCCTTGTCAAACGGATTACGACCATCTGGTGCAGAATTGTCATAGATATATGACGATTTTATCCACAGTCACTATCAAAAGGTCACAAGATGACACATTCCTTGTAGTGATCGTCTGAACCCCCTCCAGTATTAAGTTGCAAGCAACAAACAACTGCTTTAAGCAAAGTGTGTAAGGTAAACAATCCACTTGTTCCATGAACAAGTGGATTGTTTTCTCCCTAGTAGCAACATCACATCTACAACCGAAGATATTTCTGTCACTTCCATTGGAAACTAGAGGCGTGAACCCACTATCGAGCATAAATACCCCCTCTTGGAGTCACTAGCAACTACTCGGCCAAGATAGCTACTAACAACGGAGAGCATGCAAGATCACAAACAACACAGAGATGATAGTATCAAATAGACAAAACCATTAATCAATCTGACCTAGTAATCTCAATATCCATTGGATCCCCGCAAACACAACATGCATGTTTACAAATAGATTAGATCTTGATCATGAACGGAGCTCACAAGATCTATACATGAAAGCACAAGGATGAGATACAACCATCTAGCTACTACATGGACCCATAGTCCAAGGTGGAACTACTCACTTATCATACCAGAGAAGAAGGCCTCCGGGATGATCTCCTCTCCAGCAGGGTGCCGGGAAGAACTTCAGATCCCCTCGATCTAGGGACGACGGTGGCGGCGGCTACAGAAGGTTTAGTGGAGTTTTGACCGGGTGCCTAGGGTTTCTGCATCAGGGGCTTCTTATAGGAGAAGAGGCGAGGCTGGGAGGCGGCCAGGGGGACCACATCCTACCTAGGCGCGGAGTAGGGCCACCCGCGCCTGGGGGGTGTGGTGGCCCTGGTTCGCCTCTCCGTATCTCCTATGGACTTCGTGTCGCCCACAGTAAAATATTGACTTTGGCTTTTGTCCTGTCTAATTCCGAGAATATTGATTTTCTGCCTTTCTGGAACCAAAAACAGAAGAAAACATGCAACTGAAACTATGGCAACTTGTTAATAGGTTAGTTCCATAAAATATATAAAAACACCTCAAAGTATAGACAAAGCAAAGAAAAATAGATACAAAATAAGCATGGAGCATAAAAAATTATAGATACGTTTCCGACGTATCAGAAACCTACCATGGTAGAAATGGTGTAAGGAGCAAGTGAACTTGCTAACCTGAAATCTTTTCTTAGCAAGAGTTGTGTGTTTGTTTTGGTGGAACGATGCATACCTTCTCGGGCCATCGGTTGCATGTTATATTGTGTAGGGAAAAGCCCCCTACGTGGCAGTACAAGGTTTGTACGTGTACTGTCGGAGTACTACTCCGTACACGTACACGTGCATATATTACATACGCTAACATCCCCCTTAATCTAAACCACTGTGGCATCCCGCAAAACCACTACTAGAAAATCGCGTTGTTTTTTGTGCATTTGCATCATCATGACCGCATGCTCATGTCATCATGCCACATTGCATTTGAGCATCGTCATCATCACGCATATTATTTTTTTTGCCTAAAAACAATTTGCGAAAGGCTATGGTTTTCTGAAACTAGCCCTCCTTCTATTTCAAATTAAACCCCCGGCTGCGTCCGGATATTTTGTTTGTCTAAAGACTAGTTACAAAAATGTATTGCCAAATTAAATAAAACATTTAAATATTTTTAGTGGGGCAGTCGAACGGGCCGAATGACCCGAACGACCACCCCAGAAATTAAAACGGACCACCTAATTCCTAAACCTACCAACCTACCTACCCAGCCCTTGCCTCCACATCACCCTGGCCAATCACCAGATGCCACCTCACCCTCCCCAAACTCCCCACCACCCAGAGGCTGCCACCTACCCCACTCCCTCTCTCCACCTAGGCTAAACCCACCACACAACGCACGCACCGAGCCAACCCACTCCCTCCCTGGTCTGGCCACACACCCCTGCCTGGCCCGCTGCCCCTGGGACCCACTCCCTGACCCCACCCCTCCACCGACACCTCCCTCTCTCTCCCGCAGCACGCGTCCCCGACGCGCTCGCCTCCTCTCTCCCATCTTCTTCCTCCTCCCGATCCTCCCTTCTCTCTGCTCCCCGCCAGCGCCCGCTCTCCCTCAGCCCTCCCCGCCGGCGCCGCCAGGCCCCATCGCCGCCGCCCGCTCGCCCCCACGGCCCCCGCTCGCTTCCCTTCCTCTCCCCTCTTGGCTCCATCGCCGGACCGTCCTCGAGCTCCTCCCCCCTCCGCGCGCGACGGCCGCCGCCGACGCCGCCGAAGCCGCTCGCCGCTCCGCCTCCGGCCAGAGCCCCGCCCCCTCGCCTCACCTCTCCACCGCATGCACCGCTCCCTCCGCCTCCCTCTGCTCGCACCGCATCAGCCGCCGGCGCCCCCTTCGCCGCCCGCGCGTTCCGCTCCTCGCGCCGCCTCCTCCGTCGTCCCCGCCTCCGGGCGCCGCCTCTCGCCGCCCCTCCGCTCGGCGCGGCCCCCGCCTCCGCAGCGCGAGCTGTCGCCGCCTCGGCGCTCTCCCCGCCCTCCGCCTGAGCCTGCCGGCGCCGCCCGCCTCTCTCCAGCGCGACCGCGCCCCGCCGCCGGAGCCACCCGCAGCGAGCCCCGACCCCGCCACCGCAGGAGCTCTGCGCCGCCCGCCGGCGTCGCCACCCCCGTGTGCCCCGACCGCGCGTGGCTGTTCCCCCGTCGAGCTCGCCGCCGTATCTTCTGCTCTCCGGCCGAAGGCCGCGTCGCGCTTGACCCTGGCCCTGGTCGTGCCAAGTATGTGTGGCCTTGTTGATGTGATGCGGGAGCCACACTCCTAGTGAAGGATCGACATTAGCCGACCGCGATGAATCACCCGCACCGAAGACCTAGCACTCCGTCTACACATGCGACCATACCTCCGTCCCGGATGCGGAGTCAAGGACCCGAACGACAAGATCGCCACCTTCCAAGATCATCGACAGGGGTTCTGAACATTCCAACAGGAAACTCCAAGGTCTACTTCTGGAATCCGAAGACCCCGAACCCTCGTCGATCCCCGCGGACCGGCAAGATCTTCTTCCCGGATACGACAAGCACTGCACCCCGAACGCCAAGACCGTCCCGACTCGAGGACCCGACAAGACCCACGCGACGACAAGACCGGCACCGACCCGGAAGAATCCGACGCGCCCCGACGCCGAACCAAGTCCTGCTCCCCGGAGGCGACAAGTGCTTCATCCCGAACGCCAAGACCGACAACATGGCCGACCACCGCGAATGCGCCAAGATCTACCCCGTTACCGAGAACGAACCCGTCGAACCCTGAACCCCGAGACCCGACCCCGAACCCCGGAACCCCAAGTTCGTCGAGACCCCCTAATGTGTGAATCTTTTCCCGAACCCTATTTTATAATATAACAACTTGTTGCATATAAATTGTTCATGCATGCATCCTTGTCTGTGGTTTGGGGGCCTTATGCCGATTCACCTCATAATTAAATATGGGGCCCATATGCGAGCAAATCTAGTCTCATATCGGCCTCATCTAAACTTGTGTAGCGAACCGGTGCCATCTTTTGTCTCGCTAATACAACATTTAAATTGCGGGATAGCTAAACAACTTGAACCATTTAATTATTTGTCGGGACCCCGGTTCCACTTAATATTGACCTAATTGCATCGCATCTTTGCCATGCCATACATCATACATGCATCATGCTGATCTTCTGCCGTTGTATTAAATATTGCATCCGGTGTTTATTCTAGTGTTTTGCTTCTTCGCGGATAAGCCCGTTGAGTTGATGTGAGCTTCGCCCTGATCTTCGGATGAACCTTCGACAATGTTTTCAGGCGAGCATCTCCTCCTTTCTACCTATCTTACTTTTATAGTATTTGTTCCCTCCTGTTGATCTATTGCTATCTGTGTTGCGATGCTCTAGTGTTTCGTACCCGTGATATCCCTTGCAGCCTTATATTGCCTTGGACACACCCTATTACCTGTTGTTTGTTAGATAGTTGGACTTGCGCGTCGTAGTCGCTTGCTCAAGTGCTGTTGCGTGTCGTCCAGTGCCACAGTTGTTGATGTATTGCCGCATGTTGTTGTTGGAGATGATCCTAGTTTTACTTATCGTTCACTTTAATTCCTGTTTAACAACTAAAATTGAAGTAAGCAGAGGCATCGGTGGGTGATAGAAAATATTTGGTTTCCGAACGCCCACTTGTGTCCCGTAGGACCCCGAGTACTTGATACCTGTTCCTTGATTTATCGCGCTATCCACATCCGGGAGGTATATGGGACCCCCCTGAGCCAGAGCTTGATTCAGTCTTATTTCTTGGGGCCACAAACTAGTTTGAGGTTTTATTTACTATCCTGTACTTATGCCATGCTACTTCTGTATTTACGATTGTGCGAGGAGCACACTGTACTGTTTAGGATCGTGGCACGATTCCGCGGTGTCGACAAGCCCAGCCACACTTTCGGGTTCCCAGTCGTTCACAGCCGTCCCCACAACCTTAAGTCCGTCTCGGAGCCGGCCGGCTTCGTTGCGGGTCTACTTTAAGGGGTGGCCCCCTGAAATATTTCTGAATCCTGTGATTGCTTTGTCGTGAAAGCCTCGTTGGGTTTTGATTTGGTTTTTCCGAGGTTGATCGAGTGTGTGTTGCTATTGGTGCACCCCGGCCGGGTAAAACTTTCTGAAAGCCGTGTCCGCGGTTATGGACGACTTGGAGCACAGTATCTCGATCATAGACAACTATAACTAAAGTTTATTGCTATAAATTTGACTTTATAATGACTAGTAATCAGCTTCACTATAATGGAATGGCTAATTAATACTGCCCACAATTGCTTGTTTGGTGTGTCGCTTGCGACCATTGTACCTGACTAGTAAGTATTGCAACTACAACGGAATGGCTGAATAAAAGTACCAACAACTGCTGGGTTTTTGGGGTTATCTCACGCTATTTTTATCTGACTAGTAAGTGCCGCAACTACAACGGAATGGTTAATTAAAAGTGCCCACTGCTTATTTTATCAGGATGGTTATCTATACCTGACTAGTAATTGCTGCAACGATAACTGAATAACTAAAACTGCCAACTGTGTGAGTGCCTCGGTTGAGTTCCTCGTTTGGTCTCGAGGGGGAGACACCAGGATGGGTTTGTTTGATGGTGGCATCAGGTTGGTTCGAATAGATCTTTCTTACCCCTCTCTGTTAGCCGCCAGTTGTATCGAGTCTCTATAGGGTGTATAGTGCATGCTGCCGCTGCCGCTTCAGTCCACCATACCTATGTAGGCGAGGACCGCCGAATTCTAGCCTCGCCGTGTACTGGCCTCAGTACTGACGCTCCTCTTTTTCCTTTGCCCTTTGTCGGCACCCCTTTTGTTTAAGCAGGTTTGAGATTGACGTCGTTAGCAGGGTACCCTTCCGGCTTGGCCTGGGCAGGGTTATGGACGCCATTGGTTATTCCTCAGGGCTCTTAGCCCCATTTTCATCTTGTCCGTAGTCGGACGATGTATCGTTTTACAGGTGATTTGGATCTTTGTACTGTATATCTGTATTCTTGACTCTTTTGAGTCGCTGTTATATATATCTGTTCTGTGGGTCCCATCGAGGACTGTTGTGTAATGTTATTACTTCGTTTTCCACCCGCACGAAAGTGCCTGGTGGGCACCTTTGAATCGTTTCTATGCGGGTTTGGCGGGTTTCTCTAAAACTTGCATAGGTCCGATTCTGAGGGTGTTACAGAGTGGTATCAGAGCTCAGCAGTTGCGATACCCCACAAGTCCAGCCTGTAGGATAACCTAGCTAACGGCCGAAGTAGAGTGTCAAAACTATTTTTCAAAATCGGTTGGATAGTTCTGATTAGGTCTGATTTTACTCCTTACCCCTCTGCTATTCTCCTCTTATCTCTACGTGTTTTGAATCCGCTCTCTTCTTTCTCTTCGAGTACAGGAATTCTCGTGGTTGGGTTTCCGTCGTACCTTCAGGGTTTCGCTTCCTCCTTTGGAAACGGTGTTCTACCATCCGGTGTACATGCTGCTTGAGGAATCCTTCGTCTGTGATACCATTCTTCGTTCCTTCTCGTGCCTTCCGGTGTTTTCCGATGCGACGACATCATCTACGCCAGATCCGATGCAGACTCTGCATCACTCCTTTGTTTCTGTACCTCGCTTGTCGAGATCTTCAGTCTGATTCCGAGAGTTGGTTGCATAATTCGCCTATTCGTGTGCCGAGTAATGGTTTGGGTGCGCGATGGACTGATCACCATCCGACTACTCTTATCATTCGCTCATGTACATCGAATTAGTGGATCCAGCGATTTTACTCCGTCCACGGAAGTTAGGGGTGGCTTAATTTGTTGATACCTCTACCTTCGCCCTTTTGTTCCCGGAGTGTTCTCCCGACGATCACGGACAACGACCTCTTGTTAGTGGTGTCGCGAGGATCTACACGAAACGAGAAGACGCAGACCGCCGACCTTCTTTCCGGTACCATGAGGCGGATCTCGAGGGCGAGATCCTTTGTTAGTGGTGTCGAATTGTGGCATCCCGCAAAACCACTACTAGAAAATCGCGTTGTTTTTGTGCATTTGCATCATCATGACCGCATGCTCATGTCATCATGCCACATTGCATTTGAGCATCGTCATCATCACGCATATTATTTTTTTTGCCTAAAAACAATTTGCGAAAGGCTATGGTTTTCTAAAACTAGCCCTCCTTCTATTTCAAATTAAACCCCCGGCTGCGTCCGGATATTTTGTTTGTCTAAAGACTAGTTACAAAAATGTATTGCCAAATTAAATAAAACATTTAAATATTTTTAGTGGGGCAGTCGAACGGGCCGAATGACCCGAACGACCACCCCAGAAATTAAAACGGACCACCTAATTCCTAAACCTACCAACCTACCTACCCAGCCCTTGCCTCCACATCACCCTGGCCAATCACCAGATGCCACCTCACCCTCCCCAAACTCCCCACCACCTAGAGGCTGCCACCTACCCCCACTCCCTCTCTCCACCTAGGCTAAACCCACCACACAACGCACGCACCGAGCCAACCCACTCCCTCCCTGGTCTGGCCACACACCCCTGCCTGGCCCGCTGCCCCTGGGACCCACTCCCTGACCCCACCCCTCCACCGACACCTCCCTCTCTCTCCTGCAGCACGCGTCCCCAACGCGCTCGCCTCCTCTCTCCCATCTTCTTCCTCCTCCCGATCCTCCCTTCTCTCTGCTCCCCGCCAGCGCCCGCTCTCCCTCAGCCCTCCCCGCCGGCGCCGCCAGGCCCCATCGCCGCCGCCCGCTCGCCCCCACGGCCCCCGCTCGCTTCCCTTCCTCTCCCCTCTTGGCTCCGTCGCCGGACCGTCCTCGAGCTCCTCCCCCCTCCGCGCGCGACGGCCGCCGCCGACGCCGCCGAAGCCGCTCGCCGCTCCGCCTCCGGCCAGAGCCCCGCCCCCTCGCCTCACCTCTCCACTGCATGCACCGCTCCCTCTGCCGCCCTCTACTCGCACCGCATCAGCCGCCGGCGCCCCCTTCGCCGCCCGCGCGTTCCGCTCCTTGCGCCGCCTCCTCCGTCGTCCCCGCCTCCGGGCGCCGCCTCTCGCCGCCCCTCCGCTCGGCGCGGCCCCCGCCTCCGCAGCGCGAGCTGCCGCCGCCCCGGCGCTCTCCCCGCCCTCCGCCTGAGCCTGCCGGCGCCGCCCGTCTCTCTCCAGCGCGACCGCGCCCCGCCGCCGGAGCCACCCGCAGCGAGCCCCGACCCCGCCGCCGCAGGAGCTCTGCGCCGCCCGCCGGCGTCGCCACCCCGTGTGCCCCGACCGCGCGTGGCTGTTCCCCCGTCGAGCTCGCCGCCGTATCTTCTTCTCTCCGGCCGAAGGCCGCGTCGCGCTTGACCCTGGCCCTGGTCGTGCCAAGTATGTGTGGCCTTGTTGATGTGATGCGGGAGCCACACTCCTAGTGAAGGATCGACATTAGCCGACCGCGATGAATCACCCGCACCGAAGACCTAGCACTCCGTCCACACATGCGACCATACCTCCGTCCCGGATGCGGAGTCAAGGACCCGAACGACAAGATTGCCACCTTCCAAGATCATCGACAGGGGTTCTGAACATTCCAACAGGAAACTCCAAGGTCTACTTCCGGAATCCGAAGACCCCGAACCCTCGTCGATCCCCGCGGACCGGCAAGATCTTCTTCCCGGATACGACAAGCACTGCACCCCGAACGCCAAGACCGTCCCGACTCGAGGACCCGACAAGACCCACGCGACGACAAGACCGGCACCGACCCGGAAGAATCCGACGCGCCCCGACGCCGAACCAAGTCCTGCTCCCCGGAGGCGACAAGTGCTTCATCCCGAACGCCAAGACCGACAACATGGCCGACCACCGCGAATGCGCCAAGATCTACCCCGTTACCGAGAACGAACCCGTCGAACCCTGAACCCCGAGACCCGACCCCGAACCCCGGAACCCCAAGTTCGTCGAGACCCCCTAATGTGTGAATCTTTTCCCGAACCCTATTTTATAATATAACAACTTGTTGCATATAAATTGTTCATGCATGCATCCTTGTCTGTGGTTTGGGGGCCTTATGCCGATTCACCTCATAATTAAATATGGGGCCCATATGCGAGCAAATCTAGTCTCATATCGGCCTCATCTAAACTTGTGTAGCGAACCGGTGCCATCTTTTGTCTCGCTAATACAACATTTAAATTGCGGGATAGCTAAACAACTTGAACCATTTAATTATTTGTCGGGACCCCGGTTCCACTTAATATTGACCTAATTGCATCGCATCTTTGCCATGCCATACATCATACATGCATCATGCCGATCTTCTGCCGTTGTATTAAATATTGCATCCGGTGTTTATTCTAGTGTTTTGCTTCTTCGCGGATAAGGCCGTTGAGTTGATGTGAGCTTCGCCCCGATCTTCGGATGAACCTTCGACAATGTTTTCAGGCGAGCATCTCCTCCTTTCTACCTATCTTACTTTTATAGTATTTGTTCCCTCCTGTTGATCTATTGCTATCTGTGTTGCGATGCTCTAGTGTTTCGTACCCATGATATCCCTTGCAGCCTTATATTGCCTTGGACACACCCTATTACCTGTTGTTTGTTAGATAGTTGGACTTGCGCGTCGTAGTCGCTTGCTCAAGTGCTGTTGCGTGTCGTCCAGTGCCACAGTTGTTGATGTATTGCCGCATGTTGTTGTTGGAGATGATCCTAGTTTTACTTATCGTTCACTTTAATTCCTGTTTAACAACTAAAATTGAAGTAAGCAGAGGCATCGGTGGGTGATAGAAAATATTTGGTTTCCGAACGCCCACTTGTGTCCCGTAGGACCCCGAGTACTTGATACCTGTTCCTTGATTTATCGCGCTATCCACATCCGGGAGGTATATGGGACCCCCCTGAGCCAGAGCTTGATTCAGTCTTATTTCTTGGGGCCACAAACTAGTTTGAGGTTTTATTTACTATCCTGTACTTATGCCATGCTACTTCTGTATTTACGATTGTGCGAGGAGCACACTGTACTGTTTAGGATCGTGGCACGATTCCGCGGTGTCGACAAGCCCAGCCACACTTTCGGGTTCCCAGTCGTTCACAGCCGTCCCCACAACCTTAAGTCCGTCTCGGAGCCGGCCGGCTTCGTTGCGGGTCTACTTTAAGGGGTGGCCCCCTGAAATATTTCTGAATCCTATGATTGCTTTGTCGTGAAAGCCTCGTTGGGTTTTGATTTGGTTTTTCCGAGGTTGATCGAGTGTGTGTTGCTATTGGTGCACCCCGGCCGGGTAAAACTTTCTGAAAGCCGTGTCCGCGGTTATGGACGACTTGGAGCACAGTATCTCGATCATAGACAACTATAACTAAAGTTTATTGCTATAAATTTGACTTTATAATGACTAGTAATCAGCTTCACTATAATGGAATGGCTAATTAATACTGCCCACAATTGCTTGTTTGGTGTGTCGCTTGCGACCATTGTACCTGACTAGTAAGTATTGCAACTACAACGGAATGGCTGAATAAAAGTACCAACAACTGCTGGGTTTTTGGGGTTATCTCACGCTATTTTTATCTGACTAGTAAGTGCCGCAACTACAACGGAATGGTTAATTAAAAGTGCCCACTGCTTATTTTATCAGGATGGTTATCTATACCTGACTAGTAATTGCTGCAACGATAACTGAATAACTAAAACTGCCAACTGTGTGAGTGCCTCGGTTGACTTCCTCGTTTGGTCTCGAGGGGGAGACACCAGGATGGGTTTGTTTGATGGTGGCATCAGGTTGGTTCGAATAGATCTTTCTTACCCCTCTCTGTTAGCCGCCAGTTGTATCGAGTCTCTATAGGGTGTATAGTGCATGCTGCCGCTGCCGCTTCAGTCCACCATACCTATGTAGGCGAGGACCGCCGAATTCTAGCCTCGCCGTGTACTGGCCTCAGTACTGACGCTCCTCTTTTTCCTTTGCCCTTTGTCGGCACCCCTTTTGTTTAAGCAGGTTTGAGATCGACGTCGTTAGCAGGGTTACCCTTCCGGCTTGGCCTGGGCAGGGTTATGGACGCCATTGGTTATTCCTCAGGGCTCTTAGCCCCATTTTCATCTTGTCCGTAGTCGGACGCTGTATCGTTTTACAGGTGATTTGGATCTTTGTACTGTATATCTGTATTCTTGACTCTTTTGAGTCGCTGTTATATATATCTGTTCTGTGGGTCCCATCGAGGACTGTTGTGTAATGTTATTACTTCGTTTTCCACCCGCACGAAAGTGCCTGGTGGGCACCTTTGAATCGTTTCTATGCGGGTTTGGCGGTTTTCGCTAAAACTTGCATAGGTCCGATTCTGAGGGTGTTACAACCACGAGTGAGGTTTAGATTACGTTTAAATTCAGCGAGACCTTTGACAGGAAGAGATTTTGTAAAACCATCAGCAATCTGATCTTTCGTAGAGATGAACTTGATGTCAAGACGATTTTCAGCAACACGTTCATGAACAAAATGATAATCTATCTCAATATGCTTGGTACGTGCATACAAAACTGGGTTAGCCGACAGATAAGTTGCACCTAAATTGTCACACCATAAACACGGTTTCTGGTGAAGAGAAACTCCAAGTTCACGGAGAACTGCTTCAACCCATACCAATTATGTAGTTGCATTGGCAAGAGCTTTGTACTAAGCTTTTGTGCTAGAACGCGACACTCTATGCAACATCCCAGCATTAGAGCTTAGAAATAAGCTGAACCCAGATGTGTGCATTGCATTCATGCATAGAAAATCCGAATAAATTTCGCGCTTTTAAACAAAACTTGTCAAGGTGATTGAAGCTTCTCTTACCTTGATGAAATAAGAAGTAAATCATCAAGTTGACTGCTATAAGTTTCAATAGGACTTTGCTAAAACCTTACTTGGGTAAGGGAGATTTAACCTAAGGGTAGATCAAATGAAATAAAAGATAAAACCTAATACATTATGATTTATATTTGATTTTTAGGTGATCATATCATAGTATCCATTATAATCACTCATGAGTACCAACTTAAGGATATAACACCAAATATGAATTTAACCACTATATCTTAATCTCATCTACATATACCTGAGTATCATGGTAAGGTCTAACCCTACTTCTTAAGCAATATTGAGTAAGAAAGAAACTGAGTTTAGATCATTCACCTATACCTTTCTTTCCATATCAATCCTTATCATCCCTATTAAGTTATATTTCAATATTTGTTGTTAATCAATGTTGAGAAATCAACTATTGATTCATCCATTCCCAACATATCAAGTATTTGATCATAACACAACTTACAAATAAATGTCTACAAAGAAACAACTAAGAAGAGGTGTAGAGTGATGCTAGTTTCAGATGTCATTTATTTGATAAGAATGATTGAAAAGAATCCAATCAATAAGATAGTTGATGGAGTTAAATTCTTCCTTGATAAAAAGAAGATTACAAGGATGAAATCTAGAGATAGTTACTAGGAGTAGTCCTATTGGATCAAGTAGGTATAGTTAATGATTTATATCTCTTAACCCAATAGAACTAAACAGAAGATAATTATCATACAACTACAATGTTGTATTGATGGAACCTTGTTTAGCCAACTAGAAGCCTAAACCATGGATCAAAAGATTATAATGATCAAGCCTTATTCACCAAGGTTGAGTACTTATGTCATGTATAAATGGTATTGCTGGATAAAACATGATTGAAAACCTAGTAGAGGTAAGCTATCCTAGAGTAGTCATTACAACCCACATAAATTTAATTCAGGGATTTAAGTGTGAGCCATTAGAGTCAAGAGAATATAGGATGATATTATTCAATTAAAGCTAGTATAACATAAAGTTATAGAAGTAGTGTTATTCATCTTAAAGGTTAGTCAACTTTAGAGAAAGATTAGTGATGGAGGATTAAGAAAGATTGGGAGTAGAGTTTGAAGGAACTACTAGTTGGATGGAAGATTATCAACAGTAGAATAGTAAATACAACCAAGCAAGGATATGAGAAAACTATGAAGTACCTTTGTATCAAACTCATTGGATTCATCCATGAGTTTAGAAGAATGATATATGAATAAGAAGATTTTAATAAGTAGATCCATCATACTAACCATGATGATGGATAGGAAGAAGTATTATATCTAGGAAAGGAATTCCTTAATTAGAGAGCCAAGATTGTGAAATATAATGTTATAAATCATCTTCCTATTAAACCTTGGTAAGCAATCAAATCTAAATCTCAAATCAAACATAATATCCATCTCATATTATTGATCCATCAACAGATGTCTATAACACTTTATAGAAATACTTTCCTATAGCAAATCACATAAGCACATCTCTTTTAATTCCAACCATCATAACTATATGTGCTTAAGTATATCTTTATCAATTCTTTTCCATGAAATATTCTAGATATAACTTTCTAGTACTAAAGGTGAGGCTATCAAATATCCCAAACAGAAAACAATATGTTTAGTTATTGAATCTTTAGCCACATTCATAAAGGAGACTAAAGATATTAAAAACCCTAAACCTTAGGGTAGACATGCATAACACAAAACCTTAAACCTCTTTGTTTATTACAAAAGAATATATAAATTGTCATGTTCCAACTCAATGGGAGTAGTAATAACTATATCAATGTCTTTTATATTTCATGCATCAAATAATGGTATAGGATCATTACACATATGAAATTTTCTATTTAAAATATGTGCCAACTAAAGTTAAGTTGATGAGCAAATAGGAATATATCATTTAAGAAATTCATATAAAAGGGAATATAGCAAGATTATATATAATAAAAAACAAATAATACTAACTATGTTTTAGTATTATTGAAATAGTCCAGCAAAGAAATCCTATAAAGAAGAGTTCAAAATATAAATTAAACTCAAATCTGAATAAGAAAACAGAAATAGAAAAAGAATAAAACAAAGAAAAACATAACCTGGCCGTGGCCCAACACCCCTACACCTATCTGACGCCCCTGTGCAGCCCACAACAACCCAGTAACCAGCCTAGTTCTTTTTATTCTATGACTGACAAGTGGGGACAGCAAAGGACTGCGGGTTGAGAAACAAAGATCGCCAGGGGGTTATCCGCAAAATGGCCATCATCGTCATCGTCACGCATACAGACAGCTCGCTGGCAGAGCTCACCGCCACTCGATGCCGTCATCGTCGTCGTTGCGCCAAGATCAATGCCGCCGTTGCCAGGAGGGGATAAGAAGGCCACTACGACGCCCTGCCTCAATCCCTATCTCCAATTCCTCCTTATCCTCTCACATGCGAACGGGATCGAAACCCTAGCTCACCGGAGCCACCCCTCACTGTCGAATCACATCTCCCCACACCATTCTGAGCAGCCATGGAGAAGCGCCTTCCTCCGTAGATCCTCGGGATAGAATCTTGCATCAAGGGGAGCACCGGAGTGGGTGAATTTTGCCGTTCTTCTTTGCAGCAGTTCGTCAGAATCCTCGTCGGGGAGGTCGTTTCCGACCGTGCTTGTCCTCGTCGACCACTCTATCATCATCAGGGTAAGTTCCTGAACCTTCCAGTATCCTCGAATCGTCTAATCTCGTTGTAAATCGTCGTTTCATCGTAAGCCACCATTGGAGGTCGTCGGAGCTGAGGCTCCGGTGACCATTTCCGGGCGGCGACACCACTTTTAGGTTCAGTAGGTTGCGCTGATTCGAACTAGGTCCATCTCGCTTGCTAGGGCGCCGTAGATCGTCGCCGGTAACCACTCACCGACGGCGGTGGTGGTGCTGACGCCATCGTTGCGTCATGCTTACCTCATGATCGAGCCACGTCAGCTCGTTTGACCGGTATTTGCCCGCGTAGTTGATGACATGGCCTTGGGCCCATATGTCATTGACTCGGGGTCAAGGCAGGGTCGGTAATAAAAGGATTTTATTTACACAACGTGCTGAGGTGGACAATGGCCCACTAGTCAGTGACTAAGGCTAGCTGTAGGTGCGGTGTAAAAAGTAATTGATGTTAAAAATAAAATATAAAATATATGTTATAGTTCAATTAATAACATTCTAGAAATCTAATAAATGATTAAATCTTGTCTAATTAATAACTTTTGATTTTACAATTCAGAAAAATATGTATAGTATATGAAAATTTATAGAAAAATAAAATCTACCACTTAAACTTATGATCAAATAATATTATGCTGATTATTTAATAAAGATTTTATAATAAATATTATTTAATAAAGATTTTATAAGTAATAAAACTTTAATAATTCATATTTTTATAATAATAAATATTAATAATATAAATAAAATACCAAAAATCTTAGAAAAATAAGAATTCTAATTTAAACTATAATCATGTATTATTATTTCACTTAATTAAATATTTATTAAGTAATTATAAAGTAATAAAAATTATAAAAATCATATCTTATTATTTATAAATCACAAAAATAAATATGATATACCCAAAATGATCACAAAAAGAATATCTACATGTTAAAAATCTAATAATATTATTTTGAGTTAAATAAAAATTTAAATGTTTTAATAACTCAAATTTAAACTTATTTACTTCATTAATAATTCATATAAAGATAAATAAAATTTATTAATATTCCTAAAATGAGTCAAATAAGTCTAATAAATAGTATTATTCTTAAATATTAATAATATAATGCCATAATGATTTAAAACATTATAAATGTTCTTATTTTAGAAGTATCTCCAACCTTAAATGAAGATTATCTTCTAAAAAAAGAATTCCACTAATAATAAAATCCTTAAAGAACAACTTGTAAACAATCAAATCTTTTCTAAACCATATTAATCACCAAATTACAAAAACTACTACAACACTATATAAATCCATAAGTAGTTAAGTAACATTATGTTTGGGTTTATAAACTATACTTACTTATTTATAAAAGATAAAGGATATTACTCTATTATAGAATCAAGAAACCATTACCCAAGTAAAAGAATAAACATTATTAAGTAACTTAAAGAACACATTTCAGATATACAAGATACCAATGTATAAATACTATACTTTCAAAACTATCTATATTTTAAAGTTAACTTTAGTCTATAGAATCTTAATATAACATTATAAACATTATTATATGTTTTATAGTTAACTTTGGTCTGAAGTAGTTAAGCTATAAAGCAACTCAAGCCAAACCATTTAAGCAAACAAATAATATCAACCACCATTAACTAACCACAAAGTTTGTTTAGACCTTAGAAGAGAAACCTTTTCTTCGAAGGTTATCCTTTTCGCCACTTTAAACAAGAACTCTTGTATAAGTAATCCTAACTAGTATGTTATAAGTATATATACTTTACTCCTACATATGTATTATTTACAATCACTCATAAACTCTAATAAAAGTACAACTATGAAACTTATCTAAAAAGACTACACATTCCAAAGTAACCATTTTTGGAACCCAAACCCTAAAACAACATTATCCCCGGGATTTGCGTTTAGATCGTGCATCACATTACTTATGCATAAAAACATATTGCTTCTTTAAACATTAGTCCTTACTGGACCAATGATGTTGATTTCAGATTTTGGATCTTATACACTGACTCGAAGACTGTGAGTGCATAATCTTGCAATCACAAAAGGCAAGTTCACACTTGCTCATGTCCTTTGATTATTTTCTGTAAAGTATTTTACAAATCCAGTGTTGTCATCACCTGCATTTGAAAAATGTCAGAAAACACTATTTTCATAATAATGTGATTATAGGTTATTTACCATGAGATAATAACCTACTATAAGAGTTCCGGTGGTAAAGGAACATATTATCTAGGACTTAACAACCAATGTCGCCAGTGATTCTTGCGTCGTATATTACGCGTTGACCATGAGATTTGGAATGGGACGGAGAAGTCAGCTGTATCTTTTCCCTCTCGCATGGAGCTGGATGTGCGGGTTGTGGCTGTTATCACTCGTAGCGTGCATATTATTGATGGTAATTCGTAGAGGATATGCAGCATATGGGTGGGAGACCTCAACGTCCCACGATAGTTCTGGCATCTGAACGGTCTGTACTGCCATTGCCGTAATTCAATAGGTGGGCTGGTGTACACCAAGGAGACATGCAGGGTTGCGGAGAAGGCAGTGATTGGCTTGGATCTTAGTCTGGGCCTCACACCAAGGAAGTGTGAACGAACCTGCAATTCGGATGTGCAACAAAGCTAAGATCTCTCATGGGTAAAGTGACGCACCTCTGCAGAGTGTAAGAACTGTAACTTGTTACTCCCTGTTCCGGGAAGGAGCTGCGAACGCGGCAGGAAAGGAACTCCATGAAAGTTTTGGTAAACCCGTGAAGACTGGCGGACATAGCTTTTCAGAATAAAAGCAACCTTTGAAGAAATGTTTATGAAAACTCTTTTCTAGTGAATTAAACACTCCTTTTCTAGTGAATACCTATGGTCTGTGGTTGTAGTTATAGTGCATTAAACACTCCTTTTCTAGTGAATTTGCTGAATACGCTCGTACTCAAAGTATCTTCTTAACCCTTGCTAGATTCTGAAGCCATTAAGACGATGCCTACATCAAGTTATGCTCCAGGACGTATCATGCCAGCTAAAGCTTTTCAATAAAGACAAGGAAGTCAACATATATCTCAACTCAAGTGAAGACGAAGTTACTAGTTAGATATGAATATAAATTCTAGCCAAAGATCCTAATTCTGTAGTGTATTGCAATAGCAGCAATGCCAATCCCTTAGTTAGATACTAGTTTTAGTAGTGTAATAGTTTTGCATTATTTATCTTTGATTCTTCTTCGTAAGAAGTTCTTTCTCTCTCTTTAACCTAGAGTGTTCTCTGGATCTTGTGTAAAGAGTGAGTTGTAACCTTTAGCCATGTATTGGACCCGCTGTGTTTCTGTTGTGCCATTCTGAGGGATGTAATACTAGTGAACGGTGTTTCATTGGTGTTATGTCAACGACTATAGTGTACTACATCATGCAGTGGTATGCTGGGTCAGCGCACTCTATCCTATTTTCTGGCACTCGAGAAACCAGATTGGGACCAATAAAGATGGAAAAACCTCCAGTAGAGCGGCGATCCTCAAGATAGCCAGCCCAATCAGCATCACTGAAAACACTAAGTAGAGTAGATGAAGACTTGCAAAAGGCAATACCAAGCTATAATGTATCCTTAACATACCTAAGAATTCGTTTTACTGCAGTCCAATGAGCAGTAGTGGGGGCATGAAGATATTGGCGGACTTTATTAACCGAGAAGGACAAGTCTGGACGTGTTAAGGTAAGGTACTGAAGAGCACCAACAATGCTTCGATACCGAGAGCTGTCATTAGGACCAAGAAGAGTACCTTCATTAAGAGAAAGAGGCTTAGATGTGGACAGTGGTGTCGGCGCACCTTTGCAATCAAGCATACTAACTTTCCCAAGGAGATCATGCGCATATTTTTCCTGAGTAAGCAGTAAACCATCAGAAGTTCTTTTGACCTCAATACCAAGAAAGAAATGAAGATCACCGAGATCCTTGATAGCAAAATGAACATTGATATCTTGCAGCAAGACTGAGATTGCATGATCAGAGGAGCTTGTTGTCGTGGTATTGCCGACACGTACGCCATAGGGGTATCCCAACGACGAGTTTAGAGATGTGGGGGAAGACGGAGAGCGTCCGGGTCGGCTTGAAACAGTTTACCCAGGTCAGATCTCACGACGGTGGCGAGATCCTACTCCTGCTATAAATAACTATAATGGCAATACGCCGAGTTATAGGATTGGGGGGTTCGTTGTGTGCGAGTAGTGCTATGCACTTGTTGTTCTGCCCTAAATGCTCCCGTAGGCCGGCTTATAAGGACGCCAGGACCTAGGGTTACAAGGAGACTCCCAGCCGGATACAGTTACAGAGTCCTAGACTAACACTAACTAGTCTTCATGTCCTCCAAGGCTCCGGCTTCCACCATAGGCGGTGGCACGTCACCTTCCTTTATATCTGCTAGACCTCCGTCTTGTCTATCAACAACTGGGCCGCCCGGTTATGCCATAAGCCTAACCACCAACGGTGGGCCACCCGGGCTTGCTGGTATGAGACTATGCCGCAGGTATACCTATTTGGTATATCCACAACAGTAGCCCCCGGAGTTCTTCAAGATCCTCGCGTTCCTCCGTCTAGCATTGAGTGTAAGTATCACGTCGTCTTCAATTTATAGTCGTGCTTCGCGAAGAATCTTGGAGAGCTCCCATATCATATTCTCATCCGACTAAGCCTAGCCAGAGAGTTGCTTGTCTGCTTCGTGAAATGGAAGACTCGCAAAACAAAACCATGTCCTTGGATGATGATGCCTAATGGCACCGTACAGAACCCAAGGCCAAAACGCCGGCGTTGAGTGCCGAGAAGTCACTACTCAGGAATCCACATAAAAACAACAGAAAACGTGTATCTAGAGAAAACTTAAGCTAACGCCCGAAGCTGGGTTTTTTGCATGGTACTGGGCCTTAAAACGGCAAGCCAGTAAAAAGTTTATACTCACGAGCGCAAGGCAAATCGTGGAAAAATGTATGACCAAAACGAAAGCGTTAAAAAACTCAGAATACGAGTGAACCAATCTTAATCTGATGATCATAAACAATTTAAAATAATAAATATAAATAGATACTTAGCTGTTTGAGCGAAGTCGGTATCACTTGCCACGAAGACGAAGCTGGTTGTGACGAACTAATCCGCGATTGGTGAAACAGTCTGTAGCGAATCCAAAAAGAACATTGCCGCAATGAAAACAAAGTCGGCCTGCGGCCGCGTATCCAATAAGCTGTTCAAGACGACGCAACAGGAACGGACGTCCAAATCAAACCCGGCAAAGACCATGGGCAGATAGAAGCTTCACAAAGACTAACTAATGTGATTGGCACAATATGCCCTCCGTGGCTTTGAAATCCATGGACGAGCTACTATCGCACCGTCGTGAGATTGCTCTTTCCTATTGCACTCCCTCGGATCCAACTCGGCAACCTAAACAAGACGGAAAGTGGAGCTAATTAAAGCCGACCAAGTACGCGCACATACATGACGCATACGTATTCTTCCATCTTGTTCCTAGGCCTGCCGTGCCATGGATCTAAAGCAAATAATAATTTCGCATGGGATGGAACATAGAGCCTCCAAGCAGCACAACTATAAAATCGCGGCGATTTAGAAGGATACGTCACTTCTGCCCGCTATTGCTGATTTTGTCGGCTCTGCTCATAGTATGATGTACGATGACAACAGCTGCATCATCCTGGTGGCGAGAAAAACCAAGCAAGGTCATCGTTGTTCTATTGAAGATTTCCATGATGCCGCCGACTTGGCCACACACTCGAGCGGAGAGACGATAAATCCTCCATAGACTCAAGAGCCGTGACAGAGCCGACATGTCATTGGAGATGCGATTTGGCCGTCTTCGAAGACGGCGAGGGATCCCACCTGGATCCGTGCTATTAGCTCCTCTAGCCCCATAGTGGGCGCCAACTGTCGTGGTATTGTCAACACGTACGCCATAGGGGTATCCCAGCGGCGAGTTTAGAGACATGGGGGAAAGACGGAGAGCGTCTGGGTCAGCTTGACATAGTTTACCCAGGTTCAGATCTCACGACGGTGGCAAGATCCTACTCCTGCTATAAATCACTATAATGGCAATACACCGAGTTATAGGATTGAAGGGTTCGTTGTGTGCGAGTAGTGCTATGCACTTGTTGTTCTACCCTAAAGGCTCCCGTAGGCCTGCTTATAAGGATGCCAGGACCTAGGATTACAAGGAGACTCCTAGACAGATATAGTTACAGATTCCTAGACTAACACTAACTAGTCTTCGTGTCCTCCAAGGCTCCGGCTTCCACCATAGGCGGTGGCACGTCGCCTTCCTTTATCCCTGATGGACCTCCGTCTTGTCTATCAGCAACTGGGCCGCCTGGTTATGCTATAGTCCTAACCACCAACGGTGGGCCACCCAGGCTTGCCGGTATGAGACTATGCCGTAGGTATACCTATTTGGTATATCCACAACACTTGTCACAATGATGTCATCCACATAGACAAAAACAAAAATCTTCACACCAGCCTTATCATAAAGAAACAAGGATGTGTCAGCTTTGGATGGGAGAAAACCAAGGTCTTGCAGCTTGGTTCTCAAACAAGAGTACCACGCTCGGGGAGCCTGTTTAAGACCATAAAGGGCTTTATCAAGCCGACAAATATGATGAGGTTTATTAGGATGGGAAAAACCAGGTGGTTGTTTCATATACACTTCCTCTTCCAGAACACCATGCAGAAATGCGTTCTTGACATCTAGCTGCCTAAGACTCCAACCATGAGAAACAGCAATGGAGAGAACAATTATGATAGTGGCAATCTTGACAACAGGACTAAAAGTGTCTTCATAGTCAATTCCATACCTTTTCTTGAAACCTTTGGCAACTAACCTGGCTTTGTAACAATCAATGGTACCATCAGCATGTCCTTTGATGCGATATACCCACATGCAATCAATCAAGTTCTTGTTGTGTGAAGGAGATGGAACAATGGTCCAAGTTTTATTTTTCAGCAGGGCTTCATACTCTTCTTGCATAGAAGCCTTCCAGAGAGGATCATTAAGCGCGGCAGGAAGATTGCGTGGTTCTCCTATAGAGGAGAATAGACCATAGCGGATGGTATCATCAGTGTATTGTTTGGGCTGTCGAATACCTTGTTGTAGGCGTTACGAGGTTCTGTAGGCGGAGGCAGTGGTGGTGCATTGTCCTGCACCAGGGAGGGCGCCGAAGATCATGAAGAGGAGCTATCGGCGGCAGGGGCCGATGCAGGGCTGGCCAAACCTAGCCCAACACCACGTGACTAAACCGGAGAGGACGCGAGCGAGGGCATCCGTGGCGTGGTCGGTGATGCGGAGACACGGGGCGGGGTCGCACCACGTGGCTGAACCGGAGAGGACGAGGGTGAGGGCGTCCGTGGCATGGTCGGCGATGCGGAGACACGGGGAGGGGTCGCGCGCTGGTGCGCAGAGGCCGTCTCGTCGACCGAGGCGGGGGCGGGAGAATCAACCCCGGGATCAGCGCCCGCGGGAGTTGTGCTGATTGAGGAATGTTCCTCAGAATCTGCATCAGATGACGCGCCCGTCCCCCCTGTGTGATTTTCCGACAGCGATTGTGAAGGCTCTGGAGCTCCGTTTTGCTCGAAATTTGCAGGAGCAGCGTCATGTTCATGTGTTGCAACATTAGAAGGAACAACAATAGGCACAATAGTAGACATATGATCATCAGAATTTTGTGCACCCTCATTGGAATTATGTGTAGGAAGAAGTAGGATTTCTTATCTAAGAATAGGACCAACATTAGGGAGTAAGGCTTGGAAGGGAAAACATTTTCATCAAAAAACACATCATGAGATATGTAGACACGCCCTGTTTCAATATCAAAGGCACTTGACACCTTTATGAAGGGGACTGTAACCAAGAAAACACAGCATTTTGAACGAAAGCAAGTTTTCGTGTATTGTAGGGACAAAGATTAGGCCAACAAGCACAGCCGAACGTGCGAAGAGCATCATAGTTGGGTGTAATGTGGAGAAGTCGCTCAACTGGACACTCAAGATTAATGACCTTGCTGGGAAGTAAGTTGATGAGAAACGTAGCAGTAAGAAAGGCTTCATCCTAGTATTTAAGAGGCATAAATGCATTTGCAAATAAAGCAAGACCAACTTCAACTATATGACGATGTTTTATCTCAACAGAGCCATTTTGTTGATGAGCATGTGGACAAGAGACATGGTGTGTGGTGCCAGATTTTTCGAAGAAGGCATTGAGCTTCTCATACTCATCTCCCCAATCAGTTTGCATAGTAACAATTTTGGTAGCAAATTTTCGTTCAACATATTGCTGATAATTGAGGAAATCTTGGTACACATCAGAACACTTTTTAAGCAAATATATCCAAGTAAACTTGGTGAAATCATCAATAAAGCTTACATACTATGCATGTTTCCCAACAGAAAGAGGTGCAGGACCCCATACATCAAAAAAGACTTGTTCTAAGGGAACAGTAGACCGACTGGTGGAGATGGGGTATGGCAACTAATGACTCTTGGCTAACTGACAAGAGTCACATACATATGGTGTGGTGTCGGGGTGTAAGCTATTTTATTCTTCCTAAGCACTTGTTGCACGATGAAAGAAGAAGGGTGGACTAAACGACGATGCCATGTGGATGATGATGGCTTTATTGTCATGAACGCATTCTTGGAGGATTCATTGGAGATGGGCATCAAGGGGTAGAGACCTCCATGGCACGATCCCCTAAACAGAACTCGTCGGGTTTCTTGGTCCTTAATTTCAAAATAGAAAGGATAGAATTCAATAGATACACAATTATCAATTGTGAATTTATGAATAGATAACAGGTTTTTGGTGGCACTAGGAACATGAAGTATGTCATTGAGATGAAAGGAATTATGAGGGGTGCGCAAAATAGATCGACCAATATGACTAATGTGCATACCTGTGCCATTGATATGTTGGAAACGTATCTATAATTTTTGATGTTCCATGCTTGTTTAGTATCTACTTTTCTTTGCTTGTGTATACTTTGAGGTGCTTTTTACATGTTTTCTGGTACTAACCTATTAACAAGTTGCAACAGTGCCAGATGCCTATTTTCTGTTGTTTTTGGTTTCAGAAAAGTTAGTAATGAAATATTATCGGAATTGGACGGGACAAACGCCAAAGTCAATAACTTTCCATGGGGAAAAAGAAGTCTAGAGGAGAGACGAGGAGGCGTGCCAGGGCGGCTAAACCCCCCTAGGCGTGGGTGGGCCCTACCCCGCGCCTGGGTAGGGTTTGCCCCCTATGGCCGCCGCCTCGGTCTCCCTCTTCGCCTATAAGAAGCCCCCGATACATAAACCTTGAGTATCCGATCAGAAATCCACGAAACCGTCTGTAGCCGCCGCCACCATCGTCCCTAGATTGGGGGGATCTGAAGCTCTTCCCGGCACCCTGCCGGAGGGGAGATCATCCCGGAGGCCTACTCTCCGGTATGATTCGTGAGTAGTTCCACCTTGGACTATGGGTCCATGTAGTAGCTAGATGGTTGTATCTCCTCCTTTATGCTTTCATGTATAGATCTTGTGAGCTCCGTTCATGATCAAGATCTAATCTATTTGTAATCATGAATGTTGTGTTTGCGGGGATCCGATGGATATTGAGATTATTATGTTGGTTTGATTAATGTTATCTTTATGATTCTATCATGCCTGTGTTGTTTGTGATCTTGCATGCTCTCCGTTGCTAGTGGTTATCTTGGCCAAGTAATTGCTAGTGACTCCAAGAGGGAGTATTTATGCTCGATAGTGGGTTCATGCCTCTAATTTCCAAGGGAAGTGACAGAAATCTCTTTGGTTGTAGATGTGATGTTGCTACTAGGGAGAAAACAACGGTCTCTTGTTCATGGAACATGTGGAATGTTTACCTTACACACTTTGCTTAAAGTAGTTGTCTGTTGCTTGCAACTTAATACTAGAGGGGGTTTGGATGATAACCTGAAGGTGGAATTCTAGTCATAGATGTAGTTGGATGACGGTCTATGTATATTGTTGTATTGCCCAATCAACCTCATAGGATCTTTCTGACTAGTAATTGCATTGTTATGCCTTGCTCAGTTCCTATCAATTGCCCCGCTGTAATTTGTTTACCCTTCATGCCATGTTATTTATCTAAGGAGAGCACCTCTAGTGAACTATGGACCCCGGTCCAATCTTTACCATTGATACATCTTCCACTGTTACTTGTTTACTTGCTACAAACCATTACCTTCCACACCATACGTTTAATCCTTTGTTACAGAAAACCAGTGAGCTTGACAACCTCACTGTTCGTTGGGGCAAAGTCTTGAGTTTGTGTTGTGCAGGTCTCCGCGTTGCTTGCAACACCTGTGTGACGTTTCCTTCCTCCTTATGGTTTGATAACCTCGGTCTCAACTGAGGGAAGACTTGCTGCTTGCTGCTTCACACCTTGCTCTTGGGGTTTCCAACGAAGTGCTCCACGTCAGCACCAGCCATCAAGTTTTCTGGTGCCATCAAGGAGTCATCAACAAGTTTTCCGGCGCCATTGCCGAGGAATAAAGGGACATCAAACTTGTTCTTCCTTGTCAAGCACCAAGTTTTCTGGCACCGTTGCCGGGGAGGCTAAGGACGTCTTCACTAGGGGAGTCCTCCACTTCCTTTCTCTTTACTTTGTTTTTAGTTTGCTTTGTTTATTTTGCTTGGTTTTGTTTTCCTCTTTCCAAAAAAAACCCAAAAATTAGTCTAGTTTGGTTTGCTTGGTTTATTCAAAAACACAACAAATTAGTTCCTGCTCTAGTTGCTGGTCTGTTGTTGCCTTGCTTGGTCATGCTTTCTATCAATGGATGGTTTCTTTGAAACTAGTTCTTATTGGCAAGGTGGGTTCACGGAAGAACAAAAGTATTATTATAAGGAACACTGTTTGTCACAAAAAGGGAAGCACTTATGGGAACAAATTGATAAGTTGAATACTATTGCTAGAGACTTGTGCTCTACTTATAATGTTACTTATTGCTTTGATAAATGTTGTTGTTGTAGGAGGTATAAACACATGTCTTTTCAATGTGAGTATAATGATAATGTTACCATATCCTCTTATGTTAAGGGAAAATATGACTTTTATGATGTGGAACAAATTGAAGAATTTATTGCTTTCAAGGGTGCATTTGAACTTGCTAGTTTGCTTGAAACTACTGATGATGCACCTTATGAACATGAGGTTTATGAGATACTTAAATTTTGCTTTGAAAATTACAAGGAAGCAAAAAGCTATATTCTTGAATATTTTAATAGGTGTTTTCCACAACTGGAAGAGACTAATGCCTTGCAGGAGCCTATGGAAGAAGAAACTGTTGAAACTGGAAGCTCATTAGATGAAAAAGAGGAGGAGAGTGATGAACAAAAGGAGGAAGAATGGATCTACCCATGTCTACCTTCTAATGAGAGTAACTCTTTACCTCTTATATTATTTGATTGTCCCCCATGCTTACCAAAGGAGTAAAAGAACATGTGGGCCCCCATGTGTGGTTTTGGTAATTAATGACAATCTTTATGGAGTAATGTGTGTATTAAGTTGTAATTGTAGGAATTGTCCATTGGCATTGCTTGGAGCATGCGTTGACTTCAAGATAGATGAAATGAGAAGAAGATGTGTTGTGCAAGCTCAAAATGCGCCATCTATAGAAGATCTCATGTTTGATGCTTGCCATCCTCGATGATCATGGATCGATGATGAGGAATCAAGAAAGGTGTCCATCTTGAGAAGGACAAGATCGTCTACATCGAGCTCAAATGGATTGCTCAAGGCAAAGGTATAATATTGATAGGTTTTCCCTTTTGCCGGTCTCATATTTTTTGGGAGACCGGGTTTAGGATAGATAACCGTACTATCAAGAGGGGCTCTCTAATGAGTAACTCGGTCACATCGTTTGGAGAGAGATCAAACCTTTGCATACTTGGTTGTTATTTTGTCTTATCCATGTGAGGATATAGAGCTTGTGTTAATCTCCATAACAAGCTCTAGTTCATCAAAAACGGATTTCCCTTTTATATCTTATTGCGTTTTGATCTTGGAGGTTTTACCGGTTTGTATTTTAGAGATAGGTTAAACCTTACATTATTTGGTTCTTACTCATGTGAGGATTTAGAGCTTGTGTTAATCTCCATGACAAGCTCTAGTTCATCGAAAACGGATTTCATATGCATTTTCTATTACGTTTTTGATGTTGGAGGTTTTATCGGTTCGTCTTTTTGATAGAGGTTAAACCTTTCGTCATTTGGATCTATCCTCCCTTGCTGGACTATAATGTTTCTTTGCATGATCTTTTAGAGCTTGTTGTCCTCTTCGAAACGAGCCCAAGATCATCAAAATCGGAGTCCGGATGCAAAAGTTATGGCCGTTTTCGTTCAGGGATGACCGGTAGTACCGGACCAGGGTCCGGTAGTACCGCCCCTTAGTACCGGTCGGTACAGAATAAGGTGCGTTTGGCGACCTGGGATCCCCAGGGAATGTCCGGTAGTACCGGGATTCGCGGTTTTTGGCTTCAACGGTTGGATTTTGGGGGGACCTATTTAAGAGGCCTTCTTCCCCAATAGTTCCCTAACCATTCTTGCAAGTTTTCCCCTCCATTGTTGACCTTCTTGAGCTTGCTTTCTCTCAATCTCTCCGATGATTCTTGCATATTCTTGAGGAATTTGAAAGAGGAGAACTAGATCTACAATCCCACCAACCAATCTCTCCTCTAAGTGAGGGGAACATATTGGGATCTAGATCTTGGAGTATTTTGTGGATTTCCTCCATTGCTCTTCCTCTCTTATTCCCCCATAAGCTTTTGTAGCTTTGGTGGAATTTGGGAGAGAAGGATTTGAACACCTTTGTGGTGTTCTTGCCATTTGCATTTGGTGCATCGGTTTGTGTTCTCCTCGGAGGATTTGGTTTGAGTGACTCATTGGAGCTTGTCCCTCTTGGCTCCTTGGAACCCTAGACGGTTTTGTGGTCTTGGTGGCATTGTGGCCTTTTGTGGCATTTGTTGGGAGCCTCCAATTAAGTTGTGGAGAAGTGCCCCAACCTTGTGAGAGGTTCCGGTTGCCACCGACAAGTGCACCGATAGCGGAAGCGTGGATCGATCCCGTTGGGGTGAGATTCACCGGAGAATAAGGGAGTCCTTTTGTGGCGTTAGCGGTTTGATACCACCCCCTCTCCAAACGAGACGTACTCCATGTTGGGAGGAACTCGGTAAAATATCGGTGTCCCCGTGTGCCTCGGTTATATCTATACCCGAGCTCTTTACTTATGCACTTTACATTGTGATAGCCTTCATGCTTGAAGTAATATTTATCTTGCTATCACTTTGTTGCTTGTATTGATTAGAATAAGTTGTTGGTGCACATAGGTGAACCTTAGTTGTTCTAGGTTGTGCTTAACAAAGTAAACACTAGTTTTATTCCGCCTTTGTTGAGCCACTCTAGGAAAAGTTTTAATCGCCTATTCGCCCCCCCCCTCTAGGCGACATCCGTATCCTTTCAATTGGTATCAGAGCCCGGTCTCTCATTTTAGGCTTCACCGCCTTGAGAGTAAAGATGTCGGCTAGAGGATTAGTGCACAATGACATGTTCACATTCTATGTCACAAATTATGATATATGGAAAAATAGCATGCTCATTCATTTTCGGGACATGGACCCAAATTTGGAGCGTATTGTAGATATAGGTTTTTCTCCTCCTATGGATTTCAAAAATCTATCTTGTGAGGATGAGAAAAACTTATATCTCGATGCTCAAGCTTCTAATGTGCTTGTTAATGCTTTGAGCTATGTAGTTACGTCTTCAATCATTCCTTTTTGGAGCGCTCATGAGTTATGGACAAAACTTCAAGATAAATATGTTGTGTCCAACATTATTGAGGATGATTGTGTTGCTTCCACTTCCGGTCAAGATGATTTATCATCCTCTACCACTTCACCAACATGTGACTTTTCACTAGGTAATGATATGGTGAGTGGTGATAGAAATTGCAATTTGGATAGTGTGCTTACTATTTGTAATCCCTCATCTCTATCTAGTTGCAATGATCTATCTTTGGACTTTAACACTTCTAGCACTACAAACTTCTTACATGCTTGTGTTAATAGTCCTTGCATATCATGTAGAAATGACTTGGATAAATCTCATGATGATATTCTTGTGTTGTCTTTTTGTCATGATAAAAATGCTTCCATTTCCTCTAGTACTTTTGTTGCTAACTATGTCGAGGAAACCAAAGATTATATGGGACAAGACATGGTTTTGAATGAAGCCACAAATGCAATCTCATCTTCACCTTCTTCCGGTACCCACCTATGCCTTATGGCTAGGGATTCTAAGGTAACCCCTACTTTGGAACCCATTACCTCTTGTGATGAGGAGGATGTGGATAATGGGGAAGAAGAGCTTGATATTGATGATTTATATGAAAAGGGTGAGATTGTTTATCGTTCCCTTGTTAAAAAGGATATTGCTTGCTCTAACTTTGTTGAAGTCTTGGACTTTGCTATTAAGAGCAAAGAACATATTGATAAGTTAGAAACACAAATTGAGGTGCATGATAACAACATTGATAAAATGTGTAGTCTTGAGCGTGAGTATGCTAATATAATTGCAAACCTAAATAAAACTCTTGAAGAGGAACAAACCACTAAGGAATCTCTTGAGGAGACCTTTGCTTTAGAGCTATCTAGAGTAAAGGAATCTCATGATAGAGATCTTGAGGTGGCAAGTGATCTCAAAAGTAAAAATGATGAGACTTAAGTTGCTTATGCTAAACTCCTTGAGGATTTTGAGCACCTCAAAAATGGCTCTCGGGTCGTTAAGAGGGAGCTCATCAAACTCACCGAGTCACATGAGCAACTTAAAGCTTCATATACAAAAGAGCTTGACAAGTTGCCCTCACCTCTTGCTAATAATAATGATGCTTGTGCTACTAACTCTATTTCTTGTGAAGCATCTATTTTGAAGGAGAATGTTGAGCTAAAGGCTCAACTTGCTTTGCTAACTAGCAACTATGGGAAATTAGAAGAAAGTCATGCTAAGCTTTTGAGCTCGCATGAGGATCTTCTAGTCTCCCATGGTAGGCTAAAGTTAGCTCATGAGGCCATCGTGTCAAAGGTAACATCTAGTGGGCCTCATGTGGACATTAGCACTATATCTACTCCAAATGTTATATTTCCATGTGCTAGTCCTTATAATTCATCCTCTCACAACCATGCTATATCTCGTGATGAATTACATTCTGTGCCTTGTTGATCTAACAATGTAGCATCTACTTCCTCTAGTACTTTTGTTGAAACTAACCATGTAGAGGAAATAAAAGAGCTTAAGGCTCAAGTCACTTCTTTGAGAAATGACTTGAAAAAGGGTCATCAAGGGAAGGCCGCACTCAACAAAATCTTGAGTGTGCAAAAATCCCCCAATGACAAGAGTGGGCTTGGATTCAACTCCAATGTCAAGAACAAGTCCACTATCAAGTTGAAGCACAAGGACAACAAGAAGAATGGCCAAGATCAAGTCAAGAATCCGGCCAACATTGTTTGCTTCAAGTGCAAGGAAGAAGGGCACCATGTTAGATCTTGCCCATTGAAGAAAAAGTCTCTTAGTGTGAAGCAATAAGGGAAGCGGCCTCAAGCTCCACCTCAAGTCATTAATGGGCCACTTCCTAAGAGGACTACTCGAGCTCTTCCTCGAGTTGTGGCTTCACCTAAGAAGAAAGATGGCAAGAGTAGAACTTGCTACATATGCCGTGAGAAGGGGCATATTTCTTCCTCATGCACTATCGGTATATCCTCATCCAACCCTATCATTATTGATGATGCTTATTCTCTTTGTAAGGATGAGGTTGGCAATGTGTTTGCCAAATTTGTTGGTGCTCAATGTGGGTTCAAGAAAAGAACCATTTGGGTTGCCAAGACTATTGTGACTAACCTCTTAGGACCCAACTTGGTTGGGGACTAACAAGCCAAAACTTGATCAATGGGTGTTGTTGGAGGGCATTGAAGACTTGGTTACATTATGAAGAATTGAGGGATCTTCATCAATTATTATTGTCAAGCCAAGCCATTTGGATTATCATGATTATATTATATTTCCAATGTTCCTCCTTGCGGTAACATATGCTAAAATCTTTACATTAAAAGTTACACGCCCCCTTGTGCACATGTTGGTTTTGTATATTTCATGCTTTTGTACATGTTGTGCTTTCCACTTAACTATCTTGAGGTATCAAGCATATTTGTGTATGATTAGGTGGCACACCATGTATGTGTGTTTCTTGTGTTTGAGCCTTACTTGGTTATATTTGGTATCTTATTTGGCTCTTTTGAGAGATTAATGGATTATCCCACTTTGGGGGAGTGTTATGCTTGGGCATTCCACAATCCTAAAAATTGTGTGTACATGAGGAATACCACCTAGTATTTATATTGGATTATTGTCTAGTCTATGTGGTATAATTCTCATGAGAAATTTAATTTTATAATATCCATTAATTATCTCTATTTGTATTATTTTGCCTCGTGTTGGTTTTATGGTAGTATCACATTATGGGGGAGTCATATGCTTAGTGCATATTACAATCCTAGAAAATGTGAATATTCGAGGTTGTGTCATTTAGATTTGATATTGATAATTATCTAGCACCTATGTGACACATTTGCTCATACAAGTTCCAATTTGCTTGAATGTTGTTGTTGATCATATTTTGGATCTTGTATATGAGAGTGTTTCTTGGTATGTGTTTCCTCATATTTAGATCTCTATATCATCATGGAAACCATTTGCTTCAAGTTACTCTAATCACTAGTGATTGTGTGACTATTGGAAGCTACCAAGAATCTTGTTCAAAGTATCATGCTTAATTCTTATATTTTTTTATATGCTTCTTGTTGTGACTATGATCTTGGATATCCATGCAAGCTACCTTGGGAAAATCATTCCCAATATTTCTTGTCCTTGGACAATGAGTACCCAATTTATGGTAGAATTTATTGATCATATTCACTTTGGCCCTTGCTTAATATTGTCCTATCTTTGGCCAAGTAAATGTTTTGTGTGCTCCCATGTATTCTTTGCTACTTTTGGATCTTCTTATTTTATTGGCATCCTCTTGTGTTTTATTTAAAGTAGGTAGTAGTGATGATCTAATTTGTGTGCATTTTTCATTCAAAAGCAAAATTCTATATAATGTACTACTTATGGGTGAGCTCTCCTATATTATTTAGAACACTCGTATTTATGCTTCTTTGTTTGATCCATATCGAGTTTTTTTGTGCTTGGAACCTCAATCTTTTCGTTTTGGTACTTTGTGCCATCATGAGAAGTTTGGGGAGTTTGGTTTCTTATTGAAACCTTTCTCTTTTTGGGAGTTGGTTTTGTCTCATTCCTTGTTTCATGATTTTACCATTTTAGAATGAGATAAATCCTTGAGCATTTTTATTTCTATCTATCTTTTGCTCTTTTGGTTTTAGCCTAGTTCATTTGTTGAACTTGTGATCTTTCATGTGTTGAATTGGTTCTTTGATACAATTTGGACATCGTTTGTCATGTCACACTCTTGTGTGTGCAATATCGATTTACTTGGTGTTTTTGTTCAAATTGTATCTCCTTTTTGGTTCTTGAAAGCTTTATGCATGCATATTTACTATATGTTTATATTATGGCATGCTTGCTTTCTTTAATCCAATATATAGGGGAAACTCCACCAATTCCCATCGGCTAAGTTGTGCATGAAATTCAATTTCATATCAATATGCACATAATTATGTGGAGTCTCACCTATGTATTGTAGTTGCACTAACTTCTTTGGACCCAATAAGTTTGGGGACCATTTTTGTACTTAAATATGTTTTAGGTACATTGGAGATATATTGGATGCTTGTCTCTCAATCTTGAAGAAGTGGTGCATTAATGAAAATTGGAGGCAAGCTATAGGATGATCAATGAATTCATATCATGTACATCCTACCAATTATATCTCGGTAACAAGTATCTCTTTCTCATGCTCATATATCTTGATTCCAACCGTTTGCGGTTGCCTTCTGGCATGAATTCATGTATTTGTAATTGTTGTATCTCTAGCCATGGTATTAAGAGAACCCTCTATTGTATATGTGCATAAGTTGAGATGAGTATATATAATTGGGACTATACAAAATCATGCATATGATCCTCCAATCCCAAATATGTCAATCTAGCAATTTTATTGCCTATCTTTTCCTCAACTTCTCTCATGTGCAATAGTGAGATTTTGCTAGTTAAAATTTTCTTGTGATACTTGTTGCCTTTCTCCATATATTCCAACTTTCTCCTCTTCCCTTGGTGAAAGTTTTAATATATGTAGTGTGTTGGTGTTTGAAGTCCATTAATGTACAATAAGACATATGTGAGCCTTTGGCCATGCTTTGAAGCAAAAAATCTTATTGATATATGTTATGACTTCATTTCTGCCTTTCATGTGCTTTCTTGTATAATCTTCTTTATGTGTGCATATTTCTTTTTTGGCATATGTCTTTGTGATGTTTTCCATTTAGAGACATATACACATATGAGGAGATAATTTTAGTTGATTTTTAATCCTTGGAGACCACCTTTCTATTTCTTTTGATTCTTCGGTGGCTTCCAAATTTAATTGCCTATGAGTGCTTGTTACTCTTGTTTGCATCTTTGGGCACTCATATTTGTTCTCTCATGCCTTGTATTGTTAAATGAACTTGGATGAGTGAGGATTCCATGATTATGCACCTTGTTCCCAAATGCAATTATCATAATTGGTGCATTATCTTTGGGGAGCTCATCTAATTCATTTAATAATGCTCATTTATCTTTTTTCTCATTTATTGCGTCTTAAATGTTTATGGGGAAGTGAGGATTCCATATTTGTGCATTTTTGTATTGAAATACAATGATTCTAAAGTGCACACAAATCTTGGGGAGCTTCTCTATTTTATTTAAGCATTTATTTGATCTCTCATTTGTTGTTCTTGAAATGCTTATGGGGGAGCAAGGATTCCATATTTGTGCAATATGTATTCTAATGCATTTATGTTGAATAGTGCACAAATCTTGGGGAGCTTCTCTATTTTTTATTTAAAGCACTCTCTTGCTCATATCATAATATCTTATAGGTTCCATTTGAACTCATTTGTTGTTTTCAATTGGTTTGTGGGACCTTGTAATTGCTTGCATCATTTGACTTTATTTATTTTGGCAATTTTCGAGTCCTCGATATAGTTCTACTCCCTCCCAAGTATTCATCATTGGATATGTGCGAAGGCACACCTTTGGAGGAATTATTATTATATTTTCCTTCTAGAACTTGTCACCCATTTCGGCAATCGATGCCAATGGGGGAGAAGTTTTAGAGGGTTTAAGGGAAGTTGGTTTATGCATTGAGTTTGTTCTTGTGCATTTGCCTCTCATGCTCTTGCATCTTTGTCGTTGCTTAGCATGTGGTATATATAGTGGAAACTCCACCAATGATAATGATTGGCAATATATGCAATGAAATTCAAGTTCATCACACATGCATAGATTGTGGGGGAGTTTTCTCTATATATGGTGGTACCAATATCACATACTTATGTAGTATTTGATATTGGTGTTACCAGTTTGTTCATTAAAATTCCTCATATAAACCCTCTTAAAGGGATTGTCATCAATTACCAAAATGGGGGAGATTGAAATAACATGTGGGCCCCCATGTGTGGTTTTGGTAATTAATGACAATCTTTATGGACTAATATGTGTATTAAGTTGTAATTGTAGGAATTGTCCATTGGCATTGCTTGGAGCATGTGTTGACTTCAATATATATGAAATGAGAAGAAGATGTGTTATGCAAGCTCAAAATGCGCCATCTATAGAAGCTCTCATGTTTGATGCTTGCCATCCTCGGTGATCATGGATCGATGATGAGGAATCAATAAAGGTGTCCATCTTGAGAAGGACAAGATCATATACATCGAGCTCAAATGTATTGCTCAAGGCAAAGGTATAATATTGATAGGTTTTCCCTTTTGCCGGTCTCATGTTCGTTGGGAGATCGGGTTTAGGATAGATAACCGTACTATCAAGAGGGGCTCTCGAATGAGTAACTCGGTCACATCATTCGGAGAGAGATCAAACCTTTGCATACTTGCATCATCATATTTGGTTGTTATTTGGTCTTATCCATGTGAGGATATAGAGCTTGTGTTAATCTCCATAACAAGCTCTAGTTCATCAAAAACGGATTTCCCTTTTATATCTTATTGCGTTTTGATCTTGGAGGTTTTACCGGTTTGTATTTTAGAGATAGGTTAAACCTTCCATTATTTGGTTCTTACTCATGTGAGGATTTAGAGCTTGTGTTAATCTCCATGACAAGCTCTAGTTCATCGAAAACGGATTTCATATGCATTTTCTATTACGTTTTTTATGTTGGAGGTTTTATCGGTTCGTCTTTTTGATAGAGGTTAAACCTTTCGTCATTTGGATCTATCCTCCCTTGCTGGACTATAATGTTTCTTTGCATGATATTTTAGAGCTTGTTATCCTCTTCGAAACGATCCCAAGATCATCAAAATCGGAGTCCGGATGCAAAAGTTATGGCCGTTTTTGTTCAGGGATGACCGGTAGTACCGGACCAGGGTCCGGTAGTACCGGAGGTCCGGTAGTACCGCCCCTTAGTACCGGTCGGTACAGAATAAGGTGCGTTTGGCGACCTAGGATCCCCAGGGAATGTCAAGTAGTACCGGGAAAACGTCTGATAGTACCGGGATTCGCGTTTTTGGGCTTCAACGGTTGGATTTTGGGGGGACCTATTTAAGAGGCCTTCTTCCCCAATAGTTCCCTAACCATTCTTGCAAGTTTTCCCCTCCATTGTTGACCTTCTTGAGCTTGCTTTCTCTCAATCTCTCCGGTGATTCTTGCATATTCTTGAGGGATTTGAAAGAGGAGATCTAGATCTACAATCCCACCAATCAATCTCTCCTCTAAGTGAGGGGAACATATTGGGATCTAGATCTTGGAGTCTTTTGTGGATTTCCTCCATTTTTCTTCCTCTCTTATTCCCCCATAAGCTTTTGTAGCTTTGGTGGAATTTGGGATAGAAGGATTTGAACACCTTTGTGGTGTTCTTGCCATTTGCATTTGGTGCATCAGTTTGTGTTCTCCTCGGAGGATTTGGTTTGAGTGACTCATTGGAGCTTGTCCCTCTTGGGTCCTTGGAACCCTAGACGGTTTTGTGGCCTTGGTGGCATTGTGGCCTTTTGTGGCATTTGTTGGGAGCCTCCAATTAAGTTGTGGAGAAGTGCCCCAACCTTGTGAGAGGTTCCGGTTGCCACCGACAAGTGCACCGATAGTGGAAGCGTGGATCGATCCCGTTGGTGTGAGATTCACCTGAGAATAAGGGAGGCCTTTTGTGGCGTTGGTGGTTTGATACCACCCTCTCTCCAAATGAGACGTACTCCATGTTGGGAGGAACTCTGTAAAATATCGGTGTCCCCGCGTGCCTCGGTTATCTCTATACCCAAGCTCTTTACTTATGCACTTTACATTGTGATAGCCTTCGTGCTTGAAGTAATATTTATCTTGCTATCACTTTGTTGCTTGTATTGCTTAGCATAAGTTGTTGGTGCACATAGGTGAACCTTAGTTGTTCTAGGTTGTGCTTAACAAAGTAAACTCTAGTTTTATTCCGCCGTTGTTGATCCACTCTAGGAAAAGTTTTAATCGCCTATTCACCTCCCTCTAGGCGACATCCGTATCCTTTCAAGGAGGATGAATGCTATGTTCCTATGGATCCTTTTGAAATATCTACTTTGGGTAAAACCTGTGAAGGTTTTAATCCCACTATTTTTGAGCTTGATAGAAATTATGTGTTTGTAGATCATGAAAAGCATGCTTTATGTGATAGCTGTATTGTTGAGTTTATTCATGATGCTACTGAAAATTATTATGAGAGAGGAAAATATGGTTGTAGAAGTTTTCATGGTACTAAAACACCTCTCTTTGTGCTGAAAGTTTTGAAGTTACTCTTGTTTTATCTTCCTATGCATGTCACTTTGTTCTTTGAGAACTTATTTGTGTACAAGATTCCTATGCATAGGAGGAGGGTCAGACTTAAATGTGTTTTGAATTTGCTTCTTGATGCTCACTTTTACTTCAACTCATAGTTCTTATGTGAGCATCTTCTCAAACTATCAAGCCTAACTTAAAGGCGTTAAAGAAAAGTACTTGTTGGGAGATAACCCAAGAGTTTCCTTGAGTATTGTAAGTTATTACTTCTGTAATGACCTCTCCTTATCCTTTTTGTTTGCTTTTTGTGCCAAGAATGACCTCTAATGAGAGGGAATTAAGATTTGGGGAGTTGCTGTCCCGAAACAGATTTCTGTCCTCCACCAAAAAAATTCGTGAGAAGTCTCTGTAACTCTGATTGAGCTGAAAATTTGTGAATAATTCCCCCAGTATGTTATCTAACTTTCGTTAGTTCAGCACCTTTTGATTTAAGCAACAGAAGATGTGTGAAAAAATTCGTTTCTACCTGCTGGTCTGTTTTAACAGATTTCTGCCATTATTTGCATTTGCTTCTTATTGATTCCTTTTTGAGTTCTCTTTAGGTAAATTGAGATTTTTTAAGGAGTTACTACAGTATCTTGTGGTTTTAGTGAAAAGCCTTGCTGTTTCAAAGCTTTGCCAGTGGTCTAATATCTTTTGAATAAGCTAATGTTGCTAATGAAGATTGTGTGAAGTTTTGTATGAAGGAAAAATTTTAGGTGTAGAGAGAGAATGATGCAATGATATGAATAATGGACAAAAGCTCAAGCTTGGGGATGACACCATGGTGTCACCCCAAGAAATATCCAAGAGGTACAAGCATCAAAGCTTGGGGATGCCCAAGGCATCCCCTTCTTCATCAATAAAAAGCTCAGATCTGTCTAGACACTTCATTTTTATTGTTTCATGCACAATTGTGTTGTTCTTAGAGCGTCTTAGTTTTATTTTGCTTTGCTTACTTTGTTTAGTTTTCTTAAGTAGTTTGGACTCCCGTTCTCGCTGCGTTGTTTTGCAAATAAGTTTGCTTGGTGTTTGGAAATGAGTAGTAAGTTCTTGCTTAAAGTGCAAGAGGAGCTTGCATTGACTGTGACTTAGACTTTAGCATGACATGCTAGGTGTTTTTTTAGCATTATGCTTAGTGATTATTGATGTAGCATGTTTTGTTCCAAACAATTGGGATTGCTTAGTGTGCCTTGAAGAAATTATGTGTTGTTTTAGCATGCAAAAGCATAGTATTGTGGTATTCTCCTTTGATGTTTTGCTTGGGTTGACTTGGCACATTCTCACACCATGTTATGACTATGACAAGTCACCATTAGCCTCTATGATCATTTAGTCCTTGACTTGTAGTACCACTCTTTGCTTTGATTAGTATGCTTTGTTGCATTGCATGATTATGGCCATTATTGCTCTCTTAGTTGGTTGCTCCCAGTCTTTTGCTAGCCTCCACTTGTATGAGTAAGCTCTACTCATGTTTCCAACTCCCAAGAAACCAAGTTATTCCAAAGTGTCCACTATAAACTCCTATGCATGGTGTGTTACACCATTCCAAGTATATTCTTGTTTTCAACTATCTTCCAATTAAAAACTATTTTGTTATATGAAAACTTAGTGATTAAAGCTCTCACGAACTTGATGGCACACTTTATTCTTTGCCCCTAATAAACTTGAACCATTGTGACAACTCTGTTGTATATGCTTGCACTTATAAGTTGGAATTAGCAGAATCGTGCTGTCACGGGGAACGTTTTCAACATTGCACTTGTACCTTGTTGTACTCAGTTGATATCATGTTCTTTTGTCTATGGATGTCACCGGTGTGAAATAAAGAGGGAACTTGTAAGTTCATGGAGTTTGTATCCTGTGCTAGAGAAACGCCTAGGCCGCTAGCCTAAGCCATGCCTAATCTTGGTGGAAACTTGCAGCATCACCATAGTGACATGTATGAAGCATTCTTCTTATAAAAAAAGAGACGCATTGAGAAAAGAGGAAAGAGAGAAAAAATCACCATATTCCCATGGTACATAAGAAGAATTGCTGAGATGCTCATTGTCTGCTTGCCTTATCATTTTGGTTATGGGAAAGCTCCTGTACCATGTGCAAGGGGTACCCCGTTGGCGGTTCTCAATGATATGCAAATACTTACAGTGACAAGAACTTAACTGGACCCAAAGTTGAGTATGCATGAGGTGTGGCCCTCGTATTCAAGGGGCATGAGATTGCCAGCTTATACTTCATCAAGCATATACTCCAGCTTTGCCACTTTAACCTTAATCACTTCAATATGCTTATGATAGGGGCAATGAGGGCTGAAAGCTAACAAGTACCATAATTTTTGGAAGCTCTTTTTGAAACTTGTAATCACTGCTTCCTTTAAAAAAAGGCCTTTCTTCCACCATTATTGAGTCTCCACCTTCTACCTTTAGGCACCATTAAGAGAGCATAGTTGTCATTCTGTGTGCAGTGTTCCAAAGCTTATTAATTGATGCATATTGTGTTATTACTTGCTCTTGTGCTACTTGTTTCTAGTCACCCTTGTGAACTTTGCAGGTGTCCTATGCATTATATTGCTACTCTATGAGGGACAAGCTGATTGCCACTTTGCTATGTTTTCTGCATGTGAAACAAACAAACGTTTTTCAATGCATGTTATTCATGATCTTTGTTTGTAGCTTGCCATGTTACATGCATAGTTACTATGTCCTATTGTTAGAACTCCATCTTTCATGCACATGTTTAGAGTTCTTTGATCCCAGCTTTCAATGCTTGCAGATGGTTGGATCTTTATTGTGAGGGTGCATGTCACCTCAAAAATTATTCTTTTATCACTTACCTACTAGAGGACGAGCAGGAGTTAAGCTTGGGGATGCTGATACGTTGGAAACGTATCTATAATTTTTTATGTTCTATGCTTGTTTAGTATCTACTTTGCTTTGCTTGTCTGCACTTTGAGGTGCTTTTTACATGTTTTCTGGCACTAACCTATTAACAAGTTGCAGCAGTGCCAGATGCCTGTTTTCTGCTGTTTTTGGTTAGAAATAATTAGTAAAGAAATATTCTCGGAATTGGACGGGACAAACGCCAAAGTCAATAACTTTCCATGGGGAACAAGAAGTCCAGAGGAGAGACGAGGAGGCGTGCCAGGGCGGCTAAACCCCCCTAGCCGCGGGTGGGCCTGAAGGGAATATGCCCTGAGAGGTAATAATAAAGCGTTTATTATGTATATTCCAAGTATATGATAGATATTTATTTTGCATGCTATAATTGTATTAATACGGAAACATTAATACATGTGTGTTTAATAAACAAACAGAAAGTTCCTAGTTATGCCTCTCTCATAAACTAGCTCGTTGATTAACAAGATGATCAAGGTTTCCTAATCATGGACATTGGATGTTGTTAATAATGGGATCACAACATTAGTGTAATGGTGTGATGAACATTCATTCGAAGTATAGCATTACGATCAAAGTCATTGAGTTTATATTGCTATAACAACTTACAAAGTGATCCTAATCCTTAGACCATGAGATCATGTCAATCACTAACACCGAAAGAGTTTCTTAATAACATCAAACGTCACACCGTAACAGGGTGATTATAAAGATGGATTCAGAACTAACAAAGTGCTATGTTGAGGCCCATGGATCGAGAGTGGAATTTGTTCATCCCGATGACGGATAGATATATGCTGGGCCCTCTCGGTGATATCACATTGATTAGCGTGCAAGCAAGTGATTTGATCACTAGAATGTTATATCACGGGAACGAGAAAAGAGTGCATGTCAGTAACGAGATCAAACTAGGTATGGATATACCGATGATCGAATCTCGGACATGTAACATATCGCGAAACAAAGGGATTAAGATACTAGCGTAAAAAGGTTCCGACGCTCACAAGAAAGTCATCGTTGAATGTGTGGGAGTCAGTATGGGTCTCCAGATCCCGCTTCTGATTATTGATCCGAGAGGGGTCTCGATCATGTCCGCATTATTCACGAACCGTAGGTTGACACACTTAAGAGACACCGACATCCAATTGGAGCAAAAGTTTCATGCCGGAAAGAATAACAAGCGCGGGAATTTATTTCACTAGATACCGAAATAGGTTTTCGGGTGAAATTGCATAAAGTGGTTATGCATGTGAAATAGAATTCTAGCAAGGGGTTATATGTGAATGTTTGTCATTAAAGTAATTGAAAAAATTCTGAATAAATAAAAGAGTTTTATTTAATGAGAGTTTGCATTAAATTTGGTGGAAATTTAATTGCAAGTTTGAGTGGGATTTTGAGTGGAGGGAATTTAAAGGAATTTTGTGAGTGGAGTGTCCACCCACATGAAGAGGGGAGGGCAGCCCCCATGCGCCGGCCACCCCCTTGGGGTCCCCCCCCCTCTCCTATAAAAGGCGCCCCCTCCTCACTTCTCACTCACACCTCCTCGTGAAGGATCTCTCTCCCCCTCTAGAATTTATCCCCCATGGTCTCGGACTAGCGAGATACATGTTCCCGGTGGCTATTCGGCAAGAAAGATTTGTGCTTCCGCTACATCGCTAGAGCGAGGAGGCGGAGGTTGCTCGGTGCCTCGGACGTGTGTGCGAGCACGGATGCGCTGCTGATTTGCGGTGCTAGGACTTCCTCTCGATCTTGAGATCGACAAGAGATCGTCTACATCAACCACGAGTCGAACTCGTTAAGATTTGTCGGTCTTCAAGGGTATGTTCTCTACAGATATATATCCGCCCGTTGTTTGTATCTAGTAGATAGATGTTGGTACATAGTTCCCATCGTAGGAAATTTTTTGTTTTCTATGTTGCGAACCCTACAGTGGTATCAGAGCCGGATCTATGCGTAAATACTTTACATGGGTAGTACACATATGAGTATGTGGGCGATGATGATCATGTTGTTTCTCCTTAGTTGTAATTTTGGATATTGGTGGCATAGTGGGATGAAGCGGCCCGGACAAACTTTACATGTCCTCGCACATGAGACCTGTTCCACGCTTGACATGCAACTAGTTTGCATAAGTGGCTAGCGGGTGTCTGTCTCTCCTACTATAGTCAATATCTATTTTGCAACGAGTTGTCAACAATTTGGTTATCCTCGTTGTGGTTCATGTTCGTAGGTATGAACGGTTCTATCTTCGAAAGCCCTAAGACACGTAAAATTTGCAATGGATAAATTAGAGGCATCTAGTTTAGATTGTTGCTGGGCTAGTGTTATGATATGGTGATGTTGTAAGTAGAAGTATGAGATGATACTCTTACAACACACATAACGTGTAAGTTCCATAGACCTTGGCCTTACACATATAGATATGATAGTGATCATACCATGGTGCACATGATAGAGATCATATGCGGGAACCATATCATTCCACTAATAAACATGTGATGTTTGATAGCATCTTATATTGCTTGTTTGACATTTTATTAGCATAATAAGATGATCCCTCATTTAAATATCAAGATAAGAATGTGTTCTTCCTTTAGTATGCAACCAATTATGTTTTCGTCGCTCCAAGACATCACGTGATGATCGGGTGTTCTTGGATCCACGACCATATTTCGGGTGTAAGACAGTTACACACGCGAATACTAAGGTTCTTACTTGGCGAGCCTAGCATGTACAGACATGGCCTCGGAACACGGACCGAAAGGTTAAGCATGAGTCATATAGTTGATATGATGCCCATTTGATGCTCGCCTTTGAAGATACACCGACTCACGTGATGATCGGACTTGGTGTAGTGGATTTGGTTCATGTAATCACCAAAAATACACGAGGGATGTCGTTTTTGAGTGGGAGTTCATTCGTAATGTGGATTAGTTGAACTCAATCTATCATAAACTTAGTCTAAACTTTACAAATTCTGTTGTAGATGGCACCACCTGCTTTTAATTTCAATGTGTTCATGGATAAAGAGAAACTTGCAACGAACGGTAGCAACTTTACCGAATGGGCCACGAATTTGAGGATTCTCCTCTCTGCTGCACAAAAGCAATATGTGCTAGAAGCACCGCTAGGCCCCCCACCTTTTGAGGATGCCCCTGACGAGGAGAAGAATGTCTATCAGAGTCGTCAGGAGGACCACAACTTAGTTCATTGCGGCATATTGTATGGGCTAGAGCCGGAACTTCGAAAGCGTTTCGAAAACGACAATGCATTTGATACAATGGGTGAGTTGAAAATGATTTTTGACACACATGCTGCTGTAGAGAGCTACAATGCTTCAGAATAGTTCTTTAGCTGCATGATGGAAGAGCACAACTCCGTTAGTGAGCATGTACTCAAGATGTTGGGTTACGCCGATAAGCTTGTGTCCTTGGGAATATCGATTCCCATTGACTTAGGCATCCATCATGTTCTGCAGTCTCTGCCACCTAGCTATAAGAGCTTTGTGATGAACTATAATATGCAAGGCATGAAGAAGTCTCTCCCCGAGCTTGTGTCAATGCTTAAAACTGCAGAAGTGGAGATCAAAAAGGAACATCAAGTGTTGATGATCAATAAGAACACTGGTTTCAAGAAAGACAAGAAGGGAAAATGGAAGGGAAGTAAGTGCGGCAAGCCGGTTGCCGTTCCTGAAAAGAAACCCCGAGTTGGACCTAAGTCTGATACCGAGTGCTACTATTGTAAGGGGACTGGCCACTGGAAGCGCAACTGCCCCAAGTATTTGGCAGACAAGAAGGCCGGCAAGGCAAACAAAGGTATATATGATATACATGTTATTGATGTGTACTTGACTAGTGCTCATAGTAGCACCTGGGTATTTGATACCGGTTCAGTTGTTAATATTTGTAACTCGAATCAGGGGCTGTGGAACAAGCGACCGTTAGCAAGGGGTGAGGTCAAGATGCATGTCGGCAATGGATCAAGCGTTGATGTGATCGCCGTCGGAATGCTACCTCTCCATTTGCCGTCGGGATTAGTTATAAACTTGAATAATTGTTATCTAGTGCCTGCACTGAGCATGAACATTGTCTCTGGATCGTGTTTGATGCGAAGTGGTTATTCATTTAAATCCGAGAACAATGGTTGTTCTATATATATGAATGAAATCTTTTATGGTCATCACCGATGATGAATGGTTTATTTATATTGTATCTCGATAATAATATTACACATATTCATAATGTTGATGCTAAAAGGATTAAACTAAATGATGATATATCCGCATATATGTGGCATTGCCATCTAGGTCATATTGGCATGAAGAAGCTCCATTCGGATGGACTTTTGGAATCACTTGATTTTGAATCATTTGATACATGTGAGCCATGCCTTATGGGCAACATGACTAGAACGTCGTTTTCCGGTTCAATGGAATGGGCGACAGATTTATTGGAAATCATACATTCTGATGTATGTGGTCCAATGAGTGTGTCGGCGCGAGGTGGATATCGTTATTTTGTTACTTTCACGGATGATTTGAGTAAATACGGTTATATATACTTGATGAAACACAAGTCTGAAACCTTTGAAAAGTTCAAGGAATTTCAGAATGAAGTGGAAAATCATCGTAATAGAAAGATCAAATTTCTACGGTCCGACCGTGGAGGTGAGTATCTAAGTTACGAGTTTAGCACTCACATGAAAGAGTGTGGAATTGTTTCACAACTCACACCTGCGGGAACACCACATCGAAATGGTGTGTCGGAATGTCGTAATCGTACTTTATTGGATATGGTTCGATCCATGATGTCTTTGATGGACTTGTCGTTGTCATTTTGGGGTTATGCACTAGAAACTGCTGCATTCACTTTAAATCGGGCACCATCTAAATCTGTTGAAAAGACACCGTATGAATTGTGGTTTGGAAACAAACCTAAGCTGTCATTTCTTAAAGTTTGGGGATGCGATGTTTATGTGAAGAAACTTCAACCGGATAAACTCGAACCCAAAGCGGAAAAATGCGTCTTCATAGGATACCCTAAGGAAACTATTGGGTATTCCTTCTATCACAGATCCGAAGGCAAGGTTTTTGTTGCCAAGAATGGATCCTTTCTAGAGAAAGAGTTTCTCGCGAAAGGTGTGAGTAGTCGGAAGGTAGAACTCGAAGAGGTTATTGAACCTTATCTTCAAAGTATGACGAGTAGCGCAGCGCTGGAAGTTGTTTCGGAGTTGGCTTCACCTGTTGAAGAGGGAACTAATGATAATGATCATGAAACTTCGAAAGAGAATACTACCGAACCTCACAGGTCTAGCAGGACGCATGCAGCTCCCGAGCTATACAGAAATCCTATCATGAATTTCATGGTTGATGAAAATGATGACCCTACGACGTATGAAGAAGCGATGATGAGCCCGGATTCTAACAAATGGTTAGAAGCCATGAAATCCGAGATGGAATCCATGTATGAAAATCAAGTTTGGAACTTGGTGGAATTACCTCACGACCGAAAGTCCGTGGAGAACAAATGGATTTTCAAAAGAAAAACTGATGCTGATGGTAATGTGACCGTCTATAAAGTTTGACTTGTCGCAAAGGGGTTTCGAAAAATTCAAGGAGTTGACTACGATGAGACATTCTCTCCCGTAGCGATGCTAAAGTCAGTTAGGATTATGTTAGCAATTGCAGCATATTTTGATTATGAGATATGGCATATGGATGTCAAAACCGCATTTCTCAATGGTAATATTGAAGAAGAGTTATATATGATACAACCATAGGGTTTTGTCGATCCTAAGGATGCTAACAAGGTGTGCAAGCTTCAGCGATCCATCTATGGATTGAAGCAAGCATCACAAAGTTGCAATCTCCGCTTTGATGAGGTGATCAAAGAGTTTGGATTTGTCCAAACTTATGGAGAAGCTTGTATTTACAAGAAAGTGAGTGGGAGAAATGTGGCATTTCTGATATAATATGTGGATGACATATTATTGATCGGAAATGATATAGATCTTTTAAACAGTGTTAAAAGTTATCTAAACAGCAAATTTTCAATGAAGGACCTAGGTGAAGTGTCATACATATTAGGCATAAAGATCTATAGAGATAGATCTAGGCGCCTAATAGGGCTATCGCAAAGTACATACCTTGATAAGATTTTAAAGAAGTTTAAAATGGATGGAAGTAAGAAGGGGTTCTTACCTATGTTGCAAGGCAAGACATTGAGTAAGACTCAAAGTACGGCTACGGCGGAAGAAAGAGAGATAATGGACAAAGTACCCTATGCTTAAGCCATAGGATCTATAATGTATGCCATGCTATGTACAAGACCGGATGTGGCACATGCTATTAGTTTGACTAGTAGGTACCAATCGGATCCAGGTTCGGAACACTAGATAGCGGTCAAGAATATCCTTAAGTACTTACGAAGAACGAAGGATATGTTTCTTATGTACGGAGGTGAAGAAGAGCTAGTCGCTAAGTGTTATGTTGACGCTAGCTTTGACACCGATCCGGATGACTCTAAGTCTCAATCCGAATACGTATTTCTCATGAATGGCGGAGCGGTTAGTTGGAGGAGCTCCAAACAACCTGTGGTGGCGGGATCAACAACGGAGGCCAAATATGTTGCTCCTTCGGGAGCGGCTAAGGAAGCGGTTTGGATGAAGGAGTTCATATCCGAACTAGGAGTGGTTGCAAATGCGTTGGACCCAATGGTGATCTATTGTGACAACAATGGTGCCATTGCCAATGCCAAAGAACCAAGGTCTCACAAGCATTCCAAGCATATTAAGCGCCGGTTTCACTCCATCCGCGAGCATGTCAAGGATGGAGATATTAAGATTTGTAAAGTACACACGGATCTCAATGTAGATGATCCGTTGACTAAAACTCGCCCTAGAGCCAAACATGATCAACAACAGAACTCAATGGGTGTAAGATTCATCACTATGTAACTAGATTATTGTCTCTAGTACAAGTGGGAGACTGAAGGGAATATGCCCTGAGAGGCAATAATAAAGTGTTTATTATGTATATTCCAAGTGTATGATAGATGTTTATTTTGCATGCTATAATTGTATTAATACAGAAACATTAATACATGTGTGTTTAATAAACAAACAGAAAGTTCCTAGTTATGCCTCTCTCATAAACTAGCTCGTTGATTAACAAGATGATCAAGGTTTCCTGATCATGGACATTGGATGTTGTTAATAACGGGATCACAACATTAGTGTAATGGTGTGATGAACATTCATCCGAAGTATAGCATTACGATCAAAGTCATTGAGTTTATATTGCTATAACAACTTACGAAGTGATCCTAATCCTTGGACCATGAGATCATGTCAATCACTAACACCGGAAGAGTTTCTTGATAACATCAAACGTCACACCGTAACAGGGTGATTATAAAGATGGATTCAGAACTAACAAAGTGTTATGTTGAGGCCCATGGATCGAGAGTGGAATTTGTTCATCCCGATGACGGATAGATATACTCTGGGCCCTCTCAGTGATATCACATTGATTAGCTTGCAAGCAAGTGATTTGATCACTAGAATGTTATATCATGGGAACAAGAAAAGAGTGCATGTCAGTAACGAGATCAAATTAGGTATGGAGATACCGATGATCGAATCTCGGACATGTAATATATCGCGAAACAATGGGATTAAGATACTAGCGTAAAAGGTTCTGACGATCACAAGAAAGTCATCGTTGAATGTGTGGGAGTCAGTATGGGTCTCCAGATCCCGCTTCTGATTATTGATCCGAGAGGGGTCTCGATCATGTCCGCATTATTCACGAACCGTAGGGTGACACACTTAAGAGACACCGACATCCAATTGGAGCAAAAGTTTCATGCCGGAAAGAATAACAAGCGCAGGAATTTATTTCACTAGATACCGAAACATGTTTTCGGGTGAAATTGCATAAAGTGGTTATGCATGTGAAATAGAATTCTAGCAAGGGGTTATATGTGAATGTTTGTCATTAAAGTAATTGACAAAATTCTGAATAAATAAAAGAGTTTTATTTAATGAGAGTTTGCATTAAATTTGGTGGAAATTTAATTGCAAGTTTGAGTGGGATTTTGAGTGGAGGGAATTTAAAGGAATTTTGTGAGTGGAGTGTCCACCCACATGAAGAGGGGAGGGCAAGGGGGAATCCCCCATGCGCCGGCCACCCCCTTGGGGTTACCCCCTCTCCTATAAAAGGCACCCCCTCCTCACTTCTCACTCACACCTCCTCGTGAAGGATCTCTCTCCCCCTCTAGAATTTATCCCCCATGGTCTCGGACTAGCCAGATACATGTTTCTGGTGGCTATTCGGCAAGAAAGAGTTGTTCTTCCGCTGCATCGCTGGAGCGAGGAGGCAGAGGTTGCTCGGTGCCTCGGACGTGTGTGCGAGCACGGATGCGCTGCTGATTTGCGGTGCTAGGACTTCCTCTCGATCTTGAGATCGGCAAGAGATCGTCTATATCAACCACGAGTCAAACTCGTTAAGCTTTGTCGGTCTTCAAGGGTATGTTCTCTACGGATATACATCCGCCCGTTGTTTGTATCTAGTAGATAGATCTTGGTACATAGTTCCCATCGTAGGAATTTTTTCTATGTTGCAAACCCTACAGGGCTCTACCCCGCGCCTGGGTAGGGTTTGCCCCCTCTGGCCGCCGCCTCGGTCTCCCCCTTCGCCTATAAGAAGCCCCCGATACAGAAACCCTGAGTACCCAATCAGAAATCCACGAAACCATCTGTAGCCGCCGCCACCATTGTCCCTAGATCGGGGGGGGGGTCTAAAGCTCTTCCCGGCACCCTGCCGGAGGGGAGATCATCCCGGAGGCCTTCTCTCCGGTATGTTTCAGGAGTAGTTCCACCTTGGACTATGGGTCCATGTAGTATCTAGATGGTTGTATATCCTCCTTTGTGCTTTCATGTATAGATCTTGTGAGCTCCATTCATGATAAAAATCTAATCTATTTGTAATCATGCATGTTATGTTTGCGGGGATCTGATGGATATTGAGATTATTATGTTGGTTTGATTAATGATTTTATCTTTATGATTCTATCATGTCTGTGTTGTTTGTGATCTTGCATGCTCTCCGTTGCTAGTGGATATCTTGGCCAAGTAATTGCTAGTGACTCCAAGAGGGAGTATTTATGCTCGATAGTGGGTGCATGCCTCTAGTTTCCGAGGGAAGTGACAGAAATATCTTCGATTGCAGATTTGCTATTGCTACTAGGGAGAAAACAATGGTCTCTTGTTCATGGAACATGTGGAATATTTACCTTTCACACTTTGCTTAAAGCAGTTGTCTGTTGCTTGCATCTTAATACTGGAGGGGGTTCAGATGATAACCTGAAGGTGGACCTCTAGTCATAGATGCAGTTGGATGGTGGTCTATGTATATTATTGTATTGTCCAATCAACCTCATAGGATCGTTCTGACTAGTAATTGCATTGTTATGCCTTGCCCAGTTCCTGTCAATTGCCCCGCTGTAATTTGTTTACCCTTCATGCCATGTTGTTTATCTAAGGAGAGCACCTCTAGTGAACTATGGACCCCGGTCCAATCTTTACCATTGATACATCTTGCACTGTTACTTGTTTACTTGCTGCAAACCATTACCTTCCACACCATATGTTTAATCCTTTGTTACAGCAAACCGGTGAGCTTGACAACCTCACTGTTCGTTGGGGCAAAGTCTTGAGTTTGTGTTGTGCAGGTCTCCGCGTTGCTTGCAACACCTGTGTGACGTTTTCTTCCTCCTTCTGTTTCGATAACCTCGGTCTCAACTGAGGGAAGACTTGCTGCTTGCTGCTTCACACCTTGCTCTTGGGGTTTCCAATGAAGTGCTCCACGTCAGCACCAACCATCAAGTTTTCTGGTGCCATCAGCCGTGCGAACACGGTCATGGCCTTGATATGGATCATGCATGTTGAGCTTGTTCAATTGTCCAACGAGATGGTCAGTAGCACCAGTGTCATAGTACCAGTTGGAGTCAACCTTGTTAGATGCAAAGTTTGCAGCCTTGAAGCTTCCACGATCTCCAGAATTGTCACGGTCATCACCAAGACGCCACCAGCAGTCACCAGCGGAGTGTCCATGAATTTTACATATCTGGCATGTGACATCCACATAGGGGGTGGGTTTTCGGCCACGGTAGCGGCGACCACCATCATATTAGCAACGACGATCATCATCATAGCGCCTGGGGCGCCCATCCTCGTAGCGCCGGCGGTCCTGGTAGCCACCGTCCTGGCGGCCACGGTGGTCCTGGCGGTTACGGTCATCATGGCAAGGACGATTGTCGCGGTTGTCCTGGTGCCATCGATCATCCTGGCGTGGGCGATTGTCTTGGCGTGGGCGATCATCATATTACTGCTAGCATGGGCGTCGATCATCTTGACGGGGACAAGAGTCGCGACAAGCGATGTTTGCCAAGGAGGTGAAACCGGGATCCTCGGACTTGTGCTGCATGTCGAAGGCCTGCACCTGGCTCGACAGATCAGCAAGGGTGGTGTTTGGATCAATGGTAAGGAAATCGGTAATCGTTAACTACTCGTTTGTCTTGGGAGTAGCGACTAATCCTAATTCAGACGATTTACTAATTTAATCGGTGCAACCTACAAAAATTAGCACCTAAAACACATATGAATCCTCTTGCACCTCAACCACCTACCCTATTAAAGGCAGCTTCGAGCTCTCGGATGAGATCCTCAAGGCGCTCGAGATCTTGTATCTGAGGTATCATTGCAACTACGAGGAACTGGTCAACAACGACAAGGAACTGGCTGGTGATGGAAGAAATCGAGCTCCTGGAGGCAGGGATCGAGCGGGAGCTTCAAAAAACCTACTTCATTGGGGTGGGCTAGTGGATGGATGGGCGATATGTATTGATAATTTTGCAACTTTTTTGACCAAGTGTAGTAGTTAATCGGGAACATACCTAGTAATCGGAGTGTCAGAGCTATTAATCGGGCTAAATAATTAACACAAACGATTAGTGGTAATCGACACGGTCAGGTCCCTAGTAGCGATTAATCGGCCTATTAATCGCTGATTCAGCCTATTTTTTGAACGGTGGTTTGGATTGGCATTGACAGCGGTGCGAGGGTGTTGTAGTGATCCCCGAGGCCATGAAGAACATAATGAACCAACTTATCTTCATCGAGGGGCTTTCCTGCAGCGGCAAGTTCAGAGGCTATGCACTTCATCTTGGCAAAGTACTTGTCAGCAGATAGATCAGCAGATAGATCGTTCTTCAGAGTGTCATGGAGGGCTGCATGAAGTTGTTGCACACGGGCCTTAGATTGGCCAGAGACATGGTCGTTGACAGCATCCCGCACTTTAGCCGAAGTTTCAAGGCCGGCGACATGAACGAGCACATCCTGGGAGAGATCATTCACAAGCCAGCGCAGGACCTGCTGGTCGCGAGAGATCTAGGCTGTATACTCGGGGTTTTCCATGGTGACCATTTTCTTATTTGCATCTTCGGTCTCTAAAAATTCATTAGGAGCCTTTTCTTTGTCGTTGACGAGATCCAGTACACGAGCTTTGCGGAGAGCGGGGATGACCAACGCCTTCCACACAAGCACATTATCGCGTGTCAGCAGCTGCGAGGGAAGGGCCCCAGGGGCTGCAGTGAGGGTTGTCGATGTCGATGAAGAACGCATGATATTAGAGGACATGAGGGCGGAAGATCACTGCAGCGGCGTGTCGGGTTGTCGATGTCGTGGCAGCGGCAGCTAGAGGGTGCGGCGGCTGCTGTCATTGTCGTAGGTCGTGTTGTCGATGTAGATCGTGTCGGGCGGCGGCGGCACAGGAGGTGCAATGGCGGCAGAAGTTGTCGTAGATCGTCTCGTGGCAGCGGCGACACGGGAAGTGCGGCGGCGGTGGTGCGCACATGGGAGAATAATATGAGACCTTTGTGATGTTCGGTATGTTGTGTGCCTCCGCATCTTGAGGTGAGACATTTATGGCGTTTGGTGTCCATCGAGCTACCACACCTCAAGGTGACCCTCCTGTGGAATTCAGTGAGCATTAAGCCGCCGAACCTCTCCAGTGGAGATTAGCACCTATGCACGTAAATTTTGGGATAAGTTATCATCTCCATGTGTCTCGGTTATTTCTATACCTTAAGTTTTTAACTTATGCACTTTACTTTGTGTTAGCCTTCGCGCTTGAAATTATATATCTTGGTACCACATAGTTGCTTGTCGTTCTTGGCATAAGTTTATTGGTGCATATAGTCGAGCATATCATGTATAGGTTTTGTGCTTGTTAAATTAAATGTTGCTTTTATTCCGCATTTATATAAGTCTAAAACATAATAATAAGTTCAGGGACTACCACTAAATAGCACAGGAAATGATCCCCTCGGGTCGGGTCATTTCATTCGTACATATATTCACCGTGCTTCTGTATATATATTTGGGGGGGGGGGGGGGTGGGGGGTGAGCGTCACTACGTATGGGGGTAATGAAAAATATATGATTAGGTGACAACTTAGGAGACACATGCGTGAATGTGTTCTTTTCATTCCTTTGTATGTTCGTCAGATGAGAAAGTCACATGTCATCGCTGGCAAAATCAAGATTTGGTAAGTAATTAGCTAGTCATGGTTGATGGTATTTTGAATTTCCTATTGACAACGCTGATATAGTAATTAATAACTAATATATTCATGATTTTATTTTTTGCTTCAGTACTTTTCAGTCTGCTACAGAAGGAGCGAGGTACCTCCTGGACTTCCGCATTGAAGAATGATTTCCATTTGAACACATGGTGGCTTCACTTTATCAAGACCGACAAGTATATTTCGCTGAAGGACACCTACACGTTAATTTTCTCTCTAGTGATTCATGGTACTTTGGGTACTTTGTTAATTTCTGGTTCTTGGTGATATATGTGTGAATGTAGATATATTGCCTTTTTTGGTTGTGAAATTTAACATCGGTGGTACACTTACATATTGGCATAAGTGTTTTACATTGCACTTAGTTTGCTTCATCATCAGAAACGTGTGGTACCACATCGTGGTGTAAATTGTTGGAGATATGCCCTAGAGGCCAATTTTTTTTTTTGTGATGTCTCCTATGTTCATAATAGTTTTATACCATGCTATAGCTGTGTTAAGCAGAAACATTAATATACGTGTGGTATGTAAACACCCAGGTCCCTAGTAACCTCTAGTAGAATAGCTCGTTGTTCAACCGATGATTGAGATTTCTCGATCATGGATATTTATGTCAATTGACAACGAGATCATTTTATTGGATGAATGATATGATGGGCACACACCCAACCATAATATTGCAATGAGATCCAGTCACAAAGTTTAGCATTACGATATCTAATGAAACGTAATAACTCACTCCTTTGACCATGAGATTATATTTAATCACTATCATCCGTGGCTGTTTTGATTGCATCAATCGTCACACCATGATAGGGTGATCATAAAGGTGTATATTGGGTATTCCAAAAGGATAGGTTGAGGCGTATGCATAGAGATCGGGATTTATCTATCTGGGTGACGCACAGATACTCTAGGGCCACTCGGTGAGATTACATCAATGAAGCTTTTAAGCATGTGACTAGGTCACGGGGATGTAATGTCACGGAAACGAGTAAATGTGTTTGTCGGTACTAAGATCTAACTAGATATGTCGATACCGAAGTTCATATTTTGGACAAACAACGTATCTCAGGGCAAAGGGAATGAGATTCAACATTTAAGGTTCAAGCGATCAAATTATTCGTGGAATGCATGGGGGCCATCATGGGTTTCAAGATCTTGTTGTTGGTCATTGATTGGAGAGAGGTCTCGATCATGTCTGTACACTCCCGAATCGTAGGGTGGCACACTTAAGTATAGAGATGCTTAGGGTCGATCCCAGATCGTAAGAGAAATAAAAGGGAGAGAGAACCGAAATCATTCCAAGGAGAAACTGAGGTTATTCGGAGGAGTTCGAAAGGTGTTTCGAAGTGAAAGGAACTGAGTAAAATGTACTTATTATTAATTAGATGAATTAATAATTAAAAATGGAATCCCACCTACATGTGCCTTTTTGGAGGGGAAAGGGTCCATGAGGGGGCAGCCGATCATGGAGGCCATGGGCGTGCGGGGTGGGGCCCTCCCCCACCGCCAGCCGGCTGGCCTAGGAGGCCAAGGCACGCGGGGTGGGGCCCGTCCCTACCATCGGCCGCCTCCTCCTTCTCCTCTCCCTCGTTTAGTTCTACCCCGGGACTTGGAGGGAGGTGGAACCTTCCTTTCCCCTATATAAGAAGGGGAGAGGGATCCCTCTCCCCAAATCCATCTCAATTGACTTTGCCTTCTCTCTCTCTCTCTCCCTCCCTCCCTCCCTCCCTCTCTCTCTCTCTCTCTCTCTCTCTCTCTCGTGCATGTTCCCGAGTTTGGAACATGCACACCGAGGTAGAGATTTCTCCACCATATGCACACCGTTGTGCCATTGGAGTCGTTGCTTCGCTGGACCAGAGCTCGGGGGACGTCTATACACCGAACGTGTGTAGAACTGCGGAGGTGCCACTAGTTGGGGTGCTAGACGCTTGGACGCCTACATGACCTTGAGGTCGGCGACGTCGTATGACTACATCGACAGCGTTTGAATGGGAATGTAATTCCGCTTCCAGTCTTTAAGGGTATGAACACCGAATCCCTCTTTTTACTTTACATCTGCATAGATAGATCTTGGCTATGTTGTTCTCATCATTAGGAACTTTTTTGTTTTCTATTGAGAAACCCCTTTCAGTGGTATTAGTCGATCTGTGCGTAGATGTGTTGGTATGAGTAGAACACATAGAAATATGTGGGTGTTGATTTTATAGTTGCTAACCTCCCACATGTGCTTGTTCATATCTTGGCAATGTTCGATGAAACGGCTCAAACCGACCTTACATGTAAGATTATACGAGACTGGTTCCACGACTAACATATGACTTGTACCATATAAGTGGCTAGCGGGCGTCTGTCTCTCCTACATTAGTTTATATGGAATTTACAAAGGACAACCCTCAAAAAGGGACTTAAAGCGGCAACTATTCGATCCATGTTGTGGTTGGAAGTTTGTAGGTAAGAAACGGTTATTGTGTGAAAGCCCAAACAACCACGTAAAACATGCAAAGATAAAGTAGGGGCATCTTTGATAGGCCACATTTTCGCTTCTCACATCCAACAGGAAGAATTTGGCATGTTTGTTGTGTTGGGTCGCATGTGTTTCTGCATCACACGGGTTTCTGCATCACATGGGTTTTAAAGCAGCCCAAAAGTTGGCTCTTTGGTAACGCCGATTTTGGGTGTTTCCACGGGGACAGGCCCTGACGAGTGCGAGGAGAGGAACGTCGTGCACGGGGAGGCAACACGAAGATGGCAGGGGCTAGGAAAATTACAGCGTATGACGCGAAAAGTAGGATCACCTCCCTCTTACGTTGTCACCTCGGTGGGAGAAAAATCCATCCCCATTTTCTTCTTGGGCAGCGACTTTTGTGGCAGCGGCCCCGATTTAGATCTCCGGTAGCACATGCTACGACAACTCTGGCACCGGCTACTACGTCTTCTCCGGCTCCAGCGTCTGAGGCCTCGCACATCTACGGCACCGGCTTCTCCCTCGCCTTCTTCCTTTCTTGCTCCCGGTCATCAACGTCTGCAGCCATGGAGGTAAGAACCTTTACTTGCCTCCTCCTCCCCTACGTTAGTACCTAGGTAGTTAGCTCTACATTAGGGTAGTACCTAGAGTTCTTAAGAAATGCCACTCTATTTAGGGCCAAAAGGAGAAGGTTATCATCTAGATAGTTGCCCTGGTCGCTGTGATTTAGGCATGGATGCTCTTGATCTACAGAAGAGCGGCTGCTAGGACTAACAGGATGACAATGACATATGGTCCTATGATGCAGCGCGACAGAGAGGATGGCAAACCTGAACTACATCTACAACAAAAACGATACAGAGGCTATCGCCATGCTTAGGATGAGAAGGTCCCCTTTTAACCATCTTGTGCAAATATTAAGGTCTATCAGTTTGCTTAAAGACAACATCAACACCTCTATCGAAGAGTAAATGACTCTGTTCCTTCATGTCCTGGGACATAACCAGAGATTCCTAGTGATTCACAACACATGGAGGAGATCTACTGAGACTATTTCCTAGTATTTCCATCAGGTGCTCTATGTCGTTGGAGGGCTCAGGGGAGAGATGATCAAGACACCTAGTGGTCAAACCCCTTTGAAGATACAAGGCAACGTTCGATGGTTCCCATTTTTCAAGGTGAGCAGCTCTATCTTGTACTTCATGACATGGTTGTATTACACTGTCACCTAACATTCTTGTAATCCCAGGATTTGGAGCAATTGATGATACTCATGTGATGGCTAGAGTGCTAAAATTCGAATAGGCTGCATATAGGGGGAGAAAGCACTACCCTAGCTAGAATATATGCTTGCTGCTGTTGATTTTGACATGAAATTCACATATGTGATTGTTGGCTGGGCAGGATATTTTCCATGATGCCATAATTCTGAATGGAAAACTTGACGGACCTGATGGGCTCAAGCTTTCTGAAGGCAAGTTCTACCTAGCAGACGCTGGGTATGCTTGTCGGCCTATAATTTTTCTACCCTTCAGGTCAACAAGGTACCATCTCAATGAGTTCTCTGCTAGAAACTATCCTAGGACCCCAGAGGAACTTTTTAATCTTAGGCACTATAGCCTTAGAGTCACCGTTGAGAGGGTTTTTGCTGCTCTAAATAACATTTTAAGATCCTTGATCAGAAGCCTTTCTATTCTTTCTCCATCCAAGTTAAGCTTGTTCTGACATGTTGTATTTTGTACAATTGGATCTTGCAATATGGCACAAATGAATACTTCCTGGAAGAGGAATATGTTGTTCCAGATGACAATGATAGTGATGGTGGCCATGGTGTTGCGCATAACGATTTTGCTGCTTGGAGGAACAGGAGAATACAATGGGCCCTTGTGTTCTATGAACAACCCTTAATATTGGTGTGAAACAATCATTCGTAGTGTCTATGTAATATTGTGCTGCTTGGAGGAACATGAGAATACAATGGGCCCTTGTGTTCTATGAACAACCCTTAATATTGGTGTGAAACAATCATTCGTAGTGTCTATGTAATATTGTGCTGCTTGGAGGAACAGAAGAATACAATGGGCCCTTGTGTTCTATGAACAACCCTTAATATTGGTGTGAAACAATCATTCGTAGAGTCTATGTAATATTGTGCTGCTTGGAGGAACAGGAGAATACAATGGGCCCTTGTGTTCTATGAACAACCCTTAATATTGGTGTGAAACAATCATTCGTGGTGTCTATGTAATATTGTGTTGCTTGGAGGAACAGGAGAATACAATGGGCCCTTGTGTTCTATGAACAACCCTTAATATTGTTGTGAAACAATCATTCGTAGTGTCTATGTAATATTGTGCTGAACTTTCATTTGCTAGTAGCTAGTTACATTATCATGAATTAATATTTGCTATTAGGTAGGGTTCTAATTTACTACCGCTAGTTTAATTTGCCGCACTTTTCCTCTTGTGTGGTAACATCATCACCTATGAGAAAGGGTGACCACAACACTATCACAGGTGCAACCAAATATGCATGTTTTTGCATCGAACGAGCCGTAATCAGGGTTGTTTGCAAGCAACAACTAGCTAAAATTGCAGGAAAACTAGATGTGGCTACCAAATAAAGTGTCAAACTTGACCCAAGGAAAATCTGGCCTCATGTAGCATACAACCGACTAAGTAGGAAAAGCAGGAAATATGGCTCCGAGGAAACAAACACACCCTAGAGGCATCTAATTTTATTTTGCAGGGCATGTGATATGTATGGTCAAGGTAAGTATTTATAAAATGAAGGTGTGGAGGCGCCATGAACCTGGTGCAATGCCTACTTATATGGACCTGGTCATCCCCTTTTAGCCTACATGCCACATAGAAATCTGAAAATGGGTGATTTACTTATGAATTCTAGTGGTTTGCGTCGACCTATTCTTGGACGGAAGAAATTGGCCATGCGAATCTCAAACCAGTGCTCGTCGCAGTACGAGCGATTGAACGAGGCAGTTGTTAGCACCCAGGCGATGGTAATGAACTCACAGCCTCTGTTGAGCTGTCTGGCGTGCGAGTCCCTGCTGCAGTGATGTGCCGCGTAGCACAGCATCTCCACCCACACCCCTAACACCACTCGAAGTGAGACGTTTTGCTCCAGAAGCTTTTCGGCAAGCTCTGCTCCACAGGTAAAGCTAGGCAAAATTTCATCACCATAAGGTCCCGCTTTGACGGCTTCAATCAGTGTCCTCGGCCGGTTTCCACGCAAATCTGCCCTGCTCAGCCTCAAGGGACTTGAATATAGTACGGGACGAGCAGGGCTAGGCAGCATGTATGGGCGTTCGTGGAGGAGGAACATCATGTAGTTGGACAGTGCCTTGATCGTCCTCTCCAGCACAAGAATTTCTTCTTCCTGCTGTTGGGCTTGCGCGCCAGTAGTGTGCAAGAAAAGCAGCAGGTCAGTAGCAAAGTGCCATTCAAGGATGCTATCATCAAAATCGATGTCGGTGAGATGCCCAAAGAAGCTCTCATGTGGCTTCAACGCACACTGACCACGGTACCTCCTCAGGGTGACCTCGTCACCTCCACAAGCTCCCACCATTCTCTCTATCTCTTCCAGCACTAACCTCTTAGTGTTAGCTGTCATTGTAGTGAAACTCGAATGATGACCACTTTCACCCAGTACATACTTCTCATGTAGGCTGTGCTGTCCAATGGAACCTGACCATCTTCGTATCCTTCCAGCTGCCTTCACCAGCTTCCGGACACCTGCAACTGTTCTATGAAGCCGATGCCATTTTCTAGCTCTCAGCAAAGCGCATGTCCATGTTGATCCCATTGCCCCCAGCAGCGACACAATCTCTATGAGGACAGCCCCAACCAGCAGGGTGTATGTCACGACGACATCAGCTCTGTTCAGATTGCTCCTCTCCTTGCTGTTGCCACTACTGCTGGTGCTGGATTGAAACAGGAAGAAGGCGGCAGCGGTGGCAGCCGATGAAAAGGCATGGACGAAGCAACCATACCATGTGTGGATAACCGCTGCCTTGGTGTACAGGACATCATGCATCAACGAGAGCTGCATCTCAATCAGCTCGTACATGCGGTCCTTGTCAGAAAATAACAACTTTATAGCTCTACTCTGAGATCGGGATGGCCAGAACTTGTAATCCACGAACTGGCCCATGCAAATGGGGAGCAGGTAGTGAGCTCCCTGAAGAACCTCTTCGGAATATTTGCCTTCAATCCGCTCTGCAGAGACAGAGTAAAGCCCCTCTTCATCCGCCTTCTTACCCAGCTTCGGCTTCTCGACATTGTTGAGGAACATCCTCAGGTTGTCCAGGTTGGAGGACTTGAGCGCCCAAATTCTTTCGCCGTACTTCACAATGCCGGCAAGGAATATCAGCACGGCCGCCACGGCCAAGGTGCCGCTGCCGGCCATGTACTTGTACAGCACATAAGCTGCCCCCATGGCCTGCATGACGAGGGAGAGCAGGTGGCGCGGCCAGAGCTGGTTGTCCTCCATGGCGTAGGCGGTGATGGTGTCCTGCCCGCCGAGATGCAGCAGCAGGAACGGCGCCCAAAACGCCATCAGCTCTTGGTGCTCGCGGAGCTGGCAGTTGATGGACATGTGGCCCAGGATGTATATCGCTGTGGAGTCGGCCAGCAGATATGCCAGCCACAGGAGGTTCCTGCGTAGTGCGGAGTTGTTCCGCCGCCACATCCACGCAAACATGAGCAGAGACAGTTGCAGAGCGAAGCTGAGAAGCACCAAGATTTGGACCTCCCATTCGGTCCAAAGGTGTACCACTCCTCCATCCATCGATGATGACCTCTGGAACACACATGAGGATGGATCAGCATATGTGAGGAACTTGTTTATTTGGGGAGAAGATGTCGCTTGGTGGATCAAAAACAAAGGTAAAGAATAGAACATACTACTACTAGTCTACTACTTACATACTCCCTTTGTCCTGAAATACCCTGCATTCTGAGTTTAGTCAAAGTCAAACTTTATAAAGTTTGATAGAATATATAGAAAAAATTATAAACATCTATAGCACCGAATGTATATATTATGAAAATATATCTTATGACGATTCTAATGGTACTTATGTTGTATTATATGTGTACATAAATTTTTCAATATGTTTGGTCAAACTTTATAGTTTGACCTTGACTAAACCCAGAATGCATGGTATTTCAGGACAGAGGGAGTAGGAGTTTTATCATGCAAGTGTTTGGATCATGGCTCGATATCGCTCGATGGATCAAAGATAAAGGTAAATAGCAGAACATGCTACTACTACTACTTACATAGGAGTTATTTTTAGCAACAGCGCATAACTAGTATTGCTTCTTTGTTTTTATCATGCAAGGGTTTGGATCATGGCTCCAAGTAGCTTTTTTTTTAGATTACCAGTAGCTTTTTTTTCTAGTACATGTGGTAGAGTTTGGATCCGAGCTTTATTTTGTGGAACTGGAAGTGATGGCATCATATGTTGATGTACCAGTTTGATTTATCATTTTATGAGTTTGTACTGGTTGGCATCAGATCTACTAGTAGTAGGCTTTTTATATGACTTTTTTTTAAAGGAACATATATTAATATCAGAAGATATCAAGTACACCCATCCTCTACAACAACATATTGCTCTAGCGGCAATACGGATGCAGATCAATACAAGTAAGATAAATTTGGATCGCACATTTATGAAGCCAGCCCTAACATTTCCCAGCACTTGGACAGAAATAGCTGGCACCTAGTATGTACAATGCAAACTACCAGTGTTCTAGCTCAGCCTATTAATTTGTCTATATGAAACGAGGTGAATAAACATGATTTCTATTTTTAAGTAGTACTCAATGCAGATCAACACAAGTAAGATAAATTTACCTTAATGGGAGAAGAGATGTACAAGGGACGCTTTACTCCTGCTGATCGTAGCATAAACACAAGAGTTTCTAATCCGCTAGCTAAGCGTCGATGAGGCAAAGCTAAAGCAGGCCCTTAGATGTTTTGGTTGATCAGCAACTTGGCCGCTCAGCCTTTCGGGGACCATTATATGGAGGTATGTCCAGGAATTCCTTGCCCAGCCCATAAGCCTCATTGTCCCTAAGGCATTCTTCTTTCCTTTGAGGTTCCTTGCGCTTTAGCTTTTTGTTCCATGCATGATAGTGTCACCACATTGCGCTGTTTTTGTTCTTTTTGTCTTTTCTTTTGTTCTTCAGAGTGCACCTTACAACTTACGGAGAAGAGCATATGATACGAGGCTTAATCTATGAGCAAAGAAAAGGAAGATCTTCGAGAAAAGTGAGGGGTAAAAAGGAGCGATAAAGCCACCACAAGACACATAAATTTCAATTGCAACACTCACCACCACCTACTACAAAATTGATCGTGATTCCTAACACACGTCACAACATACAAAACGGTATAAACACTAGTACAGATCGTACTTATTAAGACCCCCTCTATCGCACACGGTAGAGTACAAAACATGCATATTAAGACCACCTCCCCCCAGAGGTCTACCGTGTGCTATGGAAACGACCCTATATTATGGATCAAATATCCACCCTATGTCAGCCTCCCAGGCGCGCTCCTTCACCCCGACATCGCACACAACTTCATTAAAATAAGAGGTATTTTGAGGTATCCTCAAATGAATAAGGACCGTTTATTTCCATAGATCCAAAGGCTTGTGTCAAATCATACTGGAGTTAAGAGATCGTGACCGGTACGATTGTTAGGGCAGCCAAAAATGTTGCTATAGCTAAATCTGACAAAAAGCTGAATTTGGCTTTACCATGCATTTTGGCTACAGCTCCATAATGTAGCTATTCCAAATTTCTGCACCATGCGGTCCCACCTTGACAAGAATAGCCTTATTTTTTGTCTAAGATATGTAGCAGAGGATACATGTCACAAGCAGGTTGGCTAATCAATTTAGAACCATATTTGGCATCGGAGCACCCTCTTGCTCCGGTTCCCTCTTTTGCTCAATTTAGAACCACCTCGACAATGTAGGGAACTAGTTCCAAAAGCCAAAATACAAATATGAAACCACTTTTGGCTATACATTGTGGGTGCCCTTATCGGCAACAAGCGGAGGGCAAAATAGGCACACGGCGGTAGCGAGCATGATGTCCGTCGTCCTGCCGGCGATGAGCCCCTCTATGCCTCCAACGTTATCATCGTTGCCCTGAGGTCGTAGACAATGACATGGCCGGTTACACTCTGACCAGCTGGTCACGAGCCCTGCGCTGCGCCACAGAAGGTCCACGGCCCACGCACAGCTACCGCGCCGCCGCCAGGCCATGGAGCACGGGGTAGTCTTGCCGGGAGCGGCGCCCAGGTTCATGCACAACTAGCTACTGCGCCGCCGGTCTGGATCGTGGACAAAGACGAAGTACCGGCGAGAGGCAAGAATGATACGGAGTGGCTCCTCGCCGGCGAAGGCAAGAATGATACGGAGCTCCTGTGTTGCCTGTTGTACCTTCATCGGAGGAGGCGGGCACCAGAAAACTTGTTGTGCCGAGGTGGTGGCTTGGGAGCGTGGTCACGGGCGGCGGCACGGACGTCGGACACCACGTTAGTACTGTTGGGGTTCGTAGCATGGAAAACAAAAAATTTCTATCGCATACAAACAAACAAGCCAAGATCTATCTACTAGATTGTAGCAACGAGTCGATGGAATAACTTACCCTCGAAGATTCCAAAGCGGTTAACGAGAGCAGATTCTCGTGGGTGATGTAGTCGTACTCTTTTCGATCTCAAGATCGTGTAGACGATCCTTCCGGCGCTGCGTTCCGGCAGCGCTTCCGCAGTCGGTCACACGTTCGATACTCGACGAAGACCTTCCTCTCCCTTGTTCCAGCAGGCAGCGGAGGTTGTAGCACTCTCCTCGCGATTCCGGCAGCACAACGGCGTGGTACCGGAAGTAGAGGGGAGATCCCGCAGGGCTTCGCCTTAAGCCGGAGCGAGTATGGTGGATTATGAGAGAGGGCTATTAGTGGTCTAGAGATTAGACACACCAATTAGAAGGCTCTAAACCGCAGGCTAAAGCAATTAGAAGCTCTAAACCAAACGGCTCTAAACCGGAGATTAGAGGTAGAAAACTTGTGTATCTCAAGGAGGAGCCCTGCCCCTCCTTTTATAGGTGGAGGGGCTAGGCGCGCCAGGGAGGGAGGGAGTCCCTCCCCAACTCGGCCTAGGGCTGGGCGCCGGCTTGGAGGAGAGGAACTCCTCCTCCAAGTTGGTTTCAACCTCCTCTTGCTTGTTTCCCACAGTTTCCTGTTTCCCACAGTTTCCTGTTTTCCACAGTTTCCTGTTTTAGCCGTTTGACTTTCAAACTGGCAATTTGACTTTCATGTTTTTGGAACAACAAGAACACTTAGTACATGATGCAATCATTCAATGACACATTCATGTACCCTCCCCCCCCCCCGGAGTGCCGGACAATCCGGAACCTTCTAGAACATTCCCGATGAAAACACCGGAATCATTCCCGAACTCCGAAACGGGACTTTCCTTATATGAATCTTATTCTCCGGACCATTCTGGATCACCTCGTGATATCCCGGATCCCATCCGAGACTCCGAACAACATTCGGTATCTTTCTCATAATACCATAACTACTCAAAACAACGTCGAATCCTTAAGTGTGTCTCCCTACGGTTCGTGAATTATGCGGACATGATCGAGACACTTCTCCGAACAATAACCAATAGAGGAATCTGGAAATTCATATGGCTCCCACATATTTCTACGATTACTTTGCGATCGAATGAACCACTTACATACGATACCAATTTCCCTTTGTCTCACGATAGTTTACTTATCCGAGGTTATGATCGTCGGTATCTCTGCATACCTAGTTCAACCTCGTTACCGATAAGTACTCTTTTCTCGTTCCCGTGATATGTGATCCCTTGTGACCCAGTCACATGCTTGCAAGCCAATTGGATGACATTCCACCGAGAGGGCCCAGAGTATATCTATCCGTCATATGGATGGACAAATCCCACTCTTGATCCATGTGTTTCAACCAATACTTTCCGAACACTTAATGCCACCTTTATAGCCACCCTGTTACGGTGTGGTGTTTGATGACATCAAAGCATCCATCCGGTAAAGGTGATATGCATGATCTCATGGTCGAAGGAATTAGGTTACTATGTATCAGAAAGCATATAGCAATTGAACTAATGAAATGACTTGATCTTTATGCTACGCTTATCTATAGGAGTATGTCCATCACATCATTCTCCTAATGATATGATCCTGTTGTTAATAACATCTCTATGTTCATGATCAGGAAACCATGATCATATATTAACCAACAAGCTAGTTTAACAAGAGGCTTTACTAGGGACTCTTATTTTAGTTTACAAATCACACAAGTATTAATGTTTCCGGTTAATACAATTATAGCATGGTATGTAAACATTTATCATAAGTGTGAAGATATGATAATAACCACTTTATTATTGCCTCTTGGGCATATCTCCAACAGTCTCCCACTTGCACTAGAGTCAATAATCTAGTTTCAAACCTTTGTGTATTCAACACCTATGGCTTTCCGGTGTTGTATGTACACGATTGCTAGTGGTCAACTGATCTCCGGATCTGACACTTCTAGGTCCGTGTGTAATTGCATGTCTTTGCGTCTCTACGCATCACTCATTCTCTAATGAGATGGCTTTGTATAAATTTGGTCTTTCGGTGTGACCTTTAGCTCTTTGGGGTTAAAACATGTTGATAATATTGTCGCACAATATATCTTCATAGTATTATCCCACTGTGAACTACACCTAGTTTGATAACAAACTACTTGACACAAATGCCCTCTTTTGCTGCTAAAATAGCAGTCATATACTTAGCCTTTTGTTGTAGTATCTGTCACAATGTCTTAACTTTGGAACTCATCCAAATCCATTATGGAACTCACTTTCCATTATATTGTGCCACCCTTAGTTTAGATTGAGATAAACTTAATTTGTACTTTGTGACAAAGCTAGTATCAATGTAGTACTTTTACAATGAACTAACCATCTATTTGTCACTTCTACAAATATTATACTCTTAGTTCTTCCAAAAGATCATAAGAATATCCTTACTATTGTCCAATGATCATCTTACGAATCATTCTGGTATATGCTCACAACATTTAGAGCATAGGACATATCTGGATTTGTACATATCACAGTATGATTGATATAAATACTCTTTGTGATTTCATACATCAAGTATCAATCTATACTTGATTATTTGTTTCACTTTACCAAATGTCTATACACTTGAATATATCATCAACATTGAACTCATTCAATCCTTTCTGTGTGACAAGAACCTCTCTTGTAGTTTCTATATTGAACTCATTCAATATCTTGTCTATGTACTTCTGGCACAACCATATTAGCGTCTATTGATGCCAAATATTTGGGTTTTGCCTAAGTCTTTCATCGGGATGAAATTCTTAATATGTGTTAATAAAAGATACATTATTTCCAATCAACAATATGTCTTCCACATAATGTATTAGAAACATGTCTTAGCGCTCCCACTTAATTTCTTGCAAACGCAAGCATCTTCATTGTCTCTGATGAAATTAAACTCTTTTAACAGTTTCATCATAGTGAAGATTCCAACTCCGCGATGCTCACTTCAACCATTGAAGTTTGCATATGCTTTTAGCATCCTTTGAATTAACAAAACCCTATGGACCGTGTTATGCACATGTCCTAGGTAACGATTCTATTAGAAGAACTTGTTTTGTTTATTCAACTACCATATAACAAATTATATGTAGTGGTTGCTACATTAATCCGTCTAGACTAAATATTGCTATGAAAGATCAGATCTTGTCATAGTCAACCTTTGAACATTGTTGTGAACTCTTTCCCAACATGTCGACTATTTCATAGATGTGCAACATCCATGTCTATTTATTTTATAGATCCAAACACAACTATAAGGTCTTACACCTTTCTCGAGGGTCCTTCAAGTTCAAAACTTGATTTCTCGTGTATGGAACTATCACGGATTTTATGGCTTCAAGCCATTTGACGGAGTCAGGGCTCATCATTGCTTCTTTGCATGTAGTCGGATCATTATTGTCAAATAATGATTTAACTCTCAAATCTTGGTATTTGATTGTTTACCCGACCTTCTTGTTTCAATAGGAACTTGGATCCCCGTGACCACAACCTTTGAGGTACGTGAGCCATGAGCTTTGTTGCTGCCTCCGGAACACTTTTCGGCGCTGTGCAACTCTGCACATATAGCTAAGGTTCTTTTAACCTTATCAAAGTTCTATTGTCCTCCCACTTAACTTTTCACGAAAAATTCCTTCTAAAAGAAACTTGACGTTCTAAGTGACAAACACTTTTGTCTCCGGTGTTATGGAGGAATACTTAACAAAGACAGGTTCATCCGACTTTGGTTGCAAACATCTTTCTTATGCATAGCATACCAATGTTTAAGAAAGGACAACTTGGGTTTTATCCCAAACCATAACATATGGTGTCATTTCAACGGATTATGATGGAGCTCTTTTCAGTGGAAAAACGGTAATCTCTAAAGCTTTTAATCTTTAAAATATAATGGCATTTTTATGAATTATACCTTTAATCTTACCATGTCAAACAAGGTTTAATTACATATCTCGAACGTTCCATACTCTTATGGTGTTTCGGGAAAATGCAAATCCACGGAACGATTCCTTAAATCTTAGGTATTATGCTAAACTTGTAATTCAAATATCTTCCTTTATGATCTTATCATAAACTATTTATATTCTTGTCACAATGATTTTGCACTTCATCTTGAAAGTCTTTGAACTCTTCAAATATTTCACACTTCATCCTTATTAAGTAAATATTCATGTATTCACTCAAATTTTCGGAGAAAGCATATGAAGTTGAAATCCATCGCTCTTGACTACACATAATGGACTTCGTACAACAATATGTACAAGTTCCAATAAGCTAGTCATTCGTTCCCTTTTGGCCTATGAACGAAGTTTTAATTATCTCTAAGAAAGTTTCACAAGCGTCATTTGATCAAAATCAAATAGACTCCAAAATTCCATCCATATGGATTTTCTTCATGTTTTCTTTCCAATATAATTTAAACGGCGATGTCACTTCCTAAGTGATCTTTTAATCAATTTGTCTTTCGACATTTTTAGCACTAGTTTTATGGATGTGATTTCTCCAACGAGATTTGTGAATCATCCATCTTTTATGGATTACGGCAATTATTTGAACAACCCTTTTGTTCTCATAATACCTGATAAAACAAATCTTGAAGGCAAGCTTTGATGTTTTAACGAGCAACATAATAACCCTTTATTTGTTCTCGATGAACATCATCACATATTCTTTTGCTAGTTACTTAGGCCATTGTAGTTCATGAATTCTGTTGTTTCGTATGACGATTCACACCAACAAATTCAGTATCAAATACTTAATAACCACATTGTTTAATAAGCAAAGAATATAGCCATAACATGTATATCATCTATATACTTAAACTGAACAATTCTAGTCTTTTCTTTTCTGCCATATATTTATGAGATTCTCTTTCAATATTTCCTTTTCTGTTTGAAAGAATCTATCAACATCAATAGTGGAGTCATACATATGACATATAGTCCAAAGCGTGTATAGTTAAATACCAATGTCTTTGGACTTGCACTTTGAAGTAGATCACCATCATCAAATGTTTGGTGTTCTTTCAAATTCCTTTCTTTAGTAATCTCTTGGTGTAGTAAACATTTTACCTACATCAAATATTCACCCTTATCATGGAATTATCCATGATCAAGCTACTTTTAGCTTATAACGGTGAAACATGAGTATAATGTTGCTCTCCAAATCCTTTTGGACGATTAGGACAACTAGTGTCGCCAACCTTTTGCAATTTCTCATCAAATATGAGAACATGTCTTTTGCCATATTATACTCTATCATGTTGTAACCAATACTTTGTTTCAGATATCACAATATCTTCCACACATCATGGTTTCTGAAACAACTCTTTCAGATCCTAGATAACCTTGATATTAAGAGAATCCTTTGAATATCAAGAATCATGGAGACAAACATGATACTTATATACTAACACTTGGAATTGTTACTCTTGAGTTAATACTTAATTATTAAACTTCATGGAGTAACCGGAACTTACTGAAAGTTTGCAATAGGACTTTTAAACTTTAGATTAACACTTCAAAACAATACGATACCAGTTCGTAAAGTAACTAACCAGAATTCTATAGTTCTATCATCTCAATTACAACTAAGCGCAAGGTGGTAAACGGATGCCAATGACTACAACAACTATGCAAATTCACTTTGATTTAGTTTATGATAAATTGAGTTCTAATTAATAATTAAATTAATCTAGGTGAACTCCCACTCAAAACAATATCCCTCACATTGTTTTGGTGATCACACGAACCAAATCCACCACATCAAAACCGATCATCACGAGAGTTGATATAGCTTCAATGGCGAACAATCAACATGTTTATCATATCTACTATATGACTCATGCTCTACCTTTCGGTAATCCGTATTCCTGAGGCCATGTCTGTACATGCTAGGCTCGTCAAGATCAAACCTTAGTTTCTGCATGAGCAAATCTGGCTTGCTCACGTTGTATACACTTGCAGAATCTAACACACCCGATCATCACGTGGTGCTTCGAAACAACAAGCTTTAGCAACGGTGCTAACTAAGGGTGAACACTTTATGACTTGAAATTCATGTGCATGAGGGATCATCTTATAATGCTACCGTCGTCTACTAAGCAATACAAGATGCATAAAGGATTAACATCACATGCAATTCATAATATGTGATATGATATGGCCTTTCTACTTTGTGCTTCCGATCTCCATCTTCTAGCACGAACATGATCTCCATCATCACCGGCATTGCATCAAGGTCAATGACGCCTCTCCATGGTTGTCGTCCACCGGCTTCAACTATTACAACTACTTTGAATAGACACGCGGGTCTTAACAGAAATTAAAGACAACCATATGGCTCCTGCCGGTTGCCAACTTACAATAAGGAACATTGCATACATCATATAAAATCACAATCATGGCCATATCACATCACTGCACACCCCTGCAAAACAAAGTTAGACGCCTCTACTTTCTTTGCATATTTTACGTGGTTTGGGGCTTTCAATAAGTGTCGTTCTAACTTACGAACAAGAACCACAACATTGATACTAGTATTGTTAATCACCCGTTGTAAATTGGATCTTAACTATGCTAGGAGAAACAGGCACCCGCAAAGCCACTTATGCAATACAAGTTGCATGTCAAGCGTGGAGCAAGTCTCATGAACGATGTCATGTAAGGTTAGCCCGGGCCGCTTCATCTCAACATACCGCAAGATGCAAAGTACACAAGAAGCAATCGACAATAAAAGCATCAACGCCCACAATGACCATTGTGTTCTACTCGTGCAACAGATCTACATATAGACACGGCTCTGATACCACTGTTGGGGTTCGTAGCATGGAAAACAAAATTTTTCTATCGCATACAAACAAACAAGCCAAGATCTATCTACTAGATTGTAGCAACGAGTCGATGGAATAACTTACCCTCGAAGATTCCAAAGCGGTTAACGAGAGCAGATTCTCGTGGGTGATGTAGTCGTACTCTTTCCGATCTCAAGATCGTGTAGACGATCCTTCCGGCGCTGCATTCCGGCAGCGCTTCCGCAGTCGGTCACACGTTCGGTACTCGACGAAGACCTTCCTCTCCCTTGTTCCAGCAGGCAGCGGAGGTTGTAGCACTCTCCTCGCGATTCCGGCAGCACAACGGCGTGGTACCGGAAGTAGAGGGGAGATCCCGCAGGGCTTCGCCTTAAGCCGGAGCGAGTATGGTGGATTATGAGAGAGGGCTATTAGTGGTCTAGAGATTAGACACACCAATTAGAAGGCTCTAAACCGCAGGCTAAAGCAATTAGAAGCTCTAAACCAAACGGCTCTAAACCGGAGATTAGAGGTAGAAAACTTGTGTATCTCAAGGAGGAGCCCTGCCCCTCCTTTTATAGGTGGAGGGGCTAGGCACGCCAGGGAGGGAGGGAGTCCCTCCCCAACTCGGCCTAGGGCTGGGCGCCGGCTTGGAGGAGAGGAACTCCTCCTCCAAGTTGGTTTCAACCTCCTCTTGCTTGTTTCCCACAGTTTCCTGTTTCCCACAGTTTCCTGTTTTCCACAGTTTCCTGTTTTAGCCGTTTGACTTTCAAACTGGCAATTTGACTTTCATGTTTTTGGAACAGCAAGAACACTTAGTACATGATGCAATCATTCAATGACACATTCATGTACCCTCCCCCCCCGGAGTGCCGGACAATCCGGAACCTTCTAGAACATTCCCGATGAAAACACCAGAATCATTCCCGAACTCCGAAACGGGACTTTCCTTATATGAATCTTATTCTCCGGACCATTCCGGATCACCTCGTGATATCCCTCATCCCATCCAAGACTCCGAACAACATTCGGTCTCTTTCTCATAATACCATAACTACTCAAAACAACGTCGAATCCTTAAGTGTGTCTCCCTACGGTTCGTGAATTATGCGGACATGATCGAGACACTTCTCCGAACAATAACCAATAGAGGAATCTGGAAATTCATATGGCTCCCACATATTTCTACGATTACTTTGCGATCGAATGAACCACTTACATACGATACCAATTTCCCTTTGTCTCACGATAGTTTACTTATCCGAGGTTATGATCGTCGGTATCTCTGCATACCTAGTTCAACCTCATTACCGATAAGTACTCTTTTCTCGTTCCCGTGATATGTGATCCCTTGTGACCCAGTCACATACTTGCAAGCCAATTGGATGACATTCCACCGAGAGGGCCCAGAGTATATCTATCCGTCATATGGATGGACAAATCCCACTCTTGATCCATGTGTTTCAACCAATACTTTCCGAACACTTAATGCCACCTTTATAGCCACCCTGTTACGGTGTGGTGTTTGATGACATCAAAGCATCCATCCGGTAAAGGTGATATGCATGATCTCATGGTCGAAGGAATTAGGTTACTATGTATCAGAAAGCATATAGCAATTGAACTAATGAAATGACTTGATCTTTATGCTACGCTTATCTATAGGAGTATGTCCATCACATCATTCTCCTAATGATATGATCCTGTTGTTAATAACATCTCTATGTTCATGATCAGGAAACCATGATCATATATTAACCAACAAGCTAGTTTAACAAGAGGCTTTACTAGGGACTCTTATTTTAGTTTACAAATCACACAAGTATTAATGTTTCCGGTTAATACAATTATAGCATGGTATGTAAACATTTATCATAAGTGTGAAGATATGATAATAACCACTTTATTATTGCCTCTTGGGCATATCTCCAACAAGTACACCGCTAACAGTATCACTAGATATCGGAGGACCTTGCAGCGTATTGAAGCCCTTGACGTCTTGACCAAGAGGACCACGTCGCCACTGTTCACCACCGTGGTCCGTGAACTCCTAGACAAGCTGCCTGCTTCACTTTAGCATCTCCTAGACAACCTGCACGTCGCGTCTCCAGTGACGGGGCATCGGACGGAGCAGGACGAGCGCCTCCCAGATCGGGGAGCTGCACGGCTGCATCCGCCTCCGTCGTGGTCGCGGCGAGAGGGGCGCGTCCGGTCGGTCGTCGGAGCCGGAAGCAGCCATGGCCAACGCGGGTGTGAGATCTTGTTTTCATAGAATCAGTAAGGTCGGGAATAATAACTGCCATCGGGAATATCTAAAATACCCACTATATTAACAGTTGGATCTAATCATACTTCTCCCTGCCCTGGCAGTAGTAAAAGGTACCTTAAAAGAAACCTAAAATAACATGAGTAAGAAAATACACAAGGCTAATTGAGCAGCAATTGTCGGCATTGAAACACAACAACAATTTTCGTGTGTGTACTGTGTTCCCACCAAGAAGACGCGTGTAGGCTACTTGCCTTCCTCTCCCGCATTGGCGACCAGGAAGCTTCCTCGCTTGTGTTGTCATCATTTTTCCATTGACTGATGCATTATCTAATGTAATGCTGCAGATTTTGTCTTCAATATTCCATTATTGCAAACTCTTTAGCATGACATTATACATTCGGAAGTCGTTATGTGGTGTTTCCATCATACAGAATGTCAGAGTTCTCTTTTGCATCTTCCATGTCTTGTCAATGAAGTGGCAAGTGATACATAAGTAGCCCAGCCTTTGATTTGAAGTCCACATATCAGCAGTCAATGAGACACGAACACCACAGTTCTTCAACATTTCCCGCAACAATGATCTTTGCTCTTTGTAGGAGTCCAAGCAATCCTCTTTTATTGTTGTCCTTGAAACCATCTTGAACATAGGATTCAAGCTTTTGACAAATTTTATGAAGCCACTATACTCTACTATGGAGAATGGTAGCCCATGTTGGACTATCATGTTTGCAAGGGCTCTCCTAGATTCTTTTTGGCTGAAATTCCAATTATCCAAAGAAGAGACTTGGGGCGAAGATATAGAGGCACGCATTTTTTCAACCACCTCATGCATGCTACTTCTCGTCAGACATTTCTTTAGATGCCTATGAATGTGGTTGATTCCAGAAGCCTTTGAGGCAGGACATACTTCATTGCAGTGCTTGCACCGACCTTCAGTGACTTTTCCATGTTCATATATAGGAATGAATTCTTTCCAAATCCCGGACCTCAGTTTCCGTGGTCGACGCCGGGTGAAGTTAGCCTCAGCATGTGGACCATTTGGAGATGGGAAATGTGCAGTAACATTTGGTACCAAAGGAGATTCTGTTTTACTCCTTTGCACTTGAGGGGACACTTCCTTCCTTAGTGAAGCCATTCTCGCAAACCTCCCTATCGAAGATCTCACTAATTTTGCCTGAGGGGATATCACCATTTTCTTCCTCCTTAATTCTTTTGTTCTGTCCCAACTCTTATCAATTCTTTTCTTCTCCAACCTCTTCCTATTCATCAATTCTTTCCCAATCTCAACCATGTGGCAAGGGAACTCCAACACTGATCCTTGATTGATTAGTTCTCCTTCCTTGAGGTAATGGGCATCAATAACCGTTTCTTCAGCATTAAGGAGGACAATGCGGTTCGCCTTAGCATCGAGGAGGATCGAGCCATTGCACACATTTTTTTGGCGTTTGTGGTGCAGAATACTGGAGAAAGAGGCACGCCACCTCCAAGGGGCCTCGCTTGATGGCTTCTCTATGTCAATAGGTGCTTGGATCTTCTCGGCACCACCCAACTGTTGCTCTGTCTTGATCTGCACAAGGTCACTCTTCTTTCTTTTCTTATCTTTGTTTTTCTTCAACTCTAGCTTTTTCAAGGCATCCTCCTCCTCTGGAACAGCTAGCAAATGGGTTTGTTCCTTATTGATCATTGCACCTCCACTCTCACTTGTTGGCTCATCCGTATCAGTCGGCACCTGGGTCTTCTCGGCACCGCGCAACTGCTGCTGCTCTTTCTTCATCTGTACAAGGCCACTCCTCTTTATTTTCTTCTCTTTGTTTTTCTTCAACTCTAGCTTTTTCAAGGCATCCACCTCCTCTGGAACAGCTAGCAAATGGGTTTGTTCCTTATTGATCATTGCACCTCCACTCTCAGTTGTTGGCTCCTCTGTGTCAGCCAGCACTTGGTTCTTCTCTTTCTTTTTCTTATCAGTACCAGCCTCACTTGTTGGCTCCTTTGTGTTCGGCACCTGAATCTGTAATAAAATTAACATGAATGATCAAATGGATTACCAACCACAGCAGTTCCCTACATATGAAATCTACCAACGCACAAGGATCCCAGAATGGAAGAGACAGAACAATAACTAGCCTGGGTGAAACCAGTAATTCCACATAAAAAGCAACCGATGGCACAATAGTCACATGATTCAAGGAGCAGGCAAAATAACAGCTAAGCAACTGATAAGAACAGAAACTAGATGCATCAACATAATAGGCAAATACATCCACAGTAGTAGCAGAGCAAAAACCTAGATTATAGGGACCAATTGTGAATACAACTTACTTAATATGATGAGTTGACTACCACTAGTAATGAAATAACCTCCTAGCAGTATCTACTTAAAACTTACAATCTAGCTACACATACAAACATATGCATGTAACAATGTAATGGTCAACAGCTAACAAAGACAACTTCCATGAGAAAGTAAGTGTTTTTTCCACCAAGATAAAATGGTCGGTTGCTTGTCCGGTATCTCTTCCATTCTATCATATGAACTGAGAGCAAAACAGACAAATACATGCTATAGACAAAAATTAGTTGGCTTACTGCTGGACACTGAATATCAACTTACAGTTCCACAGGCATCCATGACCACTAGCAGAACATAAAAATAAAGTTGGATGCTTTAATTATCTGAAGTGAGATAGCATCCCACGACTCCCATGCAAATTCCTAGTGACCTTTATCAACCTGACACCTCTACTAGAAACAGAAGCGAAATGTAAATAGATATTTAACACATATCCTTGATGCGGACTGATTTTCATGTTTTGACAGCAAATTTTTATGATGCCCCTGTTCCCAAGTCACCACATGCTCAGGTACGTGTATTAAATATTATACCATAAGCTGCGTAATTCGTTGGTAACTACTTCAAGAATAACCCTGCTGTAAATGGCATCCCACAACCTTGCTCTACTTCTTAACAGAGCACAACTGTAAACATGATCAAACAAACCGGATCAAACACAAACAGAAACAAAAACTACAGTCTGCAGCACACGTTTCAGCATCAGAACACGACATGGCAAAGTACTGGAGCTCTGAAGGACTTGGTAAAACTTGTGAATTTTTGTACTTGGAAGTTGATCAGGCCAAGCAGAGCCACACCTCATCCGGGAGACATAATCAAAAAAGAACAATCGGAGCTCTCAAGCTCTAGAGGAGGGCGAGACTGGCAAAGTTACAGTGGAGGTGAGAGAGTCATGGTTGGGGGTGGGTAGCTATCTCACCTGCAACGTTGCGTCCGCCGCCGCCGCCGGATTCTTCTCCTCTTCCTCCGGTGGCTTCTTCCTCCCCTCCACTGCCACGTGTTCCGCCGTTGCGTCCACTGCGCCTGACATCTCTCCGCAGGTTGGCGAAGGGGAGGGAGCCAAAGACATCTTGGAGGGCAGGGGAACGGAGATGGGCGGCGCCGAAGAGAACTTGAAGGGGGTGACCGCCTGACCGGGGAGATGGTCGGCACCAAGCTACCAGGCACTGGCGGCGGCGACTTGGTACTGCGAGGCTGCGCGAGCCCTAGGTTGCGAGAGTGCGAGGCGGACGTGGCTCTTGGAGGCTCTGCGGGCACTTTCCGCCAGGGCCGTTGAATTTTTGCGGCCCAGCCGTTTAGCCATTTGGGCCTTTTAGGCGGCGCGGACAGAGCGGCCCGGCGGACAGCCGCTTCCGCCTGCATCCTGAGTTGGCGACGCCTATAAGGTATTAGAGCATCTCTAACCATGACCGTAAATATATAAACTATAATTATGTTTACAGTTCACGGAAAACCAATTGTACGGTCCGAAACTTAGCTGAAAAGAATGGACCATGTAATTGGAACTGTATTCATGGGGCCTACCTCTTTTTTCCTATATTCTTCTCTTCAACCTCCTAACCACGGCTGCTGTCCGCTCCGTCCAGCGAGCCCTGCCCCCACCGTCCGCTGCCCGCGCCACCCATGTCCGCCGCCCAGCCCCGCTCGCCTGGCCACGCTGCGCCACCCCACACCCATGTCGTCCGCCTCCTTCCGCGGCCCAGGTGGTGGCCTGGCCGCCGTCCGCTCGCCCTTGGCTGGGCCGTCCCCGCGCCGTTCGCTCCGTCCACTCACCCTGGTCTGCCTGCCCTTGTCGCGTGATGGATCTCGCCGCGCCTGCATGGCCTGGCCGTTGCATGGCCGCAACGCCGGAGCCTGGCACAAACATCCAATTTTGCCAAGGCGGTGCGAATTTTGCGGCTGGAGGCACAGGGTACGGCCGGCGGCTAGCGGACATAGCGGTGGTGGAAGTAAAGGTTTCGGTCTGTAACTGCCAATTGAAGCACTACAAGTACCGGGTGCGGGTTCTGTCTCATGCCACTGTAAAAAAGATATACAGGTCGGGCCGTTTTACAGGCTCGGCTAGCTCGACCACTATAGTTTTAGCCCGTTTATAGTCACGGTTAGAGATGCTCTTGCATCATCGTTGTGTTGGCACATACCATCTCTAGGTTGACACACATTGATATTGCTCCCAAAAAGATCACTCGCCTCTCTTTGTGTGACAGTCCTCTCCGCACAATCTTGCCGTGTTGAGCAACCATCTCAGGAGGGGGAGTAGTAGCACTCCCTCCCGCCACCGTACCACGCTCGTACTTCGTCTGGTCCTCCTCGGACGACCAAAAGAGATTTTACTATAACAGAACACGTGGGCCCTGGTGGTTATAAACGTCGAGGCACACCCCTAATCATTGCGCTCATGCCAGGACGGCTAGCCTAAACCGTCATCATAGGGAGATATACCGACAGCCATCTCTGTGTCAATGGCCAGGGAGCTATGTCGTAACAAGGTTTGCCAACGACACTATGCCGACTACCATATTCTCTCTGGCTTTTGGTCGTCGGCATAGTAGCTGTTTTGTAGTGACTAGACTTGAACCAAACCATTTTGAAGTTTTCGTATATTTTAGATTTTGTCAATATCTAGTTTGAAACTTCAAAAACCACACAAGCAAATTTGAGAAAAATCTAGCTCATTTGCCGAGTTGTTTTGAAGTATTAACTTTTTTGTAACTTTTAGAGAAAATTTATTAAAAAATCAGGTTTACTGAAAATAATCCAAAAAAGTTCTTTAATTCACACTACATTTAGCGAGTAATCTTTGAAATTTCTAGATCATTTCACCTAGTTGTTTTTCAGTTTTCATAGTTTTTACAACTTTTGTCCAATTTAATCCAAATAAGGAAGTTTTAAAGACACAATCTAAAAATTACCCAACTCAATCTATGTCCACTAATTTTTTTTAGATACCTTTTGAAGTTTTATCAATGCTTGATGTGTCTTTGAGATACTTGAATTTTTCAAAGCACAGATATCTGCAACTTATTAGTTTTCCGTCTTTCCAAGCTCACAATGACTTTTGACTCATTTGAAGTTATCCGTATTACTTGTGTCACCGTGGCATTCATAGTCTTTCTTCAATTTGTTTTCAATAAACTGTATTTTGAGTAAGTTTGTGTTGTTTATCAGGCAATTGATGTCATGGAAGTCACATGCAGGCGGAAGCTTGTAGATGGGTTTACGATTGAAGAGATGCTGATACCTTGTAGGAGAAAATGTGCAACGCAATTCTATGCATCATGTCGAGGTGTATATAAAGTGATATATAAGCCTAGGCAACAATTACAACTGAAAAAAGATAGGTGAATACTCCAATCGTCAAGCGTTAAAACAAAAACAACAAAACAAGTCTCTCCAACAGTCCAACTTCAAAACCAAAAAACAAGGCATTTTTTAGAGGGAAAGGGCTTTGTCCCGGTTCAAAATCAAAATGAAACCCAATCTGATTCACAAAGCATGTTAACATTTTCTGCCTAAGTTTTTTAAAAAAATACTAGAACAAATTCGGAGGCAAAAGCCACAAGTTAACACAACATGGGCGCAAAATCAAGCATTCTTTGGAACGACCTTCAGCCAAGGGCCATCTTCTATAGTTCCATTGAATTTGGTTTCAGTCTGTTTGCCAAAGCCCGCGGGGTTAAAACGCTATCAAACCGAGTTTTTAAGCAATCTGTCGTTGGATGCCCCAGAAATTGCACTTACTTGTTAAAATTACCAAAGTATGCACCAACTCGTCATAACTGCCCCAAGTGTGATATGAATATGTAATTTACTCTGTTTAATGGGTATAGTTGCATTTCTTTTCATGCGTTTAATAACAACATGATGAAATAAAACATAAAGCAACCTTTTGATTTGGAATCTCATCCCAAGTTTGTTTACTAGTACATGTTTGGACTTAGTCAAAAGAAAAATACAAATCCTTAAAATGCGCGCTAAAGTAAACATGTCTCCAAAATAGGCGTGACGTCACCCATTGAATGTACAATTTTTGAAAGGAAATTGCATAAAAACCTCTGGAATTGTTTTCTTTCAAAAGAAAATTACAGTGAAACCTCTGGATTTGTTTTGCATTAAGAAATGTATTACGTACGTAGATGTTTTCAAATAAAAAATTAGCCACAGATTTGGCAACGCGGCACCGTTGTAGTACTACCGTGTAGCGAAATAAACCGAGCGCAGGAGCATTTCTCCATCTCGAACCCTCCGCGCGGCCCCGAAAATTTTCGAACTCCGCAGCGCCGCCGCTTTCGGGAGCTCGCGGCGACGGTTCGTTCCGGTGGTTGCGGCGAGCCGGAGGAAGAAGGCATGGACGGGAAGAAGCGCGACGCGGTGAGCCTCGCCCCTTCCTCATCCCCGTCCGAGGGCGAGGAGGGCGCCGCCGCCGTCGCCAGCTCCGGCGCCAAGCGCGGGCCGGGACGACCTAAGAAGGCCCCCGCCGCGGCCGCCGCCGTCGCCAGCCCCGGCTCCATGCGCGGGCCCGGCAGACCTAAGAAGGACCCCGCCGCCGATGCCGTCAGCCTCGGCTCCAAGCGCGGGCCCGGAAGGCCTAAGAATGACCCTGCCGCCGCTGTCGCCAGCCCCGGCTCCAAGCGCGGGCCCGGGAGGCCTAAGAAGGTCTCCGCCCCCGCCGCCAGCGAGGAGGGCGCAGCTCCCGAAGCCGGGAAAAGCGAGAAGGGGGAGAAGGCGGTGACCCCGAAGAAGGAGAAGGGGGCGACCCCGAAGAAGAAGGAGATGGAGCGGGAGAAGGCGGAGCCCGTGACCCAGGAGGAGGGAGGCGAGCTCAAGAAGCAGCAGCAAACGGCCGACGGTGCGGCGGCGGTGAAGCCCGCGAAGAAGAAGAAGAAGGGTGTAGAGGCGGCGGAGCCCGGATCCGGGAAGAAGAAGGGGGTCAAGCGCGGGAAGGAGGAGCTGTCCGGCGAATCAGAGAAGCCCACGCCCAAGAAGAAGAAGAAGCAGGAGTCTGGCGAAGCTGAGAAGCCCACGCCCAAGAAGAAGAAGCAGGAGTCCGGCGAAGCTGAGAAGCCCACGCCCAAGAAGAAGCAGCAGGAGTCAGGCGAAGCAGAGAAGCCCATGCCCAAGAAGAAGAAGAAGCAGGAGTCCGGCGAAGTCGAGAAGACCACGCCCAAGAAGCAGAAGAAGCAGCAGGAGTCAGGTGAAGCCGAGAAGCTCACGCCCAAGAAGAAGAAGAAGCAGGAATCCAGCGAAGCCGAGAAGCCCACACCCAAGAAGAAGAAGAAGAAGAAGCAGGAATCCGGCGAAGCCGAGAAGCCCACACCCAATAAGAAGAAGAAGGAACAGGAGCCCGGCGAAGCCGAGAAGCCCACACCCAAGAAGAAGAAGAAGGAGCAGGAGCCCGGCGAAGCCGAGAAACCCACACCCAAGAAGATGAAGAAGCAAGAGTCCGGCAAAACGGAGAAGCCCACGCCCAAGAAGAAGAAGAAGCAGGAGTCTGGCGGGGCAGAGAAGGCCACACCCAGCAAGGGAAAGGCTGCGCTCACACCCACGAAGAAGAAGCCGTCATCCGGCGGAGCGGTGAAGGCCACACCTAGCAAGGGGAAGCAGAATGGAGTCAAGGCAGAACCCCAGAAGGAGGCAAAGAACGTGAACAAAAGTCCCGGCAAAGCGGAGAAGGCCACACCCAGCAAGAAGCAGCAAGTGTCCAGCGGGGTAGAGAAGACCACGCCGAGCAAGAGGAAGCGCGATGATGCTGAATCCCCAAAGGAGGCGAAGAACGGGAAGAAAGGCACACCTGTGAAGAAACAGAAGGGCAGCAAGGCAACTGTGGCGGTGCCTGCCGAACCTGGCACTTGCAGCTTCCCGATGGCACGGGTGCGGCTGCTGATGCGGGACGAAGACGCCAACATCCGCCCTACCAGTGAGACTGTCTTCCTCGTCAACAAGGCCTCGGTATGATTTCCCCCACCCTTACTGTAAATGCAAAGTATGCAATGATATCTGTGTTATTAGTTACTAGAAATTGGTGCCCTGAAGCTTGGTATCAGGCCTTCACTTCTACTCTGAATGCATATTATGCAATGGCTGTGTTAGCAGTTTAAAATAGGAGGCTATATGGTTCAGCTTCGTGTCACCATCCAAATGCCATGATGTATAGTAGAATATGTATTAGCTGTTGAGATTTTGATGGTTCATGCCACCAGCCCTTCAGCGCCTACAAGATGTTCAATTAGCTGTCTCTGGTGTTCTTACCATCACAATTTGTGGCTCTGCAGTTGTATACTATTATGAAGTTTCCTGATCTGTCCAAAGCTTGGTTTTGTGTTGAGCTAAATTTCAGCACAATCAGCTTTCTTACTTCTGCTGCTACCAAATAGTCGTACTAAGAAGGCTTGGTTTTGTGTTGAGCGAAATTTCAGCACAATCAGCTTTCTTTACTTCTGCTGCTACCAAATCGTCGTTAGGGGACGTGTGGGCATCCCTTATCCTAGTATTTCCTATGTAGGTCATAGGTCATGCTTTCTCTTTTGGCTATGGCTAACATACTTCGTCCATGTTTTTGGCTTTAGTTTTTTTAAACGTGTCCATTCAGTATATCAATTCTTATATAAGAGGTTGTTAATTTAAGGAACAAATTTATCTAGGGAGAATACAACTGGTGTTATTTCAAGAAAAAAAATACCATTGGGGTTAATGACTTAATATTGTATTTCCAGTATTTTAGGATCAGTTGACTTGAATGCAATTGTTAGTCATCACAACTTACTATTTATATGCATGCGAATTCCAAGAAGGCTTGTCTAGTATCTAGGTGGACATCCGGCTTTATGGCACCAGACACCAGTTGTCGTGTTCAGTAGGTAATCAAGGGTGGCGACATTGGTATGCATAAGTAGATAGCCACTGCACTGCACACGTTCCTCTGGCTATAATTGCTCCGGTGGTTTGATTTGATCCATCTTTGTGCCTTTTGCCATTTTCTTCATCTTGCGAACTCAGGTGCTTAGTCTTCTTACAAAATTTTGATCGCTTTTTTTTCGAGCACCAAACAAGAAGGCTGTATATGTTACTGATTGAAACAAGAAGGTGTACATGCAACTGAATGAAATTTCAGATTTCCAATCTGGCTAGGGAACTCTGGTGCTTAGACTTACGTACTGTATGTACATGGGTTCGATTTTCTTTTCCTTACTGCTAACAAAAGAGACCTGCCAGGACTTGCCTTGGTGGCATATTTTTAAAGAAGAAACAACCTGAGTCCAAGACTTGAACACGGGTGGGCTGCGTGCACACCCTCACAGCCTGTCATTTTTCTTACTGCTGAAGAGATAATACTTTGCATTATTGAATGTTCTGCAGTCCTCAATTCATTGGTTAATGGGGAGTTTTTATTGGTTCGGGATGACTAAACAGTACCTGCAGCATAGCAGATAGATGAGGAAGTCAATATGTAGCGTGGCTTGACTGCAACCATATCTCATCCATATTTTCTTGATTGAGTTCTGAACATTTGGTTGCACAAGAAACACGCTTTGGTTGGTCTATCCTTCCAATAGTGCACCAACTCATGTAGAATTTACTTAGCAGCCAAAAAATTGGGCGGGGCTAATGATTTTTTACATTCAGGATATGTAGGTTTTTAAGTTCTATTAGCTGATCCAAATAGTCATTAGGGGATGTGTGAGCACCCCTTATCCTAGTATGTCCTATGTATGCCGTGCGGTCTCTTTCGGCTATGACAGACATACTTGGTCCATGTTGGCTTTAGTTTTGTTAAATGTGTCCACTTGAAAATGTTTTGTTAGCATAGCAATTCTTATATAAGAGGTTGTTAATGAGGAACAATGTTATCTCGGGAAAATACAACCCGGTGTTATTTTAAGAAAAGATTACCATCTGCATTAATAACTTAATGTTGTTTTTCCAGTATTTTAGTATCAATTAACTTGTACACAATTGTTAGTCATCACAACTTACCATTTAGAGCAAGTTCAATTGACTTGTATGTAAATTCCAAGAAGGGCTGTCTGCTATCTAGGCATCTGGCGCATAATCAGATCTACAGTGGTAAAAAGTAATCTTCAACCATCATATCCAAAAGAGTAGTAGATGAAATTCAAGATTACCACAGCTGCTCCATGGCTGTTCCACGCTACCAGTCTACCATCATTGTTCTGCAGGCCTATTTGACTACCAGTAAGGGCACAATGGGATTCTGGACAGCCAGCTTTATGGTACTGTTTGTCGTGGTCAGTCAGTAATCAATGTTGGCGACAGTAATATGCACAAGTAGATAACTGCTGCCCGCACATATTCCATTACCCCTAATTACTCTGATTGTTTGATCAATCTTTGTGTCTTCTTCAATTTTCTTAATCTTGCTAATTCAGGTGCTTAGTCTTCTAACAAAATTTTGTTCGCTTCATAATTTTTTTCGAGCACCAAACACGAGGGCTGTATATGCAACTCTGATTGAAACAAGGAGGTGTACATGCAACTGAATGAAATTTCAGATTTCCAATCTGGCTAGGGAGCTCTGCTGCTTAAGCATATGTACTGTGCATGGGTTCGAATTTATTTTCTTACTGTTAAAAAATGAGACCACCCAGGAGTCCAGGACTAGCCCTTGGCGGCATATTTTTCAATAAGAAACAACCTGAGCACTGTGCTGAGTCCAAGACTTGAACGTGGGTGGGCTGTTTGTACACCCGCACAGCTTGCCAACAGAGAAACATTTTGTCGTCATTTTTCTTACCGCTGAAGAGATAATAATTTCCATTATTGACTGTTCTGTTATTAATTCATCCGTCAATGGGGAAGTTCCTTTTTTGATTCAAGATAATTAAACAGTACCTTTTAGCAAAGAAGGTAGATGAGAAAGTTGACACGTGTAATGTTGTAAGATAGCAAGTGTTATAATTGGCGTGTCTTGATTGCAACCTGATCTCACCCATATTTTGTTGATTAAATACTGAATATTTTCTTTATAGTTGCACAGGAAACACGCTTTGATTGGTATAAAAAAGTGAGTAGCGCTAATGGTTTTTAACATTTATGGCGTGTAGGTTTATAATCTCTGCTAGCTGATCCAAATATCTGACTGGGACTTCTGAACAAAATAAGTACTAGCAAGCAAAAATTCTAGTAAGGAATTCTGAACAAAATAACCTGAGCTGCACCCCTGAAGTGTTGCCTGGCAAGAAAAGAATAATCCTGAGAGACTTAGCTTTGTGGAACTCAGCAGAGAGTGGTCACAGCCAGCATGTATGTGATAAGAAAAACAGCACAAGGCAAAGATAAGACTATTAAAGTGAATCTCCTAAAATTTCTTCATTTTCTGGCTTTAAATTAATATTTCAAAAGTTACTGGAAAACATTTGCTAGTTTATCTTTGTTGTAACATGCATGTATGTGCCTTTCATTTGGGTATGCTCATTAATATGTGCGTGATTCTGCTATCTTTTGAATTTTGAACTACTGTTATTGTGCTATGTACTTATGTTGCACCTGCACCTTCAGGAGTTATTCTTGGAGGCATTTGCAAGGGATGCTTATCAGAATGCCCTGAGGGAACGGAAGAAGTCAATTGGCTATGATAACCTTTGTGAGTCCGTCCTTCTCAAGTTCTTACGCGCTTTCTTTTAGGAACCCATGTTTCCTTTGTTGACTATGCTGAACGCAATTCATGTTTAAATAAAAAGCCTCCCCAGAGCATACACTTGATGCGCTTCTTATATTCGTAAATAGGTCATACACCAAAGTTCTATGTTTCTTGCTGCACTTGTTAGAATAGCCTATGTGATATCCAGGCCCCTAATATGCATCCTCTTATTGTTTGTGTGTGTGTCTTTTGCTATAGGTACTTTGTTCAATATCCATGGCAATCATTAGCTGATACTAGTGTTATACTGTTAGTAATACATTGGACATTTTGTACCAGTTTTGATTTGGAGTTAATTTTCTGATGAAGCAGATATTCTTACACTGGTCTTTGCTTGATGTGTAGCACTCCCTCTGTTCCCTAACATAAGACATTTTGGCAAACTAATTAGGGTTTGCCAAAACGTCTTATATTAGGGAAGAAAGGTAGTAGCTTTTACTTTTCAGTCATACAGAGGTTCTTTCTCGACTTATTTTCATGTGGAATCTAAAGTTATCATCATCATTTCCTCAACTCCAAGTGTTCATAAGATTTTACCTTAGTTGTAACAGCTCCATATTGAATTAAACCCATGGATTAAGTGTCGCTCGACAAGTCGCGACTTGTCGCACGACAAGTCTACGTGTGGCAAATCGACTTACGACACGCTGAAGCGACACGACAACTTGAACTTATCGATCGACAAGTTGACTTGTCGGCGACAAACCGCGACTTGTCTATGTCAACTAGTCGAGCGACAAGTTGAGGCTGGGATTTTTTTTTTGAGGATGGGATAATGCTGCCCGTGAAACCCTATGCCCCCAGAAATAGATCGTGAGCTCCCTCCCCCAGCCGCCACTCTGGCGCCCCTCCCCTGGCGATTTCTCTCCCCTGGCCGCCGTCGCTTCTCCCCTGCTCTCCCACTCCCTACCTAGGTCGTGAGCACCTCCCAAGGCTGCACCACCACCAGTCCATCGTCGGCAGCAGCAGCAGGTAACTGTTCTCCCTATTGAGGGCTGAAATCTGATGGAAGGAGGCCTAGAAATCTGATTGTCAATGATCCATAATTGACGGTTGAACTGGAAGAAGAAATGAATGACAGTGACATGGAGAGCGATGATGATGGAAATGATGTTACATAGGAAAAATATCAAGACTTTGAAGTAGACTAGTTACTTAGTATTTTTTTAGTAGCTACACCTTGACACCCCATCGACAAGTCTAGCACTTGTCGAGACTTGTCACGGCAAGTCAATGTGTCGGTACCCCAGCGACAAGTTGCGACACGTCGACACTTAATTCTTGATTAAACCCCTAAAGTCCGCTAAATAATGCCATGGGACATGTTTATGCATATACCAGCCTTCTTGATCTGCATGCTGTTAATGGTTATATTAGTGTCGTCCATCCTAAGTTGTAGTCATGCTCACTGACGTACCCATTTAAGATTTACAAACTGAAGTCCCTTCTTTCCAGTTATCCCATGTGTTTAACTAATATCCAGACAAAATGTCTGGCCATCGGTTCCTCTCTCTTTTCTGCCTTCCTTTCTACTTCTTGCAGTATCTCATGTTGACTCTACTGTCATCTTTCAGCGGTGGCAGTGTGCAACGAGAGACGGTACAAGTTCCTATCAGGTAAAGCCTACCCCCCCAAGTCCCTTTTAAACTGTGGAAGCCCGTATTATTCATCAAAACGCCCTCCATGTTTTTTTTTGTTGGCTTTGTATAGCAAGATGAATGCTGACGTTCCGCCTCGCGGGATTTTTTTTCAGATTTTGTTCCGCTGAGGGTCACAGCCGGGGACGCTCTGAAGGCGACAACGGTGGAGAGATCTTAAACTGGGTGGTGCCCGTATTTCATGAGACGGAGACGTGAACTGCTGAAGCTGGTGGAGGCAGAGCTGTTGTATGTTCTGTATTCTGTAATGCTGCTATGTTGATTAGCTAGTTGCCTGTAAGAAGTAGCCTTAAAACCATGTACTACTGTATGAGTATGAGTATGTCATTCTGTAATAGGCTGAGTAGCTGCCTGCAAGCGCCAGTGGTGTTTCAGCTCGGTCGCGTAACAAGTTCAGACTCGTGTCAAAAGATAGCCATGTAGGCTATCTGAATCTTGTGGTCACTCTGAGCAATGAAATACTTCCTCTGGTCCATAATTCGAACTAAAACCATGGCAAGAATTATGGAATGAAGGAGGGAGTGCGAAGTTGGGGCCTGTGTTTCTGAATGTATTTTCTTACCTGAAACATGCTGTGAAGTGTGCCCAAACGAGTCAGGCTACGATCTTGAGAGAGAAAGAAAGAAGGCATGCGTGTGGCTCAAGGCTGTGTGCTCAACTGGTCTGATTTGTAAGGCACATCTACTAGTACCTTTTGTTGTCGAGAAGCAACAGGACGAGTGAGATGCAGGCAAGATGAACCTCCTGGGTTCAATTCATGGCGTGTGCACAAGAATCTTTCTTGTGCTTTACTCGACTCTGGAACTTGTGTACATGGCTGTATTGACATAGGTAAACCTTCCTGAGCCATGCATGTAGCTTAGGCTAGACAATGCCATTGACAACTAATTAATTTCTGTTAGCCAATTGCTTAAGATTTGCTCCTCTAGAGAAATGCTTCCAGTAGAATTTCCAGTAGAGTACCTAAGACATTGACTGCTTTGCGTGTTTTTTCTACTAGCATTTGATCTTCTCAACGCAAGCTGCTTTGATCGATGTACGATGGCTCAGCCCCCGTGACTCATTTCGGGCGTGTTTGGTTGCCCAGATTTTGGTTTTTTGCAGCATATGTGATCCAGTGTAGCCTGTCTGAGTGGAAAATTGGCTAGGCCAGTGCACGCATTCGCATTCGTGCTTTTTTTCCCCTGCTACGGTAGTTGTTTGTTGGGGGGGGGGGGGGGGGGGGGGGGGGGGGGGGGTTGGCTGCAGCTAATGCAATGTTTGGCTAGCAGAGGACATGTCGACAAGTGGTCAACGTTCTCGCTGAATCCAGGCTACACATGCATGCAGGCTAGACAGTGGTAGTTGATCACGACAATTTAAGAGCGATGATTAAGAGGCCTCAGCGTCAGTCGTGAATCGGCGTGTGAGTTTAGACCAAATTAAGAGCCAAACTCAACATCCAAGATGCAACTCAATTTATTCATGATTAGATGGGTATAATCTGCCCAAATCGAAACAGCCAGCTCTTTCTCATTTGTGGGTAAATAAAACAAGCACGCCTGAATGAATGCGGTGTCAAAACGACAAGACGAGATTCAGAGACGGGTGTGCTAATTAGTTAATTAATTAACCATAAGTATTAGGCCATTGCTCGAAACAGAGTAGTACAGTATATATTAGGCCATTGCTTAAGACGTGATTAAAGAGATGCTTCATAGTACTACTAGTACTCCCACGCTTACGCTTCGATTATATGCGATGGCTTTTGGTTCTTGTCACCGTACTATTTTGATTTGATGGATCTGGAAGCCAGCCCGGAGTTTGTGCCAAGCTAGCCTCAACGCTTCGATTATATGCGATGGCTTACTCCTCTTGGATTTGATTTGATTGTATGTCCTTACTTGTTAGGGGATTTCTACATATTTTCACTTGTACATGTAATATATATTGTGGCCTTTGGCTAGGGATGTAGAAGTGGGACAATTGGAACAAGTGAGATATCACTTTTAGACTACTAGACTAACTCAAAACTAAGTGGGACAAATGGAATAAGCTAGATTTGATATATCCTGCTTATCCCACTTATCCCACATAAATTAGAGTTAGTCTAGTAGTCTAAAAGTGGTATCCCACTTGTCCCAATTATCCCAGCTCTGCATCCCTACCTTTGGCCCCCTGAGGAATACATGTTGCATATTCCTAACATAGTATCGGAGCTAGGTTAGACTTTTTTTTTGCAACCTCGTCATAGCCGCCACTGTCCCTGTCGTCGTCGGTTGTCTGCCGACGTCGCCGCCGCCGGTTGCCGCCATCCATCTCGTCTCCGGCCACCTCCTCCTGGCCGCGCCCCCCACCCCCGACTTGGGCCGCCGCCTCCTGCCCACCCTCTACACCGACTGCCGCCGCCCAAGGTCTTCTCCGCTGCCCAGATCGGCAGCCGCCACCCGCCTCTCCACCAACCGCCGCCGGCCCCAGTCCCCGACCCAGCAGGCTCTCCCCCGTCTGCCTCGACGTGCATTGCATGCTTGGGTCCTGTCTCGACCGGATCCGATCTGAGATCGATCTGACTTCGGAAAAAAAGATGTCTTCTGCACCGGGCTATGTTGCGATTTCTCGCTGCCCGGTGATCTTCGATGGCGCGAATTTCGCTGCCTTTATGCGCGGTCTTCGTTTATGGGGTGTGCTCTCTGGCGAGGTCTCTTGTCCGCCGTGCCCCACTACTCCTCTGGCTCCTCTTCCTCCGCCGCGGATCGTTCTTGGTGCTGATGCTTCTCAGGAGGCCAAGGATGTTGCTCAGAGTGCCGATGATATTGCTGTTGCAGCATATGAGCTGAAGCTCAAACAGTACTCTGCTGATCTCGAGACCTATCGCCTCGATCTGACGGCCTACACTCAGTGGGTAGATGAGGATGCTCGTGCTACTGCTGTTCTCACCTCCAGTGTTCTGCCCCAGTTTGCCGCTGAGTTCATGAGTTTTCCTACTGTTGCTTCTTAGTGGGCCCATCTCCGTCAGCGCTATCAACCGTCTAGGGATGCTCTTTACCTGTCTGTGGTCCGCCAGCAGCATGCACTTCAGCAGGGTGATTCCACTATTGATGAGTTCTATACTTAGAGTGCTGCTATCTGGCGTCAACTTGATTCTCTCCGTACTGCTGTTTGTGGCACATGCATGTGCTGCCAGATTGTGCGCTCGGATTTGGAGTTCCACCACATCTATGAGTTTCTGTCTCGGCTCCACCAGGAGTTTGAGCCCCGCCGTGCTTAGTTGAATGCTCGTGGTCGTGTTCCGCTCTCTGAGGTGTTGTCTGAGCTTCGGGCTGAAGAGACTCGTCTCCGTGATGCTGGTCTTCTTGCGGTTCCGTATGTGCTTGCTACTCGTGGTCCTCCTCTGTCGTCTGCTCCCTCGACTCAGTTGCGGTCCTCTGTGCCACCACCGATACTACCCACTCCTCCACATCAGGGTCAGAGTCAGCACCAGCAGTCTCAGGGTCAGAGTCAGCACCAGCAGGCTCGTGGTCAGGGTCGCTGTGGTTCTCTTCGTCACTTCACTTACTGTAGCAGGGATGGCCACACTTGGGCCACCTGTTATACACGGGATCCCAGTTTACGTCACCAGCATCAGACTTGTGGTCAGTCGGCTCCTTCCGGATATTCAGCAGTTGCTCTCTCTGATCAGGACATTATCAGGAGTCTTCGCGGTCTGCTTGCTGCTACAGGCTCTTCTTCGACGGACACTGCTGGTTCTGTGACTGATTCTTCAGGCACTACGTGCCCACCACCTTTTACACTGTCAGGTACGTCCCCGTGGTATCTGAATTCTGGAGCTTCTTTTCATATGACATCTGAGTCTTCTCTTCTGTCCGCTCTTCGTTCTCTCCCTTCTCATGTCCGTGTTCTCACGGCCGATGGTACCTCTCTTCCTGTTTCTAGTCGGGGTACACTTTCTACTTCTTATTTTTCTGTACCTGATATTTCTCATGTTCCTCGTCTTAAGATGAATCTATTCTCTGCTATCCAGCTTACTGACTCTGGTTGTCGCGTCATTCTTGATGCTGATTCTTGTGTTGTCCAGGATTGTTGCACACATGCCCTGGTTGGAGCTGGCCCTCGCAGCCGCGACTCCTCAGGACTTTGGGAGTTAGACTGGCTTCGTGTTCCTTCCGCTGCCACTTTATCTGCCAGTTCTTCTCCGGTCGTCACCTCTGGTACCAACTCTTTTCAGCAGTGACATCATCGTCTTGGTCACCTTTGTGACTCTCGTCTGTCGTCATTAGTTCATCGTGGTCTTCTGGGGTCTGTCTCAGGAGATGGGTCTTTACATTGTCAGGGTTGTAGGTTGGGCAAACAGATTCAGCTTCCCTATCCTACTAGCGCGTATGTATCTCAGTGACCTTTTGTTTAGTTCATTCCGATGTTTGGGGTCCGTCTCCTTTCGCTTCGAAAGGGGGCCATCGCTACTATATTTTATTCATCGATGATTTTTCTCGATACACTTGGTTGTATTTTATGCGCTCTCGTAGTGAAGTGCTCTCCATATATTAGCGTTTTGCGGCCATGGTCCGTACCAATATTCTACACCCGTTCGTGTGTTTCGTGCTGATTCTGCTGGTGAGTATATCTTCCAGATGTTGCGAGGTGTTCTTGCTGATCAAGGTACTGTAACACCCTCAGAATCGGCCCTATGCAAGTTTTAGCGAAACCCGCCAAACCCGCATAGAAACGATTCAAAGGTGCCCACCAGGCACTTTCGTGCAGGTGGAAAACGAAGTAATAACATTACACAACAGTCCTCGATGGGACCCACAGAACAGATATATACAACAGCGACTCAAAGAGTCAAGAACACAGATATAGTATACAAGATTCAAATCACCTTGAAAATGATAGAGCGTCCGACTACGGACAAGATGCAAATGGGGCTAAGAGCCCTGAAGAATAACCAATGGCGTCCATAACCCTGCCCAGGCCAAGCCGGAAGGGTAACCCTGCTAACGGCGTCGATCTCAAAACCTGCTTAAACAAAAGGGGTGCCGACAAAGGGCAAAGGAAAAAGAGGAGCGTCAGTACTGAGGCCAGTACACGGCGAGACTAGAATTCGGCGGTCCTCGCCTACATAGGTATGGTGGACTGAGCGGCAGCGGCAGCATGCACTAATCGACCTATAGAGACTCGATACAACTGGCGGTTATCAGAGAGGGATAAGAATGACCTATCCGGATCCAACCTGAAGCTAACACCAAACAAACCCATCCTGGTGTTTCCCCCTCGAGACCAAACGAGGAAGTCAACCGAGGAACTCACACAGTTGGCAATTTTACTCATTCCGTTATAGTTGCGGCAATTACTAGTCAAATATAGACAGTCGTCCTGATAAAATAAGCAGTGGGCACCTTTAGTTAACCATTCCGTTATAGCTGCCTCACTTACTAATCAGATACAATTAGCATGAGATAACCCCAAAACCCAGCAGTTGTTGGTACTTTTATTTAGCCATTCCGTTGTAGTTGCAATACTTACTAGTCAGATACAATCGTCGCAAGCGACTAACCAAACAAGCAATTGTGGGCAGTTTTATGTAGCCATTCCATTATAGTGAAGCTGATTACTAGTCATTATAAAGTCAAATTTATAGTACTACTTTAGTTATGCTTGTCTATGATCGAGATACTGTGCTCCAAGTCGTCCATAACCGCGGACACGGCTTTCAGAAAGTTTTACCCGGCCGGGGTGCACCAATAGCAACACACACTCGATCAACCTCAGAAAAACCAAATCAAAACCCAACGAGGCCTTCACGACAAAGCAATCACAGGATTCAGAAATATTTCAGGGGGCCACCCCTTGGAGTACACCCGCAACGAAGCTAGCTGACTCCGAGACGGACTCAAGGTTTGCGACAATGGCTGTAAATGACTGGGAACCCAAAACTGGGGTTGTCGATACCGCGAAAACATTCCGCTTACCTAAACAGTACAGTGTGCTCCTCGCACAATCGTAAATAAAGCAGTAAAGCATGGCATAAGTACAGGATCGTAAATAAAACCTCAAACTAGTTTGTGGCCCCAAGAAATAAGACTGAATCAAGCTCTGGCTAAGGGGGGTCCCATAAGCCTCCCGGATGTGGATAGCGCGATAAATCAAGGAACAGGTATCAAGCACTCGGGGTCCTACGGGACACAAGTGGGCGGTCGGAAACCAAATATTATCTATCACCCACCGATGCCTCTGCTTACTTCAATTTTAGTTGTTAAACAGGAATTAAAGTGAACGATAAGTAAAGCCATGATCATCTCCAACATTAAACAGGCGGCAATTCTCCAACAACTGTGGCACTTGACGACATGCAACAACACTTGAGCAAGCGACTACGACGCGCAAGTCCAACTATCTACCAAACAACAGGTAATAGGATGTGTCCAAGGCAATATAAGGCTGCAAGGGATATCACGGGTACGAAAACTAGAGCATCGCAACACAGATAACAATAGATCAACAGGAGGGAATAAATACTATAAAAGTAAGATAGGTAGAAAGGGGGAGATGCTCGCCTGAAAACATTGCCGAAGGTTCAACCGAAGATCGGGTCGACACTCGCATCAACTCAACGGCCTTATCCGCGAAGAACCAAAGCACTAGAAAAAACACCGTATGCACTATTTAATTCAACGGCAGAAGAACGGGCATGATGCATGTATGATGTATGGCATGGCAAAGATGCGATGCAATTAGATCATATTAAGCGGAACCGGGGTTCCGACAATATTTAGGTGGTTCATGTTGTTTAGATACCCCACAATTTAAATGTTGTATTAACAAGGCAAATGAGTTACCGGTTCGCTACACAGATTTAAATGAGGCCAATATACGACTAGATTTGCCCGCATATGGGCCCCATATTTAATTAGGTTAATCGGCCTAAGGCCCCCAATCCACACAATTATGCATGCAAGTATGGCAATTAATATGCAACAAGTTGTTATATATGATAAAATAGGGTTTCGGGAAGGGGTTCACACATTAGAGGATCTCGACGAACTTGGGGTTCCGGGGTTCGGGGTTCGACAGGGTCCGGGGTCCGACGGGAACGAGGTTCGGACTTCGGGATCGTTCTCGGGTAGCGGGGCAGATCTTGTAGTGCTTCAGGTTCGGGTGCGGTTCTCGGCGAACTGGTCGGTTCCCTGTCGGAGGTCTTGGCGCTTCGGATCGGTCTTCGGTTCGGGGCCTCAGGGTCTTAGCGTTCCGTGTAGGCGTTCTCGAGGTCGATGGCGAACTTGTCTGGTACCGGGGTTTTTCGGAGTTCTTGGCGCGGCACCGGGTACGGAATCGATCTTCGGGTTCGGGGGTCTCGGCGTCCGTAGACCTTGGTGTCCAAGGCGCGGCATCAAATCAGCGGGGTCTTGGCGCCTTCGGGTCCGAGAGGGAGATCTTGGCGTTCTTTTAGCTTTCCATGTAGATGGTCCTCAAATCTCCTGGCTTGCACCCATGCGCTCACGCGGGACGGTCCTGGGCTCGCCTCGTTCAACAGCAGAACAACAGAGGCACGAGGGCGACATGGCCTACAGGAGACGCGGAGCGGAGCCGAGGGCGAAGGACGGCCGCGAGCGACGGCAGGGGCGCAGAGGCGGCAGCGGAGCATGCTGGCGAGAGGTGGCCGGGGCGACGCAGGACTCGGGGGACGGCGGGGAGGACGCCGGCAGAGGGGGGGTGGATGAAGGCCGGCGGGCGATGGAGGCTGCCGGCGGCGCGGCCACAGACGGGGCGACGGTGGGGCTCGAGGGCGGTCAGGCGAGGTCGCGCAGAGGGCGGCCGGACGCGGGCGACGGGGCGCGGCCGAGGAGATGGCGCCGGGCGGCGGGGCCGAGGCGCGGTGGATGCGGGGGAAGGTGGGTCGGCGGCGAGCGGATGTGGGAGGGCGAGGCAGGCGGCGCCGGGGCGAGCGGCGGCTGCCGGCGGTTGGCGAGGAGACGCGGGGAGGAGGGGAGGCGCAGAGCGGAGCGGCGGAGGCGAGGCGATGACCGGCGGGGGAGGGGCAGACGCGGGACGTGGGGGCGCGGCGGTGAAGAGGGGGACACCGGCGGCTGGCGGCGCCCGGCGAGGAGAGAGGGGGGGTTCGGGGTCGCCGGCGAGGGAAGGAGGGAGAGGGCGCGAGGCAGAGAGATGGAAGGCGGTGGCGATGGGGGGGCCTGGCGGCGCCGGTGGACGGAGGAGGGAGGTGGCCGAGCGCGCGCGTCGGGGAGAGCGGGTGCGGGAGGAAGGGAGAGGCGCTCCGGGCGCGCAGGTGGAGAGAGGAGAGATGGGTGGGGCCGGGGCGAGTGGGTGGTGTGCGTGTCGGTGGGGTGGGGAGAGAGAGCTGAGGTTGGGTGGGACCCAGGGAAGTGGGCCAGGGGTGTAAGTGGGAGTGGGGTAGAAAACTGTGTGAAAGAGAGGGAGGTGGGAAAAGGGGTAGGATTAGGTGGCGGACTGGGATAGGTTAGGGGGAAGGGCAGGGGTGATGTGGCGGCCTGGGATAGGTGGGGGTGATGTGGCTGGTTGGGTGGGTAGAAAGGATTGGTAGAAAAAGGGTTTGTGGTGGACCGTTTTTGTTCTGGGGGTGGTCGTCCGGGTCGAATCGACCCGTTCGACTGCCCCCTAAAATAATTAAATATTTTATTTGTTTCAAACAAAGTTTCTGCAAACCAATAGCAGGCAAAACAAAATTATCCGGAGACCCGGGTTTGCGTGTTGAACAAAGGCGGGGCGTTTTAAAAAACACAAAATAGGTTTTTCTGCAAATAGTTTTATGCAAGCAAATGCAAGATGATGATGATGCTCAAATGCAATGTGTCATGATGACATGAGCATGCGGTCATGATGATGCAATGCACAAAAACAACGCGATTTTCTAGTAGTGGTTTTTGCGGGGTGCCACAGGTACCCTTGCTCAGTTCTCGTGTCCCGACGCACATGCCCAGAATGGCGTTGCTGAGCATAAGCACCGCCATTTTCTTGAGACCACTCGTGCCATGAGGATTGCTTCTTCCCTTCCTCCGCATTTCAGGACCCACTCTCCCTGATGTCTCTTCTTCGACACCATCCTCCTCTGCTCTGTCTAGTTCCCCTAGTTCTCCTCGTTCTTCGGAGCCTTCCTCTGATATTCCTTCTTCTTCATCGTCGTCTCATGAGTCGTCTTCCTCTGATGAGCCTCCCTCTACTCGTCCTGTTCGTCAGCGCCGTGCCCCCAACCGTTACTCTCCTAGTCAGTATGGTCTTTCTGTTGCCTCCGTGCCGACTTCTTATCGGGATGCGAAGCATCATCCTGAATGGCAGCTGGCCATGGCTGAGGATATTACTGCATTTGAGCGCACTGGCACCCGGGATCTTGTTTCTCCCCCTCCCGATGTTCGTCCTATTACGTGTAAGTGGGTCTATAAAATTAATACCCGCTCTGATGGATCTCTTGAGCGCTATAAAGCGCGTCTTGTGGCTCGTGGTTTTTAGCAGGAGCACGGTCATGACTATGATGAGACCTTTGCTCATGTGGCTCATATGACCACTGTGCTCACCCTTCTTGCTGTCGCTTATGTTCGTCACTGGTCTGTGTCCCAGCTTGATGTTCAGATTGCATTTCTCAATGGTGAGTTGAGTGAGGAGGTTTATATGCAGCATCCTCCTGGGTATTCTGTTCCCACTGGGATGGTTTGCCGTCTTCGGTGTTCTCTTTATGGCTTGAAACAGGCCCCTCGTGCCTGGTTTGAGCGCTTTGCCTCTGTGGTGACTGCTGCTGGTTATTCTCCTAGTGCTCATGATCCAGCGCTGTTTGTTCACATTTCTCCTCGTGGACACACTATTCTTCTTCTCTATGTTCATGATATGATCATTACTGGTGATGATCCTGAGTATATCGCCTTTGTTAAGGCTCGTCTTCGTGATCAGTTTCTTATAACCTATCTTGGTCCTCTTCGATATTTTCTTGGAATTGAGGTTTCCTCCACTTCTGATGGTTTTTTCATCTCCCAGGAAAAGTATATTCAGGATCTTCTTGCTCGTGCTGCTCTTGGGCATGAGCGCACTGTTGAGACCCTTATGGAGCTTAATGTTAAGCTTCATCCTACTGATGGTGATCCTCTTCCTGATCCGACGCGTTATCGCCATCTTGTTGGAAGTCTTGTTTATCTTGTTGTCACTCGTGCTGACATATCTTATTCTATTCATATTCTGAGTCAGTTTGTTTCCGCTCCTACCACTGTTCACTATAGTCATCTTCTCCGTGTTCTTCGTTATCTTCGTGGTACGATCACTCGTCGCCTTTTCTTTCCTCCCTCCAGTTCCAGTGCTATTCGAACACTACATGGGCGAGTGATCCTTCGGATCACCTTTCAATTTTTGTTTACTGTGTGTTTCTTGGTGGTTCCCTCATTGCTTGGAAGACGAAGAAATAGACAGCGGTTTTCCGTTCGAGTGTTGAGATTGAGTTGCGTGCTATGGCCTTGTTGACTGCTGAGGTGACCTGGTTACGGTGGTTACTTACGGATTTTGGGGTCTCTATTACCACACCCACTCTGGTTTTGTCTGACAGTACAGGTGCTATTAGTGTTGCACGTGATCCGGTCAAGCATGAGCTTACCAAGCATATTGGCGTTGATGCTTTCTATACACGTGCTCAGGTGCATGCTCAGATTGTTGCGCTTCTGTATGTGCCTTGAGAGTTACAGTTGGTGGATTTTTTTACGAAGGCACAGACCATTACGCAACATACTTTCTTTCTCTCCAAACTCAGTGTTGTGGAGCCACCATGAGTTTGAGAGGGGGTGTTAGATGTATATTTGTATATTGTATGTCCTCACTTGTTAGGGGATTTTCCTGCATATTTCCACTTATACATGTACTATATATTGTGGCCTTTGGCCCCAGAGGAATACATGTTGCATATTCCTAATAGTTAGATCTGTGTGTGCTCACACCTGACTGAATTTTCAGGAGTACCACCGCCCCACGATCACCAGCAGTAAACTCTGATCATGTTGCCGCCAGCTAACGGCGAGCCGTGCCTCCTTCCATCTGCCAAACACTCACATGGGAGAACGCCTTGCTTGCCATGTCAGATCACTATAGGACGCGCGCACTACGCCGAGGGCAAAAAGCCATCGGCGTAGACTAAAAAGCCGTCGGCGTAGCCTCCTCGACAAAGGTCTCCCTCGGCGGAGCATACTCAGGTCGTCGGTGTATCGAAATGCCGTCGGCGTACACTACGCCGACGGCTTTTCCCTCGGCGTAGCGGTCGTCGGCATAGCCTGCCGGCCAGTTGCAAAAATATTTTCTTTTTAAAAAAATTCCAGTTGCCGACTTTTCTCAAAAAATTTCAATCTTCGAATTGTTTTAGTTATAAATCTCTCACTTTGAACATTTTTAACACTAATTACACTTAATATTTGATTAAATTGCAGTCTTGGTCAAACATCCTAGCCGATCACCCATCCTAATACTACTCCAGCTCCAGCACGCTTAACTTCCTCGTTCCTTCAGAATCTGTTTCCGCAAAGTAATTTATACATTGTTGTTAATACTATGATATCAATCTTATTAGCTCTTATATCATCATGTCACATGTTTGTATTTTTTGAAATTACAAAAAATTATTTAAGTAAACAATGATGAATAAGTAAACATATTATTGAATTCAAATAAAAATATAATGATTTTTTTGTATTTTTCTGTTTAATATGGAATAATTAATATCTTTAAATCCGTAAATCGGAATTCGACAAATAATATGTCTAAATTGATCAGAAAAATGGGAGGAATCCAAATATGATATCAATATCAACTTATCATAAACTATACGGTGATTCTAGCCATAATTTTATTTACCCATTTAAAATGGAAAATGGCTTTTTGGCAACCTCGAAAAGAGATAGCTCAGGCCAATCCTCGCTAAACTTGCATTGGATCTTTGATAAAATAGCATATTGTGAACCTAAAATTGATTTTTATAAAAAAACATGAGCATCAGATCATGTACCTGTAGTTCATATTTGACCTACTTCCTACCGATTCAGCAGGAATTTATCTTTTTCACCAGGGGTGAACGAAAAGGTTTAGAATCCCTCTGTTGGGACATTGTCCATATAAGGCGGTCTAGTATTTTGTAAAATATGGTGGTAGCATTTTGAATTATCCATTTGGTGGTTGCTTCACAAAACCGTCCGTTTTTTATACTCAAAAAATGGAAAATAGCTTTTTGGTGCGACGAAAAGGAAAACTTCCTCCTACAACATTGTTCGCCGTCCCATGATGCACATGTATGCACAACATGGGCACATTATCACCAACTATGCCTTGATTCTAGCCATAATATTGGTTATTTGACCTGAAAGCCAAGAAAAACTCGAATGAGATAGATCATTTTGTGAAGGTTTTTGTAAACATAATCAATATACCAAGTTTGATATTTTTCCTTGTAACTATGTCACATAATATGACACCACACGAAGGTTTCACATTGTTTTGATCTTTTTGAATATTTTATGCCTGTTTTAAATTATATATAATGTTTTATGTTTTACTTATTTTTTTATAAATATGTAATATTTGAGTGTAGATAGATAGATCTTATTTTTTTGCAAATTTTCATATATTATTTGTATTTTTCCGAATTAGAATGATTTAGTTATGTTTTTCAAAGTTTAATGAGGTAAATGGAAAAAAATAGCTACGCCGTGGGTGGCCGTCGGCGTAGGCTACGCCGAGGGCAGCCGTCGGTGTAGCATAGGATACGTCGAGAGCAATTCTACACCGACGGCCGCGGAGGGGAGCTGGCCTGGACGATGGCTACGCCGATGGCCTCGACGTTTGGCTGTTGGCGTAGCTCTCGGCACTCGGCGTAGCTTTCTATTCCTGTAGTGGATGGATGAGCTGCACGATGACTACACTCAGTGTCCACAAATAAGATTTCCAGGTTTCAAACATTGTTAACTTTGACCAACTGTATAAAAAATTATAGCAATACTAATGTGAAGATTGATACAATATGAGACTATAAATTGCACAAACACACACACACAAACATATTGGAGGTCAAGATAACAAAAACCACACTCGAGATTTTCTAACAAAAAACACCGGCTATTGTGTATACTTTAATAACAAATACCACAATCCACAAAACTAGGGTATTTTACAAAGATTAAAACAGGGAATTTTACTATTTGCCACGGTTTACTTGGAGCCTTTATAATTTGCCACACATTACTTAGCGTTTTACTATTTGCCACATATTAGACTATTACCTTTATAATTTGCCTTGTTTCTCCTTTTACAAGTATTTTAATTGTTTTAACTTATATATACGTTGTGAAATACAGAACATGGCTGGACCGGTTCCATCGATCAACCAAAGGAGCCACACATGCAACTGCTATTGTGCAGAACAGGGGAGAAAAAAACAGAGGAGCTGGGGTGGGAGCGCCGCCGACGGAGCGACCAGACCTTGGGAGAATCAGAGAATCAAAACGACCATAGGCGGAGTGCCGCTGCCGCCTGCTGGTCACCACGAACGGACCACGAATGAGACACCCTTCACGTACGGGGAGGAGGTGAGCCATCCTGGCAGGTCCACTTTGGATCTACCATAGACAATTTCAACAAGTTGGTTGGCACCATCACGTAGATCTCCATATCATGCATGTATCTGAATCCTTATATATTGTCTAAATTATGTGCTTCCTCCATCGCTCCCGGGTCTCTCGCGCGAGGCGACCCCGGGGCGCCCCCATCCGAACCCTAGCAGCCGTAGTTGTCGCTCTCCCGTCGGCTACCTGTTGGAGATATGACCAAGAGGCAATAATAAAGTGGTTATTATCATATCTTCATACTTATGATAAATGTTTACATACCATGCTATAATTGTATTAACCGGAAAAATTAATACTTGTGTGATTTGTAAACATAAAAGAGTCCCTAGTAAAGCCTCTTGTTAAACTAGCTTGTTGGTTAATATATGATCATGGTTTCCTGATCATGAACATAGAGATGTTATTAACAACAGGGTCATATCATTAGGAGAATGATGTGATGGACATACTCCTATAGTTAAGCGTAGCATAAAGATCAAGTCATTTAATATAGTTCATTTGCTATAAGCTTTCTGATACATAGTAACCTAATTCCTTTGACCATGAGATCATGCTAATCACCATCACCGGAAGGATGCTTTGATGACATCAAACACCACACCCTAACTGGGTGGCTATAAAGGTGACATTGAGTGTTCGAAAAGTATGTGTTGAGGCACATGGATTAAGAGTGGGATTTGTCCATCCATATGACGAATAGATATACTCTGGGCCCTCTGGGTGGAATGTCATCCAATTAGCTTGCAAGCATGTGACTGGCTCACAAGGGATCACATATCACGGGAACGAGAAAAGAGTATTTATCGGTAACAAGGTTGAACTAGGTATGCAGAGATACCGACGATCAAAACCTCGGATAAGTAAACTATCGTGAGACAAAGGGAAATTGGTATCGTATGTAAGTGGTTCATTCGATCGCAAAGTAATCGTAGAAATATGTGGGAGCCATATGAATTTCCAGATTCCTCTATTGGTTATTGATCGGAGAAGTGTCTCGGTCATGTCCGCATAATTCACGAACCGTAGGGAGACACACTTAAGGATTCGATGTTGTTGAGTAGTTATGGAATGATGAGTAAGAGACCGAATGTTGTTCGGAGTCTCGGATGGGATCCGGGATATCACGAGGAGATCCGGAATGGTCCGGAGAATAAGATTCATATAAGGAAAGTACTATTTCGGAGTTGGGGAATGATTCCGGTGTTTTCACCGGGAATGTTCTAGAAGGGTCCGGAAGGTTTGGCACTCCGGAGGGGAAGGGTGCATGAATGTGTCATAACAAGTTGTAATGGTTGCATCATGTACTAGGTGTCATCGCTGAGCAAAGTAAAGGGATAAATCAAATCCTAGTTTGAAAAGTCAAACGCCAATTTGAAAAGTCAAACGGCAAGTTTGCTTGGTGGAGGGAGAGTAGGAAACCTACTTAGGGAGGAAGTCCTACTCCCTCCACCCGCCGGCCAAGGAGGAGGAGTTGGAGGAGGACTCCCTCCTCCCAACAGCGCCTCCCTCCTACCTATAAAAGGAGGGGCAGGGGTGCCCCTCTTCTACACACCTCTCTCCTCTAAACCCTAGCCCTTGCCGCCGGCCTCCACCAAGTCGCCGCCGCCCCTAGGGTTTGCCTAGCCGCCGAGTTGGGGCTCTCCCCTTGCCCTAGCCGCCGACCTAGCTCTCTCTCCTTGGTGCCTCTAAACCCTAGATCGCCAAGGCCTCTCTCACAGTCCACCATACTCGCTCCGGCTTAAGGCGAAGCCCTGCGAGATCTCCCCTCTACTTCCGGTACCACGCCGTCGTGCTGCCGGAATCACGAGGAGAGTGCTACAACCTCCGCTGCCTCCTGGAACAAGGGAGAGGAAGGTCTTCATCGAGTACCGAACGTGTGACCGACTGCGGAAGCGCTGACGGAACGCAGCGCCGGAAGGATCGTCTACGCGATCTTGAGATCGGCAAGTGTACGACTATATCACCCATGAGAATCTGCTCTCATTAACCGCTTTGGAATCTTCGAGGGTGAGTTCCTCTATCAACTCGTTGCTGCAATCTAGTAGATAGATCTTGGCTTGTTTGTGTCCATGCGGTAGAATTTTTTTGTTTTCCATGCTACGAACCCCTACAGCCGCACTGGCGCCTCACCATCGACAAGGCAACCATACTGGCTGAGAACAACCTTCCCATACCATCACACTAGCGCCTCACCATCGACACGGCAACCATACTGGCCGAGAACGACCTTCTCGTACCGTCGCACTGGCGCCTCACCATCGATAAGGCAACCATACTGGACGAGAACAACCTTCTTATACCACCACACTGGCGCCTCACCATCGACAAGGCAACCATACTGGCTAAGAACAACCTTTTCGTACAGCCGCACTGGACTGCTTGGGTCATAGCGTTGGAGATGCCCTGATGTTTCTACTCCAACATTTGTACTCCATCCGCGCAAAACTGGCTGATTCGATCCAAATCCGAACACGCGTCAACATTCATTGTTGATTGACTATTGTATATTGATCTCCCAAAAAGCGAAAAAAATCAATTTTGACCAAGAAATAAGAACGACCAATTGATAGTTCACACATTCTAGAATTATCTGTTTAGTTACACATGTACTTCAAAAACGTTTCCAATTTATGTAGTATATTTATGCATTTCAAAACATTGTACCAAATTTTGCAGATAGTAATCAAGGATAAATATATAAATAGAAAACTCGCGATATAGGAGGTAGACTGCAACCCCCGCTCCACAACGAGTGAAGAGAAAATCCGCTCCTGAAAGAGCTCTCCTGAGCGACAACGGGAAGAACGAAGCGATAAAAGATCGCTGAGTGAATGGGATGCTAGCCGCGTATATTGCGATAACTTAGTTTGCTTAGATTTATACTAAGATATATTGTAGCAAAACCATGTAACAAAGAATCTAAGTTAAATTAAATTAAATATGCAACATAAAATTTTCCTATATATTGGCAATCAAAACTAAATATTAATATTAACTACATTTGTGTGAAAAATATGAACTTTGATATGAATTTTTTGTTAATGGCACGAGTTTTATTTAAAGAATAATAGTACTCAGCAAAATCAAGGAAAGGATCTATATTGTCTAAATCATATATTTTAAGAAACTCTAATGTATAATGAAATAAAAAAAGTTCAGTATAAATAAGTGAGGACATTTTAACTCTACTTGGAAATATACAATTTATGTTCGTGTTGATTATTACAAGTTATCACTCGACGCATGGAGTTATGTGGTAGTGTAGGGGTTCGTAGTATGGAAAACAAAAAATTTCTATCGCATGAACACACACAAGCCAAGATCTATCTACTAGATTGTAGCAACGAGTCAATAGAGTACTAACCCTTGAAGATCCAAAGCGGTTAACGAGAGCAGATTCTCGTGGATGATGTAGTCGTACACTTCCGATCTCAAGATCGCGTAGACGATCCTTCCGGCGCTGCGTTCCGGCAGCGCTTCCACAGTCGGTCACACGTTCGGTACTCGATGAAGACCTTCCTCTCCCTTGTTCCAGCAGGCAGCGGAGGTTGTAGCACTCTCCTCGCGATTCCGGCAGCACGATGGTGTGGTACCGGAAGTAGAGGGGAGATCTCACAGGGCTTCGCCTTAAGACGGAGCGAGTATGGTGGAGTATGAGAGAGGCCTTGGCGATCTACGGTTTAGAGGGCACCAAGGGGAGGGCTTGGTCGGCAGCTAGGGTTTGGGGAAACCCTAACTCGCCGAGTTAGAGGAGCTCTAGGCGGCGGCGACTTGGAGGAGGCCGGCGGCTAGGAGGCTAGGGTTTGGGGTGTAGGAGGTGTAGGGAAGAGGGGCACCCCTGCCCCTCCTTTTATAGGTAGGAGGGAGGCGCGGTTGGGAGGAGGGAGTCCTCCTCCAACTCCTCCTTGGCCGGCGGGTGGAGGGAGTAGGACTTCCTCCCTAAGTAGGTTTCCTACTCTCCCTCCACCAAGCAAACTTGCCGTTTGATTTTTCAAATTGGCGTTTGACTTTTCAAACTAGGATTTGATTTATCCCTTTATTTTGCTCAGCGATGACACCTAGTACATGATGCAACCATTCCAACTTGTTATGTCACATTCATGTACCCTTCCCCTCCGGAGTGACGGACCTTCCGGACCCTTCTAGAACATTCCCGGTGAAAACACCGAAATCATTCCCCAACTCCGAAATAGTACTTCCTTATATGAATCTTATTCTTCGGACCATTCCGGATCTCCTCGTGATATCCCGGATCCCATCCAAGACTCCGAACAACATTTGGTCTCTTACTCATCATTCCATAACTACTCAACAACATCGAATCCTTAAGTGTGTCTCCCTACGGTTCGTGAATTATGCGGACATGACCGAGACACTTCTCCGATCAATAACCAATAGATGAATTTGGAAATTCATATGACTCCCACATATTTCTACGATTACTTTGCGATCGAATGAACCACTTACATACGATACCAATTTCCCTTTGTCTCACGATAGTTTACTTATCCGAGGTTTTGATCGTCGGTATCTCTGCATACCTAGTTCAACCTTATTACCGATAAGTACTCTTTTCTCGTTCCCGTGATATGTGATCCTTGTGAGCCAGTCACATGCTTGCAAGCTAATTGGATGACATTCCACCGAGAGGGCCTAGAGTATATCTATCCGTCATATGGATGGACAAATCCCACTCTTGATCCATGTGCCTCAACACATACTTTATGAACACTCAGTGCCACCTTTATAGCCACCCAGTTACGGTGTGGTGTTTGATGTCATCAAAGCATCCTTCCGGTGATGATGATTAGCATGATCTCATGGTCAAAGGAATTAGGTTACTATGTATCAGAAAGCTTATAGCAAATGAACTATATTAAATGACTTGATCTTTATGCTACGCTTAACTATAGGAGTATGTCCATCACATCATTCTCCTAATGATATGACCCTGTTGTTAATAACATCTCTATGTTCATGATCAGGAAACCATGATCATATATTAACCAACAAGCTAGTTTAACAAGAGGCTTTACTAGGGACTCTTTTATGTTTACAAATCATACAAGTATTAATGTTTCCGATTAATACAATTATAGCATGGTATGTAAACATTTATCATAAGTATGAAGATATGATAATAACCACTTTATTATTGCCTCTTCGGCATATCTCCAACAGTCTCCCACTTGCACTAGAGTCAATAATCTAGTTCCAAACCTTTGTGTATTCAACACCTATGGCTTTCTGGTGTCGTATGTACACGATTGCTAGTAGTCAACTGATCTCCGGATCTGACACTTCCAGGTCCGTGTGTAATTGCATGTCTTTGCGTCTCTACACATCACTCATTCTCTAATGAGATGGCTTTGTATAAATTTGGTCCTTTGGTGAGACCTTTAGTTCTTTGGGGTTAAAACATGTTGATAACATTGTCATACAATATATCTTCATAGTATTATCCCTCTGTGAACTACACCTAGTTTGGTAACAAACTAATTGACACAAATGCCCTCTTTAGCCGCTATAATAGCAGTTATATACTTAGCCCTTTTGTTGTAGTATCTGTCACAATGTCTTAACTTTGGAACTCATCCAAATCCATTATGGAACTTACTTTCCATTATATTGTGCCACCCTTAGTTTAGATTGAGATAAACTTAATTTGTACTTTGTGACAAAACTAGTATCAATGTAGTACTTTTACAATGAACTAACCATCTATTTGTCACTTCTACAAATAATATACTCTTAGTTCTTCCAAAAGATCATAAGAATATCCTTACTATTGTCCAATGATCAACTTATGAATCATTCTGGTATATGCTCATAACATTTAGAGTATAGGACATATCTGGATTTGTACATATCACAGTATGATTGATATAAATACTCTTTGTGATTTCATACATCAAGTATCAATATATACTTGAATCTTTGTTTCACTTACCCAGTGTCAATACACTTGAATATATCATCAATATTGAACTCATTCAATCCTTTCTGTGCGACAAGAACCTTTCTTGTAGTTTCTATATTGAACTCATTCAATACATCATCTATGTACTTTCGGCACAACCATATTAGCGTCTATTGATGCCAAATATTTGGGTTTTGCCTAAGTTTTTCATCGGGATGAAATTCTTAATATGTGTTAATGAAAGATACATCATTTCCAATCAAAAATATGTCTTCCACATAAAGTATTAGAAACATGTCTTAGCGCTCCCACTTAATTTCTTGCAAATGCAAGCATCTTCATCGTCTCCGACGAATTTAAACTCCTTTAACAGTTTTATCATAGTGAAGATTCCAACTCCGCAATGCTTACTTCAACTATTGAAGTTTGCATATGCTTTTAGCATCCTTTGAATTAACAAAACCATATGGATCGTGTTATGCACATGTCCTAGGTAACAATTCTATTAGAAGAACTTGTTTTGTTTATTCAACTATCACATAACAAAATTATATGTAGTGGTTGCTACATTAATCCGTCTAGACTAAATATCGCTATGAAAGATCAAATCTTGTCATAGTCAACCTTTGAACATTGTTGTGAACTCTTTCCCAACGTGTCGACTATTTCATAGATGTGAAACATCCATGTCTATTTCTTTATAGATCCAAACACAACTGTAAGGTCTTACACCTTTATCGAGGGTCCTTCAAGTTCAAAACTTGATTTCCCGTGTATGGAACTATCACGGATTTTATGGCTTCAAGCCATTTTACGGAGTCAGGGCCCATCATCGCTTCTTTGCATGTAGTCCGTTCATTATTCTCAAATAATGATTCAACCCTCAAATCTTGGTATTTGATTGTTTACCCGACCTACTTGGTTCAATAGAAACTTTGACCTTCGTAACCACAACCTTTGAGGCATGTGAGCCATGAGCATTGTTGCTGCCTCCGGAACACTTTTCGGCGCTGCGCAACTTTTCACATATAGCTAAGGTTCTTTTAACCTTATCAAAGTTCTATTGTCCTCCCACTTAACTTTTCACGAAAAATTCCTTCTCAAAGAAACTTGACGTTCTAAGTGACAAACACTTTTGTCTCCAGTGTTATGGAGGAATACTTAACTGTTATACAAAGACAGGTTCATCCGACTTTGGTTGCAAACATCTTTCTTATCCATAGCATACCACTGTTTAAGAAAGGACAACTTGGGTTTTATCCCAAACCATAACTTTATATGGTGTCATTTCAACGGATTATGATGGAGCTCTTTTCAGTGGAAAAACGGTATTCTCTAAAGCTTTTAATCTTTAAAATATAATGGCAGTTTTATGAATTACACCTTTGATCTTACCATGTCAAACAAGGTTTAATTACATATCTCGAACGCTCCATACTCTTATGGTGTTTTGGGAAATGCAAATCCACGGAACGATTCCATAAATCTTAGGTATTATGCTAAACTTGTAACTCAAATATCTTCCTTTATGATCTTATCATAAACTATTTATATTCTTGTTACAATGATTTTGCACTTCATCTTGAAAGTCTTTGAACTTTTCAAATGTTTCATACTTCATCCTTATTAAGTAAATATTCATATATTTACTCAAATTTTCGGAGAAAGCATATGAAGTTGAAATACATCGCTCTTGACTACTCATAATGGATTTCATACAACAATATATACAAGTTCCAATAAGCTAGTCATTCGTTCCCTTTTGGCCTATGAACGAAGTTTTAATTATCTCTAGGAAAGTTTCACAAGCGTCATTTGATCAAAAATCAAAAGGACTCCAAAATTCCATCCACATGGAGTTTCTTCATGTTTTCTTTCCAACATAATTTAAACGGCGATGTCACTTCCTAAGTGATCTTTCAATAAATTTGTCTTTCGACATTTTTAGCACTAGTTTTATGGATGTGATTTCTCCAACGAGATTTGTGAATCATCCATCTTTTATGGATTACGGAAATTATTTGAACAACCCTTTTGTTATCATAACACCTGATAAAACAAATCTTGAAGGCAAGCTTTGATGTTTAATAAGCAGCACAATAACCCTTTATTTGTTCTCGATGAACATCATCACATATTCTTTTGCTAGTTACTTAGGCCATTGTTGTTCATGAATTCTGTTGTTTCGTATGACGATTCATACCAACAAATTCAATATCAAATACTTAAGAACCACTTTGTTTAATAAGCAAAGAATATAGCCATAACACGTATATCCTTTATATACCTAAACTGAACAATTCTAGTCTTTTCTTTTCTGCCATATATTTATGAGATTCTCTTTCAGCATTTCTTTTTCTGTTTGAAAGAATCTATCAACATCAATAGTGGAGCCATACACATAACACATAGTACAAAGCGTGTATAGTTAAATACCAATGTCTTTGGACTTGCATTTTGAAGTAGATCACCATTATCAAATGTTTGGTGTTCTTTCAAATTCCTTTCTTTAGTAATCTCTTGGTGTAGTAAACATTTTACCTACATCAAATATTCACCCTTATCATAGAATTATCCATGATCAAGCTAATTTTAGCTTATAATGGTGAATTGCGAGTATAATGTTGCTCTCCAAAACCTTTTGGAGGATTAGGACAACTAGTGTCTCCAACCTTTTGCAAATTCTCATCAAATATGAGAACATGACTTTTGCCATATTATACTCTATCATGTTGTAACCAAAACTTCGTTTCAGATATCACAATATCTTCCACACATTATGGTTTCTTAAACAACTCATTCAGATCCTAGATAACCTTGATATTAAGACAATTCTTTGAATATCAAGAATCATGGAGACAAACATGATACTCATACACTAACTCTTGGAATTGCCACTCTTGTTTTAATACCAATTATTAAACTTCATGGAGTAACCGAAACTTACTGAAAGTTTGCAATAGGACTTTTAAACTTTAGATTAACACTTCAAAACAATACGATACCAGTTCGTAAAGTAACTAACCATAATTCTATAGTTCTATCATCTCAATTAAAACTAAGCGCAAGGTGGTAAACGGATGCCAATGACTACAACAACTATGCAAATTCACTTTGATTTAATTTATGATAAATAGTGTTCAACTTTTAATCATATTGCCGTTGAACTCCCACTCAAAACAATATCCCTCACATTGTTTTAGTGATCACACGAACCAAATCCATCACATCAAAACCGATCATCATGAGAGTTGATGTAGCTTCAATGGCGAACAATCAACATGTTCATCATATCTACTATATGACTCGTGCTTTACCTTTCGGTGATCCGTGTTCCGAGACCATGTCTATACATGCTAGGCTTGTCAAGACCAAACCTTAGCTTCCGCATGAGCAAATCTGGCTTGCTCACGTTGTATACACTCGCAGAATCTAACACACCCGATCATCACGTGGTGCTTCGAAACAACGAGCTTTAGCAACGGTGCTTACTAATTATGAACACTTTAGAACTTGAAATTGTGTGCTTGAGGGATCATCTTATAATGCTACCGTCGTGAACTAAGCAATACAAGATGCATAAAAGGATTAACATCACATGCAATTCATAATATGTGATATGATATGGCCTTTCTTCTTTGTGCTTCCGATCTCCATCTTCAAGCACGAACATGATCTCCATCATCACCGGCATTGCATCAAGGTCAATGACGCCGCTCCATGGTTGTCGTCCACCAGCTTCAACTATTACAACTACTTTGAATAGACACGCGGGTCTTAACAGAATTTAAAGACAACCATATGGCTCATGCCGGTTGCCAACTTACAATAAGGAACATTGCATACATCAAATATAATCACAATCATGGCCATATCACATCACAGCACACCCCTGAAACAAAGTTAGACGCCTCTAATTTTCTTTGCATGTTTTACGTGGTTTGGGGCTTTCAATAGGTGTCGTTCTAACTTACGAACAATAACCACAATATTGATACTAGTATTGTCAATCACCCGTTGTAAATTGAATCTTAACTATGTTGGGAGAAACAGGCACCCGCAAAGCCACTTATGCAATACAAGTTGCATGTCAAACGTGGAGCAAGTCTCATGAACGATGTCATGTAAGGTTAGCCCGGGCCGCTTCATCCCACCATCCCGCAAGATGCAAAGTACACAAAAAGCAATCGACAACAAAAGCATCAACGCCCATAATGACCATTATGTTCTACTCGTGCAACAGATCTACATATAGACACGGCTCTGATACCACTGTAGGGGTTCGTAGCATGGAAAACAAAAATTTTCTACCGCATGCACACAAACAAGCCAAGATCTATCTACTAGATTGTAGCAACGAGTCGATAGAGGAACTCACCCTCGAAAATTCCAAAGCAGTTAACGAGAGCAGATTCTCGTGGGTGATGTAGTCGTACACTTGCCGATCTCAAGATCGCGTAGACGATCCTTCCGGCGCTGCGTTCCGGCAGCGCTTCCGCAGTCGGTCACACGTTCGGTACTCGATGAAGACCTTCCTCTCCCTTGTTCCAGCAGGCAGCGGAGGTTGTAGCACTCTCCTCGTGATTCCGGCAACACGACGGCGTGGTACCGGAAGTAGAGGGGAGATCTCGCAGGGCTTCGCCTTAAGCCGGAGCGAGTATGGTGGACTGTGAGAGAGGCCTTGGAGATCTAGGGTTTAGAGGCACCAAGGAGAGAAAGCTAGGTCGTCGGCTAGGGCAAGGGTAGAGCCCCAACTCGGCGGCTAGGCAAACCCTAGGGGCGGCGGCGACTTGGTGGAGGCTGGCGGCTAGGGCTAGGGTTTAGAGGAGAGAGGTGTGTAGAAGAGGGGGCACCCCTGCCCCTTCTTTTATAGGTGGGAGGGAGGCGGGTTGGGAGGAGGGAGTCCTCCAACTCCTCTTCCTTGGCCGGTGGGTGGAGGGAGTAGGACTTCCTCCCTAAGTAGGTTTCCTACTCTCCCTCCACCAAGCAAACTTGTCGTTTGACTTTTCATGATACAAACCCTAAGTAAACATTTCAACAAACCCTAAGTGGTGACTTTTCATATCTATACAAATACAATACGGTTATATATTCTAACAGACGAGAAGTGGGAGAGGAAGACGGGAAATGGTGGAAGGTTTGTTTTCTCTCGTGGTCGGTGGCTACTTCTCGTCTTCGGAGGATCACACCCGCCTTGTGGACATGGACTTGTCAAGGCGTGCAATTAGTACACCGGTCTATGAATCTCGTGTTGTGGCTTTGATCCCGTATTCAGGCGTGCTTGTTATTTTACTTATTTTTTGTTGCAAAAGAAAGAATCATCTATAAATTGAGTTTCATCTTGGATATTGAGTTTGGCTCTGAGTTTGGTCCAAACTCACACGCTGAAGCTTCTTGGCATGTATTGAACTACATACACTAGGCAACACAACCAACGGTACAAATTTATGAAAAAAGCTAGATAATTTATTTTAACACTCACCCTATGCCTTTACTCTTTGGCCTATTGTAACGTATGTTTGGGAATACGAAATATTTCTTTTTAATTCTTGTGTTGATAAGGATTTAATCCTAAGACCTTCTATTGTGATACCATATTAAACTAATGCAACCAATAATCCGAACCTCGATAGTCGTGGTTTTTGTTATCATGACTTCCAATATGTGTGTGTTTGCGCAATTTGTAGTTTCATAATGTATTAATCTTCACTTTAGTATCGGTATAATTTTTTATACGTACATGATATAAAACCTGGAAATCTGATTTGTGGACATAGAGAGTAGTCATCGTGCAGCTCTAAGGCCTTTCACAATGGGTGTTTCTTAGCGCAATATCCTAGGTGCTTTTCCTATGTGGCATGCCATTTAATGAAGAAAGAGGGTGTTGTTGTATCTTAGCTAAGCTACGCCTTTTGCACGGTATCATAAACAAAAAACTTGGCTAGACCAATCACACACATGCATGAGACTAAAATCATTAAATGCAACACCACTAAGAAACACCATCTAAAAAATAATGCATTGTCATTGTTGTTACTTAAGTTTTAATTACATCTATGAAATCGTGCTAAGAAACACCCCATTATGAAAGGCCTAAGACAACGAATGCGTTCCCGCACCTAAGGCCCAACTATTTGTCCGTCACCCACTGATTGGGGGAAACCGAGGGCGCCAGCAACCGGCGCCACATTGGATTGGCCGCGTGGGGCTCCCTCGGCATCCAGAAATGACCAAGTAGCGACTGCCCACTTTTGTCGGTTTCACACGCCATTCATCCCCGTCGTGACACGCAGAAGTATCGTCTACTGACGTGCAGGAGTAATGATGCGCCGATGGTTCCCCTACCTTCCTTGGCTCCCACAAAAAAGGAGTGTCCCTCTCTCACCAGCACAGCATGCTCACCTCACCTTGCCTTCCTCGGCCACTCCCTCCTCGCCAGTAACCATGGGCCACCAGAACCACGAGGCCGGCGGCAACCTTAGCACCAGCGGCAGGCGTGCGTCCAGACCGCGTAGCCTCACCATCGACAAGGAAACCACACTAGTCAAGAACAACCTTCTGGTACCACCACAATGGCGTCTCACCATAGACAAGACAACCATACTGGCCGAAAACAACCTTCTCGTACCGCCGTACTGGCGCCTCACCATAGACAAGGCAATCATAGACAAGACAACCATACTGGCCAAGAACAACCTTCTCGTACCGCCGCCCTGGCGCCTCACCATAGAGAAGGCAACCATACTGGCCGAGAACAACCTTCTCATACCGCCGCATTGGCGCCTCACCATCGACACGGCAACCATACTGGCGAGAACAACCTTATCGTACCGCTACACTGGCGCCTCACCATCGATAAGGCAACCATACTGGACGAGAACAACTTTCTTGTACTGCCGCTGTTGGAGATATGCCCAAGAGACAATAATAAAGTGGTTATTATCATATCTTCATACTTATGATAAATGTTTAGCTCTTGTGTTGTTTACGTGTATAAGCCTGTAATTAGACCAGCAATCAATTTTATAGAATGTAGAATGGTCAGTGAGGCCAATTACATCGTCGTGTATCCCATAGGAGACGGCAGCCGCCGATGGCAGCAGCAGTCACACCCGCATCCTCGTAATAGCCATATCATGACGTCTCGCCCATTTGTTGTCTGAGTTACTTCCGCTCACTATGTCTGTTTGTAGAGATATTTTTTTCGTACCGTTGGTTGTGTTGCCTAGTGTATGCAGTTCAATACATGCCAAGAAGCTTCGGCGTGTGAGTTTGGACCAAACTCAGAGCCAAACTCAATATCCAAGATGAAACTCAATTTATAGATGATTCTTTCTTTTGCAACAAAAAATAAGTAAAATAACAAGCACGCCTGAATACGGGATCAAAGCCACAACACGAGGTTCATAGACCGGTGTACTAATTGCACGCCTTGACAAGTCCATGTCCACAAGGCGGGTGTGATCCTCCGAAGACGAGAAGTAGCCACCGACCACGAGAGAAAACAAACCTTCCACCATTTCCCGTCTTCCTCTCCCACTTCTCGTCTATTAGAATATATAACCGTATTGTATTTGTATAGATATACGGTTGTATATGTGTAGTCCGTGCATAGCTATACGGGTTTTACACGTTCCAAGTTCTTCTTAATTCGCAGACATTTTGTCGCCTCTCTTCTTGGATTTTTGGGACAGTCTTAACATTCGTCGACGCCCGTTTACTACCAAGGGAGGGTGTTAGAATATATAACCGTATTGTATTTGTATAGATATGCGGTTGTATATGTGTAGTCTATGTATAGCTATCCGTGTATTGTACGGTATGAACTCTGCCTTGTAACCTCTATATATAGATCAATACAAGGCACCACAATGTGTGGTTTTCCCTATCTTACATCCTCCTCCTCCTACCCCATGTGGTCGAGCATCCGCTCCCTCCGTGAGCCCACCCCTAACCCTTGGTCGATCGGGATGTCGAGCGTCACGGGATGGCGAGCGACAACGGGATAGGGAGTGCCGACAGGGTGGGAGCCATCCACTATCCTGGTGCACTGCAAGATCGGCCATGCACGAGTTGCCCACTTTCAGCTCTCATAGGAAGAGAAAAACAATAGATTGGTGGATTTGACAATTTTGTGTTAGCTATGATTAATCCTACCTAGATGTTAAACCGATTATTGGAGAAATCAATGACAACCTGGCATAGACTATTTGTAATCATAGCTCTTATAGTTTAAAATCGACACAAGTGTGGACTGTTTGAAATCATATTAGCAGATTGTATTGGTCCAAAATTGCTTTCTCACATTAAACTTGTTGTAGTTCTTATCCCGAGCATGATTGATTCGAATAATATAGATGTCAAACCATTTCTTGTCATGAACGTGTATGATACAAAGATTAGTATGGTTCAAACATATATGCTTGGAAGATGGATATTATATTTCTAATAACCGAGATTATATTTATCTTACTCTATTTTGTATGTGAAATTTAGATGAAACATAGAATTTCCTCTCTCTTATTTGTTGGATTTTGTGAAATATGTAGGATGTCCCTCCTTCATCATAATTATGATCCTGAATAGCACAAAAGTTTATGTTGGAGAAGAACTAGATAATTCGAATATGTTGACCCATTAATCTTTAGGTGTGACTCGCTATCTTCTCTCTTGTATATTGTCTACACAAGAGAATCTACGTACTTTATTTATACCAACTATTTTTACTTATGACTCATTCTGTTGACATACAAATGTCAACTCGTAGAAAGACTACCACATAGTACTGAATATTTTGTTTTTTATTATTGCAGTTAACATGGACCAGGCAAGATTCGTCCCAATAGAATGTCAAGCACGTATTTCTATTGACATAAAAATGAAGTTAGTCTCTATTTCAAGCCATTCTGTCCTATGAAATCTTTACTAAGTTGTGACATTTCGATAAAATGCTAGCATATGTTGTATTTTTTATGCATATTTTAGTGTTATTAAATATCATGGCCAAGGATGTAAAGCTGGCAGAGGTATCTCGAAATAAATGCATATTATTGTTACACCTAGATAATAGTACTAGCATCGTAAGCAAGCCAGAGACCTGTGTGCGAGTGTCTTGTAAGGCACACGTACGCTCTCGATCGAGAAGCAACGGCCGGGCTGAGTAACTACTAATACTCCGTACTATATTTGTTTTGTTAGTTAGCCGGTTGCTTAATCTGCGATGAAAGAAGTGCTTTACACTTGGCAGCTTACTACGCTCGCTTCCAAGAGTCGGCGCTGATTAATTGGATGCAGGCGATCGATTTTGTCCTTGGAACCGTCGAGATGCCGGTGCGTAGCACTAGCAGGCATGTCCAATTCCATTGGACGGATGCAATTGTAGACCTGTGTGTGCGCGCAAACCTGAATTTTGAAGTCCCACTGTCACGGTCACGGAGTAGTGTGTTTGAAAGAATTTGCTGCTAGGACGGACTGCGATCCCAGGAGCTCCCTAAATGTTGGAAATACTACTCACACATCAAGCAGCCGTGCGCCAATCACCTGCAACGGTAGTACTCCCTCCGATCCATATTACTTGTCGTTAAAATAGATGTATCTAGCACTAAAACATATCTAGATATATTCATTTTAATGAACGTAATATGGATCGGAGTGAGTACTAGATGCTGACGACGCGTGTATGTTCGGATTTGGACCGAATGAATCAGCAAGCTTTGCGCGGATCGATCGAGTACCAAATGCTGGATTCAAAACACGAGAGACATCAGTACGTACGCGGCGCGGCACACTTTGATCCCGTCCGTGGAAGCAACGACTTCGCCTTGGGTCAGCGTTTTGGCTTTCCTTGATGCCGCAGCAGCCCGGAGACACGGCGAACCAGCAACACATCCACATGGTACTTTTGCCGATGCTCTTAATTTGATTAGGCGCCTTGCAAACTGTGAGGGAGGTAGTACTTGTATTAGACCATTGCGCAAGACGCGATTAAAGAGTACTTTGATGGATGTGGAAGCATGCCAGAAACCTGTGTTACCGCCAGGCATATATAGGTCAACGCTTGGATGCAGGCGATCCATCCATCGGGTTCCACTCCTTGTCCTTGGATGCCTGCAGCAAAAGCTTGGACGATCCTCCTCTCCGTTTGAGGTACGATTGGTCTGCACACACGCCTGCCTTAAAGCCAGCCCATCCATGGAGATGTCTTACATTTCTCCCTGCGACATCTCTCCGTGGTACATTCGGCCGTACGTAGCTCCCTAAACCCAGCCCATCCATGGAGATGTCTTACATTCAGCCAAGTACTAGGGTGTGTTGGGTTCTAGAACAAGAGGGAATGGAACGGAGTGAGTCCATTCCGAGGACATGGAACGGTTCCAACCCTGTGTTCGGTTCAGAAAAGAACGAGGAACGGAATGATTCCATATTGTGTTCGGTTGGGAGAATTGGGACCGGAACAAAATAGTTATAATGATGCTTAAAATTTTAATAATTTGAGCTTAATATTTAACAATGTAATTAATGGTAGAAAATATTTTTGAGCTTAATATTTAACAATGTAATTAACAATGTACGTATCTCCCTGAACCCAGCCAGCTGAATGGTGTAGTGTTCGTTCCACATGCTAGAGCCAAGTACTACTAGTACCGAGTTTGGTGCAGTGGTGAACCACCAAAACGCGCGGCTAAGCCAGACGTGCCAACAACGTACTGACTGCCAAACACACTGATGTGCACACAATGAGCGGCAGAAACAGTGACGTCTTGTTTCCTTGTCACCGTCTATCAGTATGGTCACTACAACAACATAGTTACCTGCATGATGACACCAGAGTCCAGAATGTTCCGGCAGATGCTGACCAACCTACCTGGTTACGTACATTTGTGACACTTGGCAGCACCACGACGCTCCCACATGGACGGGCCATACAGTACAACTAGACCATGATAGCACGCGTTGTCGTGCCCATCCATTTACAGAATCTATTTATACTTATTATACAAAATGAACCATTTAATCAAAGGAGATATTTAGCATCTCACGGGATAAATAGTGATGTAAATTGTTCCAAAATTCAGAGCTAATACTGTTGGTGATGAAACTTCGCTGAGTCTTGCTTTAGTTTCAATGTGAATTAACCTATGTTTTTTGTCTAAAAAAGGTTTACAAATTAATCTACCCTATGTTTTTTAATTAGACTGCGTAATAAGAAATTGCCGTGTAAACACTAAAGCTCAGCAAGCATAGACACACATAGTTGGAAATTGTATAAAGTATGAAAGTCCACATGAACAAACCTGGCCAGCAGCCACCGGAAATCCTCAATGGCAGAATTCTCAAACAACCAAAAAGCAATAACCAGCCTCTACGGATTTCTTGAACCAGTATACCAGAACCACCAAAGACCACTTGGGCGGTAGTATCTGCAAACAAATTTAAGAGCGGAGAACAAAATTAGGAGTCCAGATTGAATACAAGATTTGAGGGGAGATGGTATTATAGTGGTAAGGGAAAATTAATCTACAGCAAAGTTTATTCTAGAGGGGCAACTTTGCTGAAGGAAGGAGGAGGAAAGGGGACGACGTTACAGGGCATATATGTAGTTGACGTCAAAAAGGAAATTGCTACTGACCTCCACCCACCGCCCCAACATTAACGCCTTGTAGAAACGGCTGATTTATTTCTTGCCTAAATACCGACGCATGAACTGTAACTCTCTCACGGTGCTGCTGCTAGCACTTAATTGCGTCGAGTCGCCGTTACCGGACCTTTCAAGTCGCACCACTGCATCCACTGGGAAGGTCCGACTTGCCGAACGAGGCGCTGGAATTGGCCACACATTAGTTCTGCTGAATCGCTTCGCCACATTGACCTGCCTATTTGTGATCTTGGTCAATTTGTATTCTAGAGGTTGTATGGCCCATCACGATGGCACAAGTTGGCCCGATTCACAGGAATTCACGGTGGTCAATTCGTGGAGTAGAAGCCCTGTCAATGTTGGGCTCGTTTGGGTGCAGGAGGAAGTGCCACTGGAGGCCGATCAATCTAGTTCGCAAGTGGCGCTGATCGGATGACGAGGGGTCTCAAATTGCTGCTCCTAGCCTGGTGAGTTATACTGTTACTTAATTCGTTCAAGCTTGAGCGTTAGTGTGCAATTCTGACCAAAATCAGAGCCAAAACCAAGATCTAAGATGAACCTCAAATCGTAGACTATTATTCCCTCAATTTCAATGAATAAGGCTCAGACACATTTCAAAGAAAAGTTTGTCTGAATAAATAGAGTAATTAAAATTTGTTTATATTATGTAAAATTAGTATTGTTAGATTCGTATTGGAACATAAGATGACTACTCTCTTATGTCCACAAATAAGATATCCAGGTTTTATTTCATGTTATACCAATATTAATGTGAATATTAATATGTTATGGAACTACAAGTATATTTGTAGTATGGTCATATACACAGACATCAGCTCAGCTGCATCATAAATAATCTAGAACCACCAGAGTCCATATGGCCAGCATGCATGGCTTCATTTGTGGCAGTACTAGGTCCACCTGGTCCATGCTGTTGAAATAAATTGTATAAACCGTTTCATACATTCGCACGAGGTCCTAGGATTAAATCATGGTGAACGTAAAAAAAATACCGCGTCTCCCCAAACATGAGTCGCAATAGGCCAAATGACCAAAGACATAGAGTCAGTGTTGAAATAAATTATAGTCTTTTTCGTCGTTCGCATTATTGGTTGCGTTAGCTGGTGCATACAGTTTAATATGGTATCAGAGTAGAAGATCCTACGATCAAGTCTTCACCAATACAAGAATTAAAAAAAGATACATCTTCCCAAACATGTGTCCCAATAGGCCAAAGGACAAAGACAAAGAATGAGTGTTAAAATAAATTATTCGTACTGTTTGGTTGTGTTGTCTAGTGCATGCAGTTTAATGCATACCAATAAGCTTCAGTGTGTGAGTTTGGACCAAATTTAGAGCCAAACTCAAGATCCAAGATGAAACTCAATTTATAGATGATTCTTTCTTTTGCAACAAAAAAAAAGAAGTAAAAAAAGAAGTTTAATATGGTAAAGAATCCGTGGATATAGAAAAACCGGTTCTGGGAAAACCTTAGATTACGGGCTTGGAGAAAAACTTTTTGAGTTTGGCGTCCTTCACATCTCCAGCAAATTTGGCACGCCGTTGACGCGCGCCGAGAGCACGCCTTCTCCATATATGGGAAATTACAAGCATATGCGTCTTTGGTGGCCGCAGCATGTTTCCGTCATGGCCGGCTACCATTCATGCCATTGTCAAGTTCTTCTAGGCCATTGCTTAAGACGTGATTAAAGAAGATATGCTTGCACTGTTAGCACGTCCGTCCATGTGTGAAACTTGTTCCGCGTAGGCGCTCCGGGTACGCGTCGGTCAACGCCTCGATCGGTCAACGTGGACGACGTTTCCAGTTTCAGTCTTCTAACCCAAAGCTGATGGCTTCCTAGAAGTGGTGCAGGAAGCGTGGGCCTCACAACAGTGGGCGCCAAACCCTTTCAAGAGACTCGGTGCAAAATTGTGAGTCGTGGCTAAAAGACTTTCTTGTTGGAGCTCCAAATTCATCGGGAATGTTAAGCTACAGATCCTCCTAGCCACAGAGTTGATCCTCCGCTTTGATGTTGCCATGAAGAGTAGACAGCTGTCGCCTCAGGAGCGTGGACTGCGATGCCTTCTCAAGAAGAAGCTCCTGGGACTAGCTTCCCTTGAGAGGACGCTGGCACGACAAAGATCGAGGATCCTCTGGCTACGAGAGGAAGATGCATGCACTCGCTTCTTCACACTCATGCCAGCCATCGGAGGCGTAAGAACTTCATAAATCATCTCCTGGTGGACAATGTGTGGATCTCGGACCACACAGAAAAGGCAGAAGCCATGGACACTTTCTTCGAGAACCTGCTCGGTGTGGCAGGAGACAGGGCGTTCTCTTTGGACTTGGACTTCTTAGGTGTACAATCAGTTGATCTCCAACACATTGACAGTGCATTCACGGAGGAGGAAGTTTTGGCAGCCATCAGAGGCATGCCGTTGGACAAGTGCCCTGGACCTGATGGATTCTCTGCCCACTTCTACGTATCTTGTTGGAGCATCATCAAGGATGATGTTATGGATGCTTTCCACTCACTCTCTAGGCTGGATAGCCGTGGATTTGGATCGGTAAACAGTGCTTTGGTTACTCTCCTACTCAAGAAGCCAGGCGCCGAAGAAGTGCGGGACTTCCGACCGATCAGTCTGATTCATGGAATCGCTAAGTGGGTGGCAAAGGTGATTGCCAACCGTGTTGCCCCGATCCTCCCACAACTAGTGGGGGTGCATCAGAGTGCTTCCGTGCATGGACAGTGTTTGCACGACAACTTCATGATGGTGCTGGGGACAGCCCGCAAGCTACACACCACCAAGACTCCAGCGGTGCTACTCAAGCTGGACATCACCAAAGCCTTTGACGTTGTGGAATGGGCCTTCCTGTTGGAAGTGCTAAGGAAGTTGGGGTTTGGAGAGCGCCTCCTCACGTGCATATGCGCACTACTCTCCATAGCCTCCACACGCGTCTTGATGAACGGGTGCCCAGGGGCGAAGGTGGCCAACAGGCGTGGCCTTGCAAGGAGACCCGCTCTCCCCATAGCTTTTCATCCTGATCATGGAGGTTTTCCACCTAATGGTCGTAAAGGCAGAGGCTCAGGGACTGCTCACACGACTTGCAGCCACAGGCCTCCAACACCGCAAATCGATTTACGCTGACAATGTGGTCACCTTCCTAAGGCCATCAGCGGTGGATTTCCAGGTGATCTCCGGGATCATCGAGGACTTTGGGGGGCTTCTGGTCTCCGTACCAACCTCGACAAATGCTCGGCCAACCTGATTAGGTGCTCGGCTCAGGACAGAGACCTGGTGGAGCGGGAGTTGCACTGCCCCATCAAGCAGTTCCCCCTCCGCTATCTAGGGTTACCACTCTCCCTGCGGAAGCCGTCGGCAGCGCAGCTCCAAGCGCTGGTAGATCTGGTGGCCGCCAAATTGCCATCGTGGAAAGCCTCCATGCTCAACAGAGGGGAGCGGCTCGAACTCGTCAAGACAACTTTATCCGCCATGCCTATTTTCGCCATGATGTCCCTCGATATTCCCATAGAGATCATCACCACCATCGACAAGATCATCCATGGGTTCCTCTAGAAGGGGAGGAAAGACGTACACGACGGGCACTGCCTAGTGGCTTGGGACAGGGTGTGCATGCCGAAAGAGCTAGGGGGGCTTGGCATCCCCAACCTGCGCCTCATGAACATCGCTTTGAGAGCCAGATGGCTGTGGTTGAAGCGCGTGGAGGTGGATAGGCCATGGCATGGCCTCGACATCCGAGTCCCAGAGCTCTCGAGGTGTCTCTTCGACGCGGCGACTTCCTCGGTGATTGGGGATGGCGCGTCTACTTTCTTTTGGACGGACAAGTGGCTCCCATGCGGGCGGCTCTATGACGTGGCACCAAGCCTCTTTGCTGCGGTCCCACCGAGCGCAGTCTCCACGCGACGTGTGCGCGAAGGTCTTGCAGGGGGTTGGCTGCATGATATCACCCCGGATCTTGGTGCAACAGCCATCAGGGAGCTCCTTGAAGTGGCAGACCGTATTGAAGCAATCACCCTGACAGAGGGATCGCAGGACGTCCTCAAGTGGAACTGGGACCCAAGTAACTGCTACACGGCCCGATCTTGCTACCTGGCCCTCTTTGCCGGCCGGACTTCTATGGCAGGGGACCTTCAGATCTGGCGCTCCCGAGCCCCTGCTAGTTGAAAGGTGACCCTTTGGTTAGCCATGAGAAACAGGTGCTAGACCGCCGATCGGCTTAGCCGGCATGGCCTCCAACATCCGGCGGCCTGCCCCTTCTGCGACCAGTGTGGAGAGACCATCGATCACCTTTTCATGGGTTGCGTCCTGGCCCGCGAGGTTTGGACAGCCTGCCTGGGCTGGTGGAACAAGAGACACTGGATGCCGGAGCACGATTCCAAGTTTGTTGCTTGGCTCCAAGATAAGCGGGGCGGCAAGGGCCGCGAGCGCGATCTCTGGACAGGAATCGCTTTGGCTTGCTGGACGCTATGGCGCCACCGGAACGACGTGGTCTTTGAAGGGGCTGCTCCCTCTCCTAGAGAGGTCATCCGTAAGATCACCACGGAGGCAGACATCTGGAGGACTACTCTGCTTTTCCGCGACTGTCTAGGACAGGTAGATAGGTGGAGATGCCGCGAGTAGTTGTTTAGAGTATGTTGTGCCATCTTTATGATAGCGTAGAGTTGCATCCCTGACGTCTGTGCTACGGCGCGTTGTAAAACTTGACCGCTTGGCCCTCCTTGTATAAAAAATGATATGTCTCGCAGGAGGTATCCTTGAAAAAAACGCCTCGATCGGGCTCCTCTCCTTGGATGCCTGCAGCAAACAGTGACGCGTTGTTTCCTTGTCATGTCTGTCAGTATGGTCACTACAACAACAGTATGGTTTGTTAGTCCATTGCTTGATACGTGGTTAAAGGGACGTACGCTGCCTTAACCACCAGTCCTGTTAACCACGATGATGCTTGCAGTGGAATCTACGACTCGGTACGTGCGTCCATGTGCTTCCTTCATGGTACTACTACTACTACATTATGTAGTACGTATTTGATTCGTGTGATTGTACGTACGTTTCTGTGAATCGATGTGCGAGCCGGCGGGAGTTGGTTCCAGCGTCAACGCTTCGATTCAGGCGATTTTGTCCGTGGAACTGCCCTAGGCTAGGCACACATGCCGGTCCGGCAGGAGTTGGTGCCAAGCGTCAACGCTTCGATTATGACGATCGTCAGCGTGGGTCATTCAGACGATTTCGTCCGAATTCAGTGCAATTTCTGATGTGCCCGCCACAGCTTTGATGGTTACGATTTCATCCATGGGACAGTCCACATGTCGTGCCTAGTTTTTTTTTAATCTAAATTCGCCCAGGTTAATTAATTGGCTGCAGAGACGCCGACCTACACGATCTCTGACCTGCGGTCAACGATCCTCGCCGACTGAACTCACAAACTCTGCGTGCGTGTGCAAACCTACATGAATTTTCAAACGTCCACTGTCACGGAATATATATATATGTCTCGTTTTTATTATACTTCCTCTGTTGTTTAGAAATACTATGGTGTCTAGATATTTTAGCTTTATGTAATGAAGATATCTAGACATCTTTTAGTGTATAGCTTCACTTGGAAAACTGTATGAAGTAACAACGATAATTATGAGAATGGAAAGAGTACAAATTTAAGGGGTTGGAAATATGTGCGTTACAGCCGCGCCAAACATTGATTGATTGATTGATGTGCGCGAATGCCAAAAACAGTGACGCTTTCCTTCCTTGTCACGGTCAGATACAACACACCGGAGTCAGTCCAGAATGGCTGATGGCGGCCACCTGGTGGGTAAAGCTTCAGCGTCACCCCCCATGACCATGACACGTATCGGACAGACAGAGTTCAGAGCCAGAATCAAAAATCAGAAGACGAAATACAAGATCAGACACACGCTTTGACAGTTCATCTCCACGCGGCGCGTCATCCCGTACAGCGAGGAGCAACCGACAGAGCCCAAAAAAAGAGAGAAAGAAATCCGTTTGTTGTTAATTCGAACTCCTAGATCTCAGCAGCCCCCAACAACCACGCTCGCAGTACAACGGAGAATCAAAGTCCGATCTACTACTGCGATTCTGGATCTGGGAAGAACTGTTGGCCAACGCAGCAGCCATGAACTCGGTGATAACAGCAAGAACAATTTGCTGACGAATGCCCAAAATGGAATGTTGTAATGTTACACAAGAGAAAAAATGTACTGTATAATCTCTTCCAACTCGATCGTCTCCACATCAACGGAGCACACCCACGATTATTGCTCTCCGTCGCCCACTAATCAAAGAATGACTAATACAGATATAGATCAAAAAGAACGCGGCCACACCCACACCGTCACCGATCCTCTACTAGTACCGCTATGTGCTCTGCTGTATACCCAGATCCACCTCAACACGCCGCTGCGTCAGACGAGCTCGAGGCGCGCGGAGTAGTCGGCGTACCTGGACCTGCGGATGTTGGCCTGCCGCTTCCGGTACACCACCGCGGCCAGCCCCACCACGGCCACGGCCGAGAACACGCCGATAACGACACCGGCCTTCTTGCCCCCGCTCATCCCATCGCGCCGCTCGTTTTCCGCGGCGTTGTCCAGCGCCTGCGCACGCTCGTCGCCGTCGCTCGACTTCACCTCCATGGCTGCCGGGGCGGGCGCCGGGGCCTTGCCCTTCTTCTTCTTCTTGTAGCCTTCGTCCTCGGCGGCAGGGGCGGGAGTGGGGGTGGCGGCGGTGGAGTGGAGCGGCGCGGGGGCCTCGGCGGGGGCGGTCTCGATGGGCGCGGGAGGGGAGGACGCCTTCTCCCCGTCGTCGGCGGGGGCGGGGGCCGGGGCTACGGATGGGGGGATGGAGTTTCCGCCCTCGTCATCAGCAGGAGTGGAGTCGGGGTTGATGTGCGGGGAAGCGGTGGGCGCGCGCGCGCCGGGGGAAGGCGGCTGCGAGATGGGGCCCTGCGCGGAGCAGAGCAGCGGCGCGGCCAGGAGGAAGACGACGAGCAGCAGCGGCGCGGCCGCGCGGGGCAGCGGCAACGCCATCTGTGGAGACGGTGGTGGCTCGGCGAAGCAGATCTGCGGCGTGGGTTTGGTGGCTGGCGGTGCGACGGTGAATGCGTGGGCTATATAGGGCGGGTGGATGGGATGGGCTGGGCTGGCGGCCGGTGGCAGGAAAGGTCCTCCCAGATGATTGCTTCGCTCGTGTTTTGTTTGACTGCGACGCGAGGCCGACAGTGGGACAAAAGGAGACGTGGACGGCGTTACCGGCGCTTTGAGATTCGCGCAAAGAGTGGACCCAATGCTCGACTCCCAAGTACGTGCGCTGGATTTATTTGGAAGGAAGTTGGACTATTTGAACAAACAAAACAGTCCTACAGCACTATCCAAATACTCACGCGTCACCAACGATAATAATAATATAATACTCCTAAGTATGTTTGAAACAATATCTCATTACCTGTTTCCTTCTCAAATTAAGCAACTTTTCACAAGCATTCGTGGCTAGTTCTATAGTATCATTCCCCTCATTTTTCTTCTTCTAACCAATATTACTACCTGCGCCTACATTCTTCGAATCGCCACTTTTCTAGAAAAACATTTGAAGAAGGGTGATTGAATCTAGCAGAGCCTTGGTCCATATATATACTAGGTTGGCCCGATTCGATGTGGTTTTGGTTGTTCCTCTTCATTTCGGTGGCTTCGATCATCCGGTACTCTAGTTCGGTAAGTAAAATCTAGCCGTCCGCTAAGAAAAAATTTATGAAATCACAGTAAACGTGGGCAAAGGCATATGCTTACAAAAGGTCTTTAAAGGAAGGGTGAATGGATCGATCAAAAACAAAACTTTTATCAAATCGGATCATATTAAGGGTGCACAAGATGCTTTTGAAACTGTGGTTTTTAACATTTTCAATAGATAAACTAGTTATGTTATTATTTGGACGTGTTAATACATAAGTGAGTAGCTAGAGAATTTGAAAAAAAAATAGTGAAAAAATATTATTTGGATGTGGAAGGTACGACATTAAGGTTGCACTATATTAGATTAGAACGGTTCGGGTCGAGGACTCAAAGACCATGGATATATAACATAAACATATATTAAATAGCAAATGCCATATCCACATGTTAATTGTGCACTTTTTCGCATATTTTCTAATTGTTTGTGGAAGCGTGAGTGTGTGTGGGGGGAGGGGGAGGGGGCAATGGCCCCCACGCCGATTTTGTTTGTTTGTTATGGAGTGATCTAATTAGGTTAGGTTTAATGATGAGGGTGAGGAGGTGAGATGGTGCTCTGTGATTACGAGGAGTAAAGAATTTTTTGTAACATAAAGGCCGGATTCTTATTACAAATTCATAGTACCTCTTAATCAGTGTGGCTGGATCCTTATACAAACTACACAGTAGTGGGTAACCACTCAGCCAGATCTTTTTGAACAATTTTGAAGAACTTTATAACCACCGTCCCGTGCTCAAACATGGGTGCAAACAAGGACTTGCTGATAGCGACTCGTTAAAGTTCGAGGACCCTTATGCAAAAAAAGTATCACCAATCTTGACACTCTCTGCTATATAAACCTGTGTCGTCCGCCTGCTCCGATCCATGCGCCGCTAGCTTCAATCTACCACACGTCCGAGCCATGCGCCGCTTCACTCTCCTGTTTGCGGTTGCAGTTGCAGCTAGCCTCCTCTGCGTGTTCTCCTGCCCAGTCACAAACATCGAAGTCGCCGGCGGATGGCATGTCGTAGTGCACACTTGCGGCAAGGTGGCGGTGACGACGACGTCGGCATCATCGTCGAGCCACGTCGGCTTCGCGCTCCCTGGTGGTCCGCATGGCAGCCGTGTCACTAGCGCCCTCGAAGGCGTGGGAGAGCTCGGCATCGTCGTCAAGCCGCGTCGGTTTCGCGCTCCCGAAAGGTCCGCACGGCACCCGCGTCACTAGCGCCCATGAAGGCGTCGGCGAGGTCGGCATCATCGTCGAGCCGCGTCGGCTTCGCACTCCCCGAAGGTCCGCACGACACCCGTGTCACTAGCGCCCTCGGAGGCGTCGGCGAGGTCGTGGTGACAACGATGTCAGCATCATCGCCGAGCCACGTCGGCTTTGAGCTCCCCGAAGATTCGCACGACACCCGCGTCACTAGCACCCTCGGAGGCGTCGGCGAGGTCGTGGTGACAACGATGTCAGCATCATTGCCGAGCCACGTCGGCTTTGAGCTCCCCGAAGGTTCGCACGACACCCGCGTCACTAGCGCCCTCGGAGGCGTCGGCGAGGTCGCGATGATGACGACGTCAGCATCATCGCCGATCCGCGTTGACTTCGCGCTCCTCGAAGGTCCGCACGGCACCGCCCTCAATGGAGGCACCCGCGTCACTAGCGCCCTCGAAGGCGTCGCCGAGGTCGCTGTGACGATGATGTCCGTCGGCTTAGCGCTCGCCAGGGAGGGAAGAGGCGAGATTACTGGCAAGAACGGGTTGACGGAGCCAGGATTTACCCCCCAGGAGCTGGGCGTGGCATGGTGGTGGGGGCGGTCATCGCCGGCGTGGCACTCCTCATCGCCCTTGGCTACTTCGTCATGCGGGCCATCGTCCGGCACCGCGAGGCTGCAGCGGCCAAGTAGGCGTGGGACATATCGGGTGCAGTGCAGCAATCATTGGTGCTATAACTTCTAGCACTAAGGGCATCTCTAACCGATGTACACAAATCGGTTAGAGGAGTAAAAGATCCGCACCTAACCGATTCCCAACTAGAGTTAGAGGAGTAAAACTTTTACTCATCGGTGCAGCCGACTCCTATATTTACTCATCGGACGCGCCGATGAGTAAAAGATTCCCCTCATTCCCCTCAAAGATTCCTCTCATTCCCCTCACGTTCACACCACTCGCATTGTGCTCTCCGATCGACGGAGCCCCGCGATGGCTGGATCCTCTCGCTGTCCGTCTCCTCCACCAATCCCTAGCGCTCGTCGATACCGCAACCCCCTATCGCGAGATCAAGCCTCTTCTTCTTCTGGTAAATCCTACCCTCCTTCTCCTCCACGATTGGCGTCACCCAAGCGTCCGAGGCAGCCTCGCCGCTCTGCCAACACATTGGACCTGCCCGTGCCGCCGACGCCGGTCTACCACGGCGTGCGGAAGCAATCGTGGGGTGCGTGGGTGGCATAAATAATCGACCGCAACACCAAGAGGAAGGTGTGGGTCGACTCTTTCCAATCGGCAGAGCAGGCGGCGAGGGCGTACGCCATTGAGAATATGCGCCACCATGGCTCCGACTGCGGCGAGCTCAATTTCCCACGCAAGGTGGAAGGGCCGGTGCCGGAGCTAGAGCAAGAGGGTCTCCTCTTCGTCTCCGACCGCGAGCGGCGGGAGGACAGGGAAGCCTACGAGCGCCTCGAGGCAGAGCGCCGCGACGCGGCGATAGCGGCCGCACTCGCCGGCCTCAACCTGCAGCTCGTCGAGGAGGAGCGGCAACAGCTGGAGGAATTTTCCGAGGCCAAGCGGACGACCGGCGCTGCGACGGGGAAGAAGGTGAAGGCGATTTTTTTAAAATAGTACAGTGTTTTTAATTTATTGCAGATCTATTATACATTTTTAGCAATATACAGAAGTAGCACTTTGTCGGTCTGGAGAAAGCCGAATAGGCCAATCGGCCAAACCTAGGCTGATAGCACGTCCTACCGGCCTAGAGCAAGCCGACATGCCTTTCAGCTAGGGCCCACCCTGCAGTCGGCCTGCTCCAGGACGACAGGTGCAATCTGCTAGGCCCAAGCCGATTGCCCTTTCGGTCAGACACTGGCCGATAGCTTAATCGTACTGCCACTAACCAAATTCTACATGATCAATGCAACCTTCGCAATCAACTCAAAGTGTCAAACGCTAGTTGATCGACTAATTATTTCCCTCCATTTTCCTGTCAGTGCTTTTCGCTGTTTTTTCCCGCCAGTGCTTCCTACCGAATTTTACCGCCACTGCTTCCCGCCGATTTTTCCCGCCACTCCTTCCCGCCGTTTTTTTCATCCACTGCTTCCCGCCGTTTTTTCTCGCCACTGCTTCCCGCTATTTTTTCCGCCTATTATTCTCGGTGCCTCTATAAATCCGGACAACGAGATGTTATCGCTTGAAATTGGGCTTGTCTTTCACAACTGCTATTTTGAGCTGCCTGAAGAAGCATGCCCTGTGTGTTTACAATGACCAAGCAATGACTGCATCTTGCAAATGTTGCTTGTCTTGATATCTGGCACCCTGGGCAATTTTGTTGCTGTGATATTCCCACGCAGAATCATGACCATCGTTAACGGTCATTCCGGATGACATGTGTTGATTCCATGAAGCAGGAATCGGCACGTCCTCTCCATTGCCTTCTCCATCAGAATCCTCCGAGTCATCAGAATCACCACTCTCGCCATTCATGTAATCCTTCTCTTCCATCATGTCCTGCATGCCTCTACCTTTCTCGTCCGCATCTGCCTCTCCACTATAGTCTTCTCCACCTCCGGCCTGACTGCTCTATCCTGGTTCGTAACCACCTCCTCCTCCTCCTCCTATTTAACTGCTCTGCCCCGATTCATAACCACCGCCTCCAGCACTAACATTGAGTACATCCGGTAACTGGAATCAACACTATGGCCAGAAACATGTCCACCAACACCTCCAGGCGGATCGATCTCCTTCAAGACAGGAAGCACTAACGCGACAGGGTTTACATGTCTATCCCCGCAGCCTTTTAACCACTTAAACCAGTTTATGTTAGTATCTACATGTCTCAAAGTCCAGAAAGTATTTTTCTTGAGTTTGTCCACAATGCTTGCACGCTGACGGTGTACGTCTTGATGTTATAGCCTAAACATCCTGTCAACCAGTCCTTCAACTGACTAACACTCCAGGTTTGAGGGACAGTCAAATTTAACTACGTACACATGAACACTCTCAGATCTGCTTCAAACTCATTTGTTTGGATATTACCAGGACCGTAGTAAAACACGAACTTCACTAAATTGATCATGTCTGCTGACATAAAATAAACAACCTAATCAATTAATTATCGACAATGCGTATAACTTTGGACAATGCTTGCAAATATTCTAAAAATATGATAATAGTCTACCAAATATCGCCAAATTTTTGGGCCTAATCCACCGATCAAATATTGCTACTAATCCACCAGCCAAATATTTAATAGACTAACAATAACCGCGTATCCACGTAACCATATACAATAACTATAATTATTGAGTGATTAGAGTTTACCTTTAAAGCGAGAGAAGCCACTCGGTCCAGCAGGCTGAGGTCACCGGACAAGCAGCACATCACCCTCAGACAGCCTCAGCTCCACCACCATTGTCATTGCTCCACCATAGCTCCACCACCGTTCCTCCAACAAACCAGCACCAAATCGAGCCCTGAAGATTTTGTGGCTAAATCGGGCAAAAACGGGCAAAATATGTGCTAGAAATGCGAGCAGTTTCGAACAGGAGAGAGAGAGGAAGCGGTCGCGCGAAGAAGAAAGGGCGTTGCCTGGCCGCGCGCCGCCGTGTCGCCCATATCACCCCCACTCGGCGTGGGCCTGGCCGAGTGGGCAGTCGGCTTCGGTCTGGCCAATTGGAGCCGTCGTCCTGGGCGGGCCCCATGGTCCCACGGGCCGACCTGCTATCGGCTAGCTGTTGGACGAGTGGAATGCTGTCGGCCTGGCTCTGGCCGATTGGCCCATTTGGCTTCCTCTAGGCCGCCAAAGTGCTACCTCTGTAAATTGCTAAAACCGTATAATAGATCTGTAATAAATTTAAAAACGTGTATTATTTTAAAAAAAAATTGCAAGGTGAAGAAGGACGAGCTGGGCGGCGATGCGGGGCCGTCAACAGCTCCGGAGCCGGCCATGGTGAAGGAGGAGGAGGACGCGGGGCCGTCGACTATGCCGGCGGTCATCGACCTCGACAGCGATTCCTCCTCGTATGACTGGGAGGAGGACTAGGGTTAGGAGGAGATGAATTTGGTTAAATTTAGTCAAATTCGACTGACTTTGATTGTACTATGTATATATTATGTAAAATAGACGTGTTGGTTTTAAATTCGATCTAATTTGATTATTTGTGGAGACGATCGTTTGATTTACTCCTTTAGCTTTAAAAGATCGGTTAGAAACTACTATCGGTTAGAGGAGATGAATTTTTAGTACTCCTCTAACCGATAGGAGATGCCCAAAAAAATGGCTTGACCAGCTGACGCAACACCAATGCCCGGCTACATCAAAGTATTAATCATTCCAAGTTGTTTATACATCTTCGGGTTTTTTTTTGCAACGAATATATATATTTTCTTTGTCTAAAAATAACTGACTTGAGTTTGTCTAAATACGAATGTATCTATACACTAAAATATGTCTAAGTACATTCAAATTTACACAGCCTAAGTCAGTTATTTTTGGACGAAGGAAATACATGGGCATTAAATGGGTTGATATCTCCATTATTGTCAAGCTGAAATGAAGCATGTTTAGTCCTCTGCTTGCAAGAGGCTGACCGGGGAAAGACAATTTCGACAGCTATATATATGAAAAATGAGATCGGAGGATGTAGGCCGGGTACGAAATTATTGCACGCACCGAGTTGTTGATACTCTTTGCTAGCAGCTCGAACTCGCAGCATTCCATTCGTGCGGGTGCCTTGGGAGTAGCTCAGGTTCATGGCCGCGAGGCATAAACTGTGATGGCCGTGAAAGAGGATAATTTTTTTTTTGAACTGTGTTACTTCTACTAGTACTAGTTCTCTTTCAATCCTCTTCCTTTTTTACCATTGCAAGCAAGCGATCGAACGTGTCCATACAAGTGAGAAACAAGCCGGTGAGAAAAAGCTAGCACACGTGCAGTACGTGCGTTGTGCATGCAGGATATTTACATTTTCCAAAGGTTCAGGACTCGTCCATTTCACGACACGCTTTGACTGAATATTTTTCAGAACCTCACCCCTACGCAGATTGACCGACTGAAACCCACAGCAGAACCACCAGGGAAGGCTTCTCTTACTGGTGGCCCAGCCCAAGGAGGGAGTGTGACCTTTTACAGCTGGCCCAACCCAAACGGTCCTATATGATGTCCAAATGAGAGATGACAGCTTGTGAAATTGAGTTGAACTAAATTTAATTTAGACCAGGGATATCCAAATAAGGAAACAAGCATGTCCTAAACTGCCCGTTGGGAGAGAGTGCCCGTCCTTCATGGAGGACGTTTTTTTTTCTTGGAAATTTCTAAAATTTGATATTTTGAAGTTCTCAAAAATTCTCAACTAAATTCTTTGATGTAGATAATCATTACTTCTAAGTTCATACATGCAAATAATCAATGCAAAATATTTTGTATTTTCGGCTGTGTAAAAAATAACAAATTTCTAGATTCCGGGACATTGAACAATGCCAAATTCAAAAAATCTTCAAATCTATCAGAATTTGTTATGTTTGTGTAGACCGCGATACAAACTATTTCGCGCTGAGATTTTGCTCGGCCATGGAGCAAGTCATTGTAAACATCTACAATTTCGTTTTGAAACTTTAATATATTTATTTGAACAAACTTTAAAAACAGGCTCCATGAAGACCGTCCTCCAATCCCATTTTTCCGGAGTGTATACCTGCTTCTTAGAAGGTCATTGTTCTCGAGTGCCATAAAATGTGCAAGCAGGTAGACAGAACACTGAAGCATGAAGGTGCTAAGAGATGTGCAGATATCAAATATAAAAAAGTTATAGAGGATGGTGATTCAACACACCGTGGCCGTCGTCCAACCAGTGTATCAAACGGTGCACATTGCTTCCGTGTTTGCCAGTAAAACAAAATTGGAATCCAGTCTGTACTAGACATCGTTGCCGTCTGTCCGTCAACGCGCTACACCATCGCTTGTTCGGCCACGTCACGCCCAAACCGCCCCCTCCCTCTGACCATGCCCTCACGCCGCTAAATAGCCGCTCCGCCCGCCACTGCCGCTGTGCTGCACTTCCATCACAAGCTGCCTAGATCCATCCGCATGCCCACCACCACCTTCCACCCATCTATAACGAACTCATACCGAGTTAATAGCATAAAACCACCACTTTTGTGATAAATTTTTGAAAAACCACTCTTTCATGTTTTTTAGCAGAATGTGACCACTATTATGTAGATTTTTTGCAATTCACACTAAACTTGAATTGACATTGTTTTTGACTACCCAGTTGTTAGGGCCTAATTGAGGTGGACCACTTGTCATCCCAATTTTATAAAATTAAATGTACTAATAAAAGAGTAAAAAAACACAGAGGGGACATCGTCTCCTCCAGTGCGCCGTGGTTACAGACTCCCTGCTCCCGGCGGAAATGTGATTTTGACGTGCACGCTAAATAGCGTGCACTGTTTCAACTCGTTTTGGTGAGTTTCAATCAGTTTAGATTTTGCCAAAAATAATGAAACTTGATGATATATCATAGCACGAATCTAAAAGCATGAGATCAATCGAGAGAAACAAACACGGGATATAGCGTGCACGCTATATTCGCCGCTTTGCTGCTCCCGGCCGTATATAGTATAAAACTGTGAAACTAGGTGTCGGATAAACCAGTAATTAATTCGGTATGTAAAACTGGGTGGCATCACCAGCTGGTGGTTTCACAATCGGAACCGGCCGGCCGTATGTAAAACTAGTTCAAGTAGGACTAGACATGCAGCATTGTGGCTACTATAACAGAACCAGCAGAGGATCACGCTTTGTCGTCTCTCCAAACGCCTTCCGCATAGGCAAAGCCTCGAGTCGTCGATCCGGTGCGCGCGTGCTTCCCCGATCGATGGACCCGAACCACGGCGACGGCGACGGCATCTGGCCCAGCGACCTGCTCCTGGACATCCTCCAGCGCCTCCCTCGCCGCGCCCTCGCCTCCTCCCGGCGCGTGTGCCGCGCGTGGCGCGCCATCATCGACACCCACCGCCTCCTCCTCCCCTACTTCTTCCCGCCGGACGCCTTCCCTGGCGTCTTCTACAACAAGTACGAGTGCTGGGCGAGCTCCGCCTTCTTCGCCGCCGCGCCGTCCTCCCGGCCGACCCGCCACGGCAAGCCTGCAGCAGGCTCCTCCTTCCGGTACCCGATCTTCCGGCACAACATCTTCACCGTGCAGGACCACTCCAACGGCCTGCTCCTCCTCAGGGACGGCGGCCACAACCTTGTCAGCCGGTACAACTGCTACGTATGCAACCCGGCCACGGTGCGCTGCGCCCTCCTGCCCCGGGCGCCGCCGCACGGCCTTTCCCAGGTCCAGAACATGTTCCTCGCCTTCGACCCGGCCGTCTCGCTCCACTACGAGGTCTTCTTCCTTCCGGAAATAAAGATCGGCTACATTCCTAGAGAAAACTCCCCGCCAGCACTCCCCGCAGTTCCCCTCGACGGCGCCCCGAGCGAGAAGGAGCTGTCTATCCAGGTGTACTCGTCGCGGACCGGCGAGTGGGAGCAGCGCAAGTTCACGCCCGGCCGGCACTGCCCGCGGCGCCTCTACGACAACATGACCTACCCACAGGGAGCTTCATTTATGCAAGATCTGCATCTATGGTGTTCGGCGGAGTACTGGCGCGGATCCTTGTACGTGCACTGCCGCAACAACGTCCTCATGATCCTGCGCTGCTCGGCGGGGACCTACGACATGGTCGAGTTCCCGGGGAAACCCTACCCGATCAACAGGTGCCTGGGCAGCAACGTCCGGGGGATCCGTTACGCCTCCCTCGACAATTTCAAGGTCCAAGCATGGGACCTCGTAGAATCATCACCGGCCAACGGAGTAGAGCTAGGGTGGACGCTGGCGCACGAGGCCGACCTCAAGCCGTACATGAATTCGATCACCGCGCCGCCGCCGCCCAAGGTGACATGGGGCTACATCGGATGCAGCAAAGGATTGTTCAACTTGCTTGACGACGAGAAAACAATTCGCACGTGCATCGACGCTCATCATGAAGAAAGAGAGGATCCCGAGCATGGTTGGAACTGGGATGACCGCAACTTGGTCGACATGAATAATGGAACAAGAAGCGGTCGTCCCATCCCGCTCTTCTCCGGCGCTATCTTGGGGTTCCACCCACACAGGGACGTGCTTCTCCTTGAATTCGATGGCACCGCGGTGGCGTATCATCTCGACGCGTCGAGGAGGATGCAGTATCTAGGCAACGGCCTCATTGACGACTCTATGGAAGCGTTGGCTCGAATTGACGGCGGGTTTCCTTACCGTCCTTGTTATGTTGATGTTCTGCCCACAAAGAAGATATCCCGGTGATTAATCTTAGTTTAACGTGTAACTCTAAACAGATCATGCATATATACTCCCTGCTCTCTTTGTTCTTAGCCTTCAACATCATTTTGCTTCTCTTAACGCATGGCGCGTGGGTATGTAACTCCAAATTATATATGTTTTTGTTAGTTGTTTCGATTGACGTCATTGTAGTATGATTTGGTTTCTGTAACCCCTGATAATTATCTGCTAGGCTGGTACATATTTTAGTATGACTACCAGGTGATAGTACAGCATATTTTATCGTATAACACAAAATCTGAAACAATGCAATCTCAAAATTCTCAGGAAAAAGAGAACAATGCCATCTCAAGGGCAATAGATATACTACTGTAAATTATTCTATAAAGTCTACACACAGAACCTGGCCTGGCCTAGCCTGCCAGCGTCGACTAAAATGTTGCACCGTAAATTTTCAACAGACGACGGTGGTCTCAACAGATTGTCTGCTAATTAAGAGAACAAACAGCAGCAGCAAAATTAACTGAAAACAACCTGTTGTCAAGCCCCGGCGGGGCGCTGTTGCTTCTTGGCTTGCGCCTTGTACTTGGGGTGCTTCCCTTTCCAGCCTTTCTTTGGCTGCTCCTCGGGCGCCGGTTCTTCGGCCGCCGCCGCCTCGGAGTTGGCGTCGGCAGTGAACGGGGAGTAGAGGAACTTCTTGGTGTTGCCGGCCTGCGTGCACGTGAGCTTGATGATCTGCCTCCCCCACATCCACTTCAGCAGGATCTTCATGTGGGTCTTGCTGTTCAGGCCCTCGATAGCCGCATCCTGTTGTCGTCAGACATTTTTGCATCAGCACCAGAATCTTTATTAGATAGGTCTAGACAGCGGTATTAGATGATGTCCAAATCAGATGACACTGAAATTGAGCTGACCTAAATCTAGAGAGGAAATAAGCATGTCCTAAACTGCAGTTGGGACGCCGAAATTAGGTCCGGACGTCGAAAATCGTCCGGTCACATATTCAGGAACCTATTTTCGTCCGGATTTCGGTCAACTTTGGTCCGAACTACTCAGACCATACCCAGTATCCCGTGTACGCCCTGGGAACGCCGGACGAAGCGAATTCGGTGAGTGGACCAGCCTGTCAGCGACAGACGCAGAGCCTTCGCCGTCCTTCCCGCCGATTTCCCTTTTCCCGCCCTCACCGCTACACCCCTCCCGTCCTCGCCGCCGAACTCGGTTTCCCGCCCTCGCCGCCAAACTCGGCCTATAAAAGGTGTGCACCTCGCCGTCTCCGTTTACAGTCTCTCACGCTATCCGACGAGGACATTGCCGGAGCGATCCAGGCGGCTATCGCCGCCATGGAAGACCCGCAACTCGCCGAGGATCCTGGCAACTTGGTCTTCTGGAGGTAGTTCTTCGCCGACAGGCGCCTCCAGGATCTCGCCCGACACGAGGGTCCATCGGGCTCGCCGCCGCAGCGTCACAATATGGCTTTTCGCCGCCGCTGGTGGAGCATTCCAGGGCGAACTCTCGCCGCCGTCATGGAGCACATCCAGGCCGGCAACCACCCCCACCTCGGCATGTAGAAGCGGCGTCCTTCGCCAACCACGGCGGCGGCGGCCTTTTCCTAGTTAAATTCGATGTAATATGTGCGTCCTTGCCCTAGTTAATGAAATTCACCTATATTCGTCCAAATTTCGCCGAGTTTAACTGAATTTCGCCGAACCTGGGAACTCGGCCTGAGAACGCGAGTGGGAAGCTCGGCAAAAAAAAGTCCGGATTTCGGACTGGGTTCGCCCACGAGTGGGATGCTCTAATATCATAAAACCACCACTTTTATGGTAAAATTTTGAAAAACCTCTATTTTACGTTTTTTAGCACCACTAGTCTGCGGATTTTTTTTCCATTCACGCTAAGAACCAAGTTGTTAGGGCCTATAATTGAGGTGGACAAGTCCCACTTGTCATCCCAATTTAAAAATAAATAAATTGTACGAGTACTAATAAAAGAATAAAAAAAACAAAGAAAGGGGACATCGTTTCCCTACTCCAGTGCGCCGTGGTTGCAGCCTTCCCTGCTCCCGGCCGTATATAAAACTGTGAAACTAGGTGTCGGATAAACCAGTAATTAATTTGGTACAGTATATGTAAAACTGTGAAACTGGGTGGCATCACCAGCTGCTGGTTTCACAATCGGAACCGGCCGTATGTAAAACTAGTTCAAGTAGGATTAGAGACATGCAGCATTGTGGCTACTATAACAGAACCAGCAGAGGGTCACGTTTAATTTTGTCTCTAGCTCCAAACGCCTTCGGCATAGGCAAAGGCTTGAAGTCGTCGATCGTTTCTTGGATCCGATCCGGTGCGGGTGCTTCCCCGATGGACCCGAACCACGGCGACGGCGACGGCATCTGGCCCAGCGACCTGCTCCTGGACATCCTCCAGCGCCTCCCTCGCCGCGCCCTCGCCGACTCCCGGCGCGTGTGCCGCGCGTGGCGCGCCATCATCGACACCCACCGCCTCCTCCTCCCCTACTTCTTCCCCGCGGACGCCTTCCCTGGCGTCTTCTACAACAAGTACGAATGCTGGGCCAGCTCCGCCTTCTTCGCCGCCGCGCCGTCCTCGCGGCCGACGCGCCACGGCAAGCCTGCAGCAGGCTCCTCCTTCCGGTACCCGATCTTCCGGCACAACATCTTCACCGTGCAGGACCACTCCAACGGCCTGCTCCTCCTCAGGGACGGCGGCCACAACCTTGTCAGCCGGTACAACTGCTACGTATGCAACCCGGCCACGGTGCGCTGCGCCCTCCTGCCCCGGGCGCCGCCGCACGGCCTTTCCAAGGTCCAGAACATGTTCCTCGCCTTCGACCCGGCCGTCTCGCTGCACTACCAGGTCTTCTTCCTTCCGGAAATAAAGATCGGCTACATTCCTAGGGAAAGCTCGCCGCCAGCACTCCCCGCGGTTCCCCTCGACGGTGCTCCGAGCGAGAAGGTGCTGTCTATCCAGGTGTACTCGTCCCAGACCGGCGAGTGGGAGCAGCGCAAGTTCACGCCCGGCCGGCACTGCCCGCGCCGCCTCTACGACAACATGACCTACCCACAGGTAGCTTCATTTATGCAAGAACTGCACCTATGGTGTTCGGCGGAGTACTGGCGCGGATCCTTGTACGTGCACTGCCGCAACAACGTCCTCATGATCCTGCGCTGCTCGGCAGGGATCTACGACATGGTCGAGTTCCCGGGGAAACCCTACCCGATCAACAGGTGCCTGGGCAGCAACGTCCGGGGAATCCGTTACGCCTCCCTCGACAACTTCAAGGTCCAAGCATGGGACCTCGTACAATCATCATCATCGGCCTCCGACGGAGGAGAGCTCGAGCTAGGGTGGACGCTGGCGCACGAGGCCGACCTCAAGCCGTACATGAATTCGATCACCGCGCCGCCGCCGCCCAAGGTTACATGGGGCTACATCGGATGCAGCAAAGGATTGTTCAACTTGCTTGACGACGAGAAAACGATCCGCATGTGCATCGCCGCTCACCATGAAGAAGAAGGAGAAGAAGAGGAGGATCCCGAGCAGCATGGTTGGAACTGGGACGACCGCAACTTATTATTGGTCGACGTGAACAATGGGAGAAGAAGCGGTCGTCCCATCTCGCTCTTCTCCGGCGCTATCTTGGGGTTCCACCCACACAGGGACGTGCTTCTCCTTGAATTCGACGGCACCGCGGTGGCGTATCATCTCGACGCGTCGAGGAGGATGCAGTATCTAGGTGACGGCCTCATTGATGACTCTATGGAAGCGTTTGCTCGAATTGACGGCGGGTTTCCTTACCGTCCTTGTTATGTGGATGTTCTGCCGGCAAAGAGGATGTCCCGGTAATCTATGTAAGATTAATGTGTAACCCTAAACAGACCATGCATACTGCCCGGCCGCATGAAAGGAGACATATATACTCCATGCTAGCTCTCTTTGTTCTTAGCGTCAACATCATTTTTGTTTCTCTACATTAATGATCAACATAGTTTAGTTCTTTCGATTGAATTCATTGTACTCCCTCCATCCCAAAATAGATGTCTCAGATTTATTAAAATTTGGATGAATCTAGTCACTATGTAGTATCGGATTTGCTAGTTCTCAGGCGCCTGAGAACTTCTTAAGTCTCAGTCGCCTCTTTCACCATTTGCTTTACCTCGTGATTCGTGCTATACATGAGTTGCAACTTGGATGTAACTGAGAATTCAATGAGTTGCAACTAGGTTATAACTGAGAACTAGTACAAATCTTATGAGTTACAACTAGGTTGTAACTGAGAATTAGCATAAATATTAGAATGACATCAGCGACTTAGATATAACTAATTCTCAGGCGCCTGAAATCTAGGCACCCCCATGTAGTATATAGATTCATTCAAATTTTGACAAATTTAAAACATCTATTTTGAGATCGGATGGAGTACTATGATTTGGTTTATGTAACCCCTTCTAGTTACCTGGTAGGGTGGTACATATATATAGATCGATCAACTTTAGTATGAGTACCAGGTGACATTGGAGGATATTTGAACAAAAAAAAAAAGAACACTTCTTATTGAGCTGGTAGATATCGGAAGATTTAGCATGTACTATATAGCTATACACGAAAACGAGCTGCATTTCATTTTTCATGCATGCGACTTCTTGCTTGCAATTAATGTTTACACGTTATTTCTCTTTCACTTCTATTCCTTTTCAACATGGCAAGCAAGCGAACGTGTCCAGTCCAGTGAAAGAGAAACGAGAAGCAAACAAACTTGCAGTACAAAGTTCAGTGCACTGCAAGAAACTTCAATTTTTTCAGAACCCTAAAACCCTACGCAGACTGAGAACACAAGAGCGGCTTCCTGTACAGGTGGCCCAGCACATGGCACCAGACTGGCTATCACACAAAATCTGAAACAATGCAAACTCAAAATTCTCAGTTAAAAGAGAACAATGCCATCTCAAGAGCAATATCGACTAGATTATTTCTACCATAAAGTCTTGCACACAGCCTGCCAGCGTAGACCCAAAATAGGTGCATCACAAATTTTCAACAGACGACAGAGATCACAACAGATTTGTCTTCTAAGAGAACAAACAACAGCAGCAAAATAACCCAAAACAAGCTCTGTAACCTGTTGTCAAGCTGCGGCGGGGCGCTGTTGCTTCTTGGCCTGTGCCTTGTACTTGGGGTGTTTGCCTTTCCAGCCCTTCTTCGGTTGCTCCTCAGGTGCCGGTTCTTCGGCCACCGCCTCCGAGTTTGCGTCCGCGGTGAACGGGGAGTAGAGGAACTTCTTCGTGTTGCCGGCCTGCGTGCACGTGAGCTTGATGATCTGCCTCCCCCACATCCACTTCAGCAGGATCTTCATGTGGGTCTTGCTGTTCAGGCCCTCGATGGCGGCGTCCTGTTTTGGTCACACATTTTTGCATCAGCACCAGAATCTTTATTAGATAGGTCTAGACAGAGCTGTAGTACATGACATCCAAATCAGATGACACTTTATAAAATTGACCTGAACAAAATCTAGAGAGGAAATAAGCATGTCCTAAACTGTCGTTGGGAGACTGTATAAGTACCAGTACTTAATATGCCAGGATGGATAAACATAGCATCATTGTTCACGGGTGCCATGAACTGAGCAAGGAGGTAGTCAGAACACTAAAGCCTGTTGTTAGCTGCTAAGAGATATTCAGACTAACTGCATTTCCAGAAGGACGAGGCATTACCAAGCATTTCAAGATGCTTTGATTAAATAACATAACAAAATCATGTCGCGCATCTAAGACACATGTGTCATGTCTTCAGGGACATCCGATAAAACACAAGTATCAAAAGCAACAATCAGTGGTTTACCTCACCAAGTAATCTAGGCTACCAAAGCACATAAATTTGTCTTATTCACGCAACAATGACCAAAATGATGCCTGAGCTAAACCTATTTGTGGCTAATCCTTAGCAGTACCCAAATACTTATCATGTGGTCACTGGGTGAAAATACATGCACCATATTCAACTTGACAACAAGCAATTGAACACCATGAAAACAAATTGGATGTACCATTACTATGTATTGGAAAACACTATAGGTACACGAAACAATCTACTCTACTCTGCACTTCTTCTCTTTCACCCAATTGCTTCCCAAATGCAAGAAGCTAAGGTACTATTGTAAAAGGGACAGAAGACATGGCCAAAACATCATCTGGCCAAAAAAGGAAGTATAGGCGCAGAGCAAGCTTTCTCAGTTGCTTCCGCTAGTCAGTTTCATATGCGAAATCGAGAACTAAGCAAGTCCTATATAGTGCAGTACTGCAGTTAGGAGATAATGTAAATACTATGCATAATGTCAGAAACGGATTTTACACATTGCCAAGGCTTGTTAGTTACTGGTACTAAGAGATCCAGAGTAACTGCACGTCCAGAAAGACAAGGCTTTGACAAACATTTAGATATGCTCTGGTTAAATAACATAAAAAACTTGCAGGGAAACTACAGTTTGCAAACCTAGGCCAAAGTGTCAAGAATGAACGTTATAACTTACTGAGTGTTTAGGTCATCATACCACATTCTGCTTATTCCCACACAATGAAAGATGTGCTGCCTCAGCCAAACCTAATTGGAGAAATTTGCTACCAGTACACCAATATCTACAATTTGACCATTGATTTTAAATGCATACATCACAAGCTACTGAACATTACGAATAGTTACCATTAACGCAGATTGGCAGGATCATACACGCTACAGTCTGGAGAGGATTAGGCACTACATTATCATACACATGAGGGCTCATGGCTCAGTGGCAGCAGGGAAGGGAGTAAAACTATTGATTCTTTTTTCCTTTCACCTTATTGCTTTCCAAATGCAAGAAACTAAGGTACCCCAAGGGATAAAATATCCTATCACGTTCATGGCAGAAACATCATCTGGTCAAAGAAGGAAGTACAGGTATAGACCCAGCTCTCTAAGTTGCTCCGGAGCGTCAGTTTCTATATGCTCTTACTATGCAGCTACTGTCCATGAACGAACAAGTTCGTGCTACATCTGCCATTGGGAGATGCAAGAATGTGAAAATGGATAACGGGTAGTCGATGTGATCATTGGGTAGAAATACTTATGCTATTTTAAACTGTACCATCAATTTGTATTAGAAAGTAATCTAGGGCTTGAAACTATCTACTCTGCACTTCTTCTCTTTCACCTAATTGCTTCACAAATGCATGAAGCTAAGGTATTGAAAGGGAGAGAAGAACACTATCATCTTCATGGTCAAAGAAGTAGAGGCAGAGACCAAGCTCTGACAATCACTTCTTAGGGCGTCAGCACACATAATTTTACTACGGAGCTACCGTCCATGAACGGACAAAGTCACCCTACATCGAGCTCAATCAGCAGAGTCTGACACACACACGAACAGCTGAGAGGATGGGCTGAAGAAGAAAGCATTCACAAGCATTAATATGTTTTGGAAAATACTCTAGGTTCTTGAAACTGAAAGGTCTGGTCATGTCCTAAACATCATCAGCTGGTCAAAGAAGTAGAGGCGCAGAGCAAGCTCTGCTAAATACTTAGCCGTCAGTTTCACATGCCCTTACTAGTACCACACGGACGAACAGCTGAGATGACGCGCGGAAGCAGGTCGTGCCATACCTTTGCGTGGTTCCAGGTGTTGCCGACGGTGAGAGGCCCGTGGTCGGCGAGGATCTGGAGGAGCCGGCCGGAGATGGCGACGGCCTCCTCCTTGGGTACCTTGGGGTTGATCCGCCGCACGTCCACCGCCCGCTTCCGCGAGAAATGCCTCTTCACCACCTCCCACGCCATCCCGCCCGTCCCTCCGGCACCGCTGCCGCCGCCGAGGACGCCTCGGAGGAACTGCATATCGCCGCCGCCGCCGCCGCCCGGTCACTACTCGCTAGGCTGGGGTTCAGCTAAACACGGTTCGGTCAGCCGAGCAGAGGAGAAGCCCAAGACGAGGATAGTCATCCACGCGGCCCATGGTAGGCAGCCTAATATAGTTAGATTTAATCCATGGGCTTGGCCCAGTTCGCTCCCCCTTCACTGTCTCGGCGGCTCTGCGGCCACTGCGACCAGACCAATCGTCCCATATCTCTCTCCGCCGCGATGACAGCCGACGGCTCCGGCGGCCGCCGGTGATACCGCCGTCGCCTGACGAACCCTCTCTGCTGAGGTAATCCACCTGCAACTCCGCTCCTCTCCCTCGCACGCTTCATACTGAGCTGGCTCGAGCTCAGCGATTGGCCATGAGAGGCCGATCGAGACCGCCGGGGAACTCCATGGAGTGAGCTCGTCTTGGTCCGATTTGGTTCCGATCGGTTGAGATTCTGAGGTTTCGTCGTATCCTGTGCTCTGCAGCGCGGATGCTTGGGCAGCGAAGCGCACATGTCAGCTCTCCGTCTGTGCAGGGGAGCCGTTGAGGGGTCGCCGTCGCCGCGCTGGTCGGGATCCTCGAGGTTGAGGAAGCTTTATGTTTCTGCTTCGTCGTCCTGCACTCCGACTGGGGCCGCCGCCTGCCGCTGGAAAAAGCAGGGGAGCTTCTGCTTGCTGCGTGTGTCTCCTCCGTCCTTCTGCAGAAGCACCAGGTAGTGTTTACTGTCAGTGTTACACAACGAATATTCCAACATAATACCCAAATAAGTAGGTAGAACTGTGTAGTGTGTCGATTTCACCGATGAAAATTGTTCACTAGGCATTAGTATTCACTCTACGGTCGGTTTTATGCAAACATTGGGGAATTATTCAGCGTTTTTGTTTTCTAGATAACAGGTCTGCTGGAAATTGGTAAAGCACTTTGTTTGCCCGAATTGGATACTACAACGTTCCATTTGAGTTCTTGCGTCCATTTTATCAAACTCTTGGCAGACACAAATCAAACAAAATCCAAACTGAGTAGTCATTAAAGCCTAACTTATTCCCTCTCTAGCTCATAATCATCTCAGTAGATCATCTAGCAAGCTAACCCAAGCACTAGCATCACTGTAAGCTGGGCAATGACATCAATGGTGAACAGCCGAAGCTCACCATGCCACCCCAGTGGAGACAGCAAGCTAGGAAGGAAACTAGCCGTGCCAACCTTGTCTGGGAGGTCACCCATGCCTCACCGCCCCCTCTCGACCAGCCCTGCCTCAAAGACGTCGAACACAGCACCCAGGAATGCCGCGCCCGTGCCTCTGTCAACCGTGCCGAGCATGCGCCAGAGCGCCACGCTCGATCGAAGCCCACAGACCGCGCGCCGCCCTCGCCGCGTGCATACGCAATCACCACCGACCCAGGAGACCACCAGACATCACCATTTGCCGCCCCATGCCGCACAGCCACCGCTCGCCGTCGAAGACGTCGCCTCTGCCGCGTAGAGCATCGCGCGTTCCAGATCAAACCGCACTGCCCCTACACGCGCATTAAAGCCGTAGAGCATCGCCAGGAGACCACCAAGCGATCGCCACCACCGGCCATGCCTCTAGCAGCCCGTAGCCATGTCGCCACCGTCGTCTGCCCATCCCATTCGGTCTCGTCGTCGCGACTATAAATAGAGGCCACCCCAGCTGAATTGAGCACACCATCTCACTCCCCTCTCCTCACTGATCGTGCCACCCTGTTTCCGGAGCAAGGCGAGCAGCACTTCACCGAAATTTCACCGGAGCCTGCCGCCTCTGGAGAAGAAGGAAGCCAGCGATTGGAGCTGCCCTAGGAGAAGCCACCGGTACCAGGAGGTTCGCCGTCGTCGACTTTGTCGTTCGCTAGCCTCGCCGACCCTTGCCCGAACCCCGGTGAAACCCCAGCAACCCCCACTGGCCGCGCTAGGTTTCTGTCTCGCCGGTGTTGCCCAACGTCGACGATGACTCTCAGCCGTTGGATTAGAACCAGATCGAACGTCTCACATCGCCCCATACCGCTTCGCACCCCCTCGTCTCACTGACGCGTAGGGACAACCACTTACGCAGCCCGCGGAAGCGCTGTGCTTAGCAGGCCGGCCGTTAACCTTTCCCGCGCAACCCAGTTATTTGAATTAAACCTTTTCCATTTTAGTTCAAACACACTTCTGTACCCAGTTTCAAAAATCAACCCATATCGATTCAGTGCACCAAATTGAATGAAACTAATTTTGTAAGAAAGGTATGGGAATGCTGAATCCAAGCCCGTTGGATTCAAGTCATTTGGATCTGTAGATCACCCTTGGTAAAAATAACAAGGCAGAAGCTTTTCTGCATTCAAACATTTTTCAAATTTAAACCATAATAGCTTTTGAGTTGATTCCAACTCTCAAAAATCACATTTAACCATACCTTTCAGAATATATAAAAATATATAGGTTTACTTACAGAAATAATAACCAAGTAATAAAAGAATGCCACATAGGCATTTCTGGCCACTTTAATTAATTAAAATAAAATGGTAAAACCTTATTAAATTGTGACACCACTTTAAATCACATTACCATTGACTAAAATATGTGGTGATGACATGTGTCAACATGATCCCATATTTGGTTTGGAGAATATTAAATCTTAAGTAGCTTTTCAATGAGTAGAAATTACTTTTATAAAAATAAAAGGAATTAAACCAAGCTTTAATCTTGTAATGTTAGTGATGATGCTAGATCATCTATAGGACCCTTTTGTGTGATGAATGCAAGTAGTTAAGTATTGTTTGGTGATTGTGTACATCGTATTTATTTATAGACGCTAGTACCGACCAAGGATACGAGGAGGAAGGAGGATTCTATGAAGAAGAAGCCGAGGAGAACTTCAACCACTGCTCTGCACAAGGCAAGCTTTATTAACCAAGTGGACCAATGCAAGCTAACACTTGCAATTTAGCAAGCTTATACTGATATTGTGCAAGCCAATACTTGCAAGCCTTACTAATCAAGTTGACCTATGCAAGCTACTACTTGCTTGCTACCATGCCACTATATGCCTTAAGCATATGTGATATTACCCACTTGATAACCCAATCCTAGTTTTATTTGCAAGCTTTCCATTTTATTTCCTTATCAAAGCTACTTCCTTAGAGAGTACTCAAGTGACTTGTAGATTCTAGAAGGATATAGTTGAAGGTTGCATAAAGAGCATAAAAATTGGCCAAAGTTAGGAACCTTGATATCATCCTAAGATATAAGGTTGTACTTAGTAAAACTCCACTAGCTTACCACCCCTCATTAGTACTTATCCCTACTGGTAGATGCTAGTGCTAAGCATAAAACTTGATCAACTTTAGATGGAAATACTTGGTGGAAAAATGGTTATGAAAACCTTAGAATGATGGATCATTCTACTGAGATGTTTTGACATGTGTTTCTGAACACCAGATAATTTTAGTGATGAAAATGTTGAGGCATGAGCCTTAGCCCTTTATAAAACTGATGGTTGTCTGGATGCGATACCATTCCAATTTTACCGTACAACCACAATACCCGAGAATTGGGTAGGGCTTAACTGAAAACTTATATACCTTAGTATTAGTTCCCTCACGGCCAAGGTCTGAGCTGAGGCTACCTTGTGAAGATTGTCCACCTGTGCAGTACCCAAGATGACAATTGGTCATGGTTGGGAGGCCAAACTCACAGGAGAGGTGCTTATACTAGGGCGTGTAATTGAAATGTTAGGATTGATTATCCGCATACTGAGTATGGTGAATTCAGGATTTGTTCCTGACGGATGTATCGAATGTTGTGGTGAAAGTGTACAATCTCTGCAGAGTGTCAAACTATTCGAATAGCCGCGTCCGCGGTTATGGACAGTTGGAGTGGCCATACTGTTTCCCCGTCAGCTATTTTCAAAAGACTTGTGAAATGAACTGAGACTTTGACTTGAACACAACAGAGTTGTGGCATGAGATACAAGTTCCCACTTAGGTGTTATAAAACCTTAAATAGCTCTCTTGCTTCTTAACTTAGTAGAGATAAATCCGTCCTTTGCAAAACAACCTTAGAGCCTAGTGTCCTATTATCCAAAAACCCCTTTCACTTATTAGTATTAGTTTGCGAGTACTTAAAGAGTACTCATGGCTTTGTCCCTGGCTATTCCCGTGGCCAGACTATGAAGAGGAGTATCTGGAGGATGGACCCCAGGAAGGTTACGACAACTAGGATCATCTCCCATCGTCAGCATTGCCTGTGACCCCGAAGATGGAGCTTCGCCTACGCTACCGTTATTATTACGTAAACCAGTATGGACTTTGGTGGACTTACCGGATGGCCAAAAGGCTGTCGAGAACAAATGGATTTTCAAGAAGAAAACAGATGCTGATGGTAATGTTACTGTCTATAAAGCTCGACTTGTCGCAAAATTGTTTCGAGAAATTCAAGGAGTTGACTACGATGAGACTTTCTCACCAGTAGCGAAGCTGAAGTTTGTGAGGATTATGTTAGTAATCGCTGCATATTATGATTATGAGATATGGCAGATGGATGTCAAAACAGTGTTCCTCAATGGAGACATTGATGAAGAGTTGTATATGATGCAACCCAAAGGTTTTGTCGATCCTAAAGATGCTAACAAGGTATGCAAACTTCAACGGTCCATCTATGGATTGAAGCAAGCATCCCGAAGTTGGAATCAACGTTTTGATAAGGTGATCAAAAGTTTTGGTTTTATACAAACTTATGGAGAAGCTTGTATTTACAAGAAAGTGAGTGGGAGCTCTGTAGCATTCTTAATACTATATGTGGATGACATATTGTTGATTGGGAATGATGTAGACCTTCTTAATAGTGTCAAGGAATATTTGAATAATAGTTTTTCAATGAAGGATCTTGGCGAAGCAGCTTACATATTAGGCATAAAGATTTATAGAGATAGATCAAAACGCCAAATATCATTGTCACAAAGTACATATTTGGACAAAGTTCTAAAGAGGTTTGGAATGGAAGATAGCAAGAAAGGGTTCTTGCCCATGTTGCCCAATACGACCTTGAGTAAAACTCAAAGTCCGACATCGGCAGAAGATAGAGAAACGATGAGTAAGACTCCCTATGCCTCAGCCATAGGATCTCTAATGTATGTCATGCTATGTACAAGACCCGACATTACATATGCTGTTAGTTTAACTAGCACATATCAAAGTGATCCAGGAGTGGATCATTGGACAGCGGTCAAAAACATCCTTAAGTACTTGAGAAGAACTAAGGATATGGTTCTTTCTTATGGAGGTGATGAACAGCTCGTTGTTAATGGTTACACCGATGCTAGTTGGAACACCGATCCGAATGATTCTAAATCTCAATCTGGATACGTATTTACTTTGAATGGTGCAGTAGATAGCTGGAGGAGTGCAAAGCAAAGCGTTGTGGCGAGATCTTCAACTGAATCGGAATACATAGCTACTTCGGAGGCTTCACAAGAAGCGATATGGATGAAGGAGTTCATTACAGAGCTTGGTGTGGTTCCAAGTGCGCTGGACCCAATGTCTATCTACTGTGATAACATGGGCGCCATAGCCAATGCGCAAGAACCAAGGTCACACAAGAAGCTGAAGCACATCAAGCTGTGTTTTCACGCTATTCGAGAACATGTCCAAGATGGTGACATAAAGAATTGCAAAGTACACACAGATCTGAATGTGGCGGATCCGTTGACTAAACCTCTCCCGAGGGCAAAACATGACCAACACCAAACTGCCATGGGTGTTCGGTATATTACCATGTAATCTAGATTAGTTGACTCTAGTGCAAGTGGGAGACTGTTGGAGATATGCCCTAGAGGCAATAATAAATGTAGTTATTATTATATCTTTGTGTTTATGATAAATGTTTACATTCATGCTATAATAGTATTAACAAGAAACATTAATACTTGTGTGATTTGTAAACTAAATTAGAGTCCCTAGTAAAGCCTCTTCTTAATACTAGCTTGTTGATTAATAGATGATCATGGTTTCTTGATCATGAACATTTGAGATGTTGTTAATAACAAGATCATATCATTAGGAGAATGGTATGGTGGACATACTCCTATAGATAAGCGTAGCATAAAGATCAAGTCATTTTAATAGTTCAATTGCTATAAGCTTTCTGATACATAGTAACCTAATTCCTTCGACCATGAGATCATGCTTATCACCATCACCGGAAGGATACTTTGATGACATCAAACACCACACCGTAACTGGGTGGCTATAAAGGTGGCATTGAGTATTCGGAAAGTATAGGTTGAGACACATGGATCAAGAGTGGGATTTGTCCATCCATATGACGGATATATATACTCTGGGCCCTCTCGGTGGAATGTCATACAATTAGCTTGCAAGCATGTGACTGGCTCACAAGGGATCACATATCACGGGAACGAGAAAAGAGTACTTATCAGTAACGAGGTTGAACTAGGTATGCAGAGATACCGGCGATCAAAACCTCGGATAAGTAAACTATCGTGAGATAAAGGGAAATAGGTATCGTATGTAAGTGGTTCATTCGATCGCAAAGTAATCGTAGAAATATGTGGGAGCCATATGAATTTACAGATTCCTCTATTGGTTATTATTCGGGGAAGTGTCTCGATCATGTCCGCATAATTCACGAACCGCAGGGAGACACACTTAAGGATTCGATGTTGTTGAGTAGTTATGGAATGATGAGTAAGAGACTGAATGTTGTTCGGAGTCTCGGATAGGATCCGGGATATCACGAGGAGATCCGGAATGGTCCGGAGAATAAGATTCATATAAGGAAAGTCCTGTTTCAGAGTTGGGGAATGATTCCGGTGTTTTCATCGGGAATGTTCTAGAAGGTTCCGGAAGGCCCGGCACTCCGGAGGGGAAGGGTACATGAATGTGTCATGACAATATGGAATGGTTGCATCATGTACTAGGTATCATGGCTGGGCAAAATAAAGGGAGAAATCAAATCCTAGTTTGAAAAGTCAAACGCCAATTTGAAAAGTCAAACGACAGTTTTGCTTGGTGGAGGGAGAGTAGGAAACCTACTTGGGGAGGAGTTCCTCTCCCTCCACCCGTCGGCCAAGGAGGCCAACTTGGGGGAGGACTCCCTTCCCCTTGGCCGCGCCCTCCCACCTATAAAAGGAGGGGCAGGGCTGCCCCTCTTCCCTACACCCAACACCACCCAAAACCCTAACCCTAGCCGCTGGCCTCCTGCAAGTCGCCGCCGCCCTAGGGTTTCTCCTAGCCGCCTACTTGGGGCTTCCCCAAGCCCTAGGCCGCCGGCCAAGCTCCGCCCCTTGGTGCCTCTAAACCCTAGATCGCCAAGGCCTCTCTCATAGTCCACCATACTCGCTCCGGCTTAAGGCGAAGCCCTGCGAGATCTCCCCTCTACTTCCGGTACCACGCCGTCGTGCTGCCGGAATCGCGAGGAGAGTGATACAACCTCCGCTGCCTGCTGGAACAAGGGAGAGGAAGGTCTTCATCGAGTACCGAACGTGTGACCGACTGCGGAAGCGCTGCAGGAACGCAGCGCCGGAGGGATCGTCTATGCGATCTTGAGATCGGCAAGAGTATGACTACATCACCCACGAGAATCTGCTCTCGTTAAACACTTTGGAATCTTCGAGGGTGAGTTCCTTTATCGACTCGTTGCTACAATCTAGTAGATAGATCTTGGCTTGTTTGTTTGCATGCGTTAGAAATTTTTTGTTTTCCATGCTACGAACCCCTACAGTGGGATGCCGACGCGGAGGAGGACGAGCTCATGCTCGCCATCCTCCTCGGCGTCCAGTTCGCCGGAGGACGCCGACCCGTCCTGGCCGCCGGTGTCGATGTGCGCGGAAAGCCGAGCCACGGCGTGTTCCCGCGGTTGATGTGCTCCATCACCGCCGCGAGCGTCCGGCTCGGCGCGCTCCACCAACGCCGTCGACCCGCCGAGTTGTTGCGCTTCGGCGGATCCTCATGGCGGGCGAGCTCCTGTTCGCGCCGCCCGCGAAGAAATGCTCCCAGTATAGGAGGTTGTCGGTGCTCTCGGCTTCAGCGGGGTTGTCCATGCCGCCGATGTACTCTTGCACATCATACGGCAGCTCGTCCGGCGTCGGAGCCGGCGGGATAGGGATGCCGCCGGCGCTCAGCTTCCACCCCGGAGGCATCCGCGTGTCCGGCGGCGCCATATACCCGACGTTGTATATCATGCGCGCCTCCCAGGCCTGAAGGGTGCGCCGGCCAAAGCCGTTCACCACAGCACCGTCGTCGGGGTAGCGTTCGGCCATGGCTGGGAAGGGGGAACGGTGAGAGAGGGTTCGCCGGAGTTTGGTCTTGTGGGTGGGGGAGCTGCGAGAGAGTGTGAAGATCTCCGGCGAGGGGCACGACTTATAAAAGCCGAGGTGGGCGGCAAGGGCGGGAGGGGTGTAGCGGCGAGGGTGGGAAAAGGGGAAACAGCGGGAAGTTAGTGCCCGCCGGTCCGTCGGGCAGTTAATGTCCGGCGGTCGCTGCGTGGTTCTGAGGATGACGATGACTCGGCTTCCGTCACTGACTCGGCGGGTCCACGCGCCGCTTCGGTTTTTTTCGCCGAATTCGCTGAGTCCGGCGTTCCCAGGGCGTACCCGGAAACCTGGGTTCGGCTTGGGTAGTCTGGACCAAAATTGGCCCAAATCCGGCCGAAACAGGTCCTTGGGTACGCGACTGGACAATTTTCAACGTCCGGACCAAAATTCGGCGTCCGGATCGGCCTGCTGGGTAGGCGAGTGGAGATGCTCTAACGTCGGCCATGGTCTAGGGTTTTGTCTCGAACAGTCTTTGTTGCTGATTTCAAGGAGGGAGTTTGCGAAGAGGGTGGAGACTTTTTGGGATTCCCGACCTGCCTCCATCTCCGCCTTGGTGGAGGCACACCTGCAGTGAGGACAACAGGTGGGCCAGGGGCACACATAGGAGGACCACGGACGATGTCCTCTCGCCCCCAAGTTTGGAGCCGGTTTAGGGAAACATGCGAGAAAATTACAAAAAAACATCACATTTGCGGTAAGGATTTCAAAAAGACATCACTATTTGCTAGGGTTTTTAAAAACCACCACTTTAGAACTAATATGTACCAAAAAAACACTGATTCGGTTTTAATCTTCGGTAAATAGAAAAACTGACAGATATGGCCCACTATCAGGATGACGTGGCATGTTCATTTTGCAGAAAAGACCTTCACACATCAATTTCGTGGCAAAAAAGGTAATGGTGAGGTCACAGTTTTTTTTCTTAATTTTTCTTATTCGAGTTATTATTCTACGCTTTCGTTGACCAAACCAATTGGTGCCAACACGACGGCACCTGGGCTAGTAGCGGCGGCCATCCTCACCGAGAGTCCGGCGTCCCCGAGCTATTCCGATGCTAGTGCTCGCTCCGGCAGTGCGCTGCCGCCCGGCCGTGTTTCCCGCCACCGTGACCCCCGATTCCCCCAGGATTAGTGCAGAGCTCGCGACGCAAATGTCCCAAAAAAGGAAATTGAGTCGTCCATCATGACGACAAATTTGACTATTGTGATCATCCTCACCCTATAATCACTACGGATTTGAGCTCGCCTTGACTTTCTGCACTTCCCCTTAAAAGGAATCGATCCATGAGGCTTTGAATCGATCGCACAGACTTCATCTTCTTCCTCTTCGGTCTCGAACACCGTCGCCCGATCTCCTCCCCAGTCGTACTTCCGACCGTGCGCTCATCTCCAGGAGCTCCGAATCTCCACTCTCATCATGTATGGTTCCTCCTCGAGCTTCCTCCCTGTCCAGAACCCTTTCCCCTCCATGGTATGCTCTGGCCACCGCCACCCATGCGGCCACCTCGGTGCACCCCAACCTCACCGACCACCTCGTCGCATTCTCGGTAAGCCATATGTTCTTTTCCTCTTGGTCTCCGTACATGTCGTGCCTTTTCTGTGAAGCTCGAAGTCGTCTGGATGCGGCCGACGATCGGTTTGCTACGCCGGCGAGCTGCTCCCCTCCGCGCTCCGCCGAGCACGTCTGCACAATCCCAGGGAAGCTCCGATTCTCATGCACATCTCGTTGCTCTTCCTCCTGATCCCTGATGCCCTGCGCCTTCTGTTGTCACTGCCGTGCGTTTTTCAGTGAAGCATGGTAGTGTTCTAGCCTTGTTTTTTCCAAAGCAAAGAAAAAGGAGAGAGAGAGGGGATCTGATTTTACAAGTGGCCCCTCTAAGAGCAAGTCCAGTAGAGCCCCCATACCCTCCCTGATAGCAAACATAGGGGAGAGAGAAGTAGAAAACGGCCTACAGCAGCGCCCCTACAAGCTCCACTACCGGTCAGGGTCCCCGACCCGACCCCTCTCTCTCCCCTCAACATCGGGGTTGTGTCCGTCTCCCCTATATCGGCCATGTCAGCAAGAAGGGTGGCTGCCAAAGAGCACGGGGAGGGTTGGCCGCGAGGATGCTGTCACAGAAACCGGTGGCCAGCGGCTGGAAGCGATGGACGACAGTGGAAATCGACCGCTGGCGGCAGGAATCGACGGGCAGCGGCAGGAATCGACCGTTGGCGGAGGGAAACGGCGGCTGGCAGTGGGAATCGACGGGCGGCGGGCGGGAATCGACGGCGGGCGGTGGGAATCGACAGTCGGGACGGTGGTGGGGCAAGTTGCGTCGCCGCGCGTGCAGGCGGTTGGCGGCACTATGCAGGGCACGTGCAGGCGGCTGGCGGAGCTACGTGGGGCGCGTGCTGGCGGCTGGCGGCGCGTGCATGCGACTGTCGGAGCTGCGATGGGAGCGTGCTGGCGGCTGGCGGCGGTGTGCTTAGCTATTTGGGGATTTTCTAGGACAGAGATGAGCTTCTGTGGGCTGATTCTAGGTGGGATTTTCCTTCACGTATTACTTAAATATTGCTGAGTGAGATATAGGGGAGAAGATATTGGTGAGCTGCTGGAAATAAAAAAATGTAGGGGAGGAATATATTTAGAGGAGTCCCCTACAAGGTGTTATAGGGGAGAAAATGTAGGGAACCTGCTGGACTTGCTCTAAAGTTTAAAAACCCCCAAAACTAAAGCAGTCTATCATGCGTCACCGTTGACCGTTTTCGTCATGCCACATCATCCTGACAGCGGGTCCCACCAGTCAGTCTTGCTGTTTACCAAAGGTTAAAACCAAATCAGTGTTTTTTGTTACGTGTTAGTTCTGAAGTGGTGGTTTTTTGAAACCCTAGCGAATAATGGTGTCTTTTTTAAACCCTAGCCGCAAATGTGGTGGTTTTTTGTAATTTTCTCGAAACATGATGTCTATGGAGGGGGGAGGGGGGGGGGGGGGGAGGGGAGGACAAGATTTGGGGGCGCCGTTGGGCGCCCAAAAATGGACTGGCCTGTCCATTCAGACCGAAACAAACCGATGGGGAGGGTTTGGGGGAGCTCGTCGGAGATGCTCTTACAGCGCGCCCCATGAGGAGACCAAAGTTAAACTGTGCTCTCCTTATAATTTCCTTTTCTTTTTTGTTATTATAGACCTGCATGCTTCTTCTCCATGCTTCCCGGTTCACGGATGTGTGACAAATAGCTCAATGTACTTGTAACACTAATAGTACAAAAAATCAGCAGGCTGCTCTCGAAACTTTCAGGGAGAGGAAATTAAAACCGAAGGAAGAACCATGTGAATGCCGCCTTGCATTCGTCTCGTCCACAAAAGCAAGTCTGACCTTACGTGCACCAACCTGATACCTGCAGAAGGTGTACAAAAAGGGGTAAAATTAGTACACAGCACAAGCAAAACAGTCAACTGCATACATGTGCCATGTATACCCACTTTGTAGAGAGAGTTACGCTATACCAAATTAAGTAGCAGTCTTCGACTGGCTTCTCTCGGTCGGCATGGAGGTTTGGATTCCCTATTATGTAGCTGATATGGAATTCTCGTTGCTGCCCTCGCTAGCGGCTTGTTCTTCCTCATCTCTAATTTCAATCAATGACACTCCAGTCTTATGTACAACCACAACCCTGATAGAGAAAAGAGCACGTGATTTATTAGTATGGCATCATAGGATACAATTAATTATGAAGTAAATGACTACAACATGTATATAACTAAGCAGGCAATGAGGCAATAATCCTACGGTATAAAGAAAAAACAACGAGAACATGAAATATTGAATACCTTCCAGACGTCAAACATGCGATAGATTTAAGCTCTGAAGGGCTAATGCGAATTATTCTTTTGAGCCTGGGGAATATGAAGCACTCATTGAGTTACCATAATGATTAAATACATCACATGCCAAATATATATTTGTAACATTCAGTAACACAGTCCATGATAGTATTCGTTAGACGTATGTGCAATGAGATGTAAGGGTGAAAAGTTCTAAAGGGGATCGTGCCACATGTTTCATATATAAGTTGGTGATTATTACCTGAAATTAATGGAGCTCCACAAATAAACATGACCATCTCTTGTACCGGCAACTAGGACGGGAAGATTGAGATGGGAAACGACAGAATCAACCGCAGACCTATGAGGGAGTGTATGAACGCACTCCTTCTTCTGCATGTCCCATATCTTATTTGAAAAATAAGGCATATATACATTGTTAGAAATGTTATACGGGTAGTGTATAAATGTACTTTTGGATGAAATGGCAGACCTTGGCAGTCTTGTCATCTGAGCCAGTAATCAAATACGTCTGACCATCATCACTTGTGAAGAAATCGAGGGAATTCACACTGTCCGAGTGCCCAAACAGAGGATACTTGGATTTTGGCTCAGACAGAGTATACTCGGATTTGGGATAATCAAGACTCCAGATCTGACCATGAATCGTGAGAACTTGCAATCAGGGCATATTAGAAAAAGAAACATATTAGTAGAACATGAGTACTTCATCTTCATTACGTCTAGTTTTGCTTAGCAAATACTAAAGAAAAAAGAGAGAAAGCAAAACCTCTATTGTCCCAGCATAACATGCACAAGCAAAACTGTTGTAGTCCTTTGGGACAAATGCGACTTTCAAAGGTGTTGCGCGTTCCCAAAATGTTTGCATGCACTTCCAGCCAAGCAAGCCGCGGTCCCAGTCCCAAAGCTTTATTTCCATACCACATGCCGACAGCACGTACGGCTGGGTTGGATGAATGGCTAGTGCACGTACATGCTTATTGCCAGCTTTGAAACTCGTGATCTTTTGCATTTTCTTTTTATAGTTGTACACATGGATGAAGCCATTTTCTGTTCCAACCAGAAACCATCCCTTACGCTCAATAAATTTAAGAGAACAAGCTACAGTAAGAACAATCATTTCATTAGCAATCCGTGTACGGTTGGAGAAACTTACGCTAACAAGGAAATCAGAGATAGAGCTTGCCTGCCACATCTTTTCTGATTTTAATTAAACCCATAGTTTTCTGCAAGTAAATATAGATGTGCCGTCTGGTTAGTCTAATGCAAACCAAAGAATGGTACATTTTATAGGCTTTTGGTGATGACCCTGTCAACTAACCATGGTAATTCTAATATTATTAAATGAAAATGGATGTTGGGGTTTCCCTGAACTACTCGGTAAAAGAAAAATAATTTTCAATACTACCATGAAAGGAACAAGTTTTTTTTAGCTGTAAACAAAAACTTCAATAGTGTTGCGATAGGTTTATGTTATAGCTTCCGTGGACCATCAGCAAGCATAGTTTTTTTCCTGGGAATAGGCAATAACAGAAACTTTATGTGTACTGGTTGTTGAGCCAATACACAGTAACTTGCCTGCGTGTCATAGTTCCATATTACAGCTTGCCCAAATGAAGAACATCTTATAATCCTGTATGACAAGAAGGTATTTTGACGAGAGATAATCGCATAGGTGTGCACTCACTTCAAAACAGAGCTATTAATTAATATTTGATTGCTCATATTGCGCTACGAACTCACAGTGGCTCTGTCCGATTTGCATCTGCGATGTGGAGTGAAGCACTTACAATGCCATGACTATCCTCCGTTGATATTATCTGAGCGAACAAATTTCTTGTCAACACTAAAACACCACAAAGATGGAAGATCTATGGAAGTTAGGAGGAACAAAAAACATGCCTTTATTGAAGATGGGGTTGACTGCTACATCATCCATGCATGAAACAAAAGAGAAACAAAAGGAAGCATCAGTAAAGATCTACTCGTCATTGAAACAACATTATTTCAATGCCACGGCATAATCGGTCGCATAAATGAATTTAGCTGGCATATCTTTCTTGATAGTATTGAATCCTCTACTATCTAAGTCATTTTAGTATGGTTTTTGAATGACTTGCTAAGATTACAAATAGTATTGAGTCATTTCTAGACTGATTGGTACAACAAGTTTTGGCTATGTTGTTTCCTTTTGAGTAAAAGCCACTACTAAGAACCATCCAATATAAACACGAGATTTGTGTCGTGTAAAAGATAAGATCTCAATCAAACATCTATCAATGTCAACTATGGAATATTTTTAAAAAAATTTGATGAGAATACTTCCCCTATTCATGGTTATATCAATTATGTTCCGGTACCGGCGCTAAAACATTCTGTTTTACTGGGTAAAACCGAATAAAGTATAACATATCATATTTTGTAGCCTCCTAAATCTTGATCAATTTCAGTAGTTCCAGACCATTATTCTGGTCATCCGGTGCATTACATGGCATGTTCAGTTCAGTGAGCAGTGGGTCGTCACAGCAGAAGACCGTACTCGATGGTTTCTTGTACAAATATTTAAGAATGTTCGAGTACATTACGTGCTGTGTACAGTTTTGGCCAAACAAGGTTTGTAAAGTCCTTGTAAACAATACTTCATTTATCCCAAAAAATGTATAATCTAACAAACTGACCTTAAATGCCGTCTCTCCTTCTAGAGAACAAACACCTTTCAATGTTACCTTATGCATAGTATTCCCCAACTTTTCCGCATTCTGAAAATTCAGCCACATGTCTATGGCAGTACTAATTCTGTGATACGTACTCTGCAGGATTAAGTCTATGTCTCCTTTTGGTGGTTGTGATAGGTATTTGTGAGTATTCATTATCACTAAAAGAGTGTAAGTGGTACTCGGGGCCACAATGCCAATCACTGGAAGGTTTTCAAAGAAGATTGGCTTCCCACCGCCCATCTCCCGTAGCTCAAATGCCACTTCCTCATCCGTATTGTTTGTTAGGTCGAGTAAGCATGTTATCGACTTGTTGGGTTTATTGTTTGTTAGGTCGAGTAAGCATCCCATAAACTTGTTGTGTTCCAAGTGAAAGTGGAGCTCAAGCGGGTGGACTTCAAGAAGCGCGCTGGTTCCTAGAATTACCTGCAAAAAAAAAGAGCTCATGTATTCAGCATCCAGCATATTTCCTGCTAAATAAACTATAAACACAAGCTTAATTTGTTTTTGAATTTTTAAACATACTTAATGAATCCACACCATGCATATCGAACTTTGCAGTGCTGTAATAGTTATATAGACTACTAGGTCAGTAAGAGGTACGCAGGACGGTCGATCAGATGACTGTTGGTGGCGACTCAGAGGCGATTCTCGAGTCTAGTCTAGCAAACGAAGTAGCCAAAGACGAAGGTGAGCAGGCTGCTACTGCGTGACTGTCGCCTCGCCAGCAGCGTCATGCAGAAGCGAGAAGCTAGAGGAGGAGATCCACTAGCGTGGTGTGGCTAGTTTCTTCAGATGGGCGCCCTTGCATTGGGTCTGGCCACTCCATCCACCTAGGGCGCGTTTGGTATCCTGCATGTAGCCTAGATAGGCCCGCCAGATCAGAAAACGGGTTGTTTGGTTTCCTGCAGAGGTCGCTGGGCTGCGCCAGCACGAACATTAAAGCACCCCGCAGCCAGGCCTAATGACTATGGTCGTTTCAGCCGTTTCCAGCGAGCCACCCTCATCGTGTGCCCCGCAGATGCAAAAGCGGTCCTCCCCTGCACGAGGGCAGCCAAGGTTAGCGATGGCGCAAGATTTTCGGCCGCATTGAAAAGCTGGCGCGGGAGGTGAGCTCATCTCTACAGCTGAAACCCCCTATTTCTACTGCCCCTGCTCGAAAAGGCAAAAACCACCCGCCATTTCCCCCTCTCCCCCCAGATCGAGCTCTGTTTCCCGATTCGTTCGTGCTAGGTAAGCAGGTTCTTCTTCTACGGTGAGCTACGACGGCCATGGTGGCATGAAGTGCATCTCCTCCTCCTCTATGGCTAAGCTTCTTTGGCCACCTCCTACGATGATGGTAAGCATCTCCACTTCCATCTAGGGTTAGCTTAGATCTATAGAGCTTCTAGGGTTAGGATGTGTAGTTCGTAGCTTCATTCAAGTACATGGTAGATTGTTGTGCAAATAGCAGGTGTTGGTTTAGGCCAGATTTGTAGGATTTTGTCGGTAGGATCTGATAGTTCGGCTGTGTTCGGCTCGATCTTGTGGATGCACTTGATGCACATACTAGTTTGGGCCAGATTTGTAGGATCTGATAGTTCGACTGTTGATAGATTGCTATGAATTTGATGCACATACTAGTTTCCTCCATATGTACACCTTTTCGCACCTTGATTCATATGTGTTATTATTGCGTCCTTGTTGTAGGACTCGTTCTGTGACCAGTTTAGCCAGGCTTTGATCCCCAGTGGGGACTTCCAGATCCCTTTTTCTTATGCGGATGATAGTCGGCCTCTCACTCAAAACCATGTAGTGTCATCGATGTCACCCACTCCAGATGGTGGCATCGTCTCTGGTCCCACTTCTGTCCAGACCTATGTCGCCTCCATCGAGGATAAGGTCACGGCTAAGCTCAAGAAGGCGTAGATGAAGGGGACCATGAAATGGCTCCCTTACATGTCCACCTTCGTGCTGAACAAGATGTGCGACATAGTGAAGAGCAGTGTCCGTATTGAGAAGAGTTCAAGGAGATCCATCTCAATGCATGTGCAAAAGCTTTGTTCGAGCATTGTGGTGCTGAGGTCTCAGGCACTCAGGTGTATAACCACCTGAGAAAGTGGAGGGTGCGTTGGATCCAAATCAACAAGCTGAGAGACCTTAGTGGCGCGCAGTGGGATGAGGACACCTTCACCATTCTTGGCACTCTTGAAGACCCCTAACACCCAAGAGTCCGACACCATGAACCCTGATACCCTAGAAAATACGATCGATGCTCGAGCTGCAGCAGAAGCTGCAACATCATCTACAAAAGTAGCAGCTGCTGCCATTAATGGCAAGAGGAAGAGGGGCGTGCTTGCTGACGACAAGATCCACGCCTTCAGCAGCATGACCGATGCCGTGAAGGACGTTGTACAGGCCATCAGGGACAACAAGCCCACTGGCATGCACCCTGTGTAGGGGTTCGTAGCATGGAAAACAAAATTTTTCTATCGCATACAAACAAACAAGCCAAGATCTATCTACTAGATTGTAGCAACGAGTCGATGGAATAACTTACCCTCGAAGATTCCAAAGCGGTTAACGAGAGCAGATTCTCGTGGGTGATGTAGTCGTACTCTTTCCGATCTCAAGATCGCGTAGACGATCCTTCCGGCGCCACGTTCCGGCAGCGCTCCCGTAGTCGGTCACACGTTCGGTACTCGACCAAGACCTTCCTCTCCCTTGTTCCAGCAGGCAGCGGAGGTTGTAGCACTCTCCTCGCGATTCCGGCAGCACAACGGCGTGGTACCGGAAGTAGAGGGGAAATCCCGCAGGGCTTCGCCTTAAGCCGGTGCGAGTATGGTGGAGCTTATGAGAGAGGCTATTAGTGGTCTAGTAATTAGACACACCAATTAGAAGGCTCTAAACCAATTAGAAGGCTCTAAACCGAAATAGCTCTAAACCGGGGTCTAGATCTAGGGTTTAGTTTAGAGGATAGGAAACTTGTGTGTTCTAGGAGGGGAGCCCTGCCCCTCCTTATATAGATGGGAGGGTCTTGGCGCGCCAGGGGAGGGAGGGAGTCCCTCCCCAACTCGGCCTAGGCTGGTCGCCGGCTTGGAGGAGAGAAACTCCTCCTCCAAGTCGATTCCAACTCCTCTTGCTTGTTTCCCATAGTTTCTTGTTTTAGCCGTTTGACTTTCAAACTGGACATTTGACTTTTCTGTTTTAGGATTCAATTTAATCCTTTATTTGGGACAGCAAGAACACTTAGTACATGATGCAATCATTCCAATATGTAATGACACATTCATGTACCCCTTCCCCCCCGGAGTGCCGGACAATCCGGACCCTTCTAGAATATCCCCGATGAAAACACCGGAATCATTCCCGAACTCCGAAACGGGACTTTCCTTATATGAATCTTATTCTCCGGACCATTCCGGATCACCTCGTGATATCCCGGATCCCATCCGAGACTCCGAACAACATTCGGTCTCTTTCTCATAATACCATAACTACTCAAACAACGTCGAATCCTTAAGTGTGTCTCCCTACGGTTCGTGAATTATGCGGACATGATCGAAACACTTCTCCGATCAATAACCAATAGAGGAATCTGGAAATTCATATGGCTCCCACATATTTCTACGATTACTTTGCGATCGAATGAACCACTTACATACGATACCAATTTCCCTTTGTCTCACGATAGTTTACTTATCCGAAGTTTATGATCGTCGGTATCTCTGTATACCTAGTTCAACCTCGTTACTGATAAGTACTCTTTTCTCGTTCCCGTGATATGTGATCCCTTGTGACCCAGTCACATGCTTGCAAGCTAATTGGATGACATTCCACCGAGAGGGCCCAGAGTATATCTATCCGTCATATGGATGGACAAATCCCACTCTTGATCCATGTGTTTCAACCAATACTTTCCGAACACTCAATGCCACTTTTATAGCCACCCTGTTACGGTGTGGTGTTTGATGACATCAAAGCATCCATCCAGTAAAGGTGATATGCATGATCTCATGGTCGAAGGAATTAGGTTACTATGTATCAGAAAGCATATAGCAATTGAACTATTGAAATGACTTGATCTTTATGCTACGCTTATCTATAGGAGTATGTCCATCACATCATTCTCCTAACGATATGATCCTGTTGTTAATAACATCTCTATGTTCATGATCAGGAAACAATGATCATATATTAACCAACAAGCTAGTTTAACAAGAGGCTTTACTAGGGACTCTTATTTTAGTTTACAAATCACACAAGTATTAATGTTTCCGGTTAATACAATTATAGCATGGTATGTAAACATTTATCATAAGTATGAAGATATGATAATAACCTATTTTATTATTGCCTCTTGGGCATATCTCCAACAGTCTCCCACTTGCACTAGAGTCAATAATCTAGTTTCAAACCTTTGTGTATTCAACACCTATGGCTTTCCGGTGTTGTATGTACACGATTGCTAGTGGTCAACTGATCTCCGGATCTGACACTTCCAGGTCCGTGTGTAATTTGCATGTCTTTGCGTCTCTACGCATCACTCATTCTCTAATGAGATGGCTTTGTATAAATTTGGTCTTTCGGTGTGACCTTTAGTTCTTTGGGGTTAAAACATGTTGACAATATTGTCGTACAATATATCTTCATAGTATTATCCCGCTGTGAACTACACCTAGTTTGATAACAAACTACTTGACACAAATGCCCTCTTTTGCTGCTATAATAGCAGTCATATACTTAGCCTTTTGTTGTAGTATCTGTCACAATGTCTTAACTTTGGAACTTATCCAAATCCATTATGGAACTCACTTTCCATTATATTGTGCCACCCTTAATTTAGATTGAGATAAACTTAATTTGTACTTTGTGACAAGACTAGTATCAATGTAGTACTTTTACAATGAACTAACCATCTATTTGTCACTTCTACAAATAATATACTCTTAGTTCTTCCAAAAGATCATAAGAATATCCTTACTATTGTCCAATGATCATCTTACGAATCATTCTGGTATACGCTCACAACTTTTAGAGCATAGGACATATCTGGATTTGTACATATCACAGTATGATTGATATAAATACTCTTTGTGATTTCATACATCAAGTATCAATCTATACTTGAATCTTTGTTTCACTTACCAAGTGCCAATACACTTGAATATATCATCAACATTGAACTCTTTCAATCCTTTCTGTGCAACAAGAACCTTTCTTGTAGTTTCTATATTGAATTCATTCAATATCTCGTTTATGTACTTCTGGCACAACCATATTAGCGTCTATTGATGCCAAATATTTGGGTTTTGCCTAAGTCTTTCATCGGGATGAAATTCTTAATATGTGTTAATAAAAGATACATTATTTCCAATCAACAATATGTCTTCCACATAATGTATTAGAAACATGTCTTAGCGCTCCCACTTAATTTCTTGCAAATGCAAGCATCTTCATTGTCTCTGATGAAATTAAAATCTTTTAACAGTTTCATCATAGTGAAGATTCCAACTCCGCTATGCTTACTTCAACCATTGAAGTTTGCATATGCATTTAGCATCCTTTGAATTAACAAAACCCTTTGGACTGTGTCATGCACACGTCCTAGGTAACCATTCTATTAGAAGAACTTGTTTTGTTTATTCTACTACCACATAACAAATTATATGTAGTGGTTGCTGCATTAATCCGTCTAGACTAAAAATCGCTATGAAAGATCAAATCTTGTCATATACAACCTTTGAACATTGTTGTGAACTCTTTCCCAACATGTCGAATATTTCATAGATGTGAAACATCCATGTCTACTTCTTTATAGATCCAAACACAACTGCAAGGTCTTATACCTTTTTCGAGGGTCCTTCAAGTTCAAAACTTGACTTCTCGTGTATGGAACTATCACGGATTTTATGGCTTCAAGCCATTTGACGGAGTCAGGGCCCATCATCGCTTCTTTGCATGTAGTAGGTTCATTATTCTCAAATAATGATTCAACCCTCAAATCTTGGTATTTGATTGTTTACCCGATCTACTTGTTTCAATAGGAACTTAGATCTCCGTGACCACAACCTTTGAGGCACGTGAGCCATGAGCATTGTTGCCGCCTCCAGAACACTCTTCGGCGCTGCGCAACTCTGCACATACAGCTAAGGTTCTTTTAACCTTATCAAAGTTCTAATGTCCTCCCACTTAACTTTTCACGAAAAATTCCTTCTCAAAGAAACTTGACGTTTTAAGTGACAAACACTTTTGTCTCCGATGTTATGGAGGAGTACTTAACAGTTATTCGAAATAACATACAAAGACAGGTTCATCCGACTTTGGTTGCAAACATCTTTCTTATGCATAGCATACCAATGTTTAAGAAAGGACAACTTGGGTTTTATCCCAAACCATAACCTTATATGGTGTCATTTCAACGGATTATGATGGAGCTCTTTTTAGTGGAAAAACGGTAATCTCTAAAGCTTTTAATCTTTAAAATATAATGGCAGTTTTATAAATTATACCTTTGATCTTACCATGTCAAACAAGGTTTAATTACATATCTCGAACGCTCCATACTCTTATGGTGTTTCGGGAAATGCAAATCCACGGAACGATTCCTTAAATCTTAGGTATTATGCTAAACTTGTAACTCAAATATCTTCCTTTATGATCTTTATCATAACCTGTTTATATTCTTGTTATAATGATTTTGCACTTCATCTTGAAAGTCTTTGAACTTTTCAAATGTTTCATACTTCATCCTTATTAAGTAAATATTCATATATTCACTCAAATTTTCGGAGAAAGCATATGAAGTTGAAATCCATCGCTCTTGACTACACATAATGGATTTCATACAACAATATGTACAATTTCCAATAAGCTAGTCATTCGTTCCCTTTCGGCCTATGAACGAAGTTTTAATTATCTCTAGGAAAGTTTCACAAGCGTCATATGATCAAAAATCAGAAGACTCCAAAATTCCATCAACATGGAGTTTCTTCATGTTTTCTTTCAAATATAATTTAAACGGCGATGTCACTTCCTAAGTGATCTTTCAATCAATTTGTCTTTCGACATTTTTAGCACTAGTTTTATGGATGTGATGTCTCCAACGAGATTTGCGAATCATCCATCTTTTATGGATTACGGCAATTATTTGAACAAACCTTTTGTTCTCATAATACCTGATAAAACAAATCTTTGAAGGCAAGCTTTGATGTTTAACAAGCAACACAATAACCCTTTATTTTGTTCTCGATGAACATCATCACATATTCTTTTGCTAGTTACTTAGGCCATTGTAGTTCATGAATTGTGTTGTTTCGTATGACGATTCACACCAACAAATTCAGTATCAAATACTTAAGAACCACATTGTTTAACAAGCAAAGAATATAGCCATAACATGTATATCATCTATATACTTAAACTGAACGATTCTAGTCTTTTCTTTTCTGCCATATATTTATGAGATTCTCTTTCAGTATTTCCTTTTCAGTTTGAAAGAATCTATCAACATCAATAGTGGAGTCATACATATGACATATAGTCCAAAGCGTGTATAATTAAATACCAATGTCTTTGGACTTGCACTTTGAAGTAGATCACCATCATCAAATATTTGGTGTTCTTTCAAATTCCTTTCTTTAGTAATCTCTTGGTGTAGTAAACATTTTACCTACATCAAATATTCACCCTTATCATGGAATCGTCCATGATCAAGCTATTTTTAGCTTATAACGATGAATTATGAGTATAATGTTGCTATCCAAAACCTTTTGGAGGATTAGGACAACAAGTGTCTCCAACCTTTTTGCAAATTCTCATCAAATATGAGAACATGACTTTTGCCATATTATACTCTATCATGTTGCAACCAAAACTTCGTTTCAGATATCACAATATCTTCCACACATCATGGTTTCTGAAACAACTCTTTCAGATCCTAGATAACCTTGATATTAAGGGAATCCTTTGAATATCAAGAATCATGGATACAAACATGATACTTATATACTAACACTTGGAATTGTTACTCTTGATTTAATACTAATTATTAAACTTCAAGGAGTAACCGGAACTTACTGAAAGTTTGCAATAGGACTTTTAAACTTTAGATTAACACTTAAAACAATACGATACCAGTTCGTAAAGTATCTAACCAGAATTCTATAGTTTTATCATCTCAATTATAACTAAGCGCAAGGTGGTAAACGGATGCCAATGACTACAACAACTATGCAAATTCACTTTGATTTAGTTTATGATAAATTGAGTTCTAATTAATAATTAAATTAATCTAGGTGAACTCCCACTCAAAACAATATCCCTCACATTGTTTTAGTGATCACACGAACCAAATCCACCACATCAAAACCGATCATCACGAGAGTTGATATAGTTTCAATGGCGAACAATCGACATGTTCATCATATCTACTATATGATTCATGCTTTACCTTTCGGTGATCCGTGTTCCTGAGGCCATGTCTGTACATGCTAGGCTCGTCAAGATCAAACCTTAGCTACCGCATAAGCAAATCTGGCTTGCTTACGTTGTATTCACCCGCGGAATCAAAGACACCCGATCATCACGTGGTGCTTTGAAGCAGCAAGCTTTGGCAACGGTGCATACTAAGGGTGAACACTTTAGAACTTGAAATTTATGTGCATGAGGGATCATCTTATAATGCTACCGTCGTCTACTAAGCAATACAAGATGCATAAAGGATTAACATCACATGCAATTCATAATATGTGATATGATATGGCCTTTCTTCTTTGTGCTTCTGATCTCCATCTTCAAGCACGAACATGATCTCCATCATTACCGACATTGCATCAAGGTCAATGACGCTTCTCCATGGTTGTCGTCCACCGGCTTCAACTATTACAACTACTTTGAATAGACACGCGGGACTTAACAGAAATTAAAGACAACCATATGGCTCCTGCCGGTTGCCGACTTACAATAAGGAACATTGCATACATCATATATAATCACAATCATGGCCATATCACATCACTGCACACCCCTGCAAAACAAAGTTAGACGCCTCTACTTTCTTTGCATGTTTTACGTGGTTTGGGGCTGTTAATAAGTGTCGTTCTAACTTATGAACATGAACCACAACATTGATACTAGTATTGTTAATCACCCGTTGTAAATTGGATCTTAACTATGCTAGGAGAAACAGGCACCCGCAAAGCCACTTATGCAATACAAGTTGCATGTCAAGCGTGGAGCAAGTCTCATGAACGATGTCATGTAAGGTTAGCCCGGGCCGCTTCATCCCAACATACCGCAAGATGCAAAGTACACAAGAAGCAATCGACAATAAAAGCATCAACGCCCACAATGACCATTGTGTTCTACTCGTGCAACAGATCTACATATAGACACGGCTCTGATACCACTGTAGGGGTTCGTAGCATGGAAAACAAAATTTTTCTATCGCATACAAACAAACAAGCCAAGATCTATCTACTAGATTGTAGCAACGAGTCGATGGAATAACTTACCCTCGAAGATTCCAAAGCGGTTAACGAGAGCAGATTCTCGTGGGTGATGTAGTCGTACTCTTTCCGATCTCAAGATCGCGTAGACGATCCTTCCGGCGCCACGTTCCGGCAGCGCTCCCGTAGTCGGTCACACGTTCGGTACTCGACCAAGACCTTCCTCTCCCTTGTTCCAGCAGGCAGCGGAGGTTGTAGCACTCTCCTCGCGATTCCGGCAGCACAACGGCGTGGTACCGGAAGTAGAGGGGAAATCCCGCAGGGCTTCGCCTTAAGCCGGTGCGAGTATGGTGGAGCTTATGAGAGAGGATATTAGTGGTCTAGTAATTAGACACACCAATTAGAAGGCTCTAAACCAATTAGAAGGCTCTAAACCGAAATAGCTCTAAACCGGGGTCTAGATCTAGGGTTTAGTTTAGAGGATAGGAAACTTGTGTGTTCTAGGAGGGGAGCCCTGCCCCTCCTTATATAGATGGGAGGGTCTTGGCGCGCCAGGGGAGGGAGGGAGTACCTCCCCAACTCGGCCTAGGCTGGTCGCCGGCTTGGAGGAGAGAAACTCCTCCTCCAAGTCGATTCCAACTCCTCTTGCTTGTTTCCCACAGTTTCTTGTTTTAGCCGTTTGACTTTCAAACTGGACATTTGACTTTTCTGTTTTAGGATTCAATTTAATCCTTTATTTGGGACAGCAAGAACACTTAGTACATGATGCAATCATTCCAATATGTAATGACACATTCATGTACCCCTTCCCCCCCGGAGTGCCGGACAATCCGGACCCTTCTAGAATATCCCCGATGAAAACACCGGAATCATTCCCGAACTCCGAAACGGGACTTTCCTTATATGAATCTTATTCTCCGGACCATTCCGGATCACCTCGTGATATCTCGGATCCCATCCGAGACTCCGAACAACATTCGGTCTCTTTCTCATAATACCATAACTACTCAAACAACGTCGAATCCTTAAGTGTGTCTCCCTACGGTTCGTGAATTATGCGGACATGATCGAAACACTTCTCCGATCAATAACCAATAGAGGAATCTGGAAATTCATATGGCTCCCACATATTTCTACGATTACTTTGCGATCGAATGAACCACTTACATACGATACCAATTTCCCTTTGTCTCACGATAGTTTACTTATCCGAAGTTTATGATCGTCGGTATCTCTGTATACCTAGTTCAACCTCGTTACTGATAAGTACTCTTTTCTCGTTCCCGTGATATGTGATCCCTTGTGACCCAGTCACATGCTTGCAAGCTAATTGGATGACATTCCACCGAGAGGGCCCAGAGTATATCTATCCGTCATATGGATGGACAAATCCCACTCTTGATCCATGTGTTTCAACCAATACTTTCCGAACACTCAATGCCACTTTTATAGCCACCCTGTTACGGTGTGGTGTTTGATGACATCAAAGCATCCATCCAGTAAAGGTGATATGCATGATCTCATGGTCGAAGGAATTAGGTTACTATGTATCAGAAAGCATATAGCAATTGAACTATTGAAATGACTTGATCTTTATGCTACGCTTATCTATAGGAGTATGTCCATCACATCATTCTCCTAACGATATGATCCTGTTGTTAATAACATCTCTATGTTCATGATCAGGAAACAATGATCATATATTAACCAACAAGCTAGTTTAACAAGAGGCTTTACTAGGGACTCTTATTTTAGTTTACAAATCACACAAGTATTAATGTTTCCGGTTAATACAATTATAGCATGGTATGTAAACATTTATCATAAGTATGAAGATATGATAATAACCTATTTTATTATTGCCTCTTGGGCATATCTCCAACACCCTGGCCTCTACGCGGCAGCGATGGAGATTTTTGGCTTTGCGGAGTGCCATCTCATGGCGGCTCTCAGCACCTCATCGACAACACGGTGCAGGGCACTAACTTCGTTGGCATGCATGAGCAACACATGATCCTGTGGATCAGAACATTCCTGGAGAAGTACTTCGACTAGAGCTTCGGATCCTGTCGAAGTACGAGGTGGTGTGCATGATGGTGGCGGTGGTGCTGGTGGTGATGATGAAATTACTACCTATGTGATGTACATTTTGGCTGTAGCTAGGACCGAAAAACTTCTATCACTTATATGAATCGATGAGGTGGTATATACTAACCCCTCATGCGATTCTAAACCTGATTGCGGTGGTAGGATGACACCCATTTTGATATGGTGGTAGGTTAACACCGTTTAGTGTAGGATCAATCTGTGATCCCCTTTTGAGTATGATCATGCACGCACTGACGCACCTGTTAGTAAGTACTTGCATGACTTATGAACTTGTGATGGTAGTTATGAATGGTACATGCATATGATGAACTTGTGCTGTTATACATTGACATCTTACTCCTATGCCTTATAGAGAAACTTCTATGCGGTGTTCAGAGGCAGGAAACCAGGGCTTCACTCCAAATGGAGACACCGCCAGGATCAAGTATTAGGTTAATCCGACAACAACTATAAAGGGTTTGACACCGCTGAGGAGGCATTTGCGGCATACCACTGCTACATAGGTGAGCACAACAACAACTATATCAACCAAGGAGAGCATCAACTGGCCAATGCAGCCCATGAAGAACAACAACATGTGCTAGTTGCTGCCGGGGAAGAAGAACATCATCTGCCCATTGCTGGCTATGAAGAACAACATCATATCCAACACGACAGCCTCAAGGACTTCATCATAGTCTTTCTTCTTATGGTGATCGTCAAGTTGATCTGCTTCTAGGGTGGTGCATATGATCTCATGTGTTTGTAGTGATGATAAGCACACCGGTTTTGGAAAAGGGTGACCATAAGGGCCAGCCTGTTTGCAACCAAACAAGTGTTTTTTTGCATGCAGTGGGCTAAAATTCACTGATGCAGGCAACCAAACACAATCGGCAAAAAGGCCCAAACCATACCAGATAGCCCATGCAGGCTATCAAACGGGTTGCACAAAGAAGGCCTGATGCCTGTATGAGGCCGTCCATGCTGCCTGTGGCACTGCCATACCAGGCCAAGAAGTCCATGCAGGCTAAACACACCCCTAGGGTTTCACCTCCGCTTACACTGTCCTGGTGGCACCGTGGCGACGAACAGGAGGATGGATCCAGCACGGTTGGCAGATTCTAGAATATCGCAGTCCATGGGCCTAACCACATAAATGGCACTTCTCAATTGGTCGGGTCACATCATGAGGTTCCAGAGCAAGCCCACCATGTCATCCCCTAGGCTACATGAAGCATGTCAATGCCTAGAGGCGAATGTAAGGAATGCTTTGGGTGTGGACGTGCGACACATTATTTTTTGTCACTAATAATTGCCTTGTGTTGAAGGAGGCTCTTGTTTTCTTATGCATAAGATGAAGGACGTGTCTTCTATATATCTTCAAAAAAGGACATCATATCCATGATGTGAAGTCTCTCATTTCAGATATAGCTGTAATAAACCTCTACTGTTCGCCTTCTCAATTCTCTAATGTGATGCTGCAGTTATGGAGGAAAATCACATAACTAGGAAGATACTTCAAAAATTGATTAGATTGATGGCAGTTAACATCTTCCTAAAATAGAAAGAGCAATTTGTTATTGAGACATGCACCTACAAGAAAGTGGATGCAACCTACCTTGATTTTGTAGTGTATGCAAAAGTACAAATACTCTGTAATTCGCCTAATGTTATCTATCAGTTTGGTGCTAATTGTTTGTTCATAGGATGTTTCACACATCTTCTTTCAACTATTTTAAAGAAATACTTCCAGCATTAATGTTATAACCTCCGATCTGATTTAATTGTCGCAGCCTAGGCAAGTTTTGCCTAAACCTATGACAATTAAATCGGATTGGAGCGAGTATTATTTTCATAGCAAGGAAGCTCACCTTAGGGTCAACAACAACATCCAAAATCACCTCATCAACAACATTACCCGTGTATTTATTGAACATGGCTGTAGTTATATGCTCAGTTGTAAAACCATTATTGACTCTAGTGCTCCGCACGATGAACTCATTGGCACTCTGTGGTGCCTTGTCCTGTGGTTGCAATGTTATGTCAACAGTGCACTTTGAATGTGGTGGAACAATGCCATTGTGTGGTTCTATGAAGTACGGCACTGGGGTCATCTTCTGGACCTCAAAGGCAATGTCAGAATCCGTCTCATTTGTTAGCTCAATTGAGCATGACGTCTCTTTGTTATGCTTAAAAGGAAAATGTAGCTCGAGCGGCTCGATCCCAAGCATATCATCCTCCGAGAAAGGGCTTATCTGCTAGAAAAGAGCATGATGCATTACCATGAAGATATATATACTCCCTGCCAACCGTCTCATAAGCTGTACTTTAAGGAAAAAATAACAAACTAGCAATCACTACAACAAATGTGATTATCTGTGACGCACATTCAGTGACGATTCACTAAAAAAACGTCATGTTTTGTGAAAAAACGTCACAAATTGGATGAATCTTTGACGTTTTTTAATGAATCATCATAGAATGAGCGTCATATATAATCACATTTGTTGTAGTGAATGTACATACTTCCAGAAATATTATACACTGTCTTAAGTAAATGTGTACAAGTGTAGGTCAAACATTGGCTGCAGCACTAAGGACATGTATCACCGAAGATGTTTTTTACATATGTACTTACTGAAACAGGTTAATTTTGATAAGCTCTATGAAAGATATGAAGTAAATGCTTATAAGATATTTCTTACAATACGAGTACCTATTTGCAATTGTTTTGATGATCGCATTACCTATTTCTTAAAGATATAGTGTCATCGATCCATGCTCATGGATAGCAGTTTCGGAATAAAATTTTACTCGGGTTGAACTGTCAAGCTCTTAATATTAATGCAGCATCACTTGGTCCGTTAAATGTCCGAGTTTCGCTCATAAATTATTTTGACCATATACATCTTATATCATGATATAAAGATGGAATAAGAAGTTAACGAGGAAAACGAAAGGTAAGTCATGTGCCGCAAGAAAGATACTTCTTCTACCATCATATTATATTGCATATATATAACCAGGTTGATGCAAATTTTTTTGGGATTTAAGTATTTATGGCACACACGCTTATTATACGAGTTATGGTATTACATTATCTTCTCAAGTATAAATTTGGATTAGGTTAAAACCCCTGTGGGTCAGTGGTACTGGTTCTCCAAGTAAGTCATGAAACATGATATAGTTTGCTTTAACATTTTAGATTCCCCCCCATCAATGTTGCAATTTCCAGTGATTTTTCTTTTTTGTGAGTTCTGCCAAGAATCTAGAGTACCTTCAGTTCACACAGAATAAGATGATTGATAAACACTCATTACGTAGTGTTGCTCAATCAAGCAACTTATGCTACAAAATTAGCACCTTTTTGTTTTGCTAAAAATTGTTCCAAGCACTTGCATTGTACATCCCTCTTTGCTAGTGGAGAGTTCTAACAATTTTAATGAAAAATACAAAACTACCTAGTTTCCCAAAACTCGTGATATCCATACACAAATGATGTAGGTATAATATGAAAATTTCTTCTATAGTATCTAGTTTATTAGTAAGTCTGAATACAACCATAAATACATTTGATGATCAAAGCCACCTATGAAAGACCATGAGAACAAAATTATGACATTTAAAGAAAGGTCATCGAGGGGTGGTATAGTGTAAAGCAAATTGCACTATAGAAGATTGATGGAGCTTACCTGACCGGCTGTAGATTCATTGTCATTGGTGATTTGCAAATAAGTACCCTCCGTTTCATTGATATCAGACACTATTTGCTCTATAAATGGCCGTTTGCAAGGGTCTATTTCCTGGCAGAGAAGCCCTATGTCGATGCATTTAGTTACTTGATGGTAACACAATGGGCTCTCCTCCCCTGTTTTTCTCCATCTGTGCCTCCATCTTCTAAGTACCTACCATTTCACAAAGGTGATATACATGATGATCGGATATATAACCCAATATTTTCCAAAGTATTCTGTTGTGTGTTTGCTTTTAGAGAGAGAGAGAGAGAGAGAGAGAGAGAGAGAGAGAGAGAGAGAGATGAAGGCTTCATACATGCAAAGGTACTAGAAATAAATGTGAATGCAAATATAAATAAACTTCCTCACTGCATGTACATAGGTTGAGAGTGAAGGAGGCATCTAGTCTTGTCATTTTTACAAATATGCCTTGCATAAAAAGGGTAAAAAGACCAATAGAACTACTTATGTTTTTATTTGTCTTGTTAACTGCCCGAAGCATCACAAAATACACAACAATTTCAACCCACTATTTAGATTTTTTATATATACAAATGTACAATGTCCCTGTTTTTGACACGTACAATAGTACCTCTATGAAGAAGGTATATCTAGTATTCTATCATTCTATATTTGAAACCATGGCTAGGTACTCCCTTTCATGACCAAAAATTCTATCAACTACGTACCATACCAATGAGTTCTACAAAGAAGAGAAATGTCAGCCATGCTTCTTAATTGAGGTAAACTTTCATCCCTTCACCACAAACCAACAAGAAATTACACACCCATCCATTCATGCTTATGTAGTACATACAATAGCTTGCCCAATGCGCCAAAGCAGTTACATACTTTCTAGTGTAGACATGACTGATTTTATTTGTCTTCTTTCAAGTATGAGAATTAATTAGAAGTATGCATAAAAATAATAATACCAAAGGCAACAAAAAAAGATATTGCTAAATGGGGCCATTTTCATGTGGTGGTATAGAAACACTCTTACATTATTTTGGTTATTATCGGGAATACTCTTCTATCCGGTGACCAATTCAATGATTATCATGCCCAAACTATAAATATCGGATTTGAATGACATCTTGCCACAACTTAGGTATTCCGGGGCACAATATCCTCTGCACAAGAAAGGGGTAGTTTGATGATGCATTATGCCATAAGAGAATGGAAATGAGTAAATATGAGGACAAACAATCTATTTGGATGCATAGCTTACATAGTCCCATGACGGTCAACACTCATAGTTTGTGACTTTTCATCGAGTCTTGATAAACCAAAGTCCGTAATCTTCGCCACCATATCTTTGTCCAATAGTATATTGGCAGGTTTCAGATCCATATGATATATATATTTTTCCATGTGCAGATAATGTAGAGCATCGCATATTTCTTTGATTAGTCGGTAACGTGTACTCCAATTGAGTCCCCTTAATTCATCTACAGAAAGAAAGAAGAGTATTAAGGCAGCATGGAATCTTCGGACATTTGATTTGTGCCAAGGCAGCATGGAATCTTCGGACATTTGATTTGTGCAAGATAACTTGCATACTTAATTAGAGCCACATTTCTGTATGTGCAATACATTACTTACTATTTGTGGATCGTGAGTTGAAAGTAAATATGAAGAAAATAATATAAATAATTAAACCAGATTATTTTTTTCCAGTTCCTTTAAAGAAGAATTGCATACCGGTAATATGTTTTTGCAGGTTTCCGTTACTGATATACTCAAAGCAGAGTAATCTCTCTCTTATCTCGGCATAAATATGGTCTCTTGATCCTTCAATTTTGATCGCTGTCTGGTCTGTACTAGCACAGAAGCCAAGAAACCGAACTATATTTGGATGGTTAATCGTCAAAAGGCTATTAACTTCACGATAAAATAGCCTCTCATCAACTGTATGGCTGCTCATAATCCTCTTCACCGCGACATTTCTGTTTTGGACGACACCCTGTTTAATAATATAGAGTTTTAAGGACCAAGGATACCATGTGAGACTCGTCAGAATTTTGAGCAAGATCAGCCTTTGAGAAATTTTGAAGGCGTGATGCAATAAAATAATGGAGAAATAGGTATATAATAATACCCTAAGATCACAACCTGTTTTTATTTGAGAGAGTACAAAGTTGATGCTACCACATACACATATACATGCACGTTCCCTACACATCCTAAGAAATATGTGAGGCTCTCCGCCCAACCTTATGGCAGCACAAGCTAGCCAATTAATATGCGGAGGTGTTTTTACTCCAAAACCACACACTTGTCAGTGCCAAGTGCGTGTCACCCAAGGAATCTGACTTGACATTTATGAGCTAACATCTCGATTGTTAACATAGTTTATCTGAAATTAGGGCTGCACAAAGAGGTAAAAAGATGATACATTTCTATCCTTGGGTTGTTTAAGTGCTATATATGCCTACTTTTATTTGGAAATAAAAACTTGCCTTATAAACCGTTGCAAATCCACCATGTCCAATTTCTCGCTCTTTGGAAAAATTATTCGTGATGTTCTTCAAAAGTTCAAGTGGTAGATTTGCTGGTTCCTCTGTTCCATCAAGTATATGCTCCAACACATGATGTTCCATATATCTATTATTACTAAATCCATCAGTCAGTTACAACATTGCAACAAGCAAAAAAATAATTTTCCAATAGAGTTCTTGTACACGACTAACCAGGGCGATTAGATTTGATTTTTTTCCAACAGCACAACAAATTGAAATATTAAAATGGAATTGTCTGGACTAGTTCTTGTCCACCAGCAAATATTTCTGGCAACACACATCTAGTAGGTACTCCCTCTGTTAGGTATTATAAGGCCTATGGACCACTTTGATAGGATTAAGAAAATCAATAATTCATCCTCTTGATTACTACTCCCTCTGTTAGGGAGTATAAGGCCTATGGATCATTTTGATAGGATTAAGAAAAGCAATAACTCACCCTCTTGATTACTACATGCACCAATAGTTATACATGCATGGGAGAAGATAAAGAAAAGAAGACTATACATTGGATGAGAGATGATAATAAATAAGAAAGGACTTGTAATTCCTAACATTTTAAAAAAAGCTCTTAGGCCTTATAATCCCTAACGGAGGGAGTACATGCACTAATAGTTATATATGCATGAGAGAAGAGAAAGAAAAAAAAACAATGCATTGAATGAGAGATGACAATAAATGAGAAAAGACTTATAATTCCTAACATTTTAAAAAAGTTCTTAGGCCTTATAATCCCTAACGGAGGGAGTATAAACAATGAATATTTTTGTTGGAGTAGTGGTTTTTTCCGTTAGTAATATGATAGCGGAAACTGGAGTTGTTGCGCTTCCTGGGAAAAGGTTACAATTAATAACCCACGGAACTGAATTCGATTTAGCCTACTAATCGAGTTATCAAGTGAAAACGGAAGCCCTGTATAGACCCAACTAGATTGCCACATCATCACATGAAAGGGTGGTTGCAGAATTACAATTAAGAGCTGGGTAATTGCATCCAATCTATAATCACATAACCATGTTCACTACGGGAATAACTTTATACACTGACGGCCGCATCCTACGCCGTCGGCAAAATGTCGGGGCCATCGGCGCAGCCTACGCCATAGGCCGATGGGACCCGGCCGTCGGCGTATCAGTCTTCTCGTGTAGTGGTTGTCACTAGAGACTACTACTAGTAGGCCACAACAGATACCATGCGTCGTTGACAATGCGTCATTGGGCTATTTGTGCAATAGGAAACAGATGTAGTGCCTCCAAAGAACAACAATAGTGTCTTAACTTTCAGAAGAAAAAATATGACATTAGTAAAATCATTCAGCCTTGATATGGCAATTGGAAAGCAACTATAGGATATTTTTTATCCAACCAAGTAGATTTAGCAGAAAAATGATAAACCGTGAAACTAATAAGCAACTAATGATAAACCGTGATGCTTATATTGCTTGGGAGATGCCTTCAGAAATCAATAACAAATGATGAGCAAGAATTCAATCAGGAAAGTATGTACCTACTGGAGACTTAGCCTGTCCTGTAGGTGTATTTCAATTTACAAAGCACAAAATAGAATTGATATGAAGCTGTCCGACAATGTAACCAGCCCTGTAATAAATTGAGGAAAAAAATAGTTGAAGATGTATACAGAAAAGTTACAAAAACATGCTTGTATGATGAAATAATTGTTTCCCTGCTGCAAAACTACTAAGCAGCGCCAAACAGAGCAAAGACTCAAAAGGAAATTCAAACACTCTCTACATTATAGATTTGTATAGAACTCAACCAGAAGAAAGCGTACAGATTGTACTCCCTCTGTTTAGAAATATAAGATGTTTTAGGTTTGTGAAGGAGATGTATCCACACACTTTTAGTGTCTAGATTTATTTGAACATATACACTAAAAGGTGTCTAGATACATTTTCTTCACAAATCTAAAACATCTTATATTTCTAAACGGAGGGAGTACAACTGAAGGCTAGCTGGTGCATCGATTAGAAAGTAAACGACAAAGAGCTGGAGCAATAACATAGAAGATCGATCTGTGGGGATGCAGCTAGTCAGAAAACCTCCAAGTAGAAGAGAGGTGCAAGAAGATCAGACTGGATAGTTACCCAGTTTTTTTTAGAAAATGGAAGATACCTCACCCCCGACTCTCATCGATGCATATGGCACATAAGTCTTAACCAAATAGTGTCAGGCAAAAAGAAGTGCAAGATAGTTATCCAGTAATCACTAGCCATGACATGAACAAGCTAATTCCCAGAAAGGTGCATCTCTTCAGCTCGTTTTGGAATGAACAATCAATCTATTATATTTTAGAAGCACGATACTACGGCAGAAACAGGAAATCAATATTAACGTATTAGCTTTCTATGACTCTAGCTCTTGTAAGAATCTGTGTTTTTTCTAGATCTGAAAGTTTCGAGATATAATTCAGAAGAACTTATACAAGTTGCAAAAGTGAAGAATGGTTAATAATTACATACCAAAAGTATTTTGACAAGTAAAGGATTTGGAGCACAAACCTGGAAGATCCGTAGGGTTGCAGCTAGCTTCCCAGAAGATCAACATCCAAGTGGAAGAGAGAGAGGCTTCTTGTGGTTGCATACAAATGAAGAGAGGGACAGGAAGAGACATTATATATATGTACGAGCGGGATCCATTGCCTCTCAGATTAAAATGTTACTTACTTATTAAGGATACCAAGCAGACGAGACGCCACAATTAATTAATTAACTAACAATGTAAGACAAGTGGGATGCACGTGATGGCTGGCAGATCCCGCCTAGGTAACCACCGCTAGTCTTGGTAAGTGAGAGTAGCAATCAGATCTAACACATTAAGTATGGTTTAGCTCGGTTTGAGTTTCAAATTCCCATGCAACTAGGAAGACCCAGATCTACTCACACTTCATAACTTCAGATAAGGACGGGGCATGCGATGGCTGACAGGTCCAGCCAGCCGACAACCACGGTTGTCGAGCAGTAAAATATAAGGAAAACTGATAATATCATTTTTCTTTTTTTGTAATAGCAAACCTAGTAAATATAAATCTAGAAGAAGTAGAGGCAACAACCAGCGGGGTTATGGAGGACAGCAGCATTACTACCAGCTGGCTGCACTAACGCCAATGAAAGAAACATCATCCAACAATTTGTTTCTGTTCTGTAAGACTGTAACCAAGAGAAAAATGTACGTACAGTACAAGAAAAGGAATTGAAAGTTAACAGAGTGAAAAAGGAGATGTTGGGATGTTCAGTTAAGCAGAAATGCAAGCAGCAAATTCAGAAGTTCAGAAGTGAAATCGCACTTATTATCTAGTTAGAATAGAAGAGTAGAACTTGTGAAGATACGTACATAGGGCAGAAATTGTTGGAGTTAACCTTGTTGTTAGTAGTTTATTGTGTTTTATTTCTATTTGGTTTTTATTCGGTCTTAGACTAGTACAGTTGATGCATGTCATCCTGGTAAGTGGACAGGTCGATCGGCAAATGGTGCGAGCTGATCGTGGTCGAGTGTAGCCAGTAGCTGTGAGTACATGCATGTAGTGTCAAGTCCTAGTCTAGTTTCAGTCCATAATCTCACCGGTACATGTAGCTAGGAGAGGACCTAAACGTTGTGTGCCGAGAGACTAGCTCTATGTGAGCTGAGTTAGTTGAGGCAAAAACAATTAGTGGAGCTGGTCAACAGAGTGGCTGCGTGTGCATGCGAGCTAGTGGTTAGTCAGTTGTACTAGTGCTGAACGTGTGCGAGTAGTGCGCGCGTGTGAGTGAAGTACGGATCAAGCCGATGTATGGTTTGGCCGTGGGTGTGAGTTTTTCTTTAAAAGAAGTCTGTAATCAGTTCAGTTAAAAAAAGAGAGAAATACAGAAAAGGGCACAAGTGTGTGCGGTGCCATAACTCTGTGTGTTCATCTTCGTGTGTGTCTTCTTCCACCTCTAGCCAAGAGATATCATTTGGTATCAGAGCCCTTGCGCTCTTGGTTCCTGTGGTAATGGCGCAAGACGGAGATGATGCGGCTAAGGCGGCGGAGCTGGCGAAGAAGATGGCGGAGGTGGAGCCGTTCACTCCGCCAAGGGCGCAGCTCACCGACGGCGAGGGCAGCGGCGGCGGCGAGCTTCGCGTCGTGGAGCGCGTGGTCCGCCACAGCTCCGTGGTGGCGCCGCCTCTTGTGCTGACCCGCACGAACTACTCCGACTGGGCTCTTGTGGTGCAGGTGCAGCTGCAGTCCAACGGATGGTGGACGGCGATCGAGACCGGCGTCTGCGACTACCACACCGACCGCGAGGCTCTGGGCGTCATCCTCCGGGCTGTGCCACCGGAGATGCTGCGCACGCTGGCGGTGAAGAGCACCGCGAAGGAGGCTTGGGACACCCTCAAAACCATGAGGTTGGGGTGCGAGCGCGTTCGTGAAGCAAGGGCGCAGACTCGCCGCACCGAGTTCGAGAACATCCGCTTCAAGGACGGCGAGAAGGTGGAGCAGTTCGCCATGCGCCTCACCGGCATCATGCATGACCTGGAGGTCCTCGGAGATGGCGTCACCGAGCTCAAGGCCGTGCAGAAATTCCTGCGCGTCGTGCCGAAGCGGTTCAAGCAGCTCGCCTACTCCATTCAACAGCTGCTCGACCTCAAGACCATGACTGTTGAGGAACTGGCTGGCCGGTTCTTGGCTGTCAAGGAGGAGCTCAACATGGAGGAAGAGGAGGATGGCCAGCATGGTGGGACTCGCCTTCTCCTCACGGAGCAGGAGTGGCGTGCTCGCGACCGCAGCGGTGCCGGCAAGAAGAAGAGCACTTTCGACATCAAGAAGGTCCGCTGCTACAACTGCCAGAATTATGGGCACTTCTCCAGGGATTGCACGGAGCCAAGGAAGGAGCAGGCTCATCTTGCCGTCGCGGACGTGACGAGCATCCGGCGCTGCTCTAAAGTTCATCATGGAGTTCCAAATAAAAGGCAACAAGGTTAAGGGAGTGATTGTTGGAGTTAACCTTGTTGTTAGTAGTCCATTGTGTTTTATTTCTGTTTGGTTTTTATTCAGTCTTAGACTAGTACAGTTGATGCATGTCATCCTGGTAAGTGGACAGGTCGATCGGCAAATGGTGCGAGCTGATCGTGGTCGAGTGTAGCCAGTAGCTGTGAGTACATGCATGTAGTGTCAAGTCCTAGTCTAGGCAAAAACGATTAGTGGAGCTGGTCAACAGAGTGGCTGCGTGTGCATGCGAGCTAGTGGTTAGTCAGTTGTATTAGTGCTGAACGTGTGCGAGTAGTGCGCGCGTGTGAGTGAAGTACGGATCAAGCCGATGTATGGTTTGGCCGTGGGTGTGAGTTTTCCTTTAAAAGGAGTCTGTAATCAGTTCAGTTAAAAAAAGAGAGAAAAACAGAAAAGGGCACAAGTGTGTGCGGTGCCATAACTCTGTGTGTTCATCTTCGTGTGTGTCTTCTTCCACCTCTAGCCAAGAGATATCAGAAATGTTGGCTCTGGCGTGACTTGGTCGGCACCGCCGACTGTTAGCACAGCCCCTGCCGCCGAGTACTTTCCGACGACACCGACGAGGAAATTCCGACGAGACGACATGCACGTATCCGATAACTTCCGCCGAGATGCACGTGCTGCTAGCCGATCGATTCTTTTGATCTAACTAGTACACTCACGCACGCACACGTAAAAAAACTTTGATTACCAAAGACTCTTGTCGAGCCTTGCTTTCTTTCTTGTATTGCTCCTCAACTCATGGTCACGGTGGTCTTTACAGGCTAGGATACACGCATATATATATGCCAAGGCTAGACAACCGCTAAACCTAGTCTAATACATATACGTATAGTACCTGGACACTACACCTATTCGGACTGCAATTCCAATACGTGTAGGACACGTGATTATCTAACAATCACCCCCTAATCACGATGTGCTTCTTTACATCGACCTGGGTCCCAAATGCGCCAGCTGCTCCTCGCGAGCGTCATCCTTGGTATTGCTTTCCCCGCTTCCTTTCTCAGCATCCATGTCACCGACTTTGCTTTTATCGGCTTCTCCATGGCTTCACATCGACCCTCCTTGTCCGCGTCCTTCTTTTTCGCGTCCTCCTTGTCGATATGGTCCATGAACGTGTCTTCAGTATTCACCGGTTCCTTGATGAACAAACGTTGATTTTTGTACTCCATCTTCACCAGATAATTTACCGTCCAAAATTCTTTTTTGGATAGTAGTCCAACACGTCTCGCATGCGTGCTTGCATCGGTCATAGTCGTCTCATCTCCAATGCAGTCGGAGGCTCTGCGACATACTCTTATGCGTCCGACAACGCGTTTGTTTCTTCATTTTCTAAACCTTGTGTGCCTCCACGTAGAGCTCCTGGAGCCAACGGCTCTACATGCAGCGTATCCTGCATGTCTATTTCTGAGCCAATTTCTTGATTCGCCACCACATCACATGGGCCTTGCACTTCTGGACACTCCTTTGCCCCAAGCCCTTCACGTGGATCATCACCTCCTGTATTAGCGGATGATGAGCTAAACACAACACCTTTTAGCTCTGTTTTTTCTGACCACGGACTAGCCTTTTCTCCGGACACTTTTCCTTCTAGGAGTATCCCTAGTGCTTCTGGCCTGGTGTCCACGCCTGGAGCACCCCCTAGGCCTTCAATCTCTTCTGGGTCTGAATTTGCTGACAAAGATAAGCTTGGTTGATCCATATTTTCTTCATACTCAAGATCCCACGTGATATGAAAAGATGAATATTCCGGTTTCTTGGAGCCCCAATTCCACGATTTCTCTTCCTCAAAGACTACGTCGTCCGTGAAAACCACCTTATTGGTATAGGGGTTGCGCAAACGGTATCCCTTCGAGCCTTCATAGCCTGTCATGATCATTGGAGTACTCTGATTCACCTTATGCGCCACACATCCAAAAGTACGAAGATGATCAATCGGGGGCTTTCGTCCGTACCATCCTTCATACGGAGTCATACCAACTCCACTCTCAGTTGGCTCCATGTTCAGCAAATACACAGCCGTATTGACTGCCTCACCCCAGAAGTTTCCTGGCAAACCTTTACTTTTCATCATCCTCCGTGCCATGGTCAACACGGTTTGATGCAGCTCGCCTTCCTGATCAATGCGTAGAGCTCTTATCTTCGCCTCCACCTTAAACTCTTCGACTTCCTTGATCTTCTCTAATGCTTGTTGTGCTTGATACTTACTTTTCAGCAACACAATCCACATGTATTTACTATGATCATCCACCGCAAGCATGAAGAACTTATTGCCGGACGGAGTTGCAGGCGAAATTTCAACGCATAGACCGCATGATCAGGTTCTGAAGCTTCAGTCGCCTCAAACGTGGCTTCACGCAGAAACGGGGCACTCCGTTGCTCGTGATCCACACACGGTAGATTGTGATCCACTTGCGCCACAATCTCCGTACCCGGTGATGGAGGATCCTCCTCATCCTTCAGCTCAGTTACTTCGAGCATCAGCATCATCGGTCCATCATCATCTCCTTCCTGGGCGATGAGAGCCCTCTCCTTCGACGATTTCTTGCAATCCTTCTTGAAGTGACCGAGCTCGCCGCACTTATGACATCTTACTTTCTTGATGTCAAACTTCCTCCGCGGCGGAGCCTCGTCCTCGTCCTCCCCTACAATATGCTTTTTCGCTGGGCGAGAATCTTCTCTATCACTCCTGCTGCCGGATGCTTTATCGCCCTTCTTCTCCTTGGCGAACAATGCTCGAGCCATAAGCATGAGATGCTCATCCACTTTCGTGTCGCCATAGGTGATCTTCATCCGCTCGTCGTGTGCCTTGAACCGTCCAACTAGATCATCCATCGTGAGAGTCTTGAGATCAACGCATTGCTCGATCGCCGAGACAACGGGTGAGTAACGCGGCGGCGCCACGCGGAGGAAACGCCTCACAATAGAGATCTCATCCAGCTTCTTGCCAAGTCCGCGAATCCCATTGACCAGTGTAGCGACCCTTGAAGCAAAAGCGTCTAGTGTCTCATCTTCTCCCATCTCCAGATTCTCGTACTTCTTCTGCAAGGTTTGCAGGGTCGCCTCGCGGACGCGCTCGTGCCCAAGATTTAGCGTCTTGAGTGTATCCCACACCTCCTTTGTAGATTTCTTCGAGATCAGGTGTTGCATCAGACCCGTTGGCACCACCGAGCAGATGGCCGTGAGTGCTAGTCGGTCTAGGTGGTACTTCGACGCGCCCTTCTTGAACTCGTCGCCGCCTGGATCGACAGCCTCCCAGAGTCTGGCGCCTTCTAACGCCCACTCCATCTGGACCGCCCAGACCGTGTAGTTATCGCGGCTGTACCGCGGATACTGCATCGACACCGGCACACCCGTAGAAGCTCCTTGCCCGTCATGACCTCCCGTTACTAGGAGATCCTCCGTGAGGCTCTGATACCAATTGTTAGCACAGCCCCTGCCGCCGAGTACTTTCCGACGACACCGACGAGGAAATTCCGACGAGACGACACGCACGTATCCGATAACTTCCGCCGAGATGCACGTGCTGCTAGCCGATCGATTCTTTTGATCTAACTAGTACACTCACACACGCACACGCAAAACAATTTTGATTGCCAAAGGCTCTTGTCGAGCCTTGCTTTCTTTCTTGTATTGCTCCTCAACTCACGGTCACGGTGGTCTTTACAGGCTAGGATACACGCATATATATATATATGCCAAGGCTAGACAACCTCTAAACCTAGTATAATACATATACATATAGTACATGGACACTACACCTATTCGGACTGCAATTCCAATACGTGTAGGACACGTGATTATCTAACACCGACGACGTCGGGGTTAAGGATTGGAGCTGGTGCACTACGACGGGCGGGGAGGGCATCGGGGCTGGTGCGGAGGCAGATGCGCTCATTCCGGCGCCTCCGGTCTCCGGTGGCGGTGGCGGCGGCTGGTTTCCCTGGGCCGCGACTAAACGTCGTCACCGTGGAGACGGACGAGGCGAGGCGCCGCATTGGGCCAACTCTCCGGCAGCCCTCCAGCAACGGATGCCGACCAGCGACGATGGCAGTTATCGGTCGGTCGCGGTGCAGTCGGCGCGCCGGGCGTCGGCTATGGGACCTGCTGCATGGGGACTAGCCGCTCTTCCCGCACCTGCATAGCACCAAGCGACGACCAGTGCGCAGGTACGTATTCGATGTCTTCTTTCTCTGAACTACTCCCTCCGTTTGGAAATATAAGATGTTTTAGGTTTGTGAATGAAATGTATCTAGACACCTTTTAGTGTCTAGATTCGTTTGAACATATACACTAAAACGTGTCTACATACATCTCCTTCACAAACCTAAAACATCTTATATTTCTAAACGGAGGGAGTAGCACGGTGCCCTCAAATGAGGGCGTGTTATCTGTAGTGGGTTCAAATGAAGTTTTAATATCCTTGTTATCACATTTGTGTATATTCTAACGGTTTTCAGCTTTTTTTGTTAGTTAACCGTGCAATTCTTTTCTTCTTAATTAACTTTTTTTTTTTGAAAAAGAGGATATATATTTTTTCTTCTTAATTAATAGATAAAGCAAATATTTTGCCTCGGTTTAAAAAAAAATATGAAAAGTAAATATATATGAAAAATGCGAGTATAACTATTACATCATCTGTTAAAACAGTGTGTTCTGTTTGTAAGTTATATTATTCCAATAAATATGACTATAGTTTCTTTTTTTTTTGACACAAATACAGTGGGAAAGTCCTCCACTATATCATTTCCATATATAATGGGCAAAATTACAGGGTGGGGAGCATTGAGATGCTCAAGGATGTAAGTGACTTAAAACTAATTACAAAGTGTCCAACCAGATCATCAAAAGGGAAAGTAATCATGGTCGCTAGTATGTAGGAAAGTTTCTATGTGATGTTAGATAAGTATGCTATGTTTGTTCACATTGATTCATTTTCTTCATGGACAAAAGGGGAAGTAATCATGGTCGCTAGTATGTAGGACAAATTAAGCAGTTGGAACTATTACATCTGTCTGTTTTCTTCATTGCATTTATTTAAATAGCTTTAAAATATAGGACATTTTTATAGGGGTTTATAGCATGGAAAACGGCACCGCTGCCGCCGTCGAGGACGCCTCGGAGGAACTGCATATCGCCGCCGCCGCCGCCGCCCGGTCACTACTCGCTAGGCTGGGGTTCAGCTAAACACGGTTCGGTCAGCCGAGCAGAGGAGAAGCCCAAGACGAGGATAGTCATCCATGCGGCCCATGGTAGGCAGCCTAATATAGTTAGATTTAATCCATGGGCTTGGCCCAGTTCGCTCCCCCTTCACTGTCTCGGCGGCTCTGCGGCCACTGCGACCAGACCAATCGTCCCATATCTCTCTCCGCCGCGATGACAGCCGACGGCTCCGGCGGCCGCCGGTGATACCGCCGTCGCCTGACGAACCCTCTCTGCTGAGGTAATCCACCTGCAACTCCGCTCCTCTCCCTCGCACGCTTCATACTGAGCTGGCTCGAGCTCAGCGATTGGCCATGAGAGGCCGATCGAGACCGCCGGGGAACTCCATGGAGTGAGCTCGTCTTGGTCCGATTTGGTTCCGATCGGTTGAGATTCTGAGGTTTCGTCGTATCCTGTGCTCTGCAGCGCGGATGCTTGGGCAGCGAAGCGCACATGTCAGCTCTCCGTCTGTGCAGGGGAGCCGTTGAGGGGTCGCCGTCGCCGCGCTGGTCGGGATCCTCGAGGTTGAGGAAGCTTTATGTTTCTGCTTCGTCGTCCTGCACTCCGACTGGGGCCGCCGCCTGCCGCTGGAAAAAGCAGGGGAGCTTCTGCTTGCTGCGTGTGTCTCCTCCGTCCTTCTGCAGAAGCACCAGGTAGTGTTTACTGTCAGTGTTACACAACGAATATTCCAACATAATACCCAAATAAGTAGGTAGAACTGTGTAGTGTGTCGATTTCACCGATGAAAATTGTTCACTAGGCATTAGTATTCACTCTACGGTCGGTTTTATGCAAACATTGAGGAATTATTCAGCGTTTTTGTTTTCTAGATAACAGGTCTGCTGGAAATTGGTAAAGCACTTTGTTTGCCCGAATTGGATACTACAACGTTCCATTTGAAATTCTTACTGACTAGTAGTCCCTCTCATGTTAAATTCTTGTGAGACGTTATTTAAATTCAGACGCAATGTACCGCTGAACTTAGTTGCAATGTCAAGGCAACTGACCACTAGGAAATGTGCAAAATATTTCATAGACGACTGAAATTTGATGTCATCAATATCGCTATGTTCACCCATTATATGCATTCTCCCTTTTTGCAATGAAGTTTTCGGTCCAGTGAGTTTACAGTTCAGACCCATTTGTTCTATTGTGCTAAACCAAACAAATAATTCCTGAACTGCTTATGCCCAACCTAAGTATCCAGAATTAACATGTTCACTGACGGTTGATGTGCTTATGCTTTCAATTGTCGACTGAGATTGTGTGAATTAATCTCTACATCAGCGGGTACTTGCATGGTTCCACCATCATAGACGATGCAAGCTTCTCAAAATTTGTAGGTAGAGAACCCTAAATGTGTGCTAACTCAGTCAGTTGTATGAGTTCAGAAATCACTTTTCATTTTTCAGTAAACTTTGTCATGGTTTTGTTGTGCCATCAGATAGTCAAAATACCTCCATCTCGACAGGACACTTTCTATTGCATTCGATATAGCAAATCTGCTCTGAATTTTTCTTTGCTTCCTTCTCCCAGCTATCGATCTGTGTCTTCAAACCTAACATGATTTCTTCTAACAATGTGCAGGAACATTTTAAACTGAACTATTCTGCCGTTTTTGTAGGAGGGCGCAATGGGCCATCAAAACTATGGCAGACGACAACTCTGACAGTTCAGGCAATAGCACTCGCCTGTTCAGTGCCATTCAAGCTTATTTGAAGAAGTTGTCAGGCAAGCTGAACAAACTAAGAAGAGGGTTTCCAGTGAAGATCCTGTTCTTCCTGATAGGATTCTACTGTGCCACGGCATTTGCAACCGTCATTGGGCAAACTGGCGACTGGGACATACTGTCGGCAGGCCTGGCTGTAGCCATCGTCGAGGTCATTGGCGCTCTCATGTACAGGGCTTCGTTTGCGTTTCTCGGTAGGATGAAGAACATGATTGCCATATTCAATTACTGGAAAGCCGGGCTCACGCTCGGACTGTTCTTGGATTCATTCAAATATGAAGTGGATGAATTCCTCGAATCGTGTAATCTGTTCAGATTTGAGATTAATGATATATTTACCGGGCTTTGGTAACCGTTTGCTGCAGATTTTGTTTCACTTCTTAATCTGCCAATGCAGTAACTTTCCACAGAATTTTTTCTACTTCCATTTATTGGTCATTTCAACCTTGTTGGTACTTGGTTGTGAACACTTAACTTTCATCCCATAAGAAGCCACTTCGAGTAGTGTATCAAAAGGTGAGTGAATTCTCGGAGCACCATGTTCTTAGGTCTTGATTAACCCCTTTCGCTTACCTTTGGATGATCTATAATATTTGTTCATCGTTTGTGACCGCGCGGGGATTTTTTTGAACGCTTGTATTGTATTTCGATATATTGCTTTTGTCATTAAGACCTAATTAGGATTGGGTATACAGAGCAACAAGGTATAAATACATATAGGCTCGCCGCCCCTTTTCCCTTAGCCTAGGCCATCTTTCACCGCCCAAAGGCCTGTTTTTAGTCTCGGTCCGGCCATAAAACGGGACTAACACGGCCATAAAACGGGACTAACACTCAAGACATTTATTAATATTAAAAAACCGAGACTACGGAATTGGGACTAACGGCCGCCTTTAGTTCCGGTCCATTATAAACCGGGACTAACACTCAAGTCATTTTTAATATTAAAAACCGAGACTACGAAATCAGGACTAAAGGCCCCCCTTTAGTCCTAGTCCAGCCAGCCACAAACCGGGACTAACACTCAATACATTTGTTAATACTAAAAAATCGAGACCATGGAATCGGGCTAAAAGGCCTTCTTTAGTCATGCTCATATCTAGACCTATAGTATACAGCTTCAGGTCGTCTTCGTCTTCGTCGTCGTCATCGTGGTCGTTGCTAGGCGCACGCGGCTGGATCCTTAGGCCAACCATGGCATATTGTGGGGGCACCTGCCACTCCGGCCTCGGATTCACCAGGTTGTTGGAGCGTACAATATTCTTGTGTTCCTCGATATACGGAGATGCCAAGGTAGAATTCTATAGAACTGTGTAGTGTGCTTGAGTGAAAGATTCCTCGTTCCTATATATCATTGCTTTCTTTCCTAGCATGTCTTTTCCACTCAGTTCCCCCTTATGCCGCGAGTCAGGAACACCAATCGGCTTAAGATCAGGAATAAAGTCAACACAAAACTCAATGACCTCCTCTGTTCCATAGCCCTTGGAGATGCTTCCTTCTGGCCTAGCACGATTATAAACATATTTCTTTAAGACTATCATGAACCTCTCAAATGGGAACATATTATGTAGAAATACAGGACCGAGAATGGAAATCTCTTCCACTAGGTGAACCAGGAGATGTGTCATAATATTGAAAAAGGATGGTGGGAACACCAACTCAAAACTAACAAGACATTGTACCACATCCTTCTGTAACCTTGGCAGAATATCTGGATTGATTACCTTCTGAGATATTGCATTGAGGAATGCACACAGATTCACAATGGGTACTCGAACATTTTTTGGTACAAGCCCCCTCAATGCAACCGGAAGCAACTGCGACAATAATCACGTGACAGTCATGAGACTTTAGGTTTTGGAATTTTTTCTCTGCCATATTTATTATCCCCTTTATATTAGACGAGAAGCCAGACGACACCTTGATATTGTAAAGGACTTTAAAAAGGATTTCCTTCTTTTCTTTGGTAAAAGCATAGCTGACACGACTTAAGTGACACTATTTATCCATCTTGTTATATGTATGCATGTTATTTGGATCTTTCATAACTTGTTGGTCCTCCCGTGCTTCTATTGTATCTTTTGTCTTCCCATACACGCCCAGGAATCCTAGCAGGTTTACGCAAAGATTTTTCGTCATGTGCATCACGTCGATTGAAGAGCGGGGACTTTCCAATATGGCAGCTCCCAAAATATAGATTTCTTCTTCCACATGGGCGCGTGTCCGGTAGCGACGTCGTTCGGAATAGATTTACCACCGGGACCCTTTCCAAAGATTACTTCTATGTCCTTGACCATACCAAATATATCATCACCAGCAGGGAGGTCAGAATTCTTCCGGTGATCTGCCTCACCTTTGAAATGCTTGCCTTTCTTTCTTACAGAATGATTGGTCGGAAGAAATCGTCGATTTCCCACGTACACAACCTTCTTGCATTTATGCAAATATGTACCTTCAGTCTTATCTAAACAGTGTGTGCATGCCTTATATCCCTTGTTTGTCTGTCCTGAAAGGTTACTAAGAGCAGGACAATCATTGATGGTTACGAAAAGCAACCCTCGTAGGTCAAATGGCTCATGTTTGTTCTCATCCCACACATGTACACCTGGTTTGCCCCATAGCTATAAGAGTTCTTCAACTAATGGCCTTAGGTACACATCAATGTTGATGCCTGGTTGTGTCGGACCTTGGATGAGCACTGGCATCATAATGAACTTACGCTTCATGCACAACCAAAGAGGAAGGTTATAGATACATAGAGTCACATGCCAGGTGCTGTGACCGCAGCTCCCCAAAAGGATTCATGCCATTCGTACTTAGACCAAACCATAAGTTCCTTGCGTCACCTGCAAAGTCCGGGAAGTCTCTCTCGATTTTTCTCCACTGCGACCCATCGGCGGGGTTTCTCAACTTCCCGTCTTTCTTACGGTCTTCTTTGTGCCATCGCAACAACCTTACATGCTCGAACATGCGTTTCAACCGTGGTATTATAGGAGCATGCCACATAACCTTAGCAGAAACCCTCTTCCGGGGGGCTCTCCCTTAACATCACTAGGGTCATCTCGTCTGATCTTATACCGCAATGCAGTGCATACCGTACATTTATCTAAATTCTCATACTCTTCAACGTGGTAGAGGATGCAGTCATTAATGCATGCATGTATCATCTACACATCTAATCCTAGAGGGCAGAGAGTCTTCTTTGCTTCATACGTACTCTCGGGAAATTCGTTATGCTTTGGAAGCTTCGGCTTCATTATTTTCAGCAACTTTTTAAATGCGGAGACAGTTAGACCACACTCTGCCTTGCATCGCAGCAATTCTAGTGTGGTACCGAGCTTTGTGCTGCCATCTTTGCAATTTGGGTACAACAACTTTTTGTGATCTTCTAACATGCCCTCCAACTTCAACTTCTCATTTTCTGTTTCACAGTCTCGCTTTGCATCAGAAATGACCCTACCAAGATCATCAGCGGGCTCATCTGATGCCCGTTCTTCACCTTCTTCCTCTTTATTATCTTCCATTGCAGTATCACCGTATTCAGGAAACATATGATGATAGTTGTTATCATCATCCTTTTCTTCTTCATTGTCTTCCAGCATAACCCCTCTTTCCCCATGCTTGATCCAACAATTATAGTTAGGCATGAAACCTTTCATAACCATGTGGCCGAAATGATTTTCGAGGAAGAGTACTCTTTGTTGTTCCGATATTGAACATATGGATAACGCATAAAACCATTCTCTTTGTTTGCCGTAGCCACATCGATAAATTTATCCACGCCCTTAATGTACCCGGGTTCACGCCGATCACCGTACATCCATTCCTGACTATTCATCTGCATCATATAATTAAGTTTACCAAAAACCATTACAAAACATTATAAATAGTGAAATGTCCAATTCACATCGACACATGCATTGTATCAATGACAGATGAAAAGATAAGGTTGCTAACCTCGACCGAGGAGGAAAGAAAGAAGTGACAAGGTTTAATCTCGTCAATACCCATTGCTATGAGCTTGGGTTTTGGAGAAGATGGGGGTGCTGGAGATCGCGGAACGGTTAACACACAAGCAACCAGGGGACACGAGATTTACCCAGGTTCAGGCCCCCGAAGGGAAAACCCTACTCCTGCTTGTCTGCTCTTGATTGCGGCAGAATCGAAAGTTACAAGGGGTGCGCAGATGTAATCTGGCGTGGTGGTGTGTATGCGGTTGAAAGAACATGTGGGCCCCCATGTGTGGTTTTGGTAATTAATGACAATCTTTATGGACTAATGTGTGTATTAAGTTGTACTTGTAGGAATTGTCCATTGGCATTGCTTGGAGCATGTGTTGACTTCAAGATAGATGAAATGAGAAGAAGATGTGTTGTGCAAGCTCAAAATGCGCCATCTATAGAAGATCTCATGTTTGATGCTTGCCATCCTCGGTGATCATGGATCGATGATGAGGAATCAAGAAAGGTGTCCATCTTGAGAAGGACAAGATCGTCTACATCGAGCTCAAATGGATTGCTCAAGGCAAAGGTATAATATTGATAGGTTTTCCCTTTTGCCGGTCTCATGTTTGTTGGGAGACCGGGTTTAGGATAGATAACCGTACTATCAAGAGGGGCTCTCGAATGAGTAACTCGGTCACATTGTTCGGAGAGAGATCAAACCTTTGCATACTTGCATCATCATATTTGGTTGTTATTTGGTCTTATCCATGTGAGGATATAGAGCTTGTGGTAATCTCCATAACAAGCTCTAGTTCATCAAAAACGGATTTCCCTTTTATATCTTATTGCGTTTTGATCTTGGAGGTTTTACTGGTTTGTATTTTAGAGATAGGTAAAACCTTCCATTATTTGGTTCTTACTCATGTGATGATTTAGAGCTTGTGTTAATCTCCATGACAAGCTCTAGTTCATCGAAAACGGATTTCATATGCATTTTCTATTACGTTTTTGATGTTGGAGGTTTTATCTGTTCGTCTTTTTGATAGAGGTTAAACCTTTCGTCATTTGGATCTATCCTCCCTTTCTGGACTATAATGTTTCTTTGAATGATCTTTTAGAGCTTGTTGTCCTCTTCGAAATGAGCCCAAGATCATCAAAATTGGAGTCCGGATGCAAAAGTTATGGCCGTTTTTGTTCAGGGATGACCGGTAGTACCGGACCAGGGTCCGGTAGTACCGGAGGTCCGGTAGTACCACCCCTTAGTACCGGTCGGTACTGAATAAGGTGCGTTTGGCGACCTGGGATCCCCAGGGAATGTCCGGTAGTACCGGGAAAAATTCCGGTAGTACCGGGATTCGCGTTTTTGGGCTTCAACGGTTGGATTTTGGGGGGACCTATTTAAGAGGCCTTCTTCCCCAATAGTTCCACAACCATTCTTGCAAGTTTTCCCCTCCATTGTTGACCTTCTTGAGCTTGCTTTCTCTCAATCCCTCCGATGATTCTTGCATATTCTTGAGGGATTTGAATGAGGAGATCTAGATCTACAATCCCACCAATCAATCTCTCCTCTAAGTGAGGGGAACATATTGGGATTGTCGTGGTATTGCCGACGAGTACGCCATGGAGGGGTCCTCACAGTGCGTGTTTAGAGACGTGGGGTAAGGCGGACTGTTGACGGGTACAAGGTAACACAGCTTACCCAGGTTCAGATCCCATGACGGTGGCGGAATCCTACTCCTGCTATAAATCACTATAAGGGCAATACGCCGAGTTACAGAGATAGGTTCGCTGTGCGAGGTTGTATGAATCGATACTAAGTTGTGTGTCCTAAAGGCTCCCATAGGCCCGACTAATATAGTCGCCATGTCCTAGGGTTACAGGGAAAAGTCCTAGCCGGACAGGTTACAGAGTCCTACACCGTATATCACTAGTCTTGTGTATCTTGTACTCCAAGGCTCCGAGTACGCTGGTGACTCCACCGTAGCCTTACTTTAACCGGCATGGGCCTCCCTTCTGGATCCACCTAACTGGGCCGCCCAGCAGGCCACAGGCCATGCTACCGACTATGGGCCACCCGGGTTAGTCGGATAAGAGACATGCTATGAGGATACCCATATAGCATATCCCCAACAGTAGCCCCCGGAGAACTCCGAGATCTTGCGCCGTCTTGCCTCTTCCCGTGGAATGCTCCGTCTAGATGGATGTCGGCAAATCGTCAAGCAATATCTTGTAGTCCTCCCAAAGAACCCTGCAAAGGTTTCTCCGTCTTCTATGAGTAAGTCGGAGAATTGCTGAATCTTCCATCGTACTCTTCCGTAGTCGGGTTAAATCCGTCCATGCCGGAATCTTCGATGGGGCGGCTCATCTACCATGTCAGTTATGACGACGTAGGCTGTAGGTCAGCGATGCCTCATAACTCACACATGCAGAGAACGCAATCATATCTGATTTTCCCGCGCGAGCGATACGAACCGTTGGCGGCGGCGGTTGGAGACATGGCGAAATTACCGCGCACGTTCATGAACACGTCGTCTATGCGGCAACCGTCCGATTAGCTGCACGAATCTTGACGCAGAGTAAGATAAATAGTAACCGTGGGACACTTGCCACTTTTTCACCCCATTCTCTCGCGTCATCATCTTCTTCCTCCAGCCGCACGCCTCCTCGAGCCCTCCGCGGAAAACCTCGAAGAAACCCTAGCGTTTCTCTGCACCAGTCGCATCCTCCTAGTCCTCCATGGCCAGCAGCAGCTCCTCCCCGTCGATGGCGGCGTCGAGCGAAGCCACGGCGAAGCCGGCGAGCTCCGTCGTCGTGCCCCCAGAGGGCCTGGTCATCCCCGCGTCGGCGGTGATTGAAACCACCGGCGGTGACCACAATCTGGCGGCGCTAGAGCCTCTAGAAGAAGAGCCAGACTCGCACAAGGGCGACTGGCGCGGCTCGGACATCACCGACCACGACATCCAAGAGATGGTCGCCAAAGGCTACCTCCCCGCGACGGAGGGGCTCGCCTGGCGGGCGGCGCTGGCCGGCAAGGTGACACCTTCTCCCCAAGCCGGAGAAAAGGTGTACCTCAAGGCTCAGCTGGTACGCGGCGTTTCTCTGCCCATCTCCCACTTCTTTCTGTCCGTCTTGAACCACTTCAAAGTCCAACCCCATAACCTCTCCCCCAATAGTATCTTAGTGCTTAGCAACTTCGTGGCACTTTGTGAGGGTTACCTAGGGATTAAGCCTAGGTTAGACTTGTTCGTGTACTTCTTCACCGTCAAACGTGAAGCCGGACATAGTAGGGAGGAGTTTAGGAACTGCGGCACCATAAGCTTCAAGATCCGACCTGGCTGGCGGTTCCCCGACATCGTTGGCCACGAGTCGTGCAAAAACTGGCAGCGTACGTACTTCTACGGCCCCGACATTCCTTTGGCGGGCCGAGAAGTGACGTACCCAGACTTCGTGGATGGAGCCGCCGCTGAAGTTTCCACATGGAGATCCCATGCCTCCCTTCCCTCCGACCTCAACGCTTCTCGCGCAATAAGGCGGATCGAGTGGTTCGTAGAGACGGGTTTGACCAGCTTGGACCTAGCCATGTGCTGGTTCATCAGGCGAATCCAACCTCTGCAGCACCGCGCGAAGTTCATGCACGAGTACACGGGTGATCGAAAGGATACCCTCCGGATCTCCGTGGATAACTTCTCGAGCGAATCCGTCAAGCTCCGTCTGAAGGACATCGTCAAGGTGAAGGATAAGAAGCGCGGCTTCACCATCACCTACGACATGTACGTAGACGGCAAGTGCCCAAAGGTAGGTATTTTATTTTCCGTGTATGACATTGCGCCAATTTCTCCGTCTTGCCAGTGCCATCTTATCTAACACGGTGATTTCTTACTTAACAGCTTAGCGATCTAGATGAGGACAACCTGGCTGCCCAAATCTACGATCCAAAGATGAAGGAAGTCACGGTCGTGTCCTACGACGACGCCCCGTTGGCGCGAAAGCGGAAGAGCTCCACCTCTGACGCTGCCAACGGAGGCAAGAAGAAGAAGACGGAGGGTGGAGCCTCCAAAAAGAGTACTGCCGCCCTGGAGGTGGAAAAGAAGAAAGCCACCGGGATGTTTGCCAAAGCGCCCCCCCTAGTGTAAGCCTCTCATTCTCCGACATTGTCTTATTTATCTGTCTTATTCCTATACTTATGCATTTTGCACGTTTCAGGAAGAAAGCCACAACCAGCCTCAAGAAGTCCTCCAAGACTCTTGGGGCTTCTAGAAACATCAAAGATATGCTGCATCTCGACTCCTCCCCTGTAGCATCCCATTTGTCTAACAATTGTAATGCTACTTGGTTTAGTAATATAATGGCTACTTCCTAGACATAATTGTTGCATCATCATTATATCATGCTCATGTCATCATGCCACCTTGCATTTGAGCATCATATAAAACCCTTTTTGTGTTGGTTCTTCTCTCATATGCATTATCAATTGTAGTTGTCTCTTGATATTGTATTTGGATATTGATATATTGTTTAAATGCCCAAGTTGAGTTGGGGGCATATCTTTTATTCCACTCCACCACCTTTCTTTCACCACCTTATAATTCCACCATTCCATTATCCATGAGCTTGCATTTGATTTTCTTTTGGTATTTAATCTAGCTCATGGGAGATAGGATGGATCTACTTCTATAAATTCTTTTGCTTGGCTTTATTCCACTTTTGGGAATGCATAAGAATAATGCCATGAAAATATTATTGTTTTCACAAGAATAAACATGGCATTAATTATTTTGCATGGGTCATGCAAGTATCACCACATTTAAGTCTTTTGGATTTTATTTGAATTCTTTGAGTGGATCATTCCCTCACCTCTCTCTCTCTCTCCTTCTTTTGTTTGATCTAGCTTGTTGCATGCAAAACCCTAAACCCCTTGGTTGGTCTTGCCTTGGCCATACTCTAACCCTAAACACCCTCACCCCCTCTCCTCAAAACCCTACCCGAGCCACCTCTCTCTAGCTAACCCTAGCTACCCACACTCTCTATCTCGGCCTCTCTCCCTTCCTCTATGTCAGGCAGGCCCCACCTAGCTACCTCTACACCCAACCCTAACACCAACCCTAGCCCGAGCCCCCTCCTACCCTAGCTCCATGCCACTCCCTCCCTCTCTCTAGCTCTCTCTCTGCCACAACAGCCCCACCCGAGCCTACTCCTCCCTGGCCTCGCCCTGACCCCACCTGGCAGCCTCCATCACCCTCCCCCTGCTCCTGCCCCGACCCAAGCACGTGAGGGAGAAGGACAAAGGTGGCCGAGACCACCTTTATCTCCCCCACCTTCCCCACGGCATCCTCCTCTCTCCCTCCTTCTTTCCCCTCCCACACGGCTTCTCCTGCCTCTCCCAGATCTCCCCAGAGCCCCTGCCTCTCCCCTCCTTCTTCTCACCGACGCCAACCTTCTCCCGTCGGTCACCGCCAGTAGCGCCGCCGCCTCTCGTTCCAGCGGGTGTGGATGGCGTGGAGGTGGTCGAGTTGATCAAGAGGTCTCCCCTGCTTCACCCTGGAAGCGCCGACGTGAAGGAGGAGCCCCAGGTTGATCTGCGCGTCGACGGCGCCCGCGCAAACCCTAGCTCGCTGTCCTCCAGCTCCACCGTCGATCCGCTGCACGCCTGCCCGATCCGAGCCCACCATCGAGCCCGCGGCGAGCCTCTCCCCCTCCCTGTCAAGATCCGCCTCGCCGTCGTTTCCTGGACACGCCGATCGTTGCGTCGAGCACCCTCGGTGCGCCGACGAGCGCGCGCGTCTGCTAGCTTCCACGCCGCGCAAAACCTACCTAGGCCCCGTCCGCCCCCTAACAACTACCCCGCCTAGCCCTGTGGTCACCGCGTCCGCGCGCGCGCCCCCGGTCGCGAGATCGAGTCCCGCCCGCGCCGCGCGCCCGCTGTCGCCGTGCGCCGTCAGTTCCGTCAGAGGCAGAGGAAGAAAAACAGTGCACGGGCGCCCTTTTGCGCATACCCCCCCAATCTTTTTAATCCCTTAACCCGCGCGCCTCTAGGCCCACACGTCAGCCTCCCGTGGCGTTTTGCAAAAAGGATCCCGGAGTTTGTACTCCTGAACCCGCCGTCCCCGGTCGCGCCAGGTGGCACCTGCCCCTTCACCCGCTGGCTTGTGGGGCCGACCAAGGCAAGGCCCACTTGTCAACCGCTGTGGCTCGCTGTGGTCGCGGTGAGAAAGTCTGTCGCGTGTTGGTTTCGGCCAGCTCAGCTTGGCCCCACCTGTCATAGACTGTGGCTAGATCTGGGCTGTGTGAAAAACGTTTCTGGTTTCTGTTTTAAAATAAACCTTTTCAGAAATTATTTAAATTTAAATTTATATCTGCTTTAATATAACTTTTAAAATCAAACTTCAAATAATACAAATGATATATGCTTTTGAATCAGAAAAATGTGAGGAATTCAAATATGCTATCCAAACTATATTTTGGGCACTTAAAATTTCAAGTTGAATTAAATTACAATAAAATGCCCTTTTCTTATTTAATTAATAACTTTTGACTTATAACTCCAAATTTAACAAATGATATGTCTAAAATGATCAGCTCGACGAGACCTTTCTGTTTATGCATTCCATGTTCTGTTTGGCAGCATGCATCATATAAATATAAATAGTACAGCAACTTATTTGGGTATAAAATGTGGCCAAAACTCAATAAAATGTTTATTTCTTGTATTCTACACCTCACCCCTGCCATGCTACATTATTGCCATGCAACTTGTGCATCATTCATCATGGCATGATTGTTTGCTTGTCGCATTTTATTCATATGCTTGTGCACTGTATTTATGTTGGCCCTTGTTTGTTTGGTTCTTCTTCGAATAGACGCTGAGCAGGGGATATATCAAGAGACCCAGGAGCACTACCCAGATCCTTCTCTCGCTTCAACTGAGCTGCCAGGCAAGCACTATCACATGCTTGCATACATATAGTACCTATTGCCTCTATCTTATTCTTGCATCATTGAGTCGCGATTGCATTAAACTGAACCCCAAGTATTGCCTAGCCTTTACTTTTAAACCCCACCGAAGCTTGTTCCTCCATCCCATGAGCCATTACTACAGGAGTTGTTTGAGCCATGCGAGTCGTAGAACAGCATGTGTAGGGTTTAAGAGTGTCTGATGGATAACGAGGTACCTAAACAACTTAACCTGAGTAGTAATGGGATAACTAATGAAAGTGGCACCGGTGAGCAATATCTGTTATTTGGTTTTTCCTGCTCACTTGTGTCCCGTAGGACCCCGAGTACTTGATTCCTGTTCCTTGAATATTCGCGCTATCCACATCCGGGAGGCTTATGGGACCCCCCCTGAGCCAGAGCTTGATTCATTCTTATTTCTTGGGGCCACAAACTAGTTTGAGGTTTTATTTACTATCCTGTACTTATGCCATGCTTTACTGCTTTATTTACGATTGTGCGAGGAGCACCTGTACTGTTTAGGTAAGCGGAGTGTTTTCGCGGTATCGACAAGCCCAGTCACATTTTCGGGTTCCCAGTCGTTTACAGCCACTGGCGCAAACCTTGAGTCCGTCTTGGAGTCAGCTAACTTCGTTGCGGGTGTACTCAATGGGGTGGCCCCCTGAAATATTTCTGAATCCTGTGATTGCTTTGTCGTGAAGGCCTCGTTGGGTTTTGATTTGGTTTTCCCGAGGTTGATCGAGTGTGTGTTGCTATTTGTGCACCCCTGCAGGGTAAAACTTTCTGAAAGCCGTGTCCGCGGTTATGGACGACTTGGAGCACAGTTTCTCGATCATAGACAAGTATAACTAAAGTACCGCTTCTAATTTGACTAAGTAACTGACTAGTAAATAGTGCAACTCTCATGGAATGGTTAATAAAACTGCCAACGGATGGGGGGTTGTTCGTCCGCTTCCTCATTGGTAAGCGAGGAGGAGGATGGATCTGGTGATATTACTGTTACAACTGTTGTCATTAATTCACGGACATCCGTCGATCTTTGGTTAGGCGGATGGTTAGCGAGTATCTATAGAACTGTTAGGGTTTATCTTTTGCTGCAATTGCGTCACCCCAGGTTGTGTCCCCTTTAGAGGCATAAAGACTTGCTGAGCACCCCTAGGGTCTCACACGATAAATTGTTTGATTCAGATGAGCAGGTACACTCACAAGATGGATACTGGGTGGAGGAGGCGGACGGTGTGGGCAACGATCGTTTGGTGTAGAGATTCCGGGAACGGGGATCCGTGAGATCTGTGGGCGGGATGTGCTTATTTATGGGGCATCTTATGCCGATTTGCTTCTTATCCGTACTCGGATCTTGTTTGCCGCTTCCGCCTGATACTCTGATGTTTGATGTATGAGGAGATATCCTAAACTATTATATCTATCTAGGACATTTGAATCTTGCCGTATGGCGTTGCTATATTTCCTTTCTTTTAGATGGAATGGCTCTGATGTACTGTTGTATGGTGGCTTGCATACATATTCATTTGTGTATGTAGTTGATCCCTTCGCCTGCCGATTACGCCGCCCGTTCTTGTCTCGATGTTTGGAAATGGTTGGGACGGCCGAAAGGTCTACCTGTGAGTGGCATTTGGGCCCCACCGTACTATTTCAACCATTTTCGCTCATCCAGGCTTGTAACTAGGAGCGTAATTCACCGAGGTAGTTACATCCCCCGCCATCGCCCCTGCCACTCCCGCCATCAAACCCTCCTCTGCTCTGACAAGCTCTCAAGTCCAGGAGGCACCAGGCCCTTCCACCATGGAAGTGGATTCTGGCGCCTCTACCGAACTCGCTGTTGTCGGCGAGCAGGCGACGCAGGAGAGCGCTGCTCTTCAAATGGCTGAAGCTCCGGCTAAGGATGCCATCGGTAGCGGCAAGGCGGTGGTGGGAGCTGGTACCTCTGCCGAAGGCGGCGCCTCTACTCCCCAGAAACCCTTCGAGTTCCCGAAGATAGTTTACCCGGCGCTCCTGCCAAGTAACACAACTATGGTTCCTGGAGGAGTGTCGTCATCTCCGACGTGCGGTCTTGAGGAGCTACTCCGACAAGCAGATATCTTGCGAGGAAATAGCATTTCCTTTGGCAAGCTGCTAGCTGAGAGCGCTACAAACCTCAAGATCATTGCACTTGTAAGTTTTACTTTACCTTTTGCATTTCGTATGAGTATCCCACTGTAGCCCCCGAGGATGTAGACGGAAAACCATAGGTTTTGCATCTATATGCTCTAAGAGTGACTAAGTTAGAAAGAACTCTCACTGTAGCCCCCAAGCATTTAGATGGAAGAAATTATTCCGACTAGATGCTTTAAGAGTAGCATACAAAGTGTTCATAATTTTCAGTGTTGTAGCTGTTGGAATTATACCCTAGAGGCAATAATAAAGATGTTATTATTATAATTCTTGTTCATGATAATGTTTATATTCCATGCTAGAATTGTATTAAGCGGAAACTTTAATACTTGTGTGGTTTGTGAACAACACCGTGTCCCTAGTACGCCTCTAAGGACTAGATCATTGATTAATGATGGTTAAGGTTTCCTAACCATGGACATGAGTTGTCAATTAATAATGAGATCATATCATTGGGAGAATGATATGGTGGACATACCCAAACTAAGCGAAGCAATTAGATCGTGTCATCGTGTTCGTCTTTGCGAAGCTTTTTCTTATGTCAAATATTGTATTCCTTAGACCATGAGATAATACAACTCCCTGGTACCGGAAGAAAGCTTTGAGGTCATCAAACGTCATCCTATGAGAGGGTGATCATAAAGGTGTCTCTCAGGTGATCGGAAAGTATCTGTTGGGTTGTATGTATCGAGATGGGATTTGTCCCTCCCAAGTCGGAGAGATATACTTCGGGCCCACTCGGAAATCGATATCAACACCGCTTGCAAGCATGTGGTTAAGGAGTTAATCACAAAGTGATATCGGATTACGGAACAAGTAAAGTACTTGCTGTGAACGAGATTGAACTAGGTATGACGGTACCGACGATCGAATCTCGGGCAAGTAAAATATCGCGAGACGAAGGGAATATATATATGGGATTGTTTGAATCCTGACATCGTGGTTCATCCGATATGATCATCGATGAATGTGTGGGAGTCAATATGGGTGCCCAGACCCCGCTGTTGATTATTGATAGAAGATCATGTCTGCATATTCTCGAACCCGCAGGGTCACACACTTAACGTATCTCGACGCTAGGATAGATTGGATAATTGGTTTATGAATTTTTGTTTGGAGTCTCAGATGGGATCCGGGACATCACGAGAGGTTCCGGAATGGTCCGGAGTATAAGATTCATATAAGGCAATGCAGTTTTTGGAGTTCGGAATTGTTCCGGGTTAATCGGTATTGTACCGGAAGCTTCTAGAACCTTCCGGAAGGGGACCAACGTGGTCCCACCTTCCGGGAGGGGGCATGGGCCTATGAGGGAGTGTCCTGGCCGCATTGGGCCAGGGGCACAAGGCCCCATAGGGCCCATCCAATCCTAGAGAGTTTAAATCGTTTAAACTAGAGATAGGGTTTTTAGAAGAGGGGAGAGTCCATGCCCCCCACTCCTTATCCTTTGGGCTTGGGGGAGGGGCTAGGGCTGCGCCCCCCTCTATATAAAGAGGGGTGGGGGCGCACCAACCCCACACACCTCTCCTCCAAACCCTAGCCGCCTTGCTAGCTTTCCTCTCTCCCTCCCGACTATTTGTAGGCGAAGCCCTGCTGCAGAAATTCTCCACCATATACACCACGCCGTCGTGTTGTAGATCCAATCTATCTCTCCACCATACTTGCTGGTCCAAGGAAGGAGGAGACGTCGAGGTGCTGCACGTGTGCATCTCACGGAGGCACCGCCACTTGTGGTGCTAGATCGGATCGGATCGCGAGGAGGAGAAGCGAGTACGACTACATCACCCACGTTCCGACGAACGTTCCGCTGTGCGAATCTTCAAGGGTATGAAGATCTAATCCAATCTCTCTCGTTGTTTGCATCTCCTAGATTAGATCTTGGCTTTCCCTCTGTTCGCATCCGTAGAAATTTTTTATTTACTATGTCGCGAAACCCTTCTGTAGCCCCCCCCAAGCCTCTAGTTGTAACTGAATTAGTTCCGACTAGATGCTTAAAGAAAAGCTAAACATATTGATAAGTTAAAAACTCTCGCTGTAGCCCCCGAGCATCTAGATGGAAAATCTCCGACTAGGGGCTCCAAGCAGACCAAACAACGACTTAACTTTGTATTTGCTTCCACAGAACGAGAATGCTCGGAGGGGCATGGCCAACGACAAGTATCAGAAGATGCGCGTAGATCTTGAAGCTGAAAAGGGTAAAACTGCCATCTTGAAGGAACAGATCATCAAAAACAAGAGTCTGTTTTCTTTTTGCGCATTTCCGTCTTACTTCTGTGCCTTCATTCTTCGAGTACTCACTGTGTACTTTGTTTTCTCCGACTTGCAGAACATGTTGCCAAGGCCAAGGATATTGTCGAGCAGTCCAAGCACATCCAGCAGCTGGACAGCGAGAACAAAATCCTTAAGAAGAAGAGGGAAGAAATGTTGAAGATGCACGAGGATTCCATGAAAGCCCTGCAGGATTCCGCCTCCGCGGATATCAATCGCTTGAAGGAGGAGCTTGTGATCCTAAAGGATCAGAAGCAAGCTGCTGATGAGCAAAACCTTCGCCATAGCGAGGCGTTTAAGCTCCTCCAACAAGAAAAGGAATCCTTGGCGGACACCGTATGGCAGGCTAAGGCCAGCATCTTCAGTAAGTGTCCTCCGCCTTGTAGTTCTGTAGTCTGGATACTTAGAGTTTATTGAACTCATGCGATCCTTGTCGGAATTTTCAGCGTCCATGGGTTTAACCGGCTCACCTCCTTCGGACAAGGAATGCATGGTTCTTGCCGGCAAATTCATCAATACCGCCATCGCCCAAGCCAAGGAGATTGCCAAGCCCCTCCAGATTTATATCAAGGCCTCGGACTCCGTGGCGAAGTACTCGGAGATCTGCGCCGAGCCCCCGAGCGTGTCGCGAGCTGGAAAGCTTCATGCGCACGGGCTGGCGCAAGGATGGCGCTGTCTATGGTGAAGGCACACTATGAAGATGCCGACATCGACACGGTGATATCTGGTATCCCCGACGTGGATGATGACGGCAAGGAGATCGATCACAAAGCCATCCTATCATCACTCGCGGGTTATGACACCAGGGTTGCCGAGTTGGTGGACGTTGACGTCTTCGTGCCCAGGAACTTCATCAACAACGTCAACTAGGACTCCTCCGAGTCTCATCACAACGCCGATGTTGCGGATGATTCTCCGGCTGGTGATGATGCGGCCTCCAAGTCTCCTGCGCCCAAAGAATGAAGAACACTTTGTAATTTATGTTTCACCTTTGGTGTGTGCACGGGAAAAACTTGTTGATGCAATCTTAAGGCGGAAAACAATGGTTGTCGTATCCTACTACTTAAGAATTAAGTTTCAGCATGTATATATTTTTTAAGCAAGTGCTGGCTTATCCATTACTCTTGTTCTTATGCTTGACTTTTCGTGAGTCGGAAGACTCGTTGTCGGAACCATGCGCTTAGGTGATGATGCCCAATGGCACCGTCAATAACCTGAGCACAAAATCGCTGACAATAAGTGCCGAAAGTCACTACTCCAGAATCCACATAAAAACAACAAAGAATGTGTAGACCAGAAAACTTAAGCTAACGCCCGTAGGTGGAATTTTCACAAGTGCAATCGCAAGACTTGTGCATAAAGGTTTTATATGATCTAAAATGAACACTAAAGGAGGTAAAGACTCAGCAATATGAGTGAACCAAAGAGCTTTATTTCATTGATCATATAAGAGGTACAAGATTAGATAAAAAATGCTAAGTGTAGAAAGGACGTAGCTGTGCTATGTTCCATGGACGATCAAGCTCCGGGTAGTCATCATCCGGGTCACGTCGCTTACGCTTATGATCCTTGTTGGGTCTATCCTTGAGTTCACGATTGTCAACAAGGTAGTAAGACCCATTGAGCAGCGCCTTGCTTATGATGAACGGTCCTTCCCATGGCGGGGATAATTTGTGTGACTTCTTCTGCCTAAGTCGGAGTACTAAATCCCCCTCTTTAAACGAGCGATGCCGAACGCGGCGACTATGGTAGCTGCGTAGCTTCTGCTGGTAGATGGCGGATCTTTGGCATGCCAAAACGCGCTCCTCCTCGAGAAGTTCCACATCAAGGCATCTGGATTCTTCAGCGTCATTTTCGTCATAGGCGGCAACTCTCGGTGCGTCATGGAGGATGTCAGAAGGTAGGATGGCTTCTGCTCCATATACCATGAAGTAAGGGGTGTAGCCGGTGGATCTGTTGGGTGTGGTTCGTAAACTCCACAGCACAGATTCCGCCTAGGCTCCAGCTGCTCTGTGTAGCGGTGCCTCAAGACGTGGCTTGATTCCCTGCAGAATTAATCCATTGGCTCGCTCAACTTGACCATTGGATTGTGGGTGTGCCACAGATGCAAGGTCAAGTCGGATGCCTTTGTCCCAGCAGTAGGCCTCCACTTCTCTGAGTGACAAGTTGCTTCCGTTGTCGGTGATGATGCTATGTGGGAGACCAAATCTCACCACTAGATCCCGGACAAACCTGAGGGCAGTTGCCCCATCAAGCTTTCTAATGGGTTTAGCTTCTATCCATTTGGTGAATTTGTCAACTGCTACCAGCAGATGCGTAAATCCACACGGTGCCGTCTGTAACGGTCCCACCATGTCTAGCCCCCAAACTGCAAACGGCCAAGTTATTGGTATTGTTCGCAATTCTTCAGCAGGAACATGTGGTTGTCGGGCATAATACTGGCATCCCGTGCATGTCTCAACCAGCTTGTCGGTGTGCGCCTTCGCGGTCAGCCAGTAGAATCCTTGCCGAAAGGCTTTCGCGACCAGCGATCGAGGAGCGGCGTGGTGCCCACAATCTCCGAGATGGATCTCGCGCAGGATTTCCATACCTTCTAGCTGGGAAACGCACTTTAAGTATACACCAGTAGTGCTCCTTTTATAGAGTTGCCCATTGATTATGGTATAACCCTTTGCTCGCCGTACTATTTGCCATCTTTCGACCTCGTCGTCGGGCAAAGTTCCGTGCTCAAGATACTCCATGAACGGTTTTGTCCAATCCAGAGGGATATTTGTCACCATATTGACGAAAGAGTCAGCTCTATCCAGGTTGTCAATGTCGGCGCCCTTCATGGATGGTGTGCGTAGATGCTCTAGGAAAACTCCTGGCGGAATTTTCTTGCACCCTGATATAAGCTTAGACAATAGATCATCCGCCTCGTTTTGCTCCCTAGACACATACTTGACTTCGTAGCCCAAGAAGCTCTTGGCTATCTCGTCCACTTCGTCGCGATATGCCGCCATCATAGGGTTTCGTGCATTCCAGGTGCCAGCCACCTGCTGGGCAACCAAGTCGGAATCTCCACAGCAAACTATGCGCTTGATGCCAATATCCTTGGCTGCACGTAGTCCGTGAATGAGTGCTTCATACTCCGCCATGTTGTTTGTAGCCTCGAAGTGGATCTGCAGAACGTAGTGCAGCTTGTCTCCTTTTGGTGACTGTAGTAGTACACCAGCCCCCGAGCCGTCGAGCAACTTTGATCCGTCAAAGTGCATCACCCTGTACTCTGGTTCTGGCAACGGAGTAGCATCTGGCACCTCTGTCCAATCTGCAATAAAATCCTCCAAAACTTGTTGTAGACAAAGCATGGCTTGGCCATGAACGTGTGGAATATGTCGCGGCCGAATATGACGTGGTACACGCTCTTGAAGGGGACCACCTCAAAGGTCATGCGCTCTTGGCGGTAATTATTAACGTCGCCAAAGGCTACCTGAAGCGTAATGCACCCAAGGGACCGAGCCTCCCGACCAAGAACTACGCCATGGAACACGGTGTTGGTCCGTCTTAGGTTTGCCTCTGTCAAGTTCATCTTCTGCAGTGTATCCAGGTACATGATGTTGATGCTGCTTCCACTATCCACCATGCACTTGGTGAACTCCACGCCGTCAATCAATGGGTTGATGACCATGGCGTACTGGTTCTCCGTGGGAACAAGGTCTGGGTGGTCCGTCCTGTCCCAAGTTATTGGAACCTCCGACCAGCGCAGGTATTGGGGAACTGGGGGGAGAGTGGCAATCAGGATCCTTAGAGAGGTCTTCTGTTGTCGAACGGTGGGGGTGCCAAGGAAAGTGTGGTAGACTGGGGCCTTCTTTGCGAAGGGGTTCTTGCCCTTGTCGTCGCTCTTGGCGGAGTGCTTGGGGTCAACGTCCTCGTCCATGTCACTTGAATCCTTGGACTCCTCCTCCTTCTTCTTCCCCTTGCCCTTGCCTCGTGGTCTGTTCTTCCGACTTCGCTTGTAGCCGGACTCCGGGTCTTCCTTGAGGTCGTTGACGAACTTGCAGTGTCGATTGGTATGGGTGGCCTTGCCGTTGACATCGAGGTGTACGAGGCACGGCATATCGCGGTACTCCTCGTACGTTTGGGGAACGCGGAGCGGCGCCGAGTTGGTTTCACTTCCTCGTTGCTGCCCGCGGCCTGCTCCCCTTCCTCGGCCACGTTGTTCGCCTTCTCCTCGTCCTGCAAAATTCATAGCGACCATGTTGGTAGATTGCTTTTCTTCTGGAGCGGTTTTTCGCTTTGTACTGCTGTTCCTCCGAGCTTGGGTTGGAACGGCCGTTGCCGGCAAAGAGCCACGAGCATCGTCGTCGGCAGCTGCGAACTCACTAGCTAACTGAATCATCTGATTCAAGTCAAGCTGATGATTGTCCTGCAAGCGCTTTAGCTTATGTCGGAGTAACGTGCCCCTTTCCAACCCATCAATGAAGGCGGCCATAGCGGTCTGAGCGTGCACTCCTACGCAGGAATTCTTCATGTCCAGCCAGCGGGAGAGGTAGGCGCGAGATGTCTCGTATTTCTCTTGCACGCATCGCTGTAGATCGCCCATAGTGTAGGGACGCTTGTATGTACCCTCAAAGTTCTTGGTGAATGCTTCTTGCATATCCAGCCAGTTGTAGATAGATTTCTCTGGCAAGTCGTCGATCCATTGACGGGCCGTACCCGCCAACATTAACGGGAGGTACTTAACGGCGACGTTGGGGTTGCCTCCGGCAATCTCCACCGTGTTGCCGTAGTCCTGCAACCATGTGGCGGGCTTGGCGGTGCCGTCATAGGGCTTGATGGTCTTGTCAATCTGGAAACCTTTGGGGTAAGTTGCGGACCGTATTGCAGGTCCAAAGCAACGTGGTCCCAGGTATGGTCCTTCCCGAGCCTCGTGGATCTTATCGATCCGCGAACGTGCATCGTACGGCTCCGGTTCTTCTTGTTGTTGTCAACATGGGATGGGCTGCGTGAACGATGCGGGCCTCTTCCACCATGGTGACTGCTTGGCGGTGACGGAGGTGGAGGTGGCGGTGGGTTAGCATTCTTGCTGTTACCCTCCTGCGACGCCTCACGCCTGTCACAGTTGCTTGTCGGACACGAAGGGTCGTGGTGTGACCTGCTCTTGTGTCCTTGGTGGCTCTCTTCATCATGACGGGTCTGTGTCGTGTTGTCGCGGATGACGATACCACACTGCTTTGGAGGGGGCATATCCGTACGATGGTGAGCCTTGTAATCTTCCTGACGTCGGGGGGATCGGGGCGGTGGCAATGGGCGGCGAGGTCGGGCTTTTTCTCCGTGGTCGGAGGATATGGGGATAGCATCCTTCCTGTTGCGCGCATCCCTCCGTCTTTGTTCTGATGAAACCGTCTGTGATCCAACATCATGAGGAGATCTGTCCCTTGGCGGTTTTTACTTGCTAGATCGGCAGAGCGCTGGGTCAAGCCTCTGAGAGGTGGCCTTTTCCTGCTGCTTTACCGCCTTGGCCACTAGGTCATAGACCTGTTCTACTGCCTCAGGCGATCTATCCTGCTCTAGAAGGGTCTTGGCGACGGCGAGGTTAAGGAGTGGGGTGGGCATCACCTGCTTGCCTTCACTATCAATGTATGGCTTGGCCTGTGCCGGCTTCGAGGGAGCCCATCCTAGGTTGCACCGTACACCAGGATCATTGATGACGCGATCTGGAGCCTTCTTAGCCTTCTGCTGCTGCAGCAGAGTCATGTAATCGGCCTCCATTGCTCTAGCTTTCTCTATGGACTTCTGCGCATTGACCAGATCTCGATCTAGTTTAGCGCCTTGCTCCGTGATGGCTTGCGCCTCCTACAGCAGCTGCTGGCGCTTCTCGTTAAGCTGAGTCACGTTCCGGATATGATCAACGGTTAGTGGCTCGACTAGGAGATTGCCGTACATCACTCTATCAGCTGGAGTAACATGGGCTGCTGCCGACGTGGATGCTGGAGGCGGCAAGTTTGCGGTGTTGTTGTTGCTCGGACCGGTGCCGAGTTCCTGCGGCTGTTGCACTGGGTTAGGAGGAGGAGGCATGACCTTTGCGCGATCATCGTCAGCAGCAATTAGTGGCCCCTTCCCCTTTTCCAGCGCCGTAGGCGGAGCTTTCCCGGGTTGATCTTCATCCATCGCTGTCCCAATGGTGACGAACACCCCTCTAGACATGACGGTGTTATTAGCTTGCTCGTCGCGCGAGTAATCCTCCTCCATCTCTTGCATAGCGGAGTCTAGCTCTTCTGGACTAAAGTCTATTTCCTCTGAATCTGCACTAAAATCAGCATAAAGCGCGTCAATGACAGAGTCAGAGGGTGCCAGGACTTCCTCGATGACGGACGGTGGAGGTGCAACGGCCTCGACGATGACTGGAGGTGGTGGTGATGCTACGACGATGGCGGCCGGAGGCGGTGGCGGTGGTGGCTGAATCGGAGGGGCTCCGTCAATGAGCGCAAGCGCTGACTAAGCTGCCGCTTCGGCCTTCGCGTAGTTGTTGACGGTGTTCACCATGCCTTCAAAGTTAAGGCGTCCTGACGCCTGTTGTAGTCTTAGAGAGTGTCAGAGAAGCGTGCCATGGTCCAGTCCTTCCACAAAGTGATAGATAGCATCATCATTGGGGTAGTGGGCCAGATCGGCTCATATACGGAGCCACCTGGCCAGGTAATCGCGGGGGTTTTCACCCTCTCTCTGAACGCAGCGCGCCAGATCGAAGATGGTAACCACGCCGACGAACTTGGATCTCTGCTGTCCAGACGCGCGGATAAAGCCGGCGGATTTGCAGTGATCTTCCACCTTTATATCCTGCACGGGGGCGGTTTGGGTGGGTCTTGAATTTTCTCGATCTTTGTCGGCAAACTCCGAGGAGAGATCCGACATTGATCCTTCCGCGAACGTATCCTGCCCGTAGGCGGTCCGTGCGGGTCTTGATGCTTTCCGATCTAGATCTTGGAGTCTTTTGTGGATTTCCTCTATTGTTCTTCCTCTCTTATTCCCCCATAAGCTTTTGTAGCTTTGGTGGAATTTGGGAGAGAAGGATTTGAACAACTTTGTGGTGTTCTTGCCATTTGCATTTGGTGCATCGGTTTGTGTTCTCCTCAGAGGATTTGGTTTGAGTGACTCATTGGAGCTTGTCCTTCTTGGGTTCTTGGAACCCTAGACGGTTTTGTGGCCTTGGTGGCATTGTGGCCTTTTGTGGCATTTGTTGGGAGCCTCCAATTAAGTTGTGGAGAAGTGCCCCAACCTTGTGAGAGGTTCCGGTTGCCACCGACAAGTGCACCGATAGTGGAAGTGTGGATCGATCCCGTTGGGGTGAGATTCACCGGAGAATAAGGGAGGCCTTTTGTGGTGTTGGTGGTTTGATACCACCCCTTCTCCAAACGAGACGTACTCCATGTTGGGAGGAACTCGGTAAAAATCGGTGTCCCCGCGTGCCTCCGTTATATCTATACCCGAGCTCTTTACTTATGCACTTTACATTGTGATAGCCTTCATGCTTGAAGTAATATTTATCTTGTTATCACTTTGTTGCTTGTATTGCTTAGCATAAGTTGTTGGTGCACATATGTGAACCTTAGTTGTTCTAGGTTGTGTTAACAAAGTAAACACTAGTTTTATTCCGCCTTTGTTGAGCCACTCTAGGAAAAGTTTTAATCGCCTATTCACCCCCCTCTAGGCGACATCCGTATCCTTTCAATTGGTATCAGAGCCCGGTCTCTCATTTTAGGCTTCACCGCCTTGAGAGTAAAGATGTCGGCTAGAGGATTAGTGCACAATGACATGTTCACATTCGATGGCACAAATTATGATATATGGAAAAATCGCATGCTCATTCATTTTCGGGACATGGACCCAAATTTGGAGCGTATTATAGATATAGGTTTTTCTCCTCCTATGGATTTCAAAAATCTATCTTGTGAGGATGAGAAAAACTTAGATCTCGATGCTCAAGCTTCTAATGTGCTTGTTAATGCTTTGAGCTATGTAGTTACCTCTTCAATCATTCCTTTTTGGAGCGCTCATGAGTTATGGACAAAACTTCAAGATAAATATGTTGTGTCCAACATTATTGAGGATGATTGTGTTGCTTCCACTTCCGGTCGAGATGCGTTCTCATCCTCTACCACTTCACCAACATGTGACTTTTCACTAGGTAATGATATGGTGAGTGGTGATAGAAATTGCAATTTGGATAGTGTGCTTACTATTTGTAATCCCTCATCTCTATCTAGTTGCAATGATATATCTTTGGACTTTAACACTTCTAGCACTACAAACTTCTTACATGCTTGTGTTAATAGTCCATGCATATCATGTAGAAATGACTTGGATAAATCTCATGATGATATGCTTGTGTTGTCTTGTTGCCATGATAAAAATGCTTCCATTTCCTCTAGTACTTGTGTTGCTAACCATGTAGAGGAAACCAAAGATTCTATAGGCCAAGACATGGTTTTGAATGAAGCCACAAATGCAATCTCATCTTCACCTTCTTCCGGTACCCACCTATGCCTTATGGCTAGGGATTCTAAGGTAACCCCTACTTTGGAACCCATTACCTCTTGTGATGATGAGGATGTGGATAATGTGGAAGAAGAGCTTGATATTGATGATTTATATGAAAAGGGTGAGATTGTTTATCGTGCCCTTGTTAAAAAGGATATTGCTTGCTCTAACTTTGTTGAAGTCTTGGACTTTGCTATTAAGATAAAAGAACATATTGATAAGTTAGAAACACAAATTGAGGTGCATGATAACAACATTGATAAAATGTGTAGTCTTGAGCGTGAGTATGCTAATATAATTGCATACCTAAATAAAGCTCTTGAAGAGGAACAAACCACCAAGGAATCTCTCAAGGAGACCTTTGCTTTAGAGCTATCTAGAGTAAAGGAATCTCATGATAGAAATCTTGAGGTGGCAAGTGATCTCAAAAGTAAAAATGATGAGACTCAAGTTGCTTATGCTAAACTCCTTAAGGATTTTGAGCACCTCAAAAATGGCTCTCGGGTCGTTAAGAGGGAGCTCATCAAACTCACCGAGTCGCATGAGCAACTTAGAGCTTCATATTCAAAAGAGCTTGACAAGTTACCCTCACCTCTTGCTAATAATAATGATGCTTGTGCTACTAACTCTATTTCTTGTGAAGCATCTATTTTGAAGGAGAATGTTGAGCTAAAGGCTCAACTTGCTTTGCTAACTAGCAACTATGGGAAATTAGAAGAAAGTCATACTAAGCTCTCGAGCTCGCATGAGGATCTTCTAGTCTCCCATGGTAGGCTAAAGTTAGCTCATGAGGCCATCGTGTCAAAGGTAACATCTAGTGGGCCTCATGTGGACATTAGCACTATATCTACTCCAAATGTTATATTTCCATGTGCTAGTCCTTGTAATTCATCCTCTCACAACCATGCTATATCTCGTGATGAATTACATTATGTGCCTTGTTGCTCTAACAATGTAGCATCTACTTCCTCTAGTACTTTTGTTGAAACTAACCATGTAGAGGAAATAAAAGAGCTCAAGGCTCAAGTCACTTCTTTGAGAAATGACTTGAAAAAGGGTCATCAAGGGAAGGCCGCACTCAACAAAATCTTGAGTGTGCAAAAATCCCCCAATGACAAGAGTGGGCTTGGATTCAACTCCAATGTCAAGAACAAGTCCACTATCAAGTTGAAGCACAAGGACAACAAGAAGAATGGCCAATATCAAGTCAAGAATCCGGCCAACATTGTTTGCTTCAAGTGCAAGGAAGAAGGGCATCATGTTAGATCTTGCCCATTGAAGAAAAAGCCTCTTAGTGTGAAGCAACAAGGGAAGCGGCCTCAAGTCATTAATGGGCCACTTCCTAAGAGGACTACTCGAGCTCTTCCTCGAGTTGTGGCTTCACCTAAGAATAAAGATGGCAAGAGTAGAACTTGCTACATATGCCGTGAGAAGGGGCATATTTCTTCCTCATGCACTATCGGTATCTCCTCATCCAACCCTATCATTATTGATGATGCTTATTCTCTTTGTAAGGATGAGGTTGGCAATGTGTTTGCCAAATTTGTTGGTGCTCAATGTGGGTTCAAGAAAAGAACCATTTGGGTTGCCAAGCCTATTGTGACTAACCTCTTAGGACCCAACTTGGTTGGGGACCAACAAGCCAAAACTTGATCAATAGGTGTTGTTGTAAGGCACTGGAGACTTGGTTACATTATGAAGAATTGAGGGATCTTCATCAATTATTATTGTCAAGCCAAGCCATTTGGATTATCATGATTATATTATATTTCCAATGTTCCTCCTTGCGGTAACTTATGCTGAACTCTTTACACTAAAAGTTACACGCCCCCTTGTGCACATGTTGGTTTTGTATCTTCCATGCTTTTGTACATATTGTGCTTTCCACTTAACTATCTTGAGGTATCAAGCATATTTGTGTATGATTAGGTGGCACACCATGTATGTGTGTTTCTTGTGTTTGATCCTTACTTGGTTATATTTGGTATCTTATTTGGCTCTTTTGAGAGATTAATGGATTATACCACTTTGGGGGAGTGTTATGCTTGGGCATTCCACAATCCTAAAAATTGTGTGTACATGAGGAATACCACCTAGTATTTATATTGGATTATTGTCTAGTCTCTATGTGGTATAATTCTCATGAGAAATTGAATTTTATAATGTCCATTAATTATCTCTATTTGTATCATTTTGCCTCGTGTTGGTGTTATGGTAGTATCACATTATGGGGGAGTCATATGCTTAGTGCATATTACAATCCTAGAAAATGTGAATATTCGAGGTTGTGTCACTTATAATTGATATTGATAATTATCTAGCACCTATGTGACACATTTGCTCATACAAGTTCCAATTTGCTTGAATGTTGTTGTTGATCATATTTTGGATCTTGTATATGAGAGTGTTTCTTGGTATGTGTTTCCTCATAATTAGATCTCTATATCATCATGGAAACCATGTGCTTCAAGTTACTCTAATCACTAGTGATTGTGTGACTATTGGAACCTACCAAGAATCTTGTTCGAAGTATCATGCTTAATTCTTATATTTTGGTATATGCTTCTTGTTGTGACTATGATCTTGGATATCCATGAAAGCTACCTTGGGAAAATTATTCCCAATATTTCTTGTCCTTGGACAATGAGTACCCAATTTATGGTAGAATTTATTGATCATATTCACTTTGGCTCTTGCTTAATATTGTCCTATCTTTGGCCAAGTAAATGTTTTGTGTGCTCCCATGTATTCCTTGCTACTTTTGGATCTTCTTATTTTATTGGTATCCTCTTGTGTTTTATTTAATGTAGGTAGTAGTGATGATCTCATTTGTGTGCATTTTGCATTCAAAAGCAAAATTCTATATAATGTACTACTTATGGGTGAGATCTCCTATATTATTTAGAACACTCGTATTTATGCTTCTTTGTTTGATCCATATCAGGTTTTTTGTGCTTGGAACCTCAATCTTTTTGTTTTGGTACTTTGTGCCATCATGAGAAGTTTGGGGAGTTTGGTTTCTTATTGGAACCTTGCTCTTTTTGGGAGTTGGTTTTGTCTCATTCCTTGTTTCATGATTTTACCATTTTAGAATGAGATAAATCCTTGAGCATTTTTATTTCTATCTATCTTTTGCTCTTTTGGTTTTAGCCTAGTTCATTTGTTGAACTTGTGATCTTTCATGTGTTGAATTGGTTCTTTGATACAATTTGGACTTCGTTTGTCATGTCACACACTTGTGTGTGCAATATCGATTTACTTGGTGTTTTTGTTCAAATTGTATCTCCTTTTTGGTTCTTGAAAGCTTTATGCATGCATTTTTACTATATGTTTATATTATGGCATGCTTGCTTTCTTTAATCCAATATATAGGGGAAACTCCACCAATTCCCATTGGCTAAGTTGTGCATGAAATTCAATTTCATATCAATATGCACATAATTATGTGGAGTCTGACCTATGTATTGTAGTTGCACTAACTTCTTTGGACCCAATAAGTTTGGGGACCATTTTTGTACTTAAATATGTTTTAGGTACATTGGAGATATATTGGATGCTTGTCTCTCAATCTTGAAAAAGTGGTGCATTAGTGAAGATTAGAGGCAAGCTATAGGATGATGAATGAATTCATATCCTCTACATCCTACCAATTATATCTCGGTAACAAGTATCTCTTTCTCATGCTCATATATCTTGATTCCAACCATTTGTCAGTTTCCTTCTGGCATGAATTCATGTATTTGTAATTGTTGTATCTCTAGCCATGGTATTAAGAGAACTCTCTATTGTATATGTGTATAAGTTGAGATGAGTATATATAATTGGGACTATACAAAATCATGCATATGATCCTCCAATCCCAAATATGTCAATCTAGCAATTTTATTGCCTATATTTTCCTCAACTTCTCTCATGTGCAATAGTGAGATTTTGCTAGTTAAAATTTACTTGTGATACTTGTTGCCTTTCTCCATATATTCCAACTTTCTCCTCTTCCCTTGGTGAAAGTTGTAATATATGTAGTATGTTGGTGTTTGAAGTCCATTAATGTACAATAAGTCATATGTGAGCCTTTGGCCATGCTTTGAAGCAAAAAATCTTATTGATATATGTTATGACTTCATTTTTGCCTTTCATGTGCTTTCTTGTATAATCTTCTTTATGTGTGCATATTTCTTTTTTGGCATATGTCTTTGTGATGTTTTCCATTTAGAGACATATACACATATGAGGAGATAATTTTAGTTAATTTTTAATCCTTGGAGACCACCTTTCTATTTCTTTTGATTCTTTGGTGGCTTCCAAATTTAATTGCCTATGAGTGCTTGTTCCTCTTGTTTGCATCTTTGGGAACTCATATTTGTTCTCTCATGCCTTGTATTGTTAAATGAACTTGGATGAGTGAGGATTCCATGATTATGCACCTTGTTCCCAAATGCAATTATCATAATTGGTGCATTATCTTTGGGGAGCTCATCTAATTCATTTAATAATGCTCATTTATCTTTTTTCTCATTTATTGCGTCTTAAATGTTTATGGGGAAGTGAGGATTCCATATTTGTGCATTTTTGTATTGAAATACAACGATTCTAAAGTGCACACAAATCTTGGGGATCTTCTCTATTTTATTTAAGCATTTATTTGATCTCTCATTTGTTGTGCTTGAAATGCTTATGGGGGAGCAAGGATTCCATATTTGTGCAATATGTATTCTAATGCATTTATGTTGAATAGTGCACAAATCTTGGGGAGCTTCTCTATTTGTTATTTAAAGCACTCTCTTGCTCATATCATAATATCTTGTAGGTTCCATTTGAACTCATTTGTTGTTTTCAATTGGTTTGTGGGACCTTGTAATTGCTTGCATTATTTGACTTTATTTTTTTTGGCAATCTTCGGGTCCTCGATATAGCTCTACTCCCTCCAAAGTATTCATCATTGGATATGTGCGAAGGCACACCTTTGGAGGAATTATTATTATATTTTCCTTCTAGAACTTGTATCCCATTTCGGCAATCGATGCCAATGGGGGGGAAGTTTTAGAGGGTTTAAGGGAAGTTGGTTTATGCATTGAGTTTGTTCTTGTGCATTTGCCTCTCATGATCTTGCATCTTTGTCGTTGCTTAGCATGTGGTATATATAGTGGAAACTCCACCAATGATAATGATTGGCAATATATGCAATGAAATTCAAGTTCATCACACATGCATAGATTGTGGGGGAGTTTGCTCTATATATGGTGGTACCAATATCACATACTTATGTAATATTTGATATTGGTGTTACCAGTTTGTTCATTAAAATTCCTTATATAAACCCTCTTAAAGGGATTGTCATCAATTACCAAAATGGGGGAGATTGAAAGAACATGTGGGCCCCCATGTGTGGTTTTGGTAATTAATGACAATCTTTATGGACTAATGTGTGTATTAAGTTGTACTTGTAGGAATTGTCCATTGGCATTGCTTGGAGCATGTGTTGACTTCAAGATAGATGAAATGAGAAGAAGATGTGGTGTGCAAGCTCAAAATGCGCCATCTATAGAAGATCTCATGTTTGATGCTTGCCATCCTCAGTGATCATGGATCGATGATGAGGAATCAAGAAAGGTGTCCATCTTGAGAAGGACAAGATCGTATACATCAAGCTAAAATGGATTTCTCAAGGCAAAGGTATAATATTGATAGGTTTTCCCTTTTGCCGGTCTCATGGTTGTTGGGAGACCGGGTTTAGGATAGATAACCGTACTATCAAGAGGGGCTCTCGAATGAGTAACTCGGTCACATCGTTCGGAGAGAGATCAAACCTTTGCATACTTGCATCATCATATTTGGTTGTTATTTGGTCTTATCCATGTGAGGATATAGAGCTTGTGGTAATCTCCATAACAAGCTCTAGTTCATCAAAAACGGATTTCCCTTTTATATCTTATTGCGTTTTGATCTTGGAGGTTTTACTGGTTTGTATTTAAAGATAGGTAAAACCTTCCATTATTTGGTTCTTACTCATCTGAGGATTTAGAGCTTGTGTTAATCTCCATGACAAGCTTTAGTTCATCGAAAACGGATTTCATATGCATTTTCTATTACGTTTTTGATGTTGGAGGTTTTATCGGTTCGTCTTTTTGATAGAGGTTAAACCTTTCGTCATTTGGATCTATCCTCCCTTGATGGACTATAATGTTTCTTTGCATGATCTTTTAGAGCTTGTTTTCCTCTTCGAAACGAGCCCAAGATCATCAAAATCGGAGTCTGGATGCAAAAGTTATGGCCGTTTTCGTTTAGGGATGACCGGTAGTACCAGACCAGGGTCCGGTAGTACCACCCCTTAGTACTGGTCGGTACTGAATAAGGTGCGTTTGGCGACCTGGGATCCCCAGGGAATGTCCGGTAGTACCGGGAATGTCCGGTAGTACCGGGAAAAAGTCCGGTAGTACCGGGATTCGCATTTTTGGGCTTCAACGGTTGGATTTTGGGGGGACCTATTTAAGAGGCCTTCTTCCCCAATAGTTCCACAACCATTCTTGCAAGTTTTCCCCTCCATTGTTGACCTTCTTGAGCTTTCTTTCTCTCAATCCCTCCGATGATTCTTGCATATTCTTGAGGGATTTGAAAGAGGAGATCTAGATCTACAATCCCACCAATCAATCTCTCCTCTAAGTGAGGGGAACATATTGGGATCTAGATGTTGGAGTCTTTTGTGGATTTCCTCTATTGTTCTTCCTCTTTTATTCCCCCATAAGCTTTTGTAGCTTTGGTGGAATTTGGGAGAGAAGGATTTGAACACCTTTGTGGTGTTCTGGCCATTTGCATTTGGTGCATCGGTTTGTGTTCTCCTCAGAGGATTTGGTTTGAGTGACTCATTGGAGCTTGTCCTTCTTGTGGTCTTGGAACCCTAGACGGTTTTGTGGCCTTGGTGGCATTGTGTCCTTTTGTGGCATTTGTTGGGAGCCTCCAATTAAGTTGTGGAGAAGTGCCCCAACCTTGTGAGAGGTTCCGGTTGCCACCTACAAGTGCACCGATAGTGGAAGCGTGGATCGATCCCGTTGGGGTGAGATTCACCGGAGAATAAGGGAGGCCTTTTGTGGCGTTGGTGGTTTGATACCACCCCCTCTCCAAACGAGACGTACTCCATGTTGGGAGGAACTCGGTAAAATATCGGTGTCCCCGCGTGCCTCGGTTATCTCTATACCCGAGCTCTTTACTTATGCACTTTACATTGTGATAGCCTTCGTGCTTGAAGTAATATTTATCTTGTTATCACTTTTTTGGTTGTATTGCTTAGCATAAGTTGTTGGTGCACATAGGTGAACCTTAGTTGTTCTAGGTTGTGCTTAACAAAGTAAACACTAGTTTTATTCCGCCTTTGTTGAGTCACTCTTGGAAAAGTTTTAATCGCCTATTCACCCCCCATCTAGGCGACATCCGTATCCTTTCAGCGGTGGTATGAGATGTCCTCCTCGTCGTGCCCTCCTAGCCTTTATATAGAGGTAGGCAGGTCCCGGGCACAGATGGAGTCGGTTACAGGTTTAGGGTTTGCCCCTTAGAATATTCTATCTTTGTTCTACTCTTGCTCTCCAAGGTCCGAAGATGTCCTAGGCTTGGGCCACCCGAAAATCTTCATGGGCCGCGTATATTCTCGTGGGCCTTCCTTGGGCTGTACCAGGTATGCTGATGTCGTGTACCCGCAGGGTATAACCATGTCAGTAGCCCCCGAGTGTTCAGTCGAATCATAGATTCGGCTGAGGACTCTTCAATCTTTCGGGTGCAGCTGTTTCTGTTCATCAGAGAATGATTTTAGTATGTAGGGATTGTTGATGTGTGTGCCTGACTCTCCCGATGGATCAGGGTCAGTTAACTTTTTTAGGACAAAACAACACGATCTTCTTCAGATTCGAGTCCCTCGACTCGAACCTGGAACAGATGCTGGAGCAAATTCGACTCAGGCCTTTGAGGACTTACATGAGTGGAATCCAAGTTGTTTTCGAATGATGCACCCAACGCGTCCGTCAGGATTTTCATCGTGCCTGTTAGCATGGACTTTCACTAGCAGAGCGTAGTCGTGTGCGTTGCCAGGCCATCAGATGATATCTGTAGGTCTTATCTTTGCGTCGCAGACACAACATTCGAAGTTTTATCACCGCGGAGGTGTTTCGAGTGGCCAAGGAGAATGCTTCTCACTTAGCGTTGGTTGGGGCAGAGTTGCCGAATTTTTTTTGTATTCTGATCCGAAGGATCGCAGTCGAAGAATTCATAGGGTGCGCGACCAACGCTCCCTATGGGAGTAGCCCCCAGTGTCTGTTCGAGTCATAGACTCGAGCAGAGACTTTAATTCAGCCATTATGGGCTTCAGGTCCGTAGGACACAATATTTTTGGATGCTTGAATCAATCCTCCCTATGGGAGTAGCCCCCGAGTCCATAGTGGAGTCGAAGACTCGACGTAGGACTCGAAGAAAATAGGTCATTGGCATAGTACGCTATCCATGCTTCTGGTGTACGGTCAGCGCTCCTGATAGGAGTAGCCCCCAAGTAGTTGCTCGAATCGTAGATTCGAGTGAGTACTTTTAGCTGTTAGATGAAAGTTTTTTACCGTTGCCAGTATGGCTTTGATGACGTCAGTGCTGACGATCGGTGACCTCAAGCGTCTGCGGCGCCAGAGGTGATGTGACTGGACGAACATGGGTCCCACCTTCTGACTTGGAGTTGACTGGTCATGCGTGACGTAGCGATAATTACGGCGTCTCCTCGGTTTCCGCGCGTAGTGGACGGTTTTCTGTCGTGCTGACACGTGGACGGTTGGATTTGACGCTGGCGCTAGGGCTTCCCGATGGACGGTCCCTATTTATCGTCTTCGTCCTTATAGTATGTGGGGAAAATTTTGTTTGTTTTCACCGCAGCCATTCGCTTTCACTTCTTCCACTTTCTTGAGTTTTTCTCGCCGCGTGCTGGAAGTTTTTCGATCCTTCCCGTCGTCTTTTCTGTGCTCACACCGCCGCCATCGTCATACTGCAATGGGGAAACCGAAGAAGGCTTCCACCGCAGTTGGAACCAGCGCTGCTGCCGGCGGCAAGAAGGGCACCGCCGCCACTCGCGTCACCGACGGTGGCTGGCGATGGTCGGAGACGCGCGAGGGCAACCTGCGCAAGCTTCATGAGCGGGGTTTAATCCCGCAGGACAGGGAGGCCGTCAAGGTTCCTGGTGACGAGGTATTTCCCCGTCCTCCTCCAGGATTTCGGGTGATGTTTATCGCCTTCGTTATCCGCGGTTTTTCTTTCCCAGTCCACGACTTCCTTCGTGGACTGTTGTTCTTCTATGGTATTCAGCTCCACCATCTTTCCCCCAATTCTCTTCTCCATATCGCTTGTTTTGTTACGTTTTGCGAGTGCTGGATCGACATTGAGCCGCACTTTGGCCTCTTCCGCAAGCTCTATTTTGTGAAGAGGCAATCTGGCTCCGACGAAGTTTATCCGATTGGCGGTTGTGTCATTTCTCTCCGATCCACTCTTTTTTATTTTGTTTTTCTATGTCTGAGTCCATCCAAAACTGGCAGAGGAAGTGGTTTTACATCCGCGACTCCACAGTGGACGGGCAAAACTTTGGCCTTGCCCCTTTTGATGTCACCCAGAAAATCCAGCCGAAAAGATCCTGGAAGAACCATATCCTGGAGGATGAGGTGGAGGAGATAGAGGAGCTCTATCATCGAGTGGAGGACCTCCAGGTGATTCCGGAGAAGGAGGTGAACGGTTTGGACATTATCCGCACCTTTCTCAGACGTCGGGTGCAGCCACTTCAGGCTAGGGCGCACCCGATGTTCCTTTATTCTGGTCGTCACGATCCTACAAGAGTTGCGACTGAAGAGCTTTCCAAGGGGGACTTTGACAGAGTCCTTCAGCTGCTGCTGAAGTTCAAAACCGACGAGGACCTTCCGGGGAAGTCGCAGACTCCTCCGTTCCGTGCTTCTCGACTCGTTCCTTGGGTGTAGATCTGGGACGTGCGCGTCGCGCTATTTTCGAGTGCGTTTTCTTTGCAGTTATATGTTCTGAAACTTTGTCTTCATTTGCAGGAGTTCAAGGTGCCTGGCATGGTGCCTCCACTACCCGAACGGTTTCCGGATGTGCCGGACAATGAGATCGTGGACTCCGTGTCTGAGCTTCCGCCGGCGCAGTCGCCAACCAAGGAAGCCCCCGAGGCGAGCGAGGGGCGGACCCGAAAACGAGCATGGAGCGCGAGCGAATCTTCGGATGCCTCGACTCCGCCAACTCCTAGGGATCCGTCGTGCCTTGTCCGCCACGATGATGGTGACTCTTCCTCTCCCATCGCAGCCGTTCCTATGCGCGCTGTAGCACCGCATCCGCCGGCGAAGAGGAAGAAGGAAGAGAATAAAGGCCAGCGGCCCCTTCCTGTTTTTAACTTGAGCGACATGGACTCGTAAGTAACTTCGGTTGACTTTTGCTATCTTTCATTGTTGCTTGCTTGTACTCCCTACGTTTCAGGGCTTAAGGCGTCCTCGTTTTGCGTGTTTTTTCTTTGACCAAGAATTACTCTAAATACGTAAAGAGTTTTGGTATAAAACTAGTATCACTGGAAAGTATTTGTCAATACGAATCCAACGATACTAATTATGTATAATATAATCAAGATTTTGTTGCTCAATTCTTTTGGTCAAACTTTGCTTTAAAAAGCGTGTGCGCCTTAAGCCTTGAAACGGAGGTAGTATTTGACTGGTGCTTTCTTTTGTAGCCACTATTCTGATGGCTCGTTTAGCGATGGCACTCAGGAGATGGTGGGGGAGTCGAAGATTATGCCTCCTCCTTCTCAGGCGGTGGCCACCTCTAGGGGCATTGCTCCGAACCCCTCTCCGCAGGAGGCTCGGTTGATCGTCTCCCAAAAGACTACAACCGGACCTTCGGAGTCTCTGTCTGATCATGTAAGTGTTTTTGTTCGTGTCGTGGGGGGGAGCCCCCAAGCGCTTTTCGTATGATCTGCTGATCAGTGCTTTTGTTTTGTGCGTGTCTCAGGGGGAGCCCCCGAGCGCTTTTTGTGTGCTTGATTTTGTTTTGCTCGCTTCTTGGGCGCAGCCCCCGAGCCCTTTTACTGATAAGTTGCTTCTTCTCGCAAGCCTTTTGTGCAAGGCGCCAACCAGCTGGTGAAGCAGCATCTGGCATTTGAGGCCAGCCTCCAGCGGCTTCAAGGTACATCCGTAACTAGGTCTTCTACTTCTTCGTTTGCTTGCTAGCTTATAAAACTCACACATGTTCTTGTTGCTTTTTGCAGATGAAAATAATAATGCCCTCCACGAGCTTGATGATCTCAAAAAGATCCTTGGGCGAGCGGAGAAAAAAGCTGAGGATGCCGTTGGCGCTAAGGAGCGCCTCGAGCAGGAGCTAGCCGATGCAGCTGCAGCCAATGAGCACCTGCAGCAAGAGGCTACGGACCACGAGGAGCAGCTCGCCATCGCTGCGGCTTTGCGCAAGAAGGAGGTAGCCGACAAGCTGATGGCTGCTGCCAAGGATATTTCGGGTGAGTAATTTCGTCTGTTACTTGCTCCTTTTCGGCTTCCTTGTCTCTCTGGTTTTGCTTGATACTCACTTTGCCTTTTCCGTTTATCTAGATGCCGCGGGCATTGAGTTTGACCGCAGTGCTCTGGAGCACGGAAGTGCTCTGGATGATGCTACTGCGGCGGTCGAAGACCGCTGCAGCACTGTGGTTGGCTCTCTTTCCAAAGCCAAGGAGGTTCTCTGGTGCTTCTACAAGGAGCTCGTCCCCAAGGGCGTTGCCCTCGAGGATGTCGACTTGTTGGCGGATGCGCTGTTAGCCGAGGCGCCCGCGGCGTACAAGCGCAAGCAGAAGGGCATCGGCACATCCATGGGGCTGGCGATGGCCATGGCGTCTAGAGCGGAGCTAGATCTTCATCAGGTCACCTCCCAGATGCCAACGGCTGCCGATGGTTCCGAAGTAGCTTTCGCTCTCTATGCTGCTCGCTGCAAGCGCTACGGGCCAAAACTTATTGATCTCCTAGCGGAGTATGCCGCGAAGCAGCAGGAGGAGATCAAAGTTAGGCGCTCTGGCTCCAAGGCTACTCAGGATGCTTAGGATGTGTCCATCTAGTTGTAGGGTAGTTGTCATAGACTTTTGCTGTAATGCCTTAATGGACACTTCTAGTGCCACGCAGTGGCCTTTTGCTGTATATAATGAGCCTTCGTGCTATCTCTCAGTCTTGTGTTTTTACATATCCTTTCTGTTTTCCTTAGGAACCTTTGGGTGATGACCCTATCGATACTTCGTCTGCTCCACAGCTGTGACCATCCTTGGATGATGCGTCGCATCTTGTATTTCTTCGTGACCGCGTCCGTAGTCTTGAGAAGGAGTTGCTTGGCATCCGAGGCCACGCGGATGTTTGGAAGTCGAAGGCGGAGCGAGGCGCTGCCAGAGAGGAGTATCTAATGGGGGAGTTGCGGCGTTTGGCCGAACAGCTTCAGTGTAAGTTTCTTCGAGCTGCTGCTCATTTTCGGATGCGCCTATTGGCTTGTCATCTTACTTTGTAGGTGTTGCAGGTGCTAACCTTGTTCCTAGGGAGGAAAAGGAGCGCGTTGCTGTTCGGATCAACTGCTTGACATAGCAAGATATGGAAGCCGATGGCTTTTTCTAGATGGACCGCGATCGTGCCACGGTCCTTGCGACTGTGCAGGATCGTGCCCACCAAGTGTCACGGGTGCTGCGGCAGGTGAAGACATCCTTGGCGTCAATTCTGCACGTCATGTTTCCTCTAGACGAAGCGCCATCGGCTCTCTGGGACTTGCTGGCAAAGTTTCGTGATGTGCGTCATGTCAGGGAGCTGGTGCGGCACCAGTTGGTTGCTGCGGTGAAGGCCGCTTTTTCCCTTGTGCGACTGCATCGCCCTGACGTAAATCTTGCGACTATGGCGACTGGGCCGCCCCTTCGACCAGATGGTGACGTATGGGACATGCGTCCGCATTATGCGGCTGTGAGACAGTATGCCGAGGAGGTTGTAGATCTCTTTGAGCACCGTGCGCAGGTTATCCTTCAGAATAGGTAGGACCTGTAACAAGATGGATGTAAATTTTGTATATATGTTGACTGGGCGTGTTGTGCCCTTTTCTGTGAAGGTTGATTGTATTAACACGTGGTTCTTATTCGTATGCATGTCCTTTTCGTTAGCCTGACGTGATCAACTACTCAGGTGCACATGCGTTATCCTCAGCCGACGGAGTCGTGAGGTGAGGGGGGAGCCCTCGAATGTGCTTTAGCATAAATAAATGCGAGAAAAAGATAGATTTTGGGGCGAGACACTTAGCTTTATTCATATCGTAATGAGGAGGTACATTGTTCGGCTGAGTAGCCTTGGCTGAATAGCCTTATTGAAAGTAAAGGGAGGATAGCTAGGGGTAGAAGCGTCGCAATTGTGCGACGTTCCATGGGTTGGAGTATGCGACTCCAGACTCCACGTGTTTTAGGCGGTAGGCGCCACCTGGGATGACTTCAGTGACAACGTAGGGTCCTTCCCAGGGTGACTCGAGCTTCTTCGGTCGCTCTTGCTTGAGTCGTAAGACGAGGTCTCCTTCGACGAAGGACCTTGGGCACAGCCGACGGCTATGATAGTTGCGGAGGCTCTGCTAGTAGACCACTGATCGAGCCACGACGATGTCGCGCGCCTCGTCGAGTGTGTCGACGGCGTCTTTGAGTGCGGCCGTCGATTCGGCTTTGCTGTATGCGACGACCCGTGGGGCCTTATGGCGTACTTCTGCAGGCAACACGGCTTCGGCTCCGTGCACCATGAAGAAGGGCGTGTAGCCAGTTGAGCTGTTTGGCGTTGTGCGCAGGCTCCATAGGACGGAGGGTAGCTCTTTTGCCCACGCTCCCTCGAGTCGTTCGAGTGGGCTCAGTAGGCGTTTCTTGATTCCTCCACCGACGAGGCCGTTGGCCTTTTCGACCTGCCTGTTGGTCTGCGGGTGCGCCACGGAGGCGTATGATATGTTGATCCCGAGGCCTTCGCAGAAGTCCTGGAATTCTTTGAAGATGAAGTTCGAGCCATTGTCGGTGATGATGCTGTGCGGCACGCCGAACCTGTAGACTATGGATTGGAAGAACTTCATAGCCGTTTTACCCTTTTGGTTGGTAACGGGCATGGCCTCGATCCACTTGGTGAACTTGTCGACTGCGACCAGGAGGTAGACGTGGCATCCTTTCGAGCACTTGGGCAGTTTGCCGATCATGTCGAGGCCCCATTGGGCGAAGGGCTAGGCCAAGGGTATGGGCCTGAGCTCCGATCCTGGTGCGTGTGGTTTGTCCGCGAACCTCTGGCACCCGTTGCACCTTCGGATGATGTCTTTTGCGTCGTTCATGGCCGTTGGCCAGTAGAATCCAGCTCGTAGAGATTTGGCGACGAGGGCGCGGCTGCCCGCGTGATGGCCGTAGATGCCCTCATGGATGTCTTGGAGGATAGTTTTGCCGTCACCGATGGTGACGCACCTTTGGAGCACACCCCGAAATGATGCGCTTGTACAGCTCGCCGTTGATGATGGTGAAGGCCTTGGACCGGTGAGATATGCGCCGGGCATCTGTCGGGTCATCAGGCAGTTCCCTATTTATCAGGTACCGCAGATACGGCTGCGTCCATGTTTCTTCGATTGCCATGAACTGCATCAGGTGGACCACTGCGGCCTCTGTGTCGAGTTTTTCGGGTCCTTCCTGTCCTTCGGGTAGCGTAGCCCCCGAGTGCTCTACCTCTTCGGGGGATCCCTTGGGGAATTTCCTTTTGATGGATGGCACACAGATCTGCTCGAGGAACACACCTGGTGGTACCCGTGCGCAGGTGGAGCCGATGTTGGCTTCTTCGTTGCTTTCTCTTCCAACATGCCGAAGCTTGCAGCCGTCAAAGTCTCCTTCGAGTGAGATGTAGAGCGCGCGGTACGCGATCATGTTGGCGGCGTGTGTGTCGCACTCGTTCATCGTCTGCTGGACGACGAGGTTCGAGTCGCCGTAAATGAACAGGCGCATCGCGCCGTAGATCTTGGACATCCTGATGCCGTGGATGAGGGCCTCGTATTCGGCTTCGTTGTTGGAATCTCTAAATTTCATCCGGAGGACATACTTCATCTTGTCGCCCTGCGGGGAGGTCAGTATGACCCCGGCTCCTGCTCTAGCCTCGTGCTTGGAGCCATCGAAGTGCATCGTCCATGACCGAGTCATGTCCGGAGTGTCCGGCAGCTGCAGCTCCATCAAGTGTACTAGGAAATCCGGTAGGACCTGTGACTTGATCGCATGGCATTTCTCATAGACTATGTCTAGAGGGGACAACTCGATGCCCCATAGGGCCACACGTCCCGTGGCCTCCGGATTGTTCAGGATGCTGTTCAGGGGTGCCTCATTGATGAACATCACCTGATGCTCCTGGAAGTAGTGGCTTAGCCGACGAGCCGTCATGAACACGCCGTAGGCGAGTTTCTGGTAGTGAGGGTACCTCTGTTTAGTTGGCGTCAATAACTCGCTGAGGTAGTAGATAGGGCGTTGGACCCCATGAGTCTTGCCATCTTCGGGTCGTTCGACCACGAGCACGGTGCTTACCACCTGGTGCGTGGCTGCTATGTATAGCAGTAGAGGCTCGCGTTCCTTTGGTGTGACCAAGACGGGCAAGGTGGAGAGCAGCCGCTTCAGATCTTCGAATGCGTCGTCTGCTTCAGGCGTCCACTCGAATTTGTCTGCTTTGCGCAGCAGCTGATAGAAAGGCAGGGCCTTCTCACCCATGCGGCTCATGAACCTGCTTAGCGCCGCGATGCGTCCAGCGAGCTACTGGACCCCTTTGAGGTTCTTCGACTTCTCCATGGCCATTATGGCCTGGATTTTCTTCGGGTTCGCCTCGATCGCTCGCTGGGAGATGAAGTAGCCAAGTAGTTGGCCAGATGGGACGCCGAAGGCGCACTTTCTGGGTTCAGCTTGATCTTGTAGCGATCAAGGTTGTCGAACATCTCGGGGAGATCGTCGATTAGTGTCTTGTCCTCCCTTGTTTTGATTACTATGTCGTCGACATAGACCTGTATATTGCGGCCGATCTGACTCTTCAGGCATGCCTGCATGCACCGCTGGTACGTGGCACCTGTGTTCTTCAGCCCGAAAGGCATTGTGTTGTAGCAGAACACCCTGAATGGCGTGATGAACGCCATTTTCTCCTGGTCTTCGACCTTCAGTCAAATTTGGTTGTAGCCTGAATAGGCATCGAGGAAGGAGAGTTTCTCGCATCCCGCGGTTGAATCAATAATCTGGTCGATCCGAGGGAGAGGGAAGTGATCCTTCGGACAGTGCTTGTTCAACGAGGTGAAGTCCACGCACATTCGCAGGATGTCCGTGTCCTTTTTAGGGACCATCACAGTGTTGGCTAGCCACTCGCTTTCCTTGATCTCCCTGATGAAATCAGCGTCGAGCAGTCTGTTGACTTCGACTCCAATGGCTTCGGCTCGTGGCTCGGACAGTCGCCTGATTGACTGTTTGACGGGTTTGGTATCTGGGAACACATTGAGTGCATGCTTGGCGAATTCCCTGAGAACTCCTGGCATGTCCGCAGGACACCAGACGAAGATTTCCCAGCGCTCACGAAGGAATTCGACAAGCGCGCTTTCCTATGCGGGGCTAAGGTCGTTGGCGATCAGTGCCATCTTGGAGGTGTCTGTCGGGTGGACATGCACCTTTTTCGTGTTGACTGTTGAGTCGAACGACATGTCGGGTGCGTTTTGCCTTGAGACTGGGGGTGCCCTATTCAGAGCCTTGTGAGCTCCTCCTGCATGTCAAATGACTGGGAGATTCTGTTGAAGTCCCTGTCGCAGTGATCCGATCGGGTGAAGCTCCCGTGGGCCGTGATGACGCCCCTAGGTCCTGGCATTTTGAGTAGCAGGTACGCATAGTGCGGTACTGCCAAGAACCTTGCGAATGCCACGCGCCCGAGGATGGCGTGGTATTGTGATGGCCAATCTACCACTTCGAACTCGAGTCGTTCACATCGAAAGTTATCGGGCTTGCCGAAGATGACGTCGAGCCATATCTTTCTCAGGGGGAATATGCCCTTCCCTGGGACGATGTCGTGGAACGTTGTGTCGGATTATTCCAGGCTGCACAGCGGGATCCGCATTGCCGCTAAGGTGCTAGCGAACATCATATTGATGCCGCTACCGCCGTCCATGAAGACACAACTCATCTCGAACCCTCCGATCTGCGCCTCGAGCACCAGGGCGACATGACCTGGGCGAGGGATTTGGCATGGGTGATCCGAACGGGTGAATGTTATGCAGGACTCCGAACCGCTGAGGTACTCAGGGATGGCGGGTGGAGCGGTCATAGCCAAGTTGACTTGGCGGGTGATCTTCTTTTGCACCCTATTTCTCGGGCGCCCTTTTTGGATCATTAGTGATCCTTTCGGCAAGGGGTACACGTTTGCTCCGTTGTTCTGTGTGGGTGCGATCGGGTGATTCGCCGGACCCGCGGGTGGTGGTGGAGGAGCTCCGTGAGCGATGTCGCCTGGTGCAGGCGCCTGATGCCTCAGCTGGGCCATGCTTTCGCTGAGTTTCTGGAACTCACAGCAGTCCTTGAGCATATGGCTGGCCTTCTTTTAGCCATCCTGCTTATCGATGTAGAAGTGGATGGTGCATGGGCCCGACAATTTGTCATATGCCGAGGGCTCGTCATCGCGGCCGCGGCGTTGCCACGTTTGCGCTGGGCGCCCTCCATCGCGGAAGTTGTTTCCACGGTATCCCCCGCTGTTGCGGTTACTCTCATTGCGGCGGTCGGCGTAGCCAGCCGCGACCATGTCGGATCCGTCGCGACCATCGTAGACGCGCGATCTTCGTTTGCTACGGCGTTCACGTCTTCGGACGTATTCATCCTCATCGTCCGAATGTGCTCGGTGGAGGGAATCCTCGCCATCTGCCCAACTGTTGGCAATGTCCATGAGGTGGTCCAGCGTTTTGGGCTTGACGCGCCCGAGCTCTTCCTTGAAGTCAGGGCGTTTGACGCCGTCCTTGAAGGCATCGATTGTTCTCTCTTCCGAGATGTGTGCCGTGGAGTTTTTGATGTTGGTCCAGCGCAGTATGTATGAGCGGATGGACTCGCCTGTACACTGGGTGCAGGCCCGTAGCTCCTCGATCGAGGCCGGCCTTTTGCTGGTGCCTTTGAAGTTTCGGATGAAACTGTATGCCAGCTCCTCCCAGTTTCGAATCGAGCCTGAGGACAGGCTGCTGAGCCAGATTCGTGCTGCGCCTGTCAGCTGCAGCTAAAGGCACTGTAGGACGGTGTTCTTGTTACCGCCGTGCATCTTGACGGACGACAGGTGGTCGCTGAGCCACGCCTTGGGGTCCTGCGTGCCATCGAATTTCGGAGTGTCCGAAGGGAGCTTGAAGTTCCTCGGCATCCGTGTCCGTCGGACAGATCTGCTGAAGCAACAAGCTCTGTAGAGTTCTCCTTCGTCGTCATCCTCTTCGGATTTGGACGAGCACGCGCACTTGGCACGTGCCTTGTCGATCTTGCGCTGAGCGAGTTTGCTTCGAGCGTCGTGGTCATGGCTACGGCGCCGTGGACTCTTGCGTCATCGAGGTAGATCATGCTCTTCCTCGTCGGATGAGGGTGTGTGGCTATGGTTGAATCTGACCGTAGCCTTCTTTTTCGGCTCCGCAGGAGTTTCCTCGTGGAGCGCAGCTCCGATGAGTCCGAGTCCGGCTAGCGCGGTCCTATGCATGGTCCTCTTCGGGTCCCCCACCGGAGGTGGATGGGATGTAAGATATGTTGTAGCCGCTATTATCGCGGCTTGCAGCGTCTTCGGGGTGATGTTGTCGTTGGCGTCCATCTCCATGAAAGATGTGTTGAGGGTTCGAGTCACCTCGCGACGCGCAGCAGGATCCATGTTGTCCGTGCGAGAGCGATGCTTGTTGGCTTGATTGCCGTGTGAGCTGGAGCCGTCCATGGCGGAGAGCGCAGCTCGCCGTGCACTGGACTCCGAAGCCGCTTGCTTGCGTTTGTCGAGTACATCTTGCATCTTCACCTGCTTTTTGTGTTCTTCGATGAGGAGTAGATGGTATGCCATCAGTAGGTCCCTTGAGGCACCTACAGGCAGGATCTTGTTGCCCGCCACGGCTTCGCGTGCTTGGTTCCATCCTTCTTCGCTGAGGTGGATTACCCGATTGGCATCGGTGTCGTCATCGTTGGGCGGGAGGGATGGTTGTCCTCCGTTTCTACCCTGCGGGTTGGGTGGTGGCGCGTGTGCACCTGACTCTGGCGGTAGCTCCACGTCGCTTTGGATGACTGCGGCGCATTGGTAGCGTCCGTAGGTCGGATCGCTGCTGCCACAAATTTTGGATCCGGAACCGTAGGTCCCTTCATTCGATGGAGGATCGCATAGATCTGAGTTGCAGCTGCTGCTGTCGTATGACTCATCTGCTGATGTTGTCGTGTGTAGCACGGGATGCGGAGCCCACGAGGCGGGCCTGATCGATGGCAGTGGCACCCGCTCTGGGAGGCGGAGAGTGCCGGTCTGTCCCACCTAGAAGCAGAAGCTCCCGAATAGGATCTCGAGTCCGTCACCTACGGGCTCGAAGTCCTTCATGGTGGCTAGCGAGTGGACGGTGAAGTCGAAAGCGCCGAAGAGGAGATGGCTCTCCGTCGCCGAGGAGTTGTAGATCGCTTTGGTTGGGACTGTCACGATCGCACAATCAGCGCCCCCGATTCCTACAGACGGCGCCAATTGATGAGGTTTAATCTCGTCAATGCCCATTGCTATGAGCTTGGGTTTTGGAGAAGATGGGGGTGCTAGAGATCGCGAAACGGTTAACAGACAAGAAACCAGGGGACACGGGATTTACCTAGGTTCAGGCCCCCAGAGGGAAAACCCTACTCCTGCTTGCCTGCTCTTGATTACGGCGGAACCAAAAGTTACAAGGGGTGCGCAGATGTAATCTGGCATGGTGGTGTGTATGCGGTGGTATGAGAGGTCCTCGTCGTCGTGTCCTCCTAGCCTTTATATAGAGGTAAGCAGGTCCCGGGCACAGATGGAGTCGGTTACATGTTTAGAATTTGCCCCTTTGAATATTCTATCTTTGTTCTAGTCTTGCTCTCCAAGGATCCGAAGATGTCCTGGGTTTGGGCCACCCGAAAATCTTCATGGCCGCGTATATTCTCGTGGGCCTTCCTTGGGCTGGACCAGGTAATGCTGATGTAGTGTACCCGCAGGGTATAACCATGTCAAGAAGAGAAAGCTCAGGTGTGGCTCGGGCACCTCCTATATTTTTGTTTTGTGAGAAATTAAATGGGATTGTTCACTCAAACATTTCATCAACACCTCGCATGCATAGGACAAAAATAAACTAGCACACACCTCTCACACCTTTCATCAAGAAAAAACAGAGGAGAGACAGAGGGTTGTGGCGGCGTATTTATAGGCAAGGCGCGCATACCTTTAGTCCCGGTTTGTATTACAAACCAGGACACATGCTTCCTTACAAAAAAGACGGAAGTCCCCCGCCTCCCGAGGGACTAGTGAATTCTGAGGGCACCATGTTCTTAGGTCTTGATTGCCCCCTCTCGCTTACCTTTTGATGATCTCTAATATATGTTCATCGTTTGTGATCGTGTAATGTTTTTGAATGCTTGTATTGTGTTTCGATATATTGCTTTTGTCATTAAGACCTAATTAAGCTCCGTGTAGGATTCGGTATGACAGCACAACAAGGTATAAACACACTACTCGTCTTTCTTCCTGACGGAAAAGTAAAAAAAAAAAAAGAACCTTAGCTTTGCTCGGTGTCTGTGGCTTAAGGAGTCCGATCGAGTCAGGTTAATGAGATCGAGTCCTTTGTGCATTAGTACTAATCTTGATTAGTTCGTATGCTACTAGGTTTAGTTCCTAAGTATAGTAATTAGGAAAGGATGTCCTGGTTACAAACGTGAGTGTAGTATGGCTGAGTTCGAGTCGGCTTAGGACAGGTTCAGAGTTTAATTAAGTACGATCAGTTCATGATCTAGCAGGTTTTGTACTACTCTAGTAGTAGTTCGAGTCGGGTAGGTGTAGGTCCTATATATTTGTAGCAGTATACGGTGCTTTGTATGAACGAGCGGTAACCGAGATTGAGAGAAAATAACACACAAGTGCCTTTGGCTAAGTGTTTCTGTGTACGTGTGTCCATATCGATCCGTGTGGCGATATCTAGCGTTGTGGCTACGATCAAGTATCCAGAGCTTGATGAAGATGAAGCCTCGACGGTCTATGGTGCCGAGCTTGATGAAGATGAAGCGTCGACGACCTATGGTGCCGTCAGCATCGCCGTGGTCGGAGATCCCACCGGAGATCCTAGGTCTCGTCATCGACCGCCTTGATGCCACCTCCCCTGGCCACCGGAGACGCCGGGGCCGTTTCTCCGCCATGTGGTCCAAGATCTTGCGGGCCCTCCCTTTCGCCCCCGGCCACCATGGGAGATGCGGACGCTTCTTCTCCATGCTCGGGTTGAAGATCCTACGACGAGCCCTCCCTTCTGCCGCCACCGCTGTCGCCCGCCGAGGCTTCCGAGCCGTACGCCATGCCCGGCTGTCCGCCGTCAACGCCGACCGGGCTCGGCTCGGCGCGGTGTGCCGCTCGTGGCGTTCGGCCGTGCAGCAACACGTTTCGGCTCCAAGACTGCTGCCATGGATCGTCAGATCGGACGGCTCCTTCCAGACACCCTCCGACAGCAGCTCGTACCGCCGCCTCCCAACATTTCCGGCCAACGCGAGGTGCATCGGCTCCACCGACGACTGGCTCGCCCTCGACTGCACCGACAACACGAATAAAGTACATACCTACTCCCTGCACAATGCTTTCTCCGACACGACGGTGCCGCTCCCCGAGCTAGACGCCGTCATAGGGAATGTCTCCGAGCTCTTCGAGGTCCTCAAGGTGCTCATGCGATCGACCCCTTGTGACGTCGTGGCTCTCATGACCAATAACTGGAATTACCCTATCATCCTGGTCACGCCAGGGAAGGGCGTATGGTTGCCCGAGCCACAGGCCGCTCCTTACATCTACATCATCGACATTGCATTTGTTGGGGACAAACTCTATGGGATCACTCAGGCCGACGACCTCGTCTCTCTCGGTATTGGTTTTGACGACGACGACGGGAGGCCTAGCATCACTTGTATTGAGCGCCTCATTAGGCACCCACCCACACACCATTATCCTTTCGATGTATGGTGGGAAGAAGAAGAAGAAGAAGAAGAAGAAGAAGAAGAAGAAGAAGAAGAAGAAGAAGAAGAAGAAGAAGGAGGAGGAGGAGGAGATGCCAATTTCGAGGCCACGGACTATGAAACTGGCGAGTTTGGTTTTGAGTACTACGATGGCGAACTAAGCGAAGATGAGTATGAGGAGGTTCATGCCTTAGATGAACTCAGAGCGAAAACTGGTGACGACATGATCCTCGAGGGAGAAACCTTCTTGCAAGATAACGAGGTGCCAGATAAACCCATCGTGGTCATTCGGCACTTGGTCAACTCACTTGGAAAGTTACTCATGGTGAAAAGACTACTACAGCCACATGCACCCCCCTATATTTTTAGCACCAGCTACACCCGTAAGGTGGAGGTTTTTGAAGCATGTGGTACCAAAGCAGGGGTGTGGGTGCCGGTTTCATCAGATGGGGACATCGAGCGGGATACCATCTATTTTGTTGACACGGGTGAAAAGTTCAATATCGTGTCCCAAACTATGAGCCCACCGCATTGGCAGATCGATTGCCGACGGTCGACATGGTTGTTTTCCCCGGATCATGTGGTGTAATAATATGTAATGTAGTAATGTACTGTAATAACTATTGGCTAGAGATTTAGTAATGCACTCTGTTTGTTCGAACCAGATTTCAACGAAAAGAGTTTCCAATTCAGTTGCAAACATGGCAAGGCAAGTGAATTGACTGATAAGTAACTTTTAATGTTTTAAATCAGAAGGTCAATCGATCATTTCCCAAACTATAGCCGGATACAATCAAGAATTTCCCTGCTTTGCCTAGCATGTATACTGCTCCAGAATAGGCTGAATCCTGTACTTATTTTCCATCTTGGAGAAGAGCCTTGTTCCGCCCTCCACCAGCCCTAGACTCTCGCACGGAGATGGCACCGTTGGAACATCTGCCAGCGGCACTCCAGAGTCCACCATGCGATGGAACATCATGAGCATCGACTCAAACACCAACACGGCAATGGCCTAGCTCGTTCTTCCTGGAATACATTTCAATCAGAGCATTTGCCACTGATAGCTCGTGCTCAAGCCCATGGCGGATCACCCAGGCATGAACCTCCAGCCCCTGTTTGCCGTCGTCATTGGGATGCATCGACGAAAGCGAGAGCATAGTCGACAACGCAACCCAATCAGGCTTGTGCCCTTCTCCGAACATCCTCCTCCAGATCTCCATTGCCTGTGGCGAGAGCCCGTGCTGCAGACACCCGGCAAGCATGACGTTCCACGACACAGCTGCCCTCAAACTCAAAGTGTAGCTGGATACAATACAATCAAGTATAGCTTTATTGTATTGTTTGTACTAGTTCTGAAGTCTTGAGAAATCGCTTGTTATTCTCAAACTATAGCTGGATACAATGCAACCAAGTACTACGACGTTACAGACAAAAATGCAGTGTACATTCTGCACCATGAAGCATGGCTATAGCCCTGATCTTGGAATATGTGCAGAGTCAAACAGACCTGAAACCGCCAGCACTTAGCAGCAAAGGAGAAGCTGAATCTTTATTCTGATATTCTGATCAGTGGCGATTAGTTAAGTGATCCACCCAGATCTGGGCTAATAGTTTGATACCTTTTTTCATGTCACCATTGGACACCAAACCTTCATCCCATCCCATGTTATTCAACAGCAAGATGTGCAATGTCAATGGAGAATCATCACTAGGTAATAGGTAATGTATCCTGTCAGTTTTATGCCAAAAATGTACACATTACAGTGTTGCATTTTCAAGAGAACATGAATGCATGACTAGAGATTATCAAAGCACTCTGTTTGTTCGAACCATATGCGAATTAACATCATTGGAGAACCTAGCGACTACTAGGAGAAGATTATTTAACATTAGATGCATTGTAGTACTGAAATAATTCAGTTGCAAACTTGCGGTGGCAAGGCAAGGGAATTAACTGACCCTTAGACAGCATGAAACTTACACTTGCTTATAAGTAAATTTATCTTTTGTATCAAAATATCAAACTTACCACCCCGTATATCTATCTTACAGACAAAATTGCAGTGTACATTGTGCAGCATGAAACGTGACTCACTAATGCAGTAATGCTGATATAAACATTCGTCTACTGATCCTGGACTATAGGGGCATTTGAATCTGTGTTTGGGTTAACGCTATGTGCACAGCCAAATTGGACTGAAATCACCACCACTTAGTATCAAAGGAGGACCTGAAGCTTTATTCAAATGTTGTACCATTGGTGATTCGTCTGCTAGACATTAATGCCCTTTATCCCTCACCATCTTCTTCACCTTCTCCGCCTCCTCCAACCGACCTGTTTTTTTGTACATCTTCATCAGACTGGCAAAATTCTGCACATTGTTAGGCTCCATATCAAACAGCCTCTTTGCAGCCATTTCCCCGACCCTGATGTTGCCATGTACAGAGCTAGCATGCAGCAGAGCCCTCCAAACCGTTGGCTCTCTGCTGAGACGTGTTCGCTTCGAAATGAACTCGTAGGCCTTGTTAACCATTCCTGCTTTGCCTAGCATGTTCACCACGGAGGTACAATGCTCCAAGGTAGGCTGAATTCTGTGTTTATTTTCCATCTCGGAGAAGAGCCTCGTTCCACCCTCCACCAGCCCCAGATTCTCGCAAGCAGAGAGCACTATCGCAAAGGTGGTCTGATCTGGCCGCACTCCGGAGTCCACCATGCGCCGGAACAACATGAGAACTCCAAAGTCTTGATGGTGAGCCGAGATTATAGCATTCCATGAGGCCAGGTCCCTCTCTGTCATCGACTCGAACACTGACACTGCTTGGCCTAGCTTGTTCTTCCTGCTGTACATTGCAATCAGAGCATTTGCTAATGATAACTCCTGCTCGAGCCCATGTCGGATCACCCATGCATGAATCTCCAGCCCCTGTTTGCCGTTGTCATAATACATCGATGAAAGTGATAGCATCATTGACAACGCAGCTGAGTCAGGCTTGTGCCCTTCACCGAGCATCATTCTCCAGACCTCCATCGCCTGCGGGGAGAGCCCGTGCCCGAGGCACCCAGCAAGCATGACGTTCCACGAGACGGCGTCCCTCTGCGACATTGCATCAAACAGCTGGCGAGCCATCTCCAGGTCGCCGCACCGAGCATACATTTCCACAAGCGCGTCGCACACGGCCACGTCGTCGGAGGCGAAACCAGCGCGCACGGCGTCACGGTGCACGGCCCGGCCGAGATCGACGGACCGGGCGCCGGCGCAGGCCCGGAGCGCAGACGCGAAGGTGAACCAGTCCCGCGGCGCGCCCTCCTCGTCCATCTGGAGGTAAAGCGCGAGCGCGTCCTCGTGGCGGCCGACATGGGCGTAGCCGGCGACGAGGCAGTTCCAGGGAAAGGCGCGGTCCAGGCGGGTTCCGGCGGGGAGGAGGTGGTCGAAGATGTGGTGCGCATAGGCGAGGAGGCCGAGGGAGGCGTGGAGGTGGAGGAGGCGGAGCGCGAGGTCCGGGTTGCGGCGGAGGATGGAGGCCGGGAGGAGGCCGCGGAGGGCGGCGAGGCGGCGGCGCGGGGATGGGTGGAGAGGCAGAGCGGCGAGGAGCGGGAACAGGAGGGAGGGAGTGAGGAGGCGCGGGTTGGCCTCGAGGTCGGAGAGCACGCGGTCGAGGGTCGCTGGAGGCACAGGAAGGGATGTGGTGACGAGGGTGGAGGACGCCGGAGCGCGGCGGCGCCGCCGCGGGAACGCGTGCGGGACGTGGGTAACGGTGGTGGTTAGCGCCATGTGTGGATATACAACCCCCGGTTTTTCTATTTTCTTTTCCGAGCAAAAAGAATGGAAGGCCTGGTTTTCTATTTTCATTTTTTAGCAAACAATGTGATAACACAATTTACATGACTTTATGAAAACAAATACAGTAATAATTCTGATTGTAAAATATATGTACAATCTATGAATAATATTGAATATTAGACCGAACCATATTTCCACAACTGTTTAAGAATGCTATTTCCTTTTTTTTTCACTTTTAGTGGAAAAAGATTATACCGATCTATTTGTAAGTAGGGAGGTGGCCATTCGGCCCTCCTTTAGTACATATATAGAGTAGATTACGACATGTGTACTATTAGATGGGTGTGCGAGTTTCGTCTCATCGTCTATATCGCCTTATTTCTCTTTTATGTTTAGTTCTTTTAATACACTAATGGTTAATTGGTGGAGTGTTGTTAGTACTTGGGTCCAATCTTATTATTAGAATATAAATAGATATTTCTAGATTAAAAATAAATAAATGTTTATTTTCTTTCTGCACATGATTTCTCTAACCAATAAATTAACACATGAAAGATCGGTGATACAAAATTCAGAAACAATTATGCCCATTTTTAGTAAATTTTGCAAATTGAGAACAAGAAAAAAGAGAGTTAGGGAGAAAGAAATGACATCTCAACCCGGGGGTGAATTCTGCACTCACCATATCCACAACAACACCTACTCAGGACGTCTGCTTGTTGCTCAGAGCTAAGAATGGAGGAGAGGAGCAGATGAGAGGGGTGGACGGCCTAGGGAGGAAGTGTCTTTCCTCATCTCTAGGCAAGGATGGGACAAAAGGTTTAGATAAAGTGATCCGCCCAAACGCTTCCCTCTCCCACGCAGTGTCGCCCCAGAGTTGACGTCCCCATGCCTTCTCTGCAGGCTCAACTCCACACCAAAGACCCTACCTTGATATGCATCTTCAAGCCTCTTGTTTGACCAGTGCCTCCTGCAGAGCGCCTCATCACCGCCGACTCATCCTCCTGCGCGACACCTTCGCCTGGAGCAACGCTTTCGTGCACCCCTCTCGCACATGGCCACACGGTGGTTGAGATGAGGCCGAGGGAGGCATCCTAAAGGAGTTCCGGTTGAGCGGCCTTAGTATGATAGCAGTCGGAGAATCATAGGCGTCAGCCAGAAACCCTAGCCCGGAGCTCTCGAGGAAGAAGAATAGAGATGGTCAACTCCACTAAAAATCGCTTTAGAGCACGGGCTCCATGGAGCCCTTTTTTATTTTTTTTAAATTATCAATTATTTTAAAAAATACCTACGTGTAGCCAGCACTATAAAAAACATGTGTGCCAAAATTTAATAAAAAATACCTTATATCTGGGACACAACAAAAGAGACAAATATGAAAATTTTTGGAACAAGGGAGACCCATTCAAAATTGCACTAATCTGAATTTCTTTCTTTCTTTCTTAGGAGACCAGAATACAAAGTATTTTTACATAAGATTTTATACGCGTGTATAATAAATCATTTGTATCCTAATATTTTTTAATGAAACTTTTTAAATCTTTAAATTTAAAAAGATGAGAAAGACCTATTTGGATCCAACCTGATGAGAAATCATTTATATCCTAATATTTTTTAATGAAACTTTTTAAGACTTGATATAACTGTCGGCTATCAGAGAAAGATGAGAAAGACCTATTCGGATCCAACCTGATACTACCACCAAACATACCCATCCTGATATTTCCCCCTCGAGACCAACGAGGAAGTCAAGCCGAGTAAACTCACACAGTTGGCAGTTTTATTCTTTCTTTTCATGGGTGGTTATCCAACTTACTAGTCATATCAGATACACGTCAAATTTATAACAATAAACTTTAGTTATAGTTGTCTATGATTGAGATACTATGCTCCAAGTCGTCCATAACCGCAGGCACAACTTTTTGAAAAGATTTAACCCTGCAGGGGTGCACCAAAGTTTTTACACGCACTTCGACCCTTGTTGCCAGATCAATTAACATACTTTCATAGGTATATCGGCGGAGCCTAGGACATGACGCTTTTCCAAACCCAAAGAAAGTACATGGGGGCCACCCGAAAGAGCTACCCGTACGAGGTATAGCTAATCCTCCTCGTACGGAATCTAGGGTAACATACACTTGCATGGGAGCAAAGGTCATTGTAACACCCTCGGAATCGGCCCTATGCAAGTTTCAGCGCTTCCCGCCAAACCCGCATAGAAACGATTCAAAGGTGCCCACCAGGCACTTGCGTGCGGGTGGAAACCGAAGTAATATCATTACACAATAGTCCTCGATGGAACCCACAAAACACATATATACAACAACGAATCAAAGAGTCAAGAATACAGATTTATAGTACAAAGATCCAAATCACCTTGAAAACAATACAGCGTCCGAGTACGGACAAGATGCAAATTGAGCTGAGAGCCCTGAAGAATAACCAATGGCGTCCATAACCCTGCCCAGGCCAAGCCGGAAGGTTAACCTTGCTAACGACGTCGATCTCAAAACCTGCTAAAAACAAAAGGGGTGCCGACAAAGGACAAAGGAAAAAGAGAGCGGTCAGTACTGAGGCCAGTACACGGCGAGACTAGAATTCTGCGGTCCTCGCCTACATAGGTATGGTGGACTGAAGCAGCAGCGCGGCATGCACTAAACAACCTATAGAGACTCGATACAACTAGCGGCTATCAGAGAGGGGTAAGAAAGACCTATTCGGAACCAACCTGATACTACCACCAAACATACCCATCCTGGTGTTTCCCCCTCGATACCAAACGAGGAAGTCAACCGAGGAACTCACACCGTTGGCAGTTTTATTTATTCAGTTATCGTTGCAGCAATTACTAGTCAGGTATAGATAGTCATCCTGATATAATAAGCAGTGGGCACTTTTAGTTAACCATTCCGTTGTAGTTGCGACACTTACTAGTCAGATTCAATTAGCATGAGATATCCCAAACCCAGCAGTTGTTGGTTCTTTTATTTAGCCATTCCGTTGTAGTGAAGCTGATTACTAGTCATATCGGATACAAGTCTTATAACAGTAAACTTTAGTTATAGTTGTCTATGATCGAGAACTGTGCTCCAAGTCGTCCATAACCGCGGACACGGCTTCTCGAAAAGATTTAACCCTGCAGGGGTGCACCAAAGTTTCCACACACACCTACACCCTTGTTGTCAGATCAGGTAGGTACAAGATCACAAAACATACACCCAACGGTATGTCGACGGGGTTTCGGACACGACGTTTCCCAGACCCAAAGCAAGCACGGGGGGCCACCCCACTAAGCTACCCGTAACGAAGTCGGCCGGTCTCCGAGACGGACCCAGGGTTTGTGTCGACGGCTGTAAACGACTGGGAACCCGAAAGTGTGACTGGGCTTGTCGATACAGGGAAAATGTATCACGGGGTTCCTAAACAGTACAGGCGCTCCACGCGCAATCGTAAATAAAGCAGTAAAGCATGGAATAAGTACATGATAGTAATAAAGCCCCAAACTACTTTGTGGCCCCCAATACAGTACTTGAAATCAGGTACTAAATCGATGGGGGTGCCCACACACCCCACCTGTGGTTAGCGCGCTCGATCTCGGAACAGGTGTCAAGAACTCGGGGTCCTACGGGACACCAGTGAGCGGTTAAAAACCAAATATTGTCTATTACCCACCGGTGCCTCTGCATTTACCTACTTCAATTTTAGTTATTAAACGATAATTAAAGCCATGATCATCTCCAACATTAAACATACGGCAATACTCCAACAACGGTGGTACTTGACGACACGCATCAGCACTTGAGCAAGCGACTACGACACGCAAGTCCAACTATCTACCAAACAACAGGTAATAGGATGTGTCCAAGGCAATATATGTCTGCAAGGGGTATCCCGGGTACGAAAACTAGAGCATCGCAACACATATAGCAATAGATCAACAGGAGGAAAGAAAAACTATAAAAGTAAAATAGGTAGAAAGGGAGAGAATGCTCGCCTGAAAAACATTGTCGAAGGTTCATCCGAAGATCGGGTCGACACACGCATCAACTCATCGGCCTAATCCGCGAAGAAGCAAAACACTAGAAGAAACACCGGATGCACTATCTACGGCAAAAGATCGGGCATGATGCATGTATGATGTATGGCATGGCAAGATGCAATGCAATTAGGCAATATTAAGCGGAACCGGGTCCCGACAATTATTTAGGTGGTTCATGTTGTTTAGATACCCCACAATTTAAATGTTGTATTAACATAGCAAAATATATCACCGGTTCGCTACACAATTTTAGATGGGACCAATATTAGACTAGAAAAGCCCTGCATATGGTCTCCATATTTAATTATGAGGTGAATCGGCATAATGCCCCCAAACCACATGGTATGTATGCGACATGATCAAATAATATGCAACAAGATATATATAGTTTAATAAAAATAAGGGCTTAGATATGAGTCACACATTGGTCCGAAGATCTTGGGCCTTGGGGATCAAGGGGTTCGGGTCGGTCTCGACGAAATCGGTCTCCGGATCCGCATCCGGGAGGAAGACCTTAGCGTCCCGGATTGGTCTTCGGTTCCCAGGAACGGTCTTGCGGTCCGATGCCGGGGTCTTCGAGGAGCGCCTTGTACATTCTTCAGCATCACGCTGGTCTTGCCGATCTTGGTGAGGAACTCCTCTAACTCGTCCCACTTGTTCGATGGAGGATCACCGGACTTGGAGCATCGCCACTAATCCATCTTCACAAGATCGCCATTGCAATCGACTTCACATCCATATGCTCATGACCAATACCAAAACAAAACGCCTGAAGCAACCCCACTGGTACTAGAGGAACCCTCATAGTGGCAGGAACCCCGGATGGTGGCAGGCAATAGAACGAGGACGAGGCTGGCAGGGAAGGCGGCGTGCATGGACGAGCTTGGCGGCCGAGCAACGGGGAGGCAAGGAGTGGTTGCGACCAGAGGAGAAGGGCACGGCGAGGTGGTGCTGGAGCCAAACGGTGTGGGCCGGGGCGAGGCCGGCGCGGGCCGGGGCCGAGCAAAGGACGGCACACGGCGACGAAGGCGGTCAGGGAAGGGCGATGGCGACGGGCTGGCTCCTCGGTAGCCGCGGGCGCGAGGCCAGAGACGGGGGCACGGGGTCGACCGTGACGGGGCTGTCGACAGAGGAGGACGCGGACGCCTGGCGGCGTGGTTGGAGGCGGGGGCAGCCGCTGGAGAGCTTGGCGAGCAGAGGGAGAGATCGGCGGCGGGCCCTGCGAGCTTGGCCGAGAGTCGAGGAGGGGCCGGCCCACGTGATCGTCAGGGCAGAGCCGCTCGTTGACGATGAGGAAGAGTTAGCGCCGTGGCCCGGGAGGACGGGGCCAGAGCGGGAAGGAAGAGAGGCCGGCGACGGCGAGCTCTACGGCTCGAGCGGTGGCCGCGAGAGGAACGGGTGGAGGGAGTGCTTAGCGGCAGCTGCTGCGGGCTCGGGAGAGGAGCGATGGAGGCGGACTGAAGATTGGGGAGGAAGGCGCGTCAGGGACGCTGGCAGGTGGGGCCAGGCGCGGTTGGTTGTGTTGGTTTGACGCGGAGGAGTGCTTGGATGGGTGGCGTCTAGCGGCAGGAGCGGGTGCTGGTGGGACCGCTCGGGGTGGGGTGGGGTTGCAGGCGTGCGACACAGGGAGGGTTGGGGTGGTGCGTGTTGTGTGCGTGTGTGAACAGGGAGGGCGGCGGCGGCTGGAGGGGGTTGGAGGGTTTGGTTAGGTGCGGTGTTAGATTTTAGGGTTAGGTAGATTTTAGGGTTTGGGGTAGTAGGTGGCTGCCGGTTGGGCCTTTTGGGCCTGGCCGGTGGCGGCCTCCCCTACTAAAATAATTTAGATTTTTTTATTTAGTTTTTAAATATGTTTTTATAAATAGTTTTAGACAAATAAAGGTCCCGGGCGGGCCAAGGTTTATGTTTGAAGTCGAGAGGGGAGTATTTAGAAAACAAAGATAGGTTTTGTAAAATAGTTTTTAGGCAAATGGATGCATGTTGATGATATGATGATGCACATAATAAAACAACAGCAATTTTCTAGTAGTGGTTTTACCCGGGGTGCTACAGTCATGGACAAAATATTCCCGTAACAGAGTGCCGCACCTACGTAACAGTAATAAACGCTCATCGAGCAACATGTAATAAACATGGCATACATAGCATAACGTGGCATGAAAACTTTAAACTAGTTTGTGGCCCCCGGTACAGTACTTTGAAATCAGGTACTAAGCCAATAGGGGTGCCCAGACACCCCACATTTGGTTAGCGTGCTCAGTTTTGGAACATGTGTCAAGAACTCGGGTCCTAGGTGGACACAAGTGGGCGGTTAACAACCAAATCTCAACTATTACCCACCGATGCCTCTTTATTAGTTATATCAATTTTAATATTTAAGTATTCAGCTGTAATTAAAACCACGATCATCTCCACCTTTATGAATATGCCAACCCCCAATGTCAGTGGAACATCGACGACGCGAAGAAGCACCTGAACAAGCGACTACGACTTGCAAGGCCAACTGTCTACCCAAACAATAGGCAATATGAGGTGTCCAAGTCAATATAAATGCTTGCCTGAAAAACTGCCGACGGTTCAACCGAAGATCGGGTCGACATTCACATCAACCCATCGGCCTAATCTGTGAAGAAGCGGAACACTAAAATAAACACCAGACGCACTATTAAATACTAAGGCAGAAGATCGGGCATGATGCATGCATGATGTATGTCATGTCAAAGATGCGATGCAACTAGTCAATCTTAAGTGGAACTAGGGTCCCGACAATTATTTAATAGATTTATGTTGTTTAGATACCCCGCAATTTAAATGTTGTCTTAACAAGTCGAAACATGTCATCGATTCGCTACACAAATTTAAATGGATCCAATATTAGACTAGATTCGCCCGTATATGGGATCCATATTTAATTATTAGGTGAATTGGCATAATGCCCCCAAACCACATAATGTATGCAAGCATGAATATGGAACAAGTTATATGCATTTATACAAAATAGGGCAAACAGGGGTCACACATTTAGGGGTCGACGATCTTGGGGGCTCGGAGGGGGTTTGGGTTTGGTCTTCGGGCGCCGGGATTAGGCTTAGGATCCGAGGTCTTGACGTTCCATGAAGGAGGTCTTGGCATGTCGTGAGGAAGATCTTGGGTTCCGACAATCATCGGTTCCATGTCTATGGCCCTCGCGTTCCAGCGTCGAGATCAGAGATGAACTTGCACGGTGTCTTCCGGGCGTCGCGATGGTACTCCGGTGCGGACTTAACAAGGCGTAGGCTTGGTCAAATAGAAGGCAACGATGATGTAGAGGAGACGGAAATTCTGGGCATCACATGTACCTTGTACACACTGGTAGAAACCACACGCAAAGTCAGGGATAACCGGAGGCCTCAAGCTGGCTCCTGCGACCTGAAGGAAAAACAGAAGGCAGGGCTCATGCCCAGGGCCAAAGAAGACGAGGACATGCGCGCATAGGGCATGGCCGTCCGCGGCGAGCAGAGGAAGGTGGGGAGGCGCTCGGCAGCAAGACACACTCGGGCAGACGCCATAAGGAGCGGCTCGCAGCGGTGCTTGCAGAGGAGGCCGGCTCAAGGCGGAGACGCGACTTGAGGTGATCGCGGCGGTTCAGGCCGACGCACTGCGGGGCGGTGCCGGGCGAGAGGAGAGGGAGGGCGAGGGCAGCGATGCTACTGGCCGGTGCGAAGGATGGCCGGAGAGAGCAACGGCAGCGCGAAGACGGGTGGTCGCGATCCTTGGAGTCGAGGCGATCTGCGGGCGCCAAAGCAGGGAAGGCGGTTGAAGCGGTCTCGCAGGAGGGAGAACCAGACGAGAGGGGGAAGGAGGATAGCGAGGCACAACCAGAGGCGGCAAGGCCATGTCGAGTTGGGGAAAGGAGGCGACGGGGTGGACGGCGTGGGAGTGGTGGGCCAGGGATTGAGGTGGGGTCGGGCTAGAGAGAGACGGGGAGCGGGATTGGGAGGTTCTCGACCGCGTGCGTGCGTGTGTGTTGCAGGTTAGGGCGGTTCGTGTCACGAGGGTGGCGTCGCGGCTTGGAGAGTGGGGCCAGGAACAGGAAGAGAGGTAGCGACTATGTGGGGTGTGGGTAGGTGTCAAGTGGCGGCGATAGATGGGGAGAAGTGGGATTAGGGTTAGGCTGGGGTTTAGCTAGGGTTTGTGGGAACTGGGTGGTAGGTGGGCCTCTGGTCGGGCTGGGCTTCACCTGGCCGGCTGGGAGGTCTGCCTCCCCCTTTTTTTATAAAACTTTTACAAATAGTTTGTAGATAGATAAAATATCCGGAAAGACGGTGTTTAGTTTGAATAAAGAAGGGGACCAATGTAGAAAACAAAATAATCTTTTGGCAAAACTTTTTAGACAAAAAATGCATGATGTCATGATGATGCACAGAGTAAAAACACATGCGGTTTTCTAGTAGTGGTTTTATCTGGGGTGCTACAATTCGACACCACTAACAATGGATCTCGCCCTCGAGATCCGCCTCATGGTACGGGGACGAATGACAACGATCTAAATCTTCTCGCTTAGTGTAGATCCTCACGACACCACTAACAATGATTCTTGCTCCATCTTGAAAACAACGACACCACCAACAAGGTTCGATGCTCATGTTCGTCGAGAGAGCACTTCGGATAAACAAAACACGAAGGTAGAGGCATCAAAAGATAAGGCCACCTCTAACTTGCGTTAAAGGAGTAAAATTGCTTGATTCACCGATTCAATGTACAAGAGGGAATGATAAGAGTAGTCAGATGGTGATCAGTCCATCGCGCACCCAAAGCATTACTCTGCACATGAATAGGAGAATTATGCAACCAACTCTCGAATTCAGACTAAATATCTTCACAAACGATATTCGGTAAACAAGGAGGGATAAAAGCTCTTCATCAGATATGATGCAGATGATGTCGTCGTGCGGAAAACACCGGATGATACAAAGAAAAAATTTAGTGAATTTTTGGTCCACTGAAAGGTATAAGAGATGAAAACTTCATCGGATAGCATCCAGACCGGATGTCGAAGAATCGTTACAAGAGGAAGGAAGCGAAACCCTAAAGGTACAACAAAAACCCAACCACAAGAATTCCTGTACTCGAAGAAAAGATAAGGTGGTAGATTCAAAACACACAAAGGTAAGAGGAGAGTTGCAGAGGGGTTAGGAGTAAAAGCAGACCTAGTCAGATCTATCCAATCAATTTTCCAAAAATAGTTTTGACCCTCTACAATGTCTGTTTCCTAGGTTATCCTACAGGCTGGACCAGTGGGGTATCGCAACTGCTGACCTCTGATACCACTCTATAACACCCTCAGATCGTCCCTATGCAAGTTTTAGCGATTCTCGCCAAACCCACATAGAAACGATTCAAAGGTGCCCACCAGGCACTTTCGTGCGGGTGGATACACATTAGTCCACAATGGAACCCACAGAATAGGTATATATAAAAACGGCTCATTGAGTCAAGAATACAGATATACAATACAAAGATCCAAATCACCTTGAAAACGATACAATCGTGCGAGTATGGACAAGATGCAAATGGGGATAAGAGCCCTGAAGGATAACCAATGGTGTCCATAACCCTGCCAAGGACAAGCCGGAAGGGTAACCCTGCTAACCACGTCGATCTCGAACCTGCTAAACAAAAGGGGCGCCGAAAAAGGGCAAAGGAAAACAAGAGAGCGGTCAATACTGAGGCCAGTACACAGCGAGACTAGAATTCGGCGGTCCTCGCCTACATAGGTGATGACCCACAAGGGGGGATCACAACAGTCTTCGAGGGTAGTATAACCCAATTTATTGATTCAACACAAGGGGAGCCAAAGAATACTTATAAGCCTTAACAACTGAGTTGTCAATTAAGCTGCACCTAGAAATAGTCTTGCTCATAGTGGTTTATCAGTAGCAACAGTTTTGTAGTAGCAATAGCAAAGTAACAGCAGCAGTAAAACAAAGGCAGTAGTAACAATAGTCGCAAACAGTAGGATTCGAGTGCGGTAGGCATAGGTATGGATGGACGGGCGTTGCATGGACAAGACTATTCATATAACTTCAATACCTAGGGAATTTGTAGATAAATAAGATAAAGCATCCAAGTACTAAACAATCATAGGCATGTGTTCCATATATAGTCATACGTGCTCGCAATAAGAACTTGCACAACATCTTTTGTCCTGCCAGCCCGTTGCAGCGGGGCCTCAAGGGAATCTTCTAGCAATTAAGGTAATCCTTTTAATAGAGCACCGGCGCAAAGCATTAACACTCCATGAACACATGTGATCCTTGAAGGGAATATGCCCTGAGAGGCAATAATAAAGTGTTTATTATGTGTATTCCAAGTATATGATAGATGTTTATTTTGCATGCTATAATTGTATTAATACGGAAACATTAATACATGTGTGTTTAATAAACAAACAGAAAGTTCCTAGTTATGCCTCTCTCATAAACTAGCTCGTTGATTAACAAGATGATCAAGGTTTCCTGATCATGGACATTGGATGTTGTTAATAACGGGATCACAACATTAGTGTAATGGTGTGATGAACATTCATCCGAAGTATAGCATTACGATCAAAGTCATTGATTTTATATTGCTATAATAACTTACGAAGTGATCCTAATCCTTAGACCATGAGATCATGTCAATCACTAACACCGGAAGAGTTTCTTGATAACATCAAACGTCACACCGTAACAGGGTGATTATAAAGATGGATTCAGAACTAATAAAGTGTTATGTTGAGGCTCATGGATCGAGAGTGGAATTTGTTCATCCCGATGACAGATAGATATACACTGGGCCCTCTCGGTGATATCACATTGATTATCTCGCAAGCAAGTGATTTGATCACTAGAATGTTATATCACGGGAACGAGAAAAGAGTGCATGTCAGTAACGAGATCAAACTAGGTATGGAGATACCGATGATCGAATCTCGGACATGTAATATATCGTGAAACCAAGGGATTAAGATACTAGCGTAAAAAGGTTCCGACGATCACAAGAAAGTCATCGTTGAATGTGTGGGAGTCAGTATGGGTCTCCAGATCCCGCTTCTGATTATTGATCCGAGAGGGGTCTCGATCATGTCCGCATTATTCACGAACCGTAGGGTGACACACTTAAGAGACACCGACATCCAATTGGAGCAAAAGTTTCATGCCGAAAGAATGAACAAGCGCAAGAATTTATTTCACTAGATACCGAAATAGGTTTTCGGGTGAAATTGCATAAAGTGGTTATGCATGTGAAATAGAATTCTAGCAAGGGGTTATTTGTGAATGTTTGTCATTAAAGTAATTGACAAAATTCTGAATAAATTAAAGAGTTTTATTTAATGAGAGTTTGCATTAAATTTGGTGGAAATTTAATGGCATGTTTGAGTGGGATTTTGAGTGGAGGGAATTTAAAGGAATTTTGTGAGTGGAGTGTCCACCCACATGAAGAGGGGAGGGCAAGGGGCAGCCCCCATGCGCCGGCCACCCCCTTTGGGTTCCCCCTCCTCCTAGAAAAGGCACCCCTCTCCTCACTTCTCACTCACACCTCCTCGTGAAGGATCTCTCTCCCCCTCTAGAATTTATCCCCCATGGTCTCGTACTAGCGAGATACATGTTCCCGGTGTCTATTCGGCAAGAAAGAGTTGTGCTTCCGCTGCATCGCTGGAGCGAGGAGGCGGAGGTTTCTCGGTGCCTCGAACATGTGTGCGAGCACGGATGCGCTGCTGATTTGCGGCGCTAGGACTTCCTCTCGATCTTGAGATCGGCAAGAGATCGTCTATATCAACCACGAGTTGAACTCGTTAAGCTTTGTCGGTCTTCAAGGGTATGTTCTCTACGGATATACATCTGCCCGTTGTTTGTATCTAATAGATAGATCTTGGTACATAGTTCACATCGTAGGAAATTTTTTGTTTTCTATGCTGCGAACCCTACAGTGGTATCAGAGCCGGATCTATGCGTAGATGCTTTACACGGGTAGTACACATATGAGTATGTGGGCGATGATGATCATGTTGTTGATCCTTAGTTGTAATTTTGGATATTGGTGGCATAGTGGGATGGAGAGGCCCGGACAAACTTTACATGTCCTCGCACATGAGACCTGTTCCATGCTTGACATGCAACTAGTTTGCATAAGTGGCTAGCGGGTGTCTGTCTCTCCTACTATAGTCAATATCTATTTTTCAACGAGTTGTCAACAATTTGTTTATCCTCGTTGTGGTTCATGTTCGTAGGTAAGAATGGTTCTATCTCGAAAGCCCTAAGCCACGTAAAACTTGCAATGGATAAATTAGAGGCGTCTAGTTTAGATTGTTGCTGGGCTAGTGTTATGATATGGTGATGTTGTAAGTAGAAGTATGAGATGATACTCTTACAACATACATAACGTGTAATCTCCATAGACCTTGGACTTACACATATAGGTATGATAGTGATCATATGCGGGAACCATATCATTTCACTAATAAACATGTGATGTTTGATAGCATCTTATATTGCTTGTTTAGCGCTTTGTTAGCATAATAAGATGATCCCTCATTTAAATATCAAGATAAGAATGTGTTCTTCCTTTAGTATGCACTGATTATGTTTTCGTCGCTCCAAGACATCACGTGATGATCGGGTGTTCTTGGATCCACGACCATATTTCGGGTGTAAAACAGTTACACACGCGAATACTAAGGTTCTAACTTGGGGAGCCTAGCATGTACAAACATGGCCTCGGAACACGGGCCGAAAGGTTAAGCATGAGTCATATAGTAGATATGATGCCCATTTGATGCTCGCCTTTGAAGCTATATCGACTCACGTGATGATCGAACTTGGTATAGTGGATTTGGTTCATGTAATCACCAAAAAGGCACGAGGGATGTCGTTTTTGAGTGGGAGTTCATTCGTAATATGGATTAGTTGAACTCAATCTATCATACACTTAGTCAAAACTTTACAAATTCTATTGTAAATGGCACCACCTGCTTTTAATTTCAATGTGTTCATGGAGAAAGAGAAACTTGCAACGAACGGTAGCAACTTTACCGAATGGGCCATGAATTTGAGGATTCTCCTCTCTGCTGCACAAAAGCAATACATGCTAGAAGCGCCACTAGGCCCCCCACCTTTTGAGGATGCCCTTGACGAGGAGAAGAATGTCTATCAGACTCATCAGGAGGACCACAACTTAGTTCATTGCGGCATATTGTATGGGCTAGAGCCGGAACTTCAAAAGCGTTTAGAAAACGGCAATGCTTTTGATACAATGGGTGAGTTGAAAATGATTTTCGACACACATGCTGCTGTAGAGAGCTACAACGCTTTAGAAAAGTTCTTTAGCTGCATGATGGAAGAGCACAACTCCGTTAGTGAGCATGTACTCAAGATGTCGGGTTATGCCGATAAGCTTGTGTCCTTGGGAATAACGATTCCCATTGACTTAGGCATCCATCGTGTTCTGCAGTCTCTACCACCTAGCTATAAGAGCTTTGTGATGATATATAATATGCAAGGCATGAAGAAGTCTCTCCCCGAGCTTCTGTCAATGCTTAAAACTGCAGAAGTGGAGATAAAAAAGGAACATCAAGTGTTGATGATCAATAGGAACACTGGTTTCAAGAAAGACAAGAAGGGAAAACGGTAGGGAAGTAAGGGCGGCAAGCCGGTTGCCGTGCCTGAAAAGAAACCCCGAGTTGGACCTAAGTCTGATACCGAGTGCTACTATTGTAAGGGGACTGGCCATTGGAAGCGCAACTGCCCCAAGTATTTGGCAGACAAGAAGGCCGGCAAGGCAAACAAAGGTATATATGATATACATGTTATTGATGTGTACTTGACTAGTGCTCGCAGTAGCACCTGGGTATTTGATACCAGTTCAGTTGCTAATATTTGTAACTCGAATCAGGGGTTGTGGAACAAGCGACCGCTAGCAAGGGGTGAGGTCAAGATGCGTGTCGGCAATGGATCAAGCGTTGATGTGATCGCCGTCGGAACGCTGCCTCTCCATTTGCCGTCGGGATTAGTTATAAACTTGAATAATTGTTATCTGGTGCCTGCACTAAGCATGAACATTGTATCTGGATCATGTTTGATGCGAAGTGGTTATTCATTTAAATCCGAGAACATTGGCTGTTCTATTTATATGAATGAAATCTTTTATGGTCATGCACCGATGATGAATGGTTTATTTCCATTAGATCTCGATGATAATGTTACACATATTCATAATGTTGATGCTAAAAGGATTAAACTTAATGATGATATATCCGCATATATGTGGCACTGCCGTCTAGGTCATATTGGCGTTAAACGCATGAAGAAGCTCCATTCGGATGGACTTTTGGAATCACTTGATTTTGAATAATTTGATACATGTGAGCCATGCCTTATGGGCAAGATGACTAGAACGCCGTTTTCCGGTTCAATGGAACGGGCGACAAATTTATTGGAAATCATACATTCTGATGTATGTGGTCCAATGAGTGTGTCGGCGCGAGGTGGATATCGTTATTTTGTTACTTTAATGGATGATTTGAGTAGATACGGTTATATCTACTTGATGAAACACAAGTATGAAACCTTTGAAAAGTTCAAGGAATTTCAGAATGAAGTGGAAAATCATCGTAATAGAAAGATCAAATTTCTACGGTCCGACCGTGGAGGTGAGTATCTAAGTTACGAGTTTAGCACTCACATGAAAGAGTGTGGAATTGTTTCACAACTCACAGCTGCCGGAACACCACAGCGAAATGGTGTGTCGGAACATCGTAATCGTACTTTATTAGATATGGTTCGATCTATGATGTCTCTGACGGACTTGCCATTGTCATTTTAGGGTTATGCACTAGAAACTGCTGCATTCACTTTAAATCGGGCACCATCTAAATCCGTTGAAAAGATACCATATGAATTGTGGTTTGGAAACAAACCTAAGCTGTCATTTCTTAAAGTTTGGGGATGCGATGTTTATGTGAAGAAACTTCGACCGGATAAACTCGAACCCAAAGCGGAAAAATGCGTCTTCATAGGATACCCTAAGGAAACTATTGGGTATTCCTTATATCACAGATCCGAGGGCAAGGTTTTTGTTGCCAAGTATGGATCCTTTCTAGAGAAAGAGTTTCTCGCGAAAGGTGTGAGTAGTCGGAAGGTAGAACTCGAAGAGGTTATTGAACCTTCTCTTCAAAGTATGGCGAGTAGCGCAGCGCCGGAAGTTGTTCCGGAGTTGGCTTCACCTGTTGAAGAGGGAACTAATGATAATGATCATGAAACTCCTAAAGAGAGTACTACCGAACCTCGCAGGTCTAGCAGGACGCGTGCAGCTCCCAAGCTGTACGGAAATCCTGTCATGAATTTCATGGTTGATGAAAATGATGACCCTGCGACGTATGAAGAAGCGATGATGAGCCCGGATTCCAACAAATGGTTAGAAGCCATGAAATCCGAGATGGAATCCATGTATGAAAATCAAGTTTGGAACTTGGTGGAATTACCTCACGACCGAAAGGCCGTGGAGAACAAATGGATTTTCAAAAGAAAAACTGATGCTAATGGTAATGTGACCGTCTATAAAGCTCGACTTGTCGCAAAGGGGTTTCGACAAATTCAAGGAGTTGACTACGATGAGACTTTCTCTCCCGCAGCGATGCTAAAGTCAGTTAGGATTATGTTAGCAATTGCTGCATATTTCGATTATGAGATATGGCAGATGGATGTCAAAACCGCGTTTCTCAATGGTAATATTGAAGAAGAGTTGTATATGATACAACCAAAGGGTTTTGTCTATCCTAAGGATGCTAACAAGGTGTGCAAGCTTCAGCGATCCATCTATGGATTGAAGCAAGCATCACGAAGTTGGAATCTCCGCTTTGATGAGGTGATAAAAGAGTTTGGATTTGTCCAAACTTATGGAGAAGCTTGTATTTACAAGAAAGTGAGTGGGAGCAATGTGGCATTTCTGATATTATATGTGGATGACATATTATTGATCGGAAATGATATAGATCTTTTAAACAGTGTTAAAAGTTATCTAAACAGCAAATTTTCAATGAAGGACCTAGGTGAAGCGTCATACATATTAGGCATAAAGATCTATAGAGATAGATCTAGACGCCTAATAGGGCTATCGCAAAGTACATACCTTGATAAGATTTTAAAGAAGTTTAAAATGGACGGAAGTAAGAAGGGGTTCTTACCTATGTTGCAAGGCAAGACATTGAGTAAGACTCAAAGTCCGGCTTCGGCGGAAGAAAGAGAGATAATGGACAAGGTCCCCTATGCTTCAGCCATAGGCTCTATAATGTACGCCATGATATGTACAAGACCGGATGTGGCACATGCTATTAGTTTGACTAGTAGGTACCAATCGGATCTAGGTTCGGAACACTAGATAGCGGTCGTTAAGTGTTATGTTGACGCTAGCTTTGACACCGATCCGGATGACTCTAAGTCTCAATCCGGATACGTATTTCTCATGAATGGCGGAGCAGTTAGTTGGAGGAGCTCCAAACAACCTGTGGTGGCGGGATCAACAACGGAGGCCGAATATGTTGCTGCTTCAGAAGCGGCTCAGGAAGCAGATTGGATGAAGGAGTTCATATCCGAACTAGGAGTGGTTGCAAACGCGTTGGACCCAATGGTGATCTATTGTGACAACAATGGTGCCATTGCCAATGCCAAAGAGCCAAGGTCTCACAAGCATTCCAAGCATATTAAGCGCCGGTTTCACTCCATCCGCGAGCATGTCAAGGATGGAGATATAAAGATTTGTAAAGTACACACGGATCTCAATGTAGCAGATCCGTTGACTAAAACTCTCCCTAGAGCAAAACATGATCAACACCAGAACTCGATGGGTGTTAGATTTATCACTATGTAACTAGATTATTGTCTCTAGTGCAAGTGGGAGACTGAAGGGAATATGCCCTGAGAGGCAATAATAAAGTGTTTATTATGTGTATTCCAAGTATATGATAGATGTTTATTTTGCATGCTATAATTGTATTAATACGGAAACATTAATACATGTGTGTTTAATAAACAAACAGAAAGTTCCTAGTTATGCCTCTCTCATAAACTAGCTCGTTGATTAACAAGATGATCAAGGTTTCCTGATCATGGACATTGGATGTTGTTAATAACGGGATCACAACATTAGTGTAATGGTGTGATGAACATTCATCCGAAGTATAGCTTTACGATCAAAGTCATTGAGTTTATATTGCTATAACAACTTACGAAGTGATCCTAATCCTTAGACCATGAGATCATGTCAATCACTAATACCGGAAGAGTTTCTTGATAACATCAAACGTCACACCGTAATAGGGTGATTATAAAGATGGATTAAGAACTAATAAAGTGTTATGTTGAGGCTCATGGATCGAGAGTGGAATTTGTTCATCCTGATGACGGATAGATATACTTTGGGCCCTCTCGGTGATACCACATTGATTAGCTTGCAAGCAAGTGATTTGATCACTAGAATGTTATATCACGGGAACGAGAAAAGAGTGCATGTCAGTAACGAGATCAAACTAGGTATGGAGATACCGATGATCGAATCTCGGACATGTAATATATCGTGAAACCAAGGGATTAAGATACTGGCGTAAAAAGGTTCCGACGATCACAAGAAAGTCATCGTTGAATGTGTGGGAGTCAGTATGGGTCTCCAGATCCCGCTTCTGATTATTGATCCGAGAGGGGTCTCTATCATGTCCGCATTATTCACGAACCGTAGGGTGACACACTTAAGAGACACTGACATCCAATTGGAGCAAAAGTTTCATGCCGAAAGAATGAACAAGCGCAGGAATTTATTTCACTAGATACCGAAACAGGTTTTCGGGTGAAATTGCATAAAGTGGTTATGCATGTGAAATAGAATTCTAGCAAGGGGTTATTTGTGAATGTTTGTCATTAAAGTAATTGACAAAATTCTGAATAAAATAAATGAGTTTTATTTAATGAGAGTTTGCATTAAATTTGGTGGAAATTTAATGGCATGTTCGAGTGGGATTTTGAGTGGAGGGAATTTAAAGGAATTTTGTGAGTGGAGTGTCCACCCACATGAAGAGGGGAGGGCAAGGGGGCACCCCCCATGCGCCGGCCACCCCCTTGGGGTTCCCCTCCTCCTATAAAAGGCACCCCTCTCCTCACTTCTCCCTCACACCTCCTCGTGAAGGATCTCTCTCCCCCTCTAGAATTTATCCCCCATGGTCTCGGACTAGCGAGATACATGTTCCCGGTGGCTATTCGGCAAGAAAGAGTTGTGCTTCCGCTGCATCGCTGGAGCGAGGAGGCGGAGGTTGCTCGGTGCCTCGAACGTGTGTGCGAGCACGGATGCGCTGCTGATTTGCGGCGCTAGGACTTCCTCTCGATCTTGAGATCGGCAAGAGATCGTCTACATCAACCACGAGTTGAACTCGTTAAGCTTTGTCGGTCTTCAAGGGTATGTTCTCTACGGATATACATCCGCCCGTTGTTTGTATAGATCTTGGTACATAGTTCACATCGTAGGAAATTTTTTGTTTTCTATGCTGCGAACCCTACAATCCTCACATCACAGCCATCCCCTTAGGTTGTCCCAATTTCTGTCACTTCGGGGCCTTTGGTTTCGTACAATAATATGTGTACACAACTTGCAGATAAGATCACAAACAATACTATCATCATGAATCAATAACATATTCAGATCTGAGATCATGGCACTCGGGACCTAGTGACAAGCATTAATCACAACAAGTTGCAACAAAGTCAAATAGCACTAATAAAGATACTAGGCACCATGCCCTAACAATCTTATTTGATTACATGATAGATCTCATCCAATCCCTACCATTCCCATAGCCTACAACGGGGGATTACTCACTCATGGATGGGGGAAACATGGATGGTTGATGGAGAAGCGTTGGTGATGATGATGGCGATGATCTCCTCCAAAACCCCGTCCCAGCAGGGTGCCAGAACGGAGTTTCTGATTCCGAATTGCGGTTTCTGGTGGTGGCGGCGCAACAAAACTCTTTCTAGAAAACGTCAACCCCCTCAGAGTTTTTAGGTCAGGAGGCTTTAAGTAGGCGAAGAGGGAGGCCGAGGGGGTGCCCGAGGTGGCCACAACCCCTCCAGGCGTGGCTAGGCCCAACCCGCGCAGACAGGGGTGTGGGCCCCTCGTGGCCCACCTCCGCCTCATCTTCTGGCTCCGTGAGTCTTCTGGTAAAATAGGATTTTCGTGATATTTTCCGAGATTTTTCCTGAAATTAGATTTTCAGCACAAAAATGAGACACCAAAGCAATTCTGCTGAAAACAGCGTCAGTCCGTGTTAGTTGTATCCAAATCACACAAATTAGAGGAGAAACAATAGCAAAAGTGTTCAGGAAAGTAGATACGTTTTGGACGTATCAACTCCCCCAAGCTTAGCTTATTGCTTCTCCTCAAGCAATTCAGTTGAAAACTAAGTGCGATAAAAGAAACTTTCACGAACACATTTTCTTCATATAATGTAAATCTACTCAACATAAGATCAATACTTAGGCAATTCATAATAAGAGGTATGCAACTAAGTCTACTCAATAGTCATTGCAAGCTATGAAGAGATGCTAACACAATAATAATAAATAGCATGAGACATAAACATAAGCAACATTGCACTGCTCATAAGAAGGTATGATAGAGTGGTATCTCGCTTTCCTTTGATTGTGGAGCAAAGCGTAAATGCCAAGGCACCTCTCAAGTTCAAGTGAAGACTAGAAGTAAAGATGTCAAAGATACAAGCATCAAAGTCATGACATAATTAACCAAGTTCTGAGACAAGCACATTACACTAAGAATGACAACTATGCTCTCAAGAAAGTGCTCATAGAATAAGTGGTGACTCAACAAAGAAGTGAAAAGGTTTTGAAAAGCTTGAAAGGCTTCCAAATGCTGAAAGTATGGTACTCATTAGCTTTGAGCTCTCATTGCCCCTATCATAGGAATCTTTTAAGTGGTTAAGTTTAAAGTGAGGTCCAATATGAGTTATATGCTTCACAGACCATAAACTGAAAAACTCATGTCCCTTGAGTACGATGGCTGCTCCTCATGCTACTCAACTTTAGTTACCGGTAAGTTCTTGTCATCGTAAATACACGCGTATCATAGAGAACCGCCAACGGGGTACCCCTTGCACATGATGCAGGAGCTATCCCATAACAAAATGACAATGAAAGCAGACAATGAGCATCTCAACGATCTTTTTATTTGCTATTTTCATAGGTTTTTATTGAGGATGCTTCACAGATTGCTCACTATGGTTATGTTGCAAGTTTCCACCATGATTAGGCATGGCTTAGGCTAGAATCCTAGGCGTTTCTCTAACACATATAAATAACTCCATGGACGTACAAGCTCCCCTTTTATTTCACACCGACGACATCCGTAAACAAAAGAGCATGATATCAACTGGATAGATATCCAAAAGTTTTGAAAGCGTTCCCCGTGACAGCACGGTTCTTCTAACTCCCAGCCTATAATTTGCAAGCATATAACTTTCATGGACAGTCACAATGGTTCAGGATTATTAAGTGCAAGAAAATAAAGTGTGCCATCAAGTTCGTGAGAGCTTTACTAACTAACTTTCTCATAACAAGCAAGCATTTTATTTGGAAGAAAACAAGGCGTACTGAATATGCATGGAATAGAAAATGATGCTAGTAGGTAGGTATGGTGGACACTTTTGACAATATTGGTTTTGGGGAGTGATACGTCCAATTTGCATCACCATTCTATATCATAATTTGCCTCTATCCATTGATATATGTCTTATTATGAGGTATTACTTATGTCTTTTCCTCTGTTTTTGCATGTTGGATGATTCTTGGAGGATGAACTGCCGGAGTCTGGATTCTGATAGAAAAGAAGGTGTTTTGATGCAATTTCACGAAGATCAGAAAAATACCAGAAAAATATTGGAAAATATATTTTCCCAGAAGACGAAGGAAGCCAGAAGAGGAGGCGTAGCTAGGCCATAGGCCCACACCCCCTAGTCGCGGGTCCCCCTAGGCCACGCCTAGGGCAGGTGTGGCCCACCTGGCCGGCCTCCGACTCCGCCCTCTCGCCTATATATTCCTCCCGGAACCCTAATACCAGGGGTCACAGATAGATTTCCGCCGCCTCTGCGGGGCAGAAAACACCGAGAGAGAAAGAGCTCTCCGACAGATAGATTTCTGCCGGGGAAATTCCTTCCCGGAGAGGGGAGATCGTCGCCATCAACACCATCATCAAGCTAGGCTTCATCGGGATCATCATCATCATCCACACCATCATCTCCACCAGCACCATCATCATTACTCCATCCCGCTGTAACAATCATGTTGAATACTTGCTTAGTTCATTAGGGGAAACTTTCCCGATGTTGATTACTATTGTAGTTGATGCTTGTGAGTGGAACCATTGGATTATTGTTTATGTTCAGATTATTATCCATTACCATATCATATTTGATCTTGATCCATATGATGTCTCGTGAGTAGTTTGTTTAGTTCTTGAGGACATGGGAGAAGTCATGTTGTTAGTAGTGGATTTGTGTTGAGATATTATTCAATGGTTTAGTATTTAAGTTGTGGTGCTATTCTTCTAGTGGTGTCATGTGAACATCGACTACATGATACTTAACAATTTATGGGCCTAGGGCAATGCATTGGGTATTTGGCTACTAATTGTGGGGTTGCCAGAGTGACAGAAACCTGAACCCCCATTAGGAAACCTTTGCACAAGGGAGTGTAGGATCTCAGAGTTTAAGGCTGTGGTTAGGTTTATATCTTAATTACTTTCCTGTAGTTGCGGATGCTTGAAGGGGGTTTAATCACAAGTATGTATTAGTCCAAGTAAGGTCGGTACATTAGCACAGGTTCACCCACAAAACACTTACAACACCAAAGAAGAGTACTCGGCTATTTGAAGCGAAAGCACTTGACAGAATTCCCATGTGTCCTCGAGAACGTTTGGTCTTTATAAGTATTTCCACAGGCTTGTCCTTTGCTAAGAAAGGATTGGGCCACTTGGTGCGTTTGATCGTTGTCTTTATTACTTGCACTTTGTTTTGTTGCTTTATCAGAAAACCACTAAAAATCCGTTTGCTAAGTATTTATAGAGAGTTCCTGCTCCATACCACTAGTCAACACCTTCTGCTCCTTGTTGGGATCGGCACTCCTATTTATCGAAAGTACTGCGATACACCCCCTATACTTGTGGGTCATCAATACTATTTTCTGGCGCCGTTGCCGGGGAGTGAAGCGCTATTGAAGAGTGGAACTGTTAAAGGAAACTTCTACTGTGAGTATTGCTTTTGTTTCTGTTTGTTGCTTTGTTTCCAATATGGATAACCCACTTGGTTTTCTATTTGGGAAAACTACTACCACTGTTAGCGTAGTAGATGAACCACCACCTGTTGAGATAGATCCTTTTAAGATACCTACAACTATTGTTGATCGTGTTATGGATAATTATTATTTAGGGGATGGAACTGTCCACCCTGTGTGCAGGTATCACAACTGAACAGGTGAAGAAGAAGTTACTCTCCATATCCTTGAAAGGGAGAGCTGAAGAATGGTATAAGCTTCTGAAGAATGGACAATCCATGGAATGGGAGGAAATGACATCTCTCTTTTATTCTTAATTCTATCCTCCCAGTGAGATTCATAAGGATAGAGATCTGATATATAACTTTTGTCCTCGTGATGGAGAGAGTACATCTCAAGCTTGGGGGAGATTGAAGTTACTAATGCTTAAATGTCCTATTCATGAACTCCCTAACAATATTATTATCAATAGCTTTTATGCTAGGCTTTCTCTTCATGATAAAGATTTACTAGATTCTTCTTATGCTGGATCATTCACACATATGAAGGAAGAAGCTAAATGGGATCTCCTAGACCGTATTCAAGAGAACACTGAAGCTTGGGAGAATGACAAAGGAAGGAAGTCAGGTATAAACTATGATTATGAATCCATTAAATCTTTTATGGGAATTGATGGCTTCCGTGATATTAGTAATGAGTTTGGTCTTGATTCCCAAAGTATTTCCAATTGTTTTAAGGCCTTTTCCTCTTACATAAAAATTCCCAAGAAGAAGTGGAATAAGTACCATGCACCTTATAAAGATGTTGTTAGTCTTGTCCCTGTTAGAAGTGCTGAAGTTTGTACTACTAATCATATTGTGCGTGAACCACATGTTGAGAAAATACCTTTCCCAACTAAGGTAAATGAGTATTCTATGATTATTAGTGCAAATAAAAAAGGTACAATGAAAACTGTGGAGCCTGATGAGAATTTGAATATTGAACCTGCTGTGAAAGACCTTGTCACTAGAAATATAGAGGATGAGCACATTTTCTTCTGTGAAGACGCTTATAATATTATGTCTCATCCTAGTAAAGCTAGAAAAGCTAGTGTTCCTGTGCTTTTAGTTAAAATTGGTGATCATTGCTACTATGGTTTATGTGATATTGGCGCTAGTTCTAGTGCTATTCCTTATGAGATTTACAGGGAAATTATGCATGAAATCGGTCCTTGTGAGCTTGAGGACATTGATGTGGTTATTCACCTTGATAATAAGGAAACCATTTGCCCCATTGGCATTGTAAGAGATGTTGAGGTTCTTTGTGGTAAGATTAAACATCCTGCTGATTTTCTAGTGCTTAATTCAGCAGCTAGCAAAACTTGTCCTATCATTTTTGGTAGAGCTTTCTTGAACACTTGTGGAGCTATTATAGATTGTAAGAAGGACAAAGTTTTAACTAAGTTTGATGAAGATTCTTATGAGTTTAACTTTTCCAAATTTGCTAAATCTCCTTGTGAAAATAGCTTGCCTAATAAAGATTTTAGGATGGAACAACTTGCTTCTATTGATCCAGTTTATGACCTTGGACCTCTTTTTGATGACTGTAAGTATGCTCATCCTAATGATAAAGTTGTTGCCAGTGACAGTTATATTGTCAACTTTATTCAAAGTGCTACTGATAGTTATTATGAGAGAGGGAAACATGGTTTTATGCATCTCAATAATGTTAAGTTTCCCCGTTTTATGTTGAAAGCTTTGTAGTTGCATTTGTTTTGTCTTCCTATGCTAGTGGCTTTTTATTTCAACAATTCGTTTTCTCATGCTACTCCCATGCATAGGAAGTGGGTTAGACTCAAATGTTTTGGTTATTTGCTTCTTTATGCTCTCTTTCACTTCAAATATTTATTTCTTATGTGAGCATCTTTGAAAGTTTCAAGCCTAACTTAAAGGCATTAAAGAAAAGTACTTGTTGGGAGATAACCCAAGAGTTTTGTCGAGTCTTGGAAGTTATTACTTTAGTAATAACCGCTCCTTATCCATTTTTTTGGTTTTTGTGTCAAGTTCAACTACTTTTGTGAAGTAGAGGAGTTGTGAAAAGTGGTTGTCCTGGGACAGATTTTTGTGCTGCATTGTAAAAATTCGTGAGGGAGCTCAGTACTTCGGATGGAGCTGCATTTTTCTGTTCTTGTTCTCCAAGTTGTTACCCAGCTTTCATTAGTTCTGCACTTTTTGATTTATGTTTTGACAGATTTCTGTCGTCATTTGCATTTGCCTCTTACAGAAGCCTTTGTTTTGATGGGTTTTCAGTTGAAGTGTGTACCTAAAGGTTTATTGTTTTTGCTTACACTAATGTTATCATTGAAGTTTGTGTATTGCCTTGTGAGGAAGGGAATCTTCAGGAGAAGGAGAAAAGGAGTTTGCAGAGTCCGTCTTTGAATGGGTAAAAGTGGTGAAAACAGAAGGTTCGTGAGAACCTAATCTTTTTATATTTTTGATGTTTTTAATACATATGGAACATTACGAGACGAAACAAAGGAGGAAACGGAGGCCGGGGTGGCACACCCACCCCAGGCGCGGGCCCCAGCTGGCCGCGCCTGAGGGGGGTGTGAGTCCCCCGAGCTCCGTCTTCTCCTCGTTTTCATACCAGTACCTTCCTTATGCATTGAAACTTCGTAATATATAACCCCTGGATCCCCCGAGATTTGTGCATCGTGTTCTCGTCGTGTTTTCGTTTCGATCTGTTTCTGTCAGGAAATCTTCTCAAGTTTAGATCACCATGGTCTCCGTCAACGACAAAGTCAAGAAGCCCGAGGAAGATGATCCTCAAAACCCCAAGGAGGAGGAGATTTTGGTAGGGGATAAAGAAGACATGGAAGAGGACAAGCATCCGGACACCCGCGCTACCGTCGCAAGCATTGGAGTGGTGGAAAATCCTACCAAGCTTAGAAGGACAACATAGATGTCTACAGGAGGAAAAACCCCGCGTCATATTATCGCTCCACGGTCATGTCCTCCACGTACCAAGAGACCCTTCCATACTCTTATACATGAGCATCAATACCAACAGGTGCCCAAAGGGAACTTTCCCTCGGTTTGGGATATGCCTCGTTCTAACCATGCAGGGAAGGAACACTCTAAGGAGGAAGAGTGGGGAAAGAATAAAAAGGACTGGGATTCTCGGTCCGACGGGATCATGAACCGCATTGAGCAAAATTCGGAGTTGATTCGTACTCTGATTTTCGAGTTTGAGGATTTGAAGAAACTTATTGAAGAACTTATCAAGGTAACACCACCACCACCGAAGGAGTAATTCATCATCAGGTTTGGCATCCCCTTGGCCTGTTCCAAGCTTAGGGGGAGTACTGCGGTATCACCATCATTATCTTTTATGTTTTACCTTTTTATTGGATTCATATCTTTGGTAGAGAGGTTATGTTATAGGTTGGTTTGCATGTGGAAGTATTTTTCTCCTTTAGTTGGTTATCTATGTATCCCTTGGTGTGAGTGCCTTTATGGAATATTAATGAGAAGTCTCATCTTTTACTTTTTACACTTCTTATTTTAGTTTGCAATCTCTATTATATGATGGATATTGATGATTAGTATTGGAATCACTTTGGGAGAATCAAGTAAATCTAAATTGGTTTTGGCAAACCGAGCTCTGGTCAGTGGCAACACTTTTTGAGGTTTGAAAGGAAAAGAAAAAAGCTTATAGGTATTTTGTATCATTTATTTTTCTTTCTTGTTGGCTCGTAAGCTCAGTATTCTTTATTTAAGATATTTTGTGTCTTCAAGGACGATTACATGTTTGGCTTTATCACTTGTATGTTTGCTTGTTTCTTTCAACTCTTTTGCTTGCTACCTAGCCTTGCTAGCCAAAAACCTGTTTTGAGAAGGCATACTTCTCATGCATCCAATCCCTTTGAACCAAAACCTGTGCCATTTGTGTCCACCATATCTACCTATTAGCATCATTGCTATTCCAAGCAAATTCTCAAGCTTCATCTATCTTTTGAATTAAAAAGTATTTTGTTATGTGAAAACTAGTTAGTAAAGCTCTCACGAACTTGATGGCACACCTTATTTTCTTGCCCTAATAGAATTGAACCATTGTGTCATCGAAGTTGTATATGCTTGCATCTATACGTTGGGATTAGCAGAACCGTGTTGTCACGGGGAACACTTTCAACATTGCACTTGTACGTTGTACATAGTTGATATCATGCTCTTTTGTCTATGGATGTCAACAGTGTGAAATAAGAGGGGAACTTGTGAGTCCATGGAGTTTATACTTTGTGTTAGAGAAACGCCTGGGCCGCTAGCCTAAGCCATGCCTAATCATGGTGGAAACTTGCAGCACCACCATAGTGAGCATTCTGTGAAGCATCCTCAATAAAAATTATACATATAGTAAATAAAAAGATTGGTGAGATGCTCATTGTCTACTTGCCTTGTCATTTTGGTTATGGGAAAGCTCCTGTACCATGTGCAAGGGGTACCCCGTTGCGGTTCTCAATGATATGCAAGTACTTACAATGACAAGAACTTGCTTGGGCTCAAAGTTTATGTAGCATGAGGAGTGACCCTCATATTCAAGGGACATGAGATTGCCAACTTATATTTCGTCAAGCATATACTCCATCTTTGTTCACTTTAACCTTAATCATCTCAAGATGCTTATGATAGGGGCAATGAGGGCTCAAGTCTAGTAAGTACCATAATATTTTGGAAGCTCTTTATGACTTGTAAACCCTTCTTCCCTCTATGAAGGGACTTTTCTCCCACTTCCAAGTTGAGTTAGTAAACCTTTTTCCTCTCTATCTCCAGCAAGAATTTGAGTTGTTGTGTTTCAAGCATTCATATGGTGATTTATTCAATCATGTTCTTCATCTTCCTTGTTTGCACAAAACTCTTATCTATTGAGTATTACTTTTAAAGCCTTCACTTATGAAAAACCTTTTTGAGCAAAGAGTGCTCCTGTTTTGAAACTTCTACAAAAAGCTTTTTGTGAAACTATTTGCCAGGTGTTCTCTGACCAAGAACAAGTTTGCCAATTCCAATTATGATTTATCTTTATGCATCTCTATTGTGACTGTTGTACTTGGTTGCAAGCCAAGTTATACAATGGTGAGTTGCTTTCTTCTATGAGTTGTGCAATGGTAAGTGTGATGCTTCTTGTTCATATTCTTTTATCGACACTTCACTCCATAAACCTGTGGACATGTTTACTGTGCTCAGTTTCCGCTTGGGGACAAGCGAAGTCTAAGCTTGGGGGAGTTGATATGCCCAATTTGCATCACCATTTTATATCATAATTTACCCCTATTCATTGATATTTGTCTTATTATGAGGTATTACTTATGGATTTTCATCTGTTTATGCATGTTGGATGATTCTTGGAGGATGGACTACCGGAGTCTAGATTCTGATGGAAAAGAAGGCGTTTCGGTGCAATTTTGCGAAGATCAGAAAAATAATAGAAAAATATGGAAACATATTATTTTACCAGAGGACGAAGGAAGCCAGAAGGAGGATCGAAGGGGGAGGGGGCGTAGGGGGCCCACACCCCCTAGGAGCGGGCCCACCTGAGGCCGCGCCTAGGTCAGGATTAACTATGGCATAAACAGAATTAACTATGGCATAAAAGTGATACAAGAACTCTGAGGCAAAATAAATCATCGAGGCTTATTGACTTTTGTTCAGTCATATGCATGCATGAGCATGCGCCAAGTCGATTCAAATGAAACATTCAGAGGGGGATACCACAATGTCATACCAAGTTACGAATAGAATAATGCAAGCAAACATTCATATGACATGCTACAAACTATTAGCAAGCTGGAGCTAATCATAAGAGAGCAAGAAGTACTAAGCATCCATTAAATAACATACACCTTACATGAACAGACTAAGCATGCCCACAATGATGAGTATATGTACAAAAACAAAAACAAATAGAGTTCATTACCAGCCTCTTACCACACCTCGAGTTGTCATGAATCATCATTATTGCTTTTCACTTGTGTGGCTTGAATAATAACATGAAACCAAACTCCACTAAGGACCGTTGAACCCTGCAACGAACTTCACAAAGGGCCTGTTTGTTTGGGCTGTGGCTGGCTGTGCAGCTGTGCAGGGAAAGCTGCTGTCCAGGAAAAGCCACTTCTCTGAGTTTGACTGTTTGACAACTTGGCTGGCTGTCTAGCTGTATGCTAAGGAATTGTCTGTAATTTCCCTGTAATTAATATAACACGTAAACTTTACTATTGAAGTGCATAAACAAATATGTTATTATTACATACCATATGTCACATATTGGTTTGTCCAAAATACATATCCAACCATTAAACAAATAAAGATAGTCGCATAATAAACATAGAAACATCCACACCGAACAAACTGATCATCTTCTTCTAGCATTGTATAATGCAGTAGCGATGCGATCACGCGTTGAGTTCATGTCTACTGTGTGTAGTCCACTCGGAGCAGTATCACCGGAAGATGTTACTGATTGCCTTTGGACCTTAGGAATGTAGTCCTCGTCTGCATCACACCGATCAAACTGCTTGTCGCGTAAGTTGGAGTCTCTAATGAAATTGTGAAGCGCTATGCAAGCCAGAATAATTCTTTTCTGAGTAACCAGACCGTAAGAAGGAATATACTTCAATATGCGCCACTTGTTTTTCAATATACCGAAGACACGCTCGATAGCATTCCGGAGCGATGAGTGCAGATAGTTGAAAATCTCTTCCCTATTTGTTGGTCTCCCTTCTCGACGAAAATCTGGTATATGGTATGTGTTCTGCTTGTAAGGAGCTAAGAACCCTTTTCTATTTGGATAACCAGAATCAACAAGGTAATATGTATCTGCACATGAACGAAAAAAATCAAACATCAATGACAATGCATTTGTAACTATGTGTGTACCATGTAGACAAAGATATAGAAAATTACCACCAGGAGGGGCCGGAAACTGTATTGGATACTTCTCAATGGCGCGTTGTAGGATGCGTGTATCATGCGCCGAACCAGGCCATCCAGCAACAACAAAGGTGAATCTCAAATCGAAGTCACATATCGCCAGAATATTCTGTGATGTGTAACCATGCCTTCCTGTATGGTTAACCGTCTCTTCTGCAGGTACTTCAACTGGAATGTGTGACCCATCTATGGCGCCAATGGCATCTTTGAAATAAGGCCAAAAGCGTGCATCTTGAAGTCTTGGATGCACATCCTTGAAATTTCGATCCACTGGCTTTATGTTATCCTTACCCAACTTGTTCAAGCAATTCAAAACCATGTGAAACTTCCTATGAATTGTTTCGGTTGAACGACTAAAATGGTTCTCAACTTGGCTAAATGACTGTGGTCCTCCAACCATCCATAGAAACATAGCTAGGCATTCAACAGATGACATGTCTCTAGTTGACACCAACCCATATCTAGAAACTAGAAGGTTATGCAATTCATGAAACACATCTGGGTACATTCTAAACATTTTGTAGCATCTTTTTCTATTTCCAAGTTGTTCATTCACCCATTCAAGCCCAGTTTGCTCCGGAATCCTCCTAGGTTCTTTATTCAAGTACTTCTGGCTATAGAGATTACCATAGTATCCCAAGACGGCAAGATCATGAGCCACTCCGAGCAACTGCCGTGTCCTTTCTAGTTCACGATCATCGTCACCATCATCCATATGCAAATAGAAAATTATAACATGTCAAAATGCTTCACACATCAATTTACTAGACACACATTAATCAACAAATGCTTCACACAATAATTTACTAGACGCGCATCAATCAACAAATATTATCACCACAATAATTTACTAGACATGCATCAATCAACAAATATTATCACCACAACATATCCATAGTGGTACAGGAATCGAATAATAAGTAGTAGTTTTACAATAATAACAAATAGTCCCAAGCAAATAAAAAGGAAAGGAATAATTCATGGTACACACAAGTTCTGCAATGATAATAAATAAATGGTGCACACACTACTTGTTCATCTCATCGTGTGTCCTCTGGAGCCAGTCGAGCCTACCCTCAGTTGTTGCAAATGCTGCAAACACCTCTCTTTGATCCTTGTTCATAGCAAGCTTGCCCGCAGTGTACATGATATCAGTTCCTTCAAGCACTCCACAATCTCGAACCATCCCTAAAAATTCCTTCATAGTTGGGACCTCATCACCTTTGCTGCAAGAACTGCCGTCGGTGTGCCTTGAAACAATTGTGTTCAATGCATTGTTGTAAGCCGAGAAAAAATCCTTCTCTACATGCTTGCGCTTCCCTGTTTTATTTGTGCTAGCTTGTCCACAGGTATCATCATCAAGCATTATTGGAGCTTCATTGCCAGTTTCTTCTTCCTCACCTGCAATGGCAGCTGATTCTCCAGTGACATGAGCTTTCCTAAACATAACATCCTGTTGTTCCAAGTTGGCAGGTGGACCATTCCTAAACTTTGCATGGTCAGGACGAATCTGAAAATAAAAACATTACGAAGATACCAGTCCAATGATCATAATAACAATACAAAAGAAAATGCAAGTAAAGACATGATAACTTACAGCCAGGTGATTCTTCCACCAATCATCATCTGCATCCATAGTTTTTGCTATAGGATCCCAACCAAGCCCGGTCAAATTTTGCAATTCCGTCCACCCCGTGTAATCCTTCTTCATAGAATCCCATTTGTTCTTGAATTGCTTCTGCGTTCTTCTATCCCCTGTTTTCTCAGCAAATTTGTCCCCAAGATTCTTGTAACCCTTCCTACTCAAGCACCCCCCCTCCCTATTGTTGCCGTTCACTTCCTCCATACAAATGTCGCAGAAAACTCTAGTGTAGTATGGATTCCAAACCGCCTTCGACATTGCAAATGAATCTCAAGCTATAACAGAAAAATTTACGAAAGATAGCTTTTTATTTCCACCAAACAACATAGCAATACAAGCAATACCATAGCAAGCCACATAATTTCTAGCACATCAACACATCAAGCCTGACCATAGCAGTATCATGTGAACATCAACACATGAACACACCAACACATCAACGCATCAAAATACAAGTAGTACCATAGCAAGCCTGAACCAAAATACAACCAAAATACAAGCAGTACCAAAATATAAACTGGGAATGTCTCGTCACATATAAAATTGTGAAACATATCTCATCTATGAGGTTCATGGTCTAATCATATATATTTTCTCCGATCAAAGCAAATAATAAAATTAATACAGAATGGTTGGATGAAGCCGTGTTTTCTATTCTTTTCCTTTTCTGATAGCTATAAGTTGGTGTTCTCTTTCTTGCTCTAGTCATGCAGATGCCTTGGTGCAACAATTAGGTTTCTAAAACAAACATGTTTATGGAGCTTTGCAAGCATGCCTTTTTGTAATGTTCCAAGAAACTATGTGGGCTCTCATCTCATAATCTGATCCTTGATTTGAATATGATGAATAACAGAATGAGTGATGAAACCATTGACAATGCACGTGAACAGGCTCCTTCGTTAACTGTTCTGTTCAATCAAAAAATGCCATGGTCTGAATGTTTAATATCAACTCTAGTTCGGATTTAAAGGAAGGTAGAAAATGCTAGGAAATAACAACTCTACATAATCGTTCATGCCCAGTCATAAAAATCTCAAATCTCTTAAATGGTACAGTACAGTACGCCACCTCCCTGCCTACTCAACGGCAGCACACATCGACAAAGAATCAAAGCAAACGGAATAGTAGAGGGGCAGGGAGATTGCAATTCTTTCCCCTACCAATCAGTACAAAATGGAGGTCTGCCGTGGGACGAGCTGAGGTCTAATTCTTTCCCCTATGTAATCAGTACAATCAGGGAGATTGCAATTCTTTCCCCTACCCTATGTAATCAGTACAATCAGGGAGATTGCAATTCTTTCCCCTCAATCATACTTGTGATGACGTTGGCTAGGGAGGTGGTCTGCCGCGGGACGAGCTGGGTGCTCCGGGCGGCGGGGGACGGCGGCGGGACGACCTGGGTGCTCCGGGCGGCGGCGGGAAGAAATAAGCTCAGCGTCGAGGGTATGGAGACGGGGAGGAATAGGAGGAGCTCGGTGGCGGAGGGGGTAGGGCGGCGGCTGGAGGTAGGGCGGCGGCGGGAGGAGACCGGCTACAGGGCGGGGGCGGGAGGTATCCTGGCGGCGGCGGCTGTTATCGCTAGGCAGGTGGGGGACGAAGGACTGCTATCGCTAGGCGGCAGGGGTCTTTTTTTTAGGAACGGGTCACTCGCCTGGGGGACGAACGGGTCACTCTCCTGGGAGTTTACCGCTGAACTTCTTCTGGTGGCATTTGCTTCGTAATTTAGGAAATACCGGTTCGTTGGCTCGCGGGAAGCCGCGGGAAGCACATTGGGACGTGCTTCCCGGTATAGCCTATTCTCGCAACCACTTCGGCCGAAGCCTACCGCACAGCTAGTCCGTTTGGTTCGATTTTTTGGCTTTTTCTAGTGGAAAGCCACCAAAAGCCCAAACAAACATCCCCAAAACCAAAGAAGAACAACAAATATTTTTGATGTTTTCGATTTTTAAAGCAAGCACTCAAAGCAAAATCTTTTTGGATTTTTTTAAAGCAAACCAAAGCTAAAAAGACAAAGAAAAAAATAAAGAGAAACAACAAAAATATTTTTGGTCTTTTTGTGTTTGGGAAAGCAAAAACAAAACTAAAAAGAAAATGAAACATGGATATAAAAAGAACCGAAGAAACATGATATATAGATCACTGTGATATCGGTATACCTCCCCCCAAGCTTAGGCTTTTGGCTAAAGTGGAGCTCAATCCCAGCCTGACCATGAAGGAGCGTATCCATAGTGTGATGAAGAGGTGCCTTCATCCTGGTACGTACTTGAGGAAGCCCCCGTGTACCGCGAGTAGTCATAAGAGGGAGCGTCCCGCTGGTAGTGTCCATGGAAACCATGCACACAGAGCTGATCGTCCACCTCCTCCTTGGAGCGTGACCAAGGTCCCATGCAAATACTGAACAAAGTGGATTGTGGCAAAGAAATTTCTCTCTCATTCCCGTCAGTAAACATCATCCTATACACTAAACTCTCGAGGGTAGAGCTAGCGGTAACAAATTGGTGTGCCTTCATGGCGGATAAATCAAGCCTCTGAGGTACCAGTACTGTATCACTCTGATCAATAGAGAGCTCCAAGGCAGCAGCTACACGTGCAACAATAATACCCCCATATATGGGTCCTCTAGCAGCTAGGCGACGAGCAATGATAGCACCAAGATTATACCTAGTTTTATTGTTGAGTGTAGCAGCTAGAAAGGCCAAATGATAGTTGGAAATATTGCTAGTGTTCTCCCTACCAAGAACGCTAGTGGCAAGATAATAAGCAAAATATCTGAGAGATAGGAGTTGAATATTTCTTATCTTCCCCCGCTGGGCCGTGCGGTCATCATCGTTTGTCACCCCATGGTAAAGCTCCAACAAATCAGCAGGTTGACCTTGAATCTTTTTCACCGTCCCAACCATGCCAATACCTATAATGTTGCAAAATTTCTCCAATGTCATGGTAAAAGGCCTACCATAGATTTTGAATGAAATCTTTGAGCTGTAGGAGGTGTTAGTGAAAGTGAAACTCCCCACAAAAGTTTTAGTGAGCAAAACATATTGCACACTCTCATCCTGCATATAATTGGTTAGACCAACTCTCCTAAAAATATTTAGGAAATCATCGAGAATCCCCGCAGCTTGCAAAAAGGTAAAACAAGGGAAGGTAGAAGGGTGCGCATCCCCTTCATCTCCCTCTTTTCCAAAACGCGACGCAATAAGATCCTCATTATATGATGGCCTAGCTCGAGAGGCTGATATTGAAGGCCTTTCCCTTCTTGGTGCATCACTTTCAAACACTTCCCCAAAGGTATGGTTGTCCATGGCCCCCTTTTTTTGAAATTTTTAGACAAACATCAAACCAAGTGATTTCCAACTTAATAAATGAAGGGGAACTACTATAGGAACTTGCTAGAGGGCTAAACATGCATCAAAATTAAATCTCTAAGCATAGAACAAGCATGCAAGCTCACACAACCTGTCACCTACAGTAGCAAAATACTCAAGATACAATCCATCAATCACAAATCTAATTGGACAAGTGGAGGAGGCACATACTAAGGAGCAAACCCTCCAAAAATCAGCAGAAAAGATGGGCTGGGCAAGGAGATCGATAATCGGGAGCAACAACAGGAACTCGAGCTTGAGAAAGTTTTCCTGTGTTTTTAGGGAGAGAGAAAGAAGTGGCTGGAACGAGGCATCTTGGAGGGCCACATGTGGGTCCCACCTAGGCCAGGCGCGCCCTGGGGCTGGCCACGCCACCAGGGGGTGTGCTGGCCTGGTGGGTCCCCCTGGTCCAGTCCAGGTGTCCCTCTGCCCTTTTTTCGAGGAAAATTTAACATGAATTTTCTGGAATTTTTTGGGAAATTTTATTTTTGGCCAATTTTCAAGTTATGAAAATTGATTTTCTCGCAGAAAAAGATTTTTGACAAGAAGCAAAAGCAAACCAAACTAAAACTACATAAGTTCTAACACACTCTAAAAGGCAAGCAACTAGCAAAAATAAAACTAACAAGACGGAGAGAAAAGATTAGAAAGGAGAAAAATAGAAGTGAGCAAGGGTAATCATTGTGAAAGCATTGTTTTGTCCATTGAAATCCCTTTGTTAACAAGGTTGATCAAGTCTTGTTACCAAAACAATTTAAAATGAAACAAAACTTTGCATTTCACCAAATGATTATGTTACCTCAAACTTGATAGCAATAGTCCCAATCATAATAGTTTCAAAACTTTCTTGTGGAATGGGACAATATATTTCTCCAACTTTGATGCTCTCAATATTTTCATTTGAATTTAGGCCATAAATCTTATCAATCTTTTGGGGAAATAGATAGTATGCTCTTTGTCATTAATATTAAAAGTTACTTTTCCTTGATTACAATTGATGACAACACCTGCATTATTAAGAAAGGGTCTCCCAAGAATAATAGACATATTATCATCTTCAGGCATCTCAAGCACAACAAAATCAGTTAAAACTAAGCAATTATGAGCCACTTGAACAGGAACATTGATACGTCCAAAACGTATCTACTTTCTCAAAAACTTTGCTATTGTTTCTCCTCTAAACTTATGTGATTTGTATACAACTAACAAGGACTGACGCTGTTTTCAGTAGAATTACCTTGGTGTCTAGTTTTTGTGCAGAAAATCAACTATCAGTAAAAATCCCGGAAAATATGCCAAAAAACCTATTTCTCCAGAATATCCACGGAGCCAAAAGACGAGATGGAGAAGGGGACTAAGCTAGGGAGCCCACACCCCTGCCAGGCGCGAGCCCACCACTGGCCGCGCCTAGGGGGGTGCAACCGCCTCAGGCACCCCATCGGCATCCCTCTGCGCCTATAAGTTGCCTTTCGACCTAAAAACCGAGGGGGGTTCAATAGTTTTCCTGAAAGAGTTCCGCTGTGCCGCCGCCACCAGAAACCAAGATTCGGATCCAGAAACTCCGTTCTGGCACCCTGCCGGGACGGGGAATTTGGAGAGGATCATCGCCATCGTCATCACCAACGCATCTCCATCAACCATCAATGTTTCCCTCATCCATGAGTGACTAATCCCCTGCTGTAGGCTTGGGGATAGTAGGGATTGGATGAGTTCTATCATGTAATCGAATAAGATCTGTTAGGGCATAGTGCCTAGTATCTCTATTAGTGCTATTTGACTTTGTTGCAACTTGTTGTGCTTAATGCTTTTCACTAGGGCCCGAGTGCCACGATCTCAGATCTAAATGTATTATTGAATCATTATGATAGTATTGTTTGTGATCTTATGTGCAAGTTGTGTACACATATCATTGTCCGGATCCAAAGGCCCCAAAGTGACAATAATTGGGACAACTGGAGGGATGGCTGTGGTGTGAGGATCACATGTGTTCACAGAGTGTTAATGCTTTGCTCCGGTGATCTATTAAAAGGAGCACCTTAATTGCCAGTAGTTCCCTACAGGCCCCGCTGCCACGGACTGGCTGGACAGAAGATGTTGTGCAAGTTCTCATTGGGAGCACGTCTGACTATATTTAGAGCACATGCCTAGTATTGTTTAGTACTTGGATGCTTATTATTATTTATCTGCAATGCCCTAGATCTTGATGTTACATGTTTAGAATCGTCCATGCAATGCCCATCCATCCATCCCTATGCCTACCGCACTTGAATCCCACTGTTTACCGTTACTATTACTATTGATCTTGTTCTATTGTTGTTGTTGCTTTGCTATTGCTACTACCAAACTGTTGCTACTGATAAACTTCTATGAGCAAGAACTATTTCCAGGTGCAGCTGAACTGACAACTCAGTTGTTAAGGATTGCAAGTATTCTTTGGCTCCCCTTGTGTCGAATCAATAAATTAGGTAATACTACCCGCGAATATTGTTGCGATCCCCTACACTTGTGGGTCATCAAGACTATTTTTTGGCGCCATTGCCGGGGAGCATAGCTTTATTTGTAAGTTCACTTGGATCTATTATTTTTCACTGCTACTCCTTTCATCATGGGGAAGTCTCGTGATGGAAAGTTCCTTATTTTACTATACACTACAAGAAGAGGTACAGTCCTAAACACATCTTCTGCTCTTGATTCACCGTCTGTTATAAGTAAGCTTGTTACACCACCACCACATACTCATGCTACACACACTGCTACTACTGTGAGTCTCAGACTGCTTTTGATACTCATGATGTTTCTTCTACTATGCTTGATGCGAGTGGTTTATTAGGTCCTTTCCTAGATGCTACTATAGCTAGTCTAGGAAATACCGAAACTCCTAGTGAAGACACTGTTACACCTGTTAGCTCACCTGAGTCTAGAGATATATATGAGATTAATGATGGCTACATTGAGTTTATTGATGAATTTATTTAAGAGTGCCAAAACACACATGGTACTAGTGCTATTAAGAGTCTCCTTATTAGACGCACCATTATTCCTAAACCGTCCTCTGATCCTACGTTTGCCACCTCTCCCATAGATATTAAAGATAAATATTATGATTTCTCTCTTGCTTTATCCTATTTGTACATTGTTGAGAAAGAACCTTTTTGTGGGACTGAAAATGAGAGTGCTATGGCTCATATGAATGAGCTTTCTACTATGAGTGCTTTATTATCTGATGATTTTAAGATGCGCAAGTACTTTGTTACTAAGATCTTCCCTTTTTCACTAGGAGAAGCTAGGGCTTGGTTTAATAGATTACCTCCTGGTTCCATTGATAGTCCTGATTGTTTGATTTCTTCTTTCTTCTAGAAATATTTTCCTCCCAGTGCTAGACATGCTGCTTTGTAGAGACTTTTTGATTTTAAACAGTGAGAAGAAGAGAAATTGCCTGAGTCATGGACAATGTTCTCTCCCTTGATTCATGCACATCTTGGATGTCCATTACCTAAGAATGAGCTTCTTGATATTTATTATAATGGACTAACAGATGAATCTAGGACATACCTAGATAGTTTTGCTGATTGTGTTTTTAGGAAAAGAACTCCTACAGATGTTGAAGAATTAATGGCTAAGATAAGGAAGAATTATGATGATTGGACTTCAACTGAGCTGAATGCACCTGAGCCTATTACTCTTGAACTAGACGTTCCTGAACCAGTTCCAACACCAACACCAAAGAAGAGAGGAGTTATTGCATTAAATGATGAAGGAAGCTAAGAAGTGTCTAAAGGAGAAAGGTATTAGAGCTGAAGATGTGAAGAATCTACCTCCTATAGAAGAATTATGTAAGCCAATTCCCCACTCATCTACTTTTGAGGTACACTCTCTCCAACACTTTGATGAAGGTGATATTCCCTATGGTAAGCCTCCTGATCAATGCTTAGAGGAACTTGACATTTTTATTGTTAAACAAGGTAATTTTAATAAACAAGTTCAGAATCATTTATTGGAAAACTCTAGATCTATTAAAGAGTTGAAAGATATTGTGGAAAGAACTTCAAATGATATTAAAATGCTTTGTAAACACTTTCAAATGGTTCAAAACCAACTTTATCAACTTGCTAAGGTACAAAAGGATATGCTAGTTAATGCCTCAAGAGATAAACATGCTTATGGAATTAGAACTAGGAGTGGTATAGCTACTCAAGATCCTTTATATCCTGAAGGACACCCTAAAAGAATTGAGCACAATTCCCAACAAGTTGATAGTGGTAGTCCCCGTAAGAGAAAGAAAAAGAAACATAGAATAGTTGAGGAACCACTTGAACCTGCTATAGATCCTAATAGTATATCTGTCTCTGATTCTGAAACTGAGAGTGGTAATGATAAAAATGATGCTCCTGAGGAGGTTGTTGAGGAAGAACCTGAGAAGCACACTAAGAACACTAGGTACACTAAGGAAGATTTTATTGCTAATAAACATGGTAAAGAGAGAGAGAACCTTGGGTTCAGAAACCCATGCCTTTTCCAGGTAAGAAACACAAGTCAAAGGAGGAAGAACACTACAACAAGTTTTGTGAGTGGATGAAGCCTTTATTTTTGCAAATTCCTTTGACTGATGCTATTAAGTTGCCTCCTTATTCAAAGTATATGAAGGATATTGTCTCTAATAAAAGGAAGATTCCTAATGAGGAGATTTCTACTTTGCTTGCTAACTACTCCTTCGATGGTAAGGTTTCAAAGAAACTTGGTGATCCAGGTATACCAACTATTCCTTGCTCTATTAAGAATAATTATGTTAGAACTGCTTTATGTGATTTGAGAGCTGGAGTTAGTGTTATGCTTTTTTCTCTCCATAAGAGACTCCAGCTAGAAAAGTTGATACCAACTGATATATCTTTGCAAATGGCTGATAAGTTAACTACTATTCCTATTGGTATATGTGAGGATGTTCCTGTTCAAGTTTCTCATAATTGCTTGGTTCTAACTGATTTTGTTGTGCTTGAAATGCCTGAAGACGACAATATGTCTATTATTCTTGGGAGACCTTTTCTTAATACTGTAGGTGCTGTCATTAATTGTAATCAAGGGAAAGTAACTTTCAATATTAATGACAAAGAGCATACTATATACTTCCCCAAGAAGGTTGCTAAAAGCTATTGCCTGAACTCCATTGAAAATATTGAGAGCATAAAGGTTGGAGAAATATATTGTCCCATTCCACAAGAAAATGTTGAGACTATTATGATTGGGACCATTGATATCAAGCTTGAGGTAACATAATCACTTTGTGGAATACAAAGTTTTGTTTCATATAAGATTGTTTTGGTAACAAGACTTGATCAACCTTGTTAACAAAAGGATTTTAATGAACAAAATAATGTTTTCACTTTGGTAATACTTGCTTTCTTTTACTTTTCTCCTTCCTAGTCTTTGATTTTGCTCTTGTTAGCTAGTTGTTTGCTTGTTAGAGTGTCTTAGAGCTGCTGTAGTTTGGTTTTTGTTTGCTTTTGCTTCTTCTGGAAAAAAACTGTTTCTGCGAGAAAATCAATTTTCATACCCTGAAAATTGGCCAAAAATAAAGTTTCCCGAAAAATCCCAGAAAATTCAAAATAAATTTTTCCTTGAAAAAGGGGCAGAGGGACACCTGGAGTGACCCAGGGGGCCACCCTAGGCCACCACACCCATGGTAGGCGCGACCTACCTATGGGTGGTGCCTAGGGAGGGTGTGCCCCACCCGGGCCCCTCTAGGCTGCCTCCTCAAAGCCACCTTCTTTCTCTCTCCCTAAAAACACCGGAAAACTTTCTCTAGCTCGAGTTCTTGCTCGCGGTTTTCGATCTCCTTGTTCAGCCCATTTTAGGTGCTGATTTTTAGAAGGTTTGCTCCTTGGTATGTGCCTCCTCCACTTGTCCAATTAGATTTGTGATTGGTAGATTGTATCTTGAGTATTTTGCTGCCATATGTGTTAGGTTGTGTGAGCTTGCATGCTTGTTCTATGCTTAGAAATTTCATTTTGATGCATGTGTAGCCCTCTAGCAAGTTCCTATAGTAGTTGCTCATCATTTATCAATTTAGAAATCACTTGGTTTGATGTTAGTCTAAAAATATCAGCAAGGAAGACGAGTGCATATCCACTAAATCAATATGACTTGATGGTACCTGAGCTAATGAAAGTTCATCGTGAGGAAGGAGTCTTCCCTTCCATATATCCATGCCAGGAATTTATTAGAACTGCAGGAATCCTCCAGGATTTCCAAACTATGATTACCAATGCGGGGTTGGAACACTTTGCTGAAGGTGAACCATTTCAATATGTTACACTAACCATGGATTTTGTGCAGGAATTCCGGTTTACTTGGTCTTCATCTAACCCCATGGTCCATTACAAAATATAGAATATACCTGTGGACTTGCCTTTTGCTGATTTTTGTGCAAGAATTAGAGTACCTTAGTGGAGATCTTGTGAGAAGATCAAGGAGAGGCCCAAGTCGCTTATGGATTTATATGCCGAGATTTGCCAAGGTTTCGACTTCTCAAAGGAGAGTGGTAAAATTCGGAACATTCAGTTCCCAGCCATTAGATATTTTGCCTATTTTGTTACCAAGTGTGTTCTTGCTAGAAAGATTGGTAGGAAATTATCTTCTTTTGATCTAGCTTTTATCCCAGCTGCTCTGAATAGGAATAGATCTTATAACTTGGGTGCTTTGATAGCTTACCGTCTCACCACCAACCACGAGAAGGGTGGAATTTGTGTAGGTCTCTTTGCTTCTAGGTTGCTAGATTTCCATGGTTTAGAGCCTCACCATTCAGATTATCAGTTCCCTATAGAAAGGCTTGATCTTGAATCAATGATTCAGCATGGTTTTGTTTCCTTGGGGGCTAATGTGAGAAGTTTACCGTTTGAGCTATCTTTTGCCCAGCATGGTCGGAGAGGGGGTAGGACTGAGAAAATAGTTTATTTGCCTGCACCTGCTTTGTTTAATTTTGATAACAGGCAAGGATGGTCGCTCACGGAGGAGGAGGTTGACACATATGTGGCAGAGCTCTCCCAGCAAGAGGAGAATGTTGGAGAGGATGCCGAAGATGATTCAGTTCAGCCCTCCAACTTGGGAGAGTCTTCATACCAGCAGCCCTCATTTGACTGGAGCGCATCTTCTTCTTCGTCGCAAGCGCCTGAATACGATCATTCCTATGATGACCCACCAGCTTGGGGTTAATACCCGCGCTATTGAGCCCCACATAGGCCAAAAGCCTAAGCTTGGGGGGAGGTATACCGACATCACACTCATTTATATATCATGTTTCGTCGGTTCTTTGTATATCCCTTGGTTCGCTTTTTTTTGGTTCTTGTTGCTTCTTTCTAAAAAACACAAAAATACCAAAAATATTTTTGTTGTTTCTCTTGGTTTGTTTCTTTGATTTTTGGTTTTGGTTTGCCTTAAAAGAAAAATCCAAAAATATTTTGCTTTTTTTGTTCTTTTGCTTTGTTTGCTTCTTGTTTGGTTTGCTTTTTCTTCGTTTGGTTTTTCTTTGTTTTCTTGTTTCTAAAAAATCGAAAACACCAAAAATATTTGTTGTTATTCTTTGGTTTTGTGAGTTCTTTGCAGGGTTTAGCCGTCCTCAGTGGAGTTTTGTTTTCATGTTATTATTCAAATCACACAAGTGAAGGGCGATAATGAAGATTAAGACAACTTGAGGAGTGGTAAGAGGCTGGTAACAAACTCTATTTGATTCCATTTTTGTACGTATACTCATCATTGTGAGCATGCTTAGCCTGTTTGTGTAAGGTGTATGTCATTATGGATGCTTAGTAGTTCTTTCTTGCTTGTGATTAGCTCCAGCTTGCTAATAGTTTGTAGCATATCATATGAATGTTTGCTTGCATTGTTTTATTCATACTTTGGTATGATATTGTGGTATCCTCCTCTGACTGTTCATGTGAATCGACTTCGCACATGCTCACGCATGCATATGACTAAACAATAGTCAGTAAGCCTCGATGATTTATTTTGCCTTAGAGTTCTAGTATCATTTTCATGCCATAATTAGTCCTGTTTTGTTGCAAGCATGATTATGACAGTTATTGCTCTATCGTTTGTCGCTCTCTCTCTATTGCTAGCCTTCACTTGCACTGAGTATGAGCTCTACCTGTGCTTCCAACTCCCCAAAACCAATATTTCCAGCTGTGTCCACAATACCTACCTATTAGCATCATTTGCTATTCTCAGTGCATATTCTATATGCCATGTTTTCTTCCAAAATAAAATGTTTGTCTGTTTTGAGAAAGTTAGTTAGTAAAGCTCTCACGAACTTGATGGCACACTTTATTCCGTGCACTTAATAATTCTGAACCATTGTGACCTATCCATGATTATATGCTTGCAAATTATATGCTGGGAGTCAGCAGAACCGTGCTGTCACGGGGAACGCTTTCAACACTTTTTGGATATTTATATCCAATTGATACCTTGTTCTTTTGTTTTGGATGTCGTCGATGTGAAATAAAAGGGGGACTTGTGAGTTCATGGAGTTTATACATTGTGTTAGAAAAACGCCTGGGCCGCTAGTCTAAGCCATGCCTAATCATGGTGGAAACTTGCAGCATCACCATAATGAGAATTTATGAAGCATCCTCAATAAAAATCTATACACATAGTAAATAAAAATATCGCTAAGATGTTCATTGTCTGCTTGCCTTGTAATTTTGATCATGGGATAGCTCCTGTATCATGTGCAAGGGTACCCCGTTAGTGGTTCTCTATGATATGCATGTATTTACAATGACAAGAACTTACCGGTAACCAAAGTTGAGCAGAATGTGGTGCGGCCCTCGTACTCACGGGACTTGGGATTTCCAGTTTATGGTCTGTTAAGCATATGATTCAGAGTGGACCTCACTTTCACCTTAACCACATAAAGATGCCTATGATAGGGACAATGAGAGCTCAAAGCTAACAAGTACCTTAATTTCAGAATTTGGAAGCCTTTCAAACTTTTCAAAACCTTTTCACTTCCTTGTTGAGTCACCACCTATTCTATGAGCACCTTCTTGAGAGCATAGTTGTCATTCTTGTGTTTGTTTCAGAACTTGGTTAATTATGTCATGACTTTGATGCTTGTATCTCTAATATCTTTATCTCTAATCTTCACTTGAACTTCAGAGGTGCCTTGGCATTTATATTGTTCTCTTCAAACAAAGGCAAGCGAGATACCACTCTATCATACCTTATTATGAGCATTGCAATGTTGCTTATGTTTATGTTTCTTGCTACTTATTATTATTTACTTGGTTTCTCTTCATAGCTTGCAATGACTATTGAGTAGACCTAGTTGCATGCTTCTTATTATGAATTGTCTAAGCATTTACTCCTGTGCTGAGAATATATACATCATATGAAGCAAAGTGTTCGTGAAAGTTCTTTTATCGCACTCAGTTTTCAACTGAATTGCTTGAGGACAAGCAATAAGATAAGCTTGGGGGAGTTGATACGTCCAAAATGTATCTACTTTCTCGAACACTTTGCTATTGTTTCTCCTCTAAACTTATGTGATTTGGATACAACTAACACGGACTGACGCTGTTTTCAGCAGAATTACCTTGGTGTCTAGTTTTTTTTGCAGAAAATCAACTATCAGGAAAAATCCCGGAAAATATGCCAAAAATCCTATTTCTCCAGAAGATCCATGGAGCCAGAAGACAAGATGGAGAAGGGGCCTAGGGGGCCCACACCCCTGCCAGGCGCGGGCTCACCACTGGCCGCGCCTAGGGGGGTACAGCCGCCCCAGGCACCCCCTCGGCCTCCCTCTGCGCCTATAAGTTGCCTTTCGACCTAAAAACCGAGGGGGGGTCGATAGTTTTCCAGAAAGAGTTCCGCTATGCCGCCAGCACCAGAAACCAAGATTCGGATCCAGAAACTCCGTTCGGGCACCCTGCCGGGACGGGAAATTTGGAGAGGATCATCGCCATCGTCATCACCAATGCATCTCCATCAACCATCAATGTTTCCCTCATCCATGAGTGAGTAATCCCCCATTGTAGGCTAGGGGATAGTAGGGATTGGATGAGTTCTATCATGTAATCGAATAAGATTTGTTAGGGCATAGTGCCTAGTATCTCTATTAGTGCTATTTGACTTTGTAGCAACTTTTTGTGCTTAATGCTTGTCACTAGGGCCCTAGTGCCATGATCTCATATCTGAACATATTATTGAATCATTATGATAGTATTGTTTGTGATCTTATCTGCAAGTTGTGTACACATATCATTATCCAGATCGAAAGGCCCCAAAATGACAATAATTGGGACAATCGGAGGGGATGGCTGTGGTGTGAGGATCACATGTGTTCACAGAGTGTTAATGCTTTGCTCCGGTGCTCTATTAAAAGGAGCACCTTAATTGCCAGTAGTTCCCTAGAGGCCCTGCTGCCACGGGCTGGCTGGACAGAAGATGTTGTGCAAGTTCGAGCACATAGGACTATATTTGGAGCACATGCCTAGGATTGTTTAGTACTTGGATGCTTATTATTATTTATCTGCAATGCCCTAGATCTTTAAGTTACATGTTTAGAATCTTCCATGCAACGCCCGTCCATCCATCCCTATGCCTACCGCACTCGAATCCCACTGTTTATCGTTACTATTACTATTGCTCTTGTTCTACTATTGCTGTTGCTTTGCTATTTCTACTACCAAACTGTTGCTACTGATAAACTTCTGTGAGCAAGAACTATTTCCAGGTGCAGCTGAACTGAAAACTCAGTTGTTAAGGCTTTCAAGTATTCTTTGGCTCCCCTTGTGTCGAATCAATAAATTGGGTAATACTACCCGCGAAGACTGTTGCGATCTCCTACACTTATGGGTCATCAAACGCCCTCACATATACCAACATGAATAGTAGTAGACTTATCAGCCATTTGCAAAGATATATCAGTTCGTATCATTTTTTCCAGCCGGAGTCTCTTGTAGAGAGAAAAAGGAATAACACTAACTCCAGCTCCCAAATCACACAAAGCAGTTCTAACATAATTATTTTTAATAGAGCAAGGAATAGTTGGAATCCCAGGATCACCAAGTTTCTTTGGAACCTTACCATTGAAGGAATAATTAGCAAGCAAAGTAGAAATTTCCTCATTAGGAATCTTCCTTTTATTAGAGACAATATCCTTCATATACTTTGAACAAGGAGGCAACTTAATGGCATCAGTCAAAGGAATTTGCAAAAATAAAGGTTTCATCCATTCACAAAACTTGTTATAGTGTTCTTCCTCCTTTTACTTGTGTTTCTTATTAGGAAAAGGCATTGATTTTTGCACCCAAGGTTCTCTTTATCTACCATGTTTATTAGTAATAAAATCTTACTTAGTGTTCTTAGTGTAACTCTCAGGTTCCTCTTCAATTTCTTTCTTATCAGGAGCATCATTTTTATCATTACCACTTTCAGTTTCAGCATCAGATATAGATACACTATTAGGATCTATAGGTTCAGGGGATTCGATAATTGTTTTATGTTTCTTTTTTCTTTCTCTTAGAAGAAATGCCACTATTTTAAACTTGTTGAGAATCTTGCTCAATTCTTTTAGGATGCCCCTTAGGATATAAAGGATCCTGAGTGGCAGCAGCACTCCTAGTTCTAATTTCATAAGCATGTTTATCTCTAGAAGCATTAACTAGCATATCTTTTTGCACCTTAGCAAGTTGATCAATTTGGGTTTGAACCATTTGAAAGTGTTTAACAAGCATTTTAACATCATTAGCAGTTCTTTCCACCATATCTTTCAACTGATTAATAGCTCTAGAGTTTTTCAATAAATGATTCTGAACTTGTTTATTAAAATTACCTTGTTTAACAATAAAAATGTCAAGTTCCTCTAAGCATTGATCAGGAGGTTTACCATAAGGAATATCACCTTCATCAAAGTGTTGGAGAGAGTGTACCTCAATAGTGGATGAGTGGGAAATTGGCTTACATAGTTCTTCTATAGGAGGTAAATTCTTCACATCTTCAGAACTAATACCCTTATCCTTAAGACATTTCTTGGATTCTCTCATCACTTCATCATTTAATTCAATCACTCCCCTCTTCTTTGGTGTTGGTGTTGGAGTTGGTTCAGGCACAATTGGTTCAGGTGTAGTAGGCTCAGGTGTAATTGGTTCAGTTGTAGTCCAATCATGATAATTCTTGCTTATTTTAGCCATTAATTCTTTAGCATCTGCAGGAGTTCTTTTCCTGAAAACACAAGAAGCAAAACTATCCAGGTATGTCCTAGATTCATCAGTTAGTCCATTATAATAAATATCAAGAAGCACATTTTTAGGTAATGGACATCCAGGATGTTCATGAATCAAGGCACAGAACCTTGTCCATGACTCAGGTAATTTCTCCTCTTCTTCCTGTTTAAAATCAAAAAGTTTCTAGAAAACAACATGTCTAGCACTAGGAGGAAAATATTTCTGAAAGAAAGTAGCAATCAAGCAATCAGGGCTATCAATGGATTTAGGAGGTAAATTATTAAACCAAGCTTTAGCTTATCCTTTTAGTGAAAAAGGGAAAATCTTAGCAACAAAGTAGGTACGCATCTTAACATCGCCAGAAAATAAGGCACTCATAGTAGAAAACTCATTCATATGTGCCACACCCCTTTCATTCTTAGTCCCACAAAAAGGTTATTTCTCAACAATGTTTATATAGGATAAATCAAGAGAGAAATCATAATCTTTATCTTTAATGTTTATGGGAGAAGTAGCAAACTTAGCATCAGGAGACAGTTTAGGTATAATAGTATGTCTCTCAAGGAGACTCCTAATAGCACTAGCACCTCGTGTGTTTCGATATTCTTCAATAAATTTATCAGCCATTTCAATGTAACCATCATTAATATCATATCTCTCTCCAGACTTAGGTGAGCTAACAGGTGTAATAGGTTCTTCACTAGGACTTTTCGTATTTCCTAGTCTACCAATAGTAGCATCTAGCAAAGGACCTAATGAACCACTCTCATCAAGCACAGTAGAAGTAACATCATGAGTATGAGAAGCAATTTCAGATTCAGCAGTACGTAGTAGCAGTGTGTGTAGCATGTGTATGTGGTGGTGGTGTAACAAGCTTACTTATAACAGACGGTTAATCAAGAGCAGCAGAGGTGTTTAGAACTGTACCTCTTCTTGTTGTGGATGGTAAAATAGGATACTTTCCATCACGATATTTACCCATGATGGATGAATAGTAGTGAACAGTAATAGATCCACGTGAACTTACAAATAAAGCTACGCTCCTCGGCAATGGCGCCAGAAAATAGTCTTGATGACCCACAAATATAGGGGATCGCAACAGTCTTCGAGGGTAGTATAACCCAATTTATTGATTCGACACAAGGGGAGCCAAAGAATACTTATAAGCCTTAGCAATGGAGTTGTCAATTCAGCTGCACCTAGAAATAGTCTTGCTCACAGTGGTTTATCAGTAGCAACAGTTTTGTAGTAGCAATATCAAAGTAACATCAGCAGTAAAACAAAGGCAGTAGTAACAATAGTAGCAAACAGTAGGATTCGAGTGCGATAGGCATAGGGATGGATGGACGGGCGTTGCATGGACAAGACTATTCATATAACTTCAAGACCTAGGGCATTTGTAGATAAATAAGATAAAACATCCAAGTACTAAACAATCATAGGCATGTGTTCCATATATAGTCATACGTGTTCGCAATGAGAACTTTCACAACATCTTTTGTCCTTCTAGCCCGTTGTAGTGGGGCCTCAAGGGAATCTACTGGAAATTAAGGTACTCCTTTTAATAGAGCACCGTCAGGACGACGCGCTCGGGCAGACGCCGGAAGGAGCGTCTCGCGGCGGCGCTTGCAGAGGAGGCCGGCTCGAGGCGGAGACGCGGCTTGAGGTGGCCTTTGCGGTTCAGGCCGACGCACTGCGGGGCAGTGCCGAGAGAGAGGAGAGGGAGGACGAGGGCGACGATGCTGCTGGCTGGCGCGGAGGACGAACGGAGCGAGCGACGGTAGGGCGAAGATGGGTGGTCACGACCCTTGGCATCGAGGCGATCTGCTGGCGCCGAAGCATGGAAGGCGGAGGCAGCGGCCTCGCAGGAGAGAGAACCAGACGAGAGGGGGAAGGGGGACCAAGAGACACGGCCAGAGGCGGCGGGGCCATGTGTAGTTGGGGAAAGGAGACAACGGGGTGGGCGACGTGGGAGTGGTGGGCCAGGGATTGAGGTGGGGCCGGGTTGGAGAGAGACGGGAAGCGGGATTGGGAGGTTCTCGACCGCGTGCGTGCGTGTGTGTTGCGTCGTGTGTGTGTTGCGGGGTAGGGCGGTTCGTGTCGCGAGGGTGGCGTCACGGGTTGGAGAGTGGGGCCAGGAACGGGAAGATATGTAGCGGCTGTGTGGGGTGTGGGTAGGTGTCAAGTGGCGGCGACAGATGGGGAAAAGTGGGATTAGGGTTAGGTTGGGATTCAACTAGGGTTTGTGGGAACTGGGTGGTAGGTGGGCCTCCAGTCGGGTTGGGCTTCACCTGGCCGGCTAGGAGGTCTGCCTCCCCTTTTTATTTTCTTATTTTTATAAAACTTTTAGAAATAGTTTGTAGATAGATAAAATATATCCGGAAATACTGTGTTTAGTCTGAATAAAGAAGGGGACTAATTTAGAAAACAAAATAATCTTTTGGAATAACTTTTTAGACAAAAAAATGCATGATGTCATGATGATGCACAGAGTAAAAACACATGCGGTTTTCTAGTAGTGGTTTTACCCGGGGTGCTACAATTCGGCAGCACTAACAATGGATCTCGCCCTCGAGATCCGCCTCATGGTACGGGGACGAATGACAACGATCTGAATCTTCTTGCTTAGTGTAGATCCTCGCGACACCACTAACAATGATTCTTACTCCATCTTGAAAACAACGACACCACCAACAAGGATCGATGCTCATGTTCGTTGAGAGAGCACTCCGGATAAACAAAACACGAAGGCAGAGGCATCAAAAGATATGGCTACCTCTAACTTCCGTAAAGGCATAAAAAATGCATGATGTCATGATGATGCAGAGAGTAAAAACACATGCGGTTTTCTAGTAGTGGTTTTACCCGGGGTGCTACACCCAGCCTCTTCAACAACACATTAACCTATTGGCATTATGGTTGCACACAACCAAAAAAAGAGGAAGAATTACAAAAAAATAAAAGTCCCGCTCAAGCGATCAGATTCTTAGCAGCAGCGGCGCTAACAACACCAAAAAAAATACCAGAGTCCAATCCCTCCAAAAATGACGCCTTCAATAAGGAAACCGTGCTCAAGCGCTGTCGTCGCCTGATCAAAGATCCTAGATTTTTACCCTGGAGGAAGTCTTCGCTCGCAAAACTATGTTTTCTACAAGGCCATTGCCAGGCACAACCAATAAAGGCCAGACCTTGGGTTTTCACCCTGCAAGGAAAGACTGCGAACATATCCTGTGTTGTCATCCCCTCTAATAGAAAATGCTGCGAGTCACAGATCACCAAGCCAGATCCTCAACACACCAAAGACTCAATCCACCATAGCTAGCCCTTATGTTCTTGTCGTCATGAAATTCTCCACATCTGACTTCACCATGGATCGTCAAAGACATGACACATGATGGTAACATATAGCAGAGCTTTGCCACGCTCCATCTGAAACCAAACGGCCAGCAAACAACACATGTGCGCACGACCGAATTCCTTCTGATCCAACAATCTCCAGGCATGATGCGCCCATGGGAGGTCGCCGACAGAGTCTTCCGGAACTAGTCACTCCAGGCAGATCCATGAAGGCACATATCAAGTAGATCATCGTCTTGATGTGCGAGAAATCCGAGGACCACCACCTTTATTCATGACTAGCCGGCAGCCCCCATGCCACCGCCCAACGACCTGTAAGATCCGTCGCTCCGACCCCTAGCAGCAGCCTGTGGGATAGACTAGCATCAAGAAAGGCAGCGGCAGAGCAGGATCGACCCTCCACCGGATCCGGCCCGACCATGCATCGAAGAGGAATAGGGGGACGACACAAGAGACACCCAGATTTTAATCTAGGGTTTCGTCCATGGACACCGGGTCCAACCCCACCTCTGCTGCCAGCCATGGCGCCGCCGGGACAGGATCTCCGCCACCACCTCGACCAGGGAATTCGCCCTATGTCACTTCCCAAGATTTTTCCAAATCTTGTAATGTGAAAAATAAATAAACAAAATAAATTATTGTTGAAAATCAGGGTGAAAAGAAACTTTCTGTTTCTAAAAGGAAACTTAAAATCCCATCTTGAACAAACTTTGATTAAAGTTTTGAATTCAACAAAATCCAAATCAAGAGAAATGCATTCCTCTTAAAATGCATCTGGAAATTCAAACACTTGGAAAATAAATCCAAACCCTAAATCCTAATGGAATAAAAATCATTTCCAAGTATCTCCAAGCCTATGGATTTGATCCATATAATATCTTGTCAACAAACATTTACAAATGATCAAAAATGACAAATAGAAATATTAAAGCCATATAAATTGGTTTCACTCAAATTGGAGCCATAGATAAAACCTTATGAATCTAATAAGACAAGGAAATTGAATTTCCAAAGTTAATAAAGAACCTATCTATAAATACATACAAAATGGTGAGCAAATAATCCTAAAGGGATTTAAAAGGATAAACAAATACCAAATAAGATTTTCACAAATTGGAATCACCAGGTTTGGATCTATAAATAAAAAGTTATGGATTTTATAAGATGAAGAAAGAAATATTAAATAAGAATTATTTAAAGACCAAATAAATCTTGGCCTAATCCAATAAGCAAATGGAATGAATATAAACCAAATCCTATTGGAATAAAGACAAATCCAAATTATAAATGAATAATAAAACACATTAAAAACTTTTCCAAATAATTCAAGATGAATTATTTGACACCTCTTTAAGTAATTAAAACCTACTGAAAAGATTTGGAAGGTTTAAGAAATTAAATGGTGTTTGAAAATATTATTAAATCTATTTGATTTAAAACTAGAACCTATTTTGAATAAATAAAAGACTCCAAAAAGAATAAAGTTTTATTCAAAAATTGACTTTAGAATGTGCTACTAATCAATATTTAAACCTACACAAAATCTGGCAAAGTTTTGAATTCAAATGAATGTTTGAATTGCTTTTTCAAAATCAAAACAGAAAAATCAAATAGGAAAAAGAAAAGCAAACATAATAAAAAAAAGAGAACCAAGCCGACCCAGCCCAACTAGCCCAACAAGACCCAGCCAGCCCACCTCTCCCTCTCACACGAACGAATCATTTTTCATTGGAGAAAGAACCCGCAGAGTCGCCGACGTGTGGAACCCATTCCTTCTCTTTCTCTCTCACTGCCAGACGACCCCACCCTTCCCAGTCATCGTCTTCACCCATCCCGCTGACCACGCCCCCTCTCGCCGGCCGTTGCTGCCAAATCAATGCCGACGTAAATTCGCCTTACTGGCCGAGTAACCCCCATCGGTGATCACTCCCTCTTAACCGCCTGGACGTCCTCTCTCTTTCCCCTCTCTCGCCAGACCCTCCACGTCCCTAGGCCGCCCTGATTTGCGCCTAGACCCCGCTCTGCTCCGACGAGCTCGCAAGCAAATTCCGGCCAGTCTCCTCCTCCCCTCGCCCCCTGGAGCACACGAGAACCTTACCCAGACTCTGGCGCACCTCCCTGCACCCTCACCTCTCTCACGCGAGCCCTATGTCGTCGACTCTGTCTTCGTCTGAACGACGCCACCGTCTGCTCCAACTCCGACGATCTCCACAGGTAGCCTCTGACCGCGCCGCCCTCTCTCTGTGATGCTCCCATGCTCCCTACTCTCCCACGCGTCTAATAGCATCATCTGCCCCCTCTCCCGTGCTTTACAGCGACGTCCCCGACGACGACCGCGCGCACCCGAGGCACAGCACAACTCCGATGAGCGATTAAGGCCATCCTCGTGCGCCCCCTTGCCAGCCAGTACCACCTTGATCTTCCCCAAGGTTCGGCAAACTCGGTGAGCCCTTACCCTCTCTCCCTAGCTTTCTGTATCGCCGGCAAGGTCATTGCCAGAGCCGCGCCGCCGCGCATCCGCCGACAGCGCCGCCAGTTCCTGGCAAGCGCCTGGTAGCCATAGGATATTAATCGCGTGGCCACGATAGATTGACTGAGCGAAGAGGTATGCTTTCCCCTGTGCCGCACGATCCACTTTAGATCTAATGGCTGCTGTTTGTCGATCCAACCGAACTGGTACAGGCGAATTAGAACTCGACACGTGGCCAGAGATGATTTAAAATAGAAATTGTGTTCTATTAGATGTGCCAAATTGAATAATTCAAAACTTTTAATCTACACGTCCAAATTTTGCAAATTTTATATCAATGGATTCAGCAAGACAAGCCCTAGCCAACCATGCACTTTGTTTAGTAAAAAGCTTCTGGTAAAATGATTGTTTTTACAGAAACTTGTGTATGCATGTTTAGGTTATAAAATTTATTCCAAAATGTTTTTGAGGATAAAATCTTTGGCAAATGGTGTGTCTTGAACCTACTGACCATAGGAAGCAAATTTTGGTTTCAAAAATGTATTAGGTGAAGCAAAAGAATAAATCTTTGATTTAAACCATTTCTAGTCAAATAAAAATATGGTTTAATTATTAAAAATGGTTTTGGAAGAAAACCTTTGAGAAATGTTTTGGAAATAAACTCTCTGACCCTAAACACAAAGTTTTGTGGTTTGAAAACATATTTTGTGAAACCTATAGAATTTTACCTTATAAAAGCATTTCTACACCACATAAAATAATGGCTTGATCAAAAATGGTTTATGAAGTAAAATCTTATACAAATGATTTTGCCACTTTATGAAATGACCATTAGGTGTTTTCAAATATTTATGAACCATTAGAAACCACTTTTACAAATAAAACAATCTTTTGCATGCTTGCATGCATTGTTTTGATTTTATCATTTTATGTGATGTTGCTTGAATGGTAGATTGAAATATTGGTTGCTTGATTGAATTGTAGTGATTTGAAGTGAGTGAACATTGCAAAGATCAAGGAGTGAACCTATACTCTCTACCAAAAAGGCAAGTGATGCTTCATACTTTTGTCCAATTATTTTCACTATGCATTAGTGATATTTCTAAGTAAGACTTGCATGGAATTTTTGCTAAGTATAAACCATGCTATGGGAAATCCTAGTAGATGAAACCTTAGTAGAATTTTCCTAAGTTAAGATTCCTACTACTATCATGCTTAGCTTAGCTAATAGAAAACAAGGGTGGAATATATATTTACACTATGGAAAAATTTCTAAGTCTGAGGACTTGTGTTTTGATTAATAAAACAACTAAGTGAATGAATCACCTGGGTGGAATGGAAGGAATGGTTTGTGTTGAGTGGTTACACAAGGCCAGGGGACTGGTGAACCTTATGTATCACACTTGTGGATGGACACCTAGGAACAAAGAGATTTGAGATGTCAAATGTTGAGAAGCTTCAAGTGCAGCCACTTGGCATTATGGGCTCTGCCTGGATCATATAGGTTGCAAGAACTTAGCCAAATGGACAGTTGGTGGTAGGGGTTTGATAGGTTGGAGCGCGTCCATTCTGGTCTAAGGGAAGGCTTCTGAAACATCTTGTCTTGGTGAAACCAAGTCTTGTGGGGAAAGTGCACAACCCTCTGCAGAGTGTAAAATCTAAGTACTTAGCCATGTCCCTGGCAAAGGACAATTTGAGCATCAAGACATGGAAGCTATCAAGAATCTCATCATCCAAATTTCTAAATTAAAAGCTTGTGGTTGAACAAGGGTTTAAGGTTCACCAATTTCTATTGGTGGTTCCTTGGGAAAGATTATTTTTGTCAAGCAAAAACTTAGTGTTTTCAAATGATAAGGAAAATCTATTTTTGAGCAAAGCAAGCCTAAGCTCCACTTAGCCAAATGCATATAGATGATAGACTCCACTATACCACCATAGTATCACTTGCCAATACAATTGAAATGTATTGACCCTTGTGGCTGTAACTTGTTATGTTGCAGGTTTGTTTGATATTAGTGAAGTTATTGATTAGGATTACAAGTCTATAACCAACATGTCTGCCTGTGGCACTTTGAAGATGAAGGACCCCATGCTATTGTTACATTCTGCTGCATTGTAATGAGTTAGCCAAATGAGCTATATAAGATATAATAAATTATGTTATTCCTGGTTATAAAGTTGTATTATGACCTTTGTTCCTTGATATTACATCTTAACTGTGGATGCTAGCTATTGATCCAGGGACTAGCATTGTAAACACAGGGATCTCTACCTTATCAAAGGTTGGGAACCTTACACCCTAGCCGCTGCACGTCAGCACGCCGACGATCCTTGCCCCAGCAGATCTAGCGGGAACCTCCGGCAACCACCACCCTAAACCTCATTCGAAGGCTGGGGGCCGCTGCCACCGCGGCGAGGGCCAGCGACAACGACGGCGAGAGAGGCAGGCGTGGGGGGCTCTGGCAGCGACGCATGGGGGCCCCTGGCGTCGCCTTGGGGAGCCACGCGAGAGGCACGACCCACCTAGGCACGTTAAGCTAACGGGCCGTACTGTGCCGACATGTGTGCTAACCTCAAGGCCTAGGCACGACACGTTAGCTAAATGGGCCTAATGTGCTATCCCGTTAAGACCTTTTATATTATTTTTTATTAAACTTATTATAAAATAATTAAAATAATGGTTTAAAATTGAAAAAATAAAAAAATCCTTAACGGGCCGTGCTGGCATGTGGCCTAGGCACGACCCTTACCAAAACACGGGCCTAACACAACCCGTTAAGTGGCGTGCCGGGCCGGCCCATGACGTGCCAGCTCATGAAGGCACGATCCGATTGCCAGGTATGGACCTGCCACTCCAGACGTGTTTTGATCATTTTGTACCCTATATGAAAGTTTTTTTTGTGTAGAAAAGAAATATGCTCTCATGTCGTCTAGGAGCCTGAGAACGCGGAGGTGAAATCCAAACGAAGCATCAGTTTCATCAGCAACATGATGCTAAAATTTAAATGAATCTAGACACTATTTAGTACTCCCTTCGTTTCAAAATAGATGTCTTAAATTTGTCAAAATTTAGATAAATCTAGACACTATTTAGTATATAGATTCATTCAAAATTTGAAAAACCTAAGACATCTATTCTTAGACGGAGGGAGTATATAAATTTATCAAATTTAGATAAATTTAAGACATCTTTTAGAACGGAGAAAGTATAATTTTACGGCTGGACGGAAACGGTAGGCACGGACTCTTGCTTTTATTCCCTTCGCGACCGGTATATCGATGTATCCCGTGACCTATAATTTCTTCCGAGATAAATAGACGTGTGAATATTCAAAAAAAAAAAAAAATAGACGTGTGACGTGTATGCAATTCCGACTACAACTGCTCAGAAGTCAGATGAAGCCCATATACGTATACATGCTGCTCCTCCCAGCTGGTCCTAGAGAAAAAGAACATAAACCCTCGCCGCCACGCGGTCGGTAGCGCACACGGTGCCTCCTAGCAGATCCTGCCCTCTCTCTTTCCTCCTGCAGATTTGTCCGGCGATATGATGGCGGCACCGAGGTGCAACAACAATAAGAGGGAAACAGAGAGGTGGAAGAGTCCAGTGTCGGAGCTCTCCGACGACCTCCTCATCGAGATCATCTCCCGTGTGCCCTTCAAGTCGACCTGCTGCTGCAAGTGCGTCTCCGTCCGATGGCGCGACCTCCTTTCCAGCCCCGACCACCGCAACAAGCTGCCCAGCTCGACCCTCGCCGGCTTCTTCTACAGCAAGCACGACGTTGTTTCTCCTGGCCGCTTCGCGTCCACGCATACTGGTTACCAAAGCGTGTCGGGGAACTGGTGCGCTCGCAGCAGCATCGACACATCCCTCTCCTTCGTCCCCACGCCCAAGACCTTCAACATCAGCTTGCTGGACTGCTGCAACGGCCTCCTCCTCTGTCGCCACCTGCTCCGCTCTGATGACAAGCCAGTTGTTGTTTACACGGTGTGCAATCCCGCCACCGGGGTAAAGCTGGACGTGCCTGCCAGCAGCACCTGGTCCAGCAGTAGTGTCGTGCTCTTCGCCCGCCTCGCGTTCGACCCGGCGGCGGACGTCTCCTCCCACTTTCACGTGTTCGAGTTTGCTGCACATGGCGATGGTGCACAGATCGAAGCAGTGAGGATCTACTCGTCCAAAACTGGAGCCTGGACACATCCAGTTGTTTGGGACAGTAGTCCAATTTCGTTATGCAGCACTAAAGGGGTATTTTTCATGGGGCTGATGTATTTGTCTTCTTTTCAAGATTTTCTTGTGGCAGTTGGCACCCAAGGAAACTGCAGGGCTATTCGTGTCCCATGTTCTGCTCCTATTGGTCATGATATTTATCGATCGCAGGGACGGCTGTATCTGGCAAAGAAAGGTGATTTTGAGCTATTAATCTGGGCTCTTGAAGATTCTAATAATAGTGAAAAAAATTGGGTCCTCAAGCACAATGTCGGTCACTCGCAATTGATTGGAACAAAGTGTTCAAACTTTGCAGACTATTACAAAGTTATCGCAATCCACCCAGAGTGCAATAATGTCATATTTGTGTTATGTGGGAAGGGCTGCCACGGATCACAGATGCAACTCATGTCATACGAAATCGATTCAAGGAAGCTCAGTTTTGTAAGTGATATTGCTTCGGGTTGCACCAGTCCTTTTCTTTCATATGTTCCCTTGTTCTTGGATTCATTGCCACATGGGCAATAGAAGTCTTTAGTGCAGATTCACAAATTATATGCAGAACAATCATACATGTATCTCTTTTTGTAATATTCGGTTTATCTTGAACACAGGCAACATATTTTGTGGGTGCTTGAATGTACTCTCGTGTGTACTTGACTTTATGCCTCTAGATATTGGAGTGAACTTCTAGAACTATGATCTGTAGTTGCTCTGATGTGGTTCACGGGTTCGGTCTCCCAAACTTGTATGACAACACATTCTTAATTTGTACGCTCTCGTATGCAAATGAATGCTTAATTTTGTCATTCGATTCCATTGGATGGCCCTTCTTGGTTAATATTATTCTTTGGCCTGTTGGTTTTCGTGAGCTCTAGATTAACTGGATCCCGCTCTTCATGTCATTCATGTCTGCGGGTACTAAAATTATTGCACACTCCCAAAGGATACCCCAAAAGTCTATCGGGCATGTTGGACACAAAAACGCGCCCTGCCGCACCCTCCAAAAGCAGTATTGAATCTAGCGCATCCCACTAGTGTGTCCGGTGCTCCTAGGCAACCCCGACCAACAGGGGTCTTGGGGCTGCGCTAGACGCAAGCCGTGCGCAAGTGGGTCAGCAATGTCAGTGACACAACTTTTTTTGATATATTCATACTAAAATGTTTATTGATATATTTCTTTTTTAGAATCTATAGGTTATTTTTAGACAATTTTTTGATTCATACTAAAATGTTTATATTTTTTGATTACTAAAATGTTTCAATACATACTTGGAATATTAGCCCTATTATTTTTTTGTATTTTCAATATATTGGTTTTAACCCAATACACCTTCCCCGTCACGCAAACCTTCAGAATGTAGACGCTTTTCCCTCCTCCGCTACAGTTTTTTGCACCTAAAGCTAATGATGAAATGTGTATTAGAAATAATTAATTACAAATTTCATAATAAATACACTTTCTCAATTTAGATTATACCACTCATTATGACGTTGTCCCACCATACAACTACCTTTTCCTTCTTCAACTTTGAATAGTATCCGATGTCGATATTACAATATACGCATGACAAACTTGAAGAGAGATATCATTATCTCGTAATTAAAGTAGGTTGTGAAGTTAATTATGTTTAAGTACATTCAAAACATAATGATCACCACATGAAGTATGTGTCACAAAGTGTTCAATGTCGGGATTGTCATTACTTCCTATTTTCTCAATACAGATTATATGAGTCATTATGACAATGTCTCAAAGCTATAATTGGCTTATCCTTATTTAACTCCATATTTTCTCCTAGTTTGATGGATACATAGGAAAATCTTGTTAATAGATATAATCATCTAATGAAGAATAAGCGAATAGGATGGAGAAATTAATTATGTTGTTCTACATTAAACTACTAAGTTAAACAACATGTACATGAATTAAAGTTATATAATTATATCATTTCAAATATTAATTTCATATCAATTTTAGGTTATGTGTTCCATGACCAAATTTTTGTTTTTTTGTTTTTAGAGTGGATTATATTTAGTTCCAAGAAGATCGAATGGTGTATCTAGCTATGTATCTTGCTTACAAGTGAGCCAGTATTTTAGATTCCCCTATAAACAACATCATTTCTTCATTTTGATTTTATTAAATTTTCTTTTTTTAGATGTGCATAAGAAAATGCCTTATTAGCCTTTCCATAAAAAAATGCATCGCCCTCAATTTATATGTGTACTATTTAGATTGTGCACCCCACTCATATAGTTTGGAACAACCACATAGTCACTTTCATATGATTTGCCACTGTTTCACTACTTATTATATGTGAAACAAACATGTTGTGTTCTACTTCATATTAACATTCTTCTAAGTGAGAGTAATAATGAATGTGATGGCTATATTCGCATTCTTAATCTATATGCCATTTTGATAGGAAAAGAAATATATGTATTCATTGTTTTTATTTCTAAGTAATATATTGATGTTTGTAAATAAAAATCTATAAGTACACACTTTGTTCTCATAATTTTCTAGTCGCTCATACTTGAGGGAAAAAGTAAACAATCTTTAAAAACAATTCAATTTTGGGTACTCTAAGTAGTAATACGGTTGTTAGGGTGTACTCATTCATGTGTATGGAAGTATCAATTTCCATAGCCTACCTCGGGCTTTCCCATGCCATGTCCCTATTAGTAGCCAGATGACCTAATCAAATAAAATTTATTTTTCATGTGGATTGGAGTATATTTATTTTCTATAGTCGTTGACCTAATTAATCAGTGTTTTCCAAAACTTCCGCTAGCATGTAGGTTTTATATCATGTGACATTGGTGCAAGGATAATAATATGATTAAAGTTCATCGGTATTAGATCAATTTTGAGTTACAAAATATTTTGACGTCCAAATAAAAAGTACTACCTCTATCCCAGTTTATAAGACTTACGCGTATACCTAGGTCGTCCGCATGAGCTATATAATATAAAAATTATATCATTAGAAAATATAACATTTGAAGTTTCTAATAGTATAGTTTTTATCTTATGTACCTCATGCTAAGTTGGTTAATTTTTCGACCTAGAAATACGCATAAGTCTTATAAACCGAGACGGAGGGAGTAAAAAGATCTCACCCCAAGATAATGTTTAGGTATATTCATTGACACATGTTGTCATTGCCAACTATAATAACGATCCATCAGATTAAGGGGATCATCTTATATTATGTGGAATTAAACACATGTCCATTCATTCTTATTAATATTAAGGTTGAAGATATCAATACATGTATGCATAACTAAGTGGTATGATGACCAAACAATTTGCTTTATCAGGAGCGTTTTAAAACAAATTCCTTCTTTATGTCTCTTAGTTTTTAGAATTCTAGCTTATTATATAGACAATTGTTTACAAATAAGAATGTGCTATTTATTTACATTTTTTGGTTCATACTAATATAATTTAATACCGATTTGGGAAATTTGCACTACAATCCTCTTGTGTTTTTAATATATTGGTTTAAACCTAATACATTTCCACGATTACCAAACTTTCGGGATAACGATGCCTTGTCCTCTAGGTTGCTATGTTTTCATATAAAGGTACCAATGAAATATTTATGAGAATGTATTTACTACTATTTTCACTTTGAAAATGTTTTTATGACCTTATATTATACTACTCGTTACGATGTCGACCCACCGTACAATTGGATTTTCCTTCTTCGGCTGACGAATATTGTTCTAGTATGATATTACCACATACACACAAAACTATTTTATGAAAGATATCAGCCTCTAAGAAATCGGCTCAAGTAGTATGGTGAAGTTAATCATGTTGTTCTATATTCGAAATTAATGATCACCACATGAAATATATGCCACAAAGTGTTCAATATCGGGTTTATCTTTAGTATCTATTTCCTCAGTATACATTATATGGCTCATTATGATGTCGTCTCACCGGATTTTCTCCTAGTTTAAAATTTCAATAGTTGATACATAGGAAAAACTCGATGAGAGTTATCATCATCTCTTGAAGAATGGGTAAGTATGATGAACTTTTGATTATGTTTTTCTAGATTAAATACTAAACTGAACAACATACACATTAATTACATATATATACGTATTTCATTTCAAATCTTCATTTCATGTGTATTTTAGATTATGCGATACATGAAAAACTTTATGATTTTTAGGTTTATTTGAGTGAGTTTTCCTTAATTCCACGAAGATTGATCGGTGTCCCAAGCTTGGTATGTTGCTTTTAATTAATCAATATTTTGGGTTCCACATAAACAACATTAATTCTTAATTTTGAACTTATTAAATATTCTCTTAGTTTAAAATGGGCATAAGCACATGCCTTATTAGCCTTCACCTTGAAGATTGTATTTCTCTTGGTCTTTGTTCATACTACTGTGCAGTTCATGCATATTGTTTGGTATACTATGTAGTTACCTTCATATGATTTGCCTCTGGTTTGCTACTTATTATATTTGCAAAAAACATGTTATGTTCTACTTCATAATAAAAATTCATTTAAATAAGAATAACTATTAACGTTTCGGGGTACATGTGCATGTTTTATCTATCTGCTATTGTGTTAGAAAAAGAATTCAATGCCATCATAGTTTTATTATGATTAACATTGTTGTTTGTAATTAAATATCATTAAGTATAGACATTTTGTCTTAGAAATTTATGAGGGCAAAAGTAAACCATCTTTAAGAAATATTCAGGGCTGGCTCTATGTTTCCCAGGACCCTATGCAAAGTTGACGGTATGGGCTCCTAAGGCTAATCGTATATATAGATATCAAGAAAATATCATATATGTATCTACTGTCACTATCAAAATAAAAGTTAATATCCAACCATACATATTAGTCTCAAAATATAGTAAGTAGTATTTGTTGCCATATCACCTAAAATTATGAAAGAATCGACTACATCATATTAATAATTAAAAATAGAAATAGAATCATAAAAGGAAAAAGACACGATAAGCAAACAAGGCTGAGATTTAATATATCAGGAGCAGGGGTAGAGGGGATTGTATCGGCCGTTTCCTGTCGTCTGCCGAGTGCCGTCTGAGTATTAGCCGATCAGGGCCTGCTGCTGGTGATCGCTGATCGAAGACGAATTGACGATCGAGTTAGGGCCCTAGTCTCCGGCCGAAGAGTCAAGAGCCGAGCCATTGAGGAGGGGAGAACGGAGATCGCGAGCACAGAGCATCGACACGCGATCCTGGAAGATGTTTGGCGTCGTATGTAACTCGTGCGTCACGCCGCCTGCGCCTTCTCGGCTTTTAGCGATCAGGCCTGCTAGCGATCGGAAGTGGGCCTTTGCAAAACTAATTTTCAAAGCAAAGCAGATGTACGGTATATACACATGAGTACATAATTTTGGCCCCTTGGCCCATGGCCGATGCCAGGGTCAGGATCCCCTAGAGCCGACCCTGAAATATTGTGTATATTTTTTGTTTATACTCTAAGTTGTAATATGATTTTTAGGGTTACTCATTAATACCAACGAAATATCTGTTTCTATAGCCGAACATGTCTTTCCTGTGCGATGTCCTAATACGTAGTTGGTCGACCTAATTAACAAGAATTGTTTGTTGGATGTGAATTGGAGTATGTCTATTTGGCCCAATATTATTTGCCATGCAGTCTTTTGTGCAGCTAGACGGGTGACCTAATTGAGCATTCTTTTTCAGTTCTTTTGCTAAATCTAGTAGTGAATTAAAGATCCAATGATTAAAATATTTTGGATGATGTGTACTCCAGGGTCAACATAAACTTCAAACCATGTGCGGGTGAAATATGTTTGATTCACTTAACTTCAAGATTATTTTTTCATGGGAGGATATTTAGATGGTTTCAGCATTCTCTTCGAAATTTAAGTGGTTCCTATTTGTCCAAAAATGCCCTAAACTGATGATTCCCCAAAGGGTTCAATACTAGGTATAGCATGCCCCAGATCATATAAACCTATTATTTCATTGCTAAAGCAAACACGTGTGGTGAACCCATCAATGGTAAGAAAACCAGTAACCCTTGTTTGCAAAATCTCAAGGACACGCAAATTAATCGTAGCAATTGTTCAATAAAACATGGAACATCATGTCGACAATATAATGCAATGTGACCCAATTCATATAAGCTTATTATTATGCGCCTAGTATAAACACCAGAAATGATGATGTTAAGGGCATTTAATGAAATGTGTAGCGCAAACAAATGATCTAAATAATGGTTCCGATTTGAACAATCTTGTTGCTAGCAATTTCAGTGGAATAAGCATTTTGAAAGACAATATTAATTTGCAGCGTACAACAAATACAAAATGATTCTTGGAATATTGTAACCGAGTACCTTATTAATCAGTTGATAGATATTTTTTTCAATAAGTTTCTTCTTAAAGTTTTGCATATCTTTCATCATCCATGGCCCCAACGTCTTGAAATTTAGATACGAAAATAATTACCTACGCTAAGCATCCTGAGCTTGAAAAATTGTTTGTTGCAATCAGAGATCATAAGCTCCGCAGGAATCTGACACCTTTGCTCCTCGTACTGGTGCTTATTGCCACGCAAACAAATTCAGATTAAGCCGTTTGAGCAACTAAAGATATACAAAATATAACTAGAGTCATAGATATTATACATCCTCTGTCAATAATATATTCTTTGTTATGATCAATGCAACCGTCTACAAAAATCAAACCGTTGATCGGTGAACGAATGATAAAGTTATTATTTTAAACCTGAAGTATAGTTAGTGGACAAGAAGTTGTTACGGATAAAGATGCATAGCAGGGCGCTTGATTACCAAGTTAATGTGAGAAGGAGATGGCACTTATAAAGCTAGCATTTCTGGCAAGTTCCAACGCATCACAATCAGCTCCTCAAAGAACATTTACATAGTGGCGTAGTGCAGCTGACATGTGCATGAGCGATGCATGAGCGATGACATGACATGCGGCGAGTTCACCAGACGAAACGAAAATTGATGGCTCAAGACTTCAGAGTTGCTCTAGGCCGGTCATGGAAATAAGGAAATAGAGGAGGGGATACAATGCAACGTTTCCACCGAAGCTGATGAAGGAAGGGCCATGGATGGTAACGCAAACAAGGAGGTGGATGATAGCCAAAGGGGATGGAAGAGGCGATGTTCGAGTAGTAGCCTAGATTCACGAGTACATCTGATTAGCACAACATGAATAGTTATTTAGAGAGAGATGTAATGGATTCCGACTCCATGTGTGTAGATATCGAAAGGTTGATTCGAGTCTTCCTAAATGTCAGCCATTAGTTTACATATTTAACAGTCTAAGTAATTTTTAGAAGATAATAGGTAGATATTCGGTCCTTGGTCTCTTGTAATACTATAATGGTTGGATTTTTCTATTTGAGATGTAAACGTTACACTTTCGGTCCAATAACGGGTTTACCGCGTGTTGTTGACAAGTCAACACGACATAAAAGTAGAAAATCACATATTTTCATATATAAACATATAAGTAATCTCTTATATAAAACAACACACATAGTATAAATATAACATTAGAACACATCCTCACAATGGTGCATTACTCCAGGTTGTATCATACCATCTCGTACAAGATAGAGAACACCTGATACAAACTACAAATCAAAGTAGGATAGATGCAAGATTTATAGTGCACCGGTTCAACTGCAAGACCTCATTTTCATTACATCATTCAAAATCGCCAACTAGCCAACATTCGAAGGGAAAGCTGGTCGGAACCACATCGGCACTTGACCAAGGTCGTGTGGCCCGGAATAATCGATCAAGGAGACATTTCCAGGAACATCCTCGAGAGTCAAATCGATGGCAACAACATCATGTTCAGACATAGCAGCAATGTATAAATAATTCTTCTTCAAGTCTCCCATTGGAACGGACACGGGGATATATAAAGGATAATTTGGCCCTAGAAATAAGGCCCGATCACCAATGTCACGAACTTCTTCAATGCTTTGGGAATCAATGTCAACCTCGTAAAGCAGAACCCCATGCACGTAGAAGTTCCAGTAGTTGCTATGACTTGGTTCTCTACGGCGCAGTCTTATTGGAATATCTTCTCCGTACGGGATGATAATCAGTATATTGTCATTCAGAGATGGCGCCAGAGTAAAATCAAATAGCTCCCACGCTTCAGTGTTAATGGATGAACTCAGCAGTAGGATGGGATTCCGCCCTCCTTGGTCCAAATCCCACGACCACAAGTTGCCGTTCTGACAAATGGCGATAATCTTACCTCTATGAATGAGTGCATCTGAATAATTCAACCAATACTGGTTGGGATTCTCCAATCTAATCCAGTGATCACAACCTTTCATGGTATAGCATAACTTGTATGATGATATAGCAATGAGAAAATAACCATCAGTTTCAGCAGGAGTTCGACACAGTTGTACGCGATCAGATGGCCGTATAGAATAGTCTGGCAAAGCGATGCAATGTCCTGTACTAGGATTCAGTAGCTGGACGCAGCTTCCTCGAGTAGCGGTGACTAACCAATCATCTTTTCCTCCTATCCAGCTCCTACTTTTCATACCCTCCACCTCAACGGGGAACACCTCCCTTGACAATATGTTGGTGATAAAAAACAAACCTCGCAGATAATCATCTTGGATCTCCCAGCCGCAGTCGGAGGGGGAGGTGAGTAGAGTGGGAATACCAGGCTGGAGGACAGTAGGTTGGAAGAGACGTTTTTCAGCATAGACACCTGCCCAAGGTCTACAAACCAAAGGGAAACGGAGGATTTCGAAGGCGCCGAGGCGATCCAGAATCAAATGGCACAAATCCAGTGGAAGATTGATCCATTCATCGAAATCGGAGGGAGTGCCTGCATCAGCATGGAGACATCAAAATTAATATGGTTAAAGATCGATCCCATTAGTTGTGAGTTGTGGTTATCGGGAGGTGATCTCTTATGTTAATAACCTGCAGCAAGTAAGGTACGTACCAGTGCTATCCAAATCTCCATGTTTGGGTTCCGTGGACACAACAACAACAGCATTATGATTCTGCTCCTGAAGAAGTGTAAGAGCGATCCATGCATCGTGATCTGCATCCAGACCATCAGAAGTCATCAGTTAATCCAAATCTGATGTAAGGGCATATCTATAGTTGCTGATTGACAATGCCTAGATACATACCAGTTTGATCCAAATCTCCATGTTTGGGATCCATAGACACAATGATAGCATTTTGGTTCTCCTCCTGCAGAAGGGGAAGATCGATCCTTGCATCGAAATCTGCATGCAGACCATCAGTAGTGAGTTCTGAGAGCTGTTGTCATCATTTGATCCAGATCTGCAGTAATTAAGGGCAAGCATAGTTGCTGATTGAAAATACTTAAGAGATACGTACCAGCAGTTTGATCCAGACCTCCATGAAGGGGTTCTGTTGACGGAACGAGGTCGGTGATATCCTCCTTGTTGATCTGCGACGTGGGTGCCCTTGGTGACGGCGGAGCCGGGCGCCTCTCTGGCGGTTCATTATGACGGTGCACCGGTGCCGGCGCGCTCTCCGCCAGCCCCAATTCTGTGGATCTCGGGGACGCAGCTACCTCCTCCACGCCGTCATGGAGCTGCCTGAGTTGGTGTTTGGGATTCATGGTGACTAAGCGCGTGGCTGCCTGAGTTGGTGTGGGCACGGCCGGACACGGTGGCTGTGCTGGGCAGTTTGCAAGAGCGGTGGTGGTGACCGGACAGCGCTAGCGAGGGGGTATAAATACGGCGGCGGGCAGGGGACTCCGGTGTCGGACGCAACGGTCGGCGATGGAGGGCCGTCGGATACAGAGGCACCGAATAAGACGCGTGCGAACGCATGGCCGAACAAGATGAGCTGGTAACGCGCGCGAAAGATTAATGATTGCTATTTTTTTTTTGGCAAGGACAGTAACTCCATGCCATTTTATTCTTTTCTATCTACTACTGTACTGTAACCAGCTGGCTGTAAAGTTTATTTTTCTGTATATTATTTTCCTTTTTATTTACTCCGATATTTTTATGTGCTATTTCTTTTTTCCCTTTTTTTTTCCTTTTACAAAAACATTTTTCATGTGCACGGGGACGTCGACCATTCTTGCGGGGATAAACGAACATTCTCATTAGAAGGTGAGTATATTCTAAAATTCTTCCAAGCACAAAACATTTTCTAAGCAAACCAACCTATGGTTGGATGGCTAGGAGGGTGGTTGTACCCCAGCCCACCAGAGTTCAAATCCCAGGTTTGATACTATGTGTTGCATAAAAGGCGGAATATTCTTTTAGGGGGAGGCGACGTTCCCGTCGACAGCGAGGCGCCCGTGGTGACTTCGTCAATCTCAAGACTCAATCCGCCAACTCAGTCTCTCGGAGGTGATCATAGGGGTAGGGTGTGCGTGTGTGCGTTCATAGGGGTGGATGCATGTACATGTTGTGAGTGTCTACGATTGTACTGTGTTTCTAAAAAAAAGAACATTTTCTAAAAAGACAAATTTCCTACCTCATGTGAACATCTCTGAAACAAACAAAAAAATTTGGGGGTTGCTTACCTCGTAGATCACGTGGAAGTACTCTATGTGAAATTTTAGTTTTCTTTTCCCTAACAATTATGTGACTCATTGTAAAAAATATTCTAATCTTATATGTTATTTTTTATTCCTAAAAAAGTTATTCTGCGTCGAATACCTCATTGGAACACATAGATTAACTAAGGATGCGTTATGAAATATTATGTTAATCTATATGTGTGGAGATATAACACATGGAACCATGCTTCCAAAGAAGATCACGAGGAAATGTTACTTGTAACTTTTGTACTTCAAAACCACATGATACCAGACTGGCGGGTGGAAGGGAACTATGCCAAGTAGAGGCACTCGATCAGGGACAACAAGAGCAAAGGAAGCATAAGCGACAACACTCACATTAAGGGACCATATACACCGCAGGATGCGCTGATAGTACCCGTTATAGGCGGTGTATAGGAGCTCTCATTATTTCTAGGAAGCCTCGTTGCCTACAATAACTCATTCCAAAAGATTACTAACAGTTGAGAACCAACTCGTGGTTGGATGGTTAGGAGGGCAGTGGTACCTCCAGCCTACCAGAGTTCAAACCCCAGGTTTCACGCTTTGGTGTCTCATAAAGGCGGAATATTTTTTCAGTGGGAGGCGACGTTCCGTCGATAGCGAGGCGCATGCGGTGACTTCGTCAATCTCAAGACCCGCCGGTAAGATCAACTTTTGGGTAAGGTGGCTCTTATTTTCAAGAGCTAACTATTTCATGGTTTAGTGGTCTGACTACTCTCAATCTTTCAACATTTGTTTTTATTACACTTTCATCAATTAAAATTTCTCGTTTTGTTTTTATGTATCATATTTTTCGTTTTATGTACTCAACAATTTTATGTGATATTTGTTTCCTTTCTTTTCATCTTCTTTTTAGTTTGTGTTTTATAAGCCAATATTTTATTCTTTTGAGGTATTAACCTTCTTCATACGACTATTTTTCAAACCGTGCAATTTTTTATTAAATTCAAAAGATCTGATTTCTTATATTACTGAATGATATAATTTGGACCTTTCTTACAGTATCAAATTCATAATTATACCAAAATTATATCATTCAACACCAAACACGGTCGTATATATTGAATATAAGAAAATAATTATATGGTTTAGAAAAGATTTCTTATGAAGGTTAATACATCAAATACAAATAGTATTTTATAAATCATGATCCAAATAGAACAAAAAATAAAGGAAAAGAAATAGCACATAAGTTTGTCAATTAAATAAAAATGAAAATATGATACTGAAAATAAAAAGAGAAAAAATAGATGAAAATAAATATTAAAAAATTGCGAGTTGGGAGATGATCAAACCATGAGATACCGACTTCTCGAGAACAATAGCCTTTTAGGGTGTGTTTGGTTGCCTAGGCATATTTTGGAGCTCCTGGGGGCAGCCCCTAGGGGGCATGGCCATGCAATAATAGGTGAAAACGCATGTTCTTGGGTTGGCTTGGTTGCATGTGAACGCATGTGGTTAGCCATAGTAATATTGAGTGTGCAGATGTTTGGTTGCAACATTTGCCAGCGGTGTGCAACATTTTGTCTGTTTGGTTGTCCTCTGATAGCCACTGTGGTAACCTATTATCTAGTGTGGTGTGGTTACGAGGGACAGAAGAACATGAACATGAAGAAGAATAAAAGAAGATGAACATGAACATGAAGAAGAACACAAGAAAATAAACCTCATAATCAACAACACAATCAGCACATGAACAATACTTAACGCATAGATAGATAACTAGAGTTAACAAGAGTCTGACACATAGTATCAACGACAAACAGTTTAACAAGGAGACATATTAATATGATAACATGAAGTTCTTGAAATTTAAAACCCTAAGTAGCAACCAGTAGATCTCCATGTACTTTGTTCACCTTCGCCATGTCATCTGGGTGCTGAGGGCACCGCTTCACCACCTCATAGCGCAAGTGGTCGCAAATGAAAACTATGTACTACTTACGATTGAACTTTCTGAAGAAGAGGAAGTAGCCAAGATACAGGCCCTTTGCAATGGAAAATTGTGGCCAGCCCGCCTCGTTGACGGCTTTTCCATTCACATCTTTCATGTTCATGTCCCATTGGCATCCAATGGACGTCGTGACGGTGATTTTTGCAGGCACCGACCCCATATATGTCCTGACGGTGACCTAAGGGAGAGGACGATACCCTAACCCTGGTGCCATCAACACTTTGACGAAGTGGGTTGGGGACACCTTCTCATGCTAATGGCCAATAGTGGGGGCCTTCCTTTCGCCTTCTTGTTGGGCTGCCCTTCAAGAATTTCAACAATGATGCCTAGTTGAAGATGCTGCGAAAAAAGCAAGCACGCATGGTTACCAATGCAAGATATGAGTGACAAAAAAAGAAACTACACACACAAAATCTGCAAAATGTATCACAAGAAGTAAAACATACTCTGCCTCATACTATTTTGCCACACACACTAGGAAACGAGATGAATCTATATCTGCCAACACGCGTGTACAACTATGTAGGTTTGTATGCAACCATAGGTAGGTGCACATTACCTCATTAACACTCATAGTGGCACATTTTAATCATTGGTATCAGCATAAAAAGATTGCAATCATATGGGAGACTGATTAGAGCACATGCAATTCTACGAGATAATCTAACATATTGATAGTACAATGTGCGACCTATGTGGTTGTACAAACAGAAAGTATATGCCGATTATCACATCCAGGTTGACAGTGCACTGTTAAAATTATTTGGCCAAATGGATATGATAAAGGTTGAATCAATTTGGGGCCTCATAAGTTTTTCAGGGATGGAGCTAGTGAACCAAGGACCAAGCACAACCATTGTTTTTGTATATTGCACCAGGTTCACTAACCCATCTTTGAAAAATCAGAAACATTGTGAAGGTTAATGTGTTGCAAGCTATTGGGCACATTTAAATCATTGGTCATAAAATGAAAGCCTCGTAGAAACAATTTTATGCATGTGGAAAAACAAAAATATGTCTCTAAATTTACTACATGCGGCACACTTCAATCGTAGGCCGAACAAAAAAACTCAATCAAAGGAAACATGCAAGTATGAATAGTAAATCATGGTATGATAGATATAAAACTAAAACCCAATCTCTAATCGGTCAATCGTACCTAGTGAAATCGAAGAAACATACAAGAATAAGGCAAGAATCCATCACACAATATCCCAAATATGAAAGCAATGGTATTAGTCGGAAGCTCAAACCCTAGCACATACGTCACCTAATCATATCTAGAATGCATATCATCCATAACCCATCCACATGCCATGTAGATGCAGATCTACGAAGGAGAAACTTAGGTAAGGGTCAGAGTACGTCTTACGACCATTGATGAGAAGCCAATGATGTAATCGAGGTACCGCTGAACAGAGACTGTGATGATGCTGTCTGGTTTAGGTCGCGATCGAGCTTTAGGTCGAGGTCCAATCTTCCTCCTTGCACCGCCACGAACGATGGGCCGGCGGCAGTGGAATCGTTGACGTGATGTGACAAGAAGGTGACATGAGAGAAAGTGATAGGAGTGAGTGGGCGGTGAGGGGATATGTGGTGCATGCTCTCGATATGCACCGCCACCCTCTCATTTCCCATCCGTGCAACCTAGATGGCTCCTCGTGCTCTGTTGAGCCTGGCTTCATGGGAATTGCCGATTCAACAATTCCCTGCGGGCCTAGATGGGGACCACTTTGACTATCATGCGGGTCACAACGCAGAGGGAGGGCGAGCATCCAATCGGGCTGATTTTTTCTTGCCGGCGCTTGGTTGGGGTGACGCGGCCTACCAAACGCGCCCCTAGGATATATCTAGCTACAACTTCCCACTCTTCATTTTTCCATGTGGAAAACTGTTAGTACTCTTTGTTGAAATAGTTCCTCCATGTATGATCACTACTCTATTTTCTTGTAAAGTGTGGGACCAAATAAAAATAAAAATGAGTTGGCAATGAGGGCTCCTAGAAATATCTGGATCTCTTAAAAACCTCCTATAGAGGGGCACCTTTGAGGTATATGGTCCATTAAAAACAGTGTTGTTTTGCTTATCCTTCCTTCGTCACCCGTGTGCATGGTATCTCCTGGTTTTAAAGTACAAAAGTACAGATAAAATTCTCTCCTGCTCTGCATGGAAGCATGTGCAGAGAAGTAGTGTACCTGTACATATACTTTTTTTTCAAAATGGGAAAGATCACCCCGGTCTCTGCATCCAAAGATGCACAAAACATTTTTATTAATTATTCACATCACATTATAAGAGGACTACAAATATCAGACTGGAATCACCAAACAAGCGACAACTCGATAAACCTACAACACTAACGAATGGGTGTCCATGAAAAGGGCCAACACCCTAGCATCACATGAATCATCTAAAAACCAAAGGGCTTGACAAGTCGCCCAACGGCGAGCACACAACTGGTCTGGCAGACCCTTAGTGTATACCAACATGCACATTTTAGAAGTCCTCGCCACCGCTCCCCATACCCATCTTCTTGATAAATCAATGAAGTGAACTTGCGAGGTCTGCCGTCAATGCCACCATGACACCAGACAGCTCCACCACCATACCCGCATCTAACAAGACGCGTATGTCGTCGAGACCCTGCTGCACAATGCCACCCAGACTAGCCATTGTCGACGTGGAAGATTAAACATCGCTCCACCAGCAGACCCCTCCAGGCATCACATGTTCAAAACCGATGCCCCCAAGAGGGAGAACGACACCAAGTGCCGCCATCGTACGATCCGTTTGACCCAGATCTAGGGTTCCCCGAAACATCTAGGCATGACGCGAGAGTTTCGCAGTGACAATGCCTTCAACAAGTTAACGGCCCCCAAGGACTATGCCATCGTTGGCACCGACCTCATCAGAGCCCAGCTCTCACCAGGAAACCGCCTCGCCTCCATCCCGCACGCTGCAACCCAAGGGACCGAGCCGCAAAAGAGGGGAGACACATCCATGACAACCGTCAGTGTTTTGCCCGAAGAAGATTCCTTATGCCAGCCGCTACCGCTGCAGCACCATGACGTCGGAGGCCACAACACATCTAGTATGTAAGGTGCCTTCCTAGGCTGGCACCATTGGGCAAGGAGACGAGGTGAGCGTCCGCCACCGCCGGCGCAAGCCAGGCCATGCCCATCCGCACCTCTGGAGGCGGCGGAGGAGGAAGGGAAGGGAAGGAGATGGTGGCGGCGCCGGTTGTTTCTTATGGTTCCCCCGGGTCACCCGTCAACTCATATAACCTCCACAATACGTAAACATGATATTTTAAAACTCATACTTAGTTGAATCTACGTTCTCCTCGAATAAGGTCTTCGATCCAAAGAATTTTTTAGAAATAAAAAGACAAATAAATAAGATGTAAGATTAGAAAAGATTTTACAATGAAGAACATAACTGTTATGGAAAAGAATGGTTACAGAGAATGCTTTGGTACATACAGAAAAAAATGTTTTGGTACATACAGAAAAAATGTTTCATCTTTTAAAGGAAAAATATTGCAATAGACAGAAAAAAATTCTACTATTTTCAGGAAAAAACTTTGCTGAAAAAATATCATTGAACACTAAGAACGATCAAGTCAATTGAAAAAATTAAGAGAATGCAATTTATAAATCAACAACTAAAAGGAAGAAAATAAAGAAATTAAAAAAGAAAAACTACTAGCACTTAAAATTATCCTAGTAAATAAAAATAAGATAGTACAAGAAAATAAACTTCACGGCCAGCTGGTCAAATTAAAGTAGTACTACACAATATAATAATAAATGACATGGAGTTACTGTCCTTACCACCAAAAGAATCAAGCATTAATCTCAGTACGCGCGTACCAGCTCAGCTGCTCCTTCGGTTCGTCTCATACGGTATCCGACGGCCCTCGATCGCCGACCGTTGCGGAGCCCCCTGCCGCCGCCGTATTTATAGCCCCTCGCCAGCGCTGTCCGGTCACCAACCACCGCTCTTGCAAACTGCCCAGCACAGCCACCGCTCTTGCAAACTTCCCAGCACCGCAGCCATGGATCCTAAGTATGCGCAGCTCCATGACGGCGTGGAGGAGGCATCAACTGAACTGGGAGTGCCGGTGAGCTTGCCAAGTACACCGACGTCGGTTTTGGGGCAAATCAACAAGGAGGAGGTCACCGAGTGCACCCACGTCGTTGTGTCAACGGAACACCCACACGGAGATTGGGATCAAACTGGTATGTATCTATGCGTTGTCAATCAGCAAAATTATATATATGCCCCTTTACTGCAGATCTGGATCAACAGTTCACAACTCACTTCTGATGGTCGCAGGGATCGATCTTCCAGTTGCGCAGGAGGAGAATAATAATGCTATAATCGAAGCCAAACATGGAGATTTGGATAACACTGGTACCAATAAACAACAACCCTTAATTACTGCAGGTTATTAAGATATATCACCTCCTAACTCTTAAACAACAACCCTTAATTTATACATTCAAGGGATCGATATTTAACAATGTTCTGATGTCTACATGCAGATGCAGACAGTACTTCCCCCGATTTTGATGATCTTCCACATGACGCGTGCCGTCTTATTCTTGATCTGCTCCGCGCCTTCGACACCCTTAGTTTTCCTCTGGTTTGTAGCCGCTGGGCAGACGTGTACACTGAAAAACGTCGCCTCCAACCAGCTGGTAGTGGCCTCCAACCGGGCGCTCCTACTCTACTCACCTCTGCCTCCGCCGACTGCGGCTCGGAGATCTCGGATGATTATCTGCGACGTTTGTTTTTTATCAACAATATCTTGTCAGGGGAGGTGTTTCCATTTGAGGTGGAGGGTATGAAATATGGCCGGATCTGGATAGGCGGCAAAGGAGAATGGTTAGTCACCACTTCACACGGAAAGTGCATCCAACTACTGAATCCTGCTACAGGGCGCTGCATTGCTTTGCCTGACTATTTCATACAGCCATTTGATCATGTGCAACTATGTCGAACTCCTACTGAAGACGAAGGTTATTTTATCATTGTTGTATCATTCAGCAAGTTATCATATACCATGGCAGGGTGTGATCACTGGATTAAGCTGGGGAATCCTGACTCGTATTGGTTGACTTTTTTTGATGCTATCTTGCATAGAGGTAAAATCGTCGCCATTTGTCGAAACAGGGATTTGTGGTCATGGGATTTGCACCAAGGAGGGGGAAGTCCAACATTACTGCTAAGCTCTTCCATTAACACTGAAGGGTGGGAACAATTTTGTTATATGCTAGCACCATCTCTGAAAGGCAATATACTGATTGTTACCCCGTACGGAGAACGGAGCCGTAGAGGACCAATTCATAGAACCCATCGGAACTTCTTCGTGAATGGGTCTGTGCTTCATGAGGTAGATACTGATGCACAAACCATGGAAGAAGTTCGTAATATTGGTGACCGGGCTCTATTTCTAGGGCCAAACTATCCTTTCTATAGTCGTGTCTCCTTGCCCATGGGAGACCTCAAGAAAAATTATTTATATATTGCTGCTCTGTCGGACAATGATGTTGTTGCCATCGATCTAAGTATGGAGGATGTTCCTGGGAATGTAACCTTGATCGATTATGCCGGGCCACCCAATTCCGATCAAGTGCCGATGTGGTTCCGACCAGCATTTCCTTGAATGTTGACTATGTTGCTGTTTTTCAAGATCTAAAGAACAGGGGACTTGCTAGCTGTCTTGCTTATAGAGCATGCATCTATCCTACTGAGAATTCTAGTTTGTATCATGTGTGGTCTATCTTGTACAAGATAATATTATGCAACATGTAATAGTCCACAATTGTGAGGGTATGTGACAATGTTACCTTTTTTAGTGTGAATTTTTCGTGTGAGAGATTAATTATATGTGACTAAAATTTCATACATATGTGAAATTTTATGGTCATGTTATAGGCATATGTGAAATTATATGTGCTAGCAACAGCGTGGTGAACTTGTTATAGGCATGAAGGTGCAACTTTTAGGTTTTGAATGGCTGGATTCAAACCAAATAATATGTGTATGAGAGATAAAAAAAACATGTCTATATGTTATTTACTAAATAAATATCGCATAATGCTATGGAAGACATCGTGTAAATCCACATTACCAGAATTATTTAGAAAATTAGATCTATAACTAACGATTGAGATATAAGAAGACTCCAAGCAGGCCCGAGGGGGAACTGGCCTACGCCGAGCGTTTTCCCGCTCAGCAGTGATGTTCCTTCCTGTAGTGATCCAGTTATTCGTAATCTACAAACATGGAGTCCAAGTCACATACATCTCTATCTGAAAAACTGCATGCTTGCTGATCTGACGTCCTCCTAAATCTGGTTTCGCGCCTGGACATCGTCTCCTCCACGGTCGCCAACCAAGTCCTGTAGCCACATTCTCCACCTCCTCTTCTGCTTTACCATCCATGAGCTTTGGTGGCCTAGATGAGCACCTCTTAATGTTGACACCATCCGTCTAGGTTTAGTTTGGTGAACTTGCCACATTCGCTCGCCCTGCAGTATTCATCGATCATGAACATGTCGGCTGACATACGTACATGTACATACATGCACTCTGAGAAGCTAATTCTTATCCAATGCAGCTGCGCTCGGAGTACTAATTATGCTTCATCTTTACATAGTACCTATCACCAATTAACAATTGGATTTTTTTAGATGGTTACCTTGATGATAACAAAAAATACATTTTTTTAGGACAAGGCGGTTGATAGATAGAAGTGATCGATCCAGTTTATAAGAAAAACCAGATCCAAAAACCATGCAAACTATACAATGTCTAGTTTATAAGGAAAATCAGAACGAAAAAACCACACATACGAGGAGACTCGCCGTCCACATGACGTAACCACCGAACGCAACAAACCACACTCCTCTAGCACCGGGACCGCCGCCCCGGCCTACCCCGCTCGGCACCAAAGCCGCACACGAGCCGCGACGCAAGACGACCTAGCCATGTCATAGCCCTCGCTACACATACGGTCACCCGCAGACCTCGGACATCACGCCAACTTCGGGGCTGCCGCCCGACGTAGCAGCCAGATCAACCTTAGCATTTCCCGAAGACGAACCAGTCGGATTGACAAACTCGCTGTCCACATAGATATCCAAGCCGACACCAACCACCGTGCGAGGCCACGACCAAGCCCCATAGAACCATTGTTGCAGAGGTTGCCAAGGCCGCCGCCTCGGCGGGTACATTGAATATATTGTATCTACAAGTCCTATTAGAATTTTATGTATCTTGAGTTTCTCAAATGGCCTAATCTGATTTTTTCTGTTAGGCAATATGTCAGTCCAAGAAACAAAGGTTACAGTCTCGGTTCTCTAGGCATAAAACGAGAACAGCACCTTCCGTGTCGTCGCCCTAGAGCGGCGACTCCGGAGGTCCTCCTGCTACCACAAAAAAAACACAACTCCACCGTCCTGTTCACCATGCCGCCGTCAGAGGAGGCTATCGGTGGGCCGTGGTTGGCAGCTATAGGGTGCCCCTCTCTTTTTAGTTGGTCCCTTTCTTGACCCTGCCTTTTCTGCCCGCAACCGGCTCGTGAGATCGCTCCTTGGTTCAAATGGCAGGCACCGGCCCTACATCCACGGGTATGTGTCGCTAGAACCTCCAATCTTGGCACCATTATTGGACTGATCAATCTCTTTCATCGCGTGCTTCCAAATCGAATCAGGTCGCGTCCATGTCGGCGCCGACGTCGTGTTCGTCTGGTGCTTTATCTAGTGTCTGGTTGCTCTGCCTAGCCTTGGACCGCTTGCCCATGCTGATCATCTAGAAGATCTCCACGACGCTACTCAACTCTTCAAGGAACGGCCCCTCAAGGCACCCCGGCCAAGCACGCAAACTGCATTATGCCTATGAGGTGTAAGTGCGTGCTAAGATCTGTAGGCGCCGGATTGACTTCTGTGGTAGATAAAGTCTTTTTCTATTTTGCCTGCTCTGTCTGCCACGGGAGAACTGATTGTTGTGCCGTTGTCATTGTTGGCAATGGTTCCATGTTCTTAAGGCTAGTGGTGACCATCCGCACCTTGGATTTTCCTTGGCACTTCCATGGATGCTATTTCCAAGGTGTTGAGAGGGTATTATGGCGGAAGATGGAATAGGCTTTGGAGGAATCGTCTCGCATGCTCAGGTTTGAGTCGAGAGTTGGTGTGTTTTCAGGGAGTACATGCAGCGGATATGGAGTAAAATACGTGTCGGACAATCGATGTTTTGTAGTAGTGTTCTTGACAAGTGTGGACAACGTAGGTTTTAGGTTTGTTCTTGGCGGTCTCAGTTTCCGGGGTGAAAACCCTAATTCTGACCTTCGGTGGTTGTACTTTTGAATGGAGGTTTCCTAGTCGTTTCCTTGTTGAAGGCATTGCCTGGAGCAAGACTGGACCTTCTCCAGGGTGAAAACCCAAGATCCAGGGTGAGATCATTGATACTTGCTAAGCATTTCATCAAATGCTTAGGGACATTAATATATATTTAATTCATTTTCTTACATCGTAGTTACTTCCATACTCATGCATAGTAATTTTTGACATGGTATACCAAATTTTAATGAAGAATTGCTACAAATAATTTGTTGGGAATTGCGATTTTGCAAGCCTAGTGGTGACCAAAAAAATGAAACATTGATTGAGCTCACCACATATGTTTGCTTCCATAGTGAAATAATAGCATTATGTAGTCCAAAACATGCCATATCTAGTACTGAACCCTTTGTGGTTTCATTAATTTGTGGAATTTTCCGGGATTACATAATAATAGTTGAAATTTATAAGGGAAGGCTAAAACCATCTAAATTTCTTCTCACGCAAAACTAATCTCAAAGTTAAGTGAATCAAACATATTTCACCTGCACATAGTTTTAAGTAACATTGAAGTACACGTCGTCTATTTTTTAAATAGTAGTATCTTTAGTTCTAGCCAAAGAGTAAAATAAAGAAACTTGCGCAGAAAAAGTTGATTTACTCCATACATATTATGTCTTGTGGTCGATTAGTTCATCATATAGCTACCTATAAGGACATCACACAAGAAAGAAATGTTGGGTCATGGAAACTGATACTTCCGCATACACTAATGAGTACACCCAAACAACTAAATTAACGTAAAACAGATACAACTGGTTAAAGATGGTTTACTTTTTCCACAAAATTAGCGGCGGCGGGACGCCATAGGCGGTGATGGAAGAGGTGGGAGGATGACGGAAGCGGTGGTGCTCAGCCACATACCTTTTTAGAACCTTATATGTTTCCTTAGCTTTACGATGTTTCCCTTTTTATATTAGAAAATAGTCGATGCAGATACATACGAAAATATGACGCTTTGCTGCGACGAGTGAATCTAGATGGAACAGTGATGCATATTCCGCGATCATGAATTCTGTATAGTGAAGTATGATGACCAAGGTGAGTAATGACCTTCAATTTGGTGACCTTTGATTGATTTACTCATTTTCTGAGGCAAGAAAAAATATACATAAGGATTTTTATTTAGAAATACTAATGTCAATTAAAAATATGGGTTTCTTTCTTAACACGGTAGAACATAGATTAAGCATTCTTAAGTACACAACACATTAACTATTCCTCTCATATAAGTGAATGTTAATCTGAAATAGGGCACACCATATGTTTTGCACATGTATTCTAGTTCTATAAAGAGCAACTAGAGGCAAACACATGAGTAGCATAAACATGGCTATGTGATTGTTCCAAAATATACAAGGACAAACACAATCTAAATAACACCAATCAGAATTGAGTGAAATACATTATTGGAGTTGAAGGAATCAAGGCTAATGAGGAATGTTCTTATGCACATTTCAAACTTGTAGACTACTATTTAATAAACTCCAGATTATTAATATTTTTCACTTAGAACCTAAATAATTGGTTGACTGACAAGAAGATATCAATCTAGCTAGCCACACCTCAGCCTTCTTTGAATGAAAGAAATCTGATCAAATAACGCAAAAATAACTTAATGTTTGTTATGGAACACATAACTGAAAATTGATATGAGTTAAAGATTTGAAATGTAATCAATATATAACTTTTACCTTGTATGTACATGTCGTTTACCTATTTTTTAATATATAACAACATGATTAATTTCACCATCCTAGTAGCCGATTCATCATGAGATGATGATATCTCTGATCGGATTTGTCTGATGTAACCAACTATTGTAATACCAAACTCGTAAAAAATTCGGGAGTTTAACTAGGAGAAGTTTATTGTATGGTGACATGACATCAAAATGAATCATATAATAAATATTGAGAAAATAAATATTAAATAAAAACCAAGTATTGAATACTCTCTGGCACGTATTTCATGTGCTTATCATTAATTCTCTAATTTAGAACAACATAATTAACTTCACTATCTTACTTTTAGCCAATTGTTCATATGATAATAATATATTGCATCATGTTTTTGTTGTGTATATAGTAATATAATAGGAAATGGCGATTCTTCGAAGGTAATTATTTTGTGAATTTGTTCCCCACTGCATGCATGCTATCAATTTTCTTGGAAACTTGTCATTCATTTAAATGATCAAATCACAGCTCTTTCAGACGATTTCAGATGACTATGTATCAAGGTTGGTGCAGAGTATCCTAGAAGATTATAAACCATAAGCTCACAACTAGTTGAAAAATGTTACCCTTTTAATGTTAGTTAGGGTATTATGAAACACATGATCATCTTTCTTGGACTAAATTACGCATCTTTGGTAAGCATGGGCTCATTATCTGGCTAGAATTGGACATTTCTGTCTGGTGTTTGAACTTTTAGTGGTTTTTCATGGTCAATGAAATGTAACATCGCTTTTATGGCTAAGTATGTGCTTCTCTTATTTCATGATGGGAATTTCATTATGGACTTTCGGGATCCTATGCACTGAAATCAATTCAGTAGTCGGTCATCTCCGTTAGCTGTGTCGCCGGTCGCCGCCGCCCAATGTTGTCACTGGTCGCCACTGCCACAAGACGCCCACTAGATGTCGTTGTCGTTGCCACCACTACAAGCTTCCCATTGTGCAACAACTACTTATGAGTCTCTATGTCCATCTCTGCTTAGTGCCTAGACGCGGTGCTACCGGCCATGGCTAGTACTGGCTTCTCCCGCGCGAGTGTTACCTGAGTAGTAACCAAACACAATTCAGTTTTTGCCCTTTCCGCTTAAATTGACAGTGTAAATAACTTACATTTACGTTTCCATTCACTAGTGGAAATGATACGTTGAAAACGTATCTATAATATATGATGTTCCATGCTTGTTTTGTATCTACTTTGCTTTGCTTTGTCTATACTTTGAGATGTTTTTATATCTTTTCTGGAACTAATCTATTAACAAGTTGCCACAGTGTCAGTTGCCTGTTTTCTTCTGTTTTTGGTTCCAGAAAGGCAGACAATCAATATTCTCAGAATTGGACGGGACAAAAGCCAAAGTCATTATTTTCCCGAAGCAACACAGAACCACGAAGCAGAGCCGGAGGGGGGGGCACGGGGTGGCCGCACCCTCCTAGGCGCGGGCAAGCCTTGGAGGAGCCCACAGGGTGTGTGCCCCCCCTGGCCCCCCACCGACCTTGTCTCCTTCGCCTATAAGAAGCCTCCAACCCAAAAACCCTAAATCATCCAGATCAAATATCCATGAAACCGTCTGTAGCCGCGACCACCGAAGGGGAGATTCGGGGGACAGAAAGTCTCTGTTTCGGCACCCTGCCGTGATGGGGAAGTGCCCTCAGAGCCATATCCATCTATCTCCACCACCATCTCCATCACCGTTGCTGATTCCCATGATGAGGAGGGAGTAGTTCTTCCTCGAGGCTAAGGGCTCTACCGGTAGCTATGTGTTCATCTCTCTCTCTCTATGCATGATCTTGTGGTCATGAGCTTTGTAATCAAGTAGATATACCTTGCTACTCAAGTGCTTCATTAGATCTCTGCTCTCCCCATGTGTGTGAAAGTGATAGCGTGCACGCCATGGTGGCACTTAGGCTTGAGTATACGTAAATACTCTTTGTGCTTTAATAGATCTATGCTTTTCCCCACGTGTGTGAAAGTGACAGCGGGCATACTGTGTGTGGCACTTTGGCTAGATTGAATATTTGTTATGAGTTATATTTGGAGTTGGATGTCTCTATGAAATTGTGGTGTTTGTTGGAACCTTCTAGTGCTCAAGGTGACAATGTGGGGTTATCTAGATTGGGGAAGGCAGACTTTGAGGTGTGATGTTATAGCCCTACCACGGATTAGAGTGTCCAACAGGAGAGTAGTTAAGAGTAGTATCATGAAGAGAGTATATTTATATGAGAGAGTGTTCACTAGTGAAAGTATGATCCCTAGGCCTTTTCTCTAAGCATTGAAACACCATTTGCTACTAGATCTGTTGCATGTTTGCTTGCTTCCATCTTTGTTCCGTTTTCCGAGGAGGTTTTGGTCCTTTACCTTACCTCACCATCAAGATCTTTTCTGGCACTGTTACCCCACGTCAACAACAAGTCAGAAGCTATTTTCTGGCACCGTTACCACTTGCAATTCACTATCTCTTCGCCGAACTAGTGCACCTATATTGGGTGTGTTGGAGACACAAAAGACTTCTTGTATCTTGATTGCAGGGTTGCTTAAGAGGGGATACCTTTGACCACTTCCTCCCTGAGTTTGATAAACCTTGGGTGATCCACTTAAGAGAAACTTGCTGCTGTTCTATAAACATCTACACTTGGAGGCCCAACAACTGTCTATAAGAATACAAGTGCGTAGACATCAGGAAACAACAAGCAGGACTAGAGGCCCAACCACTAGTCCCGACCCAGTCACTAGCCGGGACTAATGGATGTCCACGTGGCCGCCGCGGCACGCTACGGGTGCACTCCCACTAGTCCCGGTTGGTGTTCAGGCCCGGGACTAGTGGTTCTCTGCTGCGGCAGCATTTTGTGCCCTTTCTTTGCCGCGGCAGAGCATTCCCTCGGACTAGTGGTTCTCTGCCGCAACAACATTTTGTGTCCTTTCTCTGCCGCGGTAGAGCATTCATTTTGTATTGTTTTATTTATTTCCTTTTCATTTCAACATAGTTTTTAAATATTTCTACGCCACAATATATCGTACACGTTCATGCATCTATAAGATAACTTGTATTACGATATCGAGTATACAAATATATACAAGTTTGATAGTTACATGGAGATCACAACTACCGGGACTAGAGCCCGTCTGTTCGATTATATGGAGATTAGTAGCGCTTATTCACACTAAATTTTTTGGCATCGTCTACGATCTCTTTGAAAATAAATCCTGCCAGCTCCTCCGCAGTTCCTAGTGCGCATTGCTCTAGTAGGAGTTGACCCCGCATTATCTCGAACTATATAAGAAAAAGGATATCAATATGAATATCAATCATGATAACAAAAAGTGATGGTAATAAAATGATGGTGTGAATGTAGTGCTTACGTCGACTCTATAATCTTTGTGCTTGGTGGTAAACATGCGAATAAACTCACAAACGTAGAATCCACACAGATTCGACCCCTGTAGCTGGCTCACGCACTTTACGAGAATAGAATTTAATCAAAATAATAATCTAGCAGCATTATTGTATTGAAACTAGAAGTAAAAATATGCGCGGACATATCACGTGCTACTTACCGAGACCGCCTTAAACGTCAGCTTCTGACTAAATAAACCCGTAACCTCGCGCTTGAACCGGATCCAAACCATGCCCGGCGAAGAAAATGAATGAATGAGTTATTCATTACCTGATATATCAGGAAATCAACAAAAGAGACCGATATAGCGCGAAACTTACTTCGTGAGCATGTCATGCATGCTGCAGAAATCTTTCAGGTTTCTCTTTGATGGGTCCATGACATCAACTATTCCCGTATCAAGTTAAATTTCTACCAAACCCAGTGAAAGCTACAAATATTTATGTATAAATTAGTAATTCATCCATTACATTTAGCATCGACTAATCAAAAGTGAATGTGTACAACAAAGTATGACCCTCACTTGAAATTGTATGGAAACAGTATGTGGTCAGAGTAATTTTGCTCCATTAGAAACCTAAGAATGTTTTCCTCCGTCTCCTCGAGGTTTGATGTTAGCGTGTTTATATGCACTTTATATGGGTCAATGAACCCAATATTATAGATTCTTCTTTTTCACATTCTAGGATCTTCATTCTGCATAACAATAGAGTACAAAAGGATATAATAAGGATAATTACATGTACTGAACAACTAAAAAACTGAACATGTAGACAATGAATTCAACAACTTACAGACAATAGCAACTGAGGATGGATTTGTCCAGGGCGTCGAGATGGTATAACTGGAACAGTTCTGGAAACTCAATATGGACCTCTTTGGGTCTGAAGTAGTACTCACGTGGGACTTTAGCTATGATCATTATTCTCCCCTGCTTTATGACCGCCGAGTACCATTGATGGAGATTCCGCATTTGTGTTGGCAGTTCTTTCAACCTCTCTTTGCTGACCAAATCCTCACATTCGACATATCTATGGACTACAACAGCCTTGGATAGAAGGTCGAGTTGGGGGGCCTAACAGTTCAGCAATATTAATTTCGATACTGGCCGCCAACTCCGCAACTGCTTTCATATCTAGTGGCTAGGGAACATTTTCTGAAAACACCTTGAGGGGTGTGATCGTTTGTTTGGCTTGTCGTCTGAGAAGGGGAACGTCTGATTTTTTACTGATTGCTGTTTTGCTCCCGCTTGCAACTGTACTTGCTGATTTTTTTACCGCTTGCACTTGATTTGCTTTATTTGCTCTTCGTCACTTCTTTCTGAAGCGTGCGTAGATAGTCATCTAGCTTATGGTGCAACTCATATTGCAATTTTGTGTTCATAAAATCAATTGCATACACCTTTTTATTCTTGGTGTATACCGCAGTGGGCTCGGGTTTCTTCTTTGCAAAATGTGCTGCCACTTCGGCCTTTGCTATCGCTGCAGTTTACGCATCAGTACGATCGTAAGGTTTTATGGGAAGATTCTTATGAGGCACTATTGGGAGGGGCAACATTTTCCGTCTTGGGCTACCTCGTTGTTTAGTACTCACTGACGGAGCACGCTTCCGCTTATTGTCCTTAGCGAGCAACGAAGACTGCTGAACCTGCGGCGGAGATCGATATGGACTCACGATGTGTGGTGGTCGTAGTCATCATGGGGTGGGATTCTTGGAGGTGAAGGAGACCTGCGACGACTCGGAGGCGGTGTTGGCCTTGGGGCCAAGCCTGGAAACTTGATGTTGTTCTTGTCCATAGAATGATACCACCCAGTACTTCTCCGAGTGTGCTCTCACCTTCAGGTCCAGGGATGTCAAGCTCCATTGACTCCGACTCCTTTACGATTTGATCCACCCCGACTTTAGCATAGAAGGTGGAATCTCACGGCCATGCCAACATGAGTTAGGCGGACAAGGTAAAGCAGATCCGACCGCCACCTTCACGAATATGTTCTTCAACTTATGATGGAGCTCACAAGATATCTGCTCCTTAATTCCATCCATGGGGTAGCCGGGACCGCCATCTGTATAGAGTGCATCGTCAGACGGGACCTCCGATTCAGCCACGCCGCTTCTCCGCTGAGATGGGTTGGGGGTAATATCGAGTGGAGGATCTTGCAAGCGCGCTTATCCTCTAAGTTCGTTGATTTGTTGTTGCTGCTTGTCAAGTCTTGCTAGAAGCTGGTTGAACTTGTCTCCCTCCTCCTCCTCCTCCCGTCGCTTCTTTGCTATTGCTCGGTTTCTATAAGTACCTTGGTCCTTAGGAAACCCAGTCTCCCACGTGAAACTAGAGTGAAGGCCTCGGACTCGTCCTCCGTGTTCGGGATTCCTGAGGACCAAGGTCAGCAAGTCTTTCTCTCTATCGGGGTGGAACTTTTTTATCCCATCTTTAATTTCTTACACCACTTTTAGCCATGCACTCCTGGGTACCTTTATCCCATCACTGCAAACAAGGTCCCCTGTAAGTTCGTCATACTTACTCCCATGCCCAAGGAACCAATTTCTTGCCCTCAAATCCCATTCTTCGCGAATTGGTTCTGGAATGATCCATTTATCATTAAGCTCTTTCTCTTTTGCATACCACTTAGGCATGGCAGTCGCGTAGCCCCTGGCCCCATGTTATGGTGATATTTCTTCTTTGCAACATTTATCTTGTTTTTTCTGACTTTTCCTCTATAACTCCTGACTTCCTATACTCCACAAATGCATCCCAGTAATGCTGCTGCTTCGCTAGATAGCCTTCGAATATTGGAGTTTTCTTGTCCTTCTAATACTTCAGCCATAATGATTTCTTCCAGTTCTTGAATAGTTCGACCATCTTCTTAAGAGCAAACTGCTTGGCTGCCTTCCTCAATGCAACCGTCTCGGTATCAGTCTCACATTCTGGCAGCTTGAAATGTGTCACGAGGTCACTAAAAAGTTCCTCTTTGAACCTTTCGTCGATATACAGATCACTCCTCGCTTCCTCCTCTTTGGGATTATGCCACTCTCGAATGGTGATTAGGACGCTATCTCTAGCAACAACTCCATATTGTTGTATAAATAATTGTTTTGTTTTTTTGGTTCCAATGGTTTGACCTGTGCTGAGAACTCGTAATTTCGAAAACAGTACGACATCCAACTTTTTGGTTGGGCCGCTCTTGGATTTTTTGCTCGATGTGGAGGCCTAAGAGAATAAACATTCTTCAATATAATATATATACAACTCGGTAAATACAGCTACTCCCGGACATCTAGTGATCATCGGACATCATATATATACCCCATTGGTCTTCGTTACACGTTCATGGGCTTCTCCATCATTGGAGTTGTCGGCTTCTTCCTCTCGTTGGTTCATCTCCTCTCCCTCACCGGATGAGTTCAGATACCTCGAGGGAGATCCCTCACCGTGGATCAGCATCGTGAATCATATCCTCGAGAATGTGTTCTGAATCTAGGTCTTTGCTGATTGGACTAGGTGGATCCATAGTTTCTGCAAAATATGAGATGCACACAATATTTATTTGAACATAAATAAAATATTCCCAAACAAAATATTACAATACATAGATATTTCTATACAAAATAATAGAAATAAACCCTAAACCCGGAGGTGCGGTGGCGGTGGCCGGTACCGGTGATGGTGGCCGCGGTAGAGGTGAGTGACTACGGCTTCCCGCGAGAACCACCACCCTAACACTAACTCCGGTCACCATCGAGCACCAACACCCGAACCCTAACCCTAACCCTAACTCCGGTTACAAAGAGGGTCTTACAATATTACAATAAAAATACTATATTATAATAAAAAACTTACAATATTATAATATATCTCATACCCTAAAAATAATAATCCTACTATTGTCGGATTGTCGACAAGTACACCATAGGGGGTCCTAGTGGCGTTGGAAAGATGGGGTGTGAGACGTCGGATGTTTCAGGAGCGGCGAGCACAAGTTTACCCAGGTTCAGATCCGACTTTGATGATCGGATCCTACTCCTGCTAGCAACCCAGTAATATATCGGCGTAAGCCGGATGTTACAACTGATTACAAGAGAGGTTCGCCTGTGCGAGTTGATTGTAGTGGTTATTGCGTTATGCCCTAAAGGCTCCCATAGGGCCGGTTTATATAGTCACTGGGGCCTAGGGTTATAGGAGAGACCTATCCGGCTACGTTACAGAGTCGGTAACTAGATACAACTTGGACTACAAGTAATACTACATGCCTAAGTCGGTAAATCTTCTGGGCCTTGTCATAGCCGGAACTGGCTCCTCCTCTTTCTCTGACTGGACATCCCGTGAAGCAAAGCTCTAACCCGTTGGTGGGATACCCTGGTCAGCGAGTCCTATGGGTATACCCAGAAAGTATATCCCCAACGGTAGCCCCAAGAAGTCTCCAAGATCCACAGTTGGATAAATTGTCTAGCTTGATGGTTTCTTCGTCTTAAGAATCTTCAAGGGTTCCTGAAAACTTCATTCAGTAATGTAGGATTCCGAGTCAATTGAATCGGAAATGTTTTGCTCTGACTTTAGTCTTCTCCTTGCTCAGTTTGAAACATGAGCCAGATTTTTCAGCGGCGTGCGGACTGACAACTTTTCAGACCAGGTCCTGTCATTGATAGGAGCCCTATCAGCATGACCGTTGGTGGGTCCGCTCCTTACGGAACAGAACACTCGGGATTAAACCTCGAACAGATCTGCGTGCCATCCATCAAAAGGAAATTCCCTAAGGGATCACCCGAAGAAGCAGAACAGTCGGGGGCTGCGCTACCCGAAGGACAGGAAGGACCAGAAAAGCTCGTCACAGAGGTCGCAGTGGTTAACCTGATGCATGTCATGGTAGTCGAAGAAACATGGACACAACCATACCTCCGATATCTAATAGATGGGGATCTTCCTGACATCCTGACAGATGCCCGGCGCATATCTCGTTGGTCCAAGGCCTTCACCATCATCAATGGCGAGCTGTACAAGCGCAACATTTCGGGTGTACTCCAAAGGTGCGTCACCATCGGTGACGCAAAACTATCCTCCAAGACATCCACGAGGGCATCTGCGGCCATCACGCAGGCAGCCACGCCCTTGTCGCCAAAGCTCTATGAGTTGGATTCTACTGGCCAACGTCCATGAACGATGCCAAGGACATCGTCCGAAGATGCAATGGGTGCCAGAGGTCCACAGACAAACCACATGCACCAGGATCGGAGCTCAGGCCCATACCCTTGGCCTGGCCCTTCGCCCAATGGGGCCTCGACATGATCGGCAAACTGCCCAAGTCCTCGAAAGGAGGCCACATCTACCTCCTGGTCGCAGTCGACAAATTCACCAAGTGGATCGAGGCCATGCCTGTTACTAACCAAAAGGGCAAAACGACCGTGAAATTCTTCGAATCCATAGTCTACAGGTTCGGTGTGCCGCACATCATCATCACTGATAATGGGTCGAACTTCATCTCCAAATAATTCCAAGACTTCTGCGAAGACCTCGGAATCAACATAACATACGCCTTCGTGGCGCACCCGCAAACGAACGGGCAGGTCGAAAAGGCCAACGGCCTCATCGGCGGCGGCATCAAGAAGCTCCTAATGAGCCCACTCCAGCGACTCGCAAGAGCCTGGACACAAGAGCTACCCTCCGTCCTCTGGAGCCTGCGCACGACGCCAAACAGCTTATCTGGCTACATGCCCTTCTTCATGGTGCACGGAGCCGAAGCCGTGCTGCCTGCAGAAGTACGCCATAAGGCCCCACGGGTCGTCACCTACAACGAAGCCGAATCAACGGTCGCACTCAAAGACGCCGTCGACACACTCGACGAGGCACGTGACATAGCCGCGGCTCGATCAGCGTTCTACCAATAGAGCCTCCGCAACTATCACAGCCGTTGGCTGCGCCCAAGGTCCTTCGTCGAAGGAGACCTAGTCTTACGACTCAAGCAAGAGTGACCAAAGAAGCTCGATTCACCCTGGGAAGGACCCTACGTCGTCACTGAAGTCATCCCAGGTGGCGCCTATCGCCTCAAGCACATGGAGTCTGGAGTCGCATACTCCAACCCATGGAACGTCGCACAATTGCGACGCTTCTACCCCAAGCTACCCCCCTCCTTTTACTTTCAATAAGGCTATTCAGTCAAGGCTACTCAGCCGAACAATGTACCTTCTCATTACGATATGAATAAAGCTAAGTGTTTCGCCCCAAATATTTGTCTATTATTCGCATTTTCTTCATGTTACAACACACTCGGGGGCTCCCCTCACCTCACGACTACATCGATTGAGGATAATGCGTGTACACCTGAGTAGCTGATCACGTCAGGCTAACGAAAAGGACACGTATACAAATAAAGCACCACGTGCTAAAAACAGTCAACCTTTACAGCAAGGGGCATAACACGCCTAGTCGAATACATACAAGTTTTACATCTATATTTTTACAGGTCCTACCTATTCTGAAGAATCACCTGCGCACGATGCTCAAAGAGATGTACAATTTGTTCGGCATACTGCCTTACAGCCGCATAATGCAGACGCATGTCCCACATGCCACCATCCGGCCGAAGAGGTGGCCCAGCCGCCAGAGCAGCAAGATCTACATCAGGGCAATACAGTCGCACGAGGGAAAGCGCAGCCTTCACCCCCTCAACCAACTGATGCCGCACCAGCTCCCTGACATGATGCACATCCCGAAACTTCGCCAACAGGCCCCATAGAGTCGATGGTGCCTCATCCAGGGGAAACATCACGTGCATAATCGACGCCAAGGAAGTCTTCACTTGCCGCATTCCCAGCGACACCTGGTGAACACGATCCTGCACAGTCGCAAGGACCATAGCACGATCACGGTCCATCCAGAAAAAGCCGCCGGCCTCCATGTCCTGCTAGGTCAGGCAGTTGATCCGAACAGCAACACGCTCTTTTTCCTCCCTAGGAACAAGGTTAGCACCCGCAACACCTGCAAAGTAATATGACAAGCCAACAGGCGCATCCGAGAAATGAGCAGCAGCTCGAAGAAAGTCACATTGAAGTTGTTCGGCCAAACGACGCAACTCCCCCATTAGATATTCCTCTCTGGCGGCGCCCCGCTCCGCCTTTGACTTCCAAACATCCGCGTGGCCTCGAACGCCAAGCAATTATTTCTCAAGACTACGGATGCGGTCACGAAGAAATACAAGCTGCAACGCATCATCCAAGGATAGCCGCAGCTGTGGCGCAGACGAAGTATCAACGGGGTCATCACCCGAAGGTCCCTAGAGGAAAAGAAGGCAAGGATATGAACAAATGCACGATTGAGCAAATAGCTCGGAGATTCATTATATGCAGCAAAAGCCACTGCATGGCACAAGGAGTGTTCATAAATACATTACAACAAAAGAGACGAAAGCTATCCTACAACTACAAGGCCTAAGAAGCTGCATCCTGAGTGGCCTCGGAGCCGGATTGCCTGCTCTTGGCCTCCCCCTGCTGTCTCACCGCATACTCCGCCAGCAGGTCAATCAACTTTGGCCCATATCGTTTACAATGGGCAGTGTAGAGGGCGAAGGCTACCTCGGATCTATCGGCAGCCATCGGCATCTAGGAGGTGACCTGATGAAGATCCAGCTCTGCTCCAGACGCCATGGCCATCGCCAGCCCCATGGACGCATCGTGTACTCCGCAGGCGCCTCGACTGACAGCGCATCTTCCAACAAATCAACATCCTCGAGGGCGACGCCCGTGGGGAGGAGCTCCTTGTAGAAGCGCCGGAGAACCTCCTTGGCCTTGGCAAGTGAGCCGACCACGGTACTGGAGCGGTCTTCGACCGCCGCAGTGGCATCATCTAGAGCACTTCCGTGCTCCAGGGCACCACGATCAAACTCGATGCCCGCGGCATCTAGATAAACGGAAGAGGCAAAGTGAGAACCAAACAAAACTAGAGAGACAAGGAAGCCAAAAAGGAACAAACGAAACTACTCACCCGAAATAGCCTTGGCAGCAGCCATCAGCTTGCTGGCTACCTCCTTCTCGCGCGAGGCCGCAGCGGTGGCAAGCTGCTCCTCGCGATCCGTGGCCTCTTGCTACAGGCACTCCTTGGACGCAGCCGCGTCGGCTAGCTCCTGCTCAAGGCGCTCCTTAGCACCAACGGCATCTTCAGCTGTCTTCTCCGCTCGCCCGAGGCTCTTTTTGAGAGCATCAAGCTCGCGGAGGGCAGTGTTATTCTCGTCTACAACAAAGGACAAGCATGAGATTCATAAACAAGCAAGTAGCCGAAGAAGCAGAAGATTGATACAAAAAACACGAACCTTGAAGCCGCTGAAGGATGTCCTCCAATGCCAGATGCTGCTTCAGCAGTTGGTTGACACCTTGAAAAAAAGGCTGTGAGAAGATGCAACTTGTCAGGAAATAGGCTCGGGGGCTGCGCCCAAGGAAATGAGCAAAGAAAATCACGCAGACAAAAAGCGTTCGGGGGATCCCCCAAGACACGCACAAAAAAGAAAGACATGATCAGCAGATCATCCGAAAGACACTCGGGGTCTCCCCCCGAGACACGAACAAAAGGAAAAAATGATCAGCAGATCATCCAAAAAAAATGCTTGGGGGCTCCCCCATAGCAAGAAAGAAAGCACTTACATGATCAGACGGCGACTCCGAAGGTCCAGCTATAGTCTTCTGGGCGACAATCACCCGAGCCTCCTACGGAGAAGGTTTCGGAGCAACGCCCTAGAGGTGCCCACCGTCTGAGGAGGAGGAGGCGCAACCTTAGACTCCCCCACCATCTCCCGAGCGCCATCGCTGAAAGAGCCATCAGAGGAGTGGCTACAAAATAAAAACTTCAGTCAAATACAAGCAAGCAAAAATGAAATAAGAGCAAAAAAGCAAATTAAGATACTTACAAGTCCATATCGCTCAAATTGAAGACAGGCAAGGCTCTCTTGCTTTCTTCTCTCCCTTCTTTTCTTCCTTCTTCTCTTCCTTCTTCTGCTTCGCCGGCGGCTGCGACGCCAAAGCCCGCACGGGCACGACCGGAATAGGAGAAGAGGAGCCACCATCACCTCCACTGTGATGCACAAGACATGGCGGGTTCCTAGGTGTCAGCGGAGTCGAGGCATCCGACGATTTGCTCGAGCTCCACGTCCGCTTTCGAGTCTGCTCCTCGCTCGACCCAAAGGTTTCTTCAGCCGGCGACCGC